>OX383258.1:6250000-7500000 GCA_947522985.1 Lithophane socia | reverse complement strand
TATTATTATAATAGGAAAACCTAGAAAACCTAAAAATATTATAATAGAGCAATTGCTTGAAATTTCAACTGTTTTATACAGAGATATAATAATCATGACAATAATATTGTGAATCCCACCAGCATAGGTAGTGGTAGGATCTATGGACACAAAGGAATCAACCAACCAGCAAACACGGGTCGCCCACGTAGTGAATGCAGGATGTAAACCCATTTCTCACCCTCCAGGCCAACAAGTGGCTCTCCAACCAAGGTTGGTACTTATCGATAAGTTCAAACGTATACAGCATGTGCCTATTATGACTATTAACTTACTTTACACAGTTGGCCAAATTATTTTTGAGTAATTAACGTAACTAAGTATTACAATAATTACCTTTATGTGAATTGGCTTAAAAGTAGGAGTATTTTGTTAAAAGGTTTTAACTTAACATAAGCGCTATACAATTAGTATGAAGAACAAAAAAATCTATAAAAACAAAATATTCTACCCATAAATTCATGTGATTACACATAAATAACGAATAATTTACTAGAAAAATATTGCAGACATTTTAATTACAATTCAGAAGAAAAAAAGTAAATTAAAAAAACATAATTGTTGACAAGGACTTGCTACAGCCAAAACAGCTAAGCACGGTTGCGCATGGCGGCGTGCCAGTCATGAATGCGGCGCGCACGCAGCGTCGCTCCACGCCCGGTAGGTATTTAGTAGTCGTACAATGCGATCACGTGACTCCATTGACGTCAATACTGACCTCTGCCAACGGCGGCATCGCGCCTGCCTCCTGCCTGCTTGTGCTTATCTCACTCGAAATACCCTACATACACATAACACGAACAATATATATTCCTCACATTTATTTAATATTAAGGTTATATTACCTATGAAATTGGTGTTTTGTATGGGTAATTTTATAGAAGTTGCATTTTTCATACTTCATACTTTCCTAATTTATCTAACAACCATGAACACTACTGCCACTTAGATTAAGCAACAAAAATAAGTTTTAGCTAATAGTGGTATTTTTCATGTTAGGAAAACTATAAGTAATAAGATTTTTTTTTACTATTGGTAGTTGTCTATAATGGTCGTTATTCGATATAATACCAAGCAATTGATGAATATTTTAAATCATAGAAGTGATGAGGTTCTCTATTAGTGAGAAAAAAACGCCAATTTCACAGGTGGGGACCCAATATAAAACCAAGTGTTTGCATGGATTTATATTTATTTTTAATAATATCTTGCTTGTTATCTTGCTTATTTAAAGTTAATTAATAAACGTAGTTTTATAATTACGTTTTCGTAGCAAAACACAAACATTTTTGCACAAAATTTCTCTGCAATAATGATAGGTAGGTATTATCTTATTTCCAACTTGGAAAATAAAGATCGTGAATGAATAAAAATGTGAAAATTAGGTGCTGGAAAAGGCATCGTACATAAACAACTTAAGTCCTTGTCTTTTCCTTGTTCATAATTTACATTATTCTACATGGCAACTAAAAATATTTTTCAGAATTGTTTGTATGTTCGTTTCGATATTTTAAATTGTGCAACTTACTGTACTTTAATTTCCAAAGTCAAAATGAGGTTGAAATGCATGTTGCCCAATCTTACAAAAAAAAACTAAATAAATGTTAAGTAATTGTTTGCTTATCAACTACATTACTTTTAACCTACTAATAAAAATTTATAAATAGCTGGAGAAAATACTTTCTACAGCTATCTCTATAAACAATGATACTTTTCACAATAAAAAACGTTAAAAAGATTTAATGCGGACGGAGCCGCGCGCGGAGCTAATAAAATACATAATGTTCCATAGATTTGTAGCTGCCTATGTAGATTTACAAATGCCAAAATATTACCTCAGACCGTGTCGGCCTTCAACAAACACCGTTAATACCTAAAAGTCACGTTTCTGAAAGTTTACTTGTGTCATACTTGTTTTTCCTAAATTGTTGACGTTCCGCTGTTTAAAGCAGCTACATTATTATACGGTATTGTATTGTTTTTCATTTCTAAAAAAGTAAAGTATTTTACTAGAGATAGTTACACCTAGTAAAACGATTTTATAACTAAGATAGAGACAAAATTTTCCTTCCTCAAATAATTAAATAAGTAAGTACTTAACACCCGGTTTCTGCTGAATTGAGAATTTGAATTTGAGAACGTCCTAATCTGTACTTAAGTACTAACTAAACTAAACTTAAACATTTCTTCGTTTCTGAATTAAGTTTTTTAACAACATTTACTTTGACAGATAGCATGCTTAACAGTCGTCAGTTGCGTTTCTTAAATTTGATTTTAACTTGTGAAACGCAAAAAACTTAAGCACATACTTATTATTTGAGAATAATCAGTTGAGATTTGCTACTTTTCTCAAATCAGAAACCGGGTGTATGTATCGCAGTTGGGGAACTTGAAAATACTACTCGTCAACGTCACTTACCTGCTATCATAACTTCCAACTTCTATTGATAACGTGATAAGCATAACCTCGCCCCTGTTTTCGGTTTAAACAATTCCAAGAAGTGTACAAAGTACGAATCTATTTATTTTTCACATTTTAGTTGTGACACATAGGTACCTACCTACCCCACACAAATTCGAATACCACAACGTAAATAACAGTGAGAGAAACTTAAAAAATCATACATACAGGCTAAGTGGGAAAAATACATATTTTTTTAAGCTAACTCAAAAACTACGCAAGCAAAGTTAATAAAATGTATATGGGACCTCCTCTGAAGCATGAACTACCAAACATCAAAATCAATCATAATTAGCGGAGTAATCACGTAACAAACATACAAAAAAAAAAACATACAATCAAAACTAAAAGAAATTTGGAAGCAAGCACTAATATGTCGAGCATGGTCGATAAGACATTTTTATTGCCTACCACTTACGACATTTTTGTTACAACAGACCTTCAAAATGATCCTACATAATGAGTGTAATAATGCACCGAGTCCAAGAAAGTGTGGCAAAAAAAGAATATAGGAAAAGGGTAGGAGGAATTTTCTTTAGGAGAAAATAACTGAGTGGTCGAGTTCTGTTAATCAGCAGTGGACTGCATTGAGGTGTTGATGATATTGAAAGAGTGCATTTTTTTTTTTTAAATGCCTCATTTTGGCATTAATTCATGAGTTTTCAGACGAATTTGTTTTTAAGTTTTAAACAACAGAACAAAAAACGACGGCTTACATTGATGATTGATTTACTGAATAAGTATAGATACATACAGTAGGTATATCCCTAAAATACTTAATAATTTTTAATAAATATTAATTAATTCCCAAGAAATGTACATAAAATAGTAACCAGGAATTCAGGACAATCGAAAAATAAAGTAGGTAAGTATCTCAAATATGTTAATGAATTTCAAGCACGTTTTTTCAGCGAGTGAGAGCAATGCAAAGTGGCCACTTACTTTCCGGAAAAAGCAGCCACATCCACGTGCCGTACGTCCACTTACTATTAATATTATGCCACACGTAGTTTTCCTTTTTATTTTAAACAAAATTTCGCTGAAATTTACAATGAGAGTGAGACGTACCTACCTACTTCATATATTTCCGCAGTAGGTTTGGTATACATAATTACATATAAGTACGTATGCATCTGCGTCAGATTAAAAAAACATTTTAACATAAGTAATACTACTATGAAGAAGATTTCGTGAACACTGTCATTTTTACTTTTTTTTAACCGGCGTGGCCACAGTTACTTTTATTCCTATATATAGCATGTACCAGAAAGGTGTGGTCATATTTATGGGTAACCATCCAACCGAATAACTTTCTTCATGGAATTTCTTCTTCAAGGTCTTAAAACATAATCAGCCATCCCATACGAGGTAGGTCGAGTAGCTTTTGGAGACTTTGTGGCGGTATCTACATCACCACGAACTACGCTTCGAAGACCTGACGTCACACAAAAATTCTGACGTCACTAAAATCCTTCATCGCGCAATTAGAGTTTACCGTGCAGTGGACATATATACAAGAATCCAATATCAATCATTGGGCAGTTGCCCGCCAGACACAACACCCGGTGTACTATGGTGGATGAGTGAACTTTACACCCTGATCCTCATACCCCTAAATGTTGTATGGGACAGCCGACGTTAGATATTTTTTTGCGATTATGATGTCGGTTCCATGTATGTAGAAAGTTGTTAAGTTTGACAACCAAACTCTTATCACCTTTTTGACAAATGCTGTAGGTAAATGTTACACAGGGCTTTAGGTAGGTACTGGTATCCTACCTAGGGGAAGTCAATTCTTCATTACCCAGATAAAAATTATCTTTTGTTTTTCCAGGACTACTTGAGTGCCAAATTCCATCCAAATCCGTTTAGTAAAGTGTGATCGAGTAAGACACGTCTGACACTACTACAACCACAAACTTCTAAACATTCACATTTCTAGCGTAGTAGGTACCTACGTTGTATGGGTTTTTTAAATTTATTTAGTTGGGTATCCCAAGGTCTATCAGCGAAGAAACAAAAATCTAGAGTACCTATAAGTACTCACCTAAGTAGGTACCTCTATCAGTATCTACTTATGTCTAAAAAACAATTGAAACAGAATTCGATAAAAATTCTAAATCAAAAATTTCTTCATTGTAATGCTGCACTTACAATATGTAATGTCGTCGCGATGTATAATTTCGTGAGTCCTCGAAAATTTCACATAAACAACTATAAAAACGTGCCGCTTTTTTATGAAACTCCTATAAACGGTAAATATATTTGGGGGGTATTGTCAAATGACATTAAAATATCATGAATCTCAATTTACGATTAACATCAAACTTGCTTCTTGCTTCACGAAAAGAAATTTCGTGTGCAAACACGTGAGGTGATGCGTGAAAAAACAAAAAAATAATTACGCGAAATAAAACTAAAACATTACACCTGCATGCCATCTCCGATGATAATAGGCATTCGGACGGACTTACAGGACAATAAATGTAAATTAAATCATCGATAGACTTGTTGTATCGCGTGCGACCTGACTCGTGAGTGCATCACCATAAGTACTGTAGGTATGTAGTCCGGGCACCTGGTTTCTGTCACTAGTTTTTTTGTCATAAACTATAAGAGAACACCACATGCGCTTGCGGCTGTTAACATATTAGGGGATCAGCAGCAAAGTGATAGCGGGGCTGATTGCCCAGGGAGCGCCAGACGTAGGTGCCACTGTATAGCCGGTTCGCCACTCGTGAAGGTTATCTTGCAGCCCCATGAATTGCTCCAACTCGACTTCGGGGCAAGTGTAGGGCTATGTCAGACTCCTACCCAGAGGCGGCGTAAGGCGTGGGCGACCACGCTTCGCGCCTCGCGCCTCGGGGTCCGAGGGGCCTCGCACCTCTAAGGTTCATCCTATGCCTAGCGAAATGTACCTCGCCCACACTAAATTTAGATCTTGCTCCGCCATTGCTCCTACTGACTAAACAAATCATAGTGACGTTAATTCCAATTATAATATAGCGATACAATATTGTGAAAACAAATTATTTAGTAATCAGTTTGCGCGATGTCAATCACTTTCACCGAATATTTTACTTTTAATAAATAATTCAATTAGGTGACCTAAAAAAACAAAGCATATCTGCGAGGGACATTATACAAAAAAGACAGCCATGGAATGTACCAAGTACTAGCACAAGAAAGAAAAATCTTGGCTTTCGTTAACATTTCACAGGACCTTTAACCCGTCGTTTGTCGTAATTACAGACACAATTGCACAGAAAATCCATTGTGTCTCAACGAGATCTACGTTCACCAAAGGTTAAGAGAGAATATTTCTCTAGACTAGTTATTTAATTTTATTATAAATTGTGACGTAACTACTTGAATTTCTTTTTCAATTTGTAAGACAAGCATTACTGAAAGTACATATTTTTAATCATTTGTTTCATTACAGATGTTACTTTTAACCGCATACCTAATTTAAGCGTAATTCAAAATAGCCTGCACGAATTTACTGAACTGTTCGTTTGGCACACTCTGCCAATACAACATGTCCGGGTAGATGTATAGATAACATAATAAAAGGTAGGTACTCTAAATAAAATCGTATCGAAGTCAAAACTGTACATTGAATATTTTAGAAAAAAAGTAATTGTTACGAGGTCTGGAAGCGATTCTAATGAATGATTGATGGTAATGTTTTTACATTAGTTTTACTGACTGTGGGGGAAAATTGTTAGGTACAAATCTACACTAGCACACAGTAGCACACGTATACCTAGTCTAGCGTAAGTCGTGTAAGTAGTAGGTACTTCATCCATGTTTGTTTGTTTTGACTGTATAGCGGTAGACTGACTGTAATTTACGTAGTTTTTATTTTTTGGGATACAAAGTTACACAATACGATTCGAGAACAAACTACTTTCATAATGTGCATTTATTTCAGTTACACATTGTATATTTTGAGCCTGTCTGGGCAACGTAACGCACGCAAAACATTGTGTTTATGGCACATGCAGCGGTTTAGGGTTTGTGGGGGTATTTAAAATTAAGTTATAACTTATAACATTTAAAAGTTGGTTTCTTTACAAAAAGTTGGTTTGCCCTTCAATATCTCCATAAACAGAAGGTTCCTATATATAGGTATAATCCAGAACAAAAATATATATCACAATGACGGGACTAGCAAGTGGCTTCGGCTTCGATAGGCGTCTTTTTACACCTGTTATAAATAAAATAGATTAGTAGGTACCTATTCAGATCGAGTTTGCGTTTCCTCTAAGGAAACTAACATAACAGAAAGACAAAATCTTATAAAACAAGTGAAAAATATTTTTAAATGCAATCAACTTCATCTAATACAATTCAAAATGTCGACAGTCCATTTCAATGTTTTCACTTTTGTGACAAAAGAGTCATTGCTAATACGCTTACCAATTCTAATGCTGAGTACCTCTTGCTAACTCTATCATATTATGCTTCAATTATTCTGGCACGTGTATTGAAACAAATAGAAGAAAGGAAACTGTATTGTCCAGAGTTCCCTGGACTGGGAAAACGTGAGGCGGGAATGTACGGTTGTGCGCGCGCCGGTCACTCACCGGCGTACCAGCCTTCCCAGAATGTATCGACAAGTGACCAACATATATCATCAATATTAATACTTTCAAACGTTTCAAGGACTTTTTTATAAGGAGTCTAAGGACGCGTAGATGTTTTATCAACATAAAAACAATTTACGAATACAAATTAAAATGGATTTCAAAAACGGTTGGCAGGACTTTAAGTTATTCATTTTCCTCATTAGTTATCAGTGACTTCCAGGAATGTTTTTCAGGCATATAAATACTGCTGATAAAAATTGACGCAAATACTTACAAAAACAATGACGAGATGTTACACTTCCGTATTTTTTTTGTATTGTTGTTTCCGCAGTTTCTACGTACGTTTTCATTAGATAGTCCGTTGTTTCATTGAATATATAAGTAGTTTATTTTTTAATGAAAATTGGAATCTATTTTGTGTCGGCTAATTATTTACTTTTTCATCTATTCTGTCAAGTGTCTCAATCTATTTTCAGGTTCCTACACCGAATGTCGATTAATTAAATAATGATTAATCTAACAGATATTTTTATTAGTATGAGTGTACGTAAAATAGTTCACTTGAAAAGCTAAGTACGGAATCTAATCCCAATAAAGGTTCCCGCAGACAGGCACTACGCGACTCTGGTGGAACAATTTCTATGAAAACTTCACGGAATTGTTCTACCGGTATCGCGTCGCGCCTGTCTGCGACAGCCTTAACATGGAACATGTATTAGTTTTGTAAGAACGAAGTTGTCGGCTTTCCTGGGCTTTGACTTGTTCAAAAGGCTGAGATAGGTAGATTCCGTACCAAATCAGCCTTCTTTATCTATACGGAGATAAATCACTCATAGCGAGTGAACATTTCGTATACGTTTATAAAATGATTGCCTATTCCTAAACATAGTTATGTAAGATTATAAATGATTTTTTTCTCTTTAAATTTGAACTACAAACAGAAGACAATGACCTCAATTCAGCTTGTAGTGTGAAATTAATCTTGTCATAAAATAAAACAATGTAAGTACCTTACCCTGCCTTATAAAACATTAGGTTTGATTTCCAACAATAATAAATTTCGATTAAATTAACTCCAAGTTCTGTCTGACTAATCGAGTGTTTCATTTACTTGCGTAAAGGCAAACATATCCCACTATTACGCATCTAAATAATCATCTCAATAGGCAAATATTATTCCAATTGGGAAAACCCCAAGCTCAGCCCGTATCTATTTACCAAATATCTTGTAGATATTTGTACTAATTAAACATACCAAAGTAACGTACATAGGCAAATTTTAAAATATGAATAAAACATAATGCACATAACGTTTAAGTAGAGAACTATAAATATACCTAATACTCGTAGATGAATTTTTGAATAAATATAAAAATATATCTTGCACCTATGCAAAGAGGTACTTAGGTATAATAATCGGGTACATTCACATTTCCCTCTAGGTGTGTGACTCTAAACGATGCAGACAATGTTAAACAAAGCTAGCATTAGAAAATAAACATAAATAAGTATCGTGCCTGTCTCCTAAAGATGAATGAGCGGGCGAGTGATTGTTTTAGAGAATAACGTTGTTCTCTTTAAAAACAATATAATTATTATTCAACTATCTATTATTTAACTAAATAAATCCTAAATAAAATTAACTATACAAACACGTTATGTATGTACGTACAATTATATAAAAAAATTAAAAAGAAAAAATAAAGGGGAGGGGCTCATTGGGCATCAAAGAATTCGTCCGCATCGCTGTCAATGGGAAAGGTGCCCAAAAGGCTGGCAGCATTGCCACGTTGAATGGCAGTCATCGTTGTTCTTATATCGAGTCATAATTTAGTCGGATATGGATTTCGCACTTTGTAGCTGCATGGCGATGCAGCATGCCCAAATGACCATGCCACCTAAGAAGGCTGTTAGAGGCAGCATGTACCGAGCGGTCCACACTTCAGGAGACCGCATAACTTGGAGGCGCGTTGTATGTAGTCGCGATCCTCAGCATTGAGAGAATGACGAATCAGAGGAAGTTAGCAGCCTCATTAAAGTAACGTTTGTATAATTTTAGAATACCCTATTTATTGTACCTAAGTAATAAAATTACGATAAGTTGAATATACAAAACTTTACAGTACCTTATGATTGGCTGTGTGGTTTTCTTTCCGCCGTTGCTCCTTCCGAGTGAAGTTGATGCCATTCTTGAACTGAAAATTAAATAAATTGTTATTATAAAAAACATAACCCTCCTTTTTGCTTTGCCGTAGTCGGGATATAAAAGAGCCTTCATGGAGCTCTAGAAATGTCATAAATACAATTATTTGGTTGCCACCTCGAGTTACAAGCACCTATCTGTAACGGGTTATTGTGAACTTCGTAGCGATGACGTAGGCTACGATTAAGTAACAAATACATGCAATATCTTCGAGAAAAATACATACTAAGCTACTAAATTACTCTATAATTAAATTATGTAACCTGTTGTAACACTACTAATGATTATAGTTAGTTCACCGAAGTGCTACGGCGTAGGCGTTCTACGAATACCTATTGATTTATCAGACTTTGCTATCAAAGGTGCGATTTCGTATAATTTCGTGATTCTTGCCAAAGGAGCTATAATTATTTTATTTCGGTTATTCTTTTTTAGCGACCAAACGAGAAACTTGGTAATACCAAGATTTAAAGACGGAAATCCTTCCGGAAAACACTTGAAAATTATAAGACACGCCGCCAAATTGTAGCCTATATGTTACTCAGTGATAGTAAAGCATTCCACTGATGAGATATTTTTTTAAATCGGTCGAGCAGTTTATTTTCCAGTAGTTTATTCATTACAAACAAAAATACAAATCTTTTCTGTATATAATATTAGTGTAGATATATTATTTTATTTAAGACATATATTAAGGTACATCTAGCATAAGTCTTAGAGACTACTTCTAGCATAAGTCTTAGAGACTTGCAACGCAAAGTGCCAATTTACCTGTGGAAGTTGTTTAATAATACTTAATTGGATTATTATACACTATCATGCAAAACCAATCAAAAATGTTCAGTTCTTGCAATACCAGTTTTATTGACTATTTTTAGGAGATGTTCTTATTTGGATATTTGTTTTAATATTCCAAGC
Source organism: Lithophane socia (assembly GCA_947522985.1). Classification (NCBI taxonomy): domain Eukaryota; kingdom Metazoa; phylum Arthropoda; class Insecta; order Lepidoptera; family Noctuidae; genus Lithophane; species Lithophane socia. Next base: position 7,489,787 of record OX383258.1, on the reverse strand, counting down.
AGGTGCTAAATACTAGAACAAGTTATGTATTCAAATCCTATTTTTAGAACTGTTTAATTTGTATTTGTATCCAAATAAACATAGGTATTCGTAAATTCTGACAAAAGTCTGACATCGGGGTATCGTGTTACCCAGTAAGTGGGTTGTGTCATTTGTGTCATTCAGGTGCATCCAGTTAGACTGAAAGCCGACCCCAACATTTATGTAGTTTTGAAAAGTCTAGGCTGATTGATTTTGTCTATACGCTAACAATTGCAAAAAACAAAAAGTAGGTACCTACTTAACCTTAAACATCGAATTCGATAAAATATGTAAAATAGCATCGTGTAAAAGATTAAAAAAATGTAAAGTTAAATGAAAATTGTAGGTACGTGTACGTTGGTTTGAATGGGGATGATCAGGTTATAAAAATTTGTAAGTAAGTATTTTCATATTCTTGTCTCGCCAACAATAAAAAAAAAACATGAATCGGTCTCAACTAATTAGGTATTACTATTTATGAACTTATGTTATAGGAATAATAATGAGTAATAAAAAAATAAAAAAACCAATCCGTACAGAATAAGAAACAAATTACTATGATGCTTATAGGTATGTAAAGATTTGTCAATTTACTGCTTAGGTGACGTGACGTAAATTGACAAAACTTTACTTATAATCATCAAGGGTCCAGAAAAGATAACGAGAATAAATAACTAATTAGGGTGTCCGTCTTATTAATAATTAATTAAGTATATTATAGGTAACGTAATGGCTCCGGAGCGTAGTACACTTTTTATTGCAGGTACCTAATCATGTATAACCTCATAGACTGACTCGTTGGTCTAGCTCTACTGGTAAATATGAGGTCGAGGGTTCGATTCTCAAGCCGGGCAAAGTGTTCCTGGGTTTTTCTATCTAGAATTTCTCAGTAACAGTCCGGTGTCTGCATTTTTGACCGGTTGATGGCAATAGGTTCGCCACAAACACAACTGGCAAAATGGGGGTGCAATATAGGTGCCCTTTTTTTTTTTTTTTGTGGGTGGGAATCATCCCATGACTTCTCCCGCTCTGGGCGGAGCGGAAGGGCGTGTCAGACTTTTACTGACTAAAACCCACCCGTGTTCCTTCAGTTGCCTGTTGCCAAGGTCCCGGTATCCCTTTCGGACTAATCCGCAACCCTCGCAGGACAATCCTGGCAGGCAATATAGGTGCCTACCTACACCTCTGCCCAACCCTTCGGGGAAACAAGGCGTGATGTTATATCATGTCACATAGAACATTCTTCTTCTTGTAGTGTGTCCATGGCAATCTAAATACAGTTGGGCCAGAAGTTTGAACCCTTCAGTAGTGTCCATCAGTTTCTGTAATGTGCAGACAACAGGACACGCAGGACATAATAATAAGTGCCCCATAGAAAATTTTAACTAGATGTTTATCGCAGTTTAGTCTTTGTAGTGTATGATTTTCGTGGATTTTCCAAATGAAACGTGCGGAAAAAAACTATAAGGCCCATAAATGACAGCGTTGTCAAGGCGGCATATTTTTTCGAATTTGAACTCTATACATAACAGCTCGGCAATAATATCTGATTTCATGATTCATCCATTAATATCCGTCTTCAAGATGACGGCAAATTCTTATTTGTGGTCATTTGTTGAAGGCATATACAAGTGGCAACACAAATATGTGCCGCATATGTGTGTGACGCATATTTTCCCGCAACTTGTTATTTTCGTATATGTATTTGTCCTGTCTTAGCGTCATGTTTGCCGCAAATAAACGTATTTTCTTTCTTTCTTTTACATCGACGGAACACCAAAACTATCTGACGAGACAAGCGACACCATCTTGTTTCCTAACAGCGTCATTTGAGCCTGTTAACGTCATTTGAGCGCGAGATAGGTAATTGAGTATGATAAAAGTTTAATAAACTTACAGCGCAGTGAAAACAGCTGAATAGTGAGGAAGGCGGCGTGTGAACGAGCCCCGGTGGAGAGCCCGACAACTCACATGACTCACTGAGGTTGCATTTCCCCACCACCTGCCGATAAAATTAAAAAAAATGTATCATTTAATTTAAGAAGAAACGTTTCCTTTCGGACAATGCATACATTATAACATGCGTAAGAAAGCAGCTTCCTTACTACAACGCTTGCGTAATACTCGTAGCGGTATCCTGAAAGCGATTGCTGGCAGACCGGACTGCCCCATCCAAAGGCAATGGGTAAAAATAGCAATAGGTTTGTGCTAAGTTAAACAAATAAGTCAAGTACTAACAACACTAACATAGCATATAAACACAAATTACTAACCACTAACAACTGGACTAATAGTTAGGTTAGGTTAGGTGAGGTTGAAATAAAGATATTTTATTTATAACCCTGGAAAATAAAATCAATTAAAGGCAAATCGGCGAAAAAAAATACTTTCATTATATAGGCTACTTAGTTAACAGTTTTTGAAGAACCAAATACCAATATTCCTTGTGAATTATTTAACTCAAAATATGAATATTTCCGCGATATATCAAAAACAGAACAATTTTTTACGTAACTAGCTGCTGTCCGCGGCTTCGTCCGCCTGGACCCTAATTATTTTTCTAAATTAAAGTAGGTAGTCTAAGCTACTCCTTATAACATCAGCTATCTACTAGTCAAAATCAGTCCAGCCGTTTCAGAGATTAGCTGGAACAAACAAACATACAGACAAAATATTTATAAATTGTTTTTTTTTTTTGCTATACGGTACCGTATATACTTTTAATATGCATTTAGTAAAAAGGGCCCTCCCGGTGAGAAACCTTCACCAGGGTCTTCAGAGACAATAACTTAACTTATTTTCCTGAGCTATTAAGTTAGATTAGTTTCTTTAGAATTGAGACACGGTTAATGTTAGGTTTATGTACCTAAATATTGACCTATAAATTAATAAAAAAACATGTGTAGAAGAATCTAAATTTAACTGTACTTAATAGGTTTAATTCAATATGAAATCAGAATACTATCACTAGTTTTATTTTATTTTATTTTATTTATTAGGGACAAAAAAACAGTTACATGTTAAAGTGATACAATCAAGATCTTAAAATAAATAAGTAAACATATAACCCACACTATTGTCCACGGATTGATAAATAAGTAAGAAACGGAAATGTATTTCAAAATTTAGTGATTAAAGATTAAAATTGAAGAATGCAATTGTAAATTTAGATTTTAGTTTAAAATTTTGATAGTAATATTTTTATAACGTGATTTTTAAATTTTTTATTAGAAAGAGAGAAAATGTCTGTGTCCATGAAGTGTGTGTTATAAGTTTCCACAAGACGACGAAGAGGAACTCGTGCCCCGGCATTAGTCTTACAAGAGTTCACGTGAAATAATCGCGGCACGCGAGTCCCCCGTCGGATAACAGTTCTGGGAACCGTATAACATATTTTATTTGTAATGTCGATACAGTCAAATCTATTGTGGCACAAACTATGCAGCATCATTACATCTAAAAGTAATCGTCTGGATTCAAGACTCAGAATTTTATACTTTTGTAGTAAATTTGCATAGGGAATCTTCGAGTGATAACATTTGTAGTTCATGCCACGTAGAAACTTTTTCTGAACCATTTCCAATTTGTTAATATACTTAAGGTAGTAAGGATTCCAGATAGGAATGGCGTATTCTAGCTGAGATCGTATTAAACATTTGTATAACATCAAAAAGGTAGAGGGTCGCACAAAGTCCCTTGAGGATCTCATGACGAAACCATACATTTGTAACGCTTTATTGACTATACTATCAATGTGCAAGTCGAAGTGCAAACATGAGTCCAATATAACACCGAGGTCGCGAACAGAATTTACTACATTTAGGTGTTGATTATCTAATGAATATCTGAAACAGATTTTATTTTTATTCTTGGTGAACGATACACTGTGACATTTGGGAAGACTAAGAAAGAGTTTATTGTCTATACAGTAGGCATTAAGTTTAGTAAGGTCATCTTGGAGGAGTAGGCAGTCTTGGATGTTTTTGCAGGTTTTATATATTTTTATGTCATCGGCATACATTAAGAACTGAGTATTAACAAAACATTTTTTTATATCGTTAATGTATATGATGAAAAGAAAAGGTCCCAAAATGGATCCTTGAGGAACGCCAGATTTTACAGTAGTAGTTATAGATTCATGACCATTGATAACTACTTTTTGAGTTCTGTTAAAAATATATGAGACAAACCAACGAAGTAAGTTTCCTCGAATTCCGTTAAAGGCAAGCTTTTCCAGAAGAATTGTATGATCCACCTTGTCAAAAGCCTTCCGAAAATCAGTGTACACGGCATCGACTTGGACTCGGCGATCCATGTTTTCAAATAGAAAATTAGTAAATACCATTAGATTAGTCGTTGTCGAACGTCGTTTAACAAAGCCATGCTGTTCGGGTATAATAAGCCGATGAAATTGAGGATATAAAGCACCGTGTACAAGCTTTTCAAAAACCTTCGACAAGGTGGAGAGAATTGAAATGGGACGGTAGTTCTCCACGTTGTCTCTATCTCCATTTTTATAAATAGGTGTAATAAATGCTCGTTTCCATACAGACGGAAAAATACCCTCGCGTAAACATTTATTGAAAGTTGAACAAAGGACAACGTGAATGCTATCAGCAGTTTTTATGAAAAAGGAGGGTGGCAACCCATCGGGGCCAGCTCCCTTCGATGGGTCAAGTGATTTAAGTGTCCTAAGTGTAACATCTTTAGATAAATTGATATCGCATATACATGCAGAATTATCCTCGTAGTTGATCGAATGTTGCCATGTCTCTGGGTCGAAAGTGGATGGTTCATAAACAGAAGCAAAGAAGGTTGAAAACAAGTTGCATATATCTGTAGGGTTGTCAGAAGAAGTATCTTTGAGGTGCATGTTAGCTGGGAAGCTAGCCTTGCTCTTTTTATTCGAAATGTAACTCCAAAAATACTTAACATTCTTCGGAATACTCTCTTCGACCGAATTAATATAATTAATAAAACAAGTGTCACACTCCTTGTGAAATAGTTTACGATAGCCAGAAAAGTGTTCATAGTCGGACAGGTTACGATACTTTTTCCACTTAGCCCATGCACGTTCTTTATTTTGAAAGATGCGGATTAAGGATGGTGAAAACCAGACAGGAAATTGTGAATTTTTAATTCGAGTTAATGGAACGTATTGTCTGATAATCCCGTATAAAATATCGTAGAAGGAGTTAACCGCCTGTTCAGCGGGCAGACTAGAGAGTTCCTTATCCCAGTCAATTGCGCTAATTTGCTCATTAATATCCGGATAGTTAGCTTTATGATAGTTATACCGAGGACCCGAGTGAAATTTCATAGGGGTAAATTGCACATTTAGAGATGTCAATATGGCAAAAACAGGGTGATGGGTGTCCGGCTGTAGTAGCGAGTTACAAGGTATAGTCTGACAGTCTGTGTTGGATATAAACAAGTCAAGTGTTCGCCCAAGAATATTTTTACACTTGTTGTATTGTGTTCCGTTAACAAAAGACATAAAGTTTAAAAGAAGCTGGCCACTAGAGGTTGCGGAATTTATAACTGAGTAATTGCCTTGATCCAACCAATCGATGTCTGGTAAGTTAAGAGCCCCTATCAATTTCGCGGTCTAAAAACAGAAAATTCAAGTTTTTTCGGAGCCAATGTCTCAATATACTTAAGATACCTGTTTTGTTTTCAAATGCAAAATTATTCATCACCTATTAAACTAGTAAGTTGTCGAATAAAATTAAAACTAACTACTCAATATAAATTACGAAAAATAAAAATCTAACACACGTTTTTACGTAAGCGTGAAACACCTGGTTTTTCAATTGCTTTCATAGCTAACTGGTAGCAAATATCAATCTGAGAAAAATCCTAAATACTGGGCATATAGTATATTAGTAAGGCGTCAGATCATTTTTCCAAAGTTTATTGAATTAGTACTTGAAAAAAAATGTGATCCACGCTGAAAAAACGCAATAATACCATGTGCAAAATCGTCGTCTACGCGTAAGAATTTGTTACATATTAACATTTAGTCTTAAATATTTTAAAATTTGAGTTATTTATCTACCAAATTCAGTTTTTATATTTTATTTTTGACTACTAATTTAATTATAATAAAAGATCTAAATAATGCCTTATAAACCGATGCGCTCGCTCGACGCAATCAGTCGCGCCCGAGGGCTTCTCGACGTCGGACCTGTGTCGCCTGTGACGTTCGCCGCTGCCGCCGCTCCCGACGTAATTCGCGGAATCGGGGGTACTTTTGTACTAGAGCTAACCAGTGTTGAGACTGTGAGTACCTATATAATGTATGGTGTCACACTTTGTGATTTGCTAATGATATTTATACATATTAATGTTTTGTATTAGACTTACAGTAAAATTGTGTTTAATTTTTAGAAAATGGGTCGAGTAAGTGAACTATATTATCACGGAAGAATGAAAGCTAATAAAAAGAAAAAAGTTGAAAGAACACGGAAGGCACGTGCAGTTCTTAGGTAAATAATAATTTTACAAAATATTGGTTACATCATTCATGTTTAAATTATACATGTGAGAACAATGTAGAAAGCACATTAAAATCGTCCGTAATAAAAAGATTAAAAAACAATGAAAAAATTAAAATAATCCATGGCAGTCAAGAGATGACCAGTTACAACTGACGGCGCCCGTTCACGAACATGACGCATGGATCAGCACCATTCAGCTCAACCATTCTGAAGGGAGCTAAATGATCCAACACACGCGCCACCATCAGCGAGACATCTGAGTGAGCATGACATACTCACAGCCACCAGGGCACATTCAAGTCAATGAAAGAAATAATATACGGTAAATGGTAGCTCTATAGTACAGTCATGGACTTTAATTGATGAGCCACCTTCAAACTTTTCAATTTTGCTGTTTCATACATTCACGAGATTACACGATTAAACACGAACTCAAATCGCACGCTTGTAAACAAGATGACAAATAAATTACTTTTAATCGCCGCCACCGTTGAAACCTGTAATGAAAAACATAATTATAGGAAAATAAATATAGAAATGATATTAGATAAAGGTGAGCTTAAAACAAATAATGTTCTGTTTGAGTATTTGCTATCTTCGTTATCCTCCATGTCCCGCTCGTTTTTCGACGTGTATACAAATAAATTTAGTAGCTTTAAAATACAACAAGTTGGCTCGCTATACCTCGTCTTATAGCGAAGGAAATGAAGGTACACAGGAGTCTCAAAGCACACCGTTATCTAATTAATCTAGATAATAAAGGGGTACAATAACACGTGTAATTAGTTTCAGACTTACCTTATATACGCTGGTCACACTTTATAGTTTGCTTTTACTTCAGTGAATGCCATACTAGGTAACCATATTTTTAATAGGGTACCTAAACATAGCACGTCATAATCACAAAATAAAATCCATCCAGTATTACGGAACCTAGTAAGTAAAAACTCCTAATAATAGCGGTTACGGACCAAGATTATTAGTTCGCGCTGCACCGTGCGCACAGCGCACACTACGACTGTCAGCGATACGTCGACCGCACACAGACACACTGCGCTCCGATAGTTACCTAAACTCGTAGCGCGCCGAAATTGATAGGGACTCTTAAAATCTCCTGCAACATAGAATGACTCGGTAGTAAAATCGTTAGCAATGCATTGTAGCATATCTAGGTAGTGCATGTATATCTCCTCATGAGTTCGTGGTGGTATATACGCTACGCTGATAATGTGGCGTTTATTAGATTGATATGCAGGCAATTGAACCACAGTCTGCTCGATATGAGCATGGGTAAATTGAGTCCTTAACCTAGAGGGACGTAACTCACGAAGTACTGCCACCAAAACGCCGCCTCCTTCGCGCTTATTTGTTGCCGATCGATCGCGATCGCATCTGAAAACAGTATAGCGGTCGTCAATAAACTCACTGTCGTGAATGCTAGGAATGAGCCAAGTCTCAGTAAGTATGATGACATCATAAGAACACGCCAAAATGTTCATGTACAATGTGTGCAGCTTTGTGCGAATACCTCTACAATTTTGATAATACAGTACGATTTTGATCTAGTATGTACCTATAAATCATAGCTCATTGCATTTTTAGGGTTATTCCTAGTCAAAGAATCTACAATTAAACCTAATTATAGAACAAACCAATGTTCGTGAGATACCTATTGAGAGCCTCTCATAACTTAGCCCGTTTCTTTAGATCACTGCTCTTGATAACTCTGGAATACCTAGTCATCTTTTGTTTTTAGGGTTCCGTTCACAAAGGGTAAAACGGGACCCTATTACTAAGACTCCGCTGTCCGTCCGTCTGTCACCAGGCTGTATCTCATGAACCGTGATAGTTAGACAGTTAAAATTTTCACTGATGATGTATTTCTGTAGCCGCTATAACAACAAATAAGTACTAAAAAACAGAATAAAATAAATATTTAAGGGGGCTCCCATACAACAAACGTGATTTTTGAGCCTTTTTATTGACAATGGTACGGAACCCTTCGTGCGCTAGGCGAGGTTTTTTTTAATAAGTAGAAAGTACTTTATTTAGCTCCAGCATTTGCCATGGTCCTTTGTTATTCAAGTACATAAGAAGGTAAACTAACTGCCACCATAGCTGACATAAAGGTCTGTTGGTATATACCCAAGGTTTTTGAAAATATCATTGAATAAAATCAGGGTCAAAGAATATACCTAAGTTGAAACTAGTTAATCGTAACCGTATTCGAACAAGTTAATCCTGTTATCAGAATTTACCAGTATTCTCAATGTGATACAGGAAAAATATTTTAAAAACCGCGTCGAAAGAAACATTTTTGCACCTCATCACAGATTTGCAATACTAAGATATTAATAATATCTACCGTCGATTATTTCATGGTAAATGCTTGAGCTAAATAAAGTACCTAAAATGAACTAGGTACCTACAGTCTACAGTTTCTTATCAAAGTACCTATATTTTATCATGCATTTCCCTTCGCCAAGCGCCATCCTATAAAAAGGTGAACACTATCAATCAAATGATGATAGGTAGGTACTTACCTACCTAGGTAAGTACCTACCTACGACATCATAATCATATCACATCATCATCATCTGCCTAGCCTTTTCCCAACTATGTTGGGGTCGGCTTCCAGTCTAACCGGATGCAGCTGAATACCAGTATTTTATTTTAATCATACCACATCACATATTTATTTTTATCATTGTCTTGATATCTGCTACATAACAGAAGAAGTAGGCAGCTAAGAAAGACGTAGGTAAGAAACATTACAAAAACAAGAACAAGTAGTTTTATACCTTTTCAGTTGAATGTTTTGTCTTAGTTGGGTTTTAGTTTTATAACTTTTATTTTTATTTAATTTTTTTTGGGGTTATAATATCCTTCAGCAACAACATGGCATCATTAAAAAAATTTTTTTTTTAGTTCATGACTTTTTGTCCTCTAGAGGGCGCCGTATTCAATTGAATGTGACGTCACATTAAATTGAATACGTCCAGGGGTATTGTGAGTCCGGAGTGGGTTCAGTCCCACCCTACCCCCAGAAGTATGGCCGAGGGTATGGTGGGTCCGGAGTGGTCTATACCTACCTAATAGTGGGGCAGGATTTGATTAGACTATCTTAATTGTAACTTTAAAAGCAAGTTATCCAAACTTGAACAACTTATTAAAGCCCTAATTATTGAATTAGGGCTTTAATTTATGACAAAGTTGGTCAAGTCCGTGGGACTTGCAAACCAAAACAAACGTGTTTGTCCAAGTTGGCTTGCTCTGTTCCGATTTGTATAATTACCTGCGGTCATATGAAGTCACATCACACATAGGACATCTCAAATTTGTCTCTGCGATGTCAATGCTCCTGCGATGCATCTGGTAGGTACTTATTGCAGATGTCCATAAGTAGGCGGCGCGGCGGCGGTAACCACTCGGCCAGTTTGCCACCCAAATTATAATAAACTTAACATGAAAGTACTTACCTACACTGGTTCACACATTACATTATGCTATACTATTAAATGATCCTTCCTGTTTGTGTCATGTTCCTTTTGATATCTCATAACTCTAGAGTAGGTATTAATGCGTCGATGTCAAAGAATCAACTGGCATAAGAATTATTTTTCAATTAGGTACCTAGTAATATATTTTCTTTTTCATTTTTCATACAAAAATAATTCGACTAAGTCACGGTTAGATATTCATGTAGTCTTGTCATGTAGTGTTATATACTTACTTTAAAAAAAAACGACTATTTGAGTCCATAAAAAACAACAATACGCTGACAACGTCGCTGTGTAGTTCTTTCTTAAAAATGCCAGTTCAGACGCTAATCTACATGATTTAAAGACCAAGATTTAAAAGAGAGTGACCTTTCTTCTCAGAGTTGTCAGATAGGAAACGCCGACGAGATATCGTTCATTTTTATTTATTTATTTTAAATGACGTGTAAAGCTCATTCCGATATCCTATTCCCAGAATAAACCATTTCATTTCATTTTTACCCGACTACGGCGAGGAAAAAGGTGGGTTATGATTTTGACCGGTATGTATGTATGTATGTATGTATGTATGTATGTATGTATGTATGTTCATCTGTTCCCTTGTATCTTCTAAACCACTCATCACAATTTGACAAATAAGGTATCGTTAGAAGCGTCTTGATTGTCCGCTGGTTATAGGCGTCACATTAAATTAAAAATGGCGCCCTCTAGAGGAAATAAAGTCAGGAACTAAAAAAAAAATATTGTTTAATCGTACTATGTTGGGTATCAAATACAAGGGCTTAATGAACACATTTCAAAAATATATATATTATAATCCCAAAATAATTTAAAAAAAAATTTAGTAGAAAAACTAAAACCCAACTACGACTGAAAAGGTATAAACAAGACACCACAGACAGACAAATTAAAAATCCGGAGTCACACTTTATGCCGCCCTAACACGTGTGACTCCGGATTTTTAATTTGTCTGTCTGTGGTGTCTTGTTTATACCTTTTCAGTCGTAGTTGGGTTTTAGTTTTTCTACTTAATTTTTTTTAATATGAATGATTGGTTTGTATGAAAATGATTTACTCGTTCATAGCAACGAAACTTAGATACACACATCGAGAGTCTAGTGTTATTCTAGGACTTTTTGTATTATTTTTGCTTTAAGCATTTATTCTTACGAGTTATGGGTCATCAGGAACACCTAGTATATATTTGTTCGTTCCTAGGTCTCTTATCTGGGAAAATTCGTTTTCTCTATTTTCTCCCGAGCAGAGCTCGGTCGCCCAGGTACCTACTTATAGTACATATATAAATATAGGCGGGTATGTATGTAATGTACGACAATAATAGATCCAAACGTGTCAATAGTATATAGTCACAATTATCACTTTTGGTTGTTGTCTCGATCTTCTTAAATTCATTGCTTGCTCTGACGTAAGTAATGTCTTTATTAGCGACACCTTGCCCAATTTGGTCAGTATCGGAATTTGTCGGTCTCCGGTATCGGTCACCGTGTCCGGTCTTCGAGCCAAGGCCGCAAGACTTTGGTTCTAATCATCCATAAATCCGGTGACTGGTAACACACAATAGTATCAAGGTAACTATTTTTTTCTTTTATCTCCAAGCAATTATGTGGAATATGAGGAAGTTGTGGCTAAGTAATAACAGCTGCACGGGTCGATCCATCAGGTTAAGCTACGCTTGCCGAGGTTGGTCCGTGGATGGGTGACCATCTTTACATATCGAGACTCCTCCGTGTCTCGGAAAGCACGTTAGGCCGTTGGTCCCGGCTGTCATTTGTGGATCTTAGACAGTCGTTACGGGTCGTCAGAAGCCTGAAAGTCTGACAACCAGACTCGCCAAGGGGTATCGTATTACCCAGTTACTGGGTTGTGGAGGTCAGATAGGCAGTCGCTCCATGTAAAATACTGGTATTCAGCTGCATCCGGTTAGACTGGAAGCCGACCCCAACTTGGTTGGGAAAAGACTAGGCAGATGATGATCCAAGCAATTATGTCAGAATAAGGTTTGGTTTGAACAGTGGCGTCGCTACTTTACCTCGACCCAATACAATACCTATTGCCGCCCCTAAGACGACCCCCTGTCCCTACGGTCTAATACCTACTGGTAATAGTAGATAGACTGCAGGTAAGGGACCTAAAACATACCGAGATTTTATTAAACTGGGACAGTATGGAGAAATCATTTAGCTCTTTTTTCATGAAAAAATTTGTGGCATATGTACCTACAGATTTTTTTTGTCACGTGTTTTTCTTTCTTTCATATAGTTAGGAAGGTACTATTAACACAAGGTCGGATGAAATAAAATCTGGACATCAGAATAAAAAAACTGTCTAGAAACGACTATCCTAGGTCTGTTTACCATCAATTCATACAGCCTCATAGTTACACGCAAATAAATGTAAGTGCCTATTCCGATCAAGTAGGTACCTAACATACCTTAAGTAATTAGGTATTATGGAAAGGATCAAAAACCTTAATAAGTATCACATTAGTCATTACTTAATTACAACTGAGTAGTGATGAGCCAATGAGTGACGTCCAAGTAGAAAATTATAAAAAAGTAAGTAGGTAGGTACTTATTAAATTATTTACCTAGTTACTGTTAAAGTGCGAAATATATACTTAGGTACCTATGTATTATTTAGGTGTTAAGTACCTAAACATTTATTTAGGATATAAATATTTGTTTATTTAGGTTTTAAAACAGCACCCTAATTGCGTAACACACTATCAATCACAATCTGAATGATTTTGAAGGATATTGCCAATCCATTGCTTCATGAATTAATTTGTCTGCTCAACAACTTATATACCACAATTGATGCTGTTGAACTGTCAAAATGAAAGCCATTGCTACTGTAATTTGAACGTGTCCAGTGTGTCCACTCACTGAGAAACGACGCGACGTACCGTATTCAGTAACTCTACCTACCTAGGTACTGGCATAACAGACGAGGCCAGTGCAACTTGATCATTTGACCAATAGCAAATGTTTATGGAGTGTTAATGGCATATTGCCCAGTGAGCTAAGTGAAGCTCCTGTAGCCTGGACTGCTCTGCACTTGGCTATTCGGTACTTAGGTACTGTCTGGTAGGTAACTAATAATGACGTAGGATACCCAATTAAGTACCCAGTCAGCGCGAGAAACTATAGGTTGTAGTATTTTTTATAGTAGCAGTAATTGTAGTAGGTAGTCGTTATTGTTATTAAGTATTTTTAATAGGTAGGTATTATTAATGTCAATTAGCAAACGTAACGAGCAAAGGTACTTAGTTGAAATTACGATTCCTAAATTCGATTTTAAAAAAACAAGCGTTAAACAAATATGAATATTTATGTGGTAAAACTACGTACATGCTACGTAGGTTCGTAACTGTTAAAATAATTCAAATTGTGTGATAATGATAACCTTGGCAGGACAAAGAACAAAGCAGATGTGGCGCCCAAGTGCGTGCTCCACAACGCAACGCTAGCGACCGCGACATTGGGATGTTAGGATTTAACATACGACGTTATAATGCTCTGGTTTTAAACCTAAGTACTTAGTACATAATGCCTGCATAAACAATACGAGAATTTGCATTACTGGTTTTATGCTTGATCATCATTTTGACTGAGATTGTAAACTGCCAAAACTTCATGATGCAGAGTGGGTAGGTCATATTATTATGAATATTCGAGAAGTTTGTATGATATTTGTTTTATTGTACCACATTCTAGTCCATGAAACATATGCGGTAACAGCTAACAGAACTAGGTGACCTATTGAATGAATGGTCAAATTAAGACTCGATTTATAAGAAGTCTTGCAGTTTAAACAGATCTAATAGGTACCCTCGTAAACCATATCGCAATGTAAATATCGTCGTTACTTTTATGATCGCACGCATTAGCAGCACCTGCGAGACGCTGTAGCTGGCTAGCCCTGACAGGACCCGCGCAATGCATCGCTCGTAGAAATATAGATAGTGTTTCGCAAAACGAGTTGAATGCACCAGTGTGCGCCGTCGCGGCCTTGTCAGTGTGCACACGCACGCCAAGGCGTCGCACCGTGATAACGACACCTCTCGCCACTCACCGGTACTCACATTCGCATTAGTTGTTCCATCAGCAGTATAAACTGCTGAGTAGCTCTCCGGCGGAAAGTTGAACATCACCGATGACATCTCCTCGCGGTTTCACTGCACTAACACTGGGTCGGAGCACACAAACACTATGAACTATGACGCGATATGTCCGGCGCCGGGGGTCCCGTTGACTCATTATTCCTTATTGATCAGCGCGAGGCGGATGCGGAGTGCGACATGAGCGCAGACACGGAGGACCGCGTGGACGCATCGGCTCGAAGCCGGCGCCTTACAAGCGCGGATTATCGCTCCTTATGCCGATAATGAGTAACGTAAACTTCCCGTAAAATTTGTGTTGGTCACCGTGTGCGCCGATTGTGCGCTATCGACAGCGAACCTTATCGCGGAACCGGCCGCGGTGCGACTGGTTATACGAGACGTGTGTATTTGTTGTCAGTTTTAACACTGGAGACTGCGGGTACGCGTTCCTCATTCCATTATTTATATTATATGTACCTACACAATGTTCAATAAATAAACAATTGAAGTTGCTGCAGATGGAGTTAGTGCGAACACACACACAATGGACCTTGTTACTGACTGTTATCTTCTGACTCAAAATTAATTTGTTCAAGTTGGTAAGGAGTTGGCCATCATTCATTAAAACCTTTCTGTTAATCAGTTACATAAAAGTCTAATGGCAGCAGCAGGAGGTTGCTGGAAATATTTTATTGTATTTTATTAATTCACTTCGAGTTACTTGATAGGAGACGGACATACATACTGTCACACTTTTACAAATACAAATGAACATAACACTGAACCGAATACATGGAAACATGAACATTGTCTGCATCCATAAAAAGCACTAGAGCCGAGTTCATTAATTACTACTACCGTCGGTACTTACTAATGCTATAAACAGGAAAAATGGTATGTTTGCTTAATTGTGCACTTCTGGTTGGCATACAAACGACTTATTACCCTCCACTATCGCATACTATGTAGAATAGTACATCCATTTCAATTCAGGATACATACGTTCTATTAGTAAACGATTCTTTTCACCAGCAATATTCTTAATTTAATGCTAGCCACACACGTAACGATTTATTTCGCAAATTTCTTCCAACACACGTAACGATAAATTTACGTGTATGGCTAGCATAACGCTTTCGCGTGCGCTTGTCGTCTATAGGCATCATATCAATAAAACTTCTATTGTTCCGCGAACCGATTAAAAGGATCAAAATGTTTCAATTCATAAGTAAGCTGCATCCAAAATTCTGTTCAATGAGCCATGAATTTTACCGAAATGACAAGCGGTTTTCTTCAGTATGAATGCACCATAGACAAATTAAGAACTAAAGTTTTTTGTTATTAGTGCATCTATTGCTTATTTATAGGCCTTCGATTAATGGAGCGAAAAAAAAATGCAGTACCTAAGGCGCTTAATTTGCGCGTTTTATCGTTATGTATCCACATTCCTCATAATTATCCATTCATGTTTCCTGCTGACTACTGACACTACAGTGATATCGCTATGATCTTTACAAACCTATTCAATTAATTATGCACAAATTAATCAATCCACTCAAACATATAAATATCCACTGTTGTTTATCTATGCATCATCTAGCCATAACATTATGTAAAAAATTAACATTTATTGGTAATAACATGGGATTGAACGATACGTACTTAATTGCGTTCGTTTGATCCCTTGCTGTATCGTTATTACTTAACATTTAGTAATGCAATTAATATGTAAGATTCTCTCTGTAAATTATACACTTCAGAAACACGATTACTTTTCAGTTTCCTCGATAGAAAAAATCCAAAGTAATCTCTAAAAAACAAAATAAACCCTTAGTAGGGAGTAGTAGAACTTTATTTAAGGAAGGTCATCAGTTTTTCAATAATATCTAACAAAACTACAGGTTTGCTATAACGTATACATTTTACATTTTGTGTATTAGTTTTAGTAACACGAAGGAAATATCTAGATTAGCGCGCGAACCGCCCATTCTTTATTCCGCCCATCCCATTCGATAGCGCCAGAAGCTATCTACCTTAGGGCTGATTTTATCAAAATCCGATATCTTTTATCCGTGGAATAAAATTGTCGTCTGACAGTTTTTGTATGGAAAACTGCCAAAAATTCAAAATTTATTCGCAGGATAACACTTATACTCGGTATAAAAGTTTGGTGAAATTCGCCCTTAGCCGCCAGTTTCATCGAATATTAAATTAGGAACCTGTCGTATAGCTAAGTGTCAAAATAGTAGCATTCGTTTTTGCTCTAATAAAATAATCATTTATATTGCTTTTTGCAAACTGCTACAAAATAAAAAATATGTCGTTTGTGGTGAAATAAATCTGTATGTATACTCGTTTGGACTAAAAAACAAAATAAAATTTAAAAACATTTATTACAACATACTTACCATTTAAATACATTCAAAGTTTCCAAATGCTGGTCCCACTAATTAACACAAACAATTTTATAAATACTGTTATTTTTTAATTAAGCGTATACTTCATTTCATTTTACTATCTCGGTTTAACTGAAAATCTGAAAAACCGATTTCCGAAATACATACAGAATCATGTGACTTAGTAACGACGAAATCATTAAATGCAAACACGAGATTAAGATATAACTACATAGTAAAATTCACAACTTCTTTATCAGAATCATATGACTTGGGTTACATGTTACTACATAGCTAGAGGATAATTATAGCACGTGTGCGTTATCTAAATCCATCCTGAGAAGGTATTTTGAGATTCAGGGATGATGTATACTGTATTGAGCTGTATTTGATCAAAAGCAAGAACATTTTGTATCTAAGTGTATCATTCATACTACACTATGCGCGTCACAGTTAAACAAAAATGTATCGCATCGCATCGTATCTCAGCTCGTCTCATCCGTAAGTCCAGGTAAGCACGGGCGATTTTTTAACGCGACGGTTTTTTATCGCGCACTGGTTTTTCAACTCTCAATTTGATAGAACAACAGAACGCATCACACTGCGTCAAAAAAATACATTGTTTGATTTTCAACTCTCGCCGCTAAGTGGTGCGTTGAAAATCCAGTGCGTCATAAATATCGCACGTGGGTACGAGAACTAACAGGTATCACTAATCAGTCAAGTTCTTTGTAAGATGGTGTTAGTGTATGTGAGCAGCTGCAGCGCTCGCTGTGTCGCAGGATCCTTCGCCGAGCGCTCCAGCCGCTGGAGGGACGTGTGCACGGCCGCCGACACGCCCGAGCTCCGCAACACCAGCTTAGCCTACACAAACCAGAAAGAAAATAGTTATCAATACCAGCCTATTGTCCCAGCAGCTCATAGGCGTCTACTAATACAGACACGCCACGAGCATTGATCACCACGCCTGCTCAAGACGGGTTGGCGATTTCAGACTGGAACTGAGGGTCTTCCACCATCGCTTACAGCAGTATTATTTTAATCTTACTTCGTGGGGGAAAGAGATGGAGCTATACGTCCTGTAGAATTTCGTCTCTTTCCTACACTGAAGTAATATTGGACTAGTTAAAATGGTTGACAGAATACAAAAGT
The DNA here is from genome assembly GCA_947522985.1 of Lithophane socia. Taxonomy (NCBI): domain Eukaryota; kingdom Metazoa; phylum Arthropoda; class Insecta; order Lepidoptera; family Noctuidae; genus Lithophane; species Lithophane socia. The sequence goes on along the minus strand of OX383258.1, from coordinate 7,472,095 downwards.
GTATTTCAACATGTTTACATAATCACCTTCACAAGGACAGATTCCTTGAATACAAATTAATAATATACACACATCATATTTGATTGATATTTAAACGGCAAAAGCTGAATATGGATATTATTTCTGATCTGATAAGTGAATAACATAGCAAAGAGCAAAAATAAATTGAAAAGAGCAAGTTTGCGACGTAGGTAAACTATTGTAACTTGAAGATGGCCCCCAGATTAGCCTTTAATGACTTACATGAGCGTAATCATAATAAAATTAACTTAAGAAACCATTGAAAAACATTATCATTTATCGTATGCAATATTACAGTAGAAGTAAATTTATATAAATACATATATGGTACAAAAACCAGTGCTAAAAATATGATATCAAACAACTTTTAAATGTAAATTGATCTTCAAAGACGTGTTGATTAATCAAAATTTGCCAATAAGGACACAAAAAACTAGTAACTAGTTTGCATATTTAGGAGATACATTAAAAAAGGTTATATAAAATACAAATATCTCAATCCTGTTTAATTTATTATGATGATGATCAATACGATCAGACTGAATTACATTGAACTGTTTTTCACAGGTTATGAATTTTATAATTTTAGTTACTGTAATTGGTTATAACATAACCGTTGTAATTAAATAAATAAAATAATAATAAATAAATAATGAATTTCTGATATTATACTGTTTAAAGATGCGATTCCTAACTTTAGAAATACCTAATAGTTGTACTTAATGTTCGTTCGAATTGATCTACTGACTGTAGAAACCAAGTTAAATTTAAACTTGTTGAGACTAAACTTTGCTGTATCATGTCTCTCCTCACATTAGTGACTGCAGAGTTCCGACTCCAAAAGAGAGTACTCTTTCCGGAGACATCACAATTCGCCACCCACCTCTTTTCTTCAGTTGGTTCATAAATATCGAGTGAGCGACAACGTTATTCAAGAGAAAAGGCAGAAGCTTCTTCTTGCCTCCTAAAGATATCCTATAAAATTAAAAACATTATCCTTCACTAGCTTCCGCCCGCGGCTTCGCCCGCGTGGTATGTCGATAAAAAGTAGCCTATGTCCTTTCTCAGGCTCTAGACTATCTGTGTACCAAATTTCATTTAAATCTGTTCAGTAGTTTTGACGTGAAAGCGCGACAGACAGACAGACAGAGTTACTTTCGCATTTATAATATTATATTAAGGATTGGGAGGTGTTTGATTAGGGCTGGCTTATTCAAAATGGTAAGTTGATCCTTACCTTATGATTGTTAGCAGCTAACGCCCAGACGGCGCGCGCAGCCGACACTATCTCCGCTGTGTCGCCCGTCAGGAGCGTCCCCGATAACAGCTCCAGCAGATCAGCTGCCAAACATTCCATCGTAAACTAAACTGAGCTTGATACGGAGGCAGAGTGGTTGAAAATGTACGGTCAATTGTATGATCCATGCGTCATGTTCGTGAACGGGCGCCATCAGTATATCGGGACTGGTCATCTGTTAGCTGCCACGGCTTAATTTCAATTTATTTAAATTTTTGAATTGTTTTGTTTTACTTTTAATTACGGACGCTTTTAACGTGCACCTTTTTCTACATTGTACTCACATGTATAATTTCAACATGAATGATGTAACCAATATATTGTAATAATATTCTGATTTAATAGAGTGTCCGTGGAGTTTCTTGCCCGTTCTTCTCCATAGGAACCTACTACGCTTTGGAATGGGCAACTAGCTTCATCTTTCTGACTGACCGACCACTTGACAATTCAAAAGTGCCTGTAATTGGTTTATTTGAAATAAATGCTTTGAGTTTATGAAAATTGGTTACAGTCATTTATAGACGCCTGCTGAAAATTGCTAGCTATAAGCTTCCATTCGTCGTATATTATACTAGTTGGCAGTAGAAGCTCTGAGGGCCTAGACAAGTGACAATAGCTTCCAAAGCGTTTCGTATTTCTAAAACAACTTTCAACAGGATTGACATAAGCTTGTCGATACCTTATGTCAGTCCTATACATTTTTGCTTTTTGCATCATCGTTATCGCTGCTAGAATGTAACTTTGTCTAGGGCCTCAGGATTGACATAAGAATTTCGATAGCTTATGTCAGTCCTATACATTTTTGCCTTTTCCATCATCGTTATCGCTGATAGAATGTCACTTTGTCTAGGGCCTCTGATCATTGAGCATTCCACGTCATGGTTTTTATGGTCTTGTTGAAAATACGTCCTGGACCAAAGAATGTAACTTTGTCTAGGGCCTCAGGATTGACATAAGAATTTCGATAGCTTATGTCAGTCCTATACATTTTTGCCTTTTCCATCATCGTTATCGCTGATAGAATGTCACTTTGTCTAGGGCCTCTGATCATTGAGCATTCCACGTCATGGTTTTTATGGTCTTGTTGAAAATACGTCCTGGACCAAACAATAGTTGAAGGGTGAAGGGATTCCATGTTTTGAATTGCGGCTATACTTAATAAACAGATATATAAATAAAATTCCCTTTAAAAGTACCCAAAAATAAACAGAGGCCCTAGACAAAGTGACATTCTATCAGCGATAACGATGATGGAAAAGACAAAAATGTAAAGGGCTGACATAAGCTATCGAAAAGCTTATGTCAATCCTGATGAAAGAATTTGTAGAAAAACGAAACGCTTTCGAAACGATTGTCACTTGTCTAGGCCGTCACGTCTGTCAAGAGTAATCGTCATATGCATATCATTCGAAAAACGTTCAGCTCTGAATAAAAGCCATCTCAACTATTGTCTGCGCTACCCGCATCCACCGACTTCTTGTGACCTCTCAAATGTATCTATCTGGGTCTTACTACCTACACTGCACCTCAAACATTGCCACATAATAACACAACACTAAACGACTCACCAGACTGCAAAAACGTGATGCGGTGATGATGAGCCGCATGAGCCAAGGCAGGCATGAACCGCGCGCGCACGTTGCTGGGCAGCGCCGTGAGTGGCGCGGCGCCGGCCGGCAGCGCCAGCACGGCGCCGGCGCCGTCCGCCAGCCGCGCCGCGCATGCGCACAGCCGCGCCCACGCCAGCGGCGCCGCGCTGGCGCCGCGCACGCGCGAGCGGATACACATGCGGTACATGCTCGATAGAACCTCGCTCTGGGGATGAGATCATTTTCTTTGGAATAACACGTAGCGACATGTGGGTGTACCATACAGTATGTTATCTAACGAAGGGCGTTCCCGGGAACCTGCAATGGTATAACGTCCATACATGCAAACTTGAAAAAAAATTGTATAATATTACAGTTACTGTACGTGCATTACAGTTACTGGTAAATCAACCAAACCAAATCTACAATTGAAAAGACAGCTTCGACTTGTGTCAACTTTAATGAATCTTACCTTAAGTAGTATTGCACGGCAATGATGATGCGGCAGCATGCGCCTGAGCGAGTTCAGACACAACAGCAACAGGACAGGAGGTCGTTGTCGAGCGGACAGGGAAGCCTCGCGCGCACACAACGCGCACAGTTCTGCGACCAACGTGCGCGCTCCCACACACACGCTCATGGCGCCCCACGCTAGCAACATTATTCAATCATAATATGAATTAAACTAGCTTTTGCCTGCGGCTTCGCGTGGATGTCGGAAAATATCCCACGGGAACGTACTACCGGGATTAAAAGTACCCTATGTGGCTTGGCAGATCCAGGTTATAAACTATCCGTTCAGCCGTTTTTGCACCAATCCGTAACATAAATCCAGACACAACAGACAAACGGACAAAAACACGTCGTTACCATTTTATTATATGTATAGATAATACACGATATAATATGATTTTATTAGACACCATATAATCAAAACTATGAGATATAATAACACTGTAAGATAAAATTGCGAAAAAAATCTAGCATTCTTTTTTACTAATCAGTATACAAATACGTAGACCCTCAGTTGACATCAAGTAAATACGCAAAGAGGGGTTATAAGTTAAATAACGTAGTGAAAGGTTATCAACAACAAGCGGTTCCTTTGATCTACTCGAGTTCATCTTGCGTAACATGAGAAACCGCCGGCGTTTTGTAAAACGTGACCTTACGCCTGCTACCGTGCGTTATTATGGACCCAGTCATAACAAAGTGCCTGGCAGATGACGTGTTTTACGCACAACTACGTGCGAATCTTACGCGGTATGTATTGGGTTCTAGTGACTCGGCTACGCGTGACGCGTCGTAGAAAATCGCATGCTAAATTTCTTATCTGAACTGTCTCATAGTCTTTTCCTGCTATAATAATTCAAACTCAACCATACCTTTGGGACAATCATTAGTGAAGGTATAAATGAGATGCATGACGGTTTGTCGCAGTTGTTCGGTCATCATACACCAAGGCCACAGCCTGTTAAGAGAGGTCGTCATGTTGTCATCCACGAAGCTCTCCTTAGCGGCAGGACAGTCCAGCATCGAGCAATCCATGACGACCAGGAGCCAGTACAATGTACGCAGCACCAGATTCTGAATAACAAATACGAAAGGTACCTTACTTATGTATTGCGATCACATCTCTGCATTATGTATTCTGACGATCGCCAAATGAATTAAATAAATATCGTACAATTTATAAGCTATAACATACCGAGGAAATTATTTATATAAACTAAAATAAATAGGTGTTGCACCTGCAAGTGCAAAAGTAGACCAAAATTTACATAGGGCTTGGCTTGTTTTGCCATCATGGGATCGTTTATCCCGCACAGATACATAAACAATATCCTTGAAGTTTTTATAGAAATTGATCCACCAGAGTCGCGTCGCACCGTTGCGTCGCGCCTGTCTGCAGGCATTATATTTATCCAAAATAAACCAAAACAAAAATAAATAATACTTTACAGATTGCATTCATATTCAAAGAGATATATTTCAGCTTAACAAAAAAAGAACGAACATACAGCGTTTCATAATAATCATAATTTTTTAACTTTGATTTCCTCTTTTCATACATTTGTTTAAGGTTTCGAAGTAGGAAACTCGGGTAACACTAAAAAAAATTCCCACTCACATTGTTAGCATTCTTGATGACTTCAGCCGGCTTCCCCTGCATTGACAGATGATCCCTCACAGCCTGCAAGGTAGCGAGCAGCATTCGCGGCAGGTGTCGATGTACGGCGTACTCTCTACTGCGACCACTTACGGACAGGACGGAAGACAGGCAGGAGCATACGCGGATCCAGCGCTCGTCTGAGTAGGAAAGTTTAATTATTTATTCAAGCATACAAATGTACAGAGGCGGACTTAATGTCATAGGCTTAATGTCATAGGTTTATCGGTTACTTTCTTACACTATATTATTACTTAATACTAATTATGAGGTTGCATTCAAAAAGTTGGCACAGAACCGGTCGAAGTAGAGCTTGGAGGACGTCTTTCGGCTGAAAGGATGATTTAAAAAGTTGGCAACGTCGCAATAAGAGTCAAATATGACGCTGTTTTGATTAATTTGTCAATATTACTAAATCAAATTATGAATCGTTATACTGAATATTTAGTTTGAAGTAGTTAGGTTTTAAGTATTAGCCAAGGTCAATATTAATATTGAAATTCGCTATCAATATTTCCGTCCTTAACAGACCGATATTTCATCATTTCAACCAACCTTATAAATGCAACCACCCTTTTAACCTAAATACACATTCTTGACGTAACAATATACAAAACAAAGTTTAGTATTAAAATAATTTTCAATAGAACATGCCGATGCCGAACGTGAAGTATTCTATGGCTAACATACTCGCAGAGTAATAATAATCCTCCAGACCAAATTTTGTCCACGGCGACCAATCTCAGCGGAGACCAGCCTTCGACGCGGGAGATATTATAGTGTAAAAGTGCGTGCGCAGACACAGGTGCACTCTCTCTGCCCCCACTCTCATAGTCCGATAGGACGGTGACACGTGCGCAGCGAGACACGGCGGTATCATACCGCCAACTTCCAAACTTCGGGTTGTTAAAGATTCGCAGATTAAGGACAGTAGGAAGGTAGGTTCTATTTTCTTGTAAATGTTGACATTCAAAAGTGCCTTTTAATGGCCTTGAAATAAATTATTTGACTTTGAATGTAGTAAGAACCACCAATGTTACGACAACAAAGTTAGCAACACTTTGACGATACATAATTACAAATAATACAATAACATTAGCTCGTCTATAGCTCCAGTAACATAGCAACCGTAACTGACCTATCCACTGCGATGGTTATCAAATTACTGCATAAACAAAATAGATTTACGACAGTTTAATTGCATAAACGAAGGTAATGCGTACTATAAATCAGATGAACTGTAGTCTATTAGGAGTATAGTTGAATAAACAAGATGCTCAATGTCCATGTCGAGTTATTAGTTGAAGATGTTTATCATGGATAGTTTATGTTACGACATTTTGAACACAACTACAGCTGTTGATTCAACTGCATGTATTAATGTGCGATAGAATACGTGTGATTAAATTAAAGATTGCTGATAAAACACGTTTGGTAATCCGAGTACGTATATCTTTCCCTCAGGAACATGCACGAGCCAATAAAGCTCCTACAGCAAAAGTACGTTTATACGTTCTTACCATCGAGATATAAGTACTAACGTACTAGAGAAGACACCGTAAATTCCTACTTTGTCTCGTTCAACTGCGGCGATCGCGCCGCAGTTTGTCGAAGAAAACGCGTAAGTGCCGTGATTTACATGGCGCTTAAGACCTTTTTGCCGAGAATAAATACACTCCGCAGCAAATCTAGCACTGTGGTAAATTAGGTACGGTTTAGACGAATTGTTATTATTTTAGCGCTGCAGCGAACTAAAGATTCATTACGAAGAATAGGACAATTCAGTTATTTGACGTAGCTTCTCTAGTACGTTAGTACTTATATCTCGATGGTTCTTACCTAATTAATACATATACATACTAATATTATAAATTCGAAAGTAACTCTGTCTGTCTGTATATTGCCTTTTCACGCCTAAACCACTGAATGGATTTCGATAAAATTTGGAAGGACATAGGCTACTTTTTATCGACACAACACGCAGGCAAAGCCGCGGGCGGAAGCTAGTATTAACATAAATTCAGTCGTAAAGCTTGTCTAGTCTGTAGTGACGCGCCCCACTACTGCATTTTACGCACACAGTAATGCGGAAATGCGCATTTCAGAGTTGACGAGCTATAACTAAAACTCTGACACGCGCTATTGTGCGGGTCGATCAATAACAACATAACATTAAGTGGGACTCGGGTAACTAAACAAACTTAACTTTAAACAGTTTACACTGTTTCTTATTTGGTATTAAACTTAACAGTGGTTTGGTGTGAACTCTAACTCGCTACCTTCAACGACGAGAACAACGACAAGGTCTGGATAAGAAATGTTAAATAAACACTAAATAGGTAGGTTATAATTATTTGTTACATTTTGCGGATGTTTCATCAATTCAAATACTATTTGAAATCCGTGGTTTGCGGAAGCTAAATATAGTTTGTTTATAATAGTCGGACAAAGTAGTAACCTTTATCGTCATCATTAATCGAATTGAAACATACAGCTCAAATTAGCAGGGTTTTCTCTAATGCCAATAATCAGTGCCCCGAGCGTTCAAATCATCATCATTTCAGCCCGGAATCACCCACTGTTGGGTATAGTCCCCTTTTTTCCGCCATACTTCCCGGTTCCGTGCTTTTAAAACTGCATACAAACTACCATAATATATTGGGTGAAATTGGCGTATTTTTCTCACAAATAGAAAACTTCGTCATTTCTATGATTTAAAATATTCACCAATTGCTTACTAAATAAATCATAGACAACTACCAATAGTAAAAAAATACCTTAAAAATTACTCCTCATTTTGTTAGCAGAAATGACCACTATTTATTGTTTTAACTTAGCCAAAACTTATTTTTGTCGCTTAATCTAAATGGCATACGTTATCTTAGTTTTTAAACATTAGTGCATAAAAGTTTTAAAACATTAGCGTTCATGGAAATATAAATTAAGACAATGTTAGTATGAAAAATGCAACTTAAAATTCCCCATACAAAACGCTGATTTCATAGGTGGGGGACTTAATACTTATGAGGTGAATAATATTTGCCTTCGTGAGGGATAATCGTATATAAGTACAAGAATGAAGGAATGTAATTATTACATTACATGGGCATCAGCCTCTATCATATGGGATTTAAACATAACTGGCGAAATGTGGATGTGCTATAGGTACAACCCTGCCTAACCATTCGGGGATTACAGGCGTGATGTGTTCTGGGCATTCTTATCTTGTCAATCTCTTAACATCTTCCCTTGGCTACCTAGCTCTCATGATAACAAGGGAATGCAAAGGTCGTTACCTAAAGATAGCTGGCTCAATTGACTGCACTAATTATAAAAATATAGCCACCAAAATTTAACATACCTTGACTAGACTCATATTTCTTGTTCTCCATCGACAGCTTCTGGTACAAATTGATCAGGGCTTTACAGATCTCTTCAGCCATATATTCTGGTTGACAGTCCTTAGTTCTGGCACTATCTCCGGCCCCACACCGTTCTGTATCCACTCCGTCCCAATAAGGAGACTTCAAGTAATCGTAGAACTCTGAACAACTGCAGTCTCTTGTTTGATCGATGTGCTTCTTGTGTGATGTGGATTGTGTCAGCTGTGTGAGGCAGTAGAGGCCTGCGTCTTGTAGTTCTGTAATGTAAGACATAAAATATATGAACATCCTAACTAAAGCGTGTAGTTGGCACCGCTCGCTCTCAAGCGATAAATAGCTGGTTTTTACATAGACGTCTAGACGAAATAAGAGGAGTAGGCGTATATAGAAAATCTCGGGTTTAAGAATTTTTATGCATTGCAATAAATATTGAATGTACTTTAAAAAAAAAACAACGCACTGTCTAAACCGCTAGATCCAGGAGCATGAAATTTTGTACAGCAGTTCCTTATATAACGGGGGTGAGTACCAAGCAAGGATTTTTGAAAATTGGTCCCCTAAATGGGTTAAATTATTAAAGTTTCTATGGAAGTTCGTCATTTTTGCTAATGGGAAATCCCATCGGGCGCACGGTTTGTGAGGATAGAAAACCCCCATCAGCGGACTTGGTTTTGGTTTGATTTCGTCTCAGACCTGTTCCGCAAGAAATCTATCAAATCAAACCGTACCACGAAGCCACATTATAAATGTAATCACATTTCAAACAACAAGTCGTTTTTTGACGACTTCCGTTCTTTTCATGTATAACATAATAATATTACCAATTTCATCACTCTCCAAGCACTGCAACAGTAAATGGAAGAATTCCGTAGCATGCGTGTCTTTGAGTTGTTGCCACACGGTATTGACTGCCGCCTTCTCTCCCAGCAGCGACGCGAGGAGGGACATAGCCTGCCCACGCGCCACCATACAGCTCTCCTCGCTATCATCTGCAAATTAATATAGAAATCTGTTTTTATAAATGCTTGTATTAAGTTACAAGAATCCCATGTAATAGAGGGCGATTTTTTTCCATTTATTTCCATCAATCGGGAACAAATTCAGACTCCAGACTGGTACTGAGAAATTCCTGACGGAAAAACCCAATAACACTTTGAAATTATCAAAGCACTGTTTACTTAACGACTTCGAACGCAAAGCAGCTAATAACTTGTGGAAGATTTAGTTTATTAGTTTCAAACGTTATCTAATAAGTTATTAGTTCGTTGTAAACGTCTGCTTACAAGTAGCACATTACTTATTGAATTATTACTGACATAAATATTATTAGTTATATACTATACTTAGTCCGTGCTAAGTCAACTTCATGTCTTGATTCGTTATGTCAACAAGCTCTGTACATAACATATTCTTAGCTTTGTGGGCAAACAGTCCCTTCATTGTACATGATAATATTGAGTGTTTTGCTTGAAAAACAAGCATTTCTTAAGTGTTTTCCTTGAATAGCTAAAGGTCAGTTCACACCGAGGCGCGACGCAAAACGCACTGTATTATAATCCGATATAATATCTTTATTTACTACACAATGCGATAGATAGATAAAGTAAGAAGTAGCGAATAAGGTACACCCGCTGCGCAGCCCCGCGCATCTCAGCATACTTTGACACGTGTCAACCCTCGCACTGAAATTATATCTTTTCGTGAAGAAAATAAGTTCGATAATTGTTAAAAAGTGCGCGCATCGTCACGTCGCCTTACGTCGCGGTGTGAACAGACCCTAAGACAGCACTGATAAAACTAAGAATTATTTGAATAGTTTGTCATATTTCCGGAAAATTAGATAACATAGATAAGAATTTCAGCAAACACAGCTATAGGTTTAACCTCCAAATTTTTACTTACTTACTTGTAGTATAACTGTGGCCAAAATCCGACCATAGTTTCAACCCTACCTTTTGACATATAAATTATGTTGCCAATGGCAATAGCACCACCTTTGTTATTATTGTGTTCTGTACTTTCTGCCTTATGCCTTATTACATAACTTTTAGTATTTTAGTATCCAAACTACATTTTTTATTCTTATTTGTTTGCATTAAAGCCTCCCATGATCCACCATTTACGATAACGATACTGGTATATTAACTCCACTACCAATCTTACCGAACAGCTAAATATATAACACGACATAACATTTTTCCATTTACCTCTAATACAAGCTTACTATCTATTTACAGAACTCACACCACGTAGATAAAGTAGCATACCTTCTCCAAACGGTGTTAAAGTCATTAACAAGTTGTAAAGACAGTCCTTAGTGGCGGCGAGCGAGAGACGGACGCATTTGTGCGCTGTCACTGCCTGAAGCGTTCGGCAGGTGGCGCCACGGATCTCGTATGTTTCTGTCGTATCATCACCGGTCCATGAAGTACATCTGCAAAACGTTGAGTAATAGATTGTAGATCTTTTAAACAATGATAAATAAACGAAAATGCAACACCTTCCTTACTATACTCAGCAGTAGAATAGGCATCATCATCTGCCTAGCCTTTTCCCAACTATGTTGGGGTCCAGTTGGCTTCCAGTCTAACCAGATGAAGCTGAATACCGGTATTTTACATGGACCTACTGCCTATCTGACCTCTACAACTCAAGACTGGGTAATAAATACGATACTCTTTGACAAGACTGGTTTTGGACTTTCGGGCTTCTGACGACCCGTAACGACTGTCAAAGATCCATTGACAGCCGGGACCAACGGCTTAATGTGCTTTCCGAGCCATGGAGGGGTCTTTGTATGTAAAGACTAGCTTCCGCCCGCGACTTCGCCCGCGTGGTATATCGATAAAAAGTAGCCTATGTCCTTCCCCAGGATGCCATCTATCTCCTTGCCAAATTTTATCGAAATCCGATCAGTGGTTTAGACGTGAAAAGGTAACATACAGATAGACAGAACGACAGAGTTACTTTCAAAATAATATTAGTATGGATAGTATCCCATCGACGGACCAACCGCGGCAAGCGTAGCTTAACGATCTGATCTGATCGATCGACCCATGCAGCTGTTTACTCATACAACTTAGCCAGAAGCCCCTCAGCATTAGAATAGTATAGGTTGACAAAAGAAATAGTCCAAATCCCGATACCTATTTGCAAGTAACGCGGCCGGCATTATAATCATTTGATTCATTCATTAATATCCTACTGTGTCACACACTGCACATGTTGATAGTAACGCAACTGCGTTACTTAGGTGTTTGACAGATTGAATAAAGGCTCAGATAAGAATTACTTAGCCTAAGAAACTGTTAGAGCAGGCTTCGAAGAAGACTAATGTTCTCAAGATGTAAGAAATACAGTATGTTAACTAACAGAGGGCGTTCCCGTTAACCTGCAATAGTATAGCGTGTATACATGCTAAAAAAAATATAAACATTAAAAAAAAAAAAAAAAAAAATTTATTTGTTTCGTGAAATGTTCCCAAAACGATTAAATTTAAACGTAAAAAAACACTCTGTACATGCACATTTGTATTTCAACGTAGAAAAACAAGTGTGACAAGTGGGCGTGTACAGAGAGTTTATTTTCCGTAACAATTTAATATTTTTTGTGAATATTTTACTATACAAAAACAAAAAAAAAACATTTTTTTTTTATGGTAATATTTTTTTTAGCATGTATATACGCTATACTATTGCAGGTTAACGGGAACGCCCTTTGTTAGTTAACATACTGTATATGTATTATTTTGTTTTGACAAATATGTTAGCCACTCAGACTAAATAAAAAACCAAGACAGAGCGCTGTCAACAGTGACGTGAAGCCGGTTTCGTAAACATGTGTGCTCATATTTTGGTGTAGTTTGATTGTAAATGGTTATAAATGTGTGCGTGTGAGCGTGTACGCACAGAGCGTTGGTGTAGTTTTGGCATGCTTCACTGTATTGTTCGCAGCGCTCTGTCTTGGTTTTTTATTTGGTCTGAGGTTAGCCATATTTACCGCAACAGTATGCACGTTCGCGTGAGTGCTCGTAAGTGTGAAGCGTCGTGTGGGCTGATGTTTATCATTACTTAGGACTAATGAGTCATTAGTCAACAGATGTGCATATGCATTAGAGCATTCATATTACTTGTATGATATTTTAAGATGGCATATACAACATAATTTTTTGTTTATGCTAAACCCGAACCTGACCCCTTGTCATTGTAAACACGGCTACACATCAAGCTATACATTTCCAGTTTATGCTGATCTCGCATTGTATAGGATTTCCGTACAATGCGAGGTCAGCTTATACTGGAAATGTATAGCTTGATGGGTGTGAAAAAAAATCAGCAGTTCCATACATTTTGTCGATTTATGTGTACACAAATGTATGGAACAGCAGATTTTTTTTTCGCGATTTCGACGTTGGTCCCATAGATAAAGTTGTTCAAAATGATGAATACAATGACCCCTTTTCGGGTTTAGCATAAACAAAAAATAATGTTGTAGTAATAGTAAATCATTCATTTATTTTAAATCGTCAAAGGGCTCGTCCGGGGAGAACTACCACCATAGCAATTTCTGTTCAAATCTAAAAGGTACGTTTTGGGGGATTTTTTTTTACTATTGTGTAAGTATACAGTAAAGTATTAATAAATATTTCTATTGTGTCTCTTTATTCAACGCATGGAAAAACCCGTGGGCGTTGTAATGTAGGTGGCGTCTATCAATATCCAAGACGACTTTTCATTTATAAAAAATACGTTACTTCATTTTAGTTGGCGAAAATTCATAGACTAGATATCAATATCTAATACTAGGGTATCAATATCTAATCGTGAACTTCGCCAACCAATTTCAAGTAGAGCTCTATGTATTGAGATCTAGAACTAATTGGAAGGCTACAGAACCAGTCTTGGCGATTGGCGTTAGATAAAGGAAGCGGAAACATTATTACCTGCAAATGGCTTTGCAAGTTAGGCGCGTATGTACGAAGCGTACCTAACTAGTTCGTTAGATGTAACGGTTGAGTACCTACTAATTATCTATGACTGAAATGTTGCCGATGTCCTTATTTGGAAGAATGTGAACTGCACAATGAAATCTACAAATAAATTAAAATAAAGTCGTGTCTGTCTGTGTGATCGCTTGGTTGTTCTTAAGTACGCACAATTGATTTAAAAGATATCACCATAATTTAAAGACTTATTCCGGAAGGTCTATGTCATATTCATTTTTAACTTTTACTTTTAAAAGAAATCTCGATGTTTTGTCAAGTCGTACAGTTTAGTAGTAGTACTTAGTAATAAAACTAGTTTCTAATAAAAACACTAATTCAATCAATCAGAATGAGCTATTGTAGTTGGTACAAAACAATTTCTTTACTTACAATAAAATTGTGGTTAGTGCAATATAAATAATCGTTTAAGTATATAAATCATGTACGACTTAGTTTTTTGTTTATTTATGATGTTGATTCGCCGAACTTTATCAACCACTTCTTAACAGAGGAAGTGCACTTATGTATTAGGGAAATCCCCATTTCTCTTGCATTACTTGAAATTTTATAATCAGAAATATGACATCTGTAGCATCCACTCCTCAAAGATTAAGATAGAGAAAAACATTTTCTAAGAAAATTGGCGTAAAGTATTTCAACAAGATTTAATGCAATTTCCTCGAAGTCATTCTCGTGCAGGATATAGTATTAATAGAGACACTAACATTTTGCAGAGTTCCCGCCAGTTTTACAACCAACAGCTGCTTTTAATACTAATTCGCTGGAAGCTATAATTATTTGATGCGTATTCTACGAACATTCGCAATAAGTACCTGAACAAAAGTCGGTACAATCCTCGTTCATTCCAGGCTTGGACGGGGCAGTGTTTGAAGGCGCTAACATTGTGTAGTGCGTCGGCTAGGGATGTCACAAGTGTGGCAGTGGGCGGAGGATGCGGCTTGTGGGTGACGGGCGCAGGAGACACAAACTCGTCCCCTCCCTTCTGCGCACGCACCTCGAACTCACCCCGACGCTCCAACAAACTTAACGACACGTTCCGTTCTAGAAAAAAAACACAGTTATTGTTTTATCAACATACTTTTATCTACCTATCAGTGGGCACTTAATTGAAACACTGGAACAGTGATTAAAATACTCAATGTGATTAAAATTCCTATTACATGAATATGATTATGATTTAATATCACCTTTCTGATAACATAATTATTATTATGATATTGGAATTATTGAATTTAATTGTTTATGAGTCTAGACTTTATGTAAATAAATTATAGTGAACTAGATCTAATCATTTTATTCAGTTAAGGCCCTGTGTCTTAAATATTGAATGCTATTATTCTCACGTAACGTGTAATCTTTAAACCTAAATCTAATCTAAAAGATGTTGTTATTTACTATCGGTGATAAATAAACTGCGAATCAGTACGTAACACATATAGGTTCCTGTTATCTTACAAGGATGAACTCAAGAAGTCTCATATAAAGATAGTCCAACTCACCGAACGATTGCTTATAATCTTTGGTATTGCAGAAGTCTACGAGAATTTCTATACAATTTTCTATGAAATTATTTTCGTGCAGTTGTTCTAGCACATCACACTCCAAGACCTGAAAAGTTTTTAATATTATGAAGACCTTTTTTTTATTTAACTTACACAACCAAACAAAACAAATCATTATTCTTATTTTTGATGCGGTAAACAAGCCATATTTAGAAGTGGTGAGTGCTACATTGATCAGGTACATTACTAGAATTTTCATCGCAAAATATCCAGTAGATGTTTACAAAAAACAATACCTCAATAAAACTCATAAATTTTAATCTGAAGACATTCAATTTTATTGCACGTACAGATTAAATTGCAAATGAGTTGTAGGAATTTCGTTTTTTATTCAAGTAGGTTATCAAAAATGGCTCGATTCAGCGGTTTCGACATCTATTATGCATACAATAGGAATCAGTAAACTTGTACGTATGCATTGTTCAAGTAAAAATAGCGCGTAAACACTGGCATTTCTTGTCATGTGTTACAAATAAGCAACCAGTATAGATATATAATATGTACTACCATAACACCTTCTGCAACGGCTAATTATCACTAGTGTTTTAATGAATACAACTTGAAGCAAGTAACTCGAGTATTTTTATACTATCTGAGAAAGGGAATCTTAAAAGGTTTACATTTCAGCCACAAACGAAATGTTCATTCAATGTTCGAGTTTTTATTTCCTAGCATTCGTTGTTACTGATTATTTTTTCAGTGAAGTAGTGAGTGATTCAGTAGCAGGTAATAAGGTGAAATTGTAGGTTCGTAAGCAAGCTACTTTTTTAAGTACAAAACAATAGGAAAACGGATAAGGAAAGTTAAAAATAATGTCTGTTTTGATTCGTATATTGTTAAAGTACACCATAATACTGTAAATACACAGTTCAGGACACAGGTACAAAATATAGACAAAGATGTAGTAACAACCACTTATTAAAAATCCATATCTAGAAGATAAACATTGTAATGATTTAAGTAAAGGTTAAGGTACAAAGTAAGTTTTAGTGTTTTGAGGCTACAATAGGATTAATGAAATACATTATAAATATTTAATTAATAATATCTAGTCATTCTTAGGAAGTTGACCAATTCAAAATCGATTAATTAGCTTCCAAAAAATCATCTTAATTCATTAATACATCCATCCATTCTTTAAGTTTTTAAATGCTGGTCATGTTTTAAAGAATTTTTATGTAACTACGAAACAGTCAACATAATGTAGATTTACGCATACTTTCGTGCTTTTATGCCGTAGCACCACCAACAACTAAATGTGTTTAGCGCTAAAATATTTAAAACAACATTTTGTCTCTGTCATCTTCAAACGATTGTCTGAAACAGAACGATGTTTTTAATTCGTTTAACGCTAAACGTACTATTTAGTGTTTCTACTATCTTTGAAAAATTGCTATTAGAAAAAGGAAAATTGCTTAGGAAAATTGCTATTAGATTGATCGAAACGTGCCAGATAACTAGTGAAACCTGGCTATATGTATAATGTGTTATCTGCCTACACTACATAGACTTCTAGAGTG
Organism: Lithophane socia; assembly: GCA_947522985.1. Taxonomy (NCBI): domain Eukaryota; kingdom Metazoa; phylum Arthropoda; class Insecta; order Lepidoptera; family Noctuidae; genus Lithophane; species Lithophane socia. The sequence continues at coordinate 7,455,548 of OX383258.1, read as the reverse complement.
CCAGATGGGGCCCATAAAGTAGATCCTACCAACACGCTTATAAAAAATAATATTTACTGTTTCAATTAAAAAGGAATGCTTGACATAAACGCTTTGTATTATTTTAAACATCATAAACCTGTTTATTGAATCAGATACGCCAGATAGCGATGGGCATCAAGATATCTGGTACACATAATAGTAAAGTTAAAAAAAAACAGAATAACTTTTAAAAATAGACTCGGTATTCAAGTCAACATTTAAACAGGCCAAAGACCAATCAAAAGACCCCTTTCTGCTGTCGGTCGGTATTTAGTACAATTACATGACCAATTAACTGCCTCGCCCAGTTTAGTGATTGTTTACTGAAGCAGCTGATCGATTGTATCGGCACCTCGGTTCGGTACACACATAATTAGAGAGTCGTAGATCGATTCACTTGATATTTTTGCAGCACATAAATCATGTGCTTAACTGGATATCTGAAGAAGTTACTTGCGAAAAGAAATGGTAATAATTTGGCGCATTGACATCAAAGAGCAGATGTACAATTAGTGTCTTTATTAGGGGAACTTTATTTTTAGAAAATAACTAACCGCTGTGAAGTATAATTCAAGTACACAACAAACATTAATCGAAATGCTCTATCTCAGGTTGTTCTTATTTACTTTTAACAGTTTAAAATTCAATATTATTTTCATACATCATTGAAAAACATATTGTGAAGTGCTCAAAATTATAACATAATTCGCCTGTATTTCCAGAAGAGCTGGGCAGAAGTGTGTGTGACACCCACATTTCGCCTGTTAGGTTAAAAATAATGTTTCACTATTTTCCTTCTGAAAATTTCCTTTATCTCCGAAATTTCCACAATAAAGCTTAATATGTGTATATGAGGAAAACAATACCCATAAAAACAACAGTTAGGCTTTTTTATAATAACTTCAGTGACGTCATTGTGTATAGGTACTATCAGCTCCGTTACATAGACGAGTAATTTGTAACTTAAAACAATAGCAATATAATAATGGTTTATGATAACTGCATCCGCATGATTCACACAGTCGAAGAAAGACAATGATATTATTATGAATAAATAAATTTGTATTTATTATATCAGTGCAAATTACGTGATTTCTTGGAACTATTGACTGAATAGATATATACTATTGAACTATTACCACAGTCTACGGCTGGCACAACAGCCAAACACAACAACGAAAACATTGTGAGGAAACTGGCATGCCAGCCAAGTCAGAGGCCCATGGGCGGCTTTAAAACTCTGACACCGGGTTAGTAATTTTACACGAAAAGAAGAAGACAACATCCCTAGCCAAAAAGGTGATTCGTATTATGAAATACACGATATAAGAATTATATTATGACTAAGAACTTAAATAAAATAAATAAGAGAATTTTTTCTAAATACATAATCACTAGACGCTAGAAGAACATAACACTAATTAAAATTAAATGGTAATTATTAAGTCTTATAGTGCCTTAAAGTGTAAAAAAAACCAATGGTGGGAGCCACGCGTCGCGTGGTTAGTGTTCCATACTTTAACTTTCAGCCCTATACAAACGTCTTTAATATTAGTCAGGTAATAAGAAGCAAATTTTTCCGACAATTCGATACTAATTATTATTTCTAAAAAGGACAGTGCTCAAGAAACCCATCAAAAGCAAAACCGATCAATCAATTCCAAACTATGCAAATCAAGTAGGTACTTATTTTGAGTTATTAATTCAAGAGAATTCTTTATTAATTTTCAAACTCAACTTTTTAGATAGAGGACCCTCTTCGTGTCTTGCCTTACTGGTAAGACGAGAAGACTAGAATTTTCCAATAATTTTTCAATAACCATCAATTCATGTTTGCAGTAAAAGGGAGTTTCCAGAGAGGTCGAGCTATATGCAGCCAGACGTAATCATTTGAGTCTTATACATACATATATGCATGCATTTATGTTTACGAATAAATTGCTTAGCTCATTTATTGGGCCAGGTTTCGTCGTGACTGGGGTTTTTTGACCCCACATTATGAGCAGTGTCCCCACCATATTTTATTATAATAAATTTCAATTTCAATTTTTCCTGTTTCAACCCTTTTCTTAGGTCTCATTTTTAAGGCTTTAAAAATTTGACTGGCTGACAAACAAAGCACAAACACTTGTCTGAAGTCTTTTCAGTACAACACACCAATAAGGTAGGACTTTTTTCTGTGTTATTTGGCAACAAATTTCAACCATATTCCTCCTTTGTTCTTTAGCATCACGCTTCTTGGGTCGTACTCGATCTGCGCAGTGGTTCGCTCGCAGGGCTCCACCATGAAAGTACTGAGGATTGCAGCCAACCCGGCCGCCACAGTCAGCTGGGCGAAACGTGCACCTACACAGTAAACATTTTATATCAATATTATCATTACGTTATGCGCTTGGTTCATGTACTAAACGACTTATCATCCGATATTAATTAGCTAATCATTGCAGATGCGTCATCCAAATATTTGTTACGGTAAATGCATTTATCAAAATTTCAGTTCTAGCAACAATCTCTTAAAACTTTTGTTGCTATGCATAATTGTAAATGTAAGACCCGACTAAGCATATAGAACGAGTAATGTAAATTGACATATCCCAGTAAGACTTGTTTGATAACAGAGAATTTTGTCTGTGGCACATTGTTTATGTGGACACAAGCTCAAGTTTTGTAAACACAGGTATACTAACGAAACAATGAAAAGATTTTTAAATATTAGTATTCGTACCTAGACAATGAGAACAATAGAATGTTTAGTTTAGAAAGTGTTTTTTTTTCCGCGACATAGCCATAATATCAGGTAGCACTCTATTTACATAATATTAAATAATAATAATCGACTGCCCGCAGCATATAACTGATACAACATATGACGTCTATCAAAGTTTACTTACCGGGGCAACTCCTTGGACCTTCACCGTAAGCCATAAAGCCTGCCGGATTTAAATCATCTTTGAAGCGATCTGGATCGAATTTATCCGGATTGGGAAAATACCGAGCATCTCGTTGTATGCAATGGATAGGTATTAAAACGGGGTCCCGAGCTTTCAGGGTAATTTCTTCATCGAGAGTAATGGGGGCTGTGCAGAGCCTCGTGGTCATCGGCGTGGGTGGGTGCAGGCGCAGCGTCTCCGCCACCACTTGGTACACCAGCCGCATCGCTATCACTGCATCATAATTCAGCCCATTGTGCCGTTCTAGACATTCCATTATCTCCGTTCTTACAGTTTCCTGCATTTCTTGATCTTTTGCTAATTCATATAAACTGAAAGACAAAGTTGTGGCCGATGTCTCCAGCCCCGCTAGCATAAATATGAACGAGTTAGACGTTATTAGAGCATCCGTCATTAAGAAACCCGAATCTGGTTTCTGTTCATTTAACATAAGTTGAAGGAAATCATGCCTTTGAACTCCAGATCGTCTCTCTGCCAAAACCTGGTTAATAATGGAAGTAAAGAAAGTTTCCACATTTGGGGAATATGACCTCAAGTTTAACCATTTAAACAATCTGGGAGCGAAGGTGCGGCAGTAGCGTTTGAGCACCGTAGCACGATCTATCTTAAACATTTTTTGTGACATCTGTAGGAATGGTGAATCTGGATTTTTGAGTGATCCAGGATCTACGCCGAAAGCGCAGCTTCCGATAACATCGGTCGTAAATCGTGTCATCATACTTGGTACATTGATATCTTCAACTGATTCTTTTAGCAGCACATTTTTCAACGTTTGAGCACATTCGGCTATCAACGGAAACATAGCCTTCATCTTAGCTGACGAGAACGTCGGCGTCACTATGTGTCGCATCGCCTTCCACTCAGCGCCACCCATGTTCGCCAGGTTACGAAGAAGCGGCTCGCGCTGGATATCTGTAGACACCGACACACGATCACTGAAGCTCTGAAACTCCTTCGAGAATATTGTTTTTGCCATATCCAGATCAATTACCATCAAAGTTGGTCTACGAGCTTGAAAAAGTCCAACATATTTCTGGTCTCTATAATTATCATAAAAATATTGTAGCATTGTTGTGTAACTTCTTCTCATTGTAAAAGTAGCTCCAAAGTTTCCAAATATGGGACAGGGTTCCCTGTAAGGCACATTTCTGAAGAACCAATACTTTCTTCCCTTCGATGAATAGTGGAAAATAGCCAATAAAAGAGTCAGCAATAGCAAGAGCACCACTAGCACCAATAAAATACCACTGAGCCACATTTTGAATAACATTCACTTTACTGCTTAGATTTGAATAAAAAATGTTTGTTCAAAGTCGTATATTTAAAGAGCCGGCATTTCGTACGTATGTAAACAACACGGTCCACGATACAGGCGGGATGCCGGCAGCGCCTGCGGTGGCGGCGGCGGTCAGTGATCAAGTGAGGCGTATCGCCAGCGCGCGCTAAGATAAGCCCTACGCGGCTGTACTGGGCAGCTCGCACGACGCCATGCACTCAAGGCCATGCGTGTTGATGTACTACGCCCGTGACTCGAATGTAGCCGCATATCGATCGCTTACGATAACCATTGTATTCCGAAACGTAAATTGTAATAAGAAACACCTTTTATGCATTTTGCAGTTCATCTCAACAGATGCTAACTGCGCGTTTGCACTGGCGAAACATTTACAACAAGATTTCCTGTCAAAGATTTACAGAAAATAGAGATTTTAACATGCTTTGTTGTGAATGTTTCGCCAGTGCAAACGCACAGTAACAACGATGAACAAAAACGTTTGTTTACAACTCAGGCGTAGGTCAATAACTTCGTGAAACAACAACTTCACCTCGGTCTCTAACTCACCTGCGGGGCCCATAAATAATGTGGCCAATTATATTACTTACCTACTAAGTTCCGCCTGTAACAATTTTACCTTTTTAAAACTGTATGTAAAATACAGAAATATATTTAGACATGTAGAGTTATATTAGTGAAAATGTATGAATATTTATAGTCCCATTCATATTAATAAGTTCTAAGGGTCAGGGCCAAGATATATGTATAAGTGCTTAATATATCCAAGTTCATTTCTCCATTAAATTAAACACGACATGTCAACGAATATAGTGGTATATAAATATACCACTTAACGTACCTACGCTTGTATGTTCTATTTTGGTGTCCCAATCGCCCTCAGTGGGCAAGTAGAACAAGTCCATTATGACTTATTTGATGGGGGAAGTAATTGAATTAACAACTGATCATAACTCTTACACTTTATTTTTTTGTCTTTGAACAATGCGCTATATTTTACTATTAATAAGGTAATATAGTATTTTTCCCATTGTTGAAAAGCAGGATTCTGCGCGAGCTACCGTATTCGATCCATTATTTACATGTGATTTATTAATCAAACCGCAGCTTGCACACTACACATGCATGACAAAATTACGTTTTAATTTTATTGCAACTGATTTATTTATTTTTATTCTCCGTGAAGGTAAAGCTAGAGAATGTTTCGCAAACCAGCTCATATTACTGAGTTACATATATCTATTCGAAATGTTGTGTCATCGACGTTCGAATTCAGTTTCAATGAAATTTAAAACAGCTACATAATCACAGTGAGTCAGTCAGTAATTTCTATGGGGTAAGAGCTCGGTGATATGAGGATAAAATCGCGTATTTCCCAGCGAGCAGTTGCCTAGTTTCTGCCACTATTTAAGACCGTAGCTAAAGTAGTAACATGATGCTATTTTCACAGTCTGCGGGTGGTCCTATTCGTATTCGCTAGTGCTGTATGTAATTTATAGCTCGTTATAGCACGTGCTCAATGGCCCTAAGCTTGTTGATCACACCTTGTATGGGGGCAATAAATTACTTTATTTAAAACGGCGATGTTTTAATGCCTTTGAATGAACAAACAGTGATAATATCCAGATATATTGTATATTTTACTTTGAGGAAGAATGGTTCAAATTGAATCTATTTCAGTATGTAAAATTAAAGAAAATATTTTTTTTTTTAAATTACAGAAAATAATACCCAGTTCCTTAGATTTTAGTTTGTAAATTGTGGGAAACAAGTCTTGTATGTATCTCACAGTTGCCAAACTAAGTATGCTCCCGCAATACTGGTAAAAAATGTTTACAAACATTTTCTAACACTAATACACCAAATCAGTCAAGTGATCAAATGTTTGTATAAAAAATATTTACTAAATTTTTTTCTTATATATTTTACTGTAGCAAGGACTTTACAACTTTTTTTTTGTGTACAAGCCAAAATCGCACTTTGAACATGTTGATAGAGAACAAAAACACATATTATCGCAAAAAAATAACAGACTATAAAAAGATGCGGCCGCAACGTTTTATGATTAACGTGTGTGGTCACTTTATCGGACATGACACTATTTTGCGTACATAGCTACCCAACGATGATCACTGCACTATAAATAGTTCTCATTGTTATTAAAATCAATAGGTGTTTTACCTACAGCAAGCTGCTTGCAGAAACAATAGAAATATTATAAATTGTTTATTCATTTTAACATAAACTTCATGTGTCGAAGCACTCCTTCTCTATATAAACTTTAACTATGCCAAAGAGCATTATTTTTAGTCAGTATCATCACTCTAAAAAAATGCGGATGTCCGGAGTTAATAAAAACATAATCTCCATAAATAATCATAATCTTTCTTGTCCTAATAAATGATAATGGATTAGGGGAAATGCATGACTAAACGAAAAATATTATCGATATATTCTATTCATGATACTGGCTAGTAGGAAACGAATTGATAAAATAATAATAAATGATGACGTTATGCTATAGTGGGATCTCACGACGGCGACGTCTATAGCGGTGGGATGGGCTACGGGCTCATGTTGAGTAATATTAAACCAAACGTATACCGTGCGTGATTATAAACACGTATACGCATACCAACGCTTCACTCTGGGGTTTCCCATGTGAAATAATTAATAACGGTATTATATTTTGTTGACAGACAAAGTTGCTATGTATGTAGAGGAAAATTCTAACACTGTAGTAGAATATTAGCATGTCAAAAAAAAACGAATGAGACATAACATTTGGGAACAGACTGCTAGCACGAAGTCCAAAATGAGATCGAATCTTGGTCTTCAAGTGTTAAGAACGTTTTGTAAAATTAAAGTTCATAACCTAATTTACGATGGCATTAACATGAAAATAAAATATAATGTTTCTTACATCAGATTTTGGTGAAGCCCGTGTCGCGATAGATGCGAGTAGGGCAGCTGCAGCCGCGCGCACTGCGTTCGCTTCGCCGCGTTGAGAAAATATATTCGCCGCAAATTGAGACAGAGATGATTCTTGAATAGCTTTAGAATAGGAGAAAAATATTTTTTTATTACAGTATGAAATTGGCGTAGCAAACGTTTACAAAACTGATGATTATATTTTTACAAAAGAAGTTTTGGAACATGTGCTTATTTTACGTAGGACAAAATCGTATTTTTGGGCATATTCAACTGCAAGTATTACGTACAAATAGAATGGTTATCCATCAAAATTGTTTTCCCATTCGAACAAGACTTCAGTCACAGAACCTCACCTTGCATCAAGTGTGGCATCAGTTGCGCGTAGTGCGCCAGCGCCGCGATAACTTGCAGCGCCGCCGCGCGCAGTTCAGCGCGTGCGGCGGTAGTACCCTTCACCACGGTGTGTACCACGTCGCTGTTGAAGCCTTCGCTCCACCTCTGGTTCAACGGAACAAATGTTTTTTCTTTACATATTATAAATTAAAGTAGCTTTTCTTGTCAGTCTGTGTGACCGTGTTGTTCTTCCAAACTGCGCTACGGATATTGATGAGGTTTTCACCATCATTCAGAAAATTGATTTTGGAAGGCTCTCTTCTAGACTTATATTCTTTCTCTTATTGTGAAAGAATCGCTAACGATTTGTAAGGGACTCCTACTGCCATTTAAGGCACCAAGCTAATCTTGCTGCCAAGTGTGCATTTGGCACTAATCCACGACTATCTGTCATTATAAACCCTAATGGTCAAGGACGCCTGCTACTGCTATCAATTATCATGTTATGATAGTGGCTTAGTGCAATGATAGACATTGACGATCGGCATTAAAATTAGTCTCAAGTCTTAATCACTTTATCGGTTCAGCTGCACAAACATAATACTTTTAGACATTATGTCACCGGTATTTATTGTTTTAAGATAAACCACGAACCAAAAATGTCTCAATTAGCACATTATAAAAATGCTTTTTTATCAATGTCTAACTGGTTTACTTAACACAGAGGCGCAAAGTGGCGAGCAAAAGGACGTGAGTTTTATCCTTGCATGATTGAATTAAGTGAATCCAAACCCAGCACAAGGATATTATTATGATTAGTGGGCGGAGAAATCTAACTAATATTATAAACGCGAAAGTTTGTAAGTATGGATTGATGGATGGATGGATGGATGGATGGATGTTTGTTACTCTTTCACGTAAAAACTACTGAATCGATTTGGATGAAATTTGGCAAACAGATAGTTTATAACTTGGATTAACACATAGGATACTTTTTATCCCGATATTCCCACGGGATCGAGACGTACGCGGGTGAAACCGCGGGGAGCAGCTAGTACTCGATATTATCGTGCAATCCACATTTCTAGCAGATAAAAGACAAAGAAATCATATCCCCTGAAATACTCAGAAAAGATACGTTCATAGTGACTACAGATACTAAACGGAATGAACGACACCTACAGTGAGCTGTCGTCATAGAGAAAATATTTATTTGTTATCATCTGACAAAACATAATTTGATTAAGCGCTTTTATCTACTGCATAGCACTTTAAAATCGGTGTTATGCGGAAATTACCCATAGTATTGAGAAATTACTAGAATAATGATACTTCATTTCTTTGTTATACGGATTTAGAAACGGAAACCGAACATGTATCTGTTTGGCCTATGGAAGATCATATGGCCAGAAAGGGTGTGAATTCTGAGATGATGGCTGGAAGAGATGAGTGGAAAAATAAGAAAACCCAAATAAATAAATTGGGATAAAGGCAGGAGAATGATTCGATGATCTGTTTGGACCGGAAGGTTATTATTTATTTATATTCGGACCTCCAACAAAAGGAAGTAAGAAATTAGGAATAGAATAAGAAAATAAGAGAGGAATAGTAAATTATTTGATTACATTATGTGCTTGGCCAGACAGCAAAAGCGTGCGCGAGATGGGCGCAGCGCGACGTACTCAAACATAATAATATGAACTTCACTAGAGCGTCCACAGTGGGCAAGCGGGCGCGGCGAGAGTGCGCGGGCGGCAAGCGGGAATCCGCGCGAGAGCGGGGGATCTCAAACTAGTTCGTCGAGCTGACCGCCGAACAAAGCCGCACTCGACTGTGACAGGAAGACAGCGCGCGTTAACTCTCGCGCCGCTCCCCGCACCGCGCTGCCAGTCTAGCCAACAGCCTGCCTACCTGAACGGGTATAGCTTCCTCATGTATCTGCCTTAACAGCGCAAGTAGAGCCAGGTTCGCATCTAGCCGGCACGCCTGTCCTTTACATCCACCACCAGAGGCACACCCACTCAATGTCCTGCCCACCAGTCGCAGGCATTGGATCAGGGTATCTTCCGATAGCTTGCAGTAGCGGGAGTTCACAGCGTAGCGTATACAACGCATCAGTTCGTTTAGGTATCCTATAAATAGTCTTAAGTATTAGTTTTTATCATAATGGGTAGGTAGGCATAAAGCCAGTTTCTCGAACGAAATAGATCGCAAAATTAATGTGACAAATTAATTTTGCGCCAATCACAGCAGTTTACGCGCATCAAGCGCGCGTCGGGGTCGGCGAAAAACTTTTTCATTCGCTCTATTTTTATTTTTATGCTTCAATCTCTACTTCAATTTGTTCTTTCTCTCCCTCTCAAAAAAATAGTAAGCAATACTATGTTTGTAAAATTATCAATGGTTTCACTTGATTACATATGAAATATTTTGACGTAAAGTGGTCAGTATGTTATCTTTGTGTTCCTGAAATGAATCAGCGATTTCTTGGAAATCAATCAATCATATTATTATCTAGCAGTTCAATGTCCGATGACAGTAAAAAGTAGGTCCGATACGGAACAAAACAACTCACCCAGCACATGAAAGTTTTTCAGATCTATTTTTTCCAAGCAGGCGAGTAGTATTTTGAGTAAACTTTCTAACTTATAGCTGTCGTAATCATCCCAGTTTTCAAGCATCATGATGCATCGTATTAGAACTTTGACAATGTGAATGTGAAGTTGTGTCACCTCTATGCTCTCTTGAACCGTTTGCTGAGGATAGAGCTGGTCTCGACTCAGGAGAGAAATTATGTTCGCTTCGTTACCGATGAAGGATGACTTTATCCAGGACATTGTACCGTCTACGAAAAATAGAAAACTACAAATAATATATTATACTAGCTGCGCCCCGCGGTTTCATCCGCGTAAGTCTCGATCCCGTGGGAATATCGGGATAAAAAGTATCTTATGTGTTAATCCAGGTTATAAACTATCATCATCTGCCTAGCCTTTTCCCAACTATGTTGGGGTCGGCTTTCAGTCTAACCGGATGCAGCTGAATAACAGTATTTTCTGGTATCCAGGTTATAAACTATCTGTTTGCCAATTCATCCAAATCCAGTCAGCCGTTTTTGCGTGATTGAGTAACAAACATACAAACACACCAACTTTCACATTTATAATATTATAGTAGGATTATATTCCTCAAAGCACTGGGTTCAAATCGAACCGGTCTGCTGCTGACAATTACCTAAAAGGAAAACATTACACATTTGATAAAAAGACATGGTATCTTAACTTCACACAGTTGTATTTGAGAATTAACCTTATCATACGTATTCCATATCTACGCATCACTTATGGTATTCATGAAGTAGGTAATTTTGAACAATTACAAGATTAGCGCCACTGTCAAAAAAATTATGGGCCATGTCCACATTTTTTAGACATTAGCAAATACTTTGTAAAAAGTCCATTACAAAAACTTGCTCGGAAAAAAATCGACTGTTAAAGGTCCCGAAGATCAGTTTATTGCAAAATTCTCGTAGGGACGCTAAGCTTTTACTTCAATGTATGCTACGACAAGTTTTTTGCTTATTAAATTTTGCACAAAAATGTCTTCAACAAGATTCCCATAACTAGTAATTCTTCACTAGAATTCTTGAGAAAATATCTTATCTGGGTTAATAGAACAACATTGTTAAGCTCTTTTCATGACGTTATTTCGTATTATGGCAGTCAGTCTCAAAACGTTGTTGGGAAAAAACTTGCTATGTACATAGCTGGACAACAATGATTGTATGTCGTCATACTGTGTTTGTCGGTTCATTATCATTCAATGGGGAAATGTTCCCATACATTTCAGCTTCCTTTAGTACCTAAACAAACTTACCAGAATTAGGCACATTGTCCATATACGCTACTACGAAGTGCAATAGAGAGCAAAGCAGTGATGTGTCGCGGGTCGAAGCGGGGGGTGCGTCTAAGAACCGCTTCGTGTGTTGCCATGGTAACGAACTGAACTCCTTTTTATCGGCGTACGATGAAGGAACTAAGTATACGTAGCTAGAAAAATAAAGCAATTAAAATTATTCTACAGTTTCCTATATTTTGTAAAAATATTCATAAGCCTAAAGCTATGATTCCTTAATTTTTGGTTAAGCTGTGTTTTATTAAAATATAGTGTCATTCTACAGATTTATACGTTAAGAAAAATGAAAATAAAAAGGCAATCAGTACTATGAAATAACAAACCTCTCCAACAAATGCAGTGCTTTAGTAACATGTCGATGTGTAGTAGCATTCTGAAGAGCCAACAAAGCTCTTGTGCAGCTGAATATGGGGCAAGAGGCTTTCAAGGCGGCTAGGTCTCGGGGGGCGGGGCGGAGCGCTAGCGGGGCGACGGGGGGAGGCTCCGAGAGAAGTCGGGCACGACCAGAGTGTGTGCACCACCAGCGGACACGCACTGCCGTCCGCCACTCTTCATCAGCTAATAGCCACTCTGTGTTGAAATATTAAAAATAATAAGTGTAATAAATATACTTATTCAAAAAAAACTCAATGTGATTGGCCTTAAAAAGTGTTGAGATCAAAAAGGACAAAATTTCATCCAGCACGCTTAGCATGACCACAATAGAAACGGGTTTTTAACAGACAAAGTGACAGATAAACAATCACAATCTGTCATTTTGTTTATTTTTCCGTCGACAAAACCCGTTTTAAAGGCGCGGGCCCACCGCGGCGCATGCTGTGCACGAGCACGCGGCGCATTTTTGCTGCGTGTATATTATACATTTGTTTGACAACGTGGGTCTACGTTTCCATTGGAGTACACGAATATGACCCACGACTATGTATAGCGTGGCACGGAGCACGGAGAGGCTACGCACGTGCCACTGCAATCTGTGCACTGTAAGTAAGCTGTACATAGTCGTGGGTCATATTCGTGTACTCCAGTGGAAACGTGGACCCACGTCGACAGCGTTGAGCTATGTAACCGCCTATTCGAGCAAGCCACGCATGTATCAATGACGTCAATTCATGCGTAGCCTCTCCGTGGGTTGCAGTGGACACAACCACATACATTTTCTTACAAAGCGAAGCTTAATACACGTGCGTAGCCTCTCCGTGCACCGCGGTGGGCCCGCGCCTTTATGGTTGTCATGCTACGCGTGCAGGTAATCAATTTCGAAGTAACGTACGTATTTTTTTTAAAGATTAGTTTAAAAAAGAACTCCCATTCAAAAAATCGTGGCCGCAGTATTAATCAAGGTTTTTTTTTAATTGTTTTATGAGGATTATCAGTTATTGCAACAGTATGACATTGACGCTCCCGTTTTGGTTCACTTCACCGCGATCTGTTTACGCGCAATCATCATGATACAACTAATATCATGCATGTGCGGTATAGATGTTCGGAACAACTCTATTAAAAATTCACCACACACATTCTAAATTATTGCAAGTAATTTAAATGCGACGCATTAATTTGTTCAGAGGAAGTCATCGTGACGTCAATTTGATCATACGTCACAATATCCTAATTAGAATTCGGCGAGAACTTAGTATCAAACTATGTAAGGAAACTGGAATTCTATCAGTCCTTGAGAATTGTTAATATGGCCACGTGAAGCGCATAATGATTTTAACCCTTCGATGTTTTCGTACAATATTGACACTAAACGTATTAAAATATTCTACAAAAGTTTCGGGCATCCATAAAGGTGCCAGCATATTGACATAAATCATGCATGCAGTCAAAATGGATTCATGACGCGCGCGTGGCGCGACGCTACGCGCACTTTTAAACAATTATCGAACTTATTTTCTTCACAAAAAGGTATATAATTTCAGTGCGAGGGTTGGCACGTGTCAAAGTACGCTGAGATGCGCGGTGCTGCGCAGCGCGTATACCTTATTGTGTACTAAATAAATTCGATATTGTATCGAATCATAAAAAAGTGCGCGTCGCGTCGCGTCTCGGTGTGATCTGATCCTTAGTGTGTATTTTTATGTTTTTACAACTTTCATAGAGACTTTTTTGCTTCCATGGAAAGCATCAAACTTGATGGTGGCTCATTACCATACTCCTCTGCGCAGCGACTCGGTCTCATGTTCCGATCGCCACCATCCAGTTTACGTCGGGCTGTAACTCTTTGCTAAGGCAAGCCAATTTCAGGCTGACAGTACACCTTGATGTTTTGAAAATCGCATCAAGGAATCATTTCAAAGATTCAATTTATTTCGGCAGGTTGTTCAGTGTACTTGATACCAAAATCACGAATAGAAAAAACATTAGAATAAAATACTTACCTACATATGAATGCTCAGCATTAGGGCTGGTATTCCAGTAGCTATTAACCGCAAACGGTAGCGAAGTTCTCTGCGTGACACTGAGAGGTAGCGCTGGTATACGATGTCGCGACGCATTCAACTCCTGTAGAGCGAAGCCTGCCCACGCCACCAGTGCTAAGACTTGTGTGGCCATCAGTACTGTCGCATCGTTGGCAGGAAATACTAGGATCACTGAAATATTAAATAGTGTTTCATAACTGTTGCTGACTTACTAGCTATGATATTTCGCCGTAACAAGGAACACGTAACAGTGCATGCACCTTGAGACTCCCAGTTCAACTAGACTGGGGCCTCAAGTAATGGACTCTGGACAGTTTACCGCACCTCTATGGTAAAAAAATTACTTTAACAGCTCTTTCGGAGTAGAATGGCTTTTTTTGGTTTTAAAGGTTTTCGTAGTTCCAGTGGTCCAGACGGTCGGCAATAATCAAATATTTCGTTAAGACTGTGTCCATAGAACAGGCGAATAGTTACATTTCATGTTCATCTGAGCATTTCTAGCCTTTTGTGGCAAAATATCATAATTATATGTAAAGGCTTGCTCTGGTTTACACAATAATAATTGGTTAAAACACTTTGTAATTCCCACCGCGTGCAGGTGAATTATTTGTGTACTCAGATATTTAACACCTTTACCATATTAAGCCATGTGAAGCACCAAATTTATAGAGTTACGACACATGCATGTAGTCTAACAAATAGAGCAAATATTGAAAAATCATAGCTGTCATATTAAAATTACCTCTAATGAGAAGTGAAGGTAAATCAGGTATTTTGGCCAAATTGTGTCTACTGGGGAAACAAACGCTGTTCAATACAGACACGCAACTGATTGCACACTCCGGAAACGCTAGATAATCGTCCACCATCAGCGACATTCTGTGAAGATTAAGATAAAAAATATATATTTAGACCATCGTTAGGCATGTTGAGATAGTATACATCATTCTATTTAGTATCTGCAATAACAATGTTACGTTCATAGGATCACGTATGATCCCGAATAGATAAGGTAGGAAAAGACAAAGATAAGGTAGGAAGAGGGTTAAAAAAGAACCTAGTACTCTTTTAAAAGGGCATCAGATACTGCTATCATTCTTTATAATCTTTTTTTTTTATTTATATAAAAAACAGATTGTAGTTTAAATAACAGTTTTCACAAAGTGAGTAGAATCTAATCTTTGACAATCAATTCTCCTGCCCTTATCCCATTTATTAGGGGTCGGCGCAACATGTCCCTTTCTTCTATACTTCTCTATTAGCCGTCATCTCGGTAGTCACCCCCTTTCTAGCCATATCTTCTTTCACACAGTCCATCCATCTTTTCTTTGGTCTTCCCCTACTCTTATAGCCATCGATGGACATCCATACCCATCCGATACTGCCAGTATTTTTTTTTTTAACTGGGTAGTCTAATGCGCTCTCAATTTAACAGGTCAATTGCGAAATCACTTCAACACATCAGTCAACGAGAAAGTCTTCTGATTTGTATGTATAAAACATGATTCAATATTTCATTTCAGAACTCAAAATACTCGAATGTGTTTCAGGGCTGAATAATAAAAAGCAACTTAATATTAAGTCAGCCTTTTGTTTCATGGTGACATTGTAGCTACGGAAAGATTTTAAGTACAACTTCAAGTTAAGTGCCGTTTGAGTAGGTACTTATTTGGGGGTAACAACAACATCATAATTATAATAACTACAATTTAATTTCAACTCTTTGATAATTATTCAGATTTCTTACAGTTGTAATAGCAATCACGTCATTTGGTTATAATTGTTTTTTTTTTTAACATTAGTCTTTGATATAGATTCTTTTCTGAATGATTTTGTGAATGTGAGAACATTGTGTGACTGTAGATTTGTTGAACATTTTCTATTTTGTTAAGTACCTGGTACTTGTTGAAAGGCCTCCCATGCCTACTAACACTGTAATTTGAAAATATTCTAGAAGCCAATTATTTTTAAAAGAGTAACCGTTGAGTTTCTTGCCCGCTCTTCTCCATAGGAAACGACAAATTGGAACCGTGCACCTAGCTTCTGACGTTTCATAAGTGCCCATGTAGGTTTATGAGAAATAAAATATTTTGATTTTAATCAGTTTAGAACACTTACCTGAGTGTAGCCACGATAATCTTCACTCCATCGTATTGTAAGAACACATCATGCAAATTCTGTTGACGAACTATGACAGCTAGTTGCTGCAACGTGCTACGTCGCAACGATGGTTCCAATGTTGGTTGCACTGTTGGCCGCGAAACATATTCACCGTGTTCGTCAAGAATTATGTCTTGTTTCAACACATCCAGTATTTGAGTTAAGCCTGTCGTCTAAGAACATTTTTATTTTATAAATTGAATTTAAGACTAGACATTATAATTTGTTCTAAATATCATTATTAGTTACATACTTGTGGAGCTTTAGACGGTGAACTGTTAGTGTCAATGTTAAATTCTTCTCGTTTCACTCTTCGTAATGCACTCAACAAGATATCGGCGCGTAAAGAGTCTCTTGGTGGCAAATAACGTTCATCATCTAAAAAGATATTAAAACATAAAACAATAATATATTACCTTTTTATACTGTGTAATGTCATATCTAATATAATAGTTACTTACCTAATAACCGACACAAGCCGTGTGCCGCATCAAGTTGTACAGCAACGCATCGTACGAATAAAAGTCGAACCAAGCCAGCTGTCACCTCTGCCATAGATACACCCAAACAATCCGCTATGTCTTGTTCTAGCGATTTGCATATTGCTTTGCCTGTTATAATAACACTATTTAGGTAAATGCACTATATTTCCGTCATTCTCCTTTTGGTGTTGCTCTCTCCACTACTTAACTTATCGAAGATGTTTTAATTAATCTGCACCCTAAATGCGTAATACACTTTCAGTAATAATCTGAATGATTTTGAAGGATGTTAATCCATTGCGTCATATGTTCGAAAAATGTATCTACTCAACAACGTAAATAACGCAATGAATGTTGTTGAACTGTCAAAAGCCATTGCTACTGTAAGTGTGTACGCAGTTGCCGCGCTGCCGCTGGTCAGCAACAGAAAACAATTTTCTTCACCTGAAGAAGTCGTTGGTGCGCGGATGTGGAAATATTGTAAAATCAGTACCATTATTTACGTGCAAACCGTCATAAGCGGCCAGTAACAGTCAGAAACGACAACTTAATAATATATTTGGAAATCTTCCAGGAATAAATAAATATATTCTTAAAAAGTTCCTCACCTAATTGCGTTTCATGAGCGGCATAAACATGTAGCAGCGGCAATACTGGCAGCAGACTAGCCAATAGCCGCCACCAACAACTCTCGCTTAGTACCAGTCGCCCGCGCAGCAGATACAACATTATTTCTGAAGAACTTTCTTCTACCTGTAACATTATGAACACGCATGTAACACTTTTCTATGGTACTTTGCGCGAAAGACGCAATGATAACGCTGTAGAGTTGTGTTTCTTTTGAATTTTGGGCCAAATTAAAGAAAAGGTTGGTGAGAACTTTAACATAAGAAGTTATAGAAAAAAAACTTGTTTCGATGTTTAAAAAAATGATACAAACCTCTTTAAACTTGGAAGAGAGTCCATGACAGCATATTTCTGTCAGTATTCCAACATCACATAATAAAGTAAGAGATTTCTCATTTTCTTCTCCCACCAAAACTGACTTCACCATGTCTGCCAATAACTTGTAAAATGTTATTTGCACCCAACCCGCATTGTGCCCCATTAAAATTAGGGAAATACTTCGGGCAATAGACCAGTCGTTCTCATTAAAATCCAATTCTTTAGCCTTATAGAGCAAAATATCTGCAATATCGACCAAAAAGTTTTCACTTTGAAACAGCTCTAAAACTGGCAGAGAAGTTTTTATGCACGAGAGAATTTTCTTTGATTTATGCAGCTTTTTATTATTCATGAATTGGACAGCTCCATCCATACTCGCGAATAGTTTCTTCAGTTCTCTGTACTTGCTTTTGTATTCTTGGTTTACAGTTATTCTAGTACTCTGGAAAGGAAAAGCACGTGTCAATTTTCGAGATAAAATAGTACTTTCCACTGTTAGTGAGAAAAATTATGTCCTTTCCCAGGATGCCATCTATTGCGGGAAAGTCTTAAAGGGATACCGGGGGGAGAAGTAATATGATGATTTCCGACACTCATAAAAAAACAATACGATGCCATTTATCTCCTTGGCAAATTTTACCGAAATCCGTTCAGTGGTTTAGGCGTGAAAAGGTAACAGACAGACAAAGTTACTTTCTAATTTATAATATTGTATGTTGATACTGTAAGGAGTTAATGAAGGTAGACTGTGTAGTATTACTGGCATGATTTTAAAACACAATTAAAAATTATATCTAGAAGCGACTAACCTGCAAAACCATTTCTATTTTCTTACTCAATGCTGGGTAAAACAGATCAATGGCAGGGTCTATCTGTGCTATTTGTAAAGCATTGACCAGCGAGGTCGGCGGCAGGGCGGAGTCCCGCGCCCAATGCAGTAGCTTCTCTGCGCACATCGTCAAACGTAACCACGCCACGCGGTGGTGAGTGCGGTCGATATCATCGAAAAATGATTTTCTGTAAATATGAAGTATGTTATAATAAGTTGGAATGCCTGCATGAGGTTAAAACGCCGCCGATCTAGCACTGCCTGCTATAAGATTACACTGGAGTTCGTTCTTCGAAACCCGGTATTTTATTCCCTTAAGTTCGATTTACCTACACGATTTATTATTATATTCCAGCAGTGAATAAAAACAATAAAACCTAAAAATCTGCCTACCTGTATTTGAATAAAAGATCTCCCATCAAGCGCATGACCATACAACTTTTATGAGAAATGTCCCTGTAAGTCTTGGAGCTATGGTCCATGCTCCAGAAGGTATCGTTAATGCAATCTAGCAATAACTCGACTAGGCTTTCAATCAAACAGATGCATGTGTTTAATTCCCTCTGAAATTAAATAAAAAGAATAAATATTTTATACATATAACAAATTAAAGTCGCTTTTCGTGTCTTATTGTGACCGCGTTGTTCTTCTAAACTGCACAAACGATTTTGATGCGGTTTTTACCATCATTTAGAGAATTTATTCCGGAAGGTTTATGTGCAACTATTACAAAGAAAACACAAAACCAAAACAAACTACCTACTACACAGAAATGCAAACGTCTGTATCCCCGAAGGATTAAGCAGAGGCAAACTTTTACTATAAAGAAAACACGATGTTTTGTCAAACTGTAAAAACCGCGCGTAGCAGGGGTGGGTCGCTAGTATTTTTACCCGACTACCCCAGAAGGAG
This sequence comes from Lithophane socia, assembly GCA_947522985.1. NCBI lineage: Eukaryota > Metazoa > Arthropoda > Insecta > Lepidoptera > Noctuidae > Lithophane > Lithophane socia. Next base: position 7,436,349 of record OX383258.1, on the reverse strand, counting down.
GGTAATGTTTTTCGAGAGTATGTATGTATGTCTATTTCTTTGGCACGCTCTGTAGCCTAAACGGCTTGATGGATTTTAACATACGAGGTTCGTCTTAATTGTGGGAGTGATATAGGCTATATTTTTTTTTATATATTCCATCTGCAAACAAAAAAAAAGGAGGGGAAGGTTTTTTTTAAAATCAATTACAATATTGGTATCAAATGAAATCTAGTAATGAGTTAATACCAAATATATAAATTAATAAAACTAAAAAGCTTGAAATCAACTCATCATCTCATCTGCCTAGCCTTTTCCTAACTATGTTGGGGTCAGCTGGTATTAATACCAGTGTTTTACATTGAGCAACTGCCTATCTGACCTCCACCACCTAGTTTAGGTAACACAATACCCGTTGGTAAGACTTGTTGTCAGACTTTCGGGCTTCTGACGACCCGTAACAACTGTCAAAGATCTACAAATGACTGCCGGGACCAACGGCTTTACGTACTTTCCCAGGCACAAAGGGGTCTTGGTATGTAAAGGTGGTCCCCATCCACGGACCAATTGCGGCAAGCATAGCTTAACCTGATCGATCGACCCATACGGCTGTTATTACTTAGGTACAGTCACGGACTTTAATTGATGAGCCACCTGGCACTGTTCGTATTTTAGCCGTGTAATGCAAATCGGGTTTATTCGGTTCCCGACACGCAAAGTCATATGTCTTCGTATTAGAAGAAGAAAATTATATTTCATAACTTTACCGGTTGGCTAACCTGAGAGCCAGAACTACAAGCTTGACAGCAGAGTGACTACTCAAAGTCAACCAATTGCAGGTCTAGCAACAGTAACCTAGCAACGATAAACAATTTTTGCTAGGTTACTGTTGCGATAGTAACGTTAGCGTACGGAGAAATTCTCTGACATCGATATTTCAACTGTCACTGTCTTCAGTTAAGTTTTCAGAATTATTGAGTTAATGAGCTATGATTCAAAGGAGGTCAGTATCAAATAGATTGGATAAACTTAATGCAACATTGTATTTATTTTTATCATTAAGAACTTATTAGTCAACCTCTATGGATAAGACTATTTCCGATTAAAAGTAATTTATTTGTCATCTTGATATTTCAACTGTCACTGTCTTCAGTTATGTTTTCATAATTATCCAGTTAATGAGCTATGATTCAAAGGAGGTCGGTATCAAATAGATTGGATAAACTTAATGCAACATTGTATTTATTTTTATCATTGAGAACTTTTTAGTCAACCTCTATGGATATTTCCGATTAAAAGTAATTTATTTGTCATCTTGTTTACGAGCTTGCGCTTTGCGTGTAATCTCGTGAATGTATGAAACTGCAAAATTGAACAGTTTGAAGGTGGCTCATCAATTAAAGTCCGTGACTGTACAAGCCCCTCATCAGCCATAGTCAAATCAAAATATGAATTGCGACATCCTTCAAATCTTGAGCTCAATTATTTATTTAGAGTAAAAAACTACCACATTAAAATTACTGGGATCTTATAATCTTGTAAACAAGTAAAAGATGTTCAAGGCAAATTTTCTCACCTTGCTTAATAGATGGTGTTGTTGTCGAATTATACGTTATACGGCTATTATATAATGAAGCTCGGCGGAAAATGAAATCGTGTATAAACACTCTATTATTTAAATTTTTGATACGAAGGCTGCCTTGGTTCAGCCTTTGTATAAAATTAAAACAAACTTATATAACACAAAAAGTTTTAAAAAAAACCGGCCCGTATTGGTATGAGTATAGCTTAGCTCCGAGGAGCTAAGCCGCGGAAAGCAGTCAGACAGACCGACATGGCGAAACTATACGGGTTCCTTGTTGACTACGGAACCCTAAAAAGCGTATACACGTGACTATACGTACGAGTAAGTTCGTCCAATGTATAGTCGACGTCGTAATTAATTTCCTCTTCTTAGCATATCGATGGCAATTTAAATGGACTCGGCTCAGATTTCGGCTACGACACGATATTTATTATTAATTTCTTTACCAGTTTTGCCACCAACTCACAATAAATTTTAACATCACCATGATTGAATTATCTGTCACATTTGTCTTGAAAGCAAAAATAGACCTTGCCGTTTCATGACGTGGGTGCCTAAGGATGGACGACGCCGCCGAGGCCGGCCCAGGAAGTGGTGATTAGACGAACTAAACACATACCGCACGGGTTGGATCGAGGTGGCCCTGGAAACGGATGCTTGGAAGGATTTGGGGGAGAACTTTGCTCAAAAGTGGAACAGTGTAGGCTAAATTTAAAAAAGGGTAGGTTGGTAAAGCAATTATAAGTTCAACTATACAACGGCCAATCGGCGAAAAAAAATGTAAACGGAACGAAGGAGCCTGGATCTCACGACACAGGGAATCCTAGTGTGAGTTCCAGGAATCAACGCATTCGAATGTAATTTTTTTTTTAAACAATAAATTATTCTTATTCTTATTCTTAAACCTAGCTGTTTGACTAAAACATTCCGCGATAGGAACAAATTGTCGTCGGAGTTCAGTGGCAGAAGAAAATCAAGCCGAATATTGCAGTCTTATACCAGATAACATACTTACTATAGTCAAGAATTCAGTTCTTTCAACGGGGTCGACCAACACAACGCTCCTAGCCATCATGGTCAGCACTGCATGTAGAGTGTCAAGCGCATACAACGGGGCGGGTAGTTGTCGCAGCACTACTAGGCCATCTTCTTCGAGAGGCGTGCGCGGGCGACTCTCGCCGGCTATCTCTTCCAGCTCCGCGTTCATGCCCACGTCAATAACGTCTCTATGTTCGTCTAAAACCTGATGAGAAATGTACGGTATTTTATTCTATTGATAATGCTCCTGGTTAGTTATTATGAAACAGTTTATACTGTAGAATCAGAAGAGTTTAGTTGAGAGTGAGGAAATATGACTAGAAAATAACTTGTGTGTGATTATTAGAATAGTTTTGTTTTCCATGCATAAATGGCACGTCAAAATGCAGGTGGTATCATTACCGGCTAAGTCTGGCCATATAAGTATGATGACAAAATATGTTGAAATGCAACTCGAACTAAAACAATAATAAAAGGGGAAGTGCCAACCTGCCAGTCTAACTACTAAGAGCTGTTTTGTATAATGTTTTTTTTATTTTCTCATCTATACCTACCTTGTTTGTTTCGTGTATCAAGTCTAAAGAAGACAGCTGCAACAGTCGCATGCGGAGAGCGCGCGTAATGTACAACAACACGCACAGAGCTTCGACAGGCCGTCCGCCATTATTACCATCAGATATTGTTAACAAACTCTGAAAATAATCAAGTTTACGAATATAATAGGCCGCTGTTATGGTGATGAATGTTAAGTATCCTAATCCTATTTAAATATTATAAATGCGAAAGTGAGTTTGCTTGTTTGTTTGTTACGCTTTCACGCTAAAACGGCTGAACGGATTTGGATGAAATTTGGCAGAGGCACAGATATTATAATACTACGTACAGATACCCAATCCCATACAAAGAAATGACACCACCCTAAGTCTGGCTATTGAGCTGGCTATTTTTCGTTCTCCATTTTTTTAACAGATGGCAGCATCAGCGACTCACGACTGTAGTTTTTTTAACGCCAGTCTTGCCTAGATACTACGCAAGACTCCTAGATGTTTTTCTTTCTTTTTTACGTTTTTTCTTCCTAGGTGTTCAATTTTTATATTTCTACGTAAAGTACTAGATTTAAAAAAAAAAATTGTTTGATTTTCCTTAATGAAACGACAAACGCAAGTTTAAAGTGACTCTGTCATCACTTGAGTAAAACGCCATCTATTGCAAAGAGCTCTCAACAAAATGATTAGCAGATGGCTACTTTATCATTCTAAGGGTTCGAATTGAAGTAAACGGCTTAATTTAAGTTTTTTCTGAAAATCCGAGATTTATGAGTGTAAATACATAAATCAGCGTTAAACAAAGATGCTTTGATTTTTACTAATATTACCTCAGCCAAAATTTGCCGTATAACGCTTTTTAATGATTGTTAATTTCATAAATTGTTACTTATGCTGCCATCTATGATTTTTTTTCAAGACTAATTATAATTTGTTCGAGTTGAGACCCCATGGCAGAGGGGCAGACCATGACTTGGAATAGGACATAGGATACTTTTTATCCCGATATTCCCACGGGATCGAGACTTACGCTAGTGAAACCGCGGGGCGCAGCTTGTTTAAAATAATATGAAAACCGGATACAGACACTTTTTGAACACTATGTAAAACTTTGCAAGCTTAGATAAAACTAACATAATAAAAATGAACTTTAAAGGAATTTAAGTTAGTCAGAAATAATAGTGAAAGATCTAAAACAAAGAACAAGAAAGAAGTTTATTTTAAATTGGTTTTATCTAAGGATATAGAAAAAAAAGTTGTTACTATCTTCTATTATTACCTTTATAATTTCAGGTCTATTCAGAAATATTTCTGCATAAAAATCACGGAGAAATACGTCACGAATAAACCTGCAGCATCTTCTAGTCGATTTCAACAATCTCAGGGCATCCTCTACTAGGAGTAATGTCTTTTTGTCAGATGGGCACAGCTCCACCCAGGGAAAGAGCAGTATTCTTATACTGTCTGTAGTGTTTAAGCTAAAAACATCAGTGAAGAACTTGAATTCCTTTCATAATCGAAACACCTTGCAAGTTTATGTTTTGTAAGGATTATCAGAAAAATTTGTATATTTAGGATGATATTATATTATGTCAAAAAAAACTGAAGTGTTTCGATTTTTCTGATGAGGAGTGTATTTTACATGTTTGCCTCTATTGATCATAACAGATTTGGTTCAAATGTAATCAGATTTAGCGAACATCACTCAGGCATCAATCAATCAAGCATTGTATAGATTGGTTGTTTCACCTGAGAAGCCAATAGCGACTTTATCACAATGAATATAAAGGCTGCTCTGAGAAACGTTTTTATGCATTAGGATGAATAAGCATGTTTCTCAGAGCAGCCTTTTTAGATTTAATTGTGGTATTCCACACCTATTTCTTGGTGACCTTTCCACAAAACTCACATTTTCATAAATCTTTCAGTTGTTTCTTACCTCCTATATCTATTAATGTCAGAGTCATCATTAGAAATGGATGTAGCCTTTGATGACTGAAAATTAGGTTCTAAGTTATAATAGCCGCTGCTTGAGCCCGCATCACTTTCTGAACTGAAATTATAAATTGAATAAAATAATATGTGTAGCTATTGATAACAAAAATGTAGGTAGTGGCGCTTTTTCAAAGATTTTTTTTCAATAATGTTGTACAAGCTAGATTTTGGTCTAAAATCACAATGAAACACGTAGCTTATTTTTAACCACATACAGGTCTCAGCGCGGTTTAAAAGAAGGGACCTTAATGCGCTTAATGGATCTGTTTGGCGGAGGGAGTGAGGTGCGACCAGCGCCAGCTATTCATGTGCGAATCTCTACACCACTTTCGGCTAGCACTCTAAAACTGTGCCAGTACCTATAACGATTAATCCTGTATTCTGTTTTAAAAAGAATCCATGTAATAATGAAATTCTGTGTATGTTTCAAGACACACAGGTATCATCAATTCCACATACCTTGTGACATCTGGGAGGGTCAAACGTGGGACATCCACATTGACCTCTGATTCAACAGTGTTAATAAATCTCAAGGTCTCTATAACATCATCATATAGTTCTAAAGCATCTCTGACAATACTTTGTCGGATCTTATTCAGTTTGGACAAGATGTTGTCAATCCCAAACTCTCGAGCAATATAAGTACCAGCTTTTGTCTGAAATATTAATCATTCAATAGCAGTTTAGTTACTTGTGGTGGCTTCTTTAAGGACCAATGTTTGTTTCCAGTTTTCGGTTTTCAATACTTACTTTTTTTTAAATTATTATTTATTATAATCTGTATTATTAACAATAATAATAACATTGCTACAGTCTGCCAAGTTAACATGGAACATTAAAAAACAAAAAAATATTTACTGGGATGTGGTCCAGTGTGGTCCAGCAGCCCTTTTTTGGCCAGAGGGTCGTCTGAGGGGCAGATAAGTTTAAGTACATGAAAAAACTCAATAAATAAATTGTATACCTTGATGGTTGTAAGTAGTAACTCCAATGCCTCTCTTTGCAGGGATTGCTGCGGTGTTTGGAACCATGCCAGAAGAGCTTCTAACAATTCTCTCGTACCCGATAACTCGTCCTCTAGCTCCCAGCCCAATTTTAACTTAGCTTTCAACAGCATAAGTGAACGCTCACGAATTTCCTTCAACGGATGACCTGAAATGTAATGTAATGCAGATTGTAAATTACAGTAACTATGCAATAAAAGTCGGTGTCTATTAAATTTTCATTCCTACTTAGTTTTTTTATATACATGGACAGAATTTCGGTATTGGCCATAATTTTCTTCAGAGAAGAAATCTTGCATTGTTTTGTTTACAACTTTAGAGTTTTAGAGTAGATTTGAAAATTGACATTGACAACAACGTTTCTTTCTAGCGATAGTAGCCATAGATTCACAACACACACAAGTGCACAAACAAACTAAAGGTAAAGAAATCAGACGACGATGACGACGGGTAGTAGCGACATCTGAAGTGAGCAAATGGCAGTTTTTATCCTCATTCCTTTTTATTTTTTTTGCTTATCTAATCAAAACTGTAGATCAGTGGACTGTGACCATTGTCTGAAACTTGAGTCTTGAGTGATTGGTAGACCAAAATGTGAGAAATAACTTTTAAAGGCGTGATAGACGTGCGAGCAAGTCCGCGTACTTATGGCTCGGTGAGCTTACTCGCCCATGTGTCATGTTAAGGTTGATGCGCTAGGGTAGCCAAAAAACGTAAAAAAATTTGAATTTCGCGGGCCACCCTAGCGCATCCCCCTTAAGTACGTGGACTTTAACCGCCGAGTAAGTTCGTCAGCGATCCAACAGGTTTGAAATTTTGCTCATAGCCCGCCTTGCCTCGTCGTCTGTCATCGCCACGCGTCGCGCCGCGCGCCATTTTGACAATGCAATAGGGAATATGCATGTGATTCAAATATGGGTCAAATATTTTTTTCTATAAACTATGTTACTTCAGAATTATTCCTCCATCAATATTTTTAAATAAAATTTCTTTTTGAGCGAGAAATTAATTGTTAAAAAGTCCCAAAAAACTGTGACTAATTCAAATACTTGAAAAGGCTAAGAACGGATGTGACGTAACAATCCGGGATAACAATCAAAATGTCAATGTCAAGTCAATCAACAAGTATCAAGTCAATGTCAAACGCTCATAGAAAAAGGAGTGTTTGACGTTGACTTGACAGTTGCTTGTCTGTTTTCACGAACTGTGACGTCACCACACCAAGCGCGCCAAATGGAGGGCGTTTAAATAGCCCGGATCGGTTGGATATTTTTAAACATTTTTTCAACTACTTTAAATTGCTTTTTTGCCGTCAAATTTTTTTTTACTATTATTTGACGATGTAAACTATCGAATAAAAATATTAAAAAAATACATGCATATTCCTTATTTTGAGCAAGCTTCACGTGTGTCACCGATGGCGAGCCGAGTAAGGTCGCGAACTTAAAAGACCGCGTACTTTAAGTACGCACGTCTATCATCAGTAATCATCACCCACTTTAGATTTGTGATAGCTGCTTGCTTTGTGTAAGCCGGTCTAAGCCCTACTGAAGTATTGGTTCATGAAAGGTCCACCATAATCTATGTGAATCCAGCTGCATTGGCTCATATAACAAGCAATTTTGGTCATGGGCTCTCTGAAACGGGTGATAGACGTGCGAACAAGTACGCGTACTTATGGCTCGACGAGCTTACTCGCCCATCTGTCATCGCCGCGAGCCAATTTGACAATGAAATTCTGAGAAGGCTTCACGTGTGTCACCGACGGCGAGCCGAGTAAGGTCGCAAACTTAAAGACCGCGTAAGTACGCACGTTTATCACCCACATAACATTCTATTCTGTCTATGGTTGTTTTGACGATTACATTTTCCTTGTTTTTGTTCGGTACATTTGACAGTTTTGTTTCTGTTTTTGACAAGCCGATAGTAAAAAAACAGATTGCTAAAGTTAGTTTGGTGTATCTTTTGCATAAAACTTTCTATTAATAACATACTATTCGTAAATTTTTAGAGCTGCATCCTTATATTTCACCACATCTCCAATTCCCAAAGAAAAATTTCTTTTTGTAGTAATTCAAACTCATGAAACTGAGATAGTAGATAGGTAACCAAAAATAAACCTCTGCAACTCACTACAGTAAGTTATGTTACTTTATGATTACTATCAGAACTTTCTGTTTATTAGATACGGCAATCACCGAACACCAGCTTAGATCGGCTCCGAATGTGATTCATCATCATTCTCCTGCCCTTATCCCATGTGATTATTGAGCCTAGAATTACTTCTACAGTTCTAATACTTTCTCTGGCTCTTTGTCTAATCCAAAGCACAGAACATACTTACTCTAGGGAGGATCCAAAGGCTCAGTAAAAAAACAAACAAGACAGCGTTGCGAACAATACAGTGAAGCATGCCAAAAACTACACATCCACTCTGTGCATACACGCTCACACGCATTTAATTACTACCATTTACAATCGAACTACACCTTCCTAAAAGTGCAAACATGTTCACGAAACCAGCCTCACGTCACTGTTGACAGTGCTCTGCACTCTGTCTTGATTTCTTATTTGGTCTGAGTCCCAACAGATCATTTTATAGAAATGCAATAGCTTTAGTAAGAATCCTTACTAATTTTAAGCTATTACTTTACTATAAGGTACACAGGCTTTAATCATTACCAACCGCCAGTTGCAGCAGTGCTATTTTGAGACTACGCGTATAGTGCAATTTTTAGACTATGCATAGAGCCATGTAAAATTCTGTCATATTCTGCCTTGTCGCGATTTGATTAAGTACTGATAAAATTATAGATACAAACTCATAATTTTACCCCTTAGCAGTAGACAGAAACTAAATTATGCTTTGTTACAATCCTCACATTATGATAAATTGTAATATTATAAAACATTCTGAATTTTAATTTCAGATGGCAGATATCAAAGCTTTACTAAAAGATGCAAGAAAACTAATAGATGAGAAAAATTTCAAGGAAGCCCAAGAATGTTGCAAAAATATATTACGGAAAGACAAGCAAAACTACTTTGGTCTTGTCTTATTAGGAAAATCACTTCAAGATTCTGATCAGGCACCACTAGCCTACCAAAAAGCTATAGCAACTAAACCAGACCATGCACTTGCCTGGCACGGTCTTGCCAATTACTATGAAAGAAAAGAAGATAATACTAATAAAATCAAATTAATTGGAATTTATAATGAAATGATTAATTTACCAATGGAAGAAGAAAAAACTATTGAAATTATATCAAAACTTGGCCAACTAGGTTGTGCTCTAAAAAGCAAAGAATCCTTGAACTGTCTGGCTAATTATTTGGCCAAAGACCTTGGAAATACTTTATTTCAAACAGCTGAAAAACAATTTCTGGAACTCCTAAAAGCTGATATTCCATGTGATGAAGAAACCATACCAGTCATCTTAAAAGTTTTGCATAAAATCTACAGTGAGGATCCTAGAGATTCTCTTGAAATACTGCAATGCAAAGTTATCATTCAGAAACCTGTCTTGGCATCTGCTGTTGAAGAAATTATACATCTTAATTTCTTCCCCTCAAATGTGCTATTAAGAGACTGGCTCTGCAAACAATTATGTATAAAATATGTGGAGAGAATGTCATTTTGTGAATTTAATATTGAACAACACATAGACACAATCAGTGAAGGCATTATGAACTCTAAATATCCTAGCCTTCTAAGAAGCATGATATGCTATGATAAAGGTTTATATCTAGAAGCCTACAAACAGTGTGTTCCATTAGTTAACTATCATGAAGCAGACATTACTGAAGCAACATTTGTAATTAAATGTACAATTATGTTGAAAAAGTGGTCTGTGACACAAAAACTTGCAACCAACTTTTTGACCAAAGTAAAAGACCAACAATTTGCAGTGGTTCTCAAAAGGTTTTGGTTTTTGTCCCTGACGAAACAACAGAAGTGGAAGCAAGCAATAAACTGTGCAAAAGACATAGCTATTGATTCAATGGAAACATTTGAGCTGGCCAGTCTTGCCGAGTGTTATATGGAAGTTGATGAACCTTCTGACCACATCATGAAGCATTTAGAAACAACTGAGTACTATAAGCAGCTGCAAGCTCTATTACTTCAGAAGCAAAACAAATATGATGAAGTGGTTAATTTACTAGAAGGTTCAAATAGACCACTTGATGTGTTCTACTTGGGGAAAGCATATTGGGAACTGAAACAATATGATAAATGTTTGATACATCTACTAAAAGCAGCTAAACTTAATCCTGATCATGCTGATACGTTTTTATATTTAGGTCACTTTTATCATCACCATAAATCTGATTTAGAGAAGGCTAAGAAATGTTATGAAAAAGCTCATAGCCTGAACACTATCAACACCAATATTGCTAAGGATCTCAGTGAAATCTACATAAAATTAAAACAAAAAGATGCTGATTTTGAGTTATTAAATGAATTAATAAAAAATATTTCAACCATTGAACCATGGGTTAATTTCAGATTAGGCCTGCATTATTTAAATAAGAGGGAATGGGAAAATGCCATTTTGAATTTCAGGAATGTTATTAAAATGAACCACAATGATACAACAGCTTTTGAGTGTCTAGCTGATGCATATTATTCAAGAGGATCATACACTTCTGCATTGAGAGCTTACAACAGAGTAATGACTTTAGATCCAAGCAAATCTGCACACTGCCTTACAAGAATTGGCCATATTTATTCGCTCTTAACACAATACGAAGAAGCTATAGCAACATTTGAAAAAGTATTTATTATTGAACCCTACTCATTCTTAGCTCTCAAAGGAATTGCTGAAACATGGATGAGAGTTGCAAAGAAAAAAGTTGAAGCCAAAATATATGGTAGTGGTAGAGATTGTGCTCAGTATGCAATAAACTACATCACAAAAGCATTATCCAAACAAAATCAATATTTATGTTTTTGGAAACTACTAGCTGACTACTTGATGTTTATAACTAAATTGCCAGATAAATATGCATATGTACATATGCCCCAGTTGTCAAAAGAAGGTGGTAATGATTTGGAAATATCAAAGAAAAATAAACTGGAGATATTTCCTCAAGCCATTGCTTGCTACTCACATATCGCCAAACAGAAACAGCAAGTGTCATCATATGATTTAGCATTGGCCTATTTGACCTTTTATCATGAAACCAAAAAAGTTGTTAACTGCCATATATCTTTCAACTTAACTCTAAATTGTATAAAAGAGAGGCCCACCATTTGGCGTAACTGGAATTTGCTTGGAAAAATATGTTTAGCCATCAAAAAGTATGAAATTGCCCAGCATTGTTTCATTAAAGCTCTCTTGGTTACTCGAAAATGGTCTGTTGCAAAAATATGGTGTAATTTAGGAACACTTTATTTAAAACTGAAACTTTATAAATTATCCAACTACTGTTTCTCACGAGGTCAATCAGCATTACCATCCCATCCACAAAGCTGGATTGGCCAAGGATTAATTGCTGAAGCAATTCGTGAAGAAGAAGCTATGGATCTATTCAGACATGCGTCGCGCTTGGGGTATCACCCTGAGAGTGCACTTGGCTATGCAGATTGGGTGTGCAGAACTTTGAAGAATAATAAATACAAAGAAAATTCAGAATCTAAATATGAAATAGAGGGTCTTTATGCCATACCATATGCCATAGACTTAGTTGAATGGTACTGTAACTTTGAATCTTCAAATGCATGTGCTTATAACATAATGGGGATCTTACAAGAAAGGTATGGCCTGCTACGATCTGCCATTCAATCTTATGAAAAAGCATTCAAATATGCAGAAGAAGATAATAAGAACAAAACACTTTTGAATATTGGAAGGATTCTAGTGAGGATGGAGAAATATGATGAAGCAATAAAGATATTCAAAGCAATCACTGAAGCCAGTTTTGATTCTACTACTGGTTTAGCCTTAGCACTTTACAAGAAAGGCCTGTATGAAGAATCCTACTCTGTATATGACACAGCACTTCACTGGTTGAGTAATGAAGAAGCTGAAAAAGCAGATCTGTTAGTAGCTATGGCAGGCATTGTGTACATGTACAAGGGTGCAGATGATGCCAAAACACTTCTGTTCCATAGCATTCAAATATCACAGAAAAAGCCAACAGCACATAGTTTATTTGCAATATGTTCTTTAGGTTTAATTCATTCTGATCAAAGTTTATCAAAGCTAGCTTTGGGTGAGTTAAGGAAATATGAGAGAGACAGTGAATATGGATTTGATATAGGCTTCTTGAAATCATACCTTTCTGTGTGTGAAGACAATATGGATCAAGCTATAAAGCTGTTGAGTGACAGTCTTCATGATCACCCTAGCAATGCTCTTTTATGGTTTTGTATGGCTCAGTATTGCCTTAGAGCTACTAATACGAAGGCAAAAGTTGCAAGCTGTTGTGCCCAAAAAGCTTTATGTTCAGCTCACTATGGAGAATATGATTGTGACTTCGGAAAAATTCTAGCTTCTGCCAGTATTGCGGAACATATGGCGGGCGATCGTATCAAATCCTTGTTATTAGCAAAGCAGGGCCTCCATATGTACCCAAATCAACCCGAAATTTGGGCAGCACTATTGTTTTCACTTTTGTCACACAAAGTATGGATGGAAAACAAGACCTGGCTTCTGGGTGCGTCAGACCATATGCGCAAGCATTTGAATATATCTCGACCTCTTGGAAGATGGGTTATCCTTATGGAGAAAAAACTCGGCAAATAATCATCTGTGAAGTTTTTGTACTTTGTTATTGTATCACTTGTAGCTACATAATATTTTAACCCATCATTATTATTCCTGTATTTCCCCCAAAGGGTTAGGCAGAGCAAAGGTGTATCAATATTGTTAATACTGTTTAAAAGCTGTTTCTTAATTATTTAGACTAGACTAGAGCATAAATATAGCCACATATTTTTCTTTTGTATCCATTTATTATGTAATAATTGTAACAAAATAAAGTGATCATGTAATTCAACAATTATTTACATTTCATGCTTTATCAGAAATTCTTCTGAATACAGCAACATATTTATCCCCGTTATTTCTGGTAACTTTTTTGCCTTCTTCTGTGCTTTCATATAATTTATCCACAATTGGATCTGATTTCTGAAAAATTAGAGATATTATTTATAAGTGGTTTATTGTCACTATGTTATCATCGAAAGTCCCTGTTTTGCACATAATTGTGTGCTGCTTGCTACATGTGAATGATATTTGGCCATTAGAATAGACTAGAATACTCTTTACCCAGTTTTTAAACATGGGAACTTGGGAAGAATCTCTAAACTGCACTTCGAATCTGGGGCCTTAATCTCCAGGAGTTTGACAAAATAGGTAAAAGTACTTACCAATTCATTATCTGGTATTCTTTCAAATAATGGGTTTTCTTCAAAATGAAATACCATCCATTCATTCAAATCCTTCACATCTGTTATAGTATAAACAATACCCTGAAAATAAATAGAATGTTATTTAATTGATGATTATTGACAACAAGATATCTCAATATCTCGTCAATAATCATCAATTCATCACAGACTTCAATATTTTAATATTCATGTTATTTACCTGCTCAGCAAGAACATAAGCATATTCAGATAACAACCACTTATTAATTATCCTCCATTTATGTTTTGCTTTTTTGAAATGCGGATCGGGATACAGAAAGAACATCTTTTTGAGCTGAAATAAAGTATGAATTTAGAAGTAGAAAGAGAGATAAATAAAATAATTTTGTAAGTATAGGTTCTTACCTGTCCTTTATGGAAGAAATTAGGCAAATATTTCATAGCATTTGTTCGCAACACAGCAACATTTTGGTATTGATCAGAATGTTGAGCTCTCAATGCTTGAATTCTATCATTGACATAATCAGATACCTTTACACGTATCTCCAATCCTAACATTAAGTTTTCGGGATACATCGGTGATAAAGTAACTGTAATTTAATGGATATTCTATTATGGAGGTGCTGTAGAGAAGCAGAGAAATATAATGGCTATTCAGTAAGAAAACAATGTAGAATCGTAAGTTGTTACTATACAAACCTAAAAGACCTCCGTATCCGCAGCCAACATCCAAAAATTGAACTTGTTTATCCTTTTCATCTTTGTTTATGCTAGGGTACAAAACAGACCAGTCGTAATCATCCGGATGAGTAGGGCTGTAATGATCATTCAATTTTAATTAACCTCTGATGATTAAGTGCTCAGCCCATCAACTTTTATAGATAAACAGAACTTACTATTCAAAACAATGATCGGCGATTGGGTTAGAATGTGCACGCTGTCTGTAATACTTTTTCTGTGGCAGCGACATTACAAGATTATCAGGTGAACACCTAGCTAAGATATTAATGACATTAATTTTTCATTCCATATAAATAAACGAATTTATTTTAATTCAGTAAAAAATATACCTAACACACTAAAAATCTGAACTTCATGTGCACCAGGAACACACACGTCCATGTCTGTCATTGACAGACTTACAGTGACAGTGACAACAGCAAGCAATCTGTATCAAGAAAAAAATAATCAGGTTTCAGAACCTAGTCTTTTGGGTACCTGTGACGGTATCCCAACTAAACACGTATGTGCTTCTGTCAAAGAGGGTCCAATTTTCGAAGAAAGTTGTAAACCTAAATTATCGATACTTCAGTTTTTAGTAGTTATTATGCTGTACTCTAGCGAGAAGAAATTGAAATGTCAAAAAATTCAAAAAAAAAACATGCGCGCACTGCAACAATTTGTATTGTTTGACTAACAAAGAATGAGATAATTAATTTCTCATGTGTTTAAATAGTAAATCATTGTTCATAACAACATATTCAGTGCTACATCATAATGTAAATGTAGTGGTTATTGTTCGCCACCTTCTCATCGTATATTGATCACACAAGTAAGTGGTGATTTTTTTTGATATTCTAAATTTCCTTTATTTTTAATAATTTACATGAATTATATATGGACTAGTAGGATATTAAAGCGGTTTCCTCTAAAGCTATTAATATGAACAATTTGATGTGTCATAGTTTCACTTAGTTTTCTAAATTTTTGCCATCTGTTTGTAATTTGCATTGCCTTTATTAATTTAGAATGAATAAAAAGACAAAGGAATATACGTGAAAGGCGAATGTTGGTTTAAATACATATTAAAATTTAGGTTGATGTCGTATAGAAAAAACATGTAAGTAACATAACTGAAAATAATGTTAGAATCAGTTTTCTTTTGGCAGAATTCTTCCTGTATATCCATTACTTGATTATAAATTGAAAACTATTTAAAAATTATTACTTCTAGATAACCATGTGGAATATTTCAAATTTTTATTAATTCTTGCGATATAGTGTTGGTGTCTTAATTAATAAAAATATTGCGATAATCTCAATGAACACATATTTAAATCAATAAGTATATTTTATTAAAAGTACATGAACATAGTACCTACTTGTATTGAATTCGAAACAAATGAAAAAGTATATGGAGTTTGCTGAATTATTTCATTATGAAAGTACAATAATGATAGTTTATTCACTGCATAGGAATTAAAACACCACTTGGTTAAATAAACTGCAAGATTTACATTTACATTGAAATGGTATTTTCATTCAAGTTGTAAGTATGTTTTTTTGCAATTCAAACGTGATTATCTAATTATTGTTATGTCTAGTGGAGTCGTAAATGTTTCACTTGATGCACATTCCTTAAATCATAAACCTTAAACAATATGGTAATACATAAAACATATTCTGTTCTAGTTCACAAGTATATGACTTAGTGAAGATTTAATCTTTTTAATTAATAAAATAATGTTTGTTCTCAAAATGTTTTTTGACCTTCGACACATAATGTTTTAAAATGTTATACAATCTTTTAAACCATTGTTTGCTCAGTTTAAGAGTTAACACTATGATGATCACCTTAAGCGACCATACTGAATCCACTAAAGCCTACAATATGTGGAAAAAATTTGCAAACTTTAAGATTCAAGAGTCTCGGCGGCGCCGTTGTTTTGACGTCGCTGCGTCGTCACCCACGTGCGCCCGCCGCCGGCCACCGCGCCGCAGTCTGTCTCTGGCGTCGTCCGCGCCACACGTTACTTGCATCGACGTATGCGCCCCCATCTTACTGTTCGCGAAATATTATGAATGCTAAACCTTGAACACCACCTTGTGAAATAGTTTGTTACTCTCGTTGGTGATGTGTGACCAGTTCTAAAATGAAGAAAGAAGATTCTCAGTGTGGTCCTAGCAAAGGTGTTCGCGGTTCGAGGTCGGCTCGGTTGCTCACGGATAGTATATCGTCTGACGAGGGTCCGGAGACGGAATGTCTGCTGACGGCGCAGCTGCAGGCGGTGGTGGTGAACCCGGTGACGAGGCGGCGGGAGTCACTGACAGCGCCGCCCTCGCCGACCGAGTCCCGCAAGAAGAGAGACAGCCACCGCCAGCACAACTACAGGAACCACTTGCACCACCTGATCCACTGGAGAGATATCTGGAGCGGGGAGCCTCACAAAGGTCACGAGGTATAGAAGTATGCTCTATACAATAAGAAATCCTTACCGGCAGTATTAAGCACTTCTGAAATAGCGCATGTCTACTACCTACTTGTTGTTGTCGTTTGTTGTTGTTTTGTGTAATGAATCGTCGCACCGTGCAAGAAAGTCTTGCCATTGTTTCGTAACGTGCGTGTTGTACCTATGTATACCTACCTAACTCCTCTTTCTCTATATAAACGCATTTCTCACATTTTTTCAAATTACCACGGTGTTATTTCAGTAGATACAGTTTCTTTGATCCCTAAAACTAATAGAAAAAAATAACGACCACATTTTTGTTGTAAAATGACATTTTCTGCCCTTGATTTTGTTTTTATGGATTGTGTAAACCTGTATCAGGTATCTTGTATGCATTTAACTGAGAATACGAATAAGATTTTAATTTTCTAAAGAGTTTTCCTCGTAAATCTCATGGTTGGCATTTTGTTGAAAGAGGTCATTGATATAAGCATGAACTGGAAAAAATGCATTGTCTCGGTCTGATTGTGTCTGGTGTTATTTATAAAGCTATTCGTGATAAGGTCGGTGCAGTTATAGACCTCAACCTTTTACAATGGATGGCCTTTTAGACAATAATATTTAATAATAAGGCTAAGTATAATATTTTATGAGACTTGCAAAGTTGCAACGCTGTATTTTTTATAAAGGTCGCTTAACATTATTTCATAATGAGTCACCTACCTACAAACTTTATGTTACATGAACACACTCTGGTTACACGTGTTTGTAATTTTTAAGCCTGCTGTGCGTTCTGTTACTGAGCAAACCGTGTGTAATATACCTATCTACCTGCCCATATCAAATTTCCTCAATGTCGAACTAGAAAACTGCAACGCTCTACAGCAATGACTATAAAGCCTCAATACTCTTTGCTCTACAGCGACTACAGCCTTTACATTAATGTTTAGTCGAATCAATTGTCATTGACCTAGCAGGGTCTTGTCTTGTTCCAACAAACCTGAAATATTTGTCAACGCTCTTGTGATATACCTACATATTATGTATTCGTATATCGGATGCGTGGCCGATTAAACGCGCTGTTTCAACAATAACATTCGACAATTTTCCTCATTTGTTCACAACATCAGTCCATTTTGCTCTTCTAGACCCTATTAGGTACCTATATTCAGGACAAATAGACTATCTACATAAATGATTATTTTTATCTTCCGATACTATATCTTAGATATTTCTGTCAGCTTTACTTAAATCTAGTAAAACACCGGTTATATCAATGCGTGGTGACGGTTACAACTGTACGCAATAACACTCGTATGACAGAAGGCGTAAGTCCGATAAATTACCGAGAGCGAACCGCGTGCATTCAATTTAATTCTGACAATCAACTATCATCACGAGACGTACGTTTACATCTGTGTCATGATGATGTATGTAACAATCCAATCAAATGTAACATATTTATTGAACCGAAACAAATTATTGTCGTATGTATGTACCGCTTCGTTTCCTATGTTTTCAAGCACCTAATTTATAAATCAAGCTACAGATAATTATTAAGGGAGCAATTTACTAGTAATGTATCAGCACTTGAGTGCTGCAGTTATTGATACACGGTACGTAAAGTAAGTTTTGAGAAAGTTAATAGACAGTAGGTACTAATTTCTGCCAAGAAGTGAAAACTCTTGTACTTAGCTAAAGAAAGCAGTGAAAACAAAAGGACTGAGACGTTAAATGACCCAGGAGTTTTAATTCAGAGAATATAGGGAAGCCAAAGTCTTGTAAAAACTAGCTCAGCTATTTCAGAGCTTACGTAATCCAGTCCAGATTCCCTGTATCATAATGCGGCAAATTCATAGATCGCAGATATAGCTGACCTAGTAAAATTATCTTATAGGAAAAGAGAAAACCAGATAGTATGACCCTTAAGGAAACTCACTAAGCTACATAGCAAGAAATAGGCACAAGGTGTACTCATATCAACTTGTTAACATCTTGCGTGAAAGCCATTTGAAACCGTATTTCAAAACGGTCTAGATTCAATTATGTTGCCTACTCGTATATTCTTATAATTTTCAACAAAAACTAGCGTCAACTTGGTGGAACTGTCGCAAATAAAAACTTACGTCGCGGAAGTAATTTAGTTTATAATAACAAAAATAATCATGACCAGTTATTATTTTCTAAATTATTATCTCAACATCATCATCAGGCATTAACTTGGAATTTATGCAGATATGGCTAGGTGTAAAAATTAGAGGAGATAAGTACTCAAAAGTGAATGGTTCTCTTGCTTGAACTGGACTATTTCTGAATATAATAAATAATTTATACCTCCTAAAGTAATTACGGTTATATGCCATGAATTGTGGTTGTCATCTTGAACACTTTTGGCAATCGTCTAAAGCAATTTGTATTTCGAGACAGACTTCTCACTCAACTGATACTTCCTTGTACGATAATTTATTTAAATTATAGGTTGAACAAAATATTTTTCGATTGTCCGTAAACGATTTCCCAAGGAACAAAATGGTGTACCCATGTTACGTATCCATTCTTATTGTATCTAGTAAGTTTAATTTGAATTTTATTGGCACGAATAGTAAGATTGATGTGTCAATTGCATTATTTAAATTGTCATTCACTAGTATATTAGAACAAACACATTAACGTAAGGCCACCCGTAACGTGACTAATGTCTTTAAATTCTTGTGTACTTTGTTTATTTTGGTGCTGTCTATAAATATCTCTACTACTATTTTCATCCGGAACAGTTTAATATCTTGTGAAATTGACATCATTTTCTTTGTCTTCTTGGCAATAAAAGCGATAGCTTTATGGGCAAAATATACGGATAATCTCGGAACGAAAAATATTTGTTCCGTGGAGGGAATCATTCTGAAACTAGTATTGAGGGGAATCTTTCGCTCTACAAATTGCTAGCGATAACTAAATAACTTTGAGGGCCAACAAATAACAATTTCGCTTTTCAGGAACATTCGCTTACATTAATGTTGTTTATGAATATCAGTTTACGACGGAGCGCCTGAAGCACAATTTACAAGCATTCTAGGTATAAACTGATAGGTAATGAGAGAGGAAGTGTTTTATCAAGAAAAGGTCAGAGGTATAGAGATATATATAGAGCTATTATCGCGAAACCTTTACATAAATAGATAAATTAAGTCTCGAACTGCGCGTATGGCATTTACAAAATAACGAGAAAAGGCTTCAGCCTTGGGGTATCAAGAATTCAAGATAGTTAGTTATGTGAAAGTGTAAGATCTATGTATGAAGGAGTCTATTGAATAATACCTACAGACAGCAATATCAAAGAAGTACGTAGCTTTTCAATACAAATATTAATATTGACTTGTTTGTTATTCTATGTGCCTACAGATAATGGAAGTTATTTATGTACACAATAACTAAAATAATGACTGAGATAATGATCTCTGCTCGACAATGTTTTTTAGAAGTTGGTACTTTGCCTCGGTGATGTCTTTGTTCACTGTAAATTGAAGTACCTAACAGCCGCCAAAATAATACGAAAAATATTTAAAAAAAAAAATTCGCTTTTCTTCCAATCTCCCCCCTTTCACTTTCACTGAACAGCTACACACACGCCAAAGTCCTTAGGTAATTCTAGAAGGTTCTTATCATAAATTATTGTCCCAGTAGTTTTTACCGAACAATTCTCCAACATACTCATACTCAACAGTTTCCACTCATATGTCACAACTTATACGAGTGCACTCAATAGCTACTAATATCCATGTTACTCAGCAAGCAATAGAGCAAGTCATGTTTTTACTAGGAACATAAAATAAGTCCGAATAGCTTATAAAGGTATTATTCTAGCAGGTCGCACAGATAAAACTCAAGGCTTGAAGTAGGTTTCGAAACGAACGCTTCATTGTTTTATTTCATCAGATAGAGCAAAAGATTAAGTTGATCATTAACTTTGTAAAACAAACTTAGTTGTAATCATTTTCAGATGGATTGGATATTCTATAGGTATTTGAACTTTCGGCTTATGGCAAGGCCAGATTTCCCCAAATTGTTTCTAATGTGTAACTGAGACTTATGTGTGGTTTAGGAAAAGCATGCACGCATTTTCTCCATTGGAAAAATAAATCGATGTAACATTGTAGCCTGTCTGCTCCTTCCGTATAAAACGAGGTTTATGATTAGTATCTAGGTACCTACTACGATACAGCGTTTGCATACTAACTAATTATATTTAAGTATAACTTTGATCCCTTTGGGAAATAGGTCATTTGCGAACCTTCACATAAACCCCCCATATTTGGCTTGACCTTCGCTTTTTATCGGTTCATTAGGCTTATGGTGGAGCTGCCTGGATTCCGTACAATTCTTGTTGCCCCTATATTGTTGTGCTCTATGGTCAGTCTGTAGAAAGTAGTGTAATATACTTTTACGTCATTTCGCTCTTTCGAGGTTTCGTGACCTACCCATATCCATTTCAAGGAAGCAGTTTTGCGTGTTGTAAGTACCAACCTACGTTATAAGTCCCTGACCTTTGTAATGTAGAAAGGTAATTCTAACTTGTTATTGTGAAGTGCTTAACAAAAACCTATAATGGAATATAGATTTTAGTACCCTAGGGAAATTATTTTATCGCACTTTTATCATTATCGCAAATCGTTTTAAGAACCATTTTAAATTTTATTAGTGCGACTGTTAATTCAATCACAATGACAAATGAAGCAAGTGCTTATGTGATATGTGAAGCACTTTTGCTGGTCAGACCAATCTAAGATTTGATGTAATAAAATATTGTAGTCCTAGTCTTCCTGTGTAATTAATTACCCTCTCTAAAAGTAGGCCATTTGATTATTAGCACATTCACTATTTCACTAGCTTCGTGTTAGGCTATTCATTAAGGTGGATATCTTACATAACATTTTTTCATAAGCATTCATAAAACTTTATATGTATAAAAGTACTCCTGTTTGCATGGGAAATCGTTTAAACAGTATTTATTTGCCTTGACTTCACCGGTTAGCATCAGATTACTTTGGATTCCTATTGCCTTTCACTGGTGGATAGAGCAATATTCTAAGCCGCACTATACGCACCGCCAGCTGCAGATCTAAGCATACTTCTTCGTGTAGAAATGACGCATTGTATAAGGAGTGCCAGTTAGGTTTGTTTACGGCCTAGGCATAGTAGAAACGCTTATTGCCTTAGTTGTATTTTATCACATTTAATATTCACGGTGAAATTCAGATGTCAGTCCTAAGAAAGCATCAAAGACTATTGTAATATTAAATTGGTAGATCCTTCCTCATGTACCGTTATTCATTGAATAACAGTGGTCTCCCTGATGGAAATAATAAGCACGTGCTCTTTGATCTTTTCAAGGTGATGCATTTAGTCTATCTTGAAGCAACCAAGTTGGTAGGTACCTCTTACAGTACATCTCTCTACATCCATAGCTATTTGGAAGGGAATACGCAAAATGAGCGGTTTGACGTGGAGTTGCGGACATCAGCCCTTATTACTTATTACCTGGTACAATGTGTCATCAATTCACCATCCTCCTGCCTTTATCACAATTTATTGGGGATTGGCACTGCATAATCTTCCTTGTCACTTGCCATCCGTCATTTCTTTCACCTCTTTTTGAGCCATACTCGTATCATCTTTTGACTTTCTTTTGCTTCTTCTTCAACCCGTATCCACTCAATCCAATGCCGAGTGTAGGTCCCCTCCATTGCACGCCATTGTCCCGGTATTGGCCGTATCGCCTTACGAAGGTGTAAAAAATCTAAATATTAATTTATAA
Organism: Lithophane socia; assembly: GCA_947522985.1. NCBI lineage: Eukaryota > Metazoa > Arthropoda > Insecta > Lepidoptera > Noctuidae > Lithophane > Lithophane socia. Next base: position 7,413,846 of record OX383258.1, on the reverse strand, counting down.
TGTGTAAGACATACATATATACTTAGACTTACCTTTATTTACCTGAGATAATATAATATACGCTTATCTGTTCTGTGACCTCAGTAAATAATAGGCCGAGATTTTTCTTGAAATTATATCTAGGTAGGTACGCGTAAGTATTAGTATCTAATTCCTACGTAGCTTGACTTTCTCCTCTTTGTTGTAGATGTTGAAGATCTACATAGTTTCCTTTGTGTTTTTTTAAATAGAAAATCGTTTCTGGGAAATCCACTTCTACAGATTTATCGAATTTGTGATAAAGTATTTTATTGTTTTGTGAAGCATCTGATGATATTCCATGAACTTGCAAGGACAAAGAATCAAACACGAATCAACTTATATAATGTTAAATTAGGCATATCTAGGTTTATTGATGTCATTATGCGAATATAGTACCGATTTGAACTTGGTAAATGTTCTGGTATTAATAAACATGCAAAAACGATATACCTATGCGTCAACCAATCTATCTTTATAAATTCCCTAGAAAGTTTAATTAGTATGTACTAAAATTGATCTGCATGTTACCGACATAAAATGTATAATTTAAGCGGTAGGTGTACGGGTGTTGCCAAATCTTCGTAATATCGTGTTTAATTTATAGGTACTCTAATAGTCCCTTTAATAAACTTATTCAGAGTTGTTTTGGTTAGGTTTGTCATTGTCAACTGTGATTCGCAGACTAGGTTTCGTAATTAACTGTGTAAATAAGTTCGGTTGAATCGTCCAAGCAGCGCTTAGTGGTTGTTTGAACAGTTACTAAGCGCCCAAGGCCTTTGCGTTATCTAGCTTTATGTGTCATTATTCCTAATTATGACATCATCATGTCTCCCCACGAACACGATTGGTTTGATTTAATATAGCTCTTCGGAAAACAAAGTTGTTCATGGTTTAGTATCGTTAATTCGCAATGCTTATTTTGCATTATTGTACGATCCTATTTCACCGTCTGATGATAAGTGAGCAATATGGGTTATCGTCTTACTACGTAGCGTTCTGCAATACCTACAGTATTGCAGAACGCTACGCAGTCATTTGTTTATTATCTACACGCTAAGTTGGAGTTGCCATTGCCACAAAAGTCCTTTGCAATCTGCAAAATTCCTAAACGAAAATACTTCAGTAACTAAGCAAGCGTTCAGACCACAGAGTAAATAATTTCTTGAGTAATGTGTTCAGAGTTCAGACTTACCTACTAATCGGTTTGGGAGGACGTTTCTTAATAGCAATGTAAATCCGCTCAGCGTTGCAGTCGATTCGATTGCCTAGTTTAACGTCACCATTTTAGGTCAAAGTTATTTGCATGGGAAATGTGTGAATTGTAAACGCTTTTAATAGCCTTGAGAGTCATATTACTTGTGTAGTAAAATTATGAATTTCGCTGTAAAATGTACGGTCATTAGAGCGAACATAAAATATGGCTCTCACAGTTATGTAAGAACCATTAGAGCTCTGTAAAGGCTACGCTCTAAATTATACAGCCGAAACATACAAGACGCAAGCACCGTTCTTGTATGCGATTGATTTCCATTATTTGGTTTTTAGGCATTAACGTGGACAAATCAATTCTCTGACACCGTTAAGATAATATTCCGTTGTTTAATTCATAAACGTTTCGTAGTAATGACTTGAAGGCAATTTGTGAGTAACTTATGTCTTAGCTACGCTTCATTGTGACCTTATCGTATGGTAAAATGCACTATTTTTAAAAAGAGGTCAAGGATAGCTCCTTGAGGAAGCCTTTCTCTGTATTGATATGTTGCCAAGCGCGCGACGCCGTTCCTCGACAGTTACTCATTGATGGGTGTGGGATCTTAACTTAGAGCTTAGAATCGTATCAATAAACTGAAAGTAGAGTTGTTATTTTTTGTTTTGTATAAAAGCAGTTAGCTCGACCATGTCGAAAGCTTGACTTAACTCTTGGTACTTTAATTACAACCTTCGTCGGTTTTGGGCTTTGCCAGCTTGTCTATACGACTACAAGTGCCTCTCTCTATTATGGTCAAATAATTATTAATTTTATTACATTTAGATAGAGCCGGATTTTTTCCGGCTTCTAAAAGTGCCCATTGTCAATGTTGGCAAACAATCAAACAATCTGCATAGGTAGTAATTAATCAGGATAAATTGTTGAAATATTTGATTAAATTGAAATTTTTCGTCAGTTATATAAAGTCTTCTTCTGCCTAGCCTTTTCCCAACTATGTTGGGGTCGGCTTCCAGTCTAACCGGATGCAGCTGAATACCAGTATTTTACATGGAGCGACTGCCTATCTGACCTCCACAACCCAGTAACTGGGTAATACGATACCCTTTGGTTAGACTGGTTGTCAGACTTTCGTGCTTCTGACGACTCGTAACGACTGCCAAAGATCCACAAATGACAGCCGGGACCAACGGCTTAACGTGCTTTCCGAGGCACGGAGGAGTCTCGATATGTGAAAATGGTCACCCATCCACGAACCAACCCCGGCAAGCATAGCTTAACCTGATGGATCGACCCGAGCGGCTGTTATTACTTAGCCACGAGCTCCTCAGTTAGTCGCTCGTCAGTTATATAAAGTATAATTCATTAATTACGGTGCTGTTTATATTCTGCCATTGTGCATTAGTCAAAACGATCTGAAAGATTAAGAAGACCTATTGCTTCTTTAAAACTGGCTCACTTATGTTATTATTTTAATTTTATAAGCAGTAAATAATCCTTTTTTTTGTTTTAGGAATCCAACTCTCTTTTGCAATATACACATAAACGTACACATATATACATATAAACGTTGGCGATATTTTCGCCTTCGTTATCGCTTTGATTCAATAGTGGTTCCTAGATATTATGTAAGCACTTATCGTGGTAAGAATCTTATCGTTTATATATTGTGTTCATACCGCACTAGAATAATTTATTGCCAGTAATGTATCTATGTATTATAAATTGAATACAACTTACAAGCATATGACTGATAGGACGAAGTTGGGTCATGACTAAGATATCAGTATACAAGTTCTTAATTCCTATAAGATCAGTTAATATTTAAACTGTAAAGCAAATATCTATTGTCCTTTAAGAAATTAGGTACCTACTTACATATTCAAAGAATTGCTCATTAATTTGAGTAGTCAGACATATAACTCCAATCAATAATATATATTTTTTACCAACTTACCACGTTTTAAACAATTAAATCTTGTCCGAATATATTACTGGGTAGATGAAATTATTATTCGCTTTGCATCCGCATTGTATATAAGTAGGTAAATACAGTAAATTCAAATCAGTCAAGGAGAGGAAAATCAATTGTTCATTGTATGCGAGTTAGTCGTGGTCGTGGTGCCATATTTAACATTCGATTACTCAACGAGTGACCCGACAATTTGTGATAAAATATGTTTTTTTACATAAGTACCTACTTCCTACAAATTGTAAATGTAATATTAATGATGATAATTGAAATGTCACGTGAAATCAAGATCAACGAGTATAATCGTACTAAATCAAGTTAGGTTATCTATCAGCTCGATAGATAATGAACTATCTGTCACATCTATAAATATTATTGTTCTTATCTAGACACGTGCAGCAAAGGGATACTGAAACGATTCTTCATGTCATATTTCCAGAAAACAAAGATTTATCCGTGAATTTCGCACAATCTGTGCTGAGGTCAACTTTTTTATGGTTGTGAAAAGCGCCATCTATGATATTATTGCAAACTCAGTCAACGGCTGTATTGTCTGAAAGTTGCTCACGCGCATCAGTTCGTTGTATTCATTTTACATACCCAGTTTTATCTCAGTAATATTATGAAGTTGCAACAGATGGCGTTACTAGTACTTTTCAGAGTATGAAAATATTTTGTTTCTTCTCTCATTATATCTGCTTCATCGATTTCTGTTATCACATATGTTTTTCTAACTCCTAATTATTATCAAATAACCAATTTCTTATATTCATTTAAAACCTTGTAATGATAAAAACATGTATCAGTTATTTTACCTCGGTAAATATGAAGCCCCAGGACTCAACAAATAAACCGATAAGTTTGATAAGCACTCCTCGCGTAATTTAATTCTATTACTTCAAATAAATCTTATCAATCATGCGGAGCTCAGTTTGACGCCGTCGCCGTCGGTAGGCATCGTTCATCCTTTGAACATTACTCTCCTTGGAATGAGTTAAATTTATTATTTTTAAAATACCCTCAGTGTAACTCGTTAAAAATCGAGTGACACTATTGGTGTTTTTATCTTACGTAGTTGTATTTTCGCAAGTAAAGCAAATGTGGAGATGGCACACAATGTATTTTATTAGAAGTTATCGGACTAGTGTTGTGATTACTGTGAAGCTATGTCTTGGCGGGGAGTATCTGGCCCTTCCACACCGGTGGCCGAGCGCCGGCCTCTCATGCTGGCTTTGCGTGTGCCCAGGAGTTACGGCAGCCTCTTTCCATATTACAAATTTGTGAAAGATACTGTTACTGAGACATTTCAAAGCGAGGTATATCTTCATATTGTAATTATTAAACAAATAGATATAACCAGTGTCCAGTTACAAACATTTAATTTGAAATAAATAATTAAAGGTTGAATGAAAGTTGATATTCTGATTTGTAATCAATGATATTATGATGTAATCGATAATCAATGATTATTATGTTATGTATTGTATATGTTCACTGATTTGTATTGTCTATGCAGTGATGGGTTGTCACTAACTTGTCAATTCTTTTCTATAATTTTAACCTTGCTTCTGTGGCTCCTCCTTAGTCTAATAACTAGGTCACGATCCTCTGCCATATTGGTTTTGTTCCGTGAGGCATATATTCTACTTTAATTGTTACTTAGTTGCTTGTTATTTTGTAAACAAGATAAATGCTTACCTGACAAGTGTCAATCAAACCATGTTTGAATAACTCGTGTTTTACTAGTTATTGAATGAGTGACCGACACAGGTACCTATTACCTTCAAGCAACAGACTACTACAGAGCTCCTTACAAATAATATAAATAGAAAACTGTCCACTCATATCTCTGGTACCACACATAAAATGTCTAGGGGATCACATTGACTATAGGCATAGGCAACCTCATATTGTAGCCATGTCAGGTCGGATCAGGAAACTAATATACATCTACAAAGAGTTCAGGTATTCTGCCGATTCAGAAACTGCGCTATCAGTGTATCAGAGTATTTGTCAGTCTTCCCGTACTGCATCTCTACGACGTGTGGAATGCAATAAACCTCCTTACTTGCCGCAGGACGAGCTCACAGGGCTATCCTAAAACTAATGCATTTTAAGCGTAGGGATTTTCCAATATCTCATCTCGATTCTAAAGCCCGAGTTCTGACAGTCAGACAGTTTTACTTTAGGAGTATGAGGAACAGGGTGTAAAGTTCACTCATCCACCATTGAAAAGGGAGGATCCTCCGACCAGACGGGTGAAGTGATTGAGGTGATTCCCCAGTGGGTCGGGGTCATGAGGCTGAGGGTGATGACCAGGAATGCGCGTTAGCTGCATGCTGGTGGTCAGGATACCCGTTGAAGCCTTGGGTGTTGGCTTAGCTGTGTGACTCGCCTCACTGAAAGCTTGCGGGAGTGATGATGATGACGTCACGCTGGAGTAGTTGCACGAAGGCTGCGTTGACGTTCATATTTGGGGTCACCAATTTAGGGGTTTGAGGAACACTGTGTAAAGTTCACTCATCCACCATAGAAAAAGGAGGATCCTCCGACCAGACGGGTGTTGTGTCTGGCGGGCAACTGCTCAACAATTGATGTTGGGTTCTTGTCTATTGTATGTCCATTGCACGGTAAACTTTAATTGCGCGATGCAGAATTTATGTGACGTCAGGATTTTTTTGTGTGACGTCAGGATTTTTGTATGACGTCAGGTCTTTGATGCGTAGTTCGCATGTGGCTATGTAGATACCGCCACGTTACCATTAGATCCAAAACTCCTGTTGAGACTGAGACGCAAAGGGTTTCCTATCGTTGATCCTGTCTGTCTCTGATCCAGACTTTATCTCAATTGATTACATTGTAGTATTTGGTTTTTGTGTAAATACTACTTAAATAAATGTATTATTATAAAATAAAATATAATAGTAATAAAACATAACACAAAATCACGCCTGTTTACCCCGAAGGGATAGGCAGAGGTGATATATAAAGTAGTAGTAGTAGAGCCATATTGCGGCAGTTAAGTTATTAGTATTAGTATTTTAAGCGGCATTTAGTCGCACCTGATTATGGAAGCCGAACCCAACAAAGTTAGAAAGAGATTTGGAAAAATTTAATTAATATTATAAAATTCGTTATCTTTTTCATTATTCTCAGTACTTAGTATTCATTACATAACCTATGTTGTCTGTTTCTGTTGGAACTGTCGGTGCCGTCATACCGTTCCACACAGTTGGAAACCATTGCGCTTAAATCATCTGGCCCATTTCCACGACAGAACATCTGTCTATATGATATATGAAAACATGTGACAGGATGACTTTCCTATTATTTATGGGTTTTTGGCATTCGACGTATGACATTCTATAAAATATGTGCATTGTTAATTAGCTAAGTTGAGAATTTGAGCTGGATGATTCACCTGTACAAGATCATCAATCTAAGCAGCTTATAATATTTAATGATACAGTGGCAATTTTTTTTTTAAACCTGTCGTTTTTTTGTTTTCTCTTTGGCAACTGAGCTCATGTCGACTATGCTGCCTTGCAAAGTAACTAAAATAAGTTATCACTACCTACTATGAGTTGCAACTTGCAAATAAGTAATGTAGTATAATATGTATGTATATAATGTAGTCTAGTAGTCAACTGCAATTGAATCCTTAATTGCTAAATAACAAAGCTGAAATCATAAATAGTTTTCTCAGATTTACCACAAATTATTTGGTTAATCCCATGTAAGTAGAAGAAAAGCTACGAACATCTTTGCCACAAAGTCATATTTGTCATGGGTAAAAGTAAAAAACACGGAAAGTATAAGTATAGCATAAACTTGCAATACTCGCTTTTACTTTTCCAGTTTCCACTCAGGTCAGCTCAAGCCAGCTAACTTCTAAGCTGACGGTAATTAATTAGTATAATATTATAACAAGCATTTAACTAGACAGTCAACCTAATGTATAAAATGGTAAAGTCTTCTTACTTTAGAAAGTACCAGCTTTGGCTTCCGCCTATTATAAGTAGTAAGAACTTTTTAATTTCAATATTTTTTACGTGGAAAAAAATTGACGTCTGACAGTTTTTGTATGGAAAAACTGCAAAAAAATTAAAATTATTACTCAATCTATATTTTTTCTTTCTTCTATCTTCTTTTTTTATACAACATGTAACAAAAACCCTGCCCGATCCAAAAGGGGGCGCCTAGGTACCGCAATAACATTACTAAAAAGTATTTTTTTTTTTTTTTCCCGAAATAATAAAGTTTTCTGTTTAAAAAAAAACCGTTTCTTTCTCATTCTGTACAGAATGGCTTTTTTGATGATATCTCGGTAGATATATAGGTAGGTATGTAGGGTAGGTATGTAAGTAGGTAGGTATCTATGTAGGTAGGGTAGGTAGATAGGTAGGTATGTAGGGTAGGTATGTAAGTAGGTAGGTATCTATGTAGGTAGGTAGGGTAGGTAGGTAGGATAGATGCGCCGTATAGAAAAAAAACAAAGTTGAAATTAAATCATCACTTTAATTTTGCATTAAGCACACCACCATTGTGTTCTATGTAGGTAATCGTTCGTCATATTTACGTGCTGTCACTTCAGCTATCATCAAAGAGCTGTTAGTTTCTCTTCATGATATAATAATAATAATCAATTTGCCTAAGTGCTCGTTAATAAACGTCTGCCATGCGGTTGGCGTTGCCGTTGGCACGAATGTTTCCTATCATTTTAAGTGGCTTAAATTTTTAGATCTTTCAATTTCGTAAAGTCAGGCAAATTAATTGTGTAGCAAAGAGGCCACTACCAACTTAAATGGTCCGTAAATTCAAATCACAACTGTCATTCCTTCCTTGACTGTTGTATGAAATGGGCTATAACACGGCAAATTGGCGATGAGTACCAATTTGATACAAGGACTATCGAGTATCCAATGATTAAAAGGCTCAGAACAATAAAAAGGATTTCGTGTAAGTGCCATTTATCATTGTTAAGGTGTTATCTACTAAGTATCTACAATTATATTGCAAAGTTGCAAACTCCATTACAACACGTGTAAGTACGTATATATTGAGCAATAAATGCTCATTACAGAGTCAACAATTAATTCATGGGTAAACTCATCTGATAATCGTTCGTTAACTTTTACGATTTTTTAAGTATTTTCAATAGTCTATAACAGCTTTTAATCTCTTGGTTTGTAAAGGAAATTATTTGAAATATGATGAGGACTGTTCTCATCTTTTTTTGACATATAAAAAATCTCTAGCGAAAGATGAACCGTGTCAAATAATCAATCAAGTTACAAAATAGCCTTAGTTTACGTAATTGGGGTAAGTTATAAATAACATTATCGATACCGAAATGTCGGATAGTCGAAGCTACTTAGGTATCAACTTTCATGGATAAAGTATACATATAAACCTTTTAAAAACGTAGGTTTATGTTGCATGGTGCTTCTAAGAAAACGTTGCATAGGAAATTTTTGAACGTTTTATTTTCTCGTTTGCAAGAAGTCTGTCTGTAGCTGTACGGTTTCATCTATTCTTATTTTGCGCAGGATAACGAACGCTTATACAGGGTGTCTAGTAAGTGACACAGGTATTGGACGGGGTGATAGGATTGCTCAAGCCTACTGAAACGACAAATTATCTCTTTCGAAAACATCACGGTAGACAAGTACTTGAGTAGGTAAAAAATGTGTCATGTTTTTCAATACCTACTTACCTATCTAAATGTTAATTTGTGAGAAAAAAAGGACCCCGTTTCTCTTTTTTGAAAATTTTCCGGGAAAGTTTTCAAATTTTTCTTTCCCCTCGAAACCTAATAGCCAAATCGGTCCAGCGGTTCTCATAACCTACGAAAAGCATTTCATTTTTATTTGTGTGATAGACGTGTTGCGCTACCTGAAAATATTTATCATTACCTACCAAAAACATTTATAATAATCCAAAAGAAAGAAATTAAACGTTTTTTTTTTTTTTTTACTTATGAAATTTACAATTTTCCCTAACCTCTTTGGACATTTTAGTAGTAAGCCTTGACCAAAGCTACATTTATTACCTATTATCTTCCCGACCCCGGTATGTACGTTAACTGAACACCCTGTTTTACTAACACTCGGTGGCGATCTTTTTATAGGTTCCTTATGTAGCCTGCGGCCGTTGGCTCTATTCGCAGTATGTTTAAATAACTCGCCAGTTATCTTTGTTTGTTCATGTTTATTTTTAGTTTAGAAGTTAAACATTTGAAAGTAACTATATTTGAGTTTCCCCGACGACCTAGCACAATTTCTAGGTCGTTCGAGGAATATAAAGTTGAACTAACTTGTATTATGCAACAGCAATTCGTGAGTTTTACGTGCAATGTTTTGCAGATACCTACTTGTTATATCCTGAAATGGCAAAGCAGATCATTTATCATTTTTGTCAAGCATTATCATAATGGTGGAGGCGCTTATTTTACTGTCAACTTGAAATAAATTTCCTTAGGATTCATTTTGCGCTGAGTAGTGCTTGCTAGCAGCAATATTCTCCTCTGGCTTGCCCGTACCTAGATAATTATTTCAAGGACACTGCTGGGACGTAGTACTGGTTACCTTATTATACTGTGACTGTAACTACGGTAGGCACGGTAGCCCGTTTGACTCAGTTTATACAACGTGTAACAGAATAAGCGCAAGACCTGAAAGTAGTTTGCTCAGAATCGGCTTCTGAATCGATTTCTATCATTATTTATATGTGTTAATTTTTCATGAAAAAATCTTTTCTTTAACTGAAATTAGAACCACCGCGTCTTACCAAGGTAATAAGATATTTTATTTAAGGAAATTTAAGCCTTATCTCAAAGGAATAAAGCCTATTCAAATGCATAAACAAATTTGTAATACGCTCATAGCTATCCTATGTTTCATGTTTAGTCAGGAAGTCTATTTTGTAAAAAAAAACTAGGTGTCGTTTAATTAAATTAAATTACAGATATTATTTTAGTCTTATAATTTAATATTCTAATTGGGGTGTATGAGCTCTTGCGTTTATTCCGTTACAGGTTGTATAATACCTTGTATGGGATACATTGTATATGTACAGTCACGGACTTTAATTGATGAGCCACCTGGTACTGTTCGCATTTTAGCCGTGTAATGCAAATCGGGTTTATTCGGTTCCCGACACGCAAAGTCATATGTCTTCGTATTAGAAGAAGAAAATTATATTTCATATCTTTACCGGTTGGCTAACCTGAAAGCAGAACTACAAACTTGACAGCAGTGCCTACTCAAAGTCAACCAATTGCAGGTCTAGCAACAGTAACCTAGCAACGATAAACGTTAGCGTACGGAGAAATTCTCTGACATCGATATTTCAACTGTCACTGTCTTCAGTTAAGTTTTCAGAATTATTGAGTTAATGAGCTATGATTCAGAGGAGGTCAGTATCAAATAGATTGGATAAACTTAATGCAACATTGTATTTATTTTTATCATTAAGAACTTATTAGTCAACCTCTATGGATAAGACTATTTCCGATTAAAAGTAATTTATTTGTCATCTTCATATTTCAACTGTCACTGTCTTCAGTTATGTTTTCATAATTATCGAGTTAATGAGCTTTATTTCAAAGGAGGTCGGTATCAAATAGATTGGATAAACTTAACGCAACATTGTATTTATTTTTATCATTGAGAACTTATTAGTCAACCTCTATGGATAAGACTATTTCCGATTAAAAGTAATTTATTTGTCATCTTGATATTTCAACTGTCACTGTCTGTAGTTAAGTTTTCATAATTATCAAGATAATGAGCTATGATTCAAAGGAGGTCTGTATCAAATAGATTGGATAAACTTAATGCAACATTGTATTTATTTTTATCATTGAGAACTTATTAGTCAACCTCTATGGATATTTCCGATTAAAAGTAATTTATTTGTCATCTTGTTTACGAGCTTTCGATTTGAGTTCGTGTTTAATCGTGTAATCTCGTGAATGTATGAAAGTAAACAAGATGACAAATAAATTACTTTTAATCGGAAATATCCATAGAGGTTAACTAATAAAGTCAACCTCTATGGATATTTCCGATTAAAAGTAATTTATTTGTCATCTTGTTTACGAGCGTGCGATTTGAGTTCGTGTTTAATCGTGTAATCTCGTGAATGTATGAAACTGCAAAATTGAAAAGTTTGAAGGTGGCTCATCAATTAAAGTCCGTGACTGTACCTAATATAATTTGACTAGTTTTCATTTTCCATGTTAATGGGCGGCATTAGGCGCAGGTCATGAAAATACTAGTAATAGTTCCTATTAATGATTCTTATTAATAAAATCTAGTAATGGCTCTTATCAATAAAATCAATAAAGCAATCCCACATAGTGTGACCTTGGTTTAGTTTTTTATTAAAAAAATATATAATAATAAAGATTTACCTTAGGATTCACTTTGCGCTGCGTGGTGTTAGCAGCAATATTGTTAGAAATTGAATGCATCAATGCATAACCAATTTAGAGCCCGACATTGAGCGCCGTAAACAACGCAGAGTTTATGCTCTCCTGGCCTTGCCCTTACCTAATGGAAGTGGACTGTAAAATGTAGCAAAATATGGCTTTTGTTCCGTCGCTCTTCTCCAATACATTTTCTGCTAGTGGCTTCGAGCACAGAGAAATAGATGTAGTATCTACCTAAATGTAAATTGATTTCACCAATGTATGTTCATTTATATATTAACGCTAGAATCCTTTGCGAAACAATTAGTAAATAAAGAAAAAGCATAAGAATAAGAATAATATAGAATAAGCATTGCCTTGTACGTATTTTTCTGTTCCTTTCTTCTTGTCTGTATTTATATGTGTGTGCATAAATGGTTGAATAAATAAATAAACAATATGTCGGTAAAATATGAGGTGCTTATGTATTTCAAACGGTACAGAATAAGCTAGGAAGCTGTATTTAGCATTTTAAATTTCTATCTTAGGTATAAAAGTCGCAATTATGCATAAGTATTGACCGGTTAGGTACCTACAAGCCCATCATAACAGCTAAAGTGCCACTACTGTAACCCGTTCTACTCATTTGATATAATACCTTGTATGGGATACTTTGTATGTAATATATGTACACACAGCTAATCAAGCTATACATTTCTAGTCTATGCTGATCTCGCATTGTATAGAGTTCCCGTACAATGTGAGGTTAGCTTATACTGGAAATGTATAGCTTGATGTGTAGCCGTGTGTTCATAGAGTGACTAGTTTTCATTAACCATGTTAATGGACGGCATTAGCCGCAAGTTATATATCTTGAGTAATGGTTATTAATAAAATCAAGTAAACTGAAATCTAGGAAGCATCACTCCCACATAGTGTAACACTAGTTTTTAAGTTTTTTTTTATAAAAACAATTGCGTTCCCACCATACTGGTGTGCTTAACCGTATAGTTCGGAAGCGCCCCCAATTGGACCCGAACACAAAAACCTCCGCCGGCTCGGTAGCGGATCCAATTGGACCCCAGAATTACCACATACGACACCCTGTCTCGATTATGGAAATATTTCATATGCTACCCATCAAATCTTAAGAATGTGCGTTAATTATGAGAGTTGGATAAAAACTCATTATGTTTACGCCATTAAATCTTTCATATTCAGCGCGCAAGTTAATTAATTCACCTATATAAAATTCAAGACTGTAAATACCATAATCGCCATTTTGATGACAGTGGTGGTCGTGGCTAAAAAACATAAAAATTTGTGATTTTGAACATCCAAACCCCACCACAGGGGCAGTGAATAATACATCATTTAATTATTTGACGAATTCATCCATTGTTCAAGTTAAATAAATAGTGGTAATGAAGTTTTGTGTTATCCAAAGACGAAGTTTCGCGCCAATCGTGCGTGTTTTCATTTTTACTTTTCACGAATATCACTCATACACATGTAGATACGATGTAAAATGTGACAAATATTATTCAAAATATTATATACAACTAGAAAATGTCCAAATCTTAACATAATATACGAACACGGGTCCAATAACACGTATTATTCATTACCACTACTGAATTTGTTTTCAAAATCGCCGTCCATTATACTTTTTTTTATTGTAATGATGTGTGAAAACGATTATGCCAAACGATTATTTTTTAAATTTCGTTCTTCTCGATTAATTAATATGTCAAATATAAGAAATCGATACTTGGAAATTGAAATAAAATTGTTTTATACAATAAATACATTAAGCACTGGATACATTAATAATTTATACTTTTCTAATGTTATTTTAATCGTTTTTCGGACATTATATTGCAACCTATACATTCTATTAACTCAATAGACAGGACCTTATGGCCGGGCTAGGTACCTCATCTTTTGAATTTCGCGCCGAAATGATTCTATAATTAAATTTAAAAATGGAATTATTTTAATGTGGATTTTATTTTTTAAACTTTTCTGATAGTTTGCTACAGAATGCCCAGTATACTTTTTAGGTAGGCGTAACAAAATTTTGTTTGATAATGGTGAGAAATTAATTTTACATAACGTCAATATGTTTTGTTAGTTGTATGAGCTTGCTAGTTTTTGTTTTTATTAGGTTACTTGAGTAGGTACTAGAAATTGTTTTTTTTTTTGTGGTAGTTTCCCAACGAAATTTAAGAAACTGACCAAGTCTTTGTCGGACCACGCACAAAAGGGTTCCGTAGTTGGGATGAACATATACGCATGCACATTGGACAGCATTAATTCTTCGACTGCAAAAATAAGTTTGTATTTCTAGAAAAAACCACGAAAAACAAAGTTAATTCTGCAGTTGTAACCGAAAATAACCCGTAACCCATTGTTGAAATACGGGTTATTTTCGGTTACAATGGGTTATTCACTTCAAAAAGCAGTCACTTAGAAGCATCTTATCATTTTAATTTTAAGATCCAACAATGCTACATGCTTGCTTATGAGTCATACATCTTTACATACATCTTTTTTTCATCCCTCGATTGCATGTATGGGGAATGACACCCCTAATTATGTTTATGGTAATTTTATTACACGATTTTTGGCGGTGTAAAGAATACACCTTCTTCCAAATTTTCAACGGTAGGTATAGTATAAATAGGTGTCCGAGTAAAATGCCTGTATGACATCCGAACCAATGGACGAACGGACGTGACGAAATAATTAAGAGGTCCTTTTTTTACGGATTTTGGCTATCAAGTTTACCAATCGACAGCGACTGATGTCTATGATAATTTATTTACAATATAATTATAATTTCATCTTATTGGGTATCGACACTATCACCCGAAAACCACACGACACACATGACAAAAACTTGTCGCAGCCGCCATCTTGGATTTAAATTTTGACCTCACTATTGACTTTAGCATTATCGCAAACTATGAAAACGAAAGATAAGAGGAAAAATTAAAAAAAAATTGAACCCACCATCTTGGATTTTCATTTTGACTAAATTCCCACTTTCCCTCTCTTTCTCTCTTGCTATCAAATAAGAAGAAGACCGTCGCAGGTATGAACGCTTTTTCGAAAACTTTTTTTTTCAATTTTCTGGTTTGGCCCCCCAAAAGTGACTATTTGCTAAATCCATTTATTTACGTTACATTTCCATGTTTGGGTCACCAAAATGTATATGTGTACCAAATTTCAACCTAATCGGTCCAGTAGATTCGAAGCAAATTGCAGCAATGCAGAACAGACACAAGACTCGTGTGACACAAGTGATCCTATATGGGTTCAGTTTTTCATTCGGTCGTACGGAACCCTAAAACGTTACACCACTATCCACAGTGTATGTATATGTACTTATTACTAAAATTAATTTTCATAATAAAATAATTAATGAAAAATATACCAAAGAGTTTTTATTCAGTTTCTACAATTTTTAATCAAGTTTGACTATATCGAATATCGATTAGGCTGAGTGCAACATTTGAATCGAAATCGAAAAATTGGGTGACGGTAAGCACTAAGAAGTGTTACGTCGCACCACAATTTTTGTTCATATTTGATCGTGTTTTTTATCTAGTTTAAGTATGAATAATGGTAAAAGTAAGAATGCAGAAAGAATGATAATATCTTTATTTGGTCCTTTTGCATATTTTCAGCAAGAGAGAAGATTGTTTATGTACATATTTTCAGGGAATCTGAGTTGCCTACCTTTTGAATAGGTGTATTTATACCTATTTTAAACAACTTACGCAGTCGACTGACGCGGTTTGACCGACCTCGACATATAATTTATGATATTTGCCACAAACTTATTGTATAAAATAGATGCGGTAACATACTTTTTTTAATAAATTCAAATGCTGAAAGTTCATGTAAATTCCTGATTTTTATGACGGAATTCGCAACATCCTGTCGAGTTAGCTGATGTGTCACGTGTCAAAGTCTTGTCGAGCAGAGAGGTTAAAATAGTCGCCTGGACTTTTTCATCTCCTGATTTTATTTTAGAAAGGATAAGCTTTTTATAGCTATTGTATATATTCTCTTAAAAAGCTGGTTTGTCAGTAAACAACAACTATCCTGTTATATCCTAAAGTGCTAACATAGCCCTTATATCTTAGAATAGACTTAATCTTACTCGTATAATGTTTCCTTAGAGCAAGCTAGTCAACTTAGAGGAACAGGTTACCGTGATCCCTGGGGGCAATAGGCTAACAACCTGTCACTGCGTTTGAGCCACTTAGGTCTTTAAACAAGTCTTTGCCTACTTATTAACTTGCAAAGTAGCTCGAAAGGTTCCGCTGTGATGTGATTTCATGTGATATGACATGGAATTTGGGTTTCTTTAATCCCGAAGGTAACTAACTAGCTAGATGATACATAAATCAGTCAAAGCAATAGATGTAAATAGCCAGTGATGACAGTCAGCCTTAAGGCTCCCGCAGACATGCGCGACGCGACACCGGTGGAACAACTTCGTGAAGTATTCATAGAAACTGTTCCACTAGATCGCGTCGCATCTGTTTCCTGGAGCCTTTAGCGTGGTCGCACATTTGAGGGAAGATGCGGCTCGTATCGTCGGTCGCGTAAAACCCTTTGTACACCTTGCTGTGAAAAACTATGATTAAATTCGCCGGTGGTTTATTTATTTATTTATTCAGTCGTCACTGTTGTATGGATCACTATGGAAGCTTGTGAGACACTCGTTTTACAACGCCGCCCGCCGCACTGTGGATCGAAAAAGGCTCTCGAAGACATTGGAGCTTAAATTGTCGGTTTTTTGCTTGAAATCGCTTCGATTATCCAATATCATGCATAAATTGAATACAATCTGATAGGCAAAGTTGCAACTTATTATTTATATATTGTACCTATGAAACGAATGCTTATATCTCCGGAACGGAGAGAATAACCCGAATAATGCACACGGTTATGTAACTATTTATTTATGAGTATTTGACATACTTCATATAACGAGATTTTTGTCTGAAGTCACTAAATCTGAAAAAATCGAGTACTTATGTCAGATTGAACGGCTTGAACGGTCAAGTAGTTAATAAAAATTCAATCTTATGCACTCCAGCCGATGATGCGATAGTGCGGACGCATTTTCCGTCAGATGTGCTAGTGCGGGCGCATTTTCCGTCAGATGTGCTAGTGCGGACGCATTTTCCGTCAGATGTGCTAGTGCGGACGCATATTCCGTCAGATGTGCTAGTGCGGACGCATTTTCCGTCAGATGTGCTAGTGCGGACGCATTTTCCGTTAGATGTGCTAGTGCGGACGCATTTTCCGTCAGATGTGCTAGTGCGGACGCATTTTCCGTCAGATGTGCTAGTGCGGACGCATTTTCCGTCAGATGTGCGACCACCTTTAGGTTCACCTTTCGTTTATGTGCGGCGAAACGTTGCTTTGGCAGCGTCGCGTCGTGATCGTGACCCGCCAACCGCGTTCTCTACTGGCACGTGTATAATTCGTTGAAAGCCTGCTCCTGAATACCGACACATTTATTTCATGTTCCATTTCCTGAAGAGAATATTTATGCATTGTCACGCTGCTTTCTTTACATAACCCTAAGTTCAAACTTAGATACTTTGCGTTTTATGAAGCTTGAAAGCACGTACGACAATAAAATGCCGGTGGTACGATAACATTAATTATTGATGGGCTAATATTTCCGTTGATTTAATATCATACGTAATTTATACACGTTTA
This sequence comes from Lithophane socia, assembly GCA_947522985.1. Lineage (NCBI taxonomy): Eukaryota > Metazoa > Arthropoda > Insecta > Lepidoptera > Noctuidae > Lithophane > Lithophane socia. The sequence continues at coordinate 7,396,485 of OX383258.1, read as the reverse complement.
TAGCTTCCCAACGTGTTGGATAATTACTTTTAAGATTTGCATGACATCAGGGCAACTTTTATGACAATAATTTTCAGGTGCGCGGTAATTCCTATGTAACCATAGAATTAACAAATGCAGTAATCTGCCTTATCGCTCAGTATTTATGACCCTGTACAAATTGTGGTATAACATTCGTATTTTTCCCGTTATCACATTAATCTTTTGTTTAGAGAACGATCGCCTGTAATCCAATATTAACTCAGAAGTTAAGCTTTCGTAAAACATTAAAGGGTATAAGTATGACCAGAAGCTGAACTCTTTGCAGTGTGTTTTGTGTCATGAACTGCGACGACATAGAATAATATTGCGTTTCAAAGTTCGCTGGTGGTTAAGAAAATTATTACTATTCGACATTCGCTAGTTTAGAGTGGTTTTAATGTTCGTTCATCAAGATGTTTCGTGCAGCATCTTTCATACGAGCTTACGGACAGGTATTTAATGTTTTTGTCCGCGTTGTTCAATCATTTATCTCTCATATGATTTGTATGGGATAAAAAATGAACTGAGCACAGTTCCAGTCGAGCGGGCGTGCGCAGGCGCAGCGGTGGCGCTTGACTGGATGGAATCCTGTAACCCCGTTAATCTTTTTACTCTACTTACACTGCGGATCTTAACCTCAGTACACTATTCTTGTTTACTGTTCGTAATGCATGTTCGAGTTGATCCCAGACCGGTTATGATAAGTTTTAATAGCAAATAGGTATCTAGACGTGTAGAGTCCAATTTTATCACTGCGAGTATGACGTGAATACGTACATTATACAAGGAGGGTCTTCTTCCTTCTTCTTATGTAATATTGTAACACACATATCACATGCAGTAACTATCAACTACTAGCAGATGAAAATAAAATAATCTATAAGGTACTTTATCTATGTTTAGTAGGAATATGAGGCGCTAGGCATCATCACCATGTAAGTAAACAAAAAACATTTCGGGGTCATTACCCGCCAAAAGTGTACTACATCAACAAAAAGTCTGTCTTTTTGCAAAACGAATCCCAGTTCAATTACCGTCTTGTCTACGAGTACCTAACTACCTACTTATATATACATAAACAAATGTTATACCAACTAAGTATGTGTTTTTTTAGGGATCCGTAGTTTTGTACTAAAACGGTGCAGAAAGAACTCTTACTGAGATCAGTAATGCTATGTTTTCGGTCCATTCTATTACAATATTTTATTTTTATTTATTTAAATTAAAAATTATGAAAAAAAAAACAAATAACAAAATCCTCTTTTTGACAATCCAATTTTTATCAGCAGAAGGAACTTAAAATATTTTTTTCCATGTCGCCATGGCTTCTTCTTTAGTTCAAAATTCTTTTCGATTGCGGCCTGATAATCGCTAGTCAGTCAGGCAGGGCGATTCCAACTGCAATGGATAGTATATTGATTGAATTTTCCGGATTCCTGATATTCCATCATGTCTTGCTTGCGTCCTTTGGAACTTGGCAAAAAACCAAGTTTTCGGCCAGATATCGTAAAAACCCATAGTGAAACAGTCCAACTTACTCCTGACCGTTTTTTAACTACACCAGAGAATTCTAAGCCACGAGATTTTAAAAAAAAGTCCAAGGTCTTCTAAAACGTGTTCGAAACAATTAAAAGTTTTTGTAAAGAAATTCTTATGTGTGTGAATTATTGATTTGTTTTAATACTGACGTCAAATAACGATCGGCTCATAACCTGCCAGACTGGACTGCCGTATCCAGATTAGCATCAATAATCGATTGTCCTTGATTATGCAACCAATCGAACATAAGTTTTAAACCATTTTTTCTTCAAAATTGGCTCAAATATCATAAGTGCACCATTAGCAACTCTAACGTTTATATCTACCCTAGCACTTCCCCCACGACTTCGTTCGCGTGGATTTCGTATTTTTCCTTACAAAATTCATCACCCCCTTTAAAAGGTAATTTTCGAATATTTGTGATATCGATATTTTTGTTTAGGTATTAAGAAAAATATTCGGGTCATTTATTGATCAAAGGAAATAATTTTTCCATAAACTGTAACCCCCATTTTCACCACAGAAGGGGGTTGATTTAAACAAAATCTTTAGTCATGTGTTTCGTCATTTTATTTTATGTTTAGATTATACTTATGAGGCAATCAAGCCACGCAGTAAAACCTCCGCTGTTCAACTGAACATTACCCCTTTTCAACCCTAAAAAATTTCGCACCAAAAAAAAAGGGGTGGATTTTCTAAAAACCCTGATGAAGTACACGTTATTCTTTATTTCCGATCTGAAGTTTAAATACTGGACCGCGCGTTAAAATTCTTCCATACAAACTTTTACCCCCTAAGGCCCTAACTAATCCCCCAGTAGGGAGTGGTTAAAAAAATAAAAAAACTTATTATTTTGATGAATATTCGTACCAAGTTTCAAGTTTATAAACTCAAGAAATAAGATTCTTCATACAAACGAACAACTCCGATTATAAAATGAAGCTTTGTGCAAAATTTCACGTCTCTAGTCCCAGCAGTTTCGGCACTGCGCGGCGATATCAGTCGGTCAGTTTCACCTTTTTATATACAGCATACAGCTTGTAAAAAAAGAGTAAACGACAAAGCCGTATTTAATTATAACATTTAGAACTTGCTTTCTTTAAAAAACGTCTGAAAATGTTGGAACTTTGACCTTCAATATCTCCGTAACCAGAAGGTTCCCAGGTATTGTCCATACCAAAAAAATGATCACAATGACGGGAATGAGAAGTGGGCTTCGGCCTCGTTAAGTATATTTACACCCGTTAAATATACAGAAGATAGGCTGAAATAAAAAGAAACAAGCGCCGCGGGCGGTGCAGGCGGCAGCTCAAGCTCAAGTTCATGGTTAGATATTATGTTATGACTAATAATAATTCATATTAAATATGAAGAATGGTTCACATAATGAGCATGGTCGGCGGCGGGGAGAGCACCGTGTGGCTAGGACGCTTAGACCGGCACAGTCCGCAACATGCTGCCCCCAGAGCGCGCCGCGCACCGATCAGCCTCCGCGATCTTCAAGCGCATCTCACTGCGCTCATATAGCACGTACTCGCTTGTATGTATTCTGCTGAGCCCCCCGCGGTTTTTATATGCGACGTCGAAAATAGCCTCCGGTGGCTTTTCTATTTCATTGGACAATTCTTCCGCTACAGTGCACCCTTGTCTCTCCCGTTTCTAACTTTAGATTTAATTACTATCGCGATAAAAATGGGTGCTGATTGATTATTGATTTGAAATGGGTTGGAAAACGTTAGTTTATATCTTAATTACTTAACACAATTTGATTTATAATGTCGATACCTAATGCGAGCTTTCATCCTATGCGTTTCATTACAAATACTATCTATGTGTTCGACTGATCCATGTATAATTATCGACGTAGATAAAAGGATTGCTGTGTTTTAAAAGTTTCTGTAATGTATAATACTTTAGTTTGAGGTGAGTAGGAAACTTTGAACAAACTTTTGCAGTTCAAAACTTTTGTACCATATCGTTTAATGATATCACGTGGAGGTCAAACTTCAAACCGTCTCACGGAGCTGATGTTTCAACGAACAAAAAAGTCGAATCATCGATATGATCATTACGAACGGTATTTGCCTGTCACTCAAAATTTTAATTAATTAGTTATCTACTAATCTACCAACATGAGTACATTAGAGTTCCCTCTGTGAGTGTGAATTTTATAAGGATGTAATATTTTAATAATACCGGTCGGTCCGGGTGCCGCTGCCGGTCTGAGCCTTGCTAAACAAATAATACGGAAAAGCGAATTAAATAAAAAACAAATTTTCATAAAAAATATACTACTATACTGCAAACGAATATTTAAATGATAAACTATAATAATTATTAGAACAGAAACAAAATAATATTTATTTGAAAATTCATACTTAATAGAAAAAAGAAACCCATTTAATTTTAAGTTACCACCACATTGTGGAATGCAATAACTAGGTAAAATTATAATTTCCAGATAAAAGCACCGTCTCGTAGCAGGAAAGTTTTCCTTTGGGTATAAACTAAAGTGTAGAATGAGGCCGAATTATATTGTTGTCTATCAGAGCAAAACCAAACTCCATTTATTATTAAGATTTGTATACCTAAAACTTTTTTTCTTACGTCTGCCGCACTGACAGACGAGTTCATTCATAGCCGCCCTCCGCCCGCCCAACTACTCGCCGCGGCGCGCTCTAAATAGTAACCGCCCAACACGAGACGTGTCACGATGTTCATAGTGCGGCTCGATCACCACATTCACAAATCTCTCACAGGAGCCGAGCGGTTCGCGCGTCTTATTATGCGGGGAGACGACACGACATGTCCCTCCACCCGCAACTGCCCGAGGCGTCTACGAGCGGTGACAATGAATTCGTGCACATACGATGTCTCATTGCGAACATACACAAACAGAAAAATGTGGCGAGACCGCCCACTACAACTCCGTCACTCGAGATGGTATTGGAATCTCCGGTATCTTCAGACACGGAGCAGAGCGTTACGGAATCAGACAGATCCGAAGCGCAGTCGACTGAAGATGTGATGCGAACGCCGCCACCTCGTGCAAAGAGCAACAGTATTGCAGGCTCCATGCTGGCTCCTCCGAAGCCGCACAAGCGGCGGCGGCCGTCGTTCCTGCACCTGCAGCTGGGGCCGGGCGAGCATCACAACGGGCCGCACTCGGCCAGCGCGCACCTCAACCTGCCACGGTTCACCGTCACGGCACCTCCAGGGGAACAGCATCGCCGGTTGAGCCATCACGGCTTTGCTTTCCCCGCTTTCGCACTACGGAGACATTCTAACACGGTCTGCCCAATGATAACAAGTAGAGTAACAAGTGTTGTGATCATAACTACTGTTTTTGTTGCTAAATACGATTGTTTACATGGTATCTGTTTTAAAGTGATATTTCAAGAAGTAATGCAACGTGTGAATGGTATGTGCGCTTTTGTTTTTGGCAAATTACATGCATGGCACTCATTATTCGGTAAAACAATCATTTCATTTGGATTGTATGTCGGCATTTAATTGACATTCAATAGGCTGGTAGATATTTGTCAGTGCATAACCACATGTGAAACCAATCATCACTTTGCATAACAGTGGAGTATTGTTTCCCAAAATTTTCCGAATGGAGCGTATCCAACATTTTGAAATATTGTGAGATTCTTGTTATTTTGTTTGATAACTATATCTGAAATTGTACTAAAATTGTATTAGAATCGTTTATAACTAGTAGGTGACTTGATGATACCAGTTTTAAGATCCTGAATGCCTAATAAATGTGTACTGTTAGAAACTGTTTTTGGTAAAAAATATTATGAGCACTATCAAAAATCTAGTAACTTTACAACAGAATTATAATTATTTCGTGGCGTTAGTTAACTACACCTCATAAATACGTCTGATGATAGCACTTATCATTTTCCACGAAATAACTACTTCTTCCGATTTTGCATATGTTGTTGACAATAATAACAGAGTGTGTTATTACGCGGTTTATTTATTATATTGGGCTACCTTGTGATATCAAACCTTATCACTATATCTATAAATTGTGTTCACTATAAGTCGCGAACTGTGTCGAGTAAACGTTTACTTGTTCTTGTGTGTTTTCCGAAGAACATTGTTCATCACGGCTATATAATATAATTTTCCATCTTTTTTGAAAACTTTATGGTTATCAATATATCAATGTTGCGTTTTAGTAAATCACATCCAACGGAGGTACCTATATATTTTTTGTAGTGCTTTTTGAGATTATTGCGCGTAAACAAATGTTTTATACGTTAGTATAAAAGTATTTTTTATCAATATTGTGAAGCCAGTCTGTCAGTAACTAACCAACTTTTATCCAGCATGAGTGATCTTTATGCTTGTTTTCTGTGAAAATAACCATTTTATTTTATGTGTGCAATACTAAGAAATCAAAATTGTGCCCAATTTATTCTTAGACTAAGTTGACCTTATGATGCGACCGGTTCCTTTTGCCTGTCACTTTCTTTAAGCTATTGAAAAAGATATCGTCTGTCACGCATTCTATGATCTTTTTGTCCGTAAATTTCCGCCATTACCTGCTTGTTTTAGAATAGAATTCATGGAGATTTGTGATTTACCATAAATGTCTGTACCAACTTATAATTTATGTTTGTACTAAGTAAATTAGTTGCATTTGTATTTCTTCCATTTTAATATCTGATTGTTTTAACATATTTTGCCAGTCAATGTAAACAAAACATTGTTACAAATCAAAGGACAGGAACTGGTTCTAAACGGCGGCATTAAAAAAAAAAAGTATTAAAAATCTGACAGACAAAAATTAAGCATCTATTAAGAGTGTAATAGATGTGTTTAGTGTTATAGACATTTTTGTCTTATTGTGTTATTGTTTGTGTCCAGAGCCTGCACCGCAGCGAGTCCATGGTATCACTGGCTTGCTTCAGGACGCTCTCGCAGCTCGTCACCAGCGACAACCTGGCAGAACTACAACAGTACATCGCCAACAACAAGAATGTTAGCATCGACGACAAAGATGAGGCAAGTTACAGATCTGAGTATTATGATATATTTACCAAAACACTAAAGGCAATGGACATTTACATGGCTGTCGAGAGAGCGTTGCATATGCAAGAATACGAGAAATCGTAGGGTTTTTCAGTCGGTAGGACATTCCCACATTACCGGATAAAAACGGATTACATACACATAAGCACCTCGTCCCCATAACCATTAAAGCTGAATTCCTGGGATATAAATTAATTTTGCATCTCTCATACATACCTACTCCAATTTCTATGTACGTATAATGTCCCCGCTAGCGGGTTGTCGTTTATTTTTACACGAGGTTGACTTTTCTAAAGGAACCGCTCTGCGTGAAATTTCCCTTTCATGGCTGAAGCACTTTGTACGTGTGGTCGTCTTACTGCAAACGGTTTAACTTGCTGTGATTTAATCCCATCTCTCTAAGATTGAATAGGGAATATGCATGTATTTTTTTAATATTTTTTCGATAGTTTACACTGTCAAATAATAGTTAAAAAAAATTCGACGGCAAAAAAGCAATTTAAAGTACTTAAAAAAAAGTTTAAAAATATCCAACCGATCCGGGCTATTTAAACGCCCTCCATTTGGCGCGCTTGGTGTGGTGACGTCACAGACCGTGAAAACAAACAAGCAACTGTCAAGTCAACGTCAAACACTCCTTTTTGTAGGAGGGTTTGACATTGACTTGACACTTATTGATTGACTTGACATTGACATTTTGATTGTTATCCCGGATTGTTACGTCACATCCGCTCTTAGCTTTTCAAGTATTTGAATTACCCATAGTTTTTTGGGACGTTTAAAAAATTAATTTCTCGCTCGAAAACAAATTTTATTCAAAAATATTGATGGAGGCATAATTCTGAAGTAATATAGTTTATAAAAAAAAAAATATTTGACCCTTATTTGAATCACATGCATATTCCCTATTCCGTCAACTTCACCATTTCTATCTGATGTTTTAAAAAGCCACCCAGAAATTCAGCTAAAAAGGAAATTTAATCAACCTACTGGTATTGCAAAATCAAATCGCCATGAATTGTGATGATTAAGTAATATTTCCCAAAATTTAGATTTTTAGAAATGGATAGTGAAACTCTAGTAATGAATCATCGCGTTTGCCCAAAGCTGCTGAATTGATTAAATCGTAGGAGGTTGATTTTAGAGTGCCATAGACTTAAATGTTTCCTACACCTTAATTGGGTGCATACAAGGAAAATAATAAAAAAAATGGTAAAATCTAAAAAAAAATTAATCAAATTAGCTAGCATTTTATGCTAAAGTTTGATCTATCTAAATTCTAAAGACTAAACTGTAACTAACATTGCTGATTAATAAGAAATTTTACTTTTATGTGAATGGATACCTATTTAGTATAACTTAAATAATTTCTGACTAAGTTCTTCCCACAAAAAAAAAAAAATAATATTACAAGTCCCGTCTAATCTGAGTAGGATTCCCGGGACTGGAATTTTAAACGGATTATGCATTCCCATAAAAGTCATTCAATTAGTGGGAAATGTACTAGCTAGCACATAATTTAATCTTATCGCTAAATTATGCGCAACTAGGTGAGTCACTAGGAAGGATACTTAACAAAATGTTTTTAATAGATTCGTAGAATTTAACCCATTGCGGCATTATAGGATTACAAGAATTGTTTTTGATTTCACGTCTATTATTATTAGTTATTACTTATACTAATCAATGCCTACAAGTTTGCATACCTAGAATTGCAGATATACAAAAATGTAGGTGTTTATCCAAAGAGATGAAATGAGAAAATAATTTGCTCTTTTTACACGTAATCAGAGGGACTTTTGTATTGTGGTAGGTACTTAGAATTTATGAGTATCCTTTTACGAGGTATGAAAGTGGATGAATAGTTGTGTACCTAACTGCGATATTGATACCACATCTGGCAAACTCGATACATCCATACTAATATTATAAATTCGAAAGGAACTCTTGTCTGTCTGTCCTTTTCACGCCTAAACCACTGAATGGATTTAGACAAAATTTGACAAGGAGATAGATGGCATCCTGGGGAAGAACAGGCTACTTTTTGTTTCAAAAATAATCCTATAGGGGTGATATAGGGGATGAAAGATTGTTTTTTATTTTATTTTATTTGGAACAACAAACAGATATACAATATTTGATTGTATAGGAAACCCATAATTTCTTAAGTATCCCGGTAGTACATTCCCGTGTGACGATATCCGACATCCGCGCGGGCGAAGCTGCGCGCAAAAGCTAGTAGTTAATAGTTCAGACGGCAATGACCTTCCCTACTCAGTCAAAACAAAACCCGTTGGTGTCTAAACGATCGAAACAAGATAATTAATTTTTTTTCGTTTACAGAATGGCACAACAGCCCTTATGCTTGCAAGTGAGAACGGTCGGTTGGCGGCGGTGCAGCTGCTACTGGCATCCGGCGCTGATGCCGGTGCCGCAGACACGGATGGCTGGACCCCGCTAGCGTTCGCGGCCAGAGGCGGCCATCTTTCGATAGCTAAGGAGCTACTAGATGCTGGTGCTCGTGTGGACTCGAGGGATTGTGTGAGTAATAAACATAATATCACACCTGTAATCCCCGAAAGGTTAGTAGAGGTACCTATAGTAGGTACAAGCACATTTCGCCTGTTATGTTTAAGTTCTATGTAATAGGAGTGAGCGAGACTTCACACACTACACTGGGTATATTCTTCAAATAAAATATATCTTCGAAGGTCAAATTCAAATTTTCTTTCGTTTTTTGCAATTTGCACTTACATGAGCTTAGAGAGTTGTATTGCTGATTTTAATTTTTATAATTCTATAAATCCATATTTGTTACGAGCGCTAATAATATTTAGATCAACATACAACCTGATACTGACCTGCAAATTGCAAAAAACGTAAGAAAATTTGAATTTCGCGGGCCGCCCTAGCGCATCCCCCTTAAGAGGTAAAGTTCTCACCCTAAGCGATCGCAGCAGTCCACTTCTGTTCGTCATCAACCCGTATATGTTCTAATGATTCAATCTTAAAATCACGTCAGTTGGTTGTCTTCTTCTTTTCGTGTGTTTAGTGACCAACTTGGTGTCAAAGTTTTAAAGCCGCCCAAAGGCCTCTGACTTGGCTTTACATGCCGTCGAGAAATATCTCTCTGGCATGCCGGTTTCCTCACGATGTTTTCCTTCACCGTTTTTAAAGCATGTGATAATTATACAATTGTTGGTTATGAAAGTTTTATACTTATAGTCTTATACGGATAACGTTTTCGAAAGTTTGTTATTTTATGTGGTGGGGAGGAAGGAAGGAGCCTTTAATAGGTAACAGGAAAACCAAAATCTATTTTCTTGGTTGTGGCTTTTTACGAACTGCCTAACCTAGTCAACTTTGTTTATGGGTTACAGTAGTGCGAAGTTCTGTTTGGGATTTCGGGGTTAACACTGATAAGCTGATAACACAATAACTTGAAATAGTTTCGGAGCTAGTGGTCTCCTCGTGACTCTCACCCAACAAACATGCTATAAGTATCAAGAACAAAGGTTGGAAATACGTCTGGATAACGGTACGATCAAGAAGACCTGTCAATGACCTAACATTATCAATGAGTAACACACTGACCTATTTCTGCATAAATGCATTTAGACATACTTTGTTCTATATTATTCTTAGAACAGAGTTACGATACTATCTCGTGAATCATAAATTATGATAATACCGCTCTATAATACTACTGCAAAGAAGACGTCACTAACGTCCAAATCTTAAAGAATTAACCTCTTTTTCAAGCTTTTTACTACAACATTATAGATGTTGTAGGCAATAATGCTTTTAAAAGTGGGTAAAATCAAGATGAAAGAACTGTTAGAAAATGCTCAAGATCAGAGAAAAAGTACTTGTAGAGATGACATATTGAGAAATAAAAACTAAGTATATGGTACATTAACAAACTATTTGTGATTATCTACGTTGAACAGGTGTTCCATACGTTTTGTAGCGTCTGCATTGTGACATGTTTTTAAACATCATGGCACATGTTTAAATTGATTCATCTATGGACACAAAACACGGTGCAATTAGTTGGGCTCTGAAGGCTGAATTTGACGTCATTGATCTTGATTTTGACAGATGTTTATTTTGTGCCTGACTGGAATATTTAACATGTCTTCAAGGTATCTGTTGTATACATTTAAAACCACGGAAATACGGAACTGATAAAACATTTATTTATTTTTATATATTTTTTTTATAGTATCTATGCACCAATGCACATGCACAATATGTAACCTAAATAATTATAATAGAGCAATGACCAAAATGTATTCTGGACTGTGTACTCAAAATTAGTATATTTATACTTGACGTGGATCTCTGCCAAGATGTCACTGACATGCAAGCACATTCTAAAATCTGACTAAAATATAATGTGTTCGTCCAGCCAGAACCAATACCTCATAAACAATTTGATGCCTTGTCCAGTTTTCCTAATTTCTAGTATTCAAATGTTTAGAGTTTGTAAAGTAAATAGTATTTTATAAATTATGTGCCTGATTTAAATTAGCTTTTAAGTGTACAGTCATTTCGCATTAAATAGATCAATGTGTTTTGGAAAATATTTTGTTATTCCTGAACTATCCATGAGTCGGTTGATTCACGTGAGAGGTTACATAACTGGACTGTTTTATTTATTCCACATTAGTGGAGAATAAAATTTATTATAGAAGTTTTTGAAGTGACAAACCAAATGGTTTAATATAGTATTTTAGATGAATATATTTAGTTGGAGGCCAAACTTAGAAATGGGGTCAAGTATTACGTTATTAGGGAATGTGTGTGATTTAGGTGCCGACAAGAATGACAGCCGCAGACAGTACAACATCAGAATCATCACTTCGAATATTAAAATTAAGTTTCAATCATGCTATAAAAACCATGTTTTCTATGCAAAACAATTTAAATTGATTCTACGGTTATCGATGATAACATTACAATTATCAAGTCAGTTACAGTGTGTGGGTTGTATTGGTTGTAGTATTTGTAGTCTATTGAATACATAAGGAGCTGTTTAGCACTTTGTAGTACAATTGTTACATAAATGTAATTTTGCATAAACGAGCTGAGATTCCGTTTAAATACATTTATCTTTCTATCTTAACTCATGAAATATATCTAGCTGACCCGACTAACGCTGCCCTATCCAAATTTTAATAGTTAAAATACTAAAAAGGACGTTCTGTTTATTCCGCATTTGAATTTTCCGGGAAACTTTTCCAATTTTCCTTCCGTAAGAACCTGATTCGCACTATTACGAACATTTAAAACAAAAGAAAATAGCCAAATCGTTCCAGCCGTTCTGGAGTTATGCGCTTGCCAACGCACAGCATTTCAATTTTATTACACAACGTGTCGAAATAAAACAAAAAGTCTTAGACCCCAAAAATTAATAGTTTCGAAGATAACATAACACTAGAGTCATATTTTTTCTCGCGTTATGGACAAAAATAGTCTAAATTAAATGATTTTTTTACTGTATTTCACGTAAGGGTGTTTTACATAAATAATCGGGATTTTGTCGAATTATTTTGTAGGAAAAAATTAAAAGTAATTCTTATGCCAGTTGATTCTTTGACATGGTCTCATTAATACCCTAGAGGTATGGGATATCCAAAGGAACACGTTTTATAGATTACGTCTTGCTTCTACTCTCTTAATTTGCACGGAGCTTTGAGAAGCCTTGTAAAATATTTATTTTCTCACAGGGCGGGTGGACACCATTGCTATGGGCCTCTTACAAAGGCCACGAAGAGATTGTGGCGTTACTGCTGGAGAAAGGAGCCGACGTTCATGCACATGGCAATTATAATATCAAGTATGTTGTATTAATCATTTTTTTCGTCTAAAAATAAAGGATTCAGCATCATTCTAGAAAATGATACTCAGTTCTGTAAATATGGTTCAAAGTGTTCAGAATGTACTAGATTAATAAAAGTGTAAAAGAATTTCTATGAAATGATCTGGAGGAAGGAATTTCTACGCGTTTGTGGAAAGACCCCTAGATGGCATGGATGGAAGTTTGAAGATGATTTATTTTTCTTTAAATACATTTATAACAAAGATTAATAAATAACTTTTAAGATTGAACAGTCAACGATACAGACAGACTAATTTGGTTTAAGGTTTCTTTTTTGGTTCGTAACAATACAAAAGATGACATATTGTCAACTTATGTAGCTCTATTGATACAAGTATATAGCACAGAACAAAATCGTTTAACATAATAATCATACGAATATCTGTTTGCGGTTAGTTCCATGTCTAATTCCCACAAAGTTATTGCATATTTTGCCTTACAATGAGAAACACTGTTTTTTTTACTGTCATTTGAAATCTCATTCCAGTTGACTGGTTTCCAAAACATGTTTGACTCTTGTTACAAAGTATACTCACTTTTAAATATTTGCCTACATACTTATCATATAAATAATACTATCAGACTTCGTCGACTATCATGAGCGACAAGCCTAGCTCTCTTGCCTTCAAAGACACCAAACATTCGCACTGTTCTCATTTGACCATGAACCCGTAGCTTTTGTTTTTTCTTTGACGATGTTTCATAATCGTTCAAACCATTTTTTGATTGTGTTTAGAAATGTATAAAACTCCAAACAATAAATTTTCTCCAGCTCGCTAGTATGGGCGGCAGGGCGCAAGCACAGTGGCGTAGTCCAACGACTATTAACCGCAGGCGCGCGACCAAACTCCTGCGACAAGTACGCAACATCAGCCTTAACATGGGCAGCGCGCGCAGGCGACGTTGCTGCGTGCGCCGCGTTGTTGCGAGCTGGAGCAGACGCTAATACTGCCGGCATGTATTGCTGGACGCCGCTGTTGCAGGCTACACATGGTAAGTTATTCATTTGTTGGTTTTGTTTTTCTACTTATTCACACACATGAAATGATAACATATTCAACACTATTGCCATGGAGCAATTTAGTTGCTAGTTGAACGAAATATTACTTTATAATTTACTGATAAACAATGCACAGCCTGATCCGCTGCAGTTAAAAGCTTACAATTTTGACAAGACTTAAGAAGGTGAGCACTTAGGAAGGAGTTTGAAAATTCATGACCTAAAGGGGTTAAATAGGGAAATTCCATCGGGCGCATGGTTTGTAAATGCATGAAATATTTAAAAAACACCCCTATTCCCCGAAGGGGGGTAGTTAGAAGTGTATAAAACACATCAGAAAAGTTTACACCATTGATCAAAACTGCTCGACGGTAAAATTTACACCATTGATCAAAACTGCTCGACGGTAAAGTTTACACCATTGATCAAAACTGCTCGACGGTAAATCTTTTATTGCTTCTGCATTTAACAGGCAATTAAATATCTGTAAATGAGTGTAAATAGCTCTAACTGGCGGAAATTTTGTCCACAATTTATATCCAACTTTTGGCAACGGAACAGAACAGGTTATTAATTTTAATGTGGAACTGCCTGTTGAATATGATATTTAATGCTTAACCAGATATTTTGGCACTAGTAGGACTTTATGTCCATAATATTACTGGAAAATCTAGAAGCCAGTGGATGAAAATATGTAATGGAAGAAAACATAATTTACGGATTACTAAATAGATGTTTTTGTAGTTTCAATACAATACTGTTGTTTTGAAGCAAAAACAAAACACATAATTAGTGCTACTTCATAAACTATTTAGTTATTGTCATAGAAACTTAATCAATTATCCTAGACAATTTTGTGGAACTAATTATAGTCAGTATAGTATTTTGTTATGACTTGCTCGAAATTACAAAGGCACGAAAGTGAAATTACAAAATAGAAAAATGTAAACAAACCATGCATTCTGTGTCAAAGCTAATAACAGACATAACAACATAAATCGAAATCAATAATTATTTTAATGCGGACATGAGTCTATCGTGTGTCTGGTGTGTTTTCATTACGATTTAACGAACTGATTTTGGAATTTGTCACATAGCAGCTAGCTTAGTTTAAACCAGTATATAGTACATTACTGTCGCGGCCTGCTGCAGTGGTATTGATGGACGAAGGTAAATACGTGAATCCATCAATGCCTGGTTGCGGCCAAGGCTTCTAAGTACTTTTCTCAAATAATGCCCGGAAATTCAAACAAGGGGTCAGTTCACACCGCGACGTAAAGCGACGCGACGCTGCGCGCACCTTTTAACAATTATGGAACTTATTTTCTTCACAAAAAGGTATAATTTCAGTGCGAGAGTTGACACGTGTTAAAGTACGCTGAGATGCGCGGTGCTACGCAGCGCGTGTACCTTATTCTGTAGTAAATAAATTCGATATTGTAGTGGATCATAAAAAAGTGCGCGTCGCGTCTCGGTGTGAACTGACCCTAAGTAAATTAATTATTCATTCAAGAATCAATGATGAACGACGATAATTTTTCATGTATTTCTTCTTTACTTTAAACAGCTGTATTTGCAAGCCAAATAGAAATTTAAATAAAATCTTTGATAATTCACCTTTGTTAATGTAAAAAGTTCGTTCCATTTTTAAATTACACGACAGATATGAGTTTTCATAGTAATTTATTTGGCCGCTAAACACGACAGATATGAATTTCATAGTATAATTTCCGGCCGCCTACTCGCATGTGTTTGACCACTACAGCATTATCGATTTATCTCTAAGAAGGTTGTCCAAATAAAGCTCGAATTTCCAAGCATGTTTGAGAAAAAGACATTTGTGTAATTTTCTTCCTCAAAACATTGCGCACGTTTGATTTAAATACTTAGAGTGACTGTAGCATAAATAAAGAATACTGATATGCATAGTTACGGCGTCTACGCATCTAGCGTTGATTGACCATAAACCTAAATGGATCAAAATTAACGTTGCCAATCGACGTCAGTGTTGCGTATACACTCAACGGTCTGAGCTACCGAAGGGCGCCTGGTGGTAGAAAGATGCTGAACAATTCTTTATCTCATCCCTGATCTACATCAATGACTATAAAATATATCTTAATTGTCTCCAGAAATGCACAGTGATAGTGCTTAAAACTAGCTAACTAAGGATAAGTTTACATTTGTGAGAGACTGGTGCTTGATGGCACTTTCAAGTCACCAGGGGGCCAAGTCTACTAATTTACAAACGTGTTAATGGTCTCGCAATGATGAGTTTTTGACAGATTTTATATTGCATATCTGTCAAAAACTGATCATTGTGAGACCACTGACATGTTTGTAAATTGGTAGACTTGGCCCCCTGGGAATTTGTACAAGCTTTGTATTGGGTGCTGTCATGAGACTGAACACAGTAAAGATACATCCAACTTCTCCCGTTTTCCATCGTTTCAAAAGTCGTTTTCAGATGAACGAACTTATCTTTTGCTTTTTCACCTCCTTTTATCAATTATTTTCAGGAAACCACTTCGAGATTGTCCAAATGCTGCTGGAACACAAGCCCAACGTGAACGCGCTAGACAAGGACGGCTACACCGCGCTAGCCATCGCATGTAAAGAGGGATACTACGATATCGCTTTGGCTCTTATTAACTCTGGCGCTTATATTAACGTGCAGGTAATTTATACACTGGCTGGTTAATCATTTTATTAATAGTTCACTGTTCACATTTTATTAATAGTTCACAATATTAGTTCACTGAGTGCTATTTATTTGTTGTGCAATTATTATAATGGTCTATGTATCTATTCAACCTTATTGTTGGCTGTATCTTCTGCTTTGTATAAACTCTACCTTTACCTAATATGTTTCCATCTCCGAGCTGTTTTTCGACTATTGACTTCTTGTATTGTATCTTCGGACTGAATTATAATAAACTCTTTTTTTAATAGACGCTAATAAAAACACCGGGATGCTTAAAGCTCTCTTTATAAATATATCTACGGATATTAAAAAGGCCAGAAATAATATTGGTGTTCTTATTTTAGGATCAATCAAAAGACACGCCACTAATCCACGCAGTGAAAGGTGGTCACAAGAACATAGTGGAAGCTCTACTAAAGAAACATGTTGACGTTGATCTACCCGGCAAGGAGAAGAAGACTCCAGTCTACACGGCCACTGAAAAAGGACATGTTTCGATACTCAAACTGCTGCTGGCTTCCAATCCTGATCTCGAACATAGTACTGTTGTAAGTAGTCAACAAACACGTTGTTTTTATGAGTCGCGGTCTTTTTTATTTTTTGTGGGTGGGAAATCATCAAATGACTTCTCCCGCTCTGGGCGGAGCGCAAGGGCGTGTCAGACTTTTACTGACTCAAACCCACCCGTGTTCCTTCAGTTGCCTGTTGCCAAGGTCCTGGTATCCCTTTCGAGAACCGCAACCCTGGCAGGATGAGTCACGGTCTGACAGTATAAGTTTGTTTTCGCACTGAGCGTATGTAGTTGGGCAAGCGCAAAAATGCGATGGTAATTTCGATACTAGAAAGTCTACGCCACTCTAGCGTGGCGTCTACGCGGCGTGAACGCGACATCGACCAACGCGAGATTCGAAGGCCACTCATGTTTTCTAAAATGTTAAACAGCCAGCTTTCTAGAAGAAACAAGTTATTTTTGGACATTGATCAATCTTCCTACAAGCAAGTCTACTACCGACTGGGAAAAGCCAGTTGTCTGCAATATTATTCATGTAATCAATACGTATGCGACATACGTCTCGTCGCCGGGAAACACAGCTAGAAAA
The DNA here is from genome assembly GCA_947522985.1 of Lithophane socia. Classification (NCBI taxonomy): domain Eukaryota; kingdom Metazoa; phylum Arthropoda; class Insecta; order Lepidoptera; family Noctuidae; genus Lithophane; species Lithophane socia. The sequence goes on along the minus strand of OX383258.1, from coordinate 7,379,188 downwards.
AATCCCGTCGTAGTTAACATAACGCGTTTTTGCATACCTAATTTATTGTAACTATTATTCATAATCAGCTGGCTTGTGATATATTAGGAAAATACTGCCAATATTATGTTTATCTGCCTTCTGGCTTTGGCAAGGGTTTGAGATGACATAGTTCCGGATATTCTTTCACATATTCTTACTAGCTCGCTGAGGAGCTCGTGGCTAAGTAATAACAGCCGCTCGGGTCGATCCATCAGGTTAAGCTACGCTTGCCGGGGTTGGTCCGTGGATGGGTGACCATTTTCACATATCGAGACTCCTCCGTGCCTCGGAAAGCACGTTAAGCCGTTGGTCCCGGCTGTCATTTGTGGATCTTTGACGGTCGTTACGAGTCGTCAGAAGCACGAAAGTCTGACAACCAGTCTTACCAAGGGGTATCGTATTACCCAGTTACTGGGTTGTGGAGGTCAGATAGGCAGTCTTTCCATGTAAAATACTGATATTCAGCTGCATCCGGTTAGACTGGAAGCCGACCCCAACATAGTTGGGAAAAGGCTAGGCAGATGATATTCTTACTAGCTATTGCCCACGTATCCAACCCTCTCAGGGATGGTTTCAGTCCATCTTCTAAACATGTTTGTATCCTCACTGGCTTAAGCTATTGGTCTGTTAAGCAGTTGCTGAGCTGCTTAAAGCTGGTGCAAGTTGAAGCAACGATAAAAGTTGTACTGCCTTAACAATATCTAGACGGTGCAAGTCACTTGTGGGTTCAATTTTATTGCATGCCACAGGCAAGAAACTTGCATCGTGTAAATGGGGAACAATACGTAAATATATTAGGTTTACTTATTACATAATTATCCGCAGTCTGGCGATACACCATTGATGCGTGCGGTGCGCTCTCGAAACGCGGAAATGGTACAATTACTGCTGGAGCGAAAGGCACGAGTCAACGTCGCAGACATCAGAGGTGACACGGCCCTGCACATCGCTATGAGGGCCAGGTCTAAGGTAATACGAAGGTTTACTACATACTCTATGATTAAAAACAAAAATCGTTTTTTTTTTTGTTATGACTTGAGTTACATATTTTCCCGCGGGGTTACTAGATATTTTCTATCAGGATGACCTACTGCCTTTTAGCTTACTTTTGGGATCCCGACACATTAAGTCATATAAAAAAATAGAAAAAAATTGAGTTGTACAAGATACTCTTCTCAAGTAAGTTGCTGCATTCGAAACACCTGGTTAAAATAATTTGATTCCATATTTTCAGACATTTTGAGAAAATAACTACAAGCACGTGTTGTCTGACTGGTTCCTCCTCAATCATATTGCAATTAAAACTATATAATTTAAAAGGATAATAGAACTTTTTCTACGATCTCAACAAAAAGTTAACTTGGAAACAGGAAAATATACAACTATTAACAAGTAATGACTTATTAAATCATGTTAACGTCTTCAACGATAATCGTCATTATATCCTTTTAAGGCATGGATGCACAGTTCAACATATTTTCCTCCTGTCATACAAATAAGTCGCTGAATTACACAAAACAATCATCGGTTGATGATCTCAACACTTAACTTTTTTCTTTTGCAGCAAATCGTGGAAATTCTTCTCCGTAATCCGAAGCATAGCCAGTTACTATATAAACCGAACAAACTGAATGAAACTCCATACAATATAGACATGAGTTACAACAAGACAATCCTAGGACAAATCTTCGGAGCCCGAAAACTAAATACAAATGAAGACAATGAGAACATGTTAGGTTATGAATTGTATAGCGCTGCGTTGGCTGATATGCTGTCCGAACCAAGTCTATCGGTCCCGATCACTGTCGGACTGTATGCGAGGTGGGGATCCGGGAAATCGTTTTTGCTCAATAAACTTAAAGGTGAGATAATTTTAAAGAACTTTCCTTCTTCCTTTAATTAAATAATAGTGATAATTATCATTTCGTCGATTTAAACTTTGTACTTAATTAAATAATAGTGATAATTATCATTTTGTCGAGTTAAACTTTGTACTAATTGAGGATAGATATGACTTGGAATGTAGTACCTATAATCTTTGTAGACAATAATGACCCGTATCTACGTCGTTTCGTAGAAATAAAGTAAACAAGCATTAACGTTAGAAAAACTTCGTGCGTCAATAAATCGAGACTTAAATAGTAACAATAGGTATACGTTGTGTCAACAATATACGCATTATTTTCATAAGTTCATGAGTCATATAGACATATGACGTCACAAATACAATTAATAAGTGATGAAAAGTCCAAACGTTCCTAGATATCATGAAATTGGCGCGTCATTGAAGTTGTTCGAGTTGGCACACCCACCTTCTCATGACCTGACATACCCGTCATGCCGATTAATATAAATAATGATTCATGGTGATTAACATCATTGATATAAGATCCTACAAATCAATCAATACTTTGTCACATCCACTATCTTCCGCTGAAGAGACTGAACAATTTTGTACGGGTTTTGCAAGCCAAAATGGGCACGTTATATTTGGCTCATTTATTTAAGTAAAGTTTTATCATAAAATACATCTCAAATAATAAATTAACTGATAAACGGCCCATTGACTATTTTACTGGCATTCTAACGGACAGGAATATTAATCACTAAATATCTGTTCCTACAAGCAGGTGGTCAATGTTGGCGCCGCGCAGACTTATATGTATAACTTTCACTAAACGCAATAGTTAGTGTAGGGCCATTTCATAACAACCTGCTCAGTGTTTTGTACAGAAGAGATTTAAGATGTTTTCAATATTAAACGTGAGTTGCAGTATGCTCCTACACTTGTTACAACAACTTCTGATTGCTGTTGTAACAATATTCTGATTTAAAAGAGTGCCGTGGAATTTCTTGTCCGTTCTTCTCCATAGGAACCCACTTTGGAATGGGCAACTAGCTTCATCTTTCTGACTGACCGACCGGCGACCCCTGTAATTGGTTTATTTGAAATAAATGCTTTGATTTTGAGTTTACTTTACTGGTATGATGTGTATTACTAGTTTTAGGACCGGCAACTTCTTTTACGTATTTTATTGGTCGATTTATGATGATGTTCTCAATTGTCCTATGTTTTAGCAGTATCCCTGATAAAACTTACAATTAGGCAGCACAGCCATAAAAAATAAAGGAAATCCGTACTTTATATTCAACTGCAAGCGCTATATCAGGCCTTTACTAAACCGAGACGTATCACTCCGTTCTACAGAGGAGATGAAAAACTTCGCCCGCCAGTGGAGCGAGTCTGGCTGGGCGTGGTCGTGGGCCGTGTCGTGGGGCGCGTGGCACGTGGCGCTGTCGGCGGCCGCCATCGCCGCCGTGTCGGGCGCGCCGCCTTATGTTGCTGTTGGGCTGTGCTTCGCTCTATTCGCGCTTATATACATCGCCTTGTATATTCTGTGGTACACTGGGAATAAGTGAGTATACATAGTGTATTCATACTACCAAGGAGAACTGCCCAGGGTGCGCAGAACGTTGCTTCTCTAGTGGAAGGTTTTGCAACCCTGTCTCATTACAAAACGAGTTCTTACTTTAGTTCAAACCCTAACCTTTGAGCCAGTTATTGTATTTTATACTTTATTCCTACAAACGTAAAGTTCTGATATGAAACTCACAACTTAGTACCGGACTAAGTTCACAGAATAGAACTGTATTTTGATCACTTTTAGGTTCGAACTTTAGGTACGAAACTGGGTCGATGGTTAAAATCATATCTAACGAAAACCCTTGTTTTGTAATAAGATCGAAAACAAATATTCCACACATCCTTTTCAAAAGTTCTGATAGCGAATACGTTTTGTAAACAACAGATTGAGTGTCTATAAAATTATTATCTTACGCAAAGTTTCTAAACTATTTCTATTTTTATAGTAGAATCAGTAATAAAATGTAAATGATTTACATGTTATAATAATTTTACTATATTATAACAATCTCAGATATACGTATTAACCTATTGACCGCTTGGTTTTATATGAGCAAGGCAATTGTGCCTTGCCCTTTAGCTTTATGTATCCTAAGATGATTTAAAAAAAATCAATTTAGAATATACCTAAGGAGGTTCGAACAATAGGGAATATGCATGTATTTTCTTAATATTTTTATTCGATAATTAACATCGTCAAATAATATTAAAAAAGAAATCGACGGCAAAACAGCAATTTAAACTACCTACTTTAAAAAAAGTTTAAAAATATCCAACCGATCCGGGCTATTTAAACGCCCTCCTTTGGCGCGCTTGGTGTGGTGACGTTACAGACCGTGAAAACAAACAAGCAACTGTCAAGTCCACGTCAAACACTCCTTTTTGTATGAGCGTTTGACATTGACTTGACACTTGTTGATTGACTTGACATTGACATTTTGATTGTTATCCCGGATTGTTACGTCACATCCGCTCTTAGCTTTTCAAGTATTTGAATTACCCACGGTTTTTCGGGACTTTTTAAAAATTAATTTCTCGCTCAAAAAGAAATTTTATTCAAAAATATTGATGGAGGCATAATTCTGAAGTAATATAGTTAATAAAAAAAAAAATTGACCCATATTTGAATCACATGCATATTCCCTATTTGGTTACAGGAGAAACTCTGTCGTGTATGACATTGAGTTTGTTATTCCAAAACTTCATTATCACCTCAGATGCTTTGTTCAAATGTACAAGGAATGTGGTTTTGTGTCAGATATGAGTGGTGGTGGGCCGGTGGCGTGCTGTCGGCGCTGGGGCGCAAGTTCAGCTCGCTGTTGTTGGCGCTGCAAGTTGTGTTCTGTCACCCGCCGGGGCCGAACGACCCGAGGGCTTTGCCGGCGACGCCTATAAGGTACGAAGAATACATCAAGTATATGATATCAGCTAATTATAACAGCAAATAGAAGGTTCCCACACTTTAAAAGGTTAATTCGCTGTAAACCAGTCACCCACTTCTGAAAAAGGACTCAAACGACGTTTTTGGGCCCTATACACCTACGGGGTCAAGCTGAACCGAACTTCGATGCACCCACCAGTTCCCAGTGAGCCCATTAGGCCTTTATGTTTCATTTTTCGGCAATGACTCCCGCCCAGTCTCTCCACTACTATCAATGCCATGCTTCTATCCAATTTTTGAGGAAGACATCACAGGCGTCCACAGAAGATTTAACAATTGACAAGCTCTGAAGATGATGAGCAGACATAACTGTCTTCAGAGGGAGACTCGTATGAAACTCCTAAATAGTAATTCATCCATATTCTCGTATTACAGATTCCACTTTACGGAGGGTATGAAAAGCGGCGGCGGGCAGGAAGGCGACGCGATGGTAGTGCAGATGATCGCTAGCCTGGGCGAGGCGCTCGAGTGTCAGTACGGCAGGGTCTGCACGCGGCTAGCGAGGGCCTTCAGACCTAAACCTGTGTCTTCTACTTCGGGATGGAAGTGAGTTTCAGACATGATTTGATCTCTATAACCCATAATTCTTATGAGAGTAAAGTTATCTCGATGAATACCACAACGATATACAACATTAGTTTTGGTTTTTGCTAAACCCGAAAAGGGGTCATTGTACTCATCATTTTGAACAACTTTTTCTATGGGACCAACCTTGAAATCGCGAAAAAAAATCAGCTGTTCCATACATTTGTGTTCACTTAAATCGACAAAATGTATGGAACAGCAGATTTTTATTTCTATGTTGGTCCCATAGAAAAAGTTGTTCAAAATAATGAGTACAATGACCCCTTTTCGGGTTTAGCATAAACAAAAACTAATGTTGTGTAGGGCCAGGCGAAGTAGCAATAAATACTGCCATGAGTTTTTAGATGGGATTGTCATCGATTTCAGTCCGAAATCTGAGAACATGACAAGTTGAGTACGGTAGAAATCTGAAACAAAAATAGCATTTTGTCGTTTCTGAGTAAGCTACTAACGTTCTACGAATCTTTTCAGGTGGCGACGAGTATGCTGTATTCCTCACATCGTCACGTTCGAGCTGTGCTTCACATGCATACTAGTTGGCCTATGTGTGCTCATCATGTACTTAACCGACCGCGAAACGGAACCACAGTGAGTATTAGTTGTAAACAGTTCATTTTCACTGTATGCCGTTTAAATCGAGCATTGTTGATTAAAAAAAGACTGGTACTTGTACCAATAATGACCCTTAAATAAAGCTTTTCTGGCTCACATTACATAACAAGTGCAGCTCAACCCATACGGCTATAAAAACCTCGAAAATGAAACGAACGCATTTGAAAACAAAGTCGTAAAAGTCGACTTGCCAAAAAAGACCGTCACAAAAAATATGCCAAAACGTAAATAAAATGAAATAATTTGAAATTACGGGCAGCATCAAACTTTATAAATTATGAGGTAATCGCTAGACATAAGACGACAAACAAATACCGAACGACGGCTCAATGAGTGAGGGTCGTCGTCGATCAGGCGGCGTGAAATTCAGCAGGGACTGATGATCGGCGCCTGCGCAGTGAGCGGCGCGGCGCTACTGGCCAACCTGTACACGTGCGGCCGCGTGCTGGCCGCGCTCGTCATGTCGCCGAGGGCGCGGCTGTCTCGGGCCACGAAGAAACCGGCGCACGCGCATGCGCCTACGCTCGCGCTGAGGCCTGAAGTGCAAGCTTTGACGCATGTGGTACGTACTACGTTACATCATTTTTTTCCAGCTATAAAGACCTGACTACCTTGTTTTCTCCAAGTTTATTTGTGACGTTTTTCTTATATTTCCTTTATCCGGCTTCTGAGACTTGTTGCATGCAAATCGCACGTTAGATATTTGTGATTGATTGCCAAATTATTGGCTAAATGACAAAAGCAAATCATGGTATTCGCGACCAAACTGCGATCAACGATGATCCTACTCATAGTCCTGCAACTATAAATAAACTAATTTTGTTCAATCCAGGTATCTTGCCTAGACGCATTCACCGGTCAACAAACCCGTCTCGTAGTAGTAGTTGACGCTTTGGACAGCTGTGAACAAGAGAAGGTTCTCGCCTTATTGAACGCGGTACACGCACTATGTTCAGACCCCAAGAGTCCTTTCATACTACTGCTGGCCATAGACCCACATATCATCAGCAAGGTAAATATTATTGTCTTACGTAAACATCTAGGAAATTGAATAATTTAATCTGTGTCCTTTTGTTGGTTTGAATATTTCACCTTTCATTTTGTCTCGAACCTGTATTGATAAATAGCTCATTCAACTTTTTACATAATTCGGTTGAATAACTAAAACGATAGAATTTACGACCGAGGAGATCTCATAGTTTTTAAACTTTTTCTGTGTGTATATAAATTCCACTTATCCACATTTTCTGTCGTCTAGGTAATGTGAGACAAAGATCAGTCTCAGGCCGCGTCCTGTTTAAAAGCGATTGGTCGCATGCACATTTTGTTCCGAAAACCGGAAAGTATCGTCAGTCGGCGCGATCACATGTTCAGGTTCACAGAACAAAATGTCCGAACGATCGTGTATTCGCGCGAAGATCGCTTTTAAATAATACGCAGGGTTAGGACTTGTACACAAAACTGCGAATCGGCGAATTCGCAACGCAGAAGATTTCTTAAGAAAATCTTAGGGTACCCTCGCTGATTTTGGCGACGCGGCGTCGCAACGCAGTTTTGTTTCCAAGCCCATATACTGTAGTCAATACCTATCATAAACTTCATATTGATTCATGAATCGCTAAGCTACCAGGCGGGCCGCACGCGTGCCTAAACTTACCGTAACTAATTGGAAAGTCCTTGACGAATTAATACGGTTCCTATACATCTCTAGCTACTATACTATCTGCTACCGTCATTCTCAATCATTCTAACTGTCACCATAGGAATTCAAATTCTGGGGGACGTCAGACAATACAAGCTCAAACAGGCTATACGCATACTTCTTGCTTCAATGATTATTATATGATTTGCGTCTTCTTTTATCCCCGTCCTTGTTATGTTTGTCTTCTTTTTATGTAAACCTATTATTAACATAGTGTAAGCATAGAATAGAAGTTATTTATAGCAACAGTTTCTTACTAGTATTATACATTTCATACAGGTTGCTTGGATGGAGGTCAGTCAGTTAAGCCCGTCATGTGTTTGGTGTTAACCTTATACCCGTTAGCTTTGAACTCGATGTTGTGTCGAACCCTTATATCATGTACAGTGTATTTTTTCTTACTTGTGTTTGTTGGTAAACAAAGATGGTAGGTACGAAAAACGAGGTATCCCTTATGTCACAGACTTTAAGGCTGATTTTACGGTAAAAAGTTAGGATCACGTGTCAACATCCCAGGTTCATACGGTAAAAAACAAATGCAATTTAAAACTGCCATGTTATCCCAAAATTATACAGTACAATACATTATTGTACTGTACTGATCATAGCTGTTTAAACTTCTTTCTGAAAATAAAAATTATAGTACGCCATATTTGTTTACCAAATGAAACAGCAGACGAAAGATACAATTTACTTGCATGATTTCAGCAGAATATTCGTTAAACCTGTCAGATGTATATTTTAGCCATATTATTATGTGTTGCATGTCATTTCCTTAGGATGTTTCATGTTATTGTTTTTTTATTTCATGTGCGACCCGCGCGTAATCTTCTCATTTAGGATTTCGCAACTTGTATGAATGGCCAAATTAAATTAATATTCATAGAGTTCGGGTCAGACCTTCCAAGTTCCAGGCGTCCTGGTCAGTCTTGTTTATAGCTCAGCTTGCTTTGAAATATTACCCATCATCATCAGTCCCCAGCAGTCCACTGTTGCACATCGGCCTCTCCAATATTCGACGAAGGTTCCCAAACGCTGCCCAGCCCAGCTGAATTCTTCTGTTGGCCTCCCTCCCAAAGCTGTCCTTACCAAACTGTAGACTTTGCCCGAGGTAAACGTGTTCCCGTACAACCTCGAGAGCACCGCCATTGACAGCAATCGGTCCCAGAGCGCGGCCGTCCTGCAACTGCTGCAAATCATGCTGCGATTCAGCCAGTATGACGGATGTCATCTGCAAATCTCAAGTGTGAGATGTAGTTGCCGTTGATCTTAATGCCTTGTTCAGTGTCTTAAACACATCCTCCAATGCGATAGAGTACAATTTCGGGGAAATTATGTCCCCATGTCTCATCTCTCGACGCAGGAGGATAAGTTCAGTTCGCTGGTCCTGAGTTGGTCATGGTTGCGTTTTCATAGAGACATCTCAGCACTTGGACGTATCGCCAGTCGACTTGGCAGTCACTGCAGAGAATCCAAAAAACAGACACGGTCTCTATAGAGTCAAAAGCCTTCTCATAGTCCAAAAACGTAAGACATAGGGGCCGACTTCTGTGTAATTTGCCGCACTGTGTGGTGTTGTATCCTCCTCGAAATCCGGCCTTCTCCGGTGGCTGAAACTCGTCGAGTCTTCGCGCTATACGATTCGCGACGACTCTTGAAAACTAATTATATAAAACTACCCGATTCCCCGAAATTCGGACGGCCCTGACCCTAATAAAAAGGTTCAAAATAATCTAATGTCAAGTTTTTTTTTTTTTCATTTATAATAATATTAATCGGTCGTTACTAGCAATCCTGGTTACCCCTTAATTTTTGACTCCAGTGTAATGTTGTAGTTTCTATTCTTAATTACTTCTAAAAGTAAACTGAGATACTCTTCAAAGATTGTGAACTCAGATTATTTAACACCTGGGTATCGGTTGCGCGCGGATGTTATAAATATTCATGTTTGATGGAGTACAGTGTTAGTTTTCGAGTGTTGTTTGTGTGTATAAGATTGCCAGGCAAAAAGATACCTTATTGCCAATTGTACAAAATTTTTACAACATACATACATACATTGATCTCACTTTCTCATTTTTGTCGAGGGAACATAATGATTGAAATAAAAACTTTTTAATTAGAAGTGATCAACTTCTAATTAAAAAGTTTCCTGTCCTCTCCTGGAAACCTTAAAAATGACTTAAACTTGTACTACAGACTACACATTCTTCAAGGTCTAAAACCGTGGACATACACAAATTAAACATCGTAAAATGACTACCACAAATAATTTATAGAAAAAACTATACTTACTACATTTTTACACACTACATTTTTTCCCAATATTTCGAGTAGGCAGTGGAAATAAACAGTCGTCGAGCCTTCTGCGAGAGCAACATCGGCGGATGGGACTACCTTCGCAACATGGTGCAGCTTCCGTTCTACCTGCAGAACTCTGCACTGCGCAGGGTCAAGGCTGCTCAGCAAACCGCTTCGAGAAGAATGCAGGTCATCACCGCTGATGACTTCTCTACGTCACTGCAGAGATCCGTGAGTGTTTAAGATTGTTTAACTTGTTGTAAAACCGCTTTTGTGGTATGCTTGCATTTTGTCTAATCCGTTGGATATAATAGATAGCAACTACCAAGTACATTTTACTTTACTAAAGACGAAATAATCCAAGCATTTTAATAAAGTTGAAATTATGCAGAAAACCCACAGTCAAAGAGTACCTCAGAATTTTGTAATTAAGGGGAAATTCAATAATTTCTTGCACCTTCCAATTATTATTTTCAATAGCACGAATTAGAGAAGAATCTGAAGAAAAATAACCCCGTAGAAGTCTTCATGTATCAATAACCTATCCCAGCTAAAAACTTCTGCAAAGGCAAGGAGAATTATTCGGGGTTGATAGCCAACCTGCAGTCATTGGAGAGACAATAGAATGAGAAGTAGATGAAGAACTAAATTAAATTAATTTGCATTCAGGTATCAGCCCGCCGCCTATCTTCAACATCAGAACTGATGTCGAGTCAGGAACGCATCAAAGGCCAAGCGGCCCGCGAGCGTCGCCTGCGCCCGTCGGAGTCGGTCGCGTCGTCCGTCGCGTCCAACCTGCACCGCGGGGCGGGCGGGCCGGCCGGCGCGGGCGCTGCGGATCTCAACAGGGTGCTGCTGACTGATGATTACTTCAGTGATGTCAATCCTAGGAGCATGAGGAGGCTCATGAATGTGCTTTATGTTACTGGTGAGTGTTTTATTTGGTCGTCTTTCTCGTTTAAATTATGTTAGCTCAAGCTATGTAAAAAAATACTAGTCAGTGTAGTGGGCAACCTGAACCCCACCAGTACCAGTACCCACCAGTATTCGGGTTGCTCACTACTGACAGTGCTGGACATATCGCATGTTGTGTCGCAAAAACAAGTTGCAGAAAAACCATGCTCCATAAATTAATAAAAGACTTTCGGCTTTTGACTCGATTATTAATTTTGAACACCCTTAGAAAGCATGGAAATTGAGGAGGAGATAGAAAATACCCAATAAAATATGCAATATCTTCGTGAGCACAGCTGAAGGAATAAAACAAAACCTATCCTGGACCATTGGTTAACGTAAACCACACACTTCTTCCTCTCAGGTCGTCTTCTAAAGGCATTCCAAATCGAGTTCAACTGGTACCAGTTGGCTTCGTGGGTGAACTTGACGGAACAGTGGCCGTTCCGCACGTCCTGGATCATCTACCACCACGAGACCTATGAGGAGCACATCGATGACTGTACTTCGCTCAAGCATATCTACGACAAGTGAGACCCTTTTATTGATACGTGATAAATTAGTGTGTAAAATATGTTTTATAGGGTCATTTACTTGAAAATCAATTGTGTTGCTACATACCGTACTTCCGCGGATATTTGCAGATGACCACTTTTCACCCTTATGTCCCTTATAATAAGGTTGAAAAGTGGTTCACCGGCGTGTTTGCGATGGTACGTATGGTAGAAATGAAGAAAAACTTTATCACCGCGGTCGCTTCTAAATCACGACTTCGTAATTCAGATTCCAAATCTAGTCTGTAAGTAAATACAGAAACAAACACCTGATTTAAACCGTAGAAATAAACGTGAATATTGCTTGTAAGGTTTTGTTGTGTTTTACTTCATTCAACAGTCAACTACATGAATGTCGCAATCATTTGGTAGTTTATTACACGTGCGAACTACGCAACACACTGACGTCACGCAAAATCCTGCAATCCTGCAAGCAAAGTTTACCGCACGACTAGCATATATATAAAATCCCGACATCAATCGTCGGGCAGTCGCCTCCCTTTTCTATGGAGGCTGTGTAAACTGTACACCCTGTTCCTCATACCTCTAAAACGTCTTCAATGTTCTCATAATCAGAGTAAAACCTCTAATGAGCGGTCTCCGCGAGGCGAGCACGCTGATGGAGCTGGACAGAGATGAGCGCAAACTGGAAGTGTTCCTGAGTTTCCACCGCGCCACGCTCACGGCCGCAGATCTCAAGATATTCCTGCCTTTCACCATCAACCTCGACCCTTACATCAAGAAGCTCATTAAAGGTTAGTGTAGAAGGTAGTATCACAGTTGAATGTTAGAAAAAAACTATGATCTTCGTTATTAAATAAATATAGTTTCGTAAGTAATAGTCTGCTCAGTGCCGTAGCTTCATACTGCATTCAATGGTATTATGTGTCCTGACTTGATTAAGGAAAGGATATGAAAACTGACGGAAGGTATAAAAGACACATGTACATTTATCCAAGTTCGAGAGAACCATTTTTCTTTAACAAGTTTCTTTGATCACAGAGGAACAACTTCAAAGTGGCGTGGACGAAGACACGGGTGCGAGTGGTGCAGCCGGTATGATGTGGGGCCAACCGCAGTCAAGACAACCACACTCCAAACTGTTCCCCAGGAAACAGGTAAGAATCGAATTTACTACATCATCATCGGTAGCCCTGTTCCACCAACTGCTGAGTATAGGCCATTTACTACAGTAACTAGAATATTTTTCAGTTTGAATGGTGTGAAGCAGCGTTTAAATCATAAATAAATAAAAACTTTTTGTTAAACCCTCCACACAAAATCAAATCGTTTATTTCAAATAGGCACATAAAAGGCACTTTTGAACGTCAAAAGTAGTCTCCTTCGTCTTTGATTATAAGATAGTACATACTTAGCATCAGTCGGTAATATTCCTGAGGAAAGCAATAAATTCTTGAAAACATATTTAAAAAAGTAATTTGGTATATTATATTATATAATAACTTAACTGAAGCCAAAATTAAATTTACAAAAGAGATTGATTCGACTGATAATTATAGTTCAGTTCAGCTCATAACGCATGCTCTTCAAACTTCAGTCAAATTAAGAGTGATTCGACTGATAATAATAGTTCAGTTCAGCTCATAACGTATGCTCTCCATTATTTTAGGGTTCTATTTGTGTGCCATAAGTATAAAATCTCCTAACGCGTGCTATTTCAGTCTACGTATCATTTAAAGCGAGGCCGATATCAGCTAAATTTACATATCACGTAATTATTTATTTTAACCACGTGCCGACTGAAGTGATTTGTTGAAAATGTTTATAGATTAACCTTGTAATCAAACTACCTTGCAGTAAAACATATTTTTTTTGGAAATGGAAATGTTGGTAATGTTTGGAGATTATCCTTGGAGAATTATTGCTTTGAAACTACCTTTCGGTAAAAACAAATGGTATTTCTTAGGAAATGGCTACTTTTATAATATAAACATTCGTCATTATTCCTGAAAACATTTGATTTGGGTTAAAATACCTCTATTTCAGTAAACATTACAACATATTACGTTTAGATTGAAAGGAAATTTCCAAACACGAAAATTCTTTTACAATAATAAAACTAGTTTAATATACATTATCCTGTAATACACACTCAATTACAGGTAACTGTCAGCTTGCATTGCTTAATTTACGTGCCTTCATGATGTTTGTGATCTAACCAGGCTCCAGATTGCTTTGGACTGCTAGATATAATAAGGCTATTAAAACAATATACAAGATGGAGACGACAATACGACAAAAAATGAAACAAAATGAAACTCCGTATAAGTAATGACGTTCTCGGTCTACAAAAAAAATTAATCAAATATATCCAATAGTTTAATTACGATAGCTAGTCAAAGATCGGCAAACCCCATAGTCGGCCCATCACTACTATTTAGTTTGTTTGAAAAAATTACTTTTTAATTTGGATGTTAGGATTTATTTGATAGTTCCAAAATACTCTTATGCATTAGTATTGCCAGTGTTTTCATTTATTGTTTTATTGTCGTCTCCACATTGTATAATTAGGGCATTTTTTACCCTTTTTTTTCACCACTCCAGCGTTCATCCCCGCCAACACAACCAACAGCAGCTGGTCCCGTCCCCCCACAACAGATGTGGGTAGGCTGGGCTAACACCGGTAGCGGGTTCGTGCCGCAAGCCATCAACCCGCAAAACTTCCCGCAACCGCAGTTCCAACCGCAACAACAACAACAACAGCAGCCGACGCTGAACCCCTTCCACATGCTTAGGACTGCCTTCCCTGCTATGGTATGTTGGTTTTTTATACGTCACATTTATATATCGGTACAAAGAAACGCATTATGAATTAGTTATGTACGCTCGTAGAAAAAAAAGATTGCTTAGTTTTCCATACATCCTGTGACATTTTCGGACTGTCATTTTTATTCTAATGTTGATGTCGAAAAAAAAAATATTATTCTTGTACTGCAAGTAGAAATTGATGTGAATCAGTGAAAGTGTCTTGTAGCACTGCTTTATTTAACGTAGTGGGATTCTTCAAGCATGCGTATCGTATAGCGTCACATCGCATCTCAGTGTGTAAAGTAGTATTGACGCAAATGACGAAATCCAAACGGGCACCCGGCTTGATATTAATAAGATTTTTTTTTAATAACAAGCCCCAAGTGTGCCCGTTCGGATTTCTCATTCTTGAAAAATGATGAACTTCCATACAAACTTTCATCCCCCTATCCATTTGGGGACAAATTTTCAAAAACCTTTACGTAGCGCTCACCTTCGCTTCGCTTCGATTATATACATAATAGCGAAGGTGAGCGCTATGTAAAGGTTTTTGAAAATTTGTATATGGAACTCTTGAGCAAAATTTCATGCTTCTAGTCTACACTTCGATTTTAGCTGTGCGTCGTCTATCAGTGAATTTAAATTTTTTACTTTCACCGACAGATTTTTTTGATCGGTGCCTTAGTTAAAGATTTCCTAATTTAATAGACTATTCAAGTCCCATACAATTTTGCCTTTTTGACATAATTAATTACTTTTTTCCGAAAAATATAATTTAGTCGTATATTCCAGACGGACGTGCCGAACATCCGCCTGTCCACGCTGAGCGTGGAGCGCGTGTGCGGCACCGTGCGCGACGCGCTGGGCGCGGGCGGGCCGCGCGCCGCGCTCGCGCTGCAGCGGCACAACGTGTGCGGCCTGGTGCTGGCCGTGTGCCGCCTGCACGACCTCGAGCCCGTACGTGTGACTCTAAGGCGGCGTCCTAATTGGGAGCGATCGTACGATGGCGCGATGCGTTTTTCATCGTTCGATCAAAGTGGTCGTGCGATGACCTAACAGGTGTCCTAATAGATCGCGCGATGTTTATCGTGTGATGCCCTCGCGCGTCGACGCATCGCGTAGGTAACCGATTAGGACACTCAAAAGAGATCCGTTGCTTTGATTACATGATCGCACTATCAAACGCATCGTACGATCGTTATTACGTATTTCATGTGCTCGCACGATTACTTGCGAGGTTCAAATAGGACACTCTGATGAAATCTTTATGTTTAAACTCAACGCACGACGAGAACGCATCATGTCATCGTGCGATCGCCTAAGTGTGACTCTAATAGATACAGCGTATCTTAACATCACTCATTAACGATTTTTTTTACGGTTTTTGCAATTTTAACCAGTACAACCTACAACAAATTGCAAAAAACATAAGAAAATTTGAAATTTCGCAGGCTACCTTGCAAATCCCTTTAACACCACCATTTGATTTAACAGGCCTGACACTGGCCAATAAAAGTCGGCAAAAGATAGTTAAGGAAATTGAAAATCACCATAAATTAGTCATGCTTCAAAACAGAACTATGTACCTACGTGGAAAACGAAAAAGCTTACTGTTTGTACCATCTATGCGACGTAGTCTTTTGGTGCGCCGCAAACTGGGTCGCAGAAAAAGATTTTCATCTACCCCAAACTGCTGCATACGTAAATCAAGTATGAACGTTCTTATTATTTTCCTATAGGTTCTAGAATTGCCTTTTGGTGACTGGGAACTGTTCAAGCTCCTCATCGTTAATCTCCGCGAGCTGGAAGCGAACATGCCGTCTACTGTACCAGCCGTTGCAGGTGAGAAACTGTTATTTTATTACATCTTAAAATAAGACCATACGGATTTCAGATCAGTAAATATTTATATTGGTTCCAATAGTTACCGTTTAGTCTGATGTTTAAATGCCTGTTTTTTTGTGTATGAAATAACTGTTCTGTTATCCGCAGTAGAGATGGGTTGTAACAGGTGAAACACGATATCTGTGATCACTGTGACTGTGACAAAAAAATAACAGATCCAAATATCTGTTATTAAATCACAGCCTGTGATTTTTGTATGGACGATAAATACGTATCTCAATCGAATATCATCTTTATTTCTTTTGATTTAAAGTCGAAAACCGTATCTATCTGTTATAAAATAACAGACTGTTTTTTTTTGTACGGATGATAAATACGTATTAACTCAATTGAATATCTTCTTTATTTCTTTTCGTTAAAGTCGAAAATCGTAACCGAAGTTTTAACAGTAACAGTCTTGAGGATCTGTGATTTTAAGTAACAGATATTTTTTATCGTTAGGAGCAACTGCTATCTGCTATTTTTTAATATCTGTGATTTCTATCTGTGACAATAAATACGCCACTCCTAATCCGCAGTATTATCAGAAAAATCGACAGACTCGGAAGAGAGAGAAACAGCTAAACCACGACACACATTGGAAACCCAACGCAGCCGGCCTTCGAATGTTGAGAAACAGGTAAACAAACTTCCTATTTACATCGCTAATGCCCTTATTTGCAGCTAAGATACTAATGCTAAGCAAAACATTATCATGTTAGTTTTGTGTAGATAAAGAAGAAGACAGAAAAGAGTAAATATTAAAAGTTGACCATTTTGATCAATTGACCACAAACAAGATAACTTCTATGCTAAGAAACTTTTTTGACTAGTTCCCAAGCTAGCTAAATATTAATAACTCGTATGTTTTACAGCCATACGCGGAGTATCAGGTGATTATTAGAGTAACATAAACACACGTAGAATTCATGTAGAGCACGATAATTGGGAAAATTAATTATTTTTCCCGACCTAGTGTTTCGATCTGTCGCTGTAGAATCTACATCGACAGGTCGAAACACTAGGTCGGTAGAGGATCTACATTATAGATCCTCTATATCCCCCTTATTCATAAACGTTGCTTAAAGTTAAGTAAAATGAGCGTCTGCTTAACCATAATTTTTGACGTTTAAACGTTTCTTAACTTTATGCAACGTTTATAAATACGCGAGGGTAAATATCTAATCCTACAGTAAAAACAATGTTATTTTTACAGTGTCTTTTTCTCACATGCCTTATTTTGTAAACAAACAATGTCAACATTCACGAACAGTAAAGGCGGACGGTAAAGCATCGAATTAATCATTAACACATTCATTTTCTAAATATCGAAATCTCGGTACACGATGTTTGTTTACGAAATAAGACGAGTAAAGAAAATTGCACTTTGAATAGCATTTCAGATAACTTGTGCTATTTAGTTGTGTCCTTACTCAGTATGGTAACGGCTTCTAAGCACTTTGTTTATTTTTTATTAATGTTCAAGACGGTGAATGGGAATGTATAGTTAAGAATGTTGTTGCTTCAGTTTTATACAGTATGTTAACTAACAAAGGGCGTTCCCGTTAACCTGCAATAGTATAGCGTGTATACATGCTAAAAAAAATATTACCAATCAAAAAAAAATTTTTTTTTTTTTAAATTATGTAGAGAAATGTTCACAAAACGATTAAATTTAAACGTAAAAGAAACACTCTGTACACGCACACTTGTATTTCAACGTAGAAAAACGAGTGTGACAAGTGGGCGTGTACAGAGAGTTTATTTTCCGTAACAATTTAATATTTTTTGTGAATATTTTACTATACAAAAATAAAAAAAACTTTTTTTTTTAATGGTAATATTTTTTTTATCTTGTATACACGCTATACTATTGCAGGTTAACGGGAACGCCCTTTGTTAGTTAACATACTGTATACATGTGATCGGTATTTGTTTTGTCTGCCTAAATTATTTAACGTCCAAGAAACACAAACAACACAATCGTCCTGTGGGATACTGGAATAATGGGAAAAGGTTAAATGTTTTTTCCGTTGGGTTATCTCATTGGGTTTATGTATTCAAATTAATTTCAGTTTAACCATCCATTATTTATATCAGTTTTCTGAAAGGCCACGCAATAATTTGTTCCTGTTAATTACTGTGATACGCTGACTGAAATAACAGCCAATCAAATCACTTGGTATCGAATTTAAACTATTTGTCAGCTAATTTGATTTTACTTCTGAATGAAAAGGATTATAGCAACTCGTTTTATGGGTCATATTCTCGTGATTTGGTGGTAAGAGATTTATCATAAGGCTACCTACCGCACATTGGATAATAAAATGTATAGGAGTAGTCTCGATCCTCGTCATGCAAATAGAGTGCACATACAACGTGAATTTTCTACGCATGACAAAGTAAAATACACCTACAAGTTTACGAGTGATGTGGAACTATAATATGCACTACCAACAACAGTTTGCTAGCTCCCATAATACTTGGCGGAACGATAGCTCTCGTGCACCTCCAATGTTCGCCTTAAGGTGCTCCCTCATTGAGAGCATTGGCCTGTAATGTAACGTTATAGATTCGATTTTGATCATTACGTTACAATACTGCCGGCTTACTGACGAGCATTCGCTTCTAATGTAACATTGATATTATAAGTTGTATCAAAATATTACAAACATTGGCGCACTGTAATGCTCGGTTCTCCTCATTCACTGATGAATTCTCGACTCTAACGTTACATTATGAATATGAATGCTCCCGGCGAGGGAGCACCTTTAAAATTAGATGTCACAATAAGTTACTGCACCATACTGCACCTTATCAGTCAATCTATTCTGTTAAAATCTCACTGTGAAAATTTATGTGAAGTGAGCTATCATTCCACATGTTAGGGATTGTCAGTATTGACAGTTCACTTCACCTAAGTTTTCACAGTGAGATTTTTACAAAATAGACCGGCTACTAATCTGGGGCGAAATTTGTTACTCATTTTCAAAGTGGTATCTATATCATTAAAACGATAATTGGCGCAGGTAACACTGGAGGAGCAGATGATCTGCGGCGCACTTCAGACGCTAAACGAGGAGGCGCTGGAGGACGTGCTGCAGTCGGAGCCGCCGTCCCACCCAGGTGAGCCCCTCCGCACCATCCGCGAGTACCCGCCCCCCTCGCCGCCCCCCGGGGCCCCCGCCCCACCCCCTCCCGGCGACGAGCCCGAGCCGCGCCCAGACCACGTCGTCCTCAACGTCACGGATGATGTATTCATGTAAACTAAACACATACTGGCTATGCTTGATATGAAGCAGATTCTTATCTGGCCGTACGATAGATCGAAGATAAGCATCACGTATGTGAAGAATAATTTACGCTGCATTCATTTAAGATTTTATGTTGTGCGAGACGAATGCTTATTATTCTTCAAAGCATACTTGCTGCAAGGGCATTTAAATGTGTGCCAAAATAATGATAATTATTTATATGCAATCTTAATTTTCCAAATGATCTACTTAATTATATTACTGTACTAGCAAAATATTTAAGCCTGGGCAACAATTGCTTTGCATACACGGCTTTCATAATATATTTTAAGCATGATTTGCTTTGTTACTCTAAAATTGATATTTAAATTATATTATACTGTAACACATGGAACCTATAGAAGACATTTTTGTGTTGTGATTTTAGAAATAGACTGCCCGTAAGCTATTCCAAATCGAATAAGAAATATGCATCTATACAATTTTTTTTGTTTTTCTTTGTTGTAAGTAGGTACTTACTATATAAAAAGATGCATTATTTTCTATTAAAAATGTATTATTATTAGTAAAGATATTAGTTTAATTTTAAATCAATGTATTTGGATATTAATTTATTTATTTGTTTGTAATTTGCTAATGTATTAACTTTTAGCACCATACTTAAATTATACTATTTGTCAGTTATTCAAAATTATACTTCTTTTTGTGTTGCTTAGCAAGCTTTCTTGTATTTTGGAATATATGAGTACAATTGCTATACATATCACAATATATTTCTTCACTGCACTAATTATAGAAAAGATCCATGATGCTCGCGTTATATAAACTGATATCACATTATAATTCGGACACTAGCGAGTTGCACAATTTGGACAAATAGTATAATTAGGTACGTACACTCAACGTACGCTACGCAAGAGCCAATATATTGTTTGTTAGTCGAAATTGGTTATTATTTGATAATGCATTCCAACACCATGTTGCCATTTTATTTTAGCAATGTAGCTGTGCCCTGTTTTACTTTACTTTATTCATTGTAATATATTCCATACGTTTAAGCTGCACGCATATTTTAGAATCAAGTGACCATAATAATTGTTTGATTTTAATATATGTTAGAATTAACCATATCGAGTGCCATCAATATTATGTTCTTTTTAAAGTGCATACCAGAAATCCAGTTAATTTTTTAAATGTTTACAATTTAAAATGTTCCCTATTGATGGTTAAAAACTTATGTTCAATAAACAATTTCAAGATTCCACAGATTCATTAATCACAATACTTTTATTGTACTAAAATGATTTTATAAATCTGAAATCTTTCATTATCTCTATCTAAATATTTTTAAGATGATTGTTGTCATTTATAACATATCTTTAGCCTAGGAGTATTTAGAGAATTACTAGGTAGATAGGATTTTAACATTCTAATATTAATTGTAATTGTAGAATGTTTCGATTGTGATATTAAAATTGGGTCACGAGCTGTCCTTATAGCTACTGTACTACTATAGACCTGTTGTATCATTCCTTCGATTAGGCAAACGTTTCCACTATTTACGGAGTAATAAATATACAATAGTTACAGATGGTAGTTTGATTTTGGCCCTTCGTTATTCTCTTATAGGCACCTCCGCGAGCGACCCGAAACGGATCTGACCGGTCCGCACCGTGAGCACTGAGCAGGTACTCCCAGCGCACCGCACCGATCACCTCCCTCTACTCGCCTCCCTCCCGTGCCCTTCTCCTGAGCCTGGAGTTTTTTGTAACTTTTGTCTTCTCCGGCTTAATACATCAGAGCGTCTATTTCAGATGAGGAGAGCACGCTACAACTGCGTCTTCCGAGCGGCTCCCTGTGCGGCTCGCCGGCCGGCAGCCCGCGCGCGCTGCGCCGCGACCCGTCCATCCTCAAGAGCGCCGGCAGCTTCCGGCGCCGCGACCCGCCCGCCGTCACCTTCAACGTGGAGAACGAGCAGGACTCCGACGACGACGGACAGATCACGTTCAGCGCGCGCCCGCGACACACCACACGCGTGCAGGACGAGCGCCGCGCCCCGCCCGCGCCGCGCTCGCGCCCCTCCTCGCTGCTGGTGGACGACGCGCCCGTCGCCGGCCTGCAGGCGCGCTCGCTGTCCGTCGACGACTCCAAGTGCACCGGCTCGCCCGTCGTGGACCTCAAGCTGCGCGGTCTGCGCCGGACCGCCGAGATCCTGCGCAAGGTCAGCTCCGCGGAGCGCCTGACGCGCCTCAGAGACAAGATCATGTCGCGCGGCGGCGGCTCGCGAGAGCGCAGCCCAGCGCGCGACGAGCACAGCGACGACGAGTCCGCGCCGCTCGTGTCACCGGGCGGCGCGCCGGGCCGGGCGCCCGCGCCGCCCGGCTCGCCCGGCCCGCCGTCCGAGGCGTCGACGCTGGCGGGCGCGGCAGACGGCAGCGCGGACATGTCGCCGCGCTCCGACGTGACGGAGCTGGAGTCGCCGCGGGACGTGGGCTCGGCGTTCGACCTGCTGCCGGGCGACAAGGGCGCGGAGCGGAACGCGCGGGCGGCGCGGCTGCAGCGCTCGGACAGCTGCGCGTCGCTGGGCAACATGGTGGAGCCCTACAACATGCGGCTGCTGGCGCACGGCACGGTGGACAGTGCGCGCGCGCTGTGGCGCCAGGACGCGCTGGACGCGGGCCCGCCGTGGCCGTGGGACGAGCCCGACTCGGCGGTGTGACGCGCCGACGCGGAGCGACACCTTTACTTTTATACGCAAGCCGTTACTCATTCGACGGAGCGGCCGCCTGCTGCGGTGCGATGCGGCGTCAGTGACGATTAGGGTGTGATATTATTTAGTCGAGAACGGAACCGCTGAGCCTTTATTTCCAGTAGGAAGCTATACTTTTATTGTTCTCGGCGTAATTAAATCGTAGCTAGAAATCAATTCGGCAGGACGATGGAAAACAAATTCAGACGAATTATTACCTAATAGTATTCTTAATGATGACGCAAAATGAAGACCATTTTAATTTGACAGAATTATATTGCATTTATGTAATTATTGACCCAGTATTGTGATAATATATCCATAAGTGTATCAATTATTTGTTCCTAATGAACGATTTGTAGTTATAATTTTTATAACACACGTCATCTCTGTGATTTCTGTTAACCACGTCTGCAGAATGTTAAATAAAACAAAGATTCGCTATTGAAGTTATTTACCTTTTACATCTACTTTCACAGAACAAAAAGAACTTGCATATGTCACATTTTATAATACTTTATTTGTTTACAATAACAGATATTGGCAAGTAATCACATCATAATAATTTACATTTGTATGTAATTGTTCAGTTGCTCCCTGCATAATTTATCAAGTTATAAAATTGGTTTACAACATAGAGAGCATTTTCTCATATTTGGAACGTTCAAAAACGAATTGAGTACAACATGCTTATTTCGAATATTAATTATTTATTAAAATGTAGTAACTAGGTAAACAAATGTGTTAAAGAGATCACAAACTAGGTATATAATCCAGCATCAGCTAGTATCTACAGTTGCCAACATAATATATATACAATAATACACATATTAAACTTACAGATAAACGGAAGCGCAAATAAATATACCAAAAAACAATCTCACAAAATAGCCTCGATAAATATACGCACATTATAAATGTAACAATGAAAACACTGGTCTGTGACGTTTTTATGTGAAATACCAGTGAGGGAAATACTAGTGAGCAGCTTTTTGCTAAAAAAATATTTTACTAACACCTAAAATCTAATACAAATTAAGTAGGAATGTTTGAGATTAAATAAGAGCACCAATAAATTAAAAACAATACAACAGGCCAAAAATATTGAATATTTACATTTCACACGGTATAAGAAAAGGAAGTAATAATATTGCAAGGTGTTCCAGTGTTTAGAGAATAAATTTTCGATGTACGCTACTGTAAGTACACAACTATGGACTCCCACCACAAATGTACGGGATAATAACCATTATCACAAATCTAATAAAAAATATTAGTATCCCAAATGAAGTGTGATAATACTTTTTAGCTATATAGAACAGTTTTTATTTACATTTAAATATTATGATTACTATAATCCTCTGACTCGTCGTAAAAAAGTTCTATGGAGCCAACTAGAAAGATTCAATGACATTATATAACAAAATTCTAAATCAATCATGATGACTAAATGACCTGTATTTTATTGAGACTGATGGTGTTGTCGTCGATGGACTTGTCGGGAGGATCCGGGGTGACGGGGCGCAGCTGCGTTCGGTTGTCTCGGTCGAGCTCTTCGGCGGCGTCTTCGGCGTCGGAGCCAGGCGAGTCGTCGGGCATGTGGGACATGTCGGTGTCGACCATGTCGGCCACGTCGGCCAGGTCGGGCGCGCCGGGCGCAGGCGCCGTGAGCGCGCTCCACCAGCCCGACAGCGCGCCGCGCGCCTGCGACAGCGCGCCGCCGACGGCTCGCGACGTGGTGGCCACAGCGCGCCCCGTACTCGCCACAGCTGCTGTCACCTTCCTGCCGCCCTCCGTCGTAGACATCGTGCTGCAGAACCAAAAACACATTTGTACCAAACATAATTATTATAATACTACACAATAGCAAGAATACTGCTAAAATATTTAACTTACTGAGCAAACTTTAACTTCATATCTGCCACAGATAGCTGTCCAGAGAATGGGTGCATGGGCATAAGATTTATAAAAGATTCTATTTCTCCATTATTTGTAGATTGCAACCACTGTTGATAAGCAGGAGTTGACTTAAAAGCAGTCATAAATTGAGAATTGTAAGAATCTATCTCTCGACTGCCCTCTGTAAAGAAACAGCCAAAGCTTTTATTAGTGAGCATTCAAAAAACAGAAATATATCGTAGTTTTTAATAAGTTAGTCATTATAGTTAATAAGTCATAATTACCTGGTAACAAAGATGTCCTTAACAGATAAATTAAGTAACTCGCGAACTGTTCTCTTATCCACGCATCGCCTTGAGTCGGACCGTGGCGCACGACGTGATCAGCAAACCGAAGATCCTCCGTGCCGAGAGCTAATTGCCTTCGAAGCACCATATCAGATGTCTCTATCCTCATTTCATTCAACTCTACCAAAACATCAAACAGTTGCCGTTTCTGTTTGAAGAGGACATTTGATGCACCAACTACAAAGCCTTGAACAGCAGGGTCAGATAAGAGATCGAGATACTGCAAAGATAAGTAAGGTAAACAGAGGTATCCTTCCTCAAACAATGGCAGAGGAAATCCACATTCAGTTTGATCTATCTGCCCAGTGAGATTGTGCAAGCCATCAACACTCATGTCTCTGGCCATAGTTGGGCTCTGTTGTGCTTCAGTAACACTTTTCTGTGGCTTATATTTCTCTCCAATACTGTGGCATTTTTCTCTAGCCCCTGACAGGTCTGTCCTATCAACCACATCACCAAGTAAAGTCTCATCAAAACTTTGTCGGCTTACATGATCTTTTTCCTCTAAAAGGTTTCCAGTCTCTTTTGGGGAAAGTTCTTCAATCTGAAGTGAACCATTGTGTAATTGGCCTAAGGGCTCTTGTGCGATTTCGGCAGCAGTACAATCAGGTTCTAATTGCAATTTATTGTCAATGACTGCAGCAGGAATTGGAGATAGTGGCCTGGAAAGTCTGAAATAGCAAAAGCATAAAATACATATCATTTGTAAATTATCGTCATTAGCAGTTGTAGGAAATACTGTGGCTAAAGTATTTTCCTCCTAAAACAATAAATATTTTGAGCTCAAAATTTGGATTCAGCTAAGTTTTTCATGTAATATGAAATTACATTTCATAACTTACACAACATTTGCTGCACGTAAAAGTCCAGTTTCTAAACAGTGTGGTAGTAATGACACCAGAGTCAACAAAGCGGTTGACAGGGGACCAGCTGGTGACCCATAGATAAGAACTTTACGCCGCAACAACATAAGTTTAAACAGCAACAAAGCTTTATGCCTCCAGTTTTCCACTAATCTCTGGACTGATAAACCTGAAAATAAAATTGTACCAATTAAAACATACACTGTATCAGAAAGACACAACTATCCAATGTCAAAAAAAACTAATAAAACTGGTCTCTAGTAGATATATAATGACATAAGTCATTTTTATAAGACCCTTCATCAATTTACTTTGTAATAACATCTGATAAATAACTGTATCTAGGTAGGAGCCTATACCAGTAGACTGGTAATGCAGAAAGTTAACTATGTAGACGGATTCATACCGCTAGCATGTTTCTATGTCATCACAATTAATAATAGTAATTGATAGAACTTTTATTGTGTCAGCCTTGAAGGGAAAGTGATAAAAACCAAAAAGTTGCTTTTTTGCTTTATGGAACTTAAAGAATTTGACAAGCTATTCAAGTCCTAATTATTCCCTATGGATTTTACTTTTAAATTCAAAATACCTTCAAAAATTTGATCCATCTGCACTGGACAACTATTTAAATGAAGGTATGCATCTTCTAGCAGTTTTGTTTGTGAGAAATCTCCTTGTAGGAACCAGGCTCGTACAACCAGTTCCAGCTTGACAGCCAAGCGGCCAAACAGTGGGGCTCTGCACACTACACACACACTCTTCTGCACTGAGCTACGAGTCATGTCCTCAGTCTTTTGCACCACTTGCTGTATAAAACATAATTACTCAATTTCGTAAATATTCTGCTTTATAAAAATATTGTACTTTGTTAAACATTAGACATAATGTTGTCTAAAAGTGTTATATTATTATTTACAATAATGTTGTTTAAAACATTCAAACAAAGAATAACTTCTAAAGTCTTTAGCTTCTAATTATTTTTTTTAAGAGCATAAAGTTTATTCCATAAATAAATTGCAGTAATACATTTGAGTAATATTAAAAATGAACAGGAATTTAATCTTGCATAAAAAAAAAAATATTGAAGTTAAAAAGGAAAATAAAATTTACATTAATTACAAACAAGGTAACTTTAATTCTAGCTGTAATATAGACCTGCCTGATCTAGGTTTGTGAAAACCTGTGTTTCAGGCCATCAATTTACATCAACATTTTAAGAACAAGCACAACAATTTTATTAGATGCTAAATTAAAAAGAAAGAAAATATTTTCAATGACTTAAAGAGTCACTATTTTGGTATATTATTTTAAAACTAGATTAAAGTGAGATATATTATATTATATTGTATGATTTCATCTTATTAGCAGAACTTTAAATATGTGTGACATGTTTGTTAACTATACACAAATAGTCTTACCTCCACAGGAATTTGTCTGAAACATGACACACCATACACAGTGTGAGTTGGTTCTGTGAGTCCAGGCAAATTGAAGAATATTGTGTCAGACAAGTAGTTGTGGGAGCCATCAGGTAAAGCCAAGGCTGGCAAATGTCGCCAAGCAGCTGGCAATTCTGATGGGTGGCCAGGCACTAATTCTGGATAACAATGTTCCACCTACAAGCAGCAGGAATCGTCGTAAGAATTTAATATTATTTTTATCTAACCAAATCCGTATTTATTTATTGAAGTACGCAGAGCACACGGCATCCGATACAAACATTACAAGTTCGATAGTTGAGCCAGATTCATTTGTAAGACAATATACAGGCAGTACATTAGTCTTCTTAATAACCCATTACCATAACAAAAACTATCCCGGACTTCTCTTTTTTGAAAAATATAGTATCGATTATTGAAAGTAATGACGCCTACTTACTTGGCACCCTTTCTTGTGGTGGAAACCCACCACAATGATGTTCAGCACTGGTTCGTTTATGACCGACATGATAATTCTATTTCACATTTCAATACGGTTAATGCATACCACTTGATTTAGTTTTATTAATTGCGTTAAACTGGAATACACATGACGTATTTTCTCCTCTGCACCTCACGATTTGACATCATCCATTCTATTAGCCATGACAATGACATTCCGTTCCGTTTTGGTTTTGGTTTTGTGACTGTTTTTGACGTTTCGTTAGGGTGATAAATAAAATATTTCTGTGTGGTGTTACCAGCCTAAATGAACAAGTGTGATGTGTGCTAGGTTCCTAATCCTAATTCAAACTAGGGGCGACTCGGAACATATGGAAAGTCGCTACGCAATAACGAATTCATGGGTCAGCGGGGGTGCAGGGTGGGGTACTGCGCAGCGAGTGAGCCGTTAAGTTTGAATCAAACTGTACACGTCCGCGACTCGCCGCCAGGGTTTTCTTTTCGTAAGTTAAGATTTGCGGGCGTATCCAAAAACGGATTCGATTATAACTGCTTGTTCGATGTCTTGGTTCGTTTTTTTCACTCCAGTGCACGATACTTCTTAACTCTATGCAATACAAAATTACGTGCGGTGGACTCGCCAGTCGCCACGGAGGCCCACTTGTGAGTACTTCTATGACATTCCATACTTCACAGATTATACGTTAGACAAAAAAAACATATAGTCGAATTGAGAACCTCCTCCTTTTTGAAGAAGTCGGTTAAAAAACGCAAGGCAATGCGCGCTAGGAGATAGAAGAAACTTTTGCGTAAACTAAAGGGTGAATCAGACTACTAGCAGGTGTGGGTGCTCGGCGAGTCTTCTACTTATTCAATCAGTTCGCTTGTTGTACACACGGCTACACATCAAGCTATACATTTCCAGTTTATGCTGCTCTCGCATTGTGTAGGATTACACATACAATGCGAGGTCAGCTTATACTGGAAATGTATAGCTTGATGTGTAGCCGTGTGTACTGTTACCCTCCATTTCTTAAAGGGGTAATAGACGTGCGAGTAAGTACGCCTACTAATGGCTCGGCGAACTTACTCACCCGTGTGTCATGTTAACTATGCGGACTGAGTAAGTTCGTCGGCGATCCAACATTAAATTTTGAGCAAGCTTCACATGTATCACCGACGACGAGACGAGTAAGGTCGCGAACTTAAAAACAGCGTACTTTACGTACGCACGCCTATCACCCACCCACTTTAGATTTCGAACCCATTCTATGACCCATACGGTCAGTTTTTCTGATATTTTTGCGGCCAGAATGTACTGGTAAAAAAATCAAAATCTCGTCGATCTTTCATCATTTTATTTTATTACACCAAGATATCATGGGAATTCTGTAGTAACCGCAATGTGCATGCTCCTCGACTAGAGACTATATTATAGAGATGCAACACCAACATCGATAGACAATGCTAGGCTGTACAAAGACACTTTTGCCTCCAAAAGTAAAACAGGTGCTAATTAAAAAAGATGGTTAAAGCATTATGGTTGCAAATTTGACGAAA
Organism: Lithophane socia; assembly: GCA_947522985.1. Lineage (NCBI taxonomy): Eukaryota > Metazoa > Arthropoda > Insecta > Lepidoptera > Noctuidae > Lithophane > Lithophane socia. The sequence continues at coordinate 7,350,386 of OX383258.1, read as the reverse complement.
AAATACACATTTTAGCCATAACTACAAAGTTTATTTTTATCCACAAAGTACTAAAACTGTAATGAATTCAGTTTGTGAATGAGTGTTATAAATCTCTGAAGTGATACTATTTACTCTATATATCTGTGAATAAACTGTTACGTTTGTAATTTTTAAATTATTTGTGTTTTAAATTAGTCGCCATTTTCATACTTGGTGCTGTGAAACTTTTGGATTTGTTATAACTTTAGTGTCGCGTGATAGTGATCACAATAAATAAATAGCGACTGGATTTTTATGTGAACTTTTTACTGTTATTATATCATGGTTGGACATTGCTTCGCATCTAAGGTTAGATTTATGCTTTTACGTATTATAATGGTTTATTACCGATTCTGAGTAGGTAAATACGCGTAATTATGGAGAAAGATGAATTATTACTACTCCTTTTACGTCAATGTGTAAATATTTTTTAACGTGAGATGGCTCATAATTTCGCATTCGTCACTTTGACATTATTTTCAGTTTGTTGTTAACAGACACGGCTGTTGAGTTGAGGAATAGTTAAATTTTCGTCTTTGTACATTTATTTTGTGTTCACGTTATAAAAACAAAACTTTACCGCATCTACAGGTAGTAAACTGAATACAAATAACAAACAATAATAGATTAAAATGTGCTCCACATTATTATTACTAAATAAAACGTACTGCATTAAAATTAATCATTTTTACTGAAGTGTCATCTATGTAAGACAAAATTTTATTTGATACGACAATAAAACACAGAACTCAATGAAATCTTCAAAACATTACTGATTTGATTAGTTATGCAATAACTGCCCTAACCTAAATTACTGTAATATACAAAAGATACATGCCTACTTTATTCAGTGTTAATACTCATGCTTTATTGAGAAAATGTTAAAACTCTGCTATTGTATTGTTATGTCACTTGTGTGTACATTATGGTTATTCTAGATAGGGTGTAGATCATAGTCTTAAACATAACTTAAATTTATCCTTCATTGCAGTTTATAGCATCATGATTACTATATTTATACTGGACTGGGCGATCCCAGTCCAGTCCCAATCCCCATAGATTGGAACAAGAAAAGAGATGCCTATGCTAAGCAGTGGGTGAAGTCAGGTTGTAGATGATGATATTTATACTCTCTACCCGAGTCTTACTTCATTGTTGAGGCAATAGTATAAAGAAAACAGTTTTCTATATCTTTCCTATCCATATATTCTTAATCAGACGTCCCTTATTATAATATTATACCAGGCATCTGTCCCACTGCAAGCCAAAGGCCTCTTCTGATAAAGAGAAGGCATGAGCATTGATCAGCACACTTGCTCAAGGTGGGTTGGCTTGGTGGGATTTCAGACATAAATATATTAATTATGGGGTTTATTTATAAACATTGCTTAAAGTTAAGTAATTTAAGCAACTGTATATCCTTATATTTTTGACATTTGAATGTCACTTAACTTTATGCAACATTTTTATATATAAACCCCTGGAAGTCTAGGTTTCCTCACAATGTTTTTCCTTCACTGATGTAAGTGATAACCAAGATAAACTTCAAAAGTATTTTAAGTAAATATAGAAAAAAGTATAATTATGAAACAGTAATATTACTAGTATTGTTTTATAATTATACTTTTTTCTAAATAAAAGAAAATAGGGTAGGTACCTAAGTCAAATGATTGTGAATGGAAAATCACTTAGCTTAACTTTCCACTAAGCAAGCCAGTAACCTCTGGTTTCTGAAAGGCTATGTAATCAATTATTAATCTGTTGTCTAATACCATGTCAACATAATTGGTTGATCTTATTTGACTGGCATCAGATTTTTGTGGAATACCAGACAAACCTGTTTAAATTTAGTGAGTTAGCTCATAATAATATGAGTTTTGTATGAGCACTCTAGACTAGAACTTATTTTAATGTGTTGTGGAGGATCAGAGGATGTGATAATATCAATGTCAGAGACTTTCTTTAGCACCAACCTTTTCTGATTTACAGAATTTTTATGTTTGTATTTTTATAGTAAAAAAAAGACCCTTAGCAAGGTCCCATTATTGATTGATTATTCCAACTGCAGATGCAATATTATGTCTTTTAATCAGCTGTCCATTCCACCCAATTGCAGATCAGTCTAGTTTATTTTTTCATTCTGTTCCAACGATTTTCCACACGTATATCGCATTTCTTATCAATGATTACGTAACCTGCAAACGCAAGTTACGTCATTTAAAAACTTCCTAAACCATAAAACAGACTTACAACGTAGTATGAAAACGCCGCGCGACCACAAACAAACCGCGCGGTCACACCATATCGTGCGAAGCGTATGAATGTAAGGGATGGGATGACTAAACAAATGCCCTTCTAATTTACCGTTTTTCTATGAAACACATTTTCACTGTCTTTCTCCTTGTTATAAGTAGATTCATAAGATAGGTATTACCTATCAACAATCGAATCGAAATAAAAACCAAGTTAGTTTTGGGTCTGTGCTTGTATTCATTCACATTGTTATTCATGGTCTTGATATTTCAACAATTCCTTAGATTAGAGCGAGACCGTTATTCAAAATCGAATCGGCCATCTTTTGTCTCTGGATTTGGAAGTCTACTGTGTGATTACTCTGATGACCTTCAAAACATTACGAATGAGTTAAGTGTTTTGTTAGTGAAGTGTGCACACGCTCCCCAGTCCGCTCGTGTTCCATACCTGCGCTATTCCGTTATTCCCTGAGGGCGGCATTATACTCGCCGTTCTTCATGATCCTTTTATACGCCTTAACTTACGGATTAGTTAGACAGAGAGGTGCGATTTGGTCGAAATGTTCATTCCTAAAGTAAACGGTAGGTTTGATATGATAAAATGGAATGCAATCGAGAAATACCGCTCCATGAGTGTCCATTCGCAGACTAGCCGCTGCATTATAAGCTGGTAAAAACAAAACTAATGTAGTGGCACTTGAGGAGTATAAAAATAAAATGGAATTTTACAACAGCATGGTTAAGAAGTACTAAGCAAGTGTGACGCATCTTTTTTACACCTTGATAATAGCAAGCAACATATACACATATTTAAACAATGGTTATACTGACGTAGGTTGGTAGGTACCTATATTTAGCATTAAATAGTTAAGCTATCACAAAAGTATCACATTATGAAGTAGGTAGATATCTGTTTTCTCCACGGTTTAGTTTGTTAAATTTTTTACTTGACCAGAACCTTGGGCAAGGCTTTGAAATAATATTGTATTATTTATCTTTTTTTTACAGGATTCGAAGGAGTGCTCGTTAGATCCGCAGGCATGACGGAAAAGGTGTTGCACCCAAGTGAGTCGATTTTTATTAATAGATTCCAAATTCAAATGTAATATAATATTATCTAGGCGGGCTTTGGTTTTAATAAATACGAGTAGGTACTTAACATAAGTGATTTTTTTAGCGACGCGATTTAATTAATTAGCCAATCGATTACCAGATAGCGCGATTTCTATAATACTGTATCCTTTCTAAAAGTAATTTTTATAGGTAGGTAGATATTTTGTTGTCTACAAGTTGGCACAAGGGGTCACGTGATGGTGACGTCACAGACGAGCAGTCACCAGATCAATAAGGACTCGAGGTCATTCCAGTCTGGGCCGACAAATACGCCACCGCGCCTTTTACAGATACAGCTTGCCGCAGATTCAATATGTTACCTCTCACCTCTATGCATATTTTTTATTTGCCGAACTTACAGAAGTAGCCTCCCATTTTTTGGATCGCTGCCCACACCTTGGCATGACATAGGAGTTGTATTTATCTCCAATTGATTTTATTCTTTACCAACGCAAATTGTAAAAGACATTCATTGTTAACATTCTACTATAGTATTTATGTGCCACGCCCAGTCCTGCAATTATTCAGCCAATCTTAAGTACCTCATCTGTGCACCGAACTAGCCAGCTAAGAGGGCCTAACGCGATGCCAAATGCGATCGTAAGGTGTCATTCACCTCTAGAACTAAGGAACCACGTACTTGTTAGTGTACTAGCTAGGTATACATAGTAGTGTGCATAGGCACTAGTAGCATAGGTATACCGCATACTTAATTCCCTTTCATAATAAAAATCTTCGTGAAATGTGTATCGTTCTTGTCCACTGCCGTAAAATAAATTGCTTTCGTAATTAAAAAAAAACTCACTTGAAATTAATGAAACGTTAAGCGAGCTCTGGAACTTGTAAGTGCTTTTATGACAATAATACAGTGCCTATTCATTAAGTATTTATAATAACACTGCATCATTGCACATGTGCAAATAAACATAAGCGTTTCTCTAGACTACACACATGAAAGGTCATCATTTCAAGGTTGAAGGCTATAAAACGATTGGAATCAATAAGTATCAAGTATACCGATGTGTCTCTGGTGAGATCGGTCTGTATAGCAGGCAGTTACGTGGTAAGAGGGGCGATGAGGCGGGGGGTGCGGCGCGAGGTGCATGTGCCTTGCATCGGTTGACGCATCGCGGTTGAATCCCCACATAGGACGCGAGGAAGTATGTAAAAAGGTGTATATAAGACGTGGATCGATGCCGGAGCCGCCACCCACCTCCTACTGCACATATTGATGATAAAACTAATGACGCAGTTTGTAAATCGAAAATCTTTGCACATTTCCCTCAGACTGTATTTAGATCTAACAAAATAACGTTTACCCAACTAAAGATGATTTTGTCTAATAAAAGATAAATAATCAAGGAATGAAAAAAATCTGCTAAGTATTCCTTGATCAGACCTACTTTTCTATTCAGGATTTGATCCTCATCAATACTACAAATCAAAATAAGCAGTCAAGAATTTAATTCCAGAGATGCATCTTTCGACATTGAAAAAAAAATCTTTAATAACACTACTACAGCCACTAGCCAGCCACCCACCGCACATGCGCGATTCGTTGACCTTGACGTCTTGTGACGAGACGAACTAGGTAGACGCGAACTTAATTCTATTCATTTTCATTCCAACTGATTACCAACACTTTCAATTCGTCACAAATCTCACGACTGTTATGTACGACATAGTTCAGCAGATAATGTTAACTGTAGTTAATTTATAAGATCCATACATACACTCACGCCTTCTGCCCATGGGGGTAGGCAGAAACTACAGAGCGCCACCTGCTACGATTTCTACATACCTACTCCTTTTGCCTCGTTTACGTTCATACACGCACCTGACTTTTCTGAAGAACATCACCAATATGGTCACTATTGTCCTCTAGATTGTCCTCTCCCGGCGATTCCATTCACTACATATTATTTTAAATCGCACCGTTGCTTTATCACATGATTGTGATTGTGATGATTGTGATGATTCATAGTCACACACATGCTTCGCAACGAACGCATTTCACAGTATTTATTCTATTTTCATGCTTCTTTTGCCACACCCAACATTCACTTCCATACATAAGCGTAGGCACCAGCTCACCATTGTGAATAGCTAGTCGAGCCTTTTTGGACATCAAGTGGTTGGTCACAATCGCATGTATTGACTTTATTTCCAGCATTTAGTCTCCTTTCCACATTTTCATCAATATTTGAAAGACAGACTCCCCAAATTTCAAATAAAAACTCTTGCTCTGCACTCTTATTATATAATTTATTTAGGTACAATTCATCCTTTTCTCTTTCCAATAACCATGACCTTTGTTTTATTCACATTTTATATTCATCCGTTTCATCTTATACAGTCACCAGTTCACCACATGCAACTGTTCTGCTGACGATGCATGTAGAACTTGATCATCTCGTAGAGAAGGCATTTGACAGGTAACTCATTCATCCTCAATCCGCACTCACCCTCTTTAAAATTTGTCAGACAACGATCCATGTACAAGTTGAACAGCCATGGTGACGCTACACAACATAAGATATCTTTATATAGCACTTGAGAAGCTTGTTGTCGAAAGTCTGTCTTCAATGTGACATTTCTCAATCATAAAGGCAAGTGTATTCAATGAAGTCGAGCGAGCCATTTGTAAGTCGTAATTGTGGCAACAACGCTCGAAATTAGCGAACGGCGCGGCGCCTGCGTTGTTGCCACGTTTACCTTTGCGCGTTTACGATTTTAATTCGCGCTATGAATGTGTGGCGCTGAGTTGCACCAGCCAAACCTATTCAATCCATTCTAATTTAAATCTCATGTTGTTAACTCGCTCACGCCAACACCGTACCTAACGTATGAAAAGGACAGACTGGACTTGTGCCGACTGCGACCAACACTCAATAGAATTTATGTTATGTATGAGCATCATTGCCTCATGTACTACCTATTCGTGGATTGAGAATATGAAAAACGTTTTCGTATTCGTCAATAAATAGAATAAAAAAACCGAATTTCAAGCATGACCCGAGTTTGGAGATAGTGAAAGTTGGGGCATTTTAGATTTGAACAAATGCTGCTAAGTCACGCGTGCCAACTGCCAAACATTTTCGGTTTCTCCGTTTCCCGAGATTTCAACGGCTTGAACTTCAGCTACAGCAATTTTTTTTTTCTCTTAAAGCTATTAGAACATAAGCATGATGATAAAGTGGTAACTCATAATAGGGCCACTGAACTGGGCGCTGCTATACGAGTGAAACCCGGTCCGCTTGAGGTCAACGAACTGTTCATTTTGCTGCATCCGTTGCAAATACTGCGCGGCGCATCGATGCCGCCACCAATTCTGTCGACTGAATACACCACTTTTTCATTTAGCTAAGTAAAAAGTGGTCTGGATTTCAAAGAAAACTGCAACTGAGGTTGGCTTGCCAATAGAAAGTTGTACGCGCATTATAACCACTGCGTTCTGTTGTTATGACTGTTATGATGACTGTTGTTATTGCTCACCAATATTATAATTTACGAAGTGAAAAAAAAGAGCGCCCGTCTCATATTCTAATAGGTATTCACTGGCTACATTATGTGCTACAAACTTTACATTTAAATTCTCATTAACACAAGCGTGTGAACTAGTGAATACACGAGTTGGTTTAGATGGGTATTGCTGAGTGTAACGATTTATAAAAAGTAGGTGTGACAATTATTTCCTCAGGGAAGAAATAAAAGTGACCTGCAAATTTGGGCATCTTCAAAATAAACAGAGCTTTAGAGCTGCTATTCATCAGTAAAGAACAAAAAGACTCCTAAACCAACAACGTTTATGTCAAAACATGGCCATGAACACAAAATATTGATCGCATTACCGATAGCTGTTGGCAATCAGCCCTTTGTGTAAAGCGCGACCCCAACTCAACGCTTACTGGAAACTTTTAAAATAACGTAAATTAATTATAACTTTTAATCTTCGATTTCTTTCTATGTGCCTAACTACACAGTTCATATAAGTGGTGGAGGTTAATAAAGTTTTGCGATCGTTTTGATTTATTAGCTTCAGCAATAAAAATATTCACGAAGATGTGGACAGGTGAAGCTGGACGACCGTATATTTTTTTATGGTTTAATTACCTAACTCTTAGAGTTTACGAATTACTTGGATAGGAAAAAAAAAAGATATGTTTATTTATTTACAAAGAATTGGTCGGGCTTCTGTCTGGACTTGGTGTAAGCCGGCAAAATGGCAACCGTGTTATTCGGGGCGGGTCGGGTTGCGCGGCGGCGGTAATGGGCTCCGTACGCGTCGCCTTTCGCCCACGGGAACTGGTTTCACGCAGCGCTTGTCAACTTGTGGACTCTTTGATTTGACTCAATATTATTTCATTACCACTTATAATGTTTTTATACATTTATTTACCATGGATACTTATTTGTTATTATTCGATATTTAGGCATGCATTTTCGCGTTTGTTATATTGGACTTAGAGGAAAAAAATATTTAGTGTCGACATAGGCGGAAGGGAGGTCTGGGAGTTTAGGGGGCGCCCGTTGTGGGAGGGATTTATATGTATAGTGGCGCGATCACGTGTACATTTTGCAGCTTGTATTGATCCTGTCGTCTTTTTCTTGTTGTTAAATACGATTACGCCGCGCAGCGCAACTCAGTAATGCAAAACTAACTAATAAGTAACGAATTCAAAATTTTCCAGTAGTAGGTAGGTAATGAACATTTATTAAGTAAGTAGATATAGTGTCGTGGGACCTTCTTCTCAGCGTTAGAATTAGGTTGGACTGGGCACGTGTTAGATTCTGCCATGGGTGAAGTTACTTACTCTTTTATTTGAAGCCATGTTAGTCCCTAGGAAAAAAACACGTTATCTTAGAAAGTGCGTAGGTACTTATATGAGGGGGCCTGAAACGCGTTACAAATCGTCAGATATAGGAGCAGGACTAGGAAGGAGGCGTGCGAATTTAGATCCGTTAAGTCGAGTTGAACAAGATACCTCGATTTGTTTGTACTCACTCTATTTCGGTGTTTGTGGCGCACTCGGCGGCTAATCGGCGCGTCACGTGACGAGCGCCGGAAGGACGGGGGGTGCGGGCCGGGGCGTCGGAATGCAGTCACCAGCGCTCGATGCACACCCAGCATAGCTGCTCGATTGATCGTCAAGTCAAGCTCTTGCTCTACTTTACACACGCACTGGCCAAATGAAATCATTTTTGCAACGTTATACGTACCACCATCAATTACAATTAAGTGCAACGTTACTTATTGTGCCAACTCTTGTAGGTATGTTCCAATAAGTACAAATTATCTGAGCGGAGTTATCCCCATTTTGAGCATAATGTATAAAGAAAGTAAAAAATACTTGTTTCTTGACGCGTAGTTATTTATTTTCTTAATTGGGGGCAAATAGAGTTTAGGTACTAAATGATAAAAAGTATGGTAAGGTATGCATGCGTAAGCAAGCATGAATATTGCGTAGGTGATAAATAAGTACCTACCTACCTAAGTGATAAGGGCAGTAAATGAAGTAGATTTGTAACGAGAGTGAACACACAGTTAGGTATTGTATTGTCATTTAAAACAGTTAATAATTTATCTTAACGACTGAAGCAAAGCAATTACCTAGGTAGAGGTACTTATACTTATTTAAGTACCTATTCGATTGAAATCTATTGTTTGATTATGATGGAAATACAATGAAGTGAATGAAGTATTTATTTTGATAATGTCATCAGTCATCAATTAATCATGCTGATTATTCTGGCTAGGAGTAATAATGTTTGGAAACCATAACTAGTCGACGTTTTAATCTACAGAAGAACCTTCGCTCTAAAGCTACTAAATATTAAAAAGACTAATGTATTTATCCTCCAGAACTTGAAGTTAGTAGTAGGTATGTGGCATGATCTCTGAAAAAAAAGAAAATATTTCAGCTGCATAATTTATGTTAATGTGTGACTGTTTATGTTGTTATCGTCAATGTATGTTTTGGCGGGTTGACGTTTTGACAGTACTTTTGGCCAATAAAATCGCCACAGCCCCTCAAGATTGAAAAGCACTCAAAGACCGAAGTACAAGTCTTTATATGTACCTACTTAACTTACATTATGTAAGGGGTCTTGACCTGTACTGTCGTATTTCTTCTAGTTACTCGTGAGCTCTTACTTTTGTTGTTGTGAATTCTTTTCGATTAGGGATAAGTGACATCATTTCTATGAGTAACTGAGTAAATATTGTATTTTGATCTCGTTCGACTTAAGATGAAATTGTGTAGTACAAAGCAGTAATTGCAGCGTGCGGATTGCAGGCGATCGCCCCTCGCCCCGCCACGCAGCCCCGCGCTCGAACACCGTAAGTAAACAGTCTGGTGTTTATCCGCGTCTCGCTCGCACCGACCGCGTCGCGTCGCGCCTCTGAGGTGCACTCGCTGTTCCTATTATTTTCGTGACGGGTATTGCGCCGAAGCCGATTCCCGCATCCTCGCCCCCGAGACGCGAGGTCCGGTCTCGCGGCGGAGGCGGCGGCGACGGCCGTTCGCATCGCGCGCCAGTCCGCGCCCGAGGCCGACTGTCGCATTGCTCCGTGCCTACAAACGTTTAGTGTTTCTCGTCCATGTGTTGAAATTGAAAATGCGGCACGTTCCGAGTGCGTATCACGGTGGGTGAAGAGCGCCCAGCCGCGGTTTGAATTTCATCGGTATCGTGACGTGTTTGGTGACAGTGAGTGGATTGTGTATTGGCGTGCCGATGATACACGTGAATGTGGATGGAGTTCGGAGCGGTGTTGGAAGATGCATTTCAAAGAGTCGTTCGCGATGAGCGATCGACCGAGCGAGCGTGGCCGGCGCAACTCCCGCTGCAAGGGTGGGTGTCTGCTTGCAGTGACGGCTGCGAGTCGTCTGCGCTCGTGGACCAAAACACTCCATACTTACCTACTTACCATACATAGCGTGGCTTACGTGCCTACATCTTTCCTCTTCCCAATCATTCTCACTTTACCTTCTACTATTTACTGCTAATGTGTTATGTGACCAGTCCCATTCCTTGTAAAGTTGTTGTACCTACCTAATATCTGAGTTTATGTTGACTTCTGAGTGTTTTTATTTACTGAGATGACGGTAGTTCGTAAGGGGCAGCTTCCTATAGTTCTATCCTATTGAGAGAACTAACGTTCAAGATGTGCTTAGTAGATTTTGGGATACCGTAACATCCTAATAGAAACAATTTGGAACTCTTGTTTGCTGCACCTTAGATGAACTTGTTTCTCTGATTTTATGAAGTAAACAGTTACAGCAATGTTATAGGTACCTACCTATTTATGTAATTAAATTGTAAAGAATCGATGCGAAGCTTATTCGTTTAAATTCAGTTATTGGCTGGCTCTGCTGGTGACATAAATAAGCGATCAGCTGTAGCGTCTCTGAATTCTAGTGCATTTGACACACTCTCTAATTTTCTATTTTGTACTCAAAATATCTTTGAATATTTCCGCTCTATTGTTGTTATCAGTATTGTATTGCTGCATGCAATAAAATAATAACGAATTTTGATATGGGTTGATTCATAAAAAAAAAAAACGAATTTACGTACTACGTATATTGCTTCCGATTCGTCGATAGATGTAATTATGGTATTTTTTGGAATATGTACATTTTTAGGGTACAGTACCCAAAAGGGAAAACGGGACCCTATTACTAAAACTCCGCTGTCCGTCCTTCTCTCTGTTTGTCCGTCCGTCCGTCCGTCCGTCAGTCACCAGGCTGCATCTCATGAAGCATGATAGTTAGACAGTTGACATTTTCACAGATGATGTATTTCTGTTGCCGCTATAACAACACATTACTAAAAACAGAATAAAATAAATATTTAAGGGGCCTCCCATACAACAAACGTGATTTTTTTTTTGCTCGTTTTTTATAGATAATGGTACGGAACCCTTCGTGCGCGAGTTCGACTCGCACTTGGCCGGATTTTTTACCATACAACTGCAATAACTGGAACGTTTAATCTACATTGATAGAATAGCAGAACTTTTCGTCGTCGTAGGTCACCTAGGTACCTAGACTAGGTAGTTACCTACATTGTAGGTAATAGATAAAAAAAAATAGGTTGTGCTTGTAACAAAAATAGCATGTTTTATATTTGGTTCTTTCTTATCGTTTAGCGAATGCTATAATTGAAAGCTAGGGTAGTAAAATAATAATAGGTCGATTAAATCTTCGTAATAATAGCAGTAACTGTTGGTTTTAATGATGCTATGATAACATTGACCTTCTATTAGGCAAAATCGAAGTACCACTTAGAGCTACGAGTAGAAAAACACTTTGAGGGATACGAAGAAAGTAGATAATTAGTTACCTGGGCAAAATTTCTGAGGAATAGGTGACATTTTTAACCGAAATAAAAAAAAATATTTTCCCTTTGAACTAAGTTTTGGTCACTTTGGGTGATGATTAAATAGGCAGTGTTTTTATCGATCGTAGATCATATGGAAACCGGGAAACAACTGGGAATGTACTTGTACCGTACATTTTGGTTCTCCGGGATTCCATAATCGTGCCAAGGGGGTTAAGGAATAAATATCTATAAAAATATTTTCAAAAACTGCGACAAATAGAGAACAAATAAAAAAATCTCGTCAGGTGAGAATTTCCCAGAAATTATAAATAATACATTTAGCTCTGCTACTATCTGTAGTGTATAAAAATATAAAACTTAAAACTAATATTATAAATGCGAAAGTGAGTTTGTTTGTAACGCTTTCACGCTAAAACGGGAAGACCATGACCTGGATTAGGACATAGGATATATTTTATTCAGATATTGCCACGGGATCGAGACTTACGCGGGTGAAACCGCGGGGCGCAGCTAGTATCTACATAATTATAGTCTTAACTCTCGTCATCAACATACTGTTTGGTAACATAAAAACAAGTTAAACAACTTTAATTCTTCAAGCTGCGAAAATAGTATTGTTATTTTCGTTTTAAACTTTCAAGGTCTTCCCATATTGGTGTGACTTGGTTACTTTACAGTCATAATAAGAATATTTACTTGGCACTCTAAACATGATAATAATATTATGCTCATGATTACAATACTACAGCGCATGAGTTTAGCCGGCCAAGTGCACGTCGGACCACGCACACTGAAGGGTTCCGCAGTTTGGATGAATTAATCCCAAGAACAAACTTAACATTATACTTAGTTGAAAAACATGTACCCCATGCATTCCAACTGCAAATGAAGTTTGTACGCACAATATTGAGTGATGTTATTTTGAAGATCATAGACTTCTTCTAGGTTTTTCTATAATCTATAAGTATAGAACTGTTCACTGTATTTTTTTACTTATATAAGACACGGTACAGTTTGCAAAACTTATTTTTTAATTAATGTGAACCTCATATTCAAAATTCACACGTGCGTGTTTGGGTCACAGAAATTTATGTGTAGGTACCAAATTTCAACGAAATCGGTCTAAATATTAATTATTTATTTTATATTATAATATAAACTACATTATACATTACAAAAAGAAAAACATAATTATACACTACAAAATATACAATGGCCATATTATTTCTATTTATATATTTTTAATCCGAAGCAAATCCGCTGTGACAGACGAGACGGACAGACAGACAGACACACGAGTAATCTTAAAAGGGTTCCGTTTTTTCATTCAGACATACGGAACCCTAAAAACAATTAAATGTCTGTATGATAAATTCTACATTACCTACATTTTGTTTTGTACTTACCTGGTAATTACCACTAAACAGCTGCTGGTTACTTCGCAAAGTAATGAAACATTATTGTAAAACCACTTGTCCATAAAAGGCAAGTAAATTAAATGGGTGCACGAATACCGTTAGATCAGGCAGGATGTGAGTTATGATATGACTATTATGTTATGAGCTTTGTCTGTATGTAGCACGTCGCATTTATTAACCCTTTACGTTTTACCCAATATTTTCCAGAATGCTATTATAGCTAAGCTATTTAAGTTGTGATCAAATAGTTTACGTGACTCTGATGCTTCAATGTTAATTACAAACACAACCACTATTTAAAAAAACAGGTCTTATTTCAATTATAATGAATCAGTCACACGTTTCACTTGGCTACGTCATTCGTTAAGGCCTCTGGGGTTATGCGGTAGGGGTGGGGTGTGGGGGAGGAAGGGAGTCGCAAAGGATGGAGGTGAGATCATAGTGGCGAGTGGCCCGGGGAGGCGATCGATATGTACATTGAACATACATACGTATCTATATAAATAACTGTACCTAACTTCTCGCAACTCGACTGTCTGCTCCAGATACTGCGCCAAAACCCTGTCCCCCCGACCTCTACCCCCACCTTACCTATTCTTTAACAAAAAGATCAATTTTTAAACAGAGAGCATCAACTTAAACCTGTTTATACACATTTATACAGGTTTTTCCGATTTTTGTTACATTTTATTTAATTAATTAAGTAAATGAAACAATGTTATACCTAATAGTCTACTCCATGCTATCAGGTGAATCGAACAACGTTCATAATTTACTCAGAGGATGTGGTGATATTATAACCACTTCCTTAGGTCCTTATGCATTATCTAAATTGGTCGTATTATGTAGGTACAGAATGTAGACTGCATAATAACGTAATTTTAAGTACCTACCTACAAATCACTACCCCATCTCTGAACGCACCTAAATATGTATATCGGCTATTGTTTATGAAGACATAACAGTTATGGCGAACCGCTTTACTACAACAGACAGTTACCATTAAAAGTAAGTTTTTGGCAGCAACAATAACATGTTGTCAGAGAGAATACAACGTCGCGTCGCCTTCATAACATTGACTGAGCAGACATACTTCGAATCAACCAAGACTTGTGTTTGATATTGATCATGTCGCAAATCTGCTAAATAATATCTACATCGTCTTGAAATATGGCTGTATGCTGATTCTCAATTCTCAGTAATGTATTTTAATTCATAATTACACTGATCGAGAGTAGTTCGTCTTAAAAGTTGAAAGACGACAATACTACGTACGTACATTCGGTGCAACAAAGTCACAACAGCTCATTTTTTTAATTTTACTATTTGTGACTTTGTTGCACCGAAACAAAAGTCAAAACAGCTCATTTTTTAATTTACTATTTGTGACTTTGTTGTACCGAAGGTGCGTCTAGTGCTATTTGACTAATGCGCAGACTCCTTAAAATAGTCATTACATAACTTAAAAACTGTGGAGACTACGCAGTTCGAGTTCGTTCTGTAACGACAGATCGTCAGAGCAGAGGTCGGAAATTCAACCAAATTGGTTACTCTAAATCTTAAACCTCATAACATCACTTCGGTTGAGACTTCATCCTAGTCTGTCGCCTTCGTTAATCTTGCAATGGTAAGGCGTGCTGTTTTCTGTAACTCCACGATATGGCACATATTTTACGTGGAAGGGAATAAATCAATACGATCCATGTCCATGATCCATCCCAATTTCTGGATAGAGGGCAGTGGGCATTTCATGTTGTTGCTCTTGCTGACATGTCGCGGACAATACCAAAGTACTAAGGACCGTATGTGGCGACCTCGGAGCAGTTTAGTAGCTCATGGCTATTTCTTCCTCCTCCACGCAGGCTACACTATTTTGATTTCTCTCACTTTTACTTACACCAAAAATAAATTTCCCATTCCGATTTTGAATATACAGAATTCTTAGGATATACAGAATTTTTGATTTTTTTTTGAGACCGTTTATTTTGGCAATGACATTACGAACAGCGACATACTCATACTATTTTTTACGACGTGGTAAATGACGGACCAAACTACCTCATTTTAATCCGTTTCGTTCAGGAATCTGATCAACCACTCCTTTATGATCCTGTCTTGATCCATAGTATTGAATACAACGCCTGTATGCAATAAATACATGAGTTGTAACATGCACCATCTTCTACAGGTGCTGGCGTCAAGATGGAGCACTTCCAAGCGGCGCTGGATCCTCGCAAGCAGGAGCTGCTGGAAGCGCGATTCCTAGGCGCCAAGGTTAGTTTCTACTCCTGTTTTACTATCCTACATTATTAATAATCATCACTTCTTCAGAGGTTGTCGCTACACCCATAACGTTTCCGCTTCAGTGCGAGTCTCGTATTTCTCAGGTAATGTGTCAGGCATTAAACTTGAACTTGATTCACGACATTTGTATAGTTCAGTGATATACTCAAAACCAAATCAAAGTATGTAATTGTAGCAGTCACAAGACCGATAGCATAATGTCCAAATTTCTTTGCATCATCTCATCTATTTATGAGGTTGTTTTTTTACAAAAATGACCAAAGTGCATCCATCCATTATAAAACTATTGATGAATATTTATGAAGAATACCAACGTTTGAAATCAAGTATACTATATACTTGATTTCAAATTGGCAGGGACAATTAATGAATTATTGTGGTCGAGTGAAGTCCTCCTCGAGTAGGTGTATACCTCAGATATTGAATAGATGCGGATATTCTAGGTAATCTATTTGGGTTTACGAGCTAATAATAGAAGAATAGGATTGTTTAGTCAAGTGGTTCATTGAATTCTATTCTTAGTTTCTGTACAAACGATTTTTGTTGGGTCCGAGGACTTGTTTTCATGCTTCCATTGATGTCAGAGGTTTTCATATTATTATAGAAGCCTCACGTTACTAGCTTCTAGCTTATAAAATTCTTATTGATACCATAGAGAAATGAAAATCGATTAGAGAAATGAGCCAAGCATAGTTCTAATAATAATTATATGTGATGTAATGAACATAGTAGTCACTAATTAAGTGCTTCTTATTACTGTAGTGGACATCTGTATAAATTCCATCAGCGAATTGTATAGGAATGTCTTTGTTAAATCAGAAGTGAATGCAATGTTGTTTTCGAAACGATTCTTTTGTTCTCACATTTCCTGCGCTCAGGTTAGGTTCAGTTAGTTCGTTTATCGGTAATAGTAACGCCACACTGTTGTCTACTTGGTTGGATTAACGTATGCGGTATTTGCGTATCATGCAAAAGTAACGAAGGAAGAAACCCCTTCTCGTACGTATCCTCCATCCCTAAACTTCGACCTCTATGGTGTTATGAACATATGATTACTTACACATGGTGATGAAACGCTTTTATTGGAACGTTTAATTTAAAGTATCTCACAAGGTAATAAGTATAACTAATGTTGACATCGTTGAAGACATAACTTCTTTAGTTTGATGAAGTTTTGGTGTACGGTATCACAATCAACCTTTACAGTTATAACAACTTGATGCTTGTGCTATGAATGAAAGTTCTCACGTTCCGTTACCTAAACATCATCATGATAGGAGAAAAATACTGATTTTATCTTGCCACTTGGTTGTTAAGCTGCAAAATACCCATTTAAAAACCTGGCAGGTAAAGATATGGAAGGTCACAATAGCATACTGGCGATAGGTATTTGAAGTTAAAAATGCAAGTTGCTTGGGGCACCTCGTACGTTGTTAAGGAGGGGGAGCTGCGTATGCCGACTGCTATGTATAGCCATACTTATATCAGTGCGGCACCCAGTCGGCGGGCGAGTAGATGTTGACATGCAACGAGTCGATCACGTGATCTTTGATAATGTGGCAGCTCCAGTAGGCATGCCCACCTGCCCCGCAGCCGCCGCCGCCGCCGCCCCGCTTTCTGTTCGCCGGTCGCCGGCAACATCATGTATGTGCACACATCGTCGTCTCGGCCGACCAAGTGATGTTGTAGATATGTAATTCTATTATGTGTCTCGTCTCCGTCCGTTCCCCGCTCACACCTCGCTCCCCCGATTCGTCCTATTGACGCGTCATTTGGCCGAGCTAGGGCATCGGTTTTGTTCGTTGTTTTGTTATATTTGTTATTCAAATGATCTGTGTTATTGATCACGTTCTCTTTCTTGCTCACCGGAAAGATTTTAAGTGAGTAATCACTAGATTTACCTACCTTTTAAGAAACAATTTGTTAATTGAACCACGATGTAGCAATCAGAAAATATCATAGTCTCCAATCTGCAAGTCAATCGGTATGATATGATATCAGTTTGTAATAAATATTCATAATCATTGTCTGATGGTGGCAGTCTCGCTCGCTTGTCACTGAATGTACTGTACCATTTCGTCATTCAACGACAAAATGGCGGACGGACATAAATAGTTTCTCGGCAAATGTACGGTTGTGACTTATCGACCTAAAAACATTTTGCTACCTGTGAGCAATTAGAGCACAACCACGCAAATCAAGAAAAATATGTGTTGGAATTGTTGAACACGTTGTTAGTCTTGATAGGCAACTGTTGTATCTATGTCGCCTAGCAGGCTCCATCATGAATTTGTGATAAGCTTATCGATTTGTATGCAGCTACGTTCAGAGACGATTAAAAATTGAAGTTTAGCTTGCAATATAATTTAATACATACACGACGTAGGTATAGGTAACTATTGTAAAAGGCAAACAGCTATAATAGTGGGGAGACGTTTTCTAATAGGCTGGTTTACATTGAGCGCATTGATCGCGTGTTTACAGGTCAGCACAAGGGAGATACTAGTAGAAACTCGGCGGACGCCCGAATACAAAACGGTGAGTTGTTTTATAGATAATATTGTAGATATTTGCATTCACCGATTACATTAATTAGCCTACGCAAATTTTTAGCTTCCTACAATCGCGATTCGCGATAATGTGGGACGGTTGTTTTAACGCTCGTTCGCTCAACCATTGCATGATGGCATACATTATTAATAGAAGGTCTATTACGTTTCATGCTACATTTAGGAAGTCGGTTACCTTGATATCGATTAGGCTTTCGTCGACAAACAGTGGATATTGATTTTTTTATGAGTTTGTGCCTTCGAGTGTGCACGTAAATTAATCATCTACTTACAGTACACACACACACTTGAATATATGCTTCGAGTTTGACATAGTTTATGTAGTGTTTGAAGCGTCTCATTTACTAGCGGGTAGACTATACTTAGGTGACGTTTAACTGCGTTCAACTTACATTCCTTTGAATATATGCAGAACATTGAGTATCGCGCGCGCTCAGTTCGTACATACAACAGAGTGTAGTGTAAACATACCTATAAATAGCAGCCTTACAAAATAACAGCGAGACCATTTTGGTATCGTATGTATAGAGCGCACCAAGCGCACCGTACGCAGCTAGTTTCCACTCGCCTGTCACGGTACGCGGTACAATGCATCGCAGCAGGTTCTCATTCGTCTGTCACGGTTACATGAACCTAATTTGTTCTCAATTACCGAACAAAATATACGCGTTATTCTCCTATTAAAAACTATGAATAACAAACTCTGTTTAAGTATACTAGGCTTTTAACTTCCCCTGTTCTTCGGTGGCCTTCATTGAAATAAGCTCTGTGGCGGCTATAAGTAATAATAAGTTACTTCTACAGCTTATTATTGATTGCGAATGGAATGATGACGCAAAAATATATTTTATTAAATCGAAGTTTAAGGAAAACTTTTGCTTTTCATAATCAACCTATGAATCGACTTAGATCGAGCCTCGAGATTAAGCATTACTTACTTTTTACTGAATCACTAGGTACTATCTGACTATAATTTTATTTGATTGAAGTGTATTAGGTCGCGATCGCAAATCATAACATAAATAAAATTACATAAGACCACGAGCTGACGAGCCAGCTATACTGCTCGGCTATTGTCAATGACACAATAACGTATTGTCAGCTAAATAATGTTCTGTAAAGGAGGGAATTTAGGAATCGATAATGTTACATAAATAATGTATAGAACAGTTGCATCTCTGTTATGTATGTTGGATGCAATTCCGTTTCTTGAATAACGCTTCATTTTTACCAACATTTTTTACCGAAGACTTGTTGCTACTCAGTGTGAAGAGTTGAAGACTTATCCTAAAAGTGGAAATACGATAAACTTGATAAAGCGAGCAGGGAAGTATGCCGGCCTCGAAGTGTAGGCAAGTCGGGGCCGCGGGGTCACCGACACGCAGCGCGCCGCGCTCCCCGCCCGCCCGCTACCCCGCGCCTCTCTATCACTGAACGCTTGAAATGAAATCGCGGTTTTCGCACCACTCTTTCTGCCTAATGGAAATAGGTACCTACCTACTATGGGTACTACCTGTTTATCGATATCTCGTTCAACATGGCAGTGTGTGCGTGTGATTTGTTTTGCCGTGGATGATTTCATTTATTTAAAACTAGTTTTGTCTGGTTTCATTTTTGTTCTTGATAGCTAAATCTTGACAACACCAGTCCATGTTTATTATGTATGATGAATCCTAATTAGATTATTTACTTGTTTCGTAGTTTTGAAATGGCTCGCAATCGCAACTCATATGATTGTGATTTATAATTTCGTATAGGTATTACTATCAAAGCATTTAATTTACGTGATTTCGCTTTCAAAAGTATTTCTTTCAAATCAACATTACGGAATCAAAAAATGATAAGTATTTTTTTTTGCATTTTTTCAGATTCAAATTTAATTATAAAATCTTACACATTACTCGAATTCTTCCATAGGTACCACCCTAACACTGTGTTTAACAAGTTCACTAGCTTACACAATACGTTTTATAAAATGGTAAGGTGGCTAATGTAATCGCGAGTATTCGCGAGCGCAGAGGTTGAGGCAGATTGGCAAGCAGAGGTGGGCGACTTTCGGCTTGTCTCGTACAGCAAGCATGCTTATTCCCCACTGAGAGAAAGAGAAGTAGGCACAGCGCAGTGTTCAGTCAGTTGGTTTGCACATTCGACGCGAAGGGAAATTATAACATGGCGCACACGGCCTCGCCCCGCCTCGGCTACAATGTGCCGTCAAACCTCATTCCACCGCTTAGCCGCCCGGTTCCGCAGTTATTTTTACACAGGCCGACCTTTCGCACCGGTCGTCACCGCACTCCAGTATTAACTATATTTATATTCACGACGCACACACATTTGCAACTAAATATTTGTAAATATATTCACAATTTTCGCACATTAAACAATGTTCAATTCATCTCCTAATAAATTCGAATTAAAAATCATCGTCGTAAGTAATGAGGGAATCGTAAACAGTCAAACGAGAGTGTGGCATAGAGGCAGCCGCTCTCGTCCGCTGCCACGGAGGCAATGAACGCGCGGCGGGGCGGCGCGGCGGGCGGCCAGTCAGCTGAGCGTCACGCCGCGACATTGCAAGGTCCGCCCGTATTGCTTCGCCTGACCCAGTGCGCCGCGCGCCGTGCCACGCTGCCGCTCCGCGGCGCCGGCCGGCACTGTCCCAGCTCCCTACCTGCCTCCAGCGAACCACTTAATACCCAAAAAGCCATTTAATCATCCAAAATAGAACCAGACATTTGGCTTTTACGTAAACATTACTTTCAGTGCAATGCAGATCAATATTTTGAAGGCAGACAATTATCTCTTTGAGACTCTTCTGGGAACTCGCATAATAGGGACATTTTTGTGCAGCGAGCCGGTTACGCCTTGCTTGAGGAAGCCTGGTTTTATTCATCTACTTCGTAGTTTTGTGAGCATTCTTATTTGCCTAGCCTTTCGGAAATCCACTCAAAATGCGAAACCACTGATTGCTTTAAACCTTTCGAAGAATTTAAAAGTCGCGACTGTATCCACACATTTTCGCCTACAAACGTTACTCAAAACCTCACAACATCCAAAAACAAACTAGAAACCCCTAAAAGGTGAGGTCAATTGATAGACGTGTGATGATAGATGATCATCGACTAAGGGAATGTGTGCGCGTCATCAAGACACAAATAACATCTTGCCAAACAAATTCCTACATCACGGCGTTTTCGTGTCCAACAGCTGTGGCAGACAAACAGACGAAAAGTGAAACCCTAAAAATCAATACATAATTATTATAAATTTAAGTAATTAATTTAATTTAATTTAAATTTTTATTATAAATTAAAGTCGATTTTCGTGTTTGTCTGTATGACTGCGTCGTTCTTCTAAACCATGCAACAGATTTTGATGAGGTTTTCAACATAGGTTAGAAAATTTATTCCGGAAGATGTATGTGTATAAAACGATACTAAAATTACATTACCTAACTAGCAGGAGCGGGTTGCTTGTATCCTATAAAAAAATATGATGGATATAGATGTAGAGGGTGGAGAGAGAGAGAGAGAGAGAGGTGTGTGTGAGGGATGATATTATGAAAAGGGAGCGAATGATAAAGTGACGCTTGACATTGGAGAATAGAAGACAAACATTTTGGGCCGTCCCTATTTCCCAAAGTAACATGGCACAAGGGCAACCAGCTTCCTTCAAATATGAAGCGACTACAAACAACGATAACTTGTATTTCTGTAACGCTAGCATCCATCAGTATCTCCTAAGATGTAAAATTGTAAATAAGCAAAAGACTGAAACAGCTGTAACGCTCTAAAGTTGGCGTAGACTATAAATTATTAAAATAGTTGAGAAATTATCTCCATTTTGAGGACTGTACGACGAGGACTTTTAGAGATTTCAATAATTTAAATGAACTTCGATCAGAACTCGACGAAATCGACATCGTTACCAGTAGCTTCGGACAGGTCCTTCGAGGCGCAGGTAGAGTAGCACAAAAAGCAGGAAAAGGGTGGACAAAATTTGTGATGCGGCTACATAGTCGCACTTAGGCTCATAGGAGTAGCCCCATCTCACTAAGTTGTAGTTACAGCGCTGCAGCGCCCCACAGTTAGTTTAGAGATTTCCAGGTGGGCCATGCATGGTACTTAGTGGTCCGCTGGGAACTCATGTGCAGGCTCAACATAGTCAGCTTTGCAATAAATGCGTGGTGCTGCGTGGTGAACTGGTGAAATAAGACTAACGTGCAGTGATTACATTCGCCATGTTTAAACTGTCTTCAGAAACATTCGAAACAAGAATGATATCGGTAATCCTTCGCAAGCTCCAGCTCAAAGTTTTTACATGTGGTGGTCGTGGCAGTAAGGATTTTATTAAGATGGATTGATTTATAAAACCAATAGTTCGATGTCATAAGAAATAACCTAAAAGAAACAGTCTTGTAGTGTCGCTGAATCTCCATGAAAACTAAAAATGAAACGCTTAGTTGTTCGATCTAAGTTCCAAGGATAATACAAGAGCTAATTTTGTCACAATTAAATGGCAACCAATAGAGAATCTACCTACTGCAAAAGTCTGTGATTTTAAACCAAATATATCATACAATTTGACAACTCTACAACTGATAGTGTGTGAAAAGTTACGGACACAACTTGGTAATGTCGCTGCTTTTCTTGGTAAAACTAATAATGTTTTATGAATACCTAAATATAACGAGAAGAATACGTCGTGTACAAGCTTAAAAAATAACTAACATCCACTCAAATACAAAGCCGACAGTTAGATACGCAGTAGAGTGAATTTAGTAAATGTGTGGGTGTCAGCGCTGTCGGGACTAGAAATAATCAATATTGCAGGCTCTGGTTCGAATCTCGTGGCGCCTGTCTGTGTTGCACACTTGCGGCTGAAGTTGCGCCGCCCTCCCCCTCGCACCTCGCGCCCTGCACACCCCTCGCACTAGAAAATTGGGTTAAACAGCACGCGGCTGAACGCCCGTACCGGAAGAGGGGATTTTGGGCTCCGCAGAACTGCGCTTCTACAATGAATGCGGGACAGAGATGTGTCTGAGTATTGATTGTCTTTCACATTGGAGACGCAGTTTTCGTGTGGCGCAAATGCACGGTATCAAAGCGTGACGTAGCAAACTGAACAAAGGGTCACCCAAACTCGTTTATTGAAATTTCTCTAGGAACAACCATTCCTGAGTGTAGTAAGTAAGAACTTTCTTTAACTTGAACGTTTCCGTTGTTGCTCGCTAGCCAACCTGGTGTCACAGGTACGAGCAACAAATAAATGATCGAAGGATAATAAATACAAATATTTTACTTATAAAATAGTCACACTGCACACTGTAATCAGATAGACGAGTTACTCTGTCAAGTAACTGTCTGTCTGTATGTTACCTTTTCACGCCTAAACCATTGAACGGATTTCAGCAAAATTTGGCAAGGAGATAGATGGCATCCTGGGGAAGGACATAGGCTACTTTTTATCGACATACTACGCGGGCGAAACCGCGGGCGGAAGCTAGTACATAATATAATAAATTCATGGGCACGCAGAATCAATAATTTAACACAAGCTGGATGAGAAGTATTTAGTGGTTACTTCCTAACTGATGAGTCATGGGATCTTATTCCTTCTCAAAATTCAAATACGCTTCGTGTTTGAATTTTGAGAAGTTTATGGAAGTAATTAAAGCACGACATTCGCCCTGTGGACATATTTTCGCCTTCTATCAAAGGCATCAAAGTGCTGAAATCGTCGTAATTAATTTTTTTTTTAATTCTAAAATAGGATTTAATATGCCTCTGAGAAAACCGAAACGTGGTAATCTGGTTGGAGGAAGATATAAGCACCTTTGCTGTCGAGTCAATGAATTTAAATTGTGAATTACGCAAAGAAAGTTTGTCCTGTGTACTGAGGCTTACCAGTTTTGATTATTTTAGTGTATGTTGAACATTTATCCATGGTAAACGAATGAACAGACTCATTGGGAAATATTGCAAATTCTATTTTGAAAAAGTATTTGATTTCCAATCCCAATTTTTTTTTTAAACTATAAAGTATTTATCAATCTTTGATAGCGCTCGTTACGACGGGTATCGGAAGTCCAAAATTTTGACAACCAGTCTTGACTGGGGGTATCGTGTTACCCAGTAACTTGGTTGTGGAGGACGGGCAGTCGCTCCATGTAAAATACTGGTATTCAGCTACATCTTGTTAGACTGGAAGTCCACCCCAACAACAAAGTTGGAAAAAGGCTAAGGCTGAAGATGAAAATATTTATCGATGCAATGAATAACAAGAAACGTAAGGCTAAAGTGTGATGACGTCGCTTCACTTTCTGTTATCTATGAATGTGTATTGTCACCAGCTTGACACCACGTATGTTTTTGCGTCGCACCGTGGGCAATGCGTGTCGTTTTTATTTCGTTTCGAGGTCTTCGTTGAATCTTGTTATTTTCACAACACTGGTGCAACTCTTACATCTTATGCAGTCAAGATTATTATCGTCGTAGACCATGCATGTACGTACCTACCAACTCTTTGTACATAATTATTATGACTGTTATCCCTACACGCAGGTTGCCAACTCGCTAACTTTCCATTCGTCTACTGCTGTAGTTAGTAGTAATCTAAAAATAGACGCGACAATAAGCACACTGCAAGCAATTCATGCTTTGATTTGCTAATTGAGTAGGCTGTTTCAAAATGTAGTTTTTTAATAATGTTATTAGCTTGTAGGTGAAAATGCATTTACTTTTACTGTTGTCTCAATTTTTATATACTTATTCGATTATAATAAAAAATTTGCTTCTTATCTGTGCGACGTCATACAGCCTTGTAAGCAAAGCAATCGGTGAAACTTATATGTGTTATTAACTAGAAGCCAAGTCACGTGGTCGTCCCTTATTTTCCTTATCGTTTTGATCCAATCGAAATGCGTTGCGTTCGTCGGCGACTTTTGTTGCTAGCTTAATACGGGAGGTGGTCGCTGCGAACGGGAGAGGAGGGGCAAGAGGCACCGAAGGGGAGTACATACAGAGCGGCAACGTTACCGCGATAATGCTAATACACTTTATGTGTCTCTCTCTACTGCCATGCTACTGCACTGTCGTGATGTTGACACCCTGATTATACTTTAGCATTTAGTGGTGTTTTTTACCTATGGCCCGGTAAAAGTGCCACGTTGTGTGATATCAAAACGCTTTGTCCCATTCCTCATCATTGTTTGAATCTGTGTTTTGCTATAGCATGAGATTACGAATCGTTTATTGACTGTAGCACTTATTACTTTCTAATGTAAATATTGCATTCATATTAATCATCGCTACTATTGCTACGGTTAGGCATTGTACTGATATTCAGAACTCATTTGTTAGTTGAGTTATTAATTAGGTACTACTGTAATTTTGAGATATTTTTTGTAAGATCGCAGAAAAACGCAAATAATAATAACATTCATTTTATAATCACACTAACATGCTCAGCAACGAAAATAGATAAGTCCCTTCCTACTTGAAATCACACGTAGGCGTGTCTAGGAAGAATACAGCAAATAAACAAAAATTGTGTACCTACCTAGGTGCCACCTGTTAATATTGAACAATGACTTAAAACGCACATTATTATTATTGATCTACTTGATTAATAGGTTCTGCACCTAAAAATAATAATAAGTACCTAGGTAATGAAAATGCTAGCTATAACGACAGATCCTGCAAGCTTGTAAGAATGGGCGAATTATGCAAAAAAAAACTTGGTTTAAAGTTAGTCAATCTTGAAGTAACGATAAGGACATCCACATTAGCTCCCTCTTGTAGCTTTACTGCAAAAACAGAAACGAATGGCAAAGAAGCATTATTTATCAAAAACGATGGGATACTTCCTATTAACCGCACAAATCGCACCACTGCCTGCCCCAAATGAAGGCCACAACAAGCGCACAGTCTACAAATCAATAAATTAATTTTCCAATTGGATCTGGTGCTATTACGCCATTTAGATGCACTTTGAGAGTCACGCACAAATATTTACTTAGAAGTGGCGCAGTTTTTAATGTTAAAAAATTAAAGAAAATAATTTAAGTACACACAACAATTAAAATAAGACTTACTTATATATTTTTTTTTACATTTAACTTTTTTATAAGTAGTTAAAGTATATAAATAATATCAAAAATTTTACTAGTAAGTAACAAATTCCCAGCAGTGGGCAATTTTGAGAAAATCAACTTCTGGGTGATGTGAATAGATGTGAAAGTATATTTTTTGTTGTTTTTATGGACGTGGATAAAGTTATTAACTCGATCATTAAGCTGCTGTGACCACATCAAGATAAAGGATAAAAATTACGAATGCAGTTAAGTTTACATTGAATTAATTAGAAAACAAACAATTATTATAATTTTCATTAATCGGTTCGGTACACCAATAGACAATTCAATACTTACACCATGTACTTGTTTAAGCACTTCTTCAGTTACCAACATATATAAGTATGTACTATTTGGCAATCTGGTGGTACAGTGGTGTTTAGTATGTATACCCTGCTATGTATAATAAGTATGTATAATTTCTTGAAAAATATTATTCTAACTGAATAATATTTTTCTTGAATAATTGAATCTAAGTTTTTAAATTCACATCTTAGTAGGATCATCAATTCATCATATTTACAAGTATAGAGCTATTTTATGAGAACTTACTGGTGTCGATTGGCTTATCTATCTAAATAATGACAATATACCTAGGTACCTAGGGAACTGGATTCGAAACTCGGGAATATAGTTATCAAGCAAGGGGCGTTTTGAAATATTTATAGGTAAGTACCTAGCTAGTTATTCAAAAACAGCTCATGTATTAGTGGCCGAAAATAGCTTTAAATGTAAAATTACCTACTTACCTAATCAAGATAAAATACAAAGTACTTACCTACTTGATTTACATACATTATAGGTAGGTAGGTATGCTTATCTATCGTAACACTGCTTTACGACGGCACATAAGTTTATCGCGCTTAGAGCTTGGTTGAATAATACATATAATACAGCTACCTATAGGTGCGCACATTCAAGTGGATACATAGTAGACCTATCTGTGTTTATATGTTGGTACATCGCGGCAGTCGGCACAGACGCCTACGTAACACGTCCAGTAAGCAGTTTGTTGTGGGGCACGAGCGCCGATATCACGTACCTACTCGTTCGGTCGGTGGCACGCCGCCCGCCACCCGCCGCCGCCGCGGTCGCCACCGCCACCTCATTGCGGGAATAATCGGTCAACTGGATTTCGTATCCATTGCTTAGGTTCAATTACGAGTGAATTACTTAATTTAACTTACCTCCATAACCTGTAGTTCTTAACTTAAATCGTGGCCGCTCAATATAATTGTTTTGTGCAAAAATCCAATTAGTCAACAACAACACGATCGCAATCGCGGGCTGTTGACCTGTAGCTAGCGCAGTGCAAATGCGAGTGAACGCACAACGTTCTTTCCTACGAGGTAGTAGACATATTCGTTTAAACTTAAATGTTAATTTATTTTGTGGTTATATACGAACGCACAACTGCAGGCAGATATTTTTCACTGGATATAACAATGCTTTTGGCCTTGTATCCTTGTAAAATGGCGCCTCGCCCGTCGTTATTATTATTACATTCGAAGCAAACTTCGTGACGATCTCTACTCTCCACCCCCCTTGCGCTCCCCGCGGATGCGTATCCGATTGTCGCGACTGGCGTTTCGTTTACAACTTGTCAAACTAGTTAGGTTATTTGGATGAAGTGAGAAATAGTAAAATAATTAATATGGAAACATTACCTTACACGTAATTTGTAAGTATAGGTAGCTTTTTGTCGGAATTGAGTGAGAGCAAGAGTAATAACGAATGAAACTGGGCGAGTCATATGTAAAGACGCCATCTTTCTTTACAGATGTCAGCTGGGTCACAAATTCAGATGGCACCACAAACCACTGTCAACACGGGGCAACCTCTACACAATCAGGACTCCAATATGAGCACAGGTAAATTGTGATTTAGTGATAAAAGTGCAATAAATGTTTGTGATTTGTGATCAGTGCTCTCAGTGTTTACTTCACACCGGCTTGTCGTCAAAGGTTAACCTTTTCTTACAAACTCGTGAGGACGAACACTTGTGTGAAAAACTGTCATCAAACGAAGGATTGTGACGTCATTTATCGTGTATGATGCCGGATAGGAACCGTGAAAGTGCCGTTTTTCTTCTCGACAACCGAGACTATTGCGTGCCACAATGCATGACTATAAAAGTGGAGCTAACATAAACCACGTCGGCCTACTGAGCTCCTTGTCAAAAAGTGAGTTAACACTAACTGCTCATGATTTAATTGACGTGTTAATTTATAGATCTACTGTAGTATTTACTTGTTGACAAATTATGTTTCATTCAGTAAAATCAGCCCTTTGTTATTGTCAACTTGATGACATAAATAACACTACTTATTTACAAAATCTGATCACATATGACTTACTGTTAGCATAAATTTTGTATGAAAACATTGTTATTTCTGAGGCTACTGCCTCCAGAGTTTACAAACACGAATTATTCTGTACAATAACAGTAAAACATATAAGATTTTTCTTTTAAATGCTTTAACAATTGGTTTAATTCTGATCTTAAGTGTTTATGCATGCGCTGTTGTTTCAGTCTGACTATTATTTAGACAAATGGTTTGTGACCACCAATGTGTAACTGACAGTGTAAATCCAGCCAAGCTTTATGATATATTACGGCAATTTATTCATTAGCGGAGTGGATAACTTTACTGTTTAAGTCCTCTAAGGATGCATTATAATGTCAAGTATACTGCTGTACTTGAAACACTGGCACTCTGGTACGATCGATCATTTACCATTTAATGCAAGTCTCTGTTAATGGTTGCATATATTGGCTTTTATTACTTAAATGCCCAATGTTATATGCTTATTAGAAGTAATCAAAGACATAACTACTTTCAGGGTCATCTCATAGTGATAAAGAAGTTGATGCTTTAACTCCGGAAAAGTCTGCTGCTATGCGAGGCTCAACTGTTGCTCCTGGCACTGCGCTTGTGCCCCCAAGCGGTGCCACACCTACTATAGCCATGCCAGAAAGGAAAAGGAAACGGAAAGGTGAATATTGATGTTAATGCTTTGTACTAATAAACCCCCCCATAAATTGTTTCAATGAAGAGGCTACTTAGAACTAAGCTAGGTCCAACGGGTGACTTTAAGCTGAGGTGATGCTGATTCAGTTCTTTTAGCAAACTTTAAAGTTGCCACTCTAATTGTTATAATGATAACATGATGCCAAAAGAAAGTCACAGATGATTCTTTAAGATGGCTATAAAACAGAGTCCTATAATGTAAACATCATTGCTTTAAAGCAAACATTTTTTGTATTTAACTGGGTGCAATATTACCTAAGTATATCAAGTTTTATTATCATTAATAAGAAAGATAATGATCGTTATAACTTCAATTCATCTTCATAGAACAAAAGTGTGTCAATAGAATGATGAGTTCATGTATGACTATTATAGAATATTGCAATAATTTCCAGGGGAAGAAGGTGTTGGCGGCGGTGGGGGCGGTGGTGGCAAACAGAGGCACAACTCATCAGACAAAAACATTAGGGAATACTTCTCAAAACACCCCTCATCAAGTCCTGTACGGCATGCTGGTGCCAAGTCACCTTCGCCACAGGGCGCCAATTATCCTATGGTAAATATTTTGAAATAAATTGTTACATTTGTACAAAAAGAAAAGACCCATAAAACGGTGGTATATTACTTAAATGCGTAGCAGGAGGACTGGTTCGAGATGGCATGGGAAAAGAGTAACTGCGGAGGGGTTTAGGGGAAGCCTTTGTCCAGACGTGGGACTGTATTGGCTAGGAAAAACCTTAGAATAATGCATATTAAGTACGAT
Source organism: Lithophane socia (assembly GCA_947522985.1). Lineage (NCBI taxonomy): Eukaryota > Metazoa > Arthropoda > Insecta > Lepidoptera > Noctuidae > Lithophane > Lithophane socia. The sequence continues at coordinate 7,320,436 of OX383258.1, read as the reverse complement.
TTTCAATTGAAACAGAATGGCAGTGGCAGTTGTACTAATCTAAACTTGAATCCAGATACATGCTTGAGCATTTGTTTAGAATACAGGCCTTATTATAATGGACCAACTATAATGCATTTAGATAATATGGCTAAATATTTCAAATTGCTCTAATAAGCTCTAAATCCTAACCACTACTACTGTGCATAACCCAATGGTTAAAGATTGATGCACCCCACTCAACCTGCCACAAGTAACAACTCTACACAAAATGGCATACAAGATGTTATTATTACATTCATAAAAGTTAATAATCATGTTTATAAGTAGTGATCACGTGTGAGTCACTCAAGTGTAGATTCAAGCAACTTGCTTTCCTTAATTGGAAATTGTTGTTTCTGTAGGCGCCAATCTTATTATGTAGCATTATCATCAAATGAACTGACTCCTAAGATGATTTTAGCACTTTTTAAGGCGAAAGCATCTAGGAAGTCCGCGAAATTAAAATTTTCTTACGTTTTTTTCAAATTGCAGTGTATTGAATGAGTATTTCATGAAATCATGACATTTGAATCTTATATGAACTAAAGGAGTTGTATTGCTGATTCTAATGCTATAAAGCCATATTTTTTACGGTCGGGAATCATTTTAATCAACATACAACCTGACACGGACCTGCAAATTGCAGAAAAACGTAAGAAAATTTGAATTTCGCGGGCTAACTTAGCGCATCCCTCTTAACTTAATCCTTTGTATGATGATTTTTTTACTGTAAATGTTAAATTAAGTTGATACAATACTGTTTTTTGGTATAGGGCTCTCAAAGTGGGTTAATGGCTTGTATATGTAAGAAGGAAATAATAATTATTTTGTGTTCAGTACCCACCGTCACCCTCGTCGTTACTGCCTTCTGGTGCCGATTTTTTACGTTCGGCGTCTCAGCAACGACCCCACACATCTGTTAAACAGGTAAAATCCCCACCAACATCTCAAATGATAACTATTTTACTTTAAATCTTTTTGTAAATTCATGGTTTATGTAATTGTCTGCAGGTTCAAACAGAACTGACATGTCAGAGGATACAGGAGTTAGAAACTCAAGCATCTTCCGACTTAGAACTAAGAAATAATAAAATAGAAGAATTAACAAGATCTAATGAAGAATTGAAACATCAAGTGCAAGCACAGAGCAAGGTATTACACTGATTTTATTTTGTTTTGAGGTTACATTTGTGTTATCAAGGAACTTCCTACATTAACTTTGAAATTGTTCTTTCAGGTAATAGAGCAACATAAATCACACATCAATAAATGTATAGAAGTTGTTAAGAAATTGTTAAATGAGAAAAGCACAATTGAGAAGAAAGAGGCTCGGCAGCGGTGCATGCAGAATAGACTGAGGCTTGGCCAGTTTGTGACGCAGCGCGTCGGCGCCACGTTTCAAGAGAATTGGACTGATGGATATGCATTTCAAGAATTAACGAGGTGGGTTTATTGAGTCATACCTCAAATGAATTTCCTCTACATTTAGCCTTACTGAACACAACACATTCAAAGAAAATTTTCTGTTTTTCTAAATTGCTGTTATTTCAAAATAAAGTGTACTGTTCTAAAAAGGCATAATAGGGAGGATCAAAATAACTCGATAGTTATTTTGAATAGGGTGGTCTTATTCAAAATAACTATCAAGTTATTTTCGATATTTTTAATGGAATCTCTTTGGTGATTTGTCTTTTTACTGTGGCATATCAACCGCCATCCATTAAAAAATATTCTTCAAGTTTGATTAACACTACATTTCCACATTTCACCAGGCGGCAAGAAGAAATAACGGCTGAGAAAGAAGAAATAGATCGTCAGAAAAAGTTGTTATTCAAAAAGAGGCCGGTGAACAACGAAGGTGGCGGCGGGCGCGGCAAGCGCACGTCGAGTGCGGCGCCCAGCACTCCGCAGCCGTCGCCGCTGCACAACGGGACGGATGCACCCACCTTCCTCAAGCCCGACCCGCTGCCCAGCATGACCTATCAGGAGTATTATGAAGCTGATGAAATACTAAAGGTACGTCGCTGTTTTGTAATGTATGTTGGAGTCGGCTTCCAGTCTGATCAGATGCAGCTGGATATCAGTATTTCACATGGAGCAACTGCAGATCTGACCTCCACAACCCAGTTCCTGGGCAACACGATACCTCACGGTACCTTACGTTAAGCTGTGCTTCAAAGGATAAATCATCCATCTCTTACCATCAATGAACATCATATTAGCTAGAAGATGTCCACTGCTATACTCTCACCTTTACCTGGGGCCTTTTCAACCGGTCTGAGGCCATCCAGAAAGAGTGCACAGCAGTATCTGCTTTTCAGTTCATGGTTACCTTTGTTGGCGCTACACGCAATATAACCCATCCATTGCCACTGCAATATTATTCTTGTTTCTGAGGTCGAAGTTTCTTATTCCTGATTCGAACGGAAACAAAATTTGTCTAATAATGTAACATTTGCACCTATCGGATCTGTTTGTCAACCATGGCGGTTATGGCAATATTATCTCAAGATAATCCGTAAGTCGAGGCTTACAAACTACAAACTGAACTTGTCCCTAGATTGTCGCTAATCCAACAAACAATGAAGAAAACTATTTAAACAAGGTGTTTTGATCTGGAAGGTGGTAAACCGTCATCTAGACTCTAGGTGCTAAGTAAAAGTATAAAGTATAAAATAAAAACCAGTAGTTCCCTGATTTTAAATGAATCCAAAATGTCAAGGCTTAATTCAGTTCTTTTATTTTTTACTTGCTATGATAACAAAATACTAATTATTGACTTTTTATTTCAGTTGAGACAGAGTGCACTCAAAAAGGAAGACGCAGACTTGCAGCTAGAGATGGAAAAGTTAGAGAGAGAAAGAAATCTTCACATTAGGGAACTGAAGCGGATACACAATGAGGATCAGAGCCGCTTCTCACAACATCCTGTACTGTCAGATCGGTGAGTTATACTGCAAATAATTAACATCCTAACTAATATTATAAATTCGAAAGTAACTCTGTCTGTCTGTCTGTCTGTATGTTACCTTTTCACGCCTAAACCACTGAACGGATTTTGATAAAATTTGGCAAGATGATTGATGGCTTTTATCGACATACCACGCGGGCGAAGCCTCGGGCGGAAGCTAGTTAATAATATTTCATGATTTAGTGCACTGAAAAAATTGCAGGAGTACTGATGCATGCGCCATTATACTAGTGCATAATAAATATTTTATGCTAGTGGTTGCAACCTCTTCCATATTATCTTCACATTTATAGACCAGTTCCTTATTTCTATCTGTGAAGACTTAATTTACTGATGTGTATAATGCAGACATGATAAAAATATTGAAAAATCACCAGGAAATCTAAAAGCAAGTATTCACTCACAATATATTAAGATAAAAATGTTTTGGAAGTAGATAACGTGATAGCGACGTAACCCTGATCTAATTTAATGGTCTTACGAATATTGTACTAATATTTTGCGACCAAACACAACATTGAAAAGTATTATTATTTTATCAGATGGCTACAAGTACGCCAAAACTCCGCCGAAACAAAGACTGCTGAACGTAGTTATCTATAAATTAATTATAATTAACGTTATGTAGCCAATTCTTTCCGCTTCCTGGAGATAATACATTCAAACGAGACAAGTAGCTTATTATTATGGTAGGCAATAAGCTATCATTGGTCAAGTAACTGTAGCTTGTCACACACAGCATAATTATGTTACCTTGTTAATCACACATGCTATACTGTTGTTCTATTATACGTGTGTCCCAAAAGTATCTGATGAAAATGTAAGCAAATCGTAAATGTATCTATGGATGCTAATTTTTTGTGCTATTTACAAATTATTTGATTATTTTAAAACTTCATTCTTTGGAATTACCTAAAAGATGTTTTTTATTTGAAAATTAGTTTAATTTTAGTACCAAAATTTTCTTTGATGATTTTTTCAATAACAATTTAATAATGTTAATCAAACAATAATTTATTTATTTTGAGATTTATCTCAAAATAACAATAATGTTGAGATACATCTCAACACTTTCAACTTTGAAACCTTCTACAGATGAATGTTGTTTACACTTTCACCTGATATTTTGAAAGAGATAGGTGTATTTCTCACTCTAATATCATCACGACTGTACTCCTAAAAGGGCGCACCCATATTTCGTCAGTTATGTTATAAATATAACTCACTAGCTGCGCCCCGCGGTTTCACCCGCATAAGTCTCGATCCCGTGGGTCATAGTCTACCCGTGTTCCAAATGTCATCCCTTTGTGTGTAGCTGTTTTAGCGTTAAAGCGTAACAAACAAAGAAACTCACTTTCACATTTATAATACTAGCTAAGATTTTTATATATCAATAAATATTTATTTATTTTATTTTAGGTATCTGCTGCTAATGTTGCTCGGCAAAGGTGGCTTCAGTGAAGTCCACAAGGCGTTTGACCTGCGAGAGCAGCGGTATACGGCCTGCAAGGTGCACCAACTGAATAAAGACTGGAAGGAAGACAAGAAGGCCAACTATATCAAGTGAGTCCGTGTATGATGGCATGGCATACGTCATTATTCCCTTTTATTATTTTATGTTTATAATTATTTTGACTCAAGTTAAAGTGTTATGAATAAAACCTTATTTCTTGTTTTTATTCTTCACGTTCTTATTATGTTGGATGCCTTGTTCCAGACATGCGCTGCGGGAGTACAACATTCACAAAGCGTTAGACCACCCTCGCATTGTAAAACTATATGACGTATTTGAAATTGACGGCAACTCCTTTTGTACAGTTCTTGAATACTGTAACGGACATGATCTCGATTTTTATCTCAAACAGGTAAGTAAAGTCTTTCGACTTTCTTTTGAGGCTACTCTTCTGTTACCAAAACTCCTAAAAACTTATAACAGGTCTTTATACTTCGCGGAGGTTAAAAATATGTATCAGTACTAATGACCTACTGCTGCGTAAATATGCGATCAAATGGGCGCTATCGAGAACAATAAGAGATTTTTTCGGAACACTTGACAGTTTAATTGGTGATCACAGTTTTTTAATTGTAAATGGGGGTTCTACCTTTCCTTTTGAAATGATCCCTCAGTCGCAGTTGTGAACCCACGTTATAGAATTTGATAGTAATGACTCCCAATAAGTTTTACAAATTGAAAACTAGGTAAATCTTTATAATGTAATATTAAATTATAGAAACCCATATTTATTTATAATATGTACAATTTCAGCACAAGACTATTCCGGAGCGCGAGGCTCGCTCCATCGTGATGCAAGTCGTGTCAGCGTTGAAGTATCTGAACGAGATCAAACCGCCAGTGATCCACTACGATCTGAAGCCGGGCAACATCCTCCTGACCGAGGGCAACGTGTGCGGCGAGATCAAGATCACTGACTTTGGCCTGTCCAAGGTCATGGACGAGGAGAACTACAACCCCGACCATGGAATGGACTTGACGAGCCAGGGAGCAGGCACTTATTGGTAAGTCATGTGAACACTTTCTTTACTATTAGTGTCGTCTTTAATATTAGGATTTTTAGACTGTGCCATATTAAACACAATTTGATAGCTGCACACTGTAAGTGTAAATTAACTAGGAAACTAATATACTAAATTAAAAAAAAAAATTGGTATTCTTTTGAACCGTACATGAGAGTGTTACTTCATTATAAATTCACAGTTACAAGATGGCGGATCCGCGGATTATACAAATCTACGCGGGAGATGTTAATTTAAAAATAAACTTACTGGAAATAACTGATCCTATGTTCTTACAATCCACTATTGTTTTCCAGGTACCTGCCGCCCGAATGTTTCGTTGTAGGGAAAAACCCACCAAAGATCAGTAGCAAGGTGGATGTGTGGAGCGTGGGAGTGATCTTCTACCAGTGTCTGTATGGTAAGAAGCCGTTCGGACACAACCAGAGCCAGGCCACCATACTGGAGGAGAACACGATACTGAAGGCGACCGAGGTGCAGTTTGCTAACAAGCCTACGGTCAGCAACGAGGCTAAGGTACGTGTATACTACGCTTTTAGTTGTATGCGAGCATTCTCTTTTCATCAATATCGAAATAATAATATGTATCCCAGGTCTTGGACTATCATATTTGAATTACAGCCAAGTCTTTCACGAAAAGACTTCATAAATGATACCTGTTTTGACTACTAAACTTGCAACTCTGCAGTATGGAACATGCTTTATTAACCACGTTATTTTTTGTTCAGAGCTTCATCCGCGCGTGCCTGGCGTACCGCAAGGAGGAGCGTATCGACGTGTTCGGGCTGGCGCGGCACGAGTACCTGCAGCCGCCCATGCCCAAGTCGCGCGGCGCGGGCGGGGCCAGCGGCGCGGGGGCCGGGGCCGCAGTGGCGGGCCCCGCGGCCCCCAGCGCCTTCAGCTCCAACATGTTCGGCGCGGGCTCGTCCTCCTAGCCGCGCCGCCGCCGCCCTCGCCAGCCGGCGGCGCAGTGACCGCGGTGTCGTGCTCGTGTACATATGTGTTGTGGTGCGGCGGCGCAGTGACGGCGGAGTCGTGCACGTGTACATATGTGTTGTGGTGCGGCGGACGTTGACGCGTCGCGGCGCGGCGAGGGCCGGCGCGGGCGCCCGTGGCCGGTGTCGTTCGACTCTCGTAGACGTACTTTTTAGTTTTGAAACTTTGTCAGTTAATATCCAGAGTTGTAAAATGACTAAATATCATTTACAGATAAATTGTTTAAGATTATGCTTACTGTTGACTGTATTTATTGAGCAGGTGATAAATTGTGATTCTCCATTTGTGAATGGTTTTATCCTTTTATCACTAAAGAGGAATCCTTGGGACTATCCCTTGCATATTATATAAGTTATCCCTATTAAAAAAGTTAAAAATATTATACATGCCTTTTATTTGAGCTCTGATTGTAATAACAATTAATCCTTCCAAATTCAGCTTTGCAATGCAATCAATTTAAGGCTTCCTGTACATGACACCGGAGCCAGACCGCAAGATGAAAAACGTATCTTCGCGGGCGGCGCATGGGTGGTATTCTTTCGTATACACAAACATGCGGTCCGGTGCCAGTGCGGCTCTGGCGTCATAGAACAGTGTCTAATTTGTAAATAAAATAATAAAATGCATTCTGGTATTTGAAGGCTCTTACGTACTGGCGCGACATGTCGTGCGACGCGAGTTTTAACAAAACAATTTCTGAAAAAACTTCACGAAGAACAATGCGGCGGCGTCGCGTCGCGCCTTTATTCCAACAGAGCGTTTTTAGCTAAAATGATACAGCGCCATCTGTATAATAATTTTCGTACTTTTTTTGTAAGTTTCAGAGTAAATATGAACAGAATCGAGGGTTTTAAGGAATGTGGTGTAAAATATGTACTTTTAAACATTTACATAGATGCCGTTAATGTTATTTGATTGATCCGACAACATATCATGGATTGAACGGACTTATGTAGGCCCTTGGGGCCTATTGGCTACGTCAAAGATAAAAAAGTTTATTTTGATCACTTCCATATAAATGATTTATTGTGCTTATCATCAAAGATGTCTGATACAATGAACTAATAACCTTTCCCACTCTTTAAAGCGCCTCTTGGGAGTTTATAAATAATCAGCACGAACACGAGCTCTTTGAAAACAACAAAACTTGCTTCTAATTATGTTTCTGTTTCGGCTTTAATTATGGATAGGTAGGTAATCTAGTAAGGTTTAAGTTCGAAAATCGATGAGAACTACTCGTGGCTTATTAAATAAAGTGATTGCAAAATTTTATGAATTTCTTTTCATAAATTTGGAAGTCAATATCAAAAACAGCAATCTGATAACTTTTATTAGTAACTATTAATTGAATTCAAATGGAATCTAAAATAATGAATTCAAAAATCTAAAACCACCGTAATTATAAACACACATAAAAAAAAAATTGCTGTTTGTATTATTGAAACTACTTTTCCTAATTACCGTTAATAAGTCAAAAGTCAGATTGCTGTGTTTGATTCTATACGACTCAAATCTTTTAAAGTTACTATGTAGTTATAATGGCGAAAGTAGGTACTTTTAAAAGTTTTGTGTTTACCTCACCTCTTTGTTACCTGTCAGCTAGCATTCTTTCTTTTCACTGGATTCTTATAACTGTGACCTAGTTAAAGCAGGTGACGGGATTTTAATTAGAGGGAATTTTCAGCTTACGCTGGGAATAACTTCAATTCAAAAGTTTCCTGGGTATACTGAGTTTGTATGGATGATGAATTAAAAGGTTTCACGGAGCTTCACCCCACAAAATTACGTCATAACAATTTAACGAAACGACGTAGTTGTTATAACTTTTCAAAACAGTTTAATTTCGTGGTTTTGGTTGTTGAATTCTTAATAATTTTAGTTACCTACGTACTTAGGCAGGTAGAGAGAGTATTTATTTTTGTTTTTTATTTTATTTATTTACTTTATTATATTATTATTATATATATTTTTTATTATATATATATATTTTTTATTTATGCATTTGTGTGTATTTAATTAAAATATAACTATACTAGCTTCCACCTGCGGCTTCGCCTGCGTGGTATCTCATTGTCTATAAAAAGTCGATGTCCTTCCCCAGGATGCCAAATGTTGTCGAAATCCGTTCAGTGGTTTAGGCGTGAAAAGGTTAACATATAGACAGACAGACAGAGTTTATAATATTAGTATGGATGAACTCATCTAAACTTGTTGGTAATTATTCACATAGGTACTTCCGTGCTCAATAAAATAGAAAATAAACCTCCCCTAGTTGCGCCCAGCATTTAGCAATCACCTACTTACGAAATGTTTTCAGATTAATATTTACAAAGTAACTAATTTTACAATCCCTAGTTTGTACGTACCACTTTATTGAAATTGTAACATTAATAACTTAGGACGTCGGCATCGGAACAACCCTGGGGACTCCAGCTCTGGTTGGTTGCCATTTTGTTTTTCTGCTCAATAGTTTTCCGAGCCTCCGGCGTTCGCACGTCCCTAGCGATTTATATTTGTTTACAACTCAAGTTCGTTCATTAGAATCGGTCGTTTTAAAATGTAGGTAATAAACCATTCAAGTTTACTTATTTACGTTTAAACAAAATGCGTACCCAAATCCTATAAGTAGGTACTTTGGCAGTAGATGGGTTCTCTAACTTCCTGATGATAATACCTACTTCCGATAAGTTCAATTTTGGGTTCGAAGACTGTCAAACATTTGCATCTTTTTTGGATTTGGAAGTTAAGCATTATTTCAGTCGAATAACATCCACTGCTAGACATAGGCCTCCCCAAGCGTCACCTCGCATCCAGCCGATTCCCGAGTTCATCGGTCCAACGCTACGGCTTCCGGTACGCGGTAAGTTATGCATACCTACCAGTTTTTTTGTTATTGCGTGAGAGGGAAGGAATATGGAAGCTATCCCTACAGAAGGCGGAAAAAAAGTTGACCTGGAAAAGTTCTCTTCAATAGAAAAAAAAATGTTTTGCATTTACGGTTTCACACGGAGTAGAAAGGGTAGCTTTGTTTTTCCTCTGCATGAATGGTCCTCGTGGGAAGGCTCAGAGCGGAGGGGTGTGGTGTAGCTCCTGCGGGATGAAATGCAGCTCCCCCTGCGGGATGAAATGCTCGTTGCATTCGTGCAACGGTCCTGAAGTGCGCCTTTATTGTGCGAGTTATATGTTGCCAACACTTCGGCTGAGTGTGAAAAACTGTTTCATAAAAACATTTTGTTACTATAAAGGATGCTTTCCTATTATTTCGCATCCTTTGTTCGTCATCCTCCAGTTACTTCGTTACAGCGGGAATTTTAATTACACTTAGTTATTTTTGAATTAGAAGGGAAAAATATTTCACCACTAATTCAAAGCTTTGTCAGCCCGGTGGTACCTGACTGTATCTGAATAATTAAATTAGGTACTTTTGTAAAAGGTGTAGGTAGGTACTCGTAGGTACCTGTTTATTCTTTGAAATGCCTGTGAACTGGATTTTGCATAAATACTTATCTAATAAATAAAGTTTCCTTCACTATTCAGTAGATAGCATAATTAGCCGAATAAATCAGTAGCAAGTATGTTCTAAATATGAAGACTTTTAATTTAAAAAAATCCTGAGATTAGATTGCAAGCAGGCATTTATATTCAGATAATAGTGATATTACTCGTAGTTGTCACTAAAGTTAAACTACCAAATCCGAAATCCAAATGAGATTATCTAGTCTTCGCTGATAAGACTGTAAATACTTGTTTATGAAAAACTAATGATAAGAACAATATGTAATAAAATATTAAGAAGTTTATGAATTTGTCTTAGTTTGAATGTAAACTATACTAAAGTAATAAAGAGTGACGTCGTATTTGGTGAAAATTAAGTTTGCCAAAAGATTCCTTCGAGCCGGATTTGAACCAGCGACCTATGGATATCAGTGTCGTTCCTCTACAGTCCACCGCTCTACCAACTGAGCTATCGAAGGCACAACTATCTACTTTAAATTAAATACTAGTTGGTAAGCGCACGAGCAAATTATAAAGTATGTTGTAACGAGATTATGTAATTTACCTACTTGTAATATTAATTTGTCAGTTCGAATGCGAATTAATTGCTCGCTGCTTATCGTTTTGCAAGATAGGTATAAACAAGAAAAACTAGTCAAGTGCGAGTCGGACTCGCACATGAAGGGTTCCGCACCGTATTAAGATCGAGCAAAAAACTCCGAAAATGTACCCTTTAATTATTAGCTGTATTTAATTTTTATTATTTATTGAATCATAGAATTAACTTAATATTTACGCTAACATATGTAAAATAATAATATGTACAAGCATATAAAAAAGGAGGGGAAAGAAAAGAATCGTAGGGCATAAACAAATTCGTCCGCATCGCATGCATCGCTGTCAACAGGACAATTGCCCAAGAGGTTGGCAGTGGCAGTATTGTATTGCCTACTTGTATGGCGATGCTGATTCTATTTTTATAATTTGTTGTTATAGCGGCAATAGAAATACAAATTCTGTGAAAAATGAAACTGTCTACCTATTATGGTTCATGAGATACAATAACCCGCTGACATAGAGACCGACTGACGGACAGCGGAGGCTTAGTAATAAGGTTCCGTTTGGCACCCTTCGGGTACGGAACCCTAAAACTACAACTGCACAATCGTGGAAGGATGTTCGCTGTTTATTTTTGCATCAATTTTGTAGCGTTCAGCAATTATATATTGCCAAATCATTCTCTATAGAACTTTTGCTAGCATGGGCCTAGCGGCCTGACGATCCTGAAAACGATAGAAAAACCCTACTCTTAGGGCAAAATTTTGGCAAATGTGCTAAGTAGGAGGTACCATAGAAATATAAAACGTTCAACATCTTCGTAGAATCGTAGCTTTCTGTAATTATACAATTCGACGGTCTCCAAAGACGGGTTTAGGCTCGTCGAATACGATTACGGAATAGGGTTTACCGAAGTTTAATTTAAATGAAAACCGAAGTGGGAATGTTTGTAAGTTCTATTGCGGCCAACTTCAACCGTACAATTAACCCGAGGAAGTACGCCCAGTAAATAAGGTATTATTTTTGATTTACAGCGACGCAAACTTCATTGCAATTCAACAAATCGAATCAACAACGTTTTTAGGAAAATTGATGACAGGCGAAATTGGATTTGCTTGTTTGCGTAGCGCTGCAAGGAAAATTTAATAGGAGGAAATCGTTGAGAGCAAAGCAACTAGATTAGGAAATCAAGACGTCCGAATAAGATTTGGCCGGGTACTGTCAGTTTATTTGACAATGGCGTGGCCATGTGGCTCGAAGTTGTTTTGTATTGTATTCGTCCTAGTTTCCTGATTGACTGTTAATTGGTCGGTTCCACGAGTCCACGAGCAATTTGCCTGAAAGCGTTTGGCGGGCATTGTGACAAGCTATTGCTCATATCGTAATGAAAGTTGGTGCCTGTGCGCCCGCGCCCTCCGCCAACCAATGATTAACGTGCCTGCTAATGGGAATGTTCACCACCCGTTTTATTCAATTAATTAATGTCGCCTGGAATGGGCTTTGAATGCACAACGTTTAATAGGCCGGTAATGAATGATAAAGTCATTGGATGCAATTTGAATTCGGGGAAGGGAGAAGTAAGTTTGTTCGTAGTAAGGCTGATCAAAACTCTGAATAGTTAATCTAATGCTAAATCCTCCAACCAATCACATGAGGTTGGCGGAAATAACAGTCAATCACTTTTTGACAACAGATTAAATGGTTTTATAAGTTGAGGATCGAACGAATGAGACTCCAGACAACATGAAGACTGCAATCGTATGTCTATCTTATACATTCCTTTTGCAAGGGATTCAGAATTTATTTCTTGGCCCAGACATGTAAGAAGTGTCTCCTATAATCTAGTATTGCATGATGCTGCTTTTGGATCCTCATTATTTTTCAATGATATTTAAGAATAACTGCAAAAAACAATACAACTATAACAATATAGACTACGCTGATTCCTGTTATTTGGATGCCACAGAGGAGCTTTTAAATAAACTTGAGCGTTTGCAAAATATCTGTATTCGTTTTGTTTTTAATCTTAAAAAGTATGATCACGTTTCTAACTTTCGCAAAATGCTCAAGTGGCTCCCTATTCGACTTCGCAGGAACTCTCGGATATTGTGTTTGCTTTTTAACGTCCTTCACAGCCCTAAAACCCCATCCTATTTGCGGGAACGCTTTTCCTACGCCCGTCCTTTTGATGCACCTTGCAGGTCGCATCTTAGACACCTTCTTAAATCCCCTCCCCACTCGACTGACTTTTACTCCTACTCCTTCACTGTGCACGCGGTTCGGTTGTGGAATTCACTTCCACCTGACATTAGGGACTACCAAACTGTTGCAGTATTTAAAAGAAGAGTGAAAGAACACTACCTATCCATTTCGTCATAGTTGCATAGTTATTTTAAATTATATTGTAATTGTATATTTTTAAGTGATATTTATTTTAGAAGTATGTATGTAAGTATATCCTCATAATGTATGTTTATGTTTAATTTTTGAATTGTTTTTGATTTTTGTATTCTGTTTCTCTTCTACTCTTACACACGTTGTCTACATCTCTTTTATCTACTTTCCTATCGCAGGTATGCTGGAAGAGATTTCTTTAGAAATAAGCATTGCCTTTGTACGAATTTTTCTGTTCCTTTCTTCTTTTCTGTATTTATATGTGTGTGCATAAATGGTTAAATAAATAAATAAATAAATGGTTAAATAAATACAATTTTAGCACCCCAACTTGGTAGTATAGATTTTATTTTGACCATAGCTGGGTAAAGAAATAAGAGTTTCTGTGTTGACAGCGGTAGTAAAGTGAAAACCTGGGCTGTAAGAGTGAGCGAAGCGAGCTTAATATTAGCACCCCACCTCGAATTGGTTTGCTTAGTTTTTCTTTGACCATTCAAAGTATTAGCTAAATATTTTTCATCAGTTGAGGAAAGTTGTATAAGTTTTCGCATTATATGTCCCTGAAATCCTCTCGTCGACTGAGGCTCTAGGCCGCAGTTCATTGTTGTCTTAGCAGACCTCTGGGCCTGAGTACGAACTGACTGCACCACTTTGTTTGAACTATATTAGTAACGCCACTGCAGTGCTAAAGATATAGTGGGTTGGTATTTCTTCAGCGTTTATCATTGAAGCAATGTCTTGATGGCCTTGCATTCAGGCCAGTCCATTCAGACGATTCGATTTTATAAACCGTTTGGGGGGGAGCACGTACTTCTGTGCCCGCCCCCCCCCCCCCCCCTGGGCTCCACCCTTGTCCTTTTGTATCATGTAAGAGAAGCTTATCGAGCTACTTAACTAATGATGTAAACGAGCGAGTCTGTGATGGCTGCAGATTACCAGCAGTAGGTAACGTGTTATGTTTATATCACTTCGTATATCACCCTGATCGTTTTATGAAGCCAGTAGTTTTCTAAATGGTACTTACCAACAGACCTTTGCTAACTAACTAACCTAACTACTTCGAAGTTGCTACGGTTAAAAATCTATGCACGTTTTAAATATAACTAGCTTCTGCCCGCGATTTCGTTCGCGTGAAATTTGTTGTTCTCCCGTCCCACCGCGTCGCATCGCATCGCCCACCCGCGTTATTACTTCGTTTTCGCTTAGTGTTTTTTCTGACTTTTTTTCTTTGCTCCTAAGGTTTGTAACGTGATGTTAAATAGCCGGGGTCGGAATCAAAAAATATTTTTTCTAATCCGACGGGTTCTTCCAGAGATTAGCGCGTTTGATTGATAAACTGGCTATGTCTGGTCTGGCGATAATATTTACGTAATCAAATGTATTCTAGAAATTTAAGGATAAAATTCGTATATTCAAACAATGTGTTTTACCAAAAGGATCTTGAAAAACACAATAAGGGTTTTCTGTAGGGATTTCCTCTTATTTTCAGAGAACAGAAAAACAGAATTCAAAATGACTTCCGAAATACAAAAATAAAAATCGAAAGGCTTTTGTGGCTTTGGGTCTTGGTACATAATTTATTGTTTGGGTCTTATTAACGAAATCGTCAAGGGACTGCATGACATCTATAAAAAAAACAGCGAATTTTCGCGGGTATTCTGATAATCTGACATAACATAAACTCAATAAATTCCCAATTCTTTTTCCAATACGAAATAGTAATATTTGTCTTATATTATGCCATCAACTTTTAAACTATTCATGAAGTTTTCATGGTAAAACCATGCAGGCTAAGGCTCTTACAGTACAGGCTATTACATACACCCACATTTCGCCAGAGTTCATCCACATTCATCATTATCACCAATTCACCATCGTAAACCGTTATTTTGTTCACTGTATGATGTAGTAGGATAGCATTACATTGACAGTGACACTGGTCAATGTAATGTACCTACCTACTACTTTTAAACAAAGAGAAAGAGGCCAGAAGTAGGAAGACCCTGAACTGAATAACATGATCATAATAATACCGTTTTAACGTGAGGAGCTCGTGGCTAAGTAATAACAGCCGCACGGGTCGATCCATCAGGTTAAGCTACGCTTGCCGGGGTTGGTCCGTGGATGAGTGACCATCTTTATATATCGAGACTCCTCCGTGCCTCGGAAAGCACGTTAGGCCGTTGGTCCCGCCTGTCATTTGTGGATCTTTGTCAGTCGTTACGGGTCGTCAGAAGCCCGAAAGTCTGACAACCAGTCTTACCAAGTGGTATCGTATTACCCAGTTACCGGGTTGTGGAAGTCAGATAGGCAGTCGCTCCATGTAAAATACTCGTATTCAGCTGCATCCGGTTAGACTGGAAGCCAACCCCAACATAGTTGGGAAAAGGCTTGGCAGATGATGAATAATACCGTTTTAACATAATCCATAATCTAAGATTTCTAATTACGATAATAAATACAAAAATCTAAACGCCGTAGATTTAGGGAGGCATAATTATAAAACGAAAGGCCTGCTCGCCGGAGGGGATAATTTGCGAGACCCGAGGGCTTTGATGTTCAGCGGCCTTGGAATAGCATGCGGCGAAGCGTGAGCTCGTCGCCAGCCACGGACTCTTCATCCAAGAACTTGACCTTTATTATTTTATTCGTCTCTTATGTCGGGGAATATTATTTTTGTAAAATTATTGAGCGTGATTTTGATTTTGGAAGTTTATAACCCGTGTAGATTTACATAAATAAGATTATCTTTCAAAAAGAGAAGTGGGGTAACGTATCGAATATTGATGAAAGATATTTTTATATCTTTCATTGGAAACTAGATTCAATGATCATTTTTCTCGTTGTAGACATTCATAATGACGGCTTTTACGTAAAGTATAAGTTATACATACTTACTTCTTATTATCCAACTTAAACAGATCTTGTCGAAACTTTACTCGCGAATCGCTGCTGGATGGTGGATATGTCATTTATTTATAGTTAATTAAACAGTACAACACCAATTAAAAGGCATTACGATTTCTTGACACGAAGCTTTATAAAAATAACTGTACCATTGAAAAGATAAAGAATTACCGTAGGTCTGTAGTTTCCGTAGAGAGTGCTACGCCACTGTAGCGAGTGCTACGCTACTGTAACGAGTGCTACGCCACTGTAACGAGTGCTACGCCACTGTAGCGAGTGCTACGCCACTGTAGCGAGTGCTACGCCACTGTAGCGAGTGCTACGCCACTGTAGGGAGTGCTACGCCACTTAGCCATGCGTTACGCAGACAGTTCGTATCGTAATGACTTGCGCGAGAGCTTCGTTAGCGCTATGAAAGCGCATCTCTAAGCGACCACGTCACTGGAAAACGAGTCAAAAGCTGCTTGATAATTAGTGCAACACATCTGCGACATAATTTCATTCAGTGGCGTAGCTATAGTCATATTAGAGGGGCTTTTACCTGGCTCTGTGGCGCGGATATTTCCGTACTAATTTATACTTCCAGCCATACTACCTAATATTATAAATGCGAAAGTAATTCTGTCTGTCTGTTACCTTTTAACGCATTAAAGGAGGAACAGATTTGGATGAAAGCGATAGGGATATGAGTAGTACCATGACCTGATTTAGGAGTTAGGACATAGGATAATTTTATACCAGTACACCTCCACACGGGCGAAGCACATATTTCGAAACCACGTCCACGTTTCATGTTGAGTTTATCAATACTGTCAGTGAATTTCCATCATACGAATACATTACGAAAATCCAATACGTACAGTATGCAAAACAACATATCTGTAATAATGATCCATTGCATATAATCCAAGCTCGTTGATGTTTCCAATGAACAGATCCATTTCACAGTAGCCTCGAAAATTGACTGATCGCGTGCATAAGGCTGAAGCCGCTGACCTTACACCTTCAATGTCAACGTTATCTGATCCGCCTTCATAATGTTTATGAGTTTGGGGCGTACCACCACTTACCGTACTGAAAATTACGTGTTTTCCTATTATTAGTTTCCAACTTTCCAGCAACATACCGAACCTGAAAACATTAAATCATTTCCATGACGTTTTCCAAAACTTTTTCAAATATTTCATGTTTGTAGTTTGCAGATTTAGAAAGGTGGGTTTGAGTGAAATGTCCGACGTTTTCTGTGAAAATAGAGTTAAATATTTATAAAAGTATGCTGCTGAAAAATAACACAGACGAGATGTAAGTAAACGATCAGTGCATTAGTGATCTTCAGTAGATCAGTGGGTGGACATTGATCTACCGTTCCTACATACAGTTTTATTGCAGGCAGGCTATCGTTAGGTAAGTATGTTCTATGTTATGATTATGATTTTTAACCGACTTCTTCAAAAATTAGGTTTTTTTTTTGTATGTATATTACGCGATTACTCCAACCTTTTTACAAAAAAAACCGACTTCGGAAAAACATCACTAAAAAGTGAAAAATAACTTTAATTTCGGAAGTTGGTGGCAAAAAACGAAAATTGAAAAGCAAAGACACCGACTCGCGAAATTAAATAGTACATTACTGTCGAGGCCTGCAACTGGGCTATTGACGGACGATCGTGAATAGCTGGTTGCGGGCAAGGCTTGTATAGTAATTTTCTCAAATAATGCGTGGAAAGTCAAACTAAGTAAATTAATTATAATTTCCAGAATCAATGACGAACAACAACAATATTTTTCATGCGCCAATAATATTCATTTGTTTCTTCTTTATTTTAAACAACTCTATTTGCAACCCAAATCGAAATTCAAATAAAATCTTTGATATGCTGAAGTAAACAGTTAGTTCCATTTTTATTAAATAACACAACAGATATGAGTTTTCATAGTAATTTATTTGGCCGCTAAACACGACATATATGGTTTTTCATACTTTGCCGGCCGCATCGTCATTTGTTTTTGAACAGTACGGCAATTTCGATTTATCTCGAAGAAGGTTGTCAAAATAATGCTCGAATTTCCAAGCATGTTTGAGAAAAAGTTTTTTTTTCCGAAGTTGCTTTTTTTTTTTGTAAAAAGTTTTTATCGTTGTTCCATTTAAGCCAATTACGGAAACTTGACATTGACCAGCTGGCAAAAAGCTGAGTCAGTATAGCATTATTAAGTTTTCCTTGTTCGAACCCCTAAATGTCAGGTCAGCCACCTTTTATTACATGAGAAACAAGGTCAGAGTTAATAATGTATGTTGAATGAGAGTTTGTGCCAATGTTGGGTAACCTTCCTCATCGTCTTTTGTGTTATTTGAGCAAGTGGCCTCGGCATCGATCGTGTGCAGTCGGCTACACCTCGCCCAAAATGCACTGATGTATCTTTTATTAGTTTAATGGTTGATGTGAAATTTATGTGTATGCATGTGTAATTGTGTATGATAGCTGGGGAAGATCAATGAACTAATGATTGCATGAGTGAAAAGTGATATGGCTTGAAAGAAGGTGAATATGAATACTGAGTTGATTGATAGAAAAGTAAAAAAGCGGAAGACCGACCCCAAATAAATTGAATAATTGCACAAATTGACAGCCTGAATATTTATCGACTTGATTACTATTTTTCTCATAAAAGCTTAGGTACCTATCTGTTCGATGTTCAATTTTATTGACATGGACATACGATTAATACGCACGTATTTGTTTTCCAAAATACGAAAGCTTGCCGACCCAGCTAGCTGTCAGCAACACACTGCCCACGGGAGATTTCGAGGCTGTGGTCACCACAATGGAAGTCGGAAAAATATTATTGAATTCCATCGGTTCAAGCTTATTACAATCATTACATATTAATTACTAGCTGCGCCCCGTAGTCTCGGTCACGTAGGAATATCGGGATAAAATGTATCCTATGTGTTAATCCAGGTTATAAACTATCTGTTTGCCAAATTTCATCCAAATCCATTCAGTAGTTTTTACGTGAAAGAGTAACAAACATCCATCCATCCATAATTACAAACTTTCGCGTTTTTAATATTAGTTAGATATATATATATATAGTTAGGATTCGTTACGGTATATTATTATGCCGATGTATTCTATGCATTTAGAATTTATCTAAAAAGTATGTGTGACCTATCATCATTCTCCTAATCCAATCCCATGTAAAACTAATTTGAAACGTAATATGATAATAAATACATTTTTCAGTTCAATAACGTGCCTCAAAGGTTGCAAATTGTTAGTCCTACGATTTATCAATTCAGTTTTCGATACTTCTACAGTATCTAATATTCCTTTAATAAAATAAAATGAATTGCATTTGAAAAGCACGAATTTGGTATAAATCTTACTTTCTTTGATTTATTTCTTGAGATATGACACTAGTAGATGAAGAAGGAATTTATTACCAGCAGCCAAGTTGAAAACAAATTAGTTTAGAGACTCGGAGCTTTGAAACCTTTCTAATATTATTTTCTTTATACTTCTATACAGACGCAGTAAGAATTAACAAGTGTGATGGATGATGGAAGTATGAAACAAGAAAAAGACGATATCGCTATATCTTCAGATACACTGGAAATGAAGCTATATCAGAGATGAATTGATCTGTGGCTATATCAAGTTTTAAAGTCATGTTGTAAAGTTGCAAAATCAATATCCTGAAATTACAGCGTAAGTATCATGTACTAGAACGTTTTGCTTCTATCTATTGAAGTAGTTACACTTCTTACGACAAAAATAATATAGTTTCTTAAAAAACTGCCATAGCAACAGTGTAGTAACTTAACAGAGTATCTGTAACAAATAGCCGGCTATCAATCCACGTAGAGGAAAAGTAGGGAAACAATGATTTTAGCAGAACTATCGGTTAACGACTCTCGATAAAACTGTCGGCGAGAAAGCTTTGCGAAGGGCGCGAGACGGAGGATTAGCAATTAGGTGGGTCGCGCACGTGGAGCCATGTCCTCCTCGATGTGTAAAGGTACACGTAGCTACACGGTTCAGAGATTAATGAGGATATCCGGACCTGTCCCGAGCCCCTTTCATAGAGGTATGTCGTAGTTGCCAATAAATCTAACGCATTTTTAATCAATGATCTGTCTTGCCTTTAGATTTATTTCTCAATTTGTCTGGAAAAAAATAAAACATGGTCAAGTTCATGCCATTACATAGACACGTTGTTTATTAATCGTCCTTATAAAGGCAAGAGCTGTATCTATGGAAAGCTATATAGTGTCCTCATTCCTAAATGACCATAATAATGAGTCCTGTCAATGTGTCGCTTGTGTACGTAATCTAAATGGTTCTACAGTAATCAATACCACTTGTAGAGCGCTTTCGTAATTGAAAATAAACAAAGGTACAGTGGTACAATTAATTAAAAGGCATACGAAACGGGTAATAAGCGTTAGCATCTAGCACGTGGTACACGTTTTGTTTATGCAAATTGAAATCGTTAAATGAAAAAATGAGTGCTTCAGAGGCATACTAGGTATACCTGGTACTGTGAACTAATAATGTTATTCTTGGAATACATGATGCGTGTGCACGATGTCGCTGTGAACAACTGTTTAATTAATTAATCTTTATCCCTCTACTTACACGTATGCCTCATACGTACCTACCACAGTAAATACAAACGAATCACGCCGTTTCTTGCATGGTAGACTGAATAATCAAGTCATAAAACAATACTTTCTAAGTAGGTAAGTTGAGAGAGAGATATTTGTTCAGATAACTATAACATTACTCTACATCTAAATGTTGCTGAAATTCTATCACAAATTATGCAGGTCGCTAGTCTTTGCCCAAATGCCAACATTATGCTGATATCCGAAAAAAACCCACATAATCCACTTTACACAATCTTAATTGTTATACTAACTTGACGAGACATCACACAATGTTGTCGCCTGCCGAAGGGATGTCCCTTAGCGGATTACCATGACATGGCGGCGACACATATGTCTAAACAAGATGCTTCGCTCGCAGGACTAAAGAGACTATAATATAAGCTGGGAGACCTCATTGTTTCTCCCGAAGGGCTCCGGTAACACTTAATGGATTCTTGACACGCGCCAGCTCTCCTCGACACTGGACAGATACCCATTGTTTGCTATATTTGTGAGAAAGGCAACATTGTTCACTCTCAACGGTGCCGATGCAGAGGTGAAATTATAAATATAGTAATTATCTTGTCAACCGATCACATTATAAGGTGCTCATAAATTATATTCACTTTGAAGTATATAGTGTTGTAATGACATCAGCCTGCTTTACTTTGTGGTTTTTATTCGATTTTGTTGCTTTCCCTGCATATGAAGGTGGTAGTTAAGTTTCACTCTCCTTTGATAAAATATGTGTACCTTTGATACCTGTTTTATGTGTAAAAATGTAGGTATTTCAGCAAGATTATTACTTTGGAAAATTCTCGAGCTCGTGGCTAAGTAATAACAGCCGCATGGGTCGATCCATCGGTTAAGCTACGCTTGCCGGGGTTGGTCCGTGTGTGGGTGACCATCTTTACATACCGAGACACCTCCGAGCCTCGGAAAGCACGTTAAGCCGTTGATCCCGACTGTCATTTGTGGATCTTTGACAGTCGTTGCGGGAAAGGTTAGGCAGATTGATTGATTACTTTGGAAAATTGTGAAAAGTTTAAGTACCTACCTCAAGCTACCTAAATCTAATTCGGAAATTATTCAAGTAACCATTTACTCAAACATTGCATTAAAATAACTTCCTTCAATCCCCCACTTTCAACTGAATTTGCTGTCATTATCATCTATCAAAGCGATGATGCGATTTTTCGAACATCTTTGTAAAAGCACTTTGTTCACTTGAATACGGATGACGTCAGCAATTTTAAAAATGTGTTTCTTTTTATTTATTTCATTTATTTAACCATTTATGTACACACATAATATACAGACAAGAAGAAAAGAACAAAAAAGTACGGACAAAGGTGATGCTTATTTCTAAAGAAATCTCTTCCAGCACACCTGCGCCTGCGATAGGAAAGTAGATAAGAATGAGTCTAATGTACTGCAGAGGAAATTAAACGTGCTGTCCTGTGAAGCGAACCGAATATTGATGTTCTTTGAACTGGTAGTACTGGCACAGTATCGCTGCGCAAGGATATTATGGGTGCTGCACTGCCTACACTCCTGAACGAGAGAGTTCGTGTGAAGGATATCCGGCACCGACTTGATAGTGCGACGTGCGGTCTGCGTAGTTCAGTGGGGCAATAGGGCTGGAGCATCATCTGAAAGATATACTTTTAATTTTAACCATCAAATCATGGAAAATCCAGTAAGCCGTGTGGAATAGTTTTCTCTTAAACATGCTTGGAGATTCGAACATTGTTGTGACAACCTTCTTCAAGATAAATCGAAAATGCTGTACTGGTCCAATACATGCGACCAGGCGGCCAGCAATGTTTGTATTAAAATCCATATTTGTCGTGTTTAGCGGCCGAAAGTAAATTATTATGAAAACTCATAATTATATCTGTCGTGTTATTTAAAAATTGAACGAACTTTTTACTTCGACACATGACAACCAAGGAGGTATTTTAATTTCGATTTGGCTTGCAAATAGAGTAAAAGAAAGTGGTTTAACAAATGAACATATTGGCGCGTGAAAAATTATCGTTGTTCGTAATTTTCTTTTTCGGTAGTTTGAATTTCCGCGGATTATTTGAGAATAGGACTATAAAACCTTTGGCCGCAACCAGGCAATGATCGACTCACGTACTTATGTGTGCCTCGGCTTTTTCACGCTCGTCCATCAATGCCCCTTTTGCAGGCCGCGGCAATAATATTCAGTCCCGTTTACCTACTGCAAATACAGTGTCCTTTATTGTCTGTGTAACTAGTTGGGTTCTCAGGTATGTTTTCGAAACATATCTGAGTGAGAACCCACCTAGTTAAGAATATGTTTAAGTTTTCAAAGATTTTATTCAGACTAATGAAATATAAGTAGAATCATGGCAGTAACGCTGGCAAACAAAAGGACACATACATAAATATTAATGCTCTTGTTTCATGCCAAGCACCTACCCATTCAACAGGAACTTATTCCTTCAATTCTTTTTGAAGTGAGTTTTTACAAAAAAGTGGTTATAAATTAGATTGCTTACACTACTTACATCGGTATAACGAAGACAAAAGGTAATAAATGAAGTTTGTATAATTAGGTACTTACCTACTTTACTAAAACTGAAGACGACGTAAAGTTTCATAAACCCAATGATTATGGTGTCATTTTGTGTATATTACGTAACCTCTAGGAAATAAAATAAAAATTCTTCTAAATTCTGCATTTGTTTTTTTAATGAAGGATTTTATTTACTTACCTCGGTACGTTCCAAAGTACGGCAGAGTGCACTATTTTAGTGTGCACGTAGGATGGGAATGTTGGGATAACAGCCTCGCGCAGGTTTCCGCCAAGGTCGATATCGTGGCTTCCTGTGAGCTAGAACTATTTCGTTACCTGGGCGGATGAAGTATGTCTCGTTGCACTTTATAGTGAATAGATATTTTATTTAACGATAAAAATTGTTGGTGTCATTTTAACATTCCACCAGGGGAACATTTAAAAATAATTTATGGAAAAATACCTTTTTCGACTCGAGCTCTAAGCTTAAGTATTAGGTAAACGATTACGGGGTCAGAATATATGTTGAGCGTGTAGCTTACCTAAATCTAAATTTAACAATAACCTTTCCTGGTGAACGGTTTCAGCGACGTTGTTAGCCTTCATTACATGCTACCATGTCAGTAGGAAAGTAGACATGCTTCAAACTTAATACTTATTAACCACTAGCTGCCAGCTTAAATCTCGATCCCGAGGCAATATTGGGATAAAAAGTATCCTATGTCTTATTCCAGGTCATGGTCTATCCATGTGCCAAATTTTATCTAAATCCGTTCAGCTGTTTTAGCGTGAAAGCGTAACAAAAAAAACAAACATACTCACTTTCGCATTTATAATATTGGAGGATTTAGGATTAGGATTAGGAATTTAGGATAGTTAGGAATATTCAGTTAAAATGTCCGTCATTCGATGATGAATACGGAAACTATTCTCCTTTCACCTTCATGTATTTTTTTTATGGGATCAATACAGGTATGGAGGCATTATTTTTGATTTTCTGGGTCACGCTGCGTGCGACAATCAGCACACGATATCATGAATCCAAACAAATCGAAGCAAATGTCCGATAGTACAAAGAATACAATGCCATGGCTAAATAAGATTCCGATTTTCCTAAAGCTATTTAAAATTCTATTCTTATTTTGTCGACTAGCAGGATAAATCATACAGGAATATAATAATGCAGGAAATAGATGTGACGCCGAACCTTTCCAGATCTTTCGAAGAGGTCGTCCAAGGAATAAGTAATGTATTAGGAAGATTTATACGTTCATTAGCATTCGTGCAGGTACACCGTCAATGTCATACGATAATCTGAGATGCCTCTTACATCGACAACAAGTACCCGAGACCCGAGAGCACGAGAAATGAGATGTGCATCGAATACCGTCCATCGAAGGTAGAGGCTGAACTTTGACCTTCCCCGTGCAATGAGCTCGAGTGTCTAAGAAAAGAACAATGACAGATCACATTCTACTTATGTAGTTATGATTGTATCGGTGTGTTATCCTAACTTCCTATCCTAACAATAATAATATAAATGCGAAAGTGACTTTGTTTGTTTTTTACGCTAAAACGGCTGAACGGATTTATATGAAATTTGGCTCTTGGGTAGATCATGACCTGGATTCGGACATAGGATATATTTTATCCCGATATTCCCACAGGATCGAAACTTATGCGGGTGAAACCGCGAGGCGCAGCTATGGTATAGTACGAGTATATGTGAAGTAAAAAAATTCATTAGCATTTCAGGCTACCGATTGTTAATTATAATGACGGTAATCAGCATTCAGCGTCAGTAGCGTGAGCTGCGGACGGATATAGCGATCGTACCGCATCGATAGTATACCCTCGAGGTTCGTACACTGCTCGCTGATATTTATGGACCAATTTGCCATTGTCAATGTTTGCATTCCATTTACTCAAGGAAAAGTGTTTGTGGACAGTCAGCCTTAGCCGTACACAAGACAACGACTCTGTTTTCTGGCAAGCTTTGATGGCATGCATGATTTAGCAGATTTTGTAGCGAAATTAATATGACGCTTATCACTTTTTTATGGTGTAGCTACCTACACCGCAGTAAAAAGTAGCATAAATGAACGATGCATGTGTCGCAGATGGATTGTCTAATTCGCTGTTTTACATAACCGCTTGCCGTTTTACAAAATAGCTCCTCTATGTAAAACAGCTGAACGACGTTTAGCGATTTTCCATAATTACTGAACTTTAAGAATTGCATAAACGTTTTGCATTTATCAATGCAGCGGGTCAACGAGTGTACCTACATGCTGTTTTACACCGCAATAATAATATACTATTAAATGTCAGACAGATTGTAGATTTTCTGTGTGTCATAAAAACAATAACGGCGTCAGAAATATAAATAAATAAAACGAGAAATATGAGTGAAAATAACCCTAAACCAAGTGAAAACACTATTTTAAAGGACAATTTTAATTATAAAGTTTTTAGAGTTTATCAAAGTCAGTCCTTTTTTTTTTTTTTTCCGTGGGGAAATCCTCATGGATGTTATGTCGGACTCATACCGACTAAAACCCCACTGTTCCTACTTCCACCATGAGTCGGGGGCCCGGGAGATACTTATACATGCGCCGCACCCCCGACTGGTATCAGCCCGCCATGCCTAGCGGGCCTCATCACAAAGTGCGGCCGATCCCACGACCGCACGTCCTCCTATAAAGGCACGCATGATGTTTTGCGTGCCACCTCTTTGGACCTGACTGTTTGGGCGACGATACAGCCCCCAATTTCGCCGCCCGCAGGCCCCTCCTTATGGTGGCCGGAGATCGTTAAGCGCCCTTCGACGCCTGCGGCTGCTCTTCTGGTGCGGGTGGAATGAGAGGTATGCTCTCTCTCCCTCTCCGCTGCCTCCTTTGCATGCATCACCTCCTCGCAAAAAGAGGGGACAGCATCCCACGCGTTTTCGCTTCCAAACATGGACTGAATCACAACCGGAAGCGAAAGATCACCCGTACCAAGTATTGAGACGAGGGCACAGCGCTGTTGGGCCCAAGCTGAGCACTCCTCAAGCGTATGTTGGGCCGTGTCCTCGGAGCAGTCCACGCAGTGATGACAAGCGGCCATCCGCTCCCGACCATGGCCACTAAGTACCTGCGTCAGCCGGAAACTGAGGGCTCCATGCTGCCTCTCCAGCCATTCCTCCATAACAGGCCTTACCGCCATTATTGTGGCGAGCCCCCACCTGGGTTGCGCAAGCCGCTCCCTCCATTCAACCACTAGCATCTGCCGGAGATGAAAGTCAGTCCTAAAAATACTAAATACTTAGCTATTAACTACGACCCGACTTCGAAGTAGCGCTCGTCGGCCGCTACCGCGCAGTATGTGTTCAGTGCTACCGCGGCACCGCTCGCTTGCTCAGCTCGCGCGCACAGCAGTCACAGTTCTAACCTGACCTTAACCAATTGGTCAGGGTGCCCTAGCTTACTTACAGCGACCGCGATTCAGCATTAGAAGCCACACCAAACGCTTATTGTGGCTGCAGATAAGAGATTCTGCATTACGTCTAAACGTGGGTAGCATTTTTGTTAAACGTGAGGCTGAGGCTACAGTAGGCAGCGATTTGCGATGCGACTGGAAGAGCGAAACGAGATAAACATGGTATGGCTACATTATAAGTGAAAATCCGGCGTAGGTATACCTATTCGGCGATGACGTGGCTACAGTACACCGGCTTCGCAACGAATTAGCAAGAGCGATCAAATCATCCATCGCGGCTTACTATACGCATAATGTAGCCACAAGCATATTTAGTAGCAATATTTAACTAGTCGTGCAAGTGAGAAATTTTCCAATAAATTCGGTTCAATTTCGCTGATATGTTGATGTAGCCGATGCCGTGATTACAGTAATGTTGTTCCTATCGCATAGAGTATTCAAAGATCGCTAGTAATATTTGATGTACGGTGTAGCCATATACCTACGTAAGCATTCATCCATTCATTTATTTGTTTTAATCGCTCATGTGTTGCAGGTCGCGTCGAGCGGATGCGACGAACATACAATAACGATATATCTGCAGATTGTATCGTTTTCTTGCGTATCGGGTGATCGGGATGGAGTATTATCGACGCCGCGTGCCGGCTGCTAACAAATTCGATTTTATCTGAGTCGACGTTACTCGTGTCTGGTCCTAAGTAATATCAATCTGTGACCAATAAACTAATGATTGCATGTGTCCATAATAAGATGGTGAGGATTTTTTGCAATCTAAGAAGTAACATCAGCTCTTTCTTGCTTGATCGGAGAATTCACATCAAATATTCCCTTGTTATAAAAATTTACGACACGATAATTAATGGTAGGCCCAGAGGATTTTTGAGCAAGCTTATGCAGGGCGAAAAGTTGAGAGCTGATGATGCGGCATGATGAGAGAACACCGAAATATATTTGAAAAGTCAGAAAGTTGATCAAACAGGGTCAGACAGGAATCCACTTTCAGATTGCTAAAATAGCCAAAAAAAATAACGTGATCTTCAGTGTATTTGATTTTCGAATGATCGTGTGCGGCCTGACGCATAATAATATAGTCAAATCTGATGTAGGTTGCTTTTCCTAAATCTAAAACTCAGATTTGGACAATTTTTCAAAGGATATTCAGGGATATTTTTGATGTTCTCTCACCTACTCAGCTATCAACTTTTCACCCAGCATATACTTCCTCAAAAACCCTCAGGGCATACCATGCTTGAAGACAAGATTGAAATCATCTACAACATTCTTTAAAAGTTTGCAGCTTGGATAAATAACGCTAGTGAAAATATATGATTACATTCTACACTACTTTTGGTTTACAAACATAATATTAAATATTCAAATATTTTTCGCTTACACTGCGAAGTTGAGTGCAACCGGTTCCGCGATTTCATGCATATTTCTTTTCACACAGACGTGGTACCGGTAAAGTAAGAAATGTTGATAAATTACCGTGAGTACAGACAGACTATGTATATAATGTAAAGGTATTATAATGTGGTTAGTTGTTATATTGCAGAAAGTAATCTACTGGGAATCATATTTTATAATTACTTAAGTAGGTAATGCAACTGCTTTGAAGATGTAAAATACGTACTGAAAAGAACATTTCCCAAATAACGCGATTGAAATTAAACCTTGAAATGCTATTTTCCGAAGGAATAATTTTATTATACTTACCAATTTTCAATGTGTTTTCTATTTCGAAAATATAACGTACCTATTTGAACATCATGCGAACGTAGCCACATGGCAACTGTACAGTTATGCAGTTTCGCTGAACTACAGTTGACATGCAGTGAACCGTCTGTAAAGATTTGAAATGTAAATCCAAAAGCTTGACTAAGTTACTCGTGTAGCTTTATGCATAGGTTAGTATTATCTACTAAGTTGCGTGTAATTTGTTAGAACTTGACTGGGCAATCGTTTATAAAGTCTGATGGCGGATTTTTCAAAATAATGTGTATTCTATTTCACTCAGGGATAGCTCATCCACAATTTAAATAAAGCACGGATAATCGGATATAACTGCCTATGAACGCAACTCGTTATTACTGGAGTCCTTTGTTGATGCAGATAGTAGGTAGATGTCAGCAAAAGCAAAAACTCTAGAGAGCCTGTCGAGCGGTTCGTTATGTGAAAACGTGCTGCAGTCTCGCTAAATTGCTATCCGTATGCACTGACACAGGACTTAATACGTTCCTATGGCGATGCCGCGTTGCGTTGAGTTCATGAAACTAAGTATTATCATGTGATGTTGCATTCTTATACGCTTTTACAACGTGCTCATTAAATATTTTATTTATGTTCGTATCGAAGATTTTTACTGTAATTTCCGCGTTTGTATCAGTATGTACCTGTTTTGTTTGCAGAAGAAAACAGACTCGATTAATTTAACGCTAACAATTCAATTAAGTAGTCGCGCTACGCTGAAATATTGGCAATTTATGCTAAAACTTATAGGTAAGTAAATATCTCTGTAAGTAATACGATAAATTTTCCTGTAAGTGTCTATTCGTCTGTAATGACGCTTATCTCGACCATTAGAAGAATTCTGATGTTGTTTATACCACCATGAAGCACGTCAGTCGAGGAAGGTTTTGCTTCATAAATTATTACTTGGCGACAAAGGGGAACCGAGACAAGGTAAACGTGTGAGTTTGTTACCTACAGGGCATTCTTTGTATGATTGCTGGTAGGTTACAACAAAAGGCGGAGCATCGGCCGCACTGACGTCGATACCGGCTATTTACGTCCCCGCTTGAATGGTAGCTGTCAAATAGAAGATTAGCAGGCATATGCAACGCACTTGTACTTGTATCTGATATATTGCACGGAGCACAGTGCACAACACTTCAGCTAATACGCTTGCAACATACATGACAATATTAACAAAACTTATTATTGTATGCATTCGTTGACCCGCTTATGTAAATTGAAAGCAATTGTGGCGAAATGAGGGAATTAACGATATGTTCCATTCAATTATTTAATATTAAAGGATGTCACTGACGAACAATGTGTGGGAGTCCACGTTTAATGTGATTATAATGTCTGCTCGGGGTTACGGCTGCAAAAAATATCGGAAAAAGGAATAATTTTATTCAATTTACATTTAAATTTACAGGTTTCTCAGCCGAGTTAGTATTTAATTGTCTTCTAATGGTCTTCGCATTTACCCTGACGCATTAGGACAACGTAGGTTAGGTATATAAAACAGGGTGTCGGGACATCAACGTGCAAACTGCTACAATGAATTCAGCTCATGATCTAGAGAGAGAATTTTTCGTCGGTTATTTTATATCGGTCGTTATAAGTTTCTACGGCGGAGGGGATAATTAGAATATACATATAATAAAATAAGAAAATGGTATGGATTTGGATTGTTAGGATAAGGAAAGTTGGTTATGATGGTCTAGACTAGACAGTGTGTCTGGTTCATAACCCAGTTTCCGGAATGAACTCTCACCACTAAAACACGCTTTTCTCTCACTCTGTGTTTGTATGATAAAAAGCAATTATCAAACTTCTTTACTTTTAATTCTTATTTCTTTAAAAACTGTTAAGTATACTGTTATAGGTATAGGTAAGTACCTACCTAATTATAATCATTAAGGATTTTTTTTAAACCAGATTTGATTATTTTTACATGCAAAAGAGGTATTTGTTCGTTGCTTAATTTTATATTTAACATACTGAGAATGACAGACAGATGAAACACATTTTTCCAGACAGTGAGGTATTTTAAATAAATATCAATGGACCAGGTATCGGTCCCTGAGGAAAACCGTTGAACACTGTACGGGGCGTAAAAAGAACGTCACCATCACGCACCCGGAATGTTCTTTTGGAAAGATAAACATTTATCCTGGTTACTAGATCATTGTGAATGCCAAAGTGCTCAAGTCTATAGATGAGACTATGTAAGGAGAGCCGATAAAACGCTTTTTCATAATCCAAGTACCTATAGCACATCTGTGGCATGCCTACAAATTATGATCACGATTTAGGCATTGGTAATGTAGAGGGGCATCAGTAAAGCCTCTCCCTCTGCATAAGAAGCACTGATTGTGCATGTTCTTCAGATAGCAGCAGCTCCACCTCCAATAATGTGTCTACTAGAGCGGCAGTTCATTAGGAGCCATAGGTATCTCACCGGGATTCCATGGCAGCGCAGCCAGGTTAAGTCGCGAGCAATATGTATGGTTGCATGGCTGCGATGGTTATGCGTTGCATGAAGCGGACGCTAGGTGAGTCACCCACTATATAGCTGTATACATTTTGCAACGCAAGATGGCGACGTCGCCATGGCACCCACGGCGCGGCGTCCCGGTGAGGTATGATGTGTGGGTCTAAGGGCGTAAGCCCTGGGCCCCAGAGAGGAAGAGGATATATATAAGCGATCGGAATTATAGACCATGTCAACACTTTCCAGTGTCGCGAAAGACTGAACGAGAGATGCTCGGGTTCTAAATTAATAAATATTTATTTATGTACATGTACTTACTCTTAATATCATTGGTATTTACCTAAGTTAACGTGAAAAAGTCCATACGGCAGTCCATCTTAATTGGCAACGTCGCAAATAGCTGTCAAATATTTACCTATTTTGATTAATTTGGCAATATTAATGTATGATGTAATATCGCCAACGAGTGAACTAGAATATTAATAATGAATTGCAATTTTAATACTGAATTTGAAGTTGTTACCATTTTAGGTGTAAAAAATGGCATTTGGAAAGTTTCCAAATAGGTACCTTTTACATCTAAAACTTGTGGTCTGCGGTGCATCTACATCGCTACATGCGAACTACCCATCAAAGACCTGACGTCACACAAAAATCCTGACACCACACAAAATCCTGAATCACGCAATTAGAGTTTATCGCGCGATCAACATATACATATACAAGATCCCGACATCAATCGTTGGGCAGTTGCCCGCCAGTCACGACACCCGTCTGGTCGAAGGATCCTCTCTTTTTTATAGAGGATGAGTGAACTTTACACCCTGTACCTCATACCTCTAAAAACTAAATATTCGGTGTTACGATATTATTATTTCAGAATGCACGCTCTTATCCATGACGATATTCCTACATAGAGACAGAGTAGGTACTTTTTATTACATAGATAAAATTGTGGTTTAAGCTAGAAACTATGGAAACATAGTAACAGCGGTAGATACTCTCAACATGATAAGTAAAATACCTAAAAAAATCGGTAGGCGAATCTCTACGGTGTTACAGGATAAATACATTATTAATTTAAGTACCTAATAATAGGTATTATGAGTACCTACATAATAATAAATTCAATATCGCTTCGACTATGTTTTAAATGATATATTTTTACCTCAAACACTTTTAAGTCAAAGAGTTCTTTATGCATAGTAACCAGATTTGTTTGAATTGAACCCATTCTTGTACTTGTGGGGTACTTGTATGTGTGGTAAGTTAATTTATATTCAACAAATTCTTTAAAATAATAATGCTATAGACAGAAGACAACAACAAATAATACAATTTGGTCACTGAACAAAATGTGCGTATGTGTGTTGCGTTACAATATTTTAAAAGATTCATTGTTTATTTTCATTCATTCATTTCAATATTACACTACCATTCAAAAAAGGCGTGCATGCCCCCGCGCTCGCCGCACCGCGCCCCGCGGGCCCCGCTTTATGATAATCCGACCAAACGAACGGCGCGCGCCCGGCCCGCCAGTCATCGAGCGGCGGTCTTGGAAGATGCTATTGAAGAGAACCAAAATATTCTAACGTTGTTAATTTGACATGCGCGTAGTTATTACTAAATTGTGACTAAAAACAAACAAACCAATTGGATTTCAGTGATCGAACAGAGTGACAGTGCAGTGTTGACATTAGATCGGCTGCAAGTTCGCATAATCCGCGTATGATTTAACCGTTTGGTGCAGTGTTTATGTTGGGTGCGCGCCGCCCATTCCGTCCGGCGTGATCGCGGGACGTCGCCCTCGAGGACTCCTATTAGAGGTAAGGCGCTAAGATGTTGATTATTTTAGCTTTTGTTTGTACGCGCAACGCCTACGGCTAACAACAATAGACAGCGCGCGGCTTAGAACGGTGAACGGTGATTTATTAGTGTACTGAAAGCCGGTTCCTTCCCCACAAGTACAAGGATGGGTTCAAACAAATCCGGTTACTATGCATAAAGTTAACTCTTTTAAAAGTGTTTGAAGAACTTCTCTCCGAGTCTTCTGACTGGTGTTGAAGTGATGATTGATACCATTAGCGATTGAGAAGTTCTCTTGCAACAAGTTATTTTCCTACCTACTTCGAACTTCGTAAGTTACTGTTAGATACGTTTAACAATTTTTTCAACTATCATATCAATCAAAACACCGATCACACTTGAAGAAGGGTAAAGTCACCGAAAAACGAAATGCCCGATGCCAAACTAGTTTTTTTATTGGTAGTATCAGTACTTTTGGGATATTTTATAGTAAAACCACTATTTTAATTTTGAGCCTACTTTGGTCAGTGGGTCGCCTTAGGGACTTTATTAATTTAACTTTTAGACCCGATTTTTCAATGGACTTCGACTTGCTCAAGGCGCCAATTAGGCTTTAACTACTTGGCGTCTTGTCCCTATAATACCTAGGTATCGGTACCTACTAGCTTAGTGAAAAATTGTAACAAAACAATTATTTACCTACCTGCATCTTTGTGCGAAAATAAAGATGTCAAAGATCAAGCTTAGGGACTGCTAATTACTTAAATTAATCATTATGACGCCGATACTTTTGTCGGATGATAACAAGAATATCAGTAGTGTTATTGGCGTATCTTACGTATGCTGCAACTGACTCGGCACGGGTGGTAGCCGGTAGGCGGGTACGGAGAGCGTAACCTAGTTTCACGGGTCACGCTGCTGAGCGCTCAGCTCACCCGGCGAAATGCTCATTCGCTCGACAAATCACTGATACAGACTCATTAACACGCTTTTATAATAAAACAGTTTTATAACAACATTTTTCTTGTAGTTAAACCATATTCTTAAGGTAACTTGTTAGAAATTTTTATTCGGTGTGACCATTAGCAATAGTTATCTCATCTTCGCTGTTTTTGCATCAATAAAGCATGTTTTTCTAGGATTCGCAGAAATAATTAATGTATCAAAAAGTCAAAATAATGTAAATTATATTTTCCGTTTTGTTTACACAGGGGGCAAAGCTGCGAAATTTTTTAAAAATTCCATAAATAATTTACAAAAAATTTAGATTTTTGATATATTTTTGCCGTCGATAAAATTAAACATAACGGAAAATAAAAACGAGGACTCCACTTTTATTTTCTGTTTTGTTTACACTGGGGGCACAGTAGCGAAGATTTTTTTTTTAAATTCCATTATAAATAATTAACAAAAAATTTAGATTTTTTTAAATATTTTTACCGTCTATAAAATTAAGCATAGATTCCCTCGTTTCGCTATGTGCACATTATAAAGAATTAAACTGTATTATGATTATGAAGCTCGACATTTCAATTAATATCTTCAATTTACCTAATGCGACATCAGCCTGGCTGGACGTTAAAAGAGATTAAATAGTTACGCGCGAACGCGATAGAATGGGGACAATAAAACACGAATGATGAAGTCATTGGCCACGAGGCGTGCATGATGTAAGTGTCATCGTCCATTTCTGGCCAGTGGCTGGTAGGACCTGAAGATTACAGGTTTTATCAAGCCGACTCGTCTCTAATTTTTTTCTCAAATATGAAAAATCGGAAATACGGAAACACATGTTTTCTGTTTTTTCCACAAAATATAGTAAAATATTGCAATATAGACACGTAGGTAGGTATGTAATAGTTCTGGGTACTATAATACTTGCTTTCTTTTCATGCCAGAAATGACGCGCTAGTTGATGCTACAAAGACCGACCCAGGGTTAATTTTTCTGTAACCAAGAAGTTGTAATCATTTCGAAGCGACAGACGACAACTGGTGCCTATACCTCAAAATAAAAATGAGGAACTCTGGAAGCCTATGCAAGCAGTAAAGCGTAGGTACACAGACCCTTACAAAACGATACCTTTGAAGAATACCTATATTATGAAGAAAAAGAAAAGCATAAACACAGTGCACGGCTTCGCTGACACATTAGAAGTCGCTCGTGCGAAACATCCACGAAACAAGAACAAAACCAAATTGAATGATTCATTGAGTCGAATTTCAATGCTGTTACTAGAAACAGAGACGCAGATGTAAAAACAGCGACAAATCATTCGATCGTGGCTAGATTGGGTTGTTTGGTACTTTTAGTACAAGCTCGCGATCAATGAAAGCGCAGGGCACTACAATTTGTTCACATAACTCAAATTGTTATCAGGAACCGTTAAATAGAGCAGTATATTTATCACCTGTGTGCATGGCGCGAAACGTTCCAGTATCAGATGGTTAAACAGAGTAATTAACAGGAGTAGCCAATAGCCGCTAATTAGTTCGTAGAAATGGAAGTATTGCTTCGCGGCTATCATTTGATATGACATAGGTACCGATATTTACAATTTAAATATCTCGCTGCAACCCGTGAAAGCAATATTCCGTGAAATTGTGCTGCAACATGATAGATATTTGATAGCATGTCGCCTACCCAATAAACTGTGTAAAAACTCGATCAGTGTCAGTTAGTAGAGTGCTGGCTTGAGCCCGGTTTATTGCCTCGCTGGCTGGCTGCATCCGGCTCGTAAAATTTTAAATGTTTGCCTTTGGTACCACAACAGCCCTATATTAGACCTTACACAGCGTTTCGTAATATTTTTGATGGGACTTTAAGTACCAATGTTCTGGTTTACTTTCTCGGCTCTGTTTCTCCCCAGAAATTAAATAAATATTACACAATCAATGCAGACTTCGGCTGTATAATGAAAATAATAACAATTTAAAAGTAATGTTGAAATTATCCCCTTGATTATATAATTAAGTCAACTTGCGTAAACATCAGGCAAGTAATTTCAACAAGTTAATATTTGTGGTAAAAAAAACTTTTTATAGCCTACCCAAATTCAGCAAGTACAATAAATTAACAACATTATGTTCAATTTGATCATTCACTTTACATTTAACGAGTTTTTAAATAACTGTATTATTCCCCTTTGGGTTAAATCGTGTGAACAAACTTTAAATAACTTAAGACCGCACATAAAGCACAAAGACAACAAAATGGTAAAATATTTATGTTTGACATACAAGCTCATGATGACCTCGAGCACTCGATTGCCTTGAAACTTAACATTTTGTTAACACAATTGCATGGTTTCGTTATAAACTATACCCATAGTTATTTTTATCCGTTTCCTGACTCCCATGTTCTATGACATAATAGCTCACAATTGAATATCCAAAGTTCCAAACGCCTAAACGACGTAAAAAATAGATGAATTTAAATCTCGTAAATAGATTTGATATTTATTTCCTATCAAAAGCTTTGCTTTGATCAGTAACTCGGCCAGGTCCTATGACAGTAAGTTCTTTATGAAAACCCTTTTACAATAGACACTACTTCTAATCCAAAAACATCCAAGATTTCATTCAATTCGTTCACGTAAGAATTTCTTTGTAGAAAGAAGCTAACATATAGAAAGGATTTGGCTTTTAGAGATTTTTACTTTTTGCCGTCAAAAGAAAGTCTAGTCGCGTAAATGTCACATAAACAACCTTTAGGTACTACAACAATGTGGATTATCTTGGTGATTTACTAGGGACATTCGGTCCCGAAACCACTTTTTCCAAATCAACTTGTCTTGTTCTGCTCCACGGAACTGGAATCCGGAGTTTTGGAATTCGTAACCGCTGTTTATGATGGTGTCTGCTTGTATTGTTATTCGATACGGGACCTGTAAATAAAAACCCACTAACCCAATTTGGGCTCGGATATTATAAAAGCTCGAAGAATGGTGTACTTGCCGTATGTAACGTTACTTCATTTGTTGCAGTTATTTGTAGTGTATTTGTAATTTAAGTCACATTATGAGTGTAAATAAATAAAATACAGTGTATTTACTTGCTACTATTTACTTGCGAATTACCGTAGTAATTCGTAATCATGATTTTTAAGTCAAGATTCACTTACCATTTATGGAAGTTTATTTATAAACGTTGCTTAAAGTTAAGTGACGTTCAAACGTCAAAAATGTGTAGTTAAACACTCGCTAATCATTACTTAACTTTAACGTTTAGGTATACATAAACCCCTATAAGTTTTAGCGCTTCAATCTGCTTGTCAGCCTACCTATTCTGTAAAAATCTCACCGTGAAAACTTAGGTGAAGTGAGCTTGGAGTGAACTGTCACTGCCTTAGCATCAGTAGGTTTCGATGACAGTTCACTGCACGCTCACTTCACCTAAGTTTTCATGGTGAGATGGTTACAGATTAGCAATGCTGTAGTTACGTATGGAAGTTTTCCTTGTTTTCTTCTTAGTTCAACACAGACCCGGTACACCTCCCATAGCAAATTGTTATGTAATAAGCTTAGATCTTTATTAAAATATAAATATTCATTGTATGCAGCAAGTTTATGGCTGATCTCGGCAAAGTTGGAGAAGCTGCCGCAACAGTTTAGGAAGTTTGTATGGATATAGGAACAGTTGGGGAGTTACATAAATATTTCAGGTGCTCGTGGAATGATTTATGACCTCAACATTAAGATATACGTATATACCTAAGTACGTTGATTCAATCTTATATAGTTATATTTTGCAGGTATTCAATCTCGCGATACCTGTCTCTATTATAGTCAAGTATTAATTTTTTGTAAGAATTTATCTCTATAATATCAATGGCGACACGACTGGAAAGCTATTCCAAGAAATCTTGATCGGAAATCTTATTATAAGTACTCGACATTTATTAAATTGGAAATTAATAGATTGCGGAAACCTCGCTAATTGTCCGCAGAAAGCTCTTCCGCTGATTTGTAGTATCGCTTAACGAGCCGCTGATAAAATTAATGATGATAATGAAATTAAAAGTAAGGTTACCTCGATTGAATTGGTATTACTGTACCCTTGATCCGTATCGATATCGTAATGCAATTGCCGATGTCACAATAACACCTATAATTTAAAACCGTCAACAACTTAATAATAAGGGCAAACAGTCTAAAAATGTCATTACTTGCCAAATTTATTTTTATTTAACAGAAGTTAACCGAGTTACAGGACTGGTTTCATAAGAAAAGCTATTATTTAAATTGCGACAGACGGAAATATATTAGATTTTCCAGGACGAAGATGCTTTACGGGAAAGTAATTTCGTGTTAATAAAAGTGGAAGTTTTTTTTCTCATTACTTGTTGTAACGTCAGTCTTGTGCGGAGTGAACGTGATCGTGAGAAGTTTCTCGGATATTACTTAGCTATGAGTTGACTCAAGCCGAGGGGAAATTAAACTTACCAGAAAACAGATCAAACTAAACGTAGTAAAGCGATGTAAATAACCTTTACCTATTTTTTGCTAGAATAGGGAAAGATCAAAGAAAGGTTGGATGGATTATGGGAATGATGATATAGCTAGACAGGGGGTGAATCTGAACACTGAGAGTTTGCTAGAGCCTATGGAAGAAGATGGCATGCAGCGTCGTTCCCAAATAAATGAAGATAAGGCCAAAACGAATAAGGCCTAGGGACATACAATATTAAATTTTCTAAAGCAATGTTCTACCCTGTAGTTTCAAATTTGACTTATCACATAGTGCAAGTACTGCAGCTGCAACCTAGTGCGATACAGCACGTTGACGACAGAAATTCCATCGACTATCGAGGAGAGTTCGGTATCCTTTAGCACGTTTTATAGCAGATCTAAAAATATAAGATATCCGACCACACATGACACTCGCTACATGTTGCACTTTACTATGATTGTATGAACTTCGCTGTTTTCAATATTTTCTCAATCGTAGATCGGGTTTACCAATATCTTGGATCAATATTTTGCTAAGGAGGCTATTAAAATCCAGACAATTTATTTTCATCAAGGTTTTGATTTAATCCTTTGATGTTTTTAATTATTTATCTGGAAACGTGAACGAGAAAAGCGACAGCCTTTGGTTATAATGATTAAATAATCAAATCGTGGTCGCAGTTAAGCCATTAAAAAGGTTTATAGTCTACAATATTTAACGACTAAACCGAGTTTACGCTGATAACTCTCATGCGGTTTACGCAAGACAAATATATAGAGGGATTCGCTTGTAAGTGGACCACAGATACCTAAGTATTACAAGATAATTACTATCTGCTCCGTTTCGAATGAGTCTTCATTGTTTAAAGTAGATAATGGATCTCCAATTTATTAACATTTTCTTTTCTAAGCACTGTGTTGTACCTAATGTGCCGTTTTAATAATGTTGGTATTCTTATAGCTAGATAATGATTTATAATTAAGTACCTATGCATTTAAGTGAGCTAAATTAGGGCGATAAGAATGATTAACATAAAAATGGATGAATGGATTAATGGACATATTGGTGAAAGAAAACATCGCGTGGAAACCTGAAGCTCATTTCAGACTACGTTATAATATATATCATATGGTTCATAACACAATAATATCGCTCGCCGTACATTTCCAATAATATATAGTATAGCAAACTGTGAACGTGTTCTAAATAAATGTATGGCAACCGATATTGTTGTGCTATGAACTATAATGCTTTCCTGCTAATATTATAAACGCGAAAGTTTGTGAGGATGGATGGATGGATGTTTGTTACTCTTTCACGCAAAAACTACGGAACGTATTTTGATGTTTGGCACACAGATAGTTTATAACCTGCATTAACACATAGGATACTTTTTATCCCGTTATTCCCTCGGGATCAAGACTTATGCCGGTGCAACACCGGGGCGCTGCTAGTATGCTAATATTGTAGCGTAGTCTGAAATGAGCAAGCAAGCGTAGTGATCAATGCTCATATGCCTTCTCTGTATGAGAAGCAGTGGGATAGCAATAGGCTGGTATATGTCTATGCTGGTATGTTTGTTTGTAATTTTATTCGGTTGCTTTGCTACAGTATTTTATTATTGGAATTTATATTCGTAAAGCCATGTCCATAAAGGTCCACCCAACTTGTTTCATTTTATGCATTTGTAGTATTGCTTGATCTTTCAATTCATTTCTCAGTAATGTTAAAAAAAAATCCATCGTGTTACGTACGTAAATAAGTTATATATTTTTTATAACATATACACCCCTATGCCTCTATAATTATGATTAGCAAGGACCGTAGCGGTAACAGGGGGTCTAGACAAAATCCCTTTTCTGTAAGCGTTAACGCCAACGGAAAGATCAAATTGTATGCAGTTGACAGCAGCAGTCACGTGAAATCTCTAAAACTAATGTCACCTCCATACAATTTGATTTTTCTGTTGGCGTTAAAGCTTACAGAAAAGGGATTTTGTCTATAGCCTCTGGTACCTTTTAACTGAGAAAGAGCCGTTTCCCTTCCATCAACGTTTTCTTATTAAAGAATAATGAAGTGAGAAAATGTGTGAAAAACCGGTTCAGTATTATTTACACGAGCCTATAAATCTGTTAAGTGTGCTTGTGTGTGTAGTATGTTTATTTATGCTTTATGTGTGAAGTAGAAAAATAAATAATTCTTAACTTACGTCTTTTAGACAAGATGTGTGAAATAGTTTCGACTTTTTGACGCAAATCCAGTTTCTATGGCTGAATATAAATTAGTGACGCCATATGAAAAAAACTTGTGAAAAAATTAATTGGTTATTTAATGATTCGCTTTTTATTCTTTTTAAGTATTTGATTTATTTTGAGTGTTTGACGTACCTAATAAATAATTTAAAAAAATACAACATCTTATTATGCTGTGAATGTAACATTAAAATACTAGCTGTAGTCCGCGGCTTCGTCTGCCATTCAGGATGTAAAGTATCCTATGTCCATCTCGAGTCTACTCATGTGCTAAATTTCATCCAAATCCGTTCAGCCGTTTTAGCGTGAAAGCGTAACTGCGTAACAAACAAATATTAGTTAGGATTTTGTCAATCATTTAATATTTATGCAATGACTAATGCAGGTGAACTCACAGAAAACAACGATAACGATAAAAACTATGCAAAGGGAACACGTACCTAGTTAATTTGTTATTAAGAAATATTCAAGTGAATAGAATAAATTTTACAGTAATTGATTCTAAATATAGGTTAAGTGCGTTTACCGGTTCTAAATGCGTAATTTTCGATAAAATATAAGCGTCAAATCACTGTGACATAATTAGAGCCTAGTATATTACGGTCTGTTTTATTGACAGCAAACCAGTTGGGTATAGTTAATCCGTTTAACAGTGGCGACATGTCTAATAACCGCTGGTGTATAAGTGTGTTGTTTTAATTAGATAAGGTGAAGTGGGTTCAGTAACGACGCCATGACAGTCACCTGTCATCGTGAGCTGCCGTGCTGCTGTTATGTATGAACTAATAACGTTACTAATTGATTATTATTGGGTACTTCTATGATTTAAAATATTCATCAATTGCTTGGTATTACATCGAATAATGACCATCATAGACAACTACCAATAGTAAAAAAACCTACCTATTACCTTTCTAAAGATAAAAAATACCTTAACTCCTATTTTGTTAGTAGAAATGACCACAATTTTTTTTAACTTAGCCGAAACTTATTTTTTCGCTTAATTTAAGCGGCATATTACGTCTGTTTTTAAACATTACTGCATACAAGTTTTAAAACATTACTGTTCATGGTTTTTATATAAAATAAGAAAATGTTTGTATGAAAAATGCAACTTCTTTAAAATTCCCCATACAAAACGCTGATTTCATAGTAATACTAATAATATACAAATAAACATTTTACTTTCGTCATGTATGCTTGCCGAAAGAATATTAATCATTGTGATCGATCAATTTCTACGTTGCGTTGTACACACGGCTACACATCAAGCTATACATTTCCAGTATAAGCTGACCTCGCATTGTACGGAAATCCTATACAATGCGAGATCAGCATAAACTGGAAATGTATAGCTTGATGTGTAGCCGTGTGTACTGTAGTTCAAGTTTATTATGACCCGTAATTTCATGTCTCTTGACATTTTACAACTTTTTTGTTTGGAAGTGATTGGGAAAGTAAGTTTATTACCACATAAAATAAATGGTTTTGTCCAATGAATCATTAGATTTCGTTCCAATTGACATTTAAACAACAGAGTAGAGCAACGTCAAAGTTATCAAAGTTATTTTATTGTGCAATTGAATTGATACAAAATAACGCATTTGTGCCATAACAAAGATGTATGTACTTGCAATATTATCTTTTTTACTAAACAGACCGCAATTCATATAAAAAACACGGAAGCTTGAACCTGATATTAATAAAAAAACATAGGTATCTACGTCAGTACATACGTGTTTTACGATAAGAAAGATGAATGTACTGTTGTAATCTGAATCCGATGTTTTCTATATGAGTATTTCTCAAAATAAATGTACATCCGTTGAAAAAAAAGTGTGCCTCGAAATAGTAACAAAATTACGATGTTTTTATTTAACCATACGTACAAAAAATAACGTAATTGTGAATAAAAACTATTAAACTTTAAAGTTGTGAAGAATAAATATTATAATCATAATATCTACCTAATTTTAGAAAGCTTTTTCAAAACGATATTTTTTGCGTTTCATACAAAAATCAAATTGCCACCCTACGACCTCATACCTGTAACACTTCATAAAATACGTTAGGTCGCGTTAATAT
The DNA here is from genome assembly GCA_947522985.1 of Lithophane socia. Classification (NCBI taxonomy): domain Eukaryota; kingdom Metazoa; phylum Arthropoda; class Insecta; order Lepidoptera; family Noctuidae; genus Lithophane; species Lithophane socia. The sequence continues at coordinate 7,278,065 of OX383258.1, read as the reverse complement.
TATGCATTTTTGTGTATTACGGATCTTGATTAAATTGAGTTTCTGTATAATAGTGATTTTCTATGGGGTTTCATAATAAAAAGATTTAAAAAATGCGAAAAACAAAATGAGTATTGTTCATTTACTTTTTAGTAACTTACTCTTTAGTTACGTTTTATTCCTACTTCCACGTAATTTCTGAACACATCCGTTACCTTTTAACACGGGCAACACTAGCTTCATTCTGATTGGCTGTTGGTCTGACGTCTCCGCCATAACTTTTAATGTGAAAATCAGTTTTGAACGTGTTGTATAAGTGAGATTACTTTTTCGTTACAAGAAATACTATAGCATTTTTTCACATTAAGGTAAGTCTTGATTTACTTAAATTACTGTAATACGTGTCGTAAGAACATTTAAGCGTATTATATTATTTGCAGTTTCAGGTTTTATCAAACCATTGATTTCTTAAGACCCAATTTTGTACAATTTTTATTACTTTTTCGTAACGTTTCTTATGAATTTCGTTACGTTACGAAAAAGTACAAATGCTGAGTGTATACAGTTCTTTTAACCTATTTACCAACTAAAAGCATAATATATACACATATACACGTACACACCCAAATACAAACACATACGCACACTTTCATTATTATTTTTCTTGTTTTTTTTTATTTTAATAATTTTTGACTTTTTCTTTAATAATAATTATGTAAAAGAATATTCCCCTGATTTATTTTAAATCCCATAAAATGGTCCTATCAAATACAAGTAGGTACTTATTACAATAAATAATTAAGAGAACAATGCATAAAAATTACGAATATACATATTAAATAAATTATAATTCTCCAATGTATGTGTAACAAGCCTTATGTTTACTATTTAGTTACATCTAGGACTATTTCGTAACAATATTTCGTAACAACTTTTTCGTTACGTACATTTGTTTTGAGAAACACTCATATGTAAGGCAATGTAACAAAGATAATTTGAAGTGTCGTGAACCTCGGTTTAGGGGGTCAAATGTAAGGACAAGTTTACAACGCAAGGACAGCTGTGTAACACGCCATTAGATCTCCAATTTGAATACTAGCCAAATATAACAAGAGCCGGTGCGACATGGCCAACAACCATGTCAACAGGATGATATTTTGTTTTTATAGTGCAAAAAATAAACATATTCATATCAATTATAAGCCAAAATAATTTGCTAACCTTAAAATACATTCGTGTGCAAAAAATCTAGATTTGAAGTTGGTCGTGAGTCGTGACGATAAGTTTGTTTTTGTTTTACGTAGATTTAACTATGAAAATCAATTTATTAAAAATAAACTTCACGTTTCAGCGGATATATTGACCGCGTATTTTTATTTAATGGCCTAAACATTACTAAATTACGGTCATAACATCATTTATCTCTTGTGGATAGTTACTAAAATAAACAGTTAATTACATTAGCAGGCCTAAGGCTCAGGCATTGATAGATCAACGTTAAAGTTAGTGAATTAGAATAAATTACACTGTGTTGATATTTATGTTACTCAGTTTAGTTGCTTTAAATAATTTAGATCAACAATGTGGGCGTGAGATTTTCCGTGATATATTATTTTTGTAGACGGAAGCAATGTTATTGCACTGTGAGTCTGTGAGTATCCCTCAGTATTTATTCATATTTCGAGGTGACAGTCTATTTTGGTGCCGCCATCCAGCGCCACAGCCCTGTGATGATGATGACAGATGTCCGTGTACATACAGATTTCAGAACGTTTTAGCATTCCCATGTGAAAACATGTCAGCATCATTCGAATTCGTCATCTCTCGAAGATGATGATAATCGCTCATGCGACCAATCAAAATGTAGACGTTTATGAGTTTACGACTGGTTCTATATCCGCGTCTGTTATTATAACGTTATAATAACCGCGAATTGAATAAATTAAATGAATGGTTTTTTAATTTCCTAGGTGGGTGTTGTGGAAGATACTGGTTCCTGGTTGACAAGCCTGGCCCTTGTAATTTATTTCATGAATAACGTGTCATAAATGCCATGGTATTTTAATTGGCTTCCAACGTAATTGATAACTTACTTGTAAAAAAAAAGATATAACTATCGATGTAATGTGACTCATTAAATATATGTCTATCTAAATGTTCTCATAATGTGATATTTATCTACTAAATAAGAGAAAACAAACAAAATTTGTCATTCAACACTCGAAATTCGAGGTTAGGTTATTAGAAGAATTTTAGGTGATTAACCTGTGAATGAGTTTACATAAGCTAGGGTACAAGATTCCAGTACCTACGGCGTACGTCAAGAGTGTCGAGACCGTCCACGGATATTTGCGTTTACAAACGGATATTTGCACTAAAGGCGAGATAAAATTAGAAGTTTATTTTCGAGCTAACGACTGTTAAGACGCCAGCGCCATCACGTTGCCTGTTATTGTTTACTCGTCATCAACGTAAGCTTCGTTTACATATTTGAGTAATCAGTGATCGATACAGTTGCATGACACTACCTACAGTACCTATAATTGAGGAAAGCCACATACTGTCTTTTTCCTATGAATCACTGTATGATTCAATTGGTGTTTCTAAACGACACTGTACATAATGATAATGTCACCACAACAACAATCAACTTTTATCTATCGTTAACAAGCTTAACTCGCGTTACTTAATTATCTTTACCGTAGTTCTGTTTACAAATCGTTAACTGTTTACTGTGTCGCAGCTGTCATAACCTTTTTTGTTTCAAGTAGCTGCATTAATTTTGATTCATGTTTTTTTCCCTCACACAGTCATGCATGGCTGTCTAAATATTTGAACATCCACCTCAGTCGTATAAAATTTTCCTCGTATTTACCCATTTTTCCAAGAAATTAATTTAATTACTTCATTATGATCCGAATTTGGTGTGTTATCAATAAAATTTTAATAGTTGCAGACTGTTGAATGGTGTCTTGCTGTTATTCTTTTGTTCGCAGACAGTCAGTTAACGCCAGTGACGTCATCCTTTGATGTATCGCTTACTATCCTTCCATCTACTACCACATTGTCACTTCTATCGATATGAACAAAGAGCTCATTATGTCTGGATCTGTAATTGGGTCCATTACCATGCTAATATCATCGGTAATGCGATTACTGTACTTATCGTCCGCTACTTACTGCATTATGACAGGGAGCTTGATACTGTTGATACAGTATAACCATTAGGGCTGTCAGCTTAGCAAATCGTCGCATTGATACACGAAAATCAAAAAAACTGTAACATTTATAACACAAAGTTAACTAGCACCGACAAAAACATGAATGATTTAAGATAAGACCCAAATCTGGTTGTTAATTAAAAACTGGATATGATCATATGACGTGACTTCTGGTCAAGCGCATTTATAAAATACATATAAACTGACTTAAGATTAGCGTAACATTTGAAGGTAAGTGACTGAATCGGATCCTGAAATCGATGTTTTGCGGCAACCGTACGCAAATTGCTTGCGTACGGTTGCCGCAAAACCCATTAGCTTGGCGAAAATTCCTTCTGCACAGCACTGTTGTAGTGTAGAGACATTGTCATACTCGGTGATTTTTTTAAGCTATTGTCTTTAGAGCTTTGTTTACTTTGAATTCACATGAAAGGACGGGTTCCGAAACGACAAGCAAGCTTTGTCTGAAAAACAACAGTATGAATTATAAAGTTGCGGTTGCATTTGTTTAGAGAAATCGCTCTCTGATCTGGCCTAGAAGGAAAAACATACCTACGGAATTAACAGCTTATCGTCTTGCGCCAAGTATGTTGGGATTTGAGAGAGAGAAATAGGTCACACTGGTTCTCGGTGCAATTTATCTCTACTTATAGGTTAGGTTATTGCAATCTTAACAGCCTTCTGCGCTCCACTATCCATGGCTAAAAATGTCTTAGTGGACGGAGTTTTTACGGCAAATTCTAAATGAAAGTGAAAAAGAGTTAGTCGTTAGTCAGATCGCTTTATTATGCACGCTCGTTTACAGACGAAGCACTAGATTTTCCTCTGCGATAAGGAAGCACGTTTTTTTGTGAATTTCACACTGAATCAGTTGTCTGGTTTCCGCAATCTTGAATGAGATCAGGGGCCGTATTATAAATTATTAATTGCATCATTATACCACTGCGAAAAAAGGATGGTGCTATCGGTCTTGTATAGCTCCATCTCTCACTCACACTAGTAGCATTAACACGTCATAATACGGCCCCAGGTTTTCGTCAATGTTTTTTATCCTGGTGCTTGCTGTTGTCAATCTAGTTTATGTTATTTAGATTTCTGACACAATCAACAAGATATTGTGTGTCACCTATTTGAAAATGTTTATGCAGTCCCAAAGTCAATAAACTATTTTCAAATCACACTTGTTTCTTATTATCAATCAGTTATACAATGAATGGTTTTTGTTCGACATTTTGTATTCGTATGTCAGAGCTCCGAATCCTAAATATACATTAAATATAGTAAATACATAGGAATAGGTGTCGGTTTCATGATGTATAAATATTAATATGTCGTACCTCCATATGATTATGAAACCAAAGGTTTTAAAAGTAAATTTATAAATGATTAGGGTGCAGACGAGGAAAATCAATACCAGTCCGTCATTTGATTGGTATGGTAACCTATATAACCTGTTTACCACCGTTTGCCGTAGCTAGTTATCCATCTATTGGCTATTGGAAATGTTGGAGGAAGCTTTGATTACTTATATAGAGATATTTGGACATTGCATCGGTATGTAATTCGGACATGCAATTTGTTTTGATTACAGCTAGATTTCTTTTTTTATTCGGTTTTCACTAAAAATACAGAATTTAATTATTCATGGGCTTTCTTTCATTTCGGAGTTTCCTGTTATCTTTGTTCGCAGTGATTCAATTCACGTGGGAGACGTTGTTTTCAACATAAAGAAAAGTACTCCATTCTTTGACAGAGTTGCTTCCATTTCTTCGGTTACAAATGCCACAATATTGTCTTGTTCTTGTTAAAAGGAAACACTGATCTTCTGTAAAGGTTCTACGCTTAAAAAATAAAGATGTATTTTGTCAAAGAATGTTTAAAATCGTATCGATATTTAAATTTTTCTATACAGTTATTTCTGTCTGAAACATAAAGCAGTTTACCCTACATATTTTAACGAGTACATTAATAATGTATTGTTAATTTTGTTTATCATTAAGGCCGCTCGGAGCTTGTTCTTCAATAGTTATGCTAACGAACTCCTTGACTACGAAGTTGGTTGAACTTTTTAACTTTTGCTCAAGTTTTCTCTTTGTTAATCATCTTTAGAGTAAGAATGTAATGAATGAACGATGGAAATTATTTTAATACTAACTCTTATCTATTTCTGTTTAATGTTACTTGTAGTATGGTTGCAGACTTATTAGACGTGACGAATTACCGAAATATGTAAGTTATTGCAAACCTTCAACCAAACGTAATAGATTCTACCGTCAATTAATTAGATTAATTAGCTCAACGTTTTTCTACCTGTAGATACGCAGGTAATGCGGTCAAATACATATAGGCATTATGAGTCAACGGAAAGCAATTTCAAGCCACGAATGCACCGGATCTGGCGATCGTAATAAAGGTATGTTTGGCCGCAACCTGCGCTTTCATTGACTGAAATTCATGAGTGCGACTCGTGGGGGGCTCGAGTCGTCGGCTGGCGCCGCGGTGCGCTTTATTCGCCACTACTAAGCCTGCCGGGTTTATTGACCCGGCGACCGTGACCCCCCTTCCCCTCTTCTCACCATCTTCCCCGCGGTTTGAAACTGTTTTCTAACTTATTTGTTCTCATCCTCGTCGTGTATTATCCGAAGGCTTATTCCAAAAATAATGGGATCAACTTTACCGCTACGGCTTCGATTTTGTGATATTTTATCACAGCCATATTTCACGAATTTGGTTATTTCAGATATGCATATCTAATATGCGGTAGCTTTCCTTGTAGATATTTCATATACCTAAGGTTTTACATCCGCCCGTACACCGCGAGATCTAGTTTATGCAAGCCGTTTTTCCTGTAGATACAAACATTGCTATACCAACTTTCCAAAACACTTTTATCGCAGTCGATGCTGCTTGTCTGCTGGATTTCTAAATGTTACCCTAACCCACTAATAATTTATATAAAAACGTTAAGACACAGCTGTATTTGTTTCCATTAAACGCGTTGGCTCCTATCAATAACCACTACACAAGTTATTTCATAAAAGCATATCAGGCCCTTTCCTGACAACATGTTTATTTCAATAAAGATAAAGAAATTTCCTACGTAATGGACGTCTGCGCCGCGTTTTATCTCTAATTGGGTTGTATTGCCAGACGAAATGGTCGCTCGGTTCGGGACGCGCTTTTAAAAGTAGAACATTTGTGTTATCTCACATTTAAGAGCTTTAAATAAATGAGGTATTTACTATAGATAGATGGTATGGTTAAAAAAAGCAGACACTATTCTCAATAAATAGAAAAAGTTATCCCCAGCAGACAACTAGTTTTTCACACATTTCATTCTTCGCGACACTTTTTCTCTCCGCCTTGCTAGGTTACTCGCTATCCTGTCTGTTAGAGATGTCTGGGCAAAAGTAACGACTCTCAAATGAAGACTTAAATATTCAAAGACCATGCATGAGGCGGCCCCGGTTGACAAGATTAGAACTTGAATTGCAAATATTTTGTACGTGATAAATCTTACGAATTTACGACGACACCTATGTACGATCTTATTGTAGTTACTTAGAACAGTTACACAACAAAACCTCTTCAAATAAAGACCAAAACCTAGGAATAATGCGTAACAATGAACAACTTCATGTTTAAAATGTCGGCACACAAAATAGTTTTCCGAGTTTCTTTATGAATAGCACTCTTCCATGAAAATATCGTATCGGTCTACCACGTGTTACATTAGTAATAAACTATTGGCGCAGCGCGGCCACACGGTGCAGCTGCCAAGTCTTCACAACGGTGGTTGACATTCTGATGAGGGGCTCAGATTACCCTGCCAGGGAAATAAATGTGATATTTAAGGTTTCTAATTATTTTTCGGTACTTTTTACCAATACATGACAGTTTTCAGTATTGGATAAGGTAAATATTTTGGACTATTTAGGTGTCCCAATATTATCTGGACAAGTCGCCAGTTCGTAAATATATATAATCTTTTTATTTCGACCAACAGTGGATCATATACAAAAAATACAAAATTACAAAATAAATCAAAATAAAAACACACAAAATACAAACATATACAATATAAAAAGACAAAACATATTACATATCTCGATTGCCTAGTATGTGAACCATACAGCAATGGTTCAGGTTAAAGGCCAATGAGATTTAAGTAGCTACAATGCAAGTCTAGTTATGCGTAGTATACATACATATATAAAATGCTACGCACATGTAATCAGACAACACTAAAATATTTTCTAACAAGACTTACCGTCGTTGTATCGAGTAACGACATTACACAACAGTAGCCTGAAACACCGACACGTGGTAATTGTACGGCAAAAATTTCAACATCGGTATCGTGGTTCATTAGCTATCGGATGCAGGCGCGGGACTCGATTATGCTAATCTGATTGTCTCCGCGCGCGACTCGCCTGGCCTGGCCCGTGTTGGAGACTAATTTAATCCGTAGTCGTCGCTCTTTTCTACAATCAATAAAACAAGGATTACCCTACAAAACTACGTAATAGTTTGCTTAAAACTAAATGGGACACAGTGATTAGGGCTAATCTATTAAGTAGGATTTCCCAAGTTGTACTAATCTTAGAACTTTCTTCGTTCGAGAGCAAATTAAGGACTTGTTTGGTTTACAAAGGACTTGGGTAAAATAGTTGACTAAACGGCAACTTTCTTTGAATGTTTATGCTCCTTTTTCCCTTTTATTTGAGCATGTTTCCGCTAACCCTGTATTAAATATGCTGTTTGTGTTATGAAGCTGAATTTCTTTTAAGTCCTGGCTCATTCCTGCCACGGTTGGTGTATGTGCGGTGTCCCTGTGGCGTAACCGCAGGGTATGGAGCACCTTTAAACCTTTCCATTGGTGGTCTGGCGCTGAACGGAGCTCGTTTACCCTTTGAACTTAAAGAGAATTTGCCCTTTTGTCAGTTTTAAACGCCTCGTCTCGCTTAATATTACTACAATTCGATCCTAATCGTATTATTGAAGAACACTTGCTTTGTCATACAATTGATATGTTCGGGTAGAATCGTGGTTAATTCAAGTAGTCGTCTGAGTTGATCAAAGCCCAGCTATAATTGACTCGTTTATTGTCGCCTTGTTTCGAGGTAATAATTAAAGCAACGTTCTGTGCTTTCGTATGTGTAATTAATAATTATGAACTGCTTCTGTACAACCTGAAACTCGCACTTAATACGATTGGGAGATGATAAGGCTCTCTGAAGCATTAATGATGAGCAGATAGCTCAATACAAACCACCAACAATGATCCACTTCATTCGGTTTATTTCGAATTATTCGTAAAATATGTCTTTTATTGCGACTTTTAAACATCATGTTTGTTGTTTTATTACTGTGGTTTGACTCGAATAGAATAAGTGACGACTCGGACTTTTGATACTTCACTTTGCTTTAAAAGCCAAGAACACTTAGGAGCTGTCTCGCAAACTCCACTCGATCGTACTTTAAAAGCTTCACGTGATGGTCCGCCAGACCCGAGCCCGAGTTACTAGCACTACCCCGGGGTGGCATCGGCACATTACTCCCACTAAAGTACGGTATTTCTGATTTCAAATTCAGTTAAACTTGCATAAAAGTTTCGTTCGCTTTTGTCCTTATGTATTCCAAAAAACCTCATATACCTATACCGTAAATTAACTGTAAACCAAGTCGGTAAAGAATCCGCCTACGTAAATGTTCTAATCACTGACATTTTTATTACTGGTAAACGCAAAGGAATTTAAATTAATGTAGCTTAGGATCTTGATTATACTTGATGTCATAGTTTTGATTTCCGTTAAAACCTCGATTTTCTCATTTCTGAATTTGAGATTTATGAGAGGTGATACGATCGTTTTATTGATAGAAAGAAAAAAAGTCTCACTTAGCCAACCATTAATGACTCCCACACCTCAAAGTATGTAATATGTCAAGATAACAAGACGTAGGTTTTCTGAATTTATAACTATTTTCTCTCGTAGAATAAAAGTAAGGCGTATGTTTGGCCGTTGGCGGTTATAAAGAAACATTATGGAATTACTTTCCTACGTAAGGCATGATTTTAGCTATAGGGTAATTTGGCATTCTCGAAACCACATTATAAATTGTTGAATTTTTTTACGCATTACTTCATATTTTCAGAATAACAATATGAAGCATAAACATTAAAGTAAAATTAAATGTTCTAGATGAGGAGGAGGGGGGTGTTATGCGCGGCGGTGAGGTGAGGCAGCGGGTGCGGCATGGACCATGCGGTGAAGGCGATGTCGGCGCGCGGGCCGCTGTCCCGGCTTGTGGCGAGGCGGCGGTTTGAGTCGGCCGAGCTGGAGGAGCTGTACGCGCGCTATGCGTGTAAGCTGCAGCGCACCTCCGTCGGCTCGGCGCTGGCTCTGTGGGCGCTGCTTGCTGCCGCGCTCGCCGCTGTCGATGCCACTCGTGGCTGGCGAAGGGCACCACAGGTAAGTTGAGCTATTATTAAAACACAATTTAATTTATTTTATTATTTATGTACACACAGTAAAATACAAAAAAGATACGACATAATTAAAATATGAGTACAAAGGTACTGCTTATTTCTTAAGAAATTTCTTTAAATTAGACTGTTCGGAAATTATCATAGATTTAGCTAAAGCATTCGAATGAGTCGATTACAAAAGGTTTCTCTAATGGCTACTTAGTTAGTGGTTGGACTAGACTTTTAAAAGGGAACCTCCTAAACTTACATGAGATACCAATTGAAAACATGTTTTATCTATTAGTCTAATACTTGTAAAACCCCGTTTCAGATAAAAAAGGATTGGGAGTACCCCAAGGCAGCATATTTAGTCTAGTTCTTTTCCATTGACAATCAAACTAAAAACACAAAATATAACCTTGAACTATAAAATTACATTACTTTCAAGGTTGTGTTTCGTGTATGAGTTTGAGGTAAATGTACAATGAAAGTCACGCAGTGCATTTCAAACACGTTAAATGAAGAAGATAGGTTTCTGTGTCGCGACCGATGCCAAATTACTTGGGCTTCAAGTGCAATATGTATAAAATCTAGCTTATTGCATCATATTGATTATTTTTACCCTTCGTGAAAAGGCATGATGTTATGTGTTATTGTTGTGAAGTTTCCATCTATGACGCTTAACATACCTAACTGAGAAAGGCAGGATTACTTTAAAATCAGCCGTTCTAGCATGATTTACATGCATACAATCTCACGGGTGCCGATAAGAAGAATGATTTGATAATTATTTTGCATTAATAGAACTTTTGATGACAATAATATGTAATTTTGCATACATTATTAACATATACTTTTTTGTTTAGGTCGGTGTTTTGACCGCACACGCACTACTATGTAGTGGATTAGCGTGGTGGTGCGGTCGCGCTGGTGTAGCACCGGAGAGGCGATTACCGCGAGCTTGCTGGTTAGCACTGGCTGGTGGTGGCGTCGCTCTAGCTGCCACGCTACCCGCCTGGAGCACCGGTGCAGCGGCTGAAGGCGCTGCTCACGTTGTGTGGGCCGTCTTCGCTGCATATGCGCTGCTACCGGTCGGAGCACCTGTCGCCGCGGCCTTCGGCATCCTTCTGCCTACAGCGCATACCATCGCATCAGCACTCGTCGCTAATCGCTTTCCTTATCACGTTTGGCAGCAGGTCAGTTACCCATAATCTCACTTTTGGCTAATTTTCAAGAGTATAAATTCTTTGAGGTATTTATGTGGCATCAAAGTGTATTGAAGCTCTCACAAAACTACGAACAATTGTCTGCTATAAAATGTTCAAGTGTAGCCAAGCACGGACAGTACCTCACCTACATATCGATTGAAGTTCATCGTGCGACTCGACGAAGCAATAAAACCAGACATTTGTGTTAACTTAGGGTTGCTCAGCTCGCAATATGTTAGTTTCACAGTCTTGACCTTGACAAACGTCCAAAGCGAGTCGGTGCTTCTAGTAAATACTTGTCGAGTAAAAATGGTCTACCTAAATGACCTCAGGGAGTACAGTTAAAAGTTTATTCTTTAATATTATGTTCGTAGTGAATATCTCACGATGATTCTGAATTGGAGTGACAATTACCAGATTTAAGCTGCTTATGTTCACGGGCAAATTAAAAAAGTTAATTCAGGAAAGTGTTGTTTCGAGTGCAGTCATAAAAGTTATAATAAATCTCGTAGCTACGTCGCATTATGTAGTATAATCGAGTTCGTAGAACTACCCTTTTACTATACCTATAACATTAACGATGTTTTAAAGGTCAAGTTTTGTGGAATTGTTATAGAATCTGTTATAATTCCACATCGAAACAGATTCTCTTCTTTGGCATTTTATATTTTTATGTAGTAGGTACTCGTAGGTACACTGCTACAAAAGAGATACATACGTCGTTCATCGAAAGAGTATTAATGGATTTAATAAATGATTGATTACGTTCATATTTTTTTTTTATATAAGGTAATGTGGATCGTTTCATGGTACCACAGCTTTAAAACAACAAAACATTTTGAAATATGTGTGGTTGGAAGTTGGAACTTGAGTATCTGAAGAAGGAAGTAGTTCTTAAAATAGAACATCAACTTGAATTTAGTTACCATGTAAAGTCGTTGCCTTATAAATAAGATTTAAATAACTGCACGATTTCTCCAAGTAGTTTGAAACCGTGCGGAGGTCGTAGCCTTGCCCTCTTGGCGCCCAACGTGGGCCCGCTTATTATGCCTCACTCCAACATAATAAGGATTGCTGTACTCGCGTGCGAAGCTTACGTCATCCTTGCCGACTAAACAAACTTGGCATATCCCTCAATCTACCCTCAAATTTAGCACAATATATGTCTTTGACACAAATATGTAAATCAGGTCTATTAGATAATAGTGAGCTACTTTGTATTGTGACTAATAGCTTCCATAGGATTACGAAGTTTATTACCAAGATAAATCCAACGTGAAATTCTAATTCGGAACGAATCCAACATTAGAAGCACGGCATTTAGAATTGTTAGCATTTAAAAACGCAATAAAACGGAGCGTTTATTGTTCATCTATTTGTGAAGTTTTTATGTGTACATAATAATCTGAATTTATTTACATAGTTTCATGTAGCCATCTCGTTAAAATCACATCAGGAGAGCTCGTTCCTACTGAGCTGAACATAAAGCTTGTCGTTTGCATTACTGCAAGCAGCAATAAAACGGCTTTCTGGCACTGATACTTTCTTAAGGTAGGTGTTATTGTTATAAACCCGTTTTCACTAACACGACGCGATTCTTAAATGTGATTCGGTACTGAGCACTAAAAAACATGTCTGCTACTACTAGGCTATGACTCAGGCTGGCAACTCACACAGATTCGCCGTTGGGTAATACTGAGACACCTCTTACAGGTTGCCTTGAAATTTTTTTTTTACATTATTCAGAGATACAGAACGTGCTTTAAAAAAACCACAGACAAGTGTCAAAAATGTACATTTCGAAGCTTATGAGTTGCCTACTGAGAACCGAATGGTGAAACGGGAGTGATTGCTTAAGGATCTGCTTACGTTAGGCATTTTCTATGTCTCATTTAACGTGACTTCAGTGAAAACGAGCACTATAAAATAAAGTGCTGTTACCTTGCAGTTCAACCACCCTGCCTTGTTCAGTTAAAATATACATGTAATATCTGTATGTATTCCCCCAAGATACCCCATTTTTACACAAATCACGTAGGACGCCAGACGCCTAGGCTTAGATCAAATATTTTTACGCCATGCCAAGCCAATATTTATTTTGTCGGGGCTATTGAACTTGACTAGAGATGACTAGAGAAAACCTCTCCACTGCGTCAATTTATTTGTCAAGGATAACATGATATGTTGGCAGATTCTGCCAAAGGTTTTCCACAGAAAGGGATTAAGTAGGCCTACCTCGTAAGTGTAAAAGAAGTAACTTGTCAGGAGGAAGAAAAAAACTACGGCTGTAAAAGGTTTGTACGGCGTCTTTTATGTTTTTAGTAATAATATAGTAGATATTAATTAATAAAACACAGAAATGATGCCGTACAAAATTTTTGACAAGTTTCTTCTTTTACAGTTACGAGGTTTTCACTCTCACGCGTCGATATGTAACTTTTTCATGACAAAGAAAATATCCGTGTTTTTTTCTCTCCTTATTCTTACTAAAACTAAAAGTGAGAGTTGCACTCGCATGGTGAGGGTTCCGTACGATAAATATGTTAAAACTTTGAAGAGCCATATCAGAATGATTGACTCTGTAGATTAATAGACTCACTTATAAATATTGACGAAGGCTACGTCCATCACACTGAAGGCATAAAAGCTTTTTGTTTGAAATTAATCAAACGACGGTCTATAAACCGAGCGCCATTTAAATCAGAATAGATTTCCGATAAACATTATGACACGTTGAACAATAGTTTGACAGACGTGAAAAGTGTGATACATTTATGAAACAGTAATGCGACAGTATAATAAAGTAACAGTATTATGTCGCGGCAGTGACCTTGAAATAATTACCTACGGCCGCTCGGTAGATAAACCGATAAGTACCTACTGTTGCGCACTGAAGTACTGATATACACTGAGATTTCGAAGCGAGAATTTTCGGCCGTTTTCTCTGAAGACATAATACTGTTACTAATGTATACTATGGTAATGCTTTAACTTGATACTATCGTTTCCACTAAAATAAGAAAATTTCTTAGTATTTCTGTGGGTGTTGTAAAGGGCTATTAAGTGTAGTGATTATGTCGAAGCACTTATCTTCAATTTATTTGTGGTCGGCGCCACATATCTATTTCTTCCATACTTCTCTATTAATCGTCACCTCAGTAGTCACTCCCTTTCTTTCCATATTATCTTTCACACAGTCCATCCATGGTTTCTTTGGTATTTCCCTACTCAAGTATCTTCATCATGTGCGCTTAAAATTATTCAGGTACCATCCAATTGAATCACTAAGCCCGGTGATAATCGCACTAAGTCTAATTCAAACTAAGAACATCTCATGTTCAAAATTGGACCTTTACACAAGTTCAAGATGGCCAGTCGACCACCAAATAGCCAAATTCATGAACACGTAACATAATAGCAAGACAGTAACATATTATTTGACAGATAGTATCGTTATTTACTGCGTCGTAACTACGCCTGTAGCATCTGGTTTGAATAAATCAATCGGCCAACTTGTAGGTAGAATTAGGTGCGATTTGCTATGGTTCACTGCTTATTATTGCCTTCATCCTGTTAAATAAATGTTCCTGAACACGATTACTGTAAGTTATAGGAGTTTAAGTGCGAAGGGGTGTGGCAGGGTGGGAATCTGTTCTATCATTTGAGTTAACGATGGTAAGACCACAGTAAGACTGTTGCGCAACAAAACATTCAAGACATTTTGTCTACCCAAAGGTTGTCTGGTACAGCTCGCTCTTAGCGATAAGACTGCCCTTTGTGCAAGTTCATAAACATTGTCCTTTATTCTTGTATTTAATGTGTGTACAATAAAGCTTATTGTATTGTACTGCGCATGCGTTAGCGACGACAAGTTCATTATCATTATCACACGTTTCTAAAGTTAATTTATGTAGTTGGAGATACCAAAATTTTTACTATTTTCCTTCTCTATTTATTAATACTTAAATTCTCAGTTCTTTGTAAGTACTTAATTGTTTTTGTGTTTAGTCTAGTCTTCGCAAAAAGCTAATCTATTTTACCTAAATGTCTGGCCATTCATCCCGATATCGTAAGCAGACACTTCAATTTGATTTGCACTTTACAATTTGAATTTCGAATCATTATTATTCATCGTATTTTACAGGTAGTTTGATAGTTTCCTACTACATTAAAATATCTCACTACGTTATACATATAATTGAATGGGCTGGCAATAAAACATGATTGATATCGTGAACTGTAACAAATGTTCAACAGGAATGACCTTAGCGGGCTTTACGTTTCATCCAGATTTTAAATAGCTTACTTTGTTTATTTTCGGAACATAATTGTTGGTAGGAGAGGGCTGCATACGACTCGAGCTGAATTAACGTAGCGTAGATTAAGCTAAGTGCTCATTACTCAATGCTAGGGTTTCCGCACTGAATAGATCCGCTATCATTCGGCTAATGGATGCCGGAACAGGGAATTATGAGGATGGGATCAGTAACTGCCTGTATGCTAATCCCAATCGGTACTAGTTAAGTTTCAAGGCTGCCCGAAGGCTATATTGTGTCGTGAGTCGTGATCTACATATACAGGGTGTAAGGGTAAACACTCTTGTCATTCAAACCATGGGTAGTTGACTTAAATATAAAAATAAATGACCGAACACAACAAAACAAAAACGTTATTTTCATTAAAAGATTTAAAAAAGTTTCTATCCGACACCGTGCTCGCTAGCGAAACAACTGACTGACAGAGGGAGGGGTCGTGCTCGCGGCCGGTCAGGTCAAGTCCCGCGACCCGTGTTGAGACGCAAGTTCGTTGCCCTAGCGCATAGGGCAACGAACTTGCGTCTCTTGTGGTAAAATGTAGATTTTTTAAAATTAAAACAAAAGTTGTAATTTTCCATTGATTTTACGTTCTATAATTGAAACCAAACCACTGGTTGCAAGGATAACGGTGATTACCCTAACACACTGTATAATCTTTTTTTTACTTTTTCAGTGAGTTGCTAATACTGTTACTGTTGCAGCTGTTACGTTATTTTTTACATAGAAGTTTCATATTCCAACTAATAAATGCTAAACAAAACAAACAATTAATAAATACCTACATATATTTATAAGCTAGCAACATATTTATTTAGCATATATGAATATTTTAGCCATACGAGATATTATTACGAATAAAACATACTTAATTAGTTTAAAATTTAATGAATTCTAAATAAGAAATCCGTTATGATTGCGACTAGTCACAATTTTTGCATGAATCTTGAATCAGATATTCGCAAAGAAGATTCCTTTATGTATCAACTGATTATCTTGTTATGTTTGTGTATAAAATACTTATTCGTTGGGCAGTCGAGGTCTCTCCCGTGTCACCGCTCAGCCTCAAGGGGAAGCCGAAACACATTTGTGGAACATGTCTCCTCCGGAGCGAGTTCACCGCGCATTTCCATAATAATAATGTATTATACAGCAATGTGCGTGAAATTTATTCAGTGTAGCTCGTTATTCACACGCCGTGTCAGGGCACACTGATGTCACTCCATTGAACATGTTCAATACTTGATCATCCTCATGATTGCTCTCTTATAACAACGCTAAGCTGTTAATGCTAAAATTTCTATTCGTAAAGCTCCAAATATTTATTCACGTTTTTTCCTGCGCACGTCATGCACACTGAATTTGTATTCAAATGTTTTCAACGTGCTGAAAAATATATTTTCACCGTGTAGCAGAAATGGATTGCAACGCTTGAATAATACCTGGCCCTGATGCAAATTCGTATAATTCGATCGCATTTTACACTCAGAATGATGATTTTCTGGACCGCCCCCTTGATATGCGACGATTATTAATAGTTTCTCAGCAATGCCAATCCACACGTCGTAAGATTTACATTACGCCTTAATAACTTTGCCTATTCAAGCGTTTAGATAAGAAATCAATGATTGGCCTAATTCTACTAGAAAACATGCTTTCAACATTAATCCTTCACCTGTCTGCTATCATTAAGTACATCAGAAAGTGTTTGCAGGCGCCAGTGTGGCATACACAGCATGCTAATAAACACGTCTTGTCTCGTTGCTTGATCGCGGCCATTTACAATTTCACGAAATGCAGTCCGACAGGTGAGCTTTCTTGTCAAACTGACTAGTGTTGTGAAACGGTCGATCATGTTCCATACTTTGTAATAGGTACACTTGATGGGAGGAGCTGTCTCATTGTCTCTCCATTTTAGTTGACATGAAACATTAGGGTTCCGTGTCTTGAATTCCAACAAAGTGTTTGTTTCAAAATGAAACATAATAATTTTTTATGCAGGTCATTGCTATGATCTTGAACGATGTTTACACAAAGAATAGAGAAAATATAGGCATTTTTGCTTTATGTATTCAGAAACTTAATTAAGACTCCAACCTCGTATCTTTGAATAAATAAATTATAATGAATATCAAAGAATTTTCAGATCTTTGATCAAATAGGCGTATCGCTGGGACGAGATTTTCAGGGAAATAACTTAATTAGGTACGAAATACGAAAAAGATTTTATAATTTTCTTGAGTTCACAATAATTCAGGATCTATGCTTATTCACACTTCGCAGCTTCGGTGTATTTCTTCAAAACATTGCCTTGAATGGTTCTGACATTTACTGAAATTATTCACGCGTAAATTATAAAACGATCACGCAATTAGTATTGTTACAAGAGTAATGTCCTTAGGTCAAAATTGTACAATATTAAGTATATTTTATCTTAATTTACTTTTACATTGTGTTCCCATCCCTTTTGAATAAAATATCTCGGAATCGGCGCGTCGCCGTCGGCGTTTACGTTTAGCGCTCTCATCAGAGCCATTCCGCTCATTTTGAATAACTGTAAAATGTATAGAAGATGCTTGACATTGAATATTTTAGTAATTGGAAGATGAGTCAAGTTGTGGGGGCGAGTGAGCCGACGCAGGCGGCGACAGGTTCTATTTGCATAACTCTGGCTGGATAGTGCACGGCTCGCTGACTATCTCATAAACGCTATAAATAAATTAAACGCTTAGCGGTTGGGCCACACAGATCACTAGCTTAATAAAGTTATAATAGGTGTGTCATGATTCCTCATAAGGTAGTTTACTTGCAATGAGCTTTGCCTTCTAGAGCGTGAACGTTAGCTTGATATAGAAACATTAAATTACATCGTCTTTAATATGCATTACCGATAATTTATACCACATTGCAGGCGCCTATAACAGTAACACTATAATTATGTCGTTTTACTCGTTTACTAAGATCTGGCGCACGGGGTAAAAGTAATTAGACTGTCGAGTAATCCGTGCAGGCTTAGGGTTGAAGCTTAACCCTCTGTAGGTGCTCCCTAATCGCTACGTCATCAACTTCACGTTTTTATTACTCTCGTAATATAAGGATCCAATCTTTATAACTTAGAATATTACAAATTACTTTTCTCTTGCTACTTTTATTCCCCGTGGCGCTTGGAGCACGTAACAACTTAATTATATTAATGAGTTTCCCGAAGTGGTTCGTGCTCATTTTAATAGTATTTTTGTTCTGTTCTGTATGTGTTTTATGTAAACGAGCACTGTTCCCTGTGGCAACCCTCGCAGAGTTCTTTTAAAGCGAGTGTATTCAGCCCATGTTTAATTGAATTCCTGTTTTGAATGTGTTTGCACTTCGCTTCAAATGTACTTATTCGTTCGCATTTCACTTCATAAGGATTTTTTTGTTTCACTATGTTACAGAAGTGTTAACTGTTATTTTATGGTTGTATCAATTTGAAATCAACTCATTTGCTTTATTCAGGCGCTTCCATTTCATCATAGAAACTAAAGCTTACAATCTAATCGACTGGCAGATAGGTACAATAATTACAGTTTCGTTGCATTACACAGATTTCGTAGACGGATTTATCGAATAAAATAAACTCGGTAGGTCAGCCATCCAGTTTGACAGGCAATTTTCAGTCAACATTGATGGATGGCGCTCTATTTATCGAGCGATTCTTTATGTAACTGCATGCCATGCCATGACGATATTTGTTATAAACGATTTCAATTTGTCACACCGTGTTGCAGATTATGGCGAAAAAAATGCTTTCTTACCTATATCAAAGATAATAATGAAAAGTTTATTCAGTTAGTTGTCGTTGTCGTACAGGGCTATTATTCTTGAAGGTTATGAAGAACATGAACATCGTAAACTATGAAATTCTGCTTTGATGTCTACTTTTATATGGTTAGTCGTAAAACTAGTTTTGTTACGAATTGACAACAACTGAGTTACTGTCCGAACATAGGTAGATACGAGGCACTCAAACTATTCAAATTGAGTTGGAACAAAACTATGTCGAAGTGGCTCGAAATCAGTTGATGAAATTCAGTG
This sequence comes from Lithophane socia, assembly GCA_947522985.1. Taxonomy (NCBI): domain Eukaryota; kingdom Metazoa; phylum Arthropoda; class Insecta; order Lepidoptera; family Noctuidae; genus Lithophane; species Lithophane socia. The sequence goes on along the minus strand of OX383258.1, from coordinate 7,258,804 downwards.
GATCCCTTACCAAATATTTCAATTAATCGCAAATCCACTGGACGATTCCGTCACGTTTCAATCGCTTGAAATATTTCAGACTCTTACATTGCCAGACTTTTTTATTCATTTGCCCTTTTTCTTATAACTTCTGCTCCAATAGATAAATGTGTGTGTATGTTTATGGCGTTCTCAAGGCTGCCATTTTTCTTCCAATAAAAAAGTTTTCATGATGTCGGTCGGCTGAAAGGTCTCCCTACTTATACATAACCACTTTTGGGTATGTGTCGATTGAGCAGATGAAAATATTCCTCACTCTCACAGAAAACGAGGCAATGAAACGAAAGAAAACATTTCAACAAATTAGTTCAACTTAATAGAATATAAAAACGAGAACTCTCGGAAGAAATTAAGAACTAAATATGCGTGAACGGATTTATGCTTACACGAAATATAATTACATCATCTATACAAAGAAATAATCATAACTAGTCCTAACTAATATTATAAATGCGAAAATGAGTTTGTTTGATTGTTACGCTTCCACGCTAAAACGGCTGTACAATTATAGATGTAATTTGGCGCATGGGTAGACCATGACCTGGACAATTTTTTATCCCAATATTCCCACGGTATCGAGAATTATGCGGGTGAAACCGCGGGGTACAGCTAGTACATTATAAAGTACAGGCAGCATTTCGAAAACTAGGTATTTCATTGAACCTGAACACCTAATTAGTCAAAATGAAATCATTTATTTGCTTGAATATTGAAAGGTGGGTGAGGTGGGTATTTTTAAATCTTGTCTCCAAAAGTTCACCACAGTATTCTCTGCACTCCAATAATTTGTTACAAACTGATAACTTTTCATTCATAAATCTATTCTGTAACTTACTAACCTCCTTTTTTTACCTGACCATACATAAATCTGAATATGTAATGTTTTGTTAACAGATGGTGGGTAACGTAGTGGTGTTTGTGTGCGTGAACGTGGTGGGGGCGCTCATGCACTCGCTGATGGAGACGGCTCAGCGACGAGCCTTCCTCGACACCAGGAACTGTATAGCGGCCAGGCTGGACATGGAAGATGAGAACGAGAAACTGGTAAATCTATTTATCATTATTATAACTGAAATTCTCTTTGTGGGACGCGTTGTTCTTCTAAACTAAGCACCGGATTTTCATGCGGTTGTCACCATCATTTAGAGAAATTATTCCTGAAGGTTTATGTGCATTTGTGCATGATATATTAATAAGAAGGCACCCACAGAGAGGCGCGACGCGTCACCAATCAATCTGCCTCGCCTTTTCCCAACTATTTCAAGGTCGGCTTCCAGGCTAACCGGATGCAGCTGAATACTAGTATTTTACATGGAGCGACTGCCTATCTGACCTCCACAACCCAGTAACTGGGTAATCCGTTTGGGACCCCTTGGTAAGACCGGTTGTCAGAATTTCGGGCTTCTGACGACCCGTAACGACTGTCAAAGATCCACGAATGACAGCCGGGACCAACGGCTTAACGTGCTTTCCGATGCACGGAGGAGTCTCGGTATGTAAAGATGGTCACCCATCCACGGACCAACCCTGGCAAGCGTAGCTTAATCTGATGGATAGACCCGTGCGGCTGTTATTACTTGGCCACGAGCGTCACCGTTAGAAAAGTTTCTATAAAAATTCACAGAAATTGCTATACCGGTGTCACGTGGCGCCTGTCTAAGGGAGACTTTAAACTTACATACTTACAATAATCTCGATGTTTTGTCAAGTCATAAAAACCGTGCGAAGCAGCGGCGGCTAGAAGTTCTACATAAACTGCACAACCAAGTCCCATTCCCTTTATTGACATGACTTTGAAAAGGATAGATAGGTTTTATAAAGTGTTTATGAACGCCTTGCAACTTAGATGGTGTTTAGACTATTCCCTTCTCACTTCATTGATACGACAATGTCTGAGATAGGTAGCTTTCATAAAGCTTTTAATGAAAAAGCAGGTAAGGTTTGCCTCAAGGCAATATATTTGGACCTGTCTGTCATTGCGGATAAAATTGCGTGACAGAAGGGTTCAATAAGGTCCAATTTTGTCCAAGGCTGCAAGAAAATCTTATAATCTCCCGAAGGTCAAAACCATGCCATCCTGCATAACCGAATTATGTCAATCTACTTTGACATCGCGCCACATTATTTATTTACAAACTTGTCATTTATTTTATACATCAATGTACCAAACATTGCGGAAAGAACTTGAATGAGATTGGCAGAAGCAGAGACAGGCTTATGCTGAACAGTACACACGGCTCCACATCAAGCTATGTACGGAAACCCCATACAATGCGAGATCAGCATAAACTGGTTAAGTAGATATAGCTTGATGTGTAGCTGTGTGTACCAAGATGAAGTCGAGCTGTGGATGAGGAAATCATGAAACTCAGACTACAATTATTCCTCTATATATGTATGATACACGAGGATATGATACTTGTATCGATCTCGTATTAGTGATTAAAAAAGACAAATAGGCATACCATTTAACTAAGACGGTGCAGTATAGATTATTCAGTGGATACTGACAACGCGTCTCATCACAACAATATGCCATGAAGCGAATAGTTTTTAGCCACATTTCATTTCATTTATTTCTTTAACCAAACTCACCCTTCGTTGGCTAAAGTTTCACTTTGGAAGAAGCAGTTCGCTGGTTTAATTTATTAGTTATCCGTTCACAGCTGGGTGCTATGGCTCATCCGCTTGGTATAATTAATCGCTTGTTATGACACCAATGATCATCGAGCTATGATTAAATTTATAAAAGTTACCGGGTCATGATCTAAAAAGCTCGAAACTAACTTTCTTAGACCTATCGCAAAGATTACTTCAATCAGATGATAAAGAAAACTACTGACATTTTCGATGTAATTCGAACAAAACCAATTTTCGGAAATGTATTTCTGCCAGCAATAAATTTTTTCCACTTTGCCCTTTGATATAAATGTGATAAATAGCAGTGGGAAAAAGTGGGCCTTCGCAAAAAAAAATCACTTGGGACCTTTTACGTAAGCCTTAAAATGATGCTAAGGTTATTACTTGATAAAAAAAACCTTATCGACTTCATAAAAAGGCGTTATGTTCTGCGAGCTTTTGCGAGTGGCATTATGATTAGTACAAGTTCCCATGGATCGGCACTAATAACGTTAAATGTTTTATCTACACCCATGCTATAAATCCTCTCTAAAAGTTTCTGAAACAGTTAACTTATAGCCAACATTAAAACATCCAGTGTCATAGTAACCATAATATCACCCAAACGGGTGTTATAATGCTGTACTGAATTTCATAATGCAATTCATTTAAAAAAAAGAACATTGTCATTTACGAGCGTTTCACTAACTAAGCATCGTAATTTAAAAACAAAACACATTCGAATTCGAAAAAAATTGAATTCACGTCGTACCGCGCCATTTTTGTTCAATATTGGTATTGCAAAGAAACTTTTTTAGAAGATTCATACCATGGGTGTAGATAAAATCTTGTATGCAACTGCATATAATTAGGTATTAAAACACTCATGTGATACTATTATCACACTCGGCTTCATTCGTGTTTTAATACCCTTTATTATATAACAGTTGCATAAATAACTATTAGACCACTTCACCCTTTTTAGCCTTTGTGGGTTTCAAATAATCATAATTGTGGCAGTAGCTGAAAAGGCTGAAGAAAGTCACTCGAATGTATAGTGTTGTTGGTAGTATACCTTCATATTATTGTTAGTCTGATTCATTGAAGAGCTCCAAAAGTCATAGCACTAGCGTCATAGGATATGATTAATTGGAACTGTAAACAAGTGAATGAAATATTAACCGCAATGTGCAATAAAGAAATAGGTAATATGACGTCACGAAACGTCATCTATTATGAATGACATATTGTTGAAGAAATTCTGAGAATTCATTTAACAATGTGGATGTTTAATACCGTTAGTAATTCCACTCATGAGTAGGTAGAATGAAAGTGTAAAAAGTACAGCTAGAACCTCGGACTTCACTTCATCGTGTTCATTGGGCATATAATGATGCTCACTGAACACATCATAAACACGTATGTTTTAGATTTTATTTTATTAAGACAGTAGGTTACACTTCATAAGTTTTTTTTTTTTTGCCAGTTTGTCGATGTGAAGGTGTCAAGCTCATATAGGTGGAAAATTTAATGATGTTGGAACTTAATGCTATGGGTATATGGCGTCTAAAAGTTTTCAACCAGAATGTATTTAGAATAATAACTTCTTTAATTTAGCTGAGTGCAAAAATACCAGTACAGCAAATAATCTACCTCTGTTCAAGCTACCCATAAAAATACCACGGAATATTTCCCCGAGCAGCCGTGAGTCTAATTTAAAAAGAAGCAAATACTTGATCTGTGTATTTTTTATACCGCAAACAGACATTTAACATTTTTATTTATGCGTCTGGAAACGCTGGATTTAAATAAACTGCTACACATTTCCAACGGTATAAAATTAAGGTATATTAAAACGGATAACAAGTTCTCTATCACAAAGGCAGTTAAGTGTGAAGGTCCGTTATGTTGTAAACAAGAACGTGAAAATAATATGTAAATCTCGGTGACATTAATCCAGTTCACAATATTGTTTTATTCATGCTGTTTAATCTAGTATAAAAAAGTTGTTAGTCGCCCATATTGTAGTGACTTTAACAAATTGCCACGAGACCTCTACTTACATGGGCGTCGTCGGCGCATTTCAATTTGATAGCAGCATTAGTAACGTTTCTATAAGATTCTGTAGCAGATAAGCTGGAACATTTCAGAACAAGTTACTTAGACTGGCCGCGCAAAAAATTTACGCATGTATGGGCTTAATTTTCTTAGGGCGAATTTCACCAAACTTTTATTCCGAGTATGTCGTAAATATCCTGCGAATAAATTTTGAATTTTTGACAGTTTTTCCATACAAAAACTGTCAGACGGCAATTTTATTCCACGGATAAAAGATATCTGACTTTGATGAAATCAGCCCTTAATGTTGTAATTTTCAACTCCGTAGGTTTATTACCATACCTGTCGTAATTACATTTTTTATTAATTTGCACACCATGAAATGGAAACACTCATTATGATTTAACATAATAACATTCTCAAATGTTTAATAATTATAGCTTTGAATATCTATAGTTTCTGAGGTGACTAAAAACGTGACTTATCGCTATAAAAAATATGTTTTGTACAAATGTTTTGTTTTAATACATTTATTCTCGGCAAACGATAAGTTTATGGGTTTACGAGTTTACTGGACTCATTTTTCACGCTCGGCCTATTGCCAAACGTCTAATAAAGATCAATTTCATTTAGCAAGTCATAATTTTGATTAGATGAGCTTACAAACTACAGTACTTATTAATAATGTTGTTATTTCGTAGGAACGATTGCTACTGTCGGTTCTGCCACAACACGTTGCCATGGAAATGAAAAACGACATCATCTCTCCAGTCGAGGGACAGTTCCATAAGATTTACATCCAGAAGCACGAACAAGTCAGGTGAGTTTAATCCATATTGGGCACGCCCAATAATGCTTGTGCTATATACAGTAATATAGGCTCGAAACTAATTAGGTTGTGTTCGCCAATTTAGTGGCAGTATCTCATGTTGAACGCGACATGACTTTGGCCTACCTCCAAATTGATCTCGAAACGACTCTCTCTGATTCAATACCTCCTATCCAACTCAGGTCCAATATCTATTTGTAATTAATGTCGTGACATCAATCAGCGCAAGAACTGCACAATTACTTCGAATTTCAGAGACAGTTTGACAGAGATTTATACGACGGAAATATCTTATTGTTACATGTTCAACACATGCACTTTAGAATCAAATAAATATAGGTATTTAGCTGAGTTTGCCAGCTCTTGCTCCTCGGAAAAATCTTAACGCCAAAACAAAGTACGCTATTGATTAAGAAAGCAGGCCTCTTCAAAAGCAAATTAGGAAGGTCAAGTGTTCTTCCCAACAAATGGAAGTGCGTACCCTCATCACTTCTTTTGATGAAACAAAAATAGACAGCAGGTTAGGGTAGGTAACAAACTGATGTGGTGTAGTCCTCAACTGAAATAACCTTCCTTTTTGCTTCGCCGTAGTCGGGTAAAAAGAGCAGCCGTCACTCTCAGTTAAATATGAGACTATGTTAGCTGATTCTCAGGGTTGTGGAACTAAGAGTCGTAGCTCTGTGTCAATCAATATGACGCGAAGAGTTAAACACTTTGATTAAAGCGGAATTAGAAGTACACAGGGGAAACGGTCTGTGGGTTTATGAGATGAAAGGAAGTCGGAAATGTAAAAATAAATTAATCGATTTGAAGACGAATCGAATCCACGTCGATGGGTTCAAGTTCAAGCAGTGATGAGTTTAATTTTAGATTGAGATTACTTTCCGTTCTTTCATTCATTTTAGTTCTGTGTTCGATCGATTCCGTGGTTGATTAAATATTTTATAAATTTTTCTTCCGATGTATTAGGTATACCACTGTTTGAAATGTGGCTGTTAATTCCCTGATTTATTCCGCCGCTTTAGGGCGATTCGGGTCGTGCTCTTTATTTATTCACTTGTGTTTAGGTACATGATTTATCCGGTCCCCATCAGTGAAATGAAAAAAAAAAAGGGAAATTTCACGTCAGAAATTCGATTTTTTGTTTACTCCTACTGGGGTTTACACGCCTGAATAAATTGGCGTCGTCAAATAAGTAAGACCTAATAATGTGGCGCTGAAGCATTCAGTGACGCGATTTAAACGTAAAATGATGCGTAAAATAAGTAATGGTTTTATTATCGATTATTTCTAGCGTGCATCATTCTCCACGGTAATTACGTTCAAGTTCTTAGTATAAACATATTTCTATCTGTTAAAAACTCCCATCAGCGTGTCCGTACTCCGTACTAATCGTTAACGTTAGCTCACACTATCGAGGCCCGGCACGCTAAGCGGTCCACGCATTACGATTAACAGCCTTATCGCGCACTAATTACTTACTGTACCGTTCATGATTAGCTCCAACAATGTATGGGTTTAATGTTTTAGAATTAGCTGCTGTCTTCAGGTCACACATAAATGTATTATTTTATAAAATTTTAATGAACTTGTGTTGTTTTTGGACGTAAAACTGGTAACCATTGCGTGTTTTCTCGGATGAGTTGGTTTTATGGTCGTTCGATAATTAAAATCTAACAGCAAACCTACACCTGCTGCAATAAAATACATTGAATTCAAACAAATATGACGATTCTTTAGAAAATAAAAGAAAAATAAGTTTTAAAAAGTGTCTGGAAAACAACACGATTATAATAATCCGGCTATGAAAATACACTGCAATAAAACTTTTTGGAAGTGGAGAAGTGAGAGCGGATTCTGTATAATAAAGTTATTTATTATAAATTTTTGCTTGCTTTTCAGTGTTGACAAACAGCCCAATAAAAATATTAACATTTACACCCTATAATTTTTATGAAAAGGTCGGATTTGACGTACTACTTAATTAACTTTCTTCATATTTTTTTTTTAATATAGCCTCTGTTATAGGTTTAACGTGTAACTTCTAATATCGCTTCAATAAGTTAATTCATAACACAATAATTTATGCTATCGATTTCCGCGTATAATCATCATCTGAACCTGAATCATTTATTTTTTACTACTTCGTCAGTCTCGTTTTATACAAAAACATGGAGTTTTATTTTTTTTACTGTCTGGTTATTATATTATAGTCTGTGTAAAAGAAAAGAAACTACTAAAATTAACGTGATAACTAACAAGTACCTAGTTGGAGCTCATTTTACAAAGTGCATCTTAAAACGAATGAACTTACGTAAGTTTTTACTACAATAAAATTATGCTGTGTAATGTATATAATTAACGCATTCAAGGACACTGAACGAGACACTAGTCTCATTAGTGACCGTTAAGCTCTTAAGTTAGGAGATGGACCGTCTTCCTAATAACAAGCAATCAAATTAGTCACAGCAAACATTTCTTCTTACTGACAATATTTATTCAAAATGTTACGCAACTTAGAACACGAATCCAGTCCCTGTTCGATTTCTAAGATAAACATACTTAAATATTTATAAAGCTGGCAAAATGTTACAAAAAGGGAAAATACTCTTTGGCAACAATACAATAGGCAACGTTTCATATTACCAAGAAAGTTACGATACTAACGATAGCGGTGGTTGAGAACTTGAGAATACTTCAGAATTACGTAGGGGATAATGGTTATGATATTGCTTGTAATAACACTAGACGCGTGTTCTGTAATATCGTTCATACTAATTGGTAGGACGTTGGGTTCATTTTCTAATGCGTGCTTTAAACGTCTTAGAATTAATTAGGAAATTGTTTTATGGCGTGAAACAGATTTGAAAGCTGTTAAAATAATAATATTTATAGTTTCAGAACTATAATTTTCTCGGAAAATATAATAAGTACCTATTTCTATCGTTTATATGTACACAGACTTCTTAGTAAACATAGGTACACTACTAATGCCTAGTACTAACAAAGCCCTGTTTTAATCCTGCTCTTGCTATTAATATATTATGAATGTAATCAGCTCTTTAGATGCTCTTAGCATTGACGTCACACCGAATTTACATTTAACAGGTAGGTACTTGTCGGACTGAATTATGTTTCCAGTTTCCACCCTTTATCACCTAGTGTTTATATGCCTATAAACATGTTGTTTCACAAAACAAACCAATGGTATATAATAAATCTTAGTTTGCAAAGCAGTAATAGAAAATTTTCTGTGCATTTTTCTGACACTGTAAAAGTACAAGTGTCAGAAAATGTGCAGCATCAAATAAGAATTTATTTAAAAGTTTGTTGCCGAAGTTGAATGGAAGACCTTTCAGTGTAGAAAAAATGCACGGCTTTTCACATTGCATTTCTCTTCAGTGTCTGAATAAAAAGCTACCAGACGCCATTGTTCGTGAATAATGTTTTCTTTGTTTAATTTGTCATGTAAATTCTCATGTAACATGAATATTGTTGTTTTGTATGAGGTCTTTGCGTCTCTTGTGTACGAATCACCGTCAGCCGACGTGGGTGAATCATTGTGCTCATTTAGCCTCTGGTTGTTTGTTCATGTTTATTACATTGTGTTTGCACAGTCTTATTTCCATAAGGACGAATCATCGGGTTCGCTGTTCATGCGGAGATCCGACCGTGGTACAGGTGCTCTTGTTTATAGTGTTGCTCTACCGACGTGTATTTACTTTGAGTTATTTTCGTATGAATTGTTCCTTTATAGCTGCGTTATCTTGGAGATTAAGTCTGACTGTAAAGTTCTTCTTAAAACATTGTTTTTGTTTACAACTCATATAAAATGTAGGTAAGTAACGAAAACACAGAGTTTTCTCCATTACGTTTTACATGGCAATGCTTTTTCTACAAACAATTCCTCAAGGAAGTTCAGGAACACGATCTTTATCCATCAGCATTCTTTCAGTCGTCTCTTTTATGACGGCTATTTGTTTTACGTCGGTATTATACAGGGTGTTAGTGAAAACCCCGTTATCCTTGAAAACAGTGGTTTGGTTTCATTCACAGAACGTAAAATCAATGGAAAAAAACATTTTTTTTTAAATGAAAATTTTCATTTTTCCACAAGAATATTTCACCCTATACGCAAGGGCAACGAACTAGCGTCTCAACACGGCGGGCGGCGGTTGGCGGGGCGGGCGGGGCGCGCCTCTCGCGCCCTCTCTCGAGCGCGTATCCATGAGTATCGGGACAGTAACGGATATTTACTTTTAAAAATCTTTTAATGAAAATAAGGTTTTTTTTTTTGTTGTTACCCTCGCATACTGTATAATTTTGTTGTTTAGAAGATCATCAAAATGTTGCCGACGAAATATTTGATGTTCAACATTTTCGTTCGGTATGTTGGGACTTGTACGTATTCTCTCTAAAGTGCTTTTAATATTCACGGGAACACCACATGCAGAAACTTCGCCCACTGTTTTAAAAGCGAATTTTCATTTACTGTAACATACACAAGCTGTGTGGCTCATTCCTCAATAGATAGAATAGTCAATCAGACACTAATCTGCAAGGTCCTCATAATTATGATCCGACCAAGATTATGTCTGGACGTTAAAGAGGCTGTGACCTGTGAGTTTGTTTCGGTCTTAGGAAGCACAACCATCAATTAATATCAAAAGCGTAGTCGTTTTGGGATAAATTCGATTTCCTCCACGTGTCACTCAGTCACCACATTAATTTGACGCCTCTCCTCAAGAGCAACGATCTTTTCTTTACCGCCCAGCGCCTGTCTTTCCTCTCCCCATTCACCGGGAGCCACTTTAGTACCTAACACCTAAGTCTAAAAGGCTATATTCCTTTGTTTCACAAGAAATGTGCGACGTTAAGCTCCTAACGCCTGAAGTCTGAACCTAAGCTGAAGTGAAAATTCATTTCAGACGAATGACATATTGCAAGATTTTCACTTTTGCGTTTCCCTGATGAAAATGCATTCATGAAAGTTTAATAAGGATATTTTAGAACTGACAAGTATATCATAAAAGTATGTTATTTTATTAAGATTTATAAAGCAGGTGAAAACATTAAATTTTAATACAAACAGCTGTTTGTTTGAATATTTGTATAAACTTTAGTCGTTCGTGGTTTTGTAATGGAAGCAGGCGCGGTGGTTTTGTGGAAACAACTTGTATTATAAGCGTGAAACTCATCAATCATGTAAATATTGGTGTAACAGGAATTACCGACTATAACAGGAAATGTTCCATTGAAGTTTAGAATGGCGGCGGCGCTCATACCTATTTATTGACTCTACTTGTCATTCCTTGGCGCGCTTCCAAACACTCTAGCAAAAGTATTATAAAAATATTTTAATGAACTGCTTTTTAACTATTTATGAATAGTCTGGAAAATGTTGCCACTTGAAATAAGGCCCTCTGGAGAGTGGAGATGTTAGCAGCTTCTTTATTAGTACGTGTACCAATAAAAACATGATTTATTGTCTATCAATTTGACCTTTCGTCATAATATGTTTGTGGTGTATTTATTTAAACACGTATTGTATTCAGCAATGTCATATATTTCGATCAAAGGGACACAGAGGTCAGATATAAAAAATAAGGTTGAATTTGTTGAACCTCAAATCCAAGAACATGTTTGGGGTAAACTGAATCGTAAATGTCCATGTTATAAAAAAGATAAAGGAATTCCTGTTGTTCTTGTTGTTTAAACTCGATAAGTCTTACTAACTAGTACAAGTCCTGATGTTATTTGTGTATTCCAGTGGCGCATTTAGTGAATCATCTGGATGAGTTAATGCAACTTCTAAAGACTATCTTAGTGGTTTACATTTGATATATTGTTGGCATGAACACAGTCGAATTTGTATTACTTATGCAGCTCATATTTATGACAGTTGCAATGTAAAGCGAGCATGACCCAAATGTTAATAAGGAAAAGACGTAAAGTAATATGTAATATTAAGACAACAACAAGTTGATACCAATTTGGACATGAAACCAAAGGATAATGTTTCAACATCGGGTTTATTATTATAATAATACCTTTTACCTGTTGCTCTTTTGGGCTTTAAGCATCATTCCTTATTAGACAACTAGTTGTTCAGTATGAATTGTTAAGATCAGGTCGCGACCGCACCTGGTCTGTGGCCTCCTACGGCCGTAATTCAGCAACTGAGCAGCGAGGACATTAATTATGCAGCCGAACTGGACAGGTATCAGTTTGCCTACAAAGGAGAAGCCCCTCAGTGGCAACGAGGCGTGCCTAATCGATATGTATGACGCGATGCTTTCTGCTTATCAAATTATACAGAGTGTTCTAATACTTCTAATCCATCATCTGCTTTTGTCAGCCAAATGGGACAGGCTAACATTGTAACCATAGTCGTGTCTCGATAAAGATATTGTATTATATTCTGACAAAGAAGCAGCAATTTGTGTAACTTGACAAGTCTTAGAACTTTGAAGTTTCGTAAACAAAACATCTTAAAATTCCACTGCTTTTGTTTGTTCAGCTTAGCTACGAAACCACAAAACCAAATAGGTACTAGATTAATGAATTCACATAAATTATAAATGTAGGTAGATAGTTATAAAACATAAACATGGCACACTTCCACATACGTATTCTGTTAATCGCATCCCACGCAAATGTAAACAATAAAAATAAATTATTTATTTACTAAACTGAAGCAAGCTCAACAAATCAATGACCGGCGACCTTACAGTGCAGTGCTATTCACATTAAAATAATTTCAGTTTTAAACATGATTGATGGTTCAGAGAAAATTAGATGTTGAGGTTTTTATGTGTTTAGCACTAAACGCCGAACTACTCCAATATTTACGTCCATTAAAATGCAATCAACTCACTGTTGATATTACATTTTCATTAAACAAACATGGGATTGGCCGGTGACAATTTAATTGCTATTTGGTTTTAAATTTCCACTTACTACGATTATTTGTTTTGAAAATGTATTCATATTACCTTGGTTTAGGCTCGGTATTACATCGTATTGTGTACTTTAATAAAGGATAATGATGAAAAGTGTTGAATACAACTGTTTATCAGTTGTCATGATAGCCGTCATTAATGATAGCACTTTATTTTTTGTTGCGCAAAATGTTAATCAATCTTAATGGGTTATTGAAGTATTGTTATTAGACATTTACCTGTTACCTACCTATTGAAACTGGTAATTGCTACTGCTTCCAATGTCAGAACACTTCAAATATACCATTAATATTGTATACAAAGTACAGTGGCTTTGTTGTTACGTCATAATTTGTAGGACCAATAAATTCGCGAACATGAACATCGTTTTCCGATTTCTCTTCAAAGGTTCTATTGAACTTGGCGCGTAAGGGCGTTCCTTTGTCGGAATTCACAGAATGTAAGACATTGATTGCGGCACAACTTAGCATCTTTCTCATCGTTTCTTTGATGTTCTGGGTACGTCATTAAATCAATTAACGTTCTATAGCAAATATCAAACACATAATGTGTGAACCTGAACAGATAATGTTATTCCTTCTGTTTTAGTTTAAAGATGTCTTTACTTGAAAGGCTGCTTCTTCATACCTTAATCAACGCCATATTGGATTAACTAAATCTCATTAACAAGTTTCGGGCTGAATTTAAATGAAATCATACCAGCGGAGCTCGGCGATAATATAATTTGTAATTTAATTGTATATTAGTTATTCTCTCTTGTAGGCAGGCTGTCTAAAGACACTGGGATCTCATTATGATGCATTTACTTTCTTGTCACGTATCTTTACGATTGCGCAACGTATCCAAATGATTTATTTTTATTTATTTATTTATTTATTTATAGTTAATTAAAACGGCACAAGTCCAATTACATTAATTAACATAGAATTATAAAGATTACAATAAAATAAGCATTCAAATAACATACAATACAAAAATGATGTGACGTCACGTAGCCAGGAAGTCTATTACCGCATCTCGCCGCGCCGCACCGCACCGCACTTGATCCTTTTAGGCTAAACGGATTTTCCGTTGATAGGATTGTCTGTCTGCCTACCTCCCTTCGCTGAACTCAAATTATAACCGTTATTTTCATTTAGTTTTTCTGAAAAAAATGTCTATGACTTGTGACAGCAGTTTCGTTTGTACGCAAAACGACATTAGACTCGGCAATAATTCTTTGATGTTTTTTCTTTTACCTACATCAAAAGGAATTTTCATTGCTACAGTGTATTGGCTAGACAGCCGGGCTGGGTGTGCTACGATTTGATTTTTGCGTGTCTCCAGGCTTTTTGCGGCTGTATTTATCCTGCCATATCTACATATAGTACCTAACCTACTAGCTTCTGGCCATTTCGTTTCGTTCGCGTGGAAGTAGTAAGTTACATTATTTTAGTATATTGTGTATCTTACGACGAGCACATTTTTATAAAACTCCCTCGGCCGCCCGCGCTATTTTTTTTTTTTCTCTAAGAAACTTTTCAAATCCGACTCTATAGATAGATTATCCTTCTAGAGATTATAGCGGCTCTTCAGCTTTATTATGTTACTATCTGATGCCCGCGGCTTCGCCCGCGTGGATGTCAGTTATTATATATTATAACGTTCCTCGAGAACCACTATCCATTGGTGATAACAGAATGAAAATCGGTGGTGTAGTTTTTGAGTTTTTCGCGAATAGGACGACAGACAGACGCGGCGGAGGCTTTTTTGTTTTATAATATGTAAGGATTTGTATAATAGATGCTATCTCAATCCTATATTTAGATACTTGTTCATGTAAATAGAAAGCGTAAGAACTTATTTCATTCATTCTAAACATGGAAACTGAATCTAAAGATTTTCATCATTCACAAAACAGTAGAAAGTCCTCGGAAAATGTATACAAATCTTAAAATCCATTTTCATTTATTTGTAGCAAAATGTGTACGAATATGAAAAAGGTGTGTTAATGCGATACCTGTGTTCAACCCATCGGATCACATCTATGCTCTGCCGCGTTTCAATACAGATTATGGCCAAGGGTAAACATTTACTCAACAAAGATATTATTTACCTTTAATAATATAATGTAAGTACAATTTTATGTATACATTTCGTAGCAAGCTTCGTTGGAATTTGAAGTATAAGATTTAATTTATTGTTTACTGTTAGATTATTTTGCTACTTAGGTGTTGTTTTACAACTATGCTTGCAAGTCACGAACCTACTTGAAGTATGCAGTAGCGATACTTAATCAATATAGCCAAACATTATACATCCATACTTCCATTCTAATATTATAAATTCGAAAGTAACTCTGTCTCTCTGTGTGTTCCCTTTTCACGCCTAAACCACAGAACGGGTTTCGACGAAATTTGGCAAGGAGATAGATGGCATCCTGGGGAAGAACAGGCTACTTTTTGTTTCAAAAATAATCCTATAAGGGGTGATATAGGGGATGAAAGTTTGTATTGGAAACCCAAAACCCATCATTTCTTAAGTATCCCGGTAGTATATTCCCGTGGGACGATATCCGACATCTACGCGGGCGAAGCCGCGGGCAAAAAGCTAGTGTACCTATATTTCTTGATCGAAGTCTAAGCCAGAAGTGCAATAGTGGCGCATTTTTCTTACATTTCTTCCACGTGAACTTGTTTCACACGTGTCCTATATATATCGAAGGCTGCTTCAAAATCATTTGTCTTTTCGATGAGAAAAAACATCTGTTTCCATCCACGTCACCGAGTCGACTTGGCTAGTGCCCATTGAAAAACACTCGGTTGCATAATGTATCGAGCGTGTGCCGCAATCGGAAATCCATTGTGATCACAATGAGCTCAGCTCTATTTTGTCAACTGTCATGTTTACTTACGAAAATAGTGTTGTTATTTTAACACTTGACTGATATTTGTCTTTACTTTGATAAACTAAGTTGCTTTTATGGAAACTAAACTTGTTCTGAAGCGTTTGTATAGCTATGTCAAGAACCCATGTCGTACCCACAATCATGGTCTTTTTAAGGTTGATGCGTTTTTAACAATTTGCAGGTCAGTGTCGGGTTGTATGTTGATCTAAATATTATTAGCGCTCGTAACAAATATGGATTTACAGAATTATAAACATTAGAATCAGCAATACAAGTCTCTAAGTTCATGAAAGTGCCAAATGTCATGATTTCATGAAATAGTCATTCAATACACTTTCATGAGCTTAGAGAATTGTATTTGTTTATGTGATACTGACCTGCAAATTGCAAAAAACGTAAGAAAATTTGAATTTCGCGGGCCACCCTAGCGCATCCCCCTTAACCGAATTCCTCAAAAAGGAGGAGGTTCTCAATTCGTCTGTATGTTTAGTTACGCGATTACTGCGCCACTTATGAATCGATTTTGATGATTCTTTTTTTGTTTGGTAGGTCATGCTTCCGAGGTGTTATTAACTTTGCTTGCGTAGTTTTTGAGTTAGCTTCAATATTACGTAGTATTTTTCCCACTTATTATATGTCGACGACGTTCTTTGTGTCTCCGTCACTGTTATTTACATAGCAGGTAGTGGTTGCGGGTTAGTCCGAAAGGGATACCGGGACCTTGGCAACAGGCAACTGAAGGAACATGGGTGGGTTTTAGTCAGTAAAGGGTTGCGGGTTAGTCTGCCAGGGTTGCGGGTTAGTCCGAAAGGGATACCGGGACCTTGGCAACAGGCAACTGAAGGAACACGGGTGGGTTTTAGTCAGTAAAAGTCTGACAT
Source organism: Lithophane socia (assembly GCA_947522985.1). Lineage (NCBI taxonomy): Eukaryota > Metazoa > Arthropoda > Insecta > Lepidoptera > Noctuidae > Lithophane > Lithophane socia. Next base: position 7,242,529 of record OX383258.1, on the reverse strand, counting down.
GCCCTTCCGCTCCGCCCAGAGCGGGAGAAGTCATTGGATGATTTCCCAACCACAAAAAAAAAAAAAAAAAAGGTAGTGGTATTCGAATTTGTGTTTTTTTGTAATGTCATATTATGTTACTATATTTGCTCCCGACTCCTGAGTCAAGTAAGATACGATAGTCTTGATATTTAAATTATCGGAAGAGCACAGGGAGCAGAAAGCCCGTCGCTATATAAAATGTCCGGTATCCGATACCTTTGTCTTTGCTCATCCTCGAGCTGTTTTAATCAGGAAAGGATTGAAGAGGTTAGTTTTTTTTTTGCTGTCTTTGAAGGAAGCAGCTGAATATTGATGGTAGCCTGGAGTAGTGAAGACCAACCTTTTATTTTTATTAAAGCTACAATTTTAGTTCTGATTCCATAAATAAAACGCTAGCAAAACATGAATAGAATAAAAAATATAAGTACAAAAACACGTTCATAAAAGTTTATCATGTGTACAATGCTCATACTTACAGGGTTCACACATAAAAGCTGGTATAGTGGCAATTTACACGCGACGATTTCCGATAATAGGAACTTATTCATGTTTACAAACGCGGTACCTATGTAATGGACTTAGTATATTCAAAACGCTTCTCGTTGGAATTGTATTTAACCGTGTATGATAAAGCTTATGTAAACAAACATTAAAGAATTCACATAGTACATACCACAGATATTATAATACTACGTAGTACATACACACCTTTATACTTTGTATGAGTTAGCACAAATAAAGCCGCTCCTTCTACTAACTCATACTCTTCAAACATAAAGAAAAACCGCGACTAAAACTAAAACAAAGTAGGTGGAACAGAAATGTTACAAACTGAAATTGTTAATTAATAAAACGAACTGAAATTAAATCGGTCTGCGCTGGAACTGCATCAAACTCGAATGGAAAACTTGAAACAACTTAATTAGATTAAAACTGCAATATGTTGCCGCGTCCCTGAAGAGAGTTTTCATTAAAACTAATACTAGAAAGTTGTCGTTCTTCGTATCTTCCTAGTTCGGTGGAGAAGAACAAAAAATGTACCGTGTCATCTAGTTTCACAGACGACAAGCATACTGGAAATTGGAAAATAAATTGAAACGTGACGTAGTGGAAACTTAATATTTGTAGTTTACAGGGTCAAATTAAATTCTCTAGCAAAACTCCGCAAGCAAAGAAGATAAACAAAAAAAAAATACGATATTTTTTTTTGGGATCATCATCCATTGTAGGTCATTATAAATATCAGTTTTTTTTTGTGTAAGTTTCACAGACGTGATGGGTATCGATATCACAACTCAATATAATAGGTTTTATAATTTCACTCTTCAAGTAAAAACAATAAAAGCGGTCATTGACCCAAATAAAAATCAACAAATCTTTTTTATTTTGTCGTGTTTATTATAATATAATCGATAGCCAACAAGTTTGCGGAGTTTCGCTAGCAAATTTTATTTGACCCTGTATACTCATTGAGTACATAATATGTGAAAATAATATTATAAAAGTCCAAAAAGAGGCCACTACAGAACTTAACCAGCTAAAGGTCTCACCACACGAGGTGCTTTAAATAATTTTAAATGGTTCTTTTTAATGCTTCGTGTTAGTGTTAAAACAGGCTTAACAGACACAAATTAGAATTCTGCTGCATAAAAGGTAGTCAATTTCAGTCCACTGCTGCATTATAATTTCTCCTCTATCTTGTCTACGATTTGTACCAGAAATCATTCCGGCGTATGTTTGCAGTCCAATCTTCGATATTTTTAACAGCTTCTAATAATCTTTTCTTTTGTCGTAGTATCCTCTTCGCCGATATAGTGGGCTTCACGGTGCTCGCATCGCAGTGCAGTGCCCAGGAGCTGGTGCGACTACTCAACGAACTCTTCGGACGATTCGATCAGCTGGCCAATGTGAGTAATACCATTATGTCTATTAAATGGTCATTATGTCTATTACCTGAAATGTTATTGTTTGTATTTGTATAATACACGTCACAGCTTATACGCGATGGGGAAACCTCGTCAAACGTCATCATAAACATGTTTAATTTATGGCATTAAAGTATTCATTAAAGCGTAAAACGTAGACGAATGTTTATTTTCTTTACGTTGTAGATAATTAGATACTGCGAAACCTTCTTAATTGTTTCGCGGAACCGTTCATTTTTGGCTAATATTGAACAAAACAATAAGCGGCCTACGTTTTATGATTGGTGCACCTTTTTTTTTGGCAAGGATGATGATGCGATGGGTATGGGCAAAATTATGGTCAATAATCATTATATTTAATACCTAACTGCAACTGCAATACGAGAAGGATAATCTTTTACGTAATTAAAATCTTAAATTCATTCCCTGATACACAAATGCGTGGAGATTTTTGGTCGCATCTACTTTTAATTAATTTAAAAAAGTGCTCCACACTTTTCCTTCTACACATTTTTCTTCTTCGGTTTCACTTTTTTTTTTTAATTAATTAATAAATATAAAAAAGTGACAAGCTGCATTGGTACTTATATTATATCGTAACTAATAGGTACTAGTCAATTTAATTATTTTATAATTTTGCGTGATAAAAGCGTGTTTTTTTTAAAATTAGACTACATAAATGTCACAGTTTGAAACGTGGAAGTTGCTAACTTACTTGCTACAGTTTCAAATTAAAAAATTGTTGTATGATCGTTTTTTGGTTTATCCCTAAGGTTTATGGGAAGTCCCATTGGGCACCTGCCTTGAGTTTTATTAAATCTGGTCTTTGAATATAGGATAATCACTGTCTTCGCATCAAGATCCTGGGCGACTGCTACTACTGCGTGTCCGGGCTGCCCGAGCCGCGGTCGGACCACGGCCGCTGCACCGTCGAGATGGGTCTTGACATGATCGATGCTATCGCGTGAGTCACTTTTATTATCATTTTAGTCTTTTATAAGTTATCTAGGCTGTTGAAAAAACTGTGTTTGGTAAAACCAGGTTGAATATTAGGAGGAATATAAAAGAGCTTGCCTTGTGATGTAATGTAACTAGAGCAAGATGGTCAGTAAGAGATACTAGAATAGTGAAGTTTGATCAGTCGATCAGTGAATTGTGACTGTCTGTGATACGTCGTGTTGCTCTGGCTCATGGCTGCATCCGATGTACGATAAGCCGCAGTGCGTCTGTGGAGCCACATCGCAAACTGTGCCCCACCTGTGTGTTGTCGGGCTCTTTATGCACTCACAACCTATGGAAGTCCTTTGCGAAGCCAACGATAACGCTGACGAAGAGGCCGAATTCTGGTCGAAACTTATTTAAAACAAAATAGAATCATCGATACAACGAAGATGGCTATCATCATAGAAACGAATCGTAAAAATCGGGAATCAATCGAACAGCTAATTATTTATTCTTCATTATGCAAATATAGTTTAAAATCCAAAACTTGACCGCGGTTATGTTGCTCTAACGTTGCGTAGATCATGATAGCAATAAGTCCAAAAAATACCGAATGACATCTACAAAACTAAACCAAAAATGATCGCAAGTAGCCACAAACGACCAACGCCTACGACAAACAAACAGCGCCACCTTGACTTGCCAATTTATGGCGGCCGTACAACAATAAAATTTAATTGGCCATTTCAGCCGACGTGGCTGTCTGTACTGTCCGTGAAAAATACACTACAGTACATAAACTTGAGTGATACGAAGTTAAGTGATCGATCGCTGAAAGAACATAAATTAGGTCAATTAATCTTATAGAGCCGATACATATATTTTTATGATGCAGGGCCAGGGTCACATATATGTATATTTATTCAAATGAGGTTCAAGGCATAGGGGAGAGAGTTCTTTTGTGTGCTCGTTTATTGAATACACGTATTATTTTTTAATTAATAAGCTAGGTCTGTGCGGCTCGTGTCAGCCGTAGTACGAGGGCACGCGCAGCGGAGCATGTCGCGATACGCGCTTATCTGCGCATTGGCTCATCAAAGGAGACAGCTAAATATACTCTTTGTGATCATGGCCCCCTGGCCGCTTGGCCCTCGGTGACATCCTGGGTGGCCCCGTGGGGCCGCGGCCCTCCCTCGTCGCGTGAAGGTCACTAGGCCGGCCTGGAATGTTGCACTTTATCGCATTCTGTAGCTAATTTTGCGAGATGATCGTCTCAAGGTAATTTTTTGTAGACGTTATTTCAATTTCAAACGTTTCCAGAAATAATTTGGCGGTCCAGTGATCTGCATTTAGACCACTATTATTATAATGCTCTTATTTTTTAAACCTGCATAGAAAAGTAACCCGTTCACGTTCATAATTTTAATGTTCATTTGATATTTTACCAGTGTGGAAAATAGATGATTATGATACCGATGCATTTGAAAGCAATTCCGCTCAGGAATATTGAGTGCACCATCTGTGTTGACAGGAATTACATGGTCCATTATAACTGTGAGCATAAGTAGACCGCGGACTTATAATAAGAGGCAAGCAATCAACACCCGTGGTCCGACCACAGGCCGCAAACCTCAAGCAGAACACAGCTATCTGTATTCAGCACGGGTAGTGTTTCAGACACGCGTCACGTTCGCCGCTGTCATCTGAACATTATCGAAAGGACATATCCGCCTTGTCGAGCACACGAATAACCAAATCACTGTGACGCGAATGGGAATGATAAATAAACTATTGCTATTATGCCAATTTTCCTAGAAATGGATCAGGATTCTACGTGCAACGTGTTTATTCATTTGGAAACGTTTGGAAACTTCTATTCATATTTCCTTTGGTACGCGAAAATCAAACACATGTCGAGATATCATAACTTTTGTTCGCACGACTACTACGACGGCTGGAAGTTTGTAACAGCTTAGACAGAACCCAGAGTCACGTAGAAAACTTGCCAAGCGTAACGTGAATATCTTTTATGATCAGATTCCGAATCGAAGGACATGCTCCTTCAAGTGTAAATGTGTATCATTTCGTATTGCTTGCTTTTTCATCCAAATTACATTAAATTGCGTAGTGTACCATTCACCAAAACATGGAACATTTAAATTAATATTGGAATCCCCAAAAAACTATTTATTACCATCTATGTAAACATTATATCAGTCTGATGGACAGTGTTTGTTATGAAAATATGGAACAGAAATAGGTGTCAACACTACTTCTACAGTGATATTCGGCCGACGTGGCACGTCATTGGAACTGTATGTCTTGCTCTTGACCTAAATGTTATTCCTCGTTTATATACGTAAATAGTCGCAATGGTGTGTTGTCCATCAACACACGTTACAGCCGCTACAGGCATGATTTGTTTCAATGGTTCGTATTTACAGACGAGCATCAATTAGCACACTAGTTATTATAGTCTCGTTCGCAAAATGTGATCTATTAATAGTGTTCCGCTTACGTTGCTTCACACATGCAAGCTTGATGCGCGCTCGGTGTCGTATTTGGGAGTCCAATATGAGAGGGAAAACAAACAAATGGCGGTGTTTTATCGCAATCTCTGCAGCTGTGTCGACCAGCCGCGGCCGGCAGATACACAAGTCAAACACACAATTTGTTGACAATGTCCGCTTTGCACCACCGCAAGGCCAAGGGGCAAGCGTGTTTATTGCACATTTACATGGTTTCCTATATTAAAAACTGGCATTGATATAGGAATCTGAAAAATAATGTTATAATGAAATATGTAATCGTATTTGCGCTAGTATGTTATGTAGTGCGGTTACATTTAATTTCCTATAAATTGAACTATGTTGAACTGATCTTTTAAGACGTGGGCGCATTTGACCTACATTACGGAAATATCATCCGCACTTTTTAATTTTAATTATGAATGTACGGTGAAGCGTGCAAAAGCGACGTAAATAATATTCCCGTATGATTTAGTAGGTAATGTATTTTTGTATGAACTCGTGTGAATGTCGGAACGAAATTGGTCCAATAAAGTTATTTTCATGTTGGTGTTATTTCTGCGATGCTAGATATTATTAAAGTGGTATAAATAGAGCGGGGAGAAGCGCGGGATGTGCTCGACATTGAGTACAATAGGGAATATGCATGTGATTCAAATATGGGTCAAATATTTTTTTTAATAAACTATGTTACTTCAGAATTATGCCTCCATCAATATTTTTGAATAAAATTTCATTTGGAGCGAGAAATTAATTTTTAAAAAGTCCCAAATAACTGTGGGTAATTCAAATACTTGAAAAGGCTAAGAGCGGATGTGACGTAACAATCCGGAATAACAATCAAAATGTCAATGTCAAGTCAATCAACAAGCTTGTGTCAAGTCAATGTCAAACGCTCATAGAAAAAGGAGTGTTTGACGTTTACTTGACAGTTGCTTGTCTGTTTTCACAGACGGTGACGTCACCACACCAAGCGCGCCAAATGGAGGGCGTTTAAATAACCCGGATCGGTTGGATATTTTTAAACATTTTTTTAACAACTTTAAATTGCTTTTCTGCCGTCGATTTTTTTTAAACTATCATTTGACGATGTAAACTATCGAATAAAAAGATTAAAAAAATACATGCATATTCCCTATTAATTTTGCCAAGTTTGTAGTCCATTTACTGTAGGAAAGTTTAGGTATTTGTTAATGTCAGGCTACTAAAAGCTGTTCGATACAATTTTACTAGCGTTTGTGTTTTTAGACTAATTTACGATGCTAGATTTTGTGTTTACATTGAAGCACTTAATATCTCAGCATTTTAATGGTAATTGGCACCCGTACCTACTTTAAGATAATTAAATTGTTAATTAAGAGCTTGTCCTAATGTTTGTTAAGATTTCAAAGAACATGAACATTTCTTCTCTTTGAACTAAGTTCAATGATATTTGCTTAGGATTAAAATCATATAAAGAAGCATACTGCAAATAAAACTATAGGGAAACAGCGAAAACTCGTTTTTGTTTTATGATAAGCCATAAATGGTTGTCGCGTCTGTCGTTGCTCCAAACTACGAGTGGACTCTAGGGGCAAACAAGCATTGTTCCCGAACTGCTACCACTGACCCGGGTAATTTCGTATTCAGGGGATGTACGCCCGCGTCGATAGTGACATGTGTCCCCTTTCAACCCACTGCCATTCTGGGAGTGGCAGGGTGAAAAAGGGAAAACTGGAACAAGCTATAACTTCCGACTTCCGAGGCACAAAACAAAGAAACGTTACAATGGCTACTTTATCGCTGTATTGGGCAAACATTTCGTAACGCCATTAGCGATGGGGCGAAGCAATAACAAAGGGAAATTAACATAACATAATTGCGTTAGGCGTCCTCGGATTAACTTCTCATCTGCCTACGCCACTGCGCTCGGATTACAATTCAATTTACTTTGTAACATCAGCGAGCTTCTGGGAGTTCATGTACATCTCAAATAAACTGTTGCGAACTATGTTATTGTGTTCTATTTAACGTTGTTAAGCTACTGAACAGGAAATAACATCTTCCTGAACTGTCTAGAGTATCTAGCTAGAAGCCTTAAAACTGCTTAGGTCGGTAAAATGTTACATCTTTGTCGTCTATTGAAGTTACAGCTATTAGATAGCTTGCTTGGAGCATCTTGCAGTGAAGGACATATTTTGTTTTACACTTTTCAGAGATTTTACACCTGGGCTTATACCTATGTTAGATTTATTTATTTATTTAAAAATGGTACAAAGGCGGACTTAATGCCTGAGGCATTCTCTACCAGTCAACCAAAACATTTATTAAACCGGTCTAATCTTAAAAATTAGAAATTAGTCATCATAATTAGGTTTTATTATCCTGTCTAACTACCTACATCAGCTTTGATTTGAATTTTGAATTAATTGTCTACTTAATTTCGCAAAGGTGAAGATTATAAAACAGGACATTAATATTTTTTAAATTCAGATAAGGATATAGGTAAAGCTAATGTCAATCAATAATAATGAGATGAGATATCTACTTATTCAAAACACCAATTCCTAGCATTTCGATGCGGGTGGGAAATCTCTGATACGGTATAAAATGTTTTGTATAAATGCCTTCCACGCGTAACTCATTACTGCTATTGACAGCCAACTGCGGAATGAATCCAGACTATCTTGTTGGATAATACGCTGGTTGACCCACTTCGCAACTAATTCGACTAATAGCTAATTAATTTGTCGTTTCTCTACGCTGGAGTATACTTATAAACTGATTGACGAATGAAGATGTGTTCACTATTCAGTCTTGGCTCTCGCTGAATTACATTACGGGTACCTACGTGTTCTCAGCGTGATTGATGACCGTGTGTACAAGATCTGTGAAGGGGACAAATGGAGCTTCCTACTCCGGGCAGGCGGGCATTCATCGACTAAGCCCTCCTACGTAGCACGTTTTCGAATATATTATATTCGGAGATTTGGAAAAGCTGCTAGTTACATACTTTATTTGGTGCGCCGCCTGTCGCGAAATAATGAAAAAATATGAGTCTGCCGTCGTAGTCTGCCTGACGGTCGCTTTATTAATTTACGTAAATTACCCAATTATTCGTTTAAAGGCTCCCGTAGAAAGGCGCGACGTGACGGCGTGACGCGACACCAGTAGAACATTTTCCGCGAGGTTGAATAGAAATTTTTCCACCAGAGTCGCATCGCGCCTGTCTGCGAGAGACATAAAATATTACAGCATTTTTTTTTCTTTTGTTTTCGAATTCTGTAGAAACATGTCGAAAACAAGGCCCAGAAATGGATCCTCGGCCTTCATGGATTCATAAATTCACGTTACTTCCAACAAAATGAACCGTAAAAATGCGGTAAAGTAAGGTCGATTTGTCACCGATAAAGCCCATTGCTATAAAATCAACTGGCGTTAATAAACAACAAAGGAAATCGTAAAGCTGGCCATAATTAGTTATGGTTCATTAACTAAAAGAAATTCCTGAGTGGTTCTTGCATGCTAAGTAAGTATTTAAATTTTTTTCTGCTTGCTTATTACGAGGACATAAACAAAATTTCTATTATAAGTTCAGGGCTACATTAAATCATGGTGACGAGAGAACGCCATCCGCCAGTCCGCCTTTTGAATTGCCTCGTTGAAAAGAACAGTACGACTGACTACTGCCATTACAGTAACTTAATAACCTCGTTTAATTTAATTCCTAGCTTTGTGGAACATTAAGAATTAATCTGGGAAAATTACCAGGATTTTGTGCGCTGTGAACGAGAAATGGTCTCATTACTGGAATACCGCACGGAGCGCTCGACTCGAGTTTCACAAAGTCGATTAATAAAGTGACTATTAAGTCATAAAGAAAAGTTTATATTTTTTAATGTAATTTTCTTTATAAATAAAATGTAAAACAACTACTTACTGACCTAAAATACTTAAAAATAATAATATGTACAAGTATATAAAGAAAGGGTTGGTCCGTGTATGGGTGACCATCTTCACATATGCATGCATATTATTTTGACTAGCAGATAAACAGTAACTTAGACTACCTACTTATATTTTAGCAAAATAATTAGGGCCCAGGCGGGCGAAGCCGCGGACAGCAGCCAGATACGTAAAAAATTGTTCTGTTTTAATGTTGATATATCGCTGAAATATTCATTCGTGGAGCTCGTGGCTAAGTAATAACAGCCGCACGGGTCCATCCAACAGGTTTAGATACGCTTGCCGGGGTTGGTCCATGGATGGGTGACCATCTTTACCTACCGAGACTCCTCTGTGCCACGGAAAGCACGTTAAGCCGTTGATCCTGGCTGTCATTCATGGATCTTTGGCAGTCGTTACGGGTCGTCAGAAGCCCAAAAGTCTGACAACCAGTCTTACCAAGGGGTATCGTATTACCCAGTTACTAGGTTGTGGAGGTCTGATAGTCAGTCGCTCCATGTAAAATACTGGTATTCAGCTGCATCCCGTTAGACTGGAAGCCGACCCCGACATGTTGGGAAAAGGCTAGGCAGATTGATTGATGTAAAATCTTTAGTATCTGACTGACGGGCTAATTTAATTTTATTTTATTTATTAAACTAAATGTAAAACAACTACTTACTGATTTAATATACTTAGTAATAATATTATGTATAAGTATATAAAAAAACGGAGGAGGAAATTATCAAAGGGCATCGAAAAATTCTTCTGCAGTGCTGTCAACAGGAAAAGTGCCCAAAAGGCCCATTACCACGTTGTATAGATACTGATTCTTTGACCAAAAAAGGCCAGCCCTCTGGTCACGTGAAGAGTCGACCAACCCCTTGGCGATGTCTAGAAAAACCCTCATGGCCCTAGGGTTTCAACCCCAAACGGGTCGAACATATACGTCCTGATAAATGTAAATGTTTGTTACCATAAATTGGTCGTTTAAAATTAAAGAACACATTCTGTAAGCTACATTATCTCGCCCGTAAATATTTCCGCCCACGTCGTTAATCTTACAAAATAATCTTAATCTTCGTCATTGTGCATGAAGTATATGTATTGGATAAGCGCCACCTACTATAACAAAAATTCTTTAGGTATTAATCAATTGTCCACGATGTAAACTAATGTCTACATCAAGCTACAACGAATGTTTAAATAAAATTAATTTCACTCGTTGAATATCCGTGCTATAATCTTGTCAATATATTACAGAACTAGCTTCCGCCCGCGGCTTCGCCCGCGTGGTGGTCGATAAAAAGTAGCCTATGTCCATCCCCGGGATACCATCTATCTCCCTGCAAAATTTTATCGAATTCCGTTCTGCGGTTTAAGCGTGAAAAGGTAACATACAGACAGACAGAAAAACAGACAGAGTTACTTTCGAATTTATAATATTAGTATGTCGTTTAAACAACATCTCATGTAGACGTCATCTCATCGTCATCTCATCGTATGTTTTGTCCATATTTTTATACATTTCAAAAGATATTATTCCAAATGTTGAAGAATTTAGATACGCTATACGTGGCAACGGGAAACGTAAATTCAATAAGAAAGCGTTCGCAAATTCCAGTGTGAAGTAAAATAAACTTATTTCAGCAATTCGTATCCGACTGTGATGTTTACATCTGCACATTTTTATTTGAAACAACTATATGTATAGGTACATAGGTAGCACTCCAGGGCGTGCGCACTGCTGCCAAGTTTATTGCCATTCGTCTTTTACGTACGTTGTCTATTCAACGTGAAAGAGTTACAACCCAAGTGTTTTGAAGAGATTTATTATCTCGAGTAAATAATTCCACTTCAGCAACGATTTCCACCATTTTCTTGATTTATGTACTGTTTTAGAGTTCTGAATTTCTGATACATAGGTACTTATAGCAAAACGAAGACACGACAATTCTTTGAAACACGACAAGTTCTCTGCATATGGTCATGAAAAATAACTTGTGGGCATTATGTCGTATATTTTCTGTGTGTAAGTAGTGTCTGTATGTTCGCGATAAACTCAAACACTACTTTTTTTGCATGCGGTTTTCACCAATGGATAGAGTGGTTCTCGTGGAAGGTTTTAGTATATAAAAAGCGACATCCACGCGGGTGAAGCTGCGGGCATCAGCTAGTTAGTAATAAAACTTAGGTTAGGGATCATTCTCGAAATAAAAATCAGATTAATGCTTGGGAATTTTTCATAGCCTTTGAAGTGAAACCAGTATTTTCCTTATCCGTGATGGATCGGCTTTTATGAATTAATTAACCATAACCAGTAATGGTCACAATTTCATTTGTTTTCTTTTATATTGTCTACTTGAAATAATGGAACGTTCATTGAAAAAGCTTTTAATTTAATAAATATGAAATGAAATGTACGATCTGTTGAGATACCACAACAAGTGCAAAAAGCTCTAATGTTATTTATGGATACTATCTACTACTGAATGAGAGGATTATTGGAATCTCAATTTGAATTGTGATTACTAATACAGTGGCGGGTTACTAAACCGCAGTTAGATAGAATATTAGTCATTTTGGCAAACTTGGTGATGATTTATCTATATTCTCAGATAGAATGATGTATACACTCCAGATCAGAATTCAGGAGATCATTCAGGCACCTGTAACTAATATTAAAACGCGAAAGTTTGTAAGTATGGATGGATGGATGGATGGATGGATGGATGTTTGTTACTCTTTCACGTAAAAACTACTGAATGGATTTGGATGAAATTTGGCAAACAGATAGTTTATAACCTGGATTAACACATATGTACGGTGCAACCGCACATTCTGTAATTCAGCAGTTTACGCCACACATTCGTTTCAACTCATAATAATTAGTTCAGTTTGCGTTAAGCTATCAATGCAGTCAGGCGTTCTCGTTACAGCCAACAAGGGCCGCGTCACTCACTTCATTTCCACACCGCAATAGTCCATTAAGCTCATTTTACTTTAAGTACCTTTGAGACAATACAGTAGTGTTTCAGTACTTTACCTTCTTTCATTCCATTCATCCCTCATTTAAAAGTAATGTCTGGTCTAGCAAGGGATCATACAACATAGGATACTTTTTATCCCGATATTCCCACGGGATCAGGACTTATGCGGGTAAAACCGCGGGGCGCTGCTAGTTTTTAATATTGCTTTCTGTAAAGTCTTAAAAAAATTCACCCTCACGTAAACATGTATACATATTTGTGTGCGTGACCATGCAGCATGGCAAATAACCTTACCTTCTGCCCATCAAGTTTTATTATTTGTCATCCTTCATGTCTTCACAATATATCATAATTTCATAGTCACGTTAATTGACCTATGCTTACAAGCATAGGTAAACATATTTATTAACCACTTAAAATAATTACTTACTCATTTATCATGCGATTTTATGAGTAACCGTTTAGCTAACCAGTGTTCGCCGGCGGTATCTTTCGTGCTTATAAAAGTTTAATTTTATTCTTAGAGCAGTTACTATTTGCCACCTGGAATTTTAAGGAATCTACGGAAACTTTTTAACCTATCTGTTTTACGCTGAAAACGATTTTAAACAAGGCTTTCGGAGTAAATGGTACGGAAATAGCGGCCATTTTTAGGAATCTCACATTTTCGGATAGACCGTAAACTTTTGGATTAATTTGATAACGTTCTCCGAATCAGTTCTTCGAATAGCCACTGTTTTAGTAACTTTTAATTACTGAAATATTAGTATCTAATAATTAGGTACTAAACAATTCCCTCTCACAGAGAGGAGGCCTGTGTCCCAGCAGTGGGAACATTATAGGCTGATTATGTAAACAATTAATATTGAAGTAAAACTGTTGAGTTGACACCGGTTCACCAGGGGATTGACTTAACTCTACATCACAAATAAAAACATCATCAATAATATTTATTTCACAATTTTCGCTATTGCACCTACCACTGTTTGTCTCTGCATCACCCAAAGGTTGACTGGTAGAAAATGCCTATGGCATTAAGTCCGCCTCTGTACATTTGTGTGCTTAAAGTATTAAATAAATAAATAAATAATACATCCCATATTCTTATCATTTATCAAAAACCTTTTGACTTCTTAGGTCTGTGGTGGAAGCAACAGACGTGCAACTAAACATGCGTGTAGGCATCCATACGGGTCGAGTGTTATGCGGTGTGCTGGGTCTGCGCAAGTGGCAGTACGATGTGTGGTCTAATGATGTCACGCTCGCGAACAACATGGAGGCTGGCGGGGAACCAGGGTAAGTAGACGCAATGGGAGGTGAGAAAGCGAAAAGACACTAAACAAGCAATTTTGGAAACCACTACAGAAAAAAAAGTAAGGAGGATAAGGGTGTATCAGACTTGATCCAGTCATACTTATGTAGTTATATGCGCAATCATTGATGCAACCTGTACGATGTCCTCCATATGAGTCAATGCGCTTTGTCATCTTTGACTCATTCCCATATGGAAACGTCGTCTTAAAATAAAGGTCATGTTTCAATTTATATCCTTACAGACATTCCCGCGTGTAATATATTGTACAATATGTCGATTCCCTCTCAGGCGTGTGCACATAACGCAAGCGACGCTCGAGAGCCTCGGCGGGGCGTACGAAGTGGAGCCCGGTCACGGCGGCAGTCGGAACGCGTACCTTCGGGACCATTCTGTGCAGACTTACTTCATCATTCCGCCACCAAGACGGAGAAAAGTATGTCTAAAAGCCCATATAAAAGTAATCCTCGAGTTTCTCGACAAGCTTCCCGGAAACCCATGGGATTTGTGCCATTTATTTGATTAATTTTTTACGAGATTAGTTTTACCCAACTCGCTAAATAAGATTTGTTGAGAATTGTATAGCAGGGAATTAGGGAATGGCTTCTAATTTTAGTGTTGTACAATACAAAGAAAACTGCGTAGTTAAATACTTACGTCCCTGAAGCACACCTAATTATGATCCTTTTAGGCGTTAATTAAACTACTTTTGTGACTTCCACATTTCTTTTACGTGTTTGAGCTATTCAGTGAAATGTAATATTTTCAGATGTGCCTATCAGCCGGCGTGGGCCTCGGCTCAGCATCCCGCCGGAAACTGTCCTTCAAAAACGTTTCCAACGTGGTGGTGCAGTTGCTGCACTCCATCAAGTTCAACGTGGACGTGCCATTCTCCAACATGGCCGCCTCCCCTCAGGAGCTAAAGGCCAATGCAGCTAGGAAGGTACAACACGTATGTCAATCTCGAGACTGAACAAAAAGATTCGGAACAGTTCCTCTTGAGTAACTAGCGACGAAAATCGTTTGCGCCCAGTAGGTATACTATACATGCATATCACAGGAAGACACTAAGGGCGCTGTCGGTTTCCGTATTTATCCACATCTCGAGAGGAATTTTTCCAAAAGTTTACTCGTTTCACAAATAAAATCTTACTGTTTGCACTTTAACTATTTTGCGAAAATTTTGCACCTCAATGGACATGACTAAATAATACGAGTTCAATGTCCACGGCTTTATATCTCGCTCTTCAGAATGTTTGTCTCGAGTGATATATTTTCTCGTATCGGTGATCTACTCTCGACTTTTAAAGGTAAGTTCTCTTTTCTTTCATTTGATTTGATACTGTTTTTATATTTTTCTTAACTCTGAATGTGAGATTTTTTTAAAATATTGATGGTCGTTTTCGCCAACATAATATCAGTGGATATAGTCTGGATAAAAATGTAAATAAATATTTTGCCACTGAAAACTGACAGTTATTTGAGACATTTAAGAGAGAGGGACGACGGCGATTTGAAGTGGATTTTTTTAAATATTCAGGTTTAAATGAAATCCTCTCGCGTCGGTGTCGTCCCTCTCCCGGTGCGTGTACTCGTGTAGTTCAATGATATCAGTGGGCTGTGCTTCCGGTCCGTACGGTCGCGGAGCTCGGTACTAGCGCGCGGTTGTGGCAGGTGCTGGACCTGCGGCGCGCGCTGCACGCGGAGCCCGGCTCGGCGGAGGCGCTGCGGCTGGCGGCGCTGCGCCCCGAGCCCGTGAGCGCGCCCCCCGCGCCCCCCGCGCCCCCCGCGCCCCCCGCCTCCGCCCCGCACCACCACACCTTCGACGCCGTCATGCAGCACCACGCCCTCCGCACGCACGCCGTCGATGACACCCCCGCACATGTTAATATTATGCATACGCATTTACACAATTACCAGCACCTTTTGTTTGAACCTGTGCTACTTTTTATACAACTGTAATGGGAACTTTGCATCGATTTACGCGATTGTTTGAACTAATCTGGTACAGATGAATATGCATAGTGCGTATAATGTAGTAAGCGAGCGCTCGCCGTCACATGTTTAGAGAACTAGAGGCCCGGCTCATGTTGCGGCGCACGTTCGTTACACACATGCATTCTAGGGATGACCTAGTATATGGCTCTCTTAGGTCTAGTTTAGGAGTATACAATGAAACCATATTGCTATTTCTCCCGCGGTTATGAGATTTTACGCTTCAGAAACGATATGATACGCGAGACGCATCGATGTCGCGATGGCGATGCGTTTCGTACGTATACTGTGTGTCGAATGATAACCTCGCTTAATGGATTCCTAGTAGTTAGTTTGGTTTGAGTGGTGGTTTTCGAACTAAATCTTTGCTGCTTTTATTACCTTTTAAGGTGTGCACTGAAGCTTTTTCACGAGTTTTACAGAAATAATTTTGCGAGGAACTTCAAGAATGTCTTAAGATGCTTCGCACCACATTTGCGATTTTCGTTTTCTGCCAAACTTCATTATTATATTTATACCACACGAACACACACATACACAGTTAATAATTAGTCCCCAACACACTATGAAACCGAAATATAGAATCTTACACTCGTACCCTAACTAAGCACAAAGATGTAAATTCCAAGTTTCCGAATTGTTTCCTGAATGTTCGTTTAGTTGCTGGTATGTTCAAACCTTCACTCATTGTTATATTTTGTATTCTATTATAAATTCAAGTAAATCAAAATGATATTTTTTTTTAACTTTTTTAAATAATAAGTATTTGACGTCTAAGTATCTGACTTGTCCTTAAAATATTTTGCCTCATAATTTTTTTTCTTGATCCATTCCAAACTGAACATTGTGTGGAAGACTGAAATACACCAGCGACTAACATGAGGCGTCTGCTCATTATTTTCAGATATTCCGACCTTGGACATTAGTTCCACAACAAATACCCACGGAAACAGTAAGCGCAGACAAAATGTTGTTCATGTGTATTATTGTTTTCCACCATTACCGGGCGACACATTATAACTCCCTTTACTTACTGTAGGTACGCATTCTCCACAAGCAATATCTGTGGGTCGCACCTGCCGCGACTCGTCCGCATTCTGTTTCTATTCACTGAATCAATTACACGGAAAGGGGACTACAATATCGACGTGAGCGCACAGACGACTCACTATCACTGTTTCTTACTTCGAAATTGTCAACTGTTTTATATACTTGAGATTGTTTTATAGAATGTTCGATAATAAAGCCGGATGCACCGAACTGTGTTTCACTCGCTACCCCGACTAGTCACCTCGAGCACTAGAGCATGGCATGAGCCCCGACTGTCGACTAACTTGCATGACGTCACCAGCCCTCAACATTCTTTACACTTGTTTTATTTTGTGCTTGATTATTTCCACTGCTTTCTACTATCGTCTTTCTCTTTCTCACTTAATTTTCTTTTATGGAATAATCAAACACGAAATTAGTTTTAAGTCTCGATTACTACTGTCGATCTGTCTCAAAGTAAATTCAGTCTGAATTCCTTCATAAAGTTCAATATCGTGCCAATCTGGAAGTAACTGTCGTTGTCTCTGTATTATGTTTGTACTTCATTTCATTACTATTCTAATAACGTGATGCTGCTTTGGATTCCGGATCTTTTGTATTCTAAGGTCAGTTCTAAATTCCAAATTGTGTAGCATGAAGTCGGCATGGCCCTCATGTGTACCCTGACCTCGGCCATACCCTTGTGTCTCACTGTACCTTAACTTTACCTTACCTTATCGATGTGTGACCAGATAGATGTTCCATTATGATCGTTGTATAAATCGGTGGTTAGTAGAATCTTTTCCTTTTTTTTTTTGTCTATCAGTGTTGTTGAAGCTGCATGTGGGTTTTTACAGAATAAAGTGACGGAGAAGTTTAAGCGTCCGTTGAAAAAACGCCACTCGTCTGTGTACCACCAGCCCACGAACCGCGTGAACAAGTACCTGGCGCAGGCCATCGACGCGCGCTCCGTGCACCGCGAGAAGGCCACGCACGTGCACCTGCTCACACTCTGCTTCAAGGATGCAGATAAGGAAGCTCAGGTGATCTTTTTAATTTAAATATCGTGAATTGGTTACGGTAAACACGTGACACATGGTAGGGACTACCTATTGTTCTTTTTTTTAATTAATGGTCTTAACAAAAAGTAGTTATTCTTATCCCATTTTAAATAAACAGTGTTCGAATTTGCACTACTCGTATAATAAAAATAGATTGCTACCTCTAAGTTTCATTCGGCCTTTCTTCTCAAAGTACTCAGATAGGAAACGCCGACCTCATCTAGCTTATCATTTTTTTTTATTCGACGTGTAAAAGTGATTCCGATATCCTATTTACAGAATAAACAATTTCATTTCATTTCAATATTCTATTTCACACAAAATCGTAATAGATACGTTTGCAGGAATTGGCGAAGTGCTCTAAAAGATGATTGATACGTAGGACTCAATCTCAAAGTTCAATTTCTCCATTCCAGTACCGAGCCTCAACAGACGGCGGTTGGGCAGGCTCCTTATCCGCAGCTCTATGTGCTTTAGTGGCCGCAGGCGCTTTACAAGCGTCCATCCTACCACAGACCTACATACTTCTCATATTATTCGTCACGGCATTCGCTTGGTCGGCTGCAGTACTTGCCCTGACGTTGGCAGCGAGGTTGAGGCTTATACCGTGTGATGTGTCGAGGCCTTTTACTCTAAGGAATGCTATTACTACCTTCACTATTGTGCTGGGATATGCTGTTGGGCAAGTTAATGTGGTAAGTTTTATGGAAATCTACTTTTTATGCCTAACTAGAAGGAGAAAATTTAATATTTCCTGAGGGACTGCTAGAAATTTAGGTTTTATACCAGGAACAAAACAGCCCCATTTGACATCCCAATAAAATTGAACTAATCTTCTCTCGTATCGGCACAAAGTGTATTTTTTTGAGATTAGATTATGTCATCGTAAAAATATTAGCCAGTCGGCATTTTAGCAAAACTGGAAGATACTTTAATGCACAGTAGAACTAAAGAAAAGCGAATGAAAAAAAAAACGAAAATTATTTGACCCTGTTTTCATTTATTATTTTCCAGGTAACATGCGAACACATAGAGTTATGTCGAAACCTAACAGGCAACACCACAAACATGGACGAGGTTCTAACAATGAGTGGCGACGTTGCCGCTCGGCTGTGGTCGAGCCGCACGGAGCATCTCGCCTGCCCAGTACCGCTGTACATCACGTTAGGTTGCTGCCTTAGTATGTTGGTGGTCGCTGTGTTTCTGAGGCTACCCATCCTTGTAAAGGGGATCTTATTGTCTGTGATGACGGCTGGGTATATGGGCGTTATACTGGGCTTTCATAAGGCGCTGTTTGACTGTTATGATCTGATGATTGAGTGAGTATAATATTAGTATTATTAAGTGTCCCACATCTGGCCAAAAAGGCCTCCTTCCTTCCCTCCTTCAGTCAACCAAGTTCGAGTCGCTATCTCCTTCAGTTCGAACATGTTCATATGCCTAAAATTCATGTTTGAATAACGAAAAATAACAGCCTTGTTCTAAAACCTGTAATGTCATAATAGCAGCTGAGAAAAGCTGCTTAACGAATTACCTTGCTACAATATGAAAGTACTAATACCAGTAGAAAACCTACAAACACAAAGAGGTTTCGAACGGCTCATGAAACATGACCTGTCTAATCCTTAGGATTAGGTAGGTTAGGTTTCTACCTGAGTCACAGCATTATGTATGACATCATGCCTGCTATGCTAGACTACAATTCACTTTATATAGCCACTTTCTCTGTCGCTCGAGCGATCAGTTTAAAGCCGCGGTTGGGTCCGTGGATGGGTGATCATCTTTACATACCAAGACCCCTCCATGGCTCGGAATGGTCCCGGCTGTCATTCGTAGATCTTTGCCAGTCGTTAACAGATGTCAGAAGCTTAAATTGCGCATTCTGACAACCACAGTCTTACCAAGACGTATCGTATTACCCAGTAGAAGTTAGTAGAAGGCAGTGAAAGTCAGATAGGAAGTCGTTCCATGTAAAATACTGATATTCAGCTGCATCCGGTTCAACCGGAAGTCGACCCCCTACATAATTTTAAAAAGGCTAGGGAGATTTATTTTTGTATAACTTGAATATTATAATGGTTTTTGATCCGATAATAATTAAAACTTATTAAATACTAATTTCAGTTCAGGTTCAATCGGCTCAGCGTACGTCGCAAGCGCATGGACGGTGGCACTAGCTTTGGCAGTATTACTACACGCAAGACAGACAGAATGGACGGCGCGGCTCGACTTCTTATGGCAGGCGCAGGCTAGAGACGAGAAGAGGGACATGGATGCCTTGCAGGTCAGTGCAGATTACGGGATTATTTTATATACGATATATTTTATATATGAAATTATGTACGTCGCACATCGAAATAAATGATTATGTTCTTATGTGTGTTTCGCACAGGGACGACTTGTAGTGAAAGTTGACAGTTGCAACATGCAGCTTGCACTTTCTAAGTATTGCAGATTGACTTGCTCACTTGAACAAATTAAATTGCGCAAAATAACTTGCCAGGCCAAAGGCGCAATTACACTTGGTCGGTAGCCCGTATTCGGGTGCTCAAAAGACTTTACTCGAATTCGGGCACCCGATGCATTAATAACATTGGTAATCGCATAGGAATACGGGCTAATGACTACGAGTAGTTAGAATAAAGTCGAGACTACTCATTGTTACGACTGGCAAAGCACTGATAGAAGTGAAAGAAAAACTGGCGTCGGGTATCCGAATTCGGGTAACCGAAACGATGAAGCTACCGCTACATTACCGAAGACGAAGTCGACGTTAGACTAGTCCGAAGACGGGCGTACTCGACCCCTTTCATTTACACTTGTTCGTTGGCTGAATTCCCGTTTCATCCGTTTCTCGGTTCATCGCCGTTATTGAAAAGGGTATTTATTATTCAGACTATTATTAGAAGAAAAAAATTACAGTGGTCAAGAATATTTCGAGGATAAGTCGTTAGTAGTAAAATAAAATAAAAATAGCAGAATATAAATTCATAATGATTGAATAGGTTATTTTATTAGTTATATAGGGTCTGTTCGAAATATTTGTAGGTACGCCATATTATGGCAGGATATGCTGGAACCAATATTGTAACATCAATTTGTACGATATTCTTACAAATAAACATTTTAGATTTTTTGCTTTTTTTTCCATAGGTAATCAAATTCTGATTTGCGACATAAGGCTCGGCAAATATTGTGATGATCTGCTCAGAAAAGAAGAAAGTAGTGCTTATAATAAATTATATTTAAATAAACTAATGTGTTTGCTTTCAATGGAGTTTTTTTATGTTATGTACTTATGTAATAAACGCACATATATTTCAGGCATCAAACCGAAGAATTCTCTTCAACCTCCTCCCAGCGCACGTAGCAACGCATTTCTTGGACAACCAGTTTAGAACGAACATGGTAACTATTGACGCTGCTGTGTGACGCTTATTTAAAGTTAATCGCATAAGTCGACAAGCTAAGATAAATAGCTTATTTGAATGCTTTCGCGTTTTGGCGTAAACAGGAAAAAGTTAGTGATGTCAGTGGGTCAATAAGTAACTAAAGTTGTTCTTTCTAGAGGTAGTTTGCTTAAATTGACTTTGGATTTGGTATGTAAATCCAAATTAAAGTACTGTAGCAGTCAAGGGATAATTGGACTGCTGACATTACGGCTTCTGAGTCTATGTAACATTTACTAAGCTTGAGCGAACGTTCGTAGCACGAACATTGGCTGTAGGTGAAACTAAAAGTTACAAGTGCATGATAATCGAGAAAACAATGCACCGAATAAATTACTCATCAAGCAAACATTCATTCATTCAATCACAAATCTTCAATCATTCGTTTTCGAGTTCATTCACAATGCTTTATGTGTTGCACATAGCACGTATGGGGTCTAGTGACAGATGTTTCTTTATCTTCAGTTTATTCTCAATGGGGTAGGCACGGTCTACAATAAATTCACATTTTCCTGTTGACGATATTATGGTTGTCCGTAGGATTCATCGACCGCGAGTTAGGTATTGTTTTTTGTAACTGGAATTTACGAACTAAAAACCCATTCATTATACTTACCTAATAGATAGCCATTTAATATTACACAAGGTAATTAAACTTATACAGGGAACAAATCAAGTAATACAACAGCCTTCGTGTAAACATAAATAACTACCTACTTATATGAAGATAACTACTTATAGAAACATATGTAGGCCTCCCTATCTATCAAATACACAGTTTGATTCCAACTCAAAGAAATTACTAGAAAATAGTATGAGCAAAGGTAAATTACTTCAAAAAGTACCGAAACTTGTTAACTCTAAACCCCCTTCCCCCCACTGTCACTCCCCCTGACGTGTCCGCATGGCTTGCACGCTGCATTGACTCCTGCTGATCAAGAGGCGTGTCCAGGACCTGTACCACCAGTCGTACCAGCGCGTGGGAGTGGTGTTCGCGTCCATCACTAACTACCACGAGTTCTATATGGAGCTAGACGGGAATAATCAAGGGATGGAGTGTCTGAGGCTGCTTAATGAGATCATCGCGGATTTTGATGAGGTGAGTAGACTTTTTTTTTTGTTTTGTTCTACATTAATGGTTCTGGTGAAATTATATATTTTTTGGGCTTCTCACACTACCGTCTATACTGAGAAAGATCCGATGGGAAGGATGCAGGAATGAATGTTGCAGGTTTTTGCGAAATGTTTTATCCTAAAATATAAATGAATCATACAATATTGTGTTGTATTGGCAGATAAATACTATAGGATGGAGTTTAATGTTTTTGATCTCCGCCTGCCTCCAAGTGAGATAAATACAAAGAAAGAAGAAACACGATCAAGAAGGATACCTACTTAATTCATTTTTTATTTGAAATAACCCTTTTAATTTATATACTGCTTTATTTCAGCTTTTGGGCGACGATCGTTTCGGTGCAATAGACAAGATCAAGACTGTTGGCTCCACATACATGGCCGCCGTCGGTTTGATCCCGGACCGGAAGATGACTGACGAGGCCAGCACTCGCAAACATATGGCGACCCTGGTCGAGTTTGTGTTCGCTATGAGAGACAAACTGAAGGATATCAACGATAATTCGTACAATAACTTCATGTTGCGAGTCGGTGAGTTACTGTAAAGTATAACATTGGAGACTCTAACGTAGCTCTTATAACGATACGAATAAAGGCTTTTTTGCTTAACACTTACAAATAAATGTTTTTTTATTTTATTAAAAACATTGTTACGAGTATATTCAAATTTTATTTACAGGTATTAATGTCGGTCCAGTAGTAGCTGGTGTAATAGGTGCACGGAAACCGCAGTACGATATCTGGGGTAACACAGTCAATGTAGCATCTCGAATGGATTCCACTGGTCTGCCGAACCACACACAAGTTACTGAGGAGGTGTACCAAGTACTGAAGGACATGGCGTACCAGTTCGTGTGTAGAGGCAAGGTCAAAGTTAAGGGCAAGGGGGAAATGACCACCTACTTCCTCACAGACAGAGCGCCAGCGAACGGAACCGTACAAAGCACATCTAACGGACCCACACCCACGCCTCCCACGGCATATGGCGGAGTTGCCACACCTCTCGCCATGCTCCAGAACTCCGCGAGGAGAGCGGCAGCACAGCCTTCAAGATTGCCGCCTTTGAGGGAGTCGTCAGTCGCTGGAGAAAATGAGCCGCTTCTTCCTTCTAACGGGCATCAGAGTAATGGGAATAATAAAGGTAGTAAAAGTCGGAGGAATAAGGAGAGCGAAGATAGTCCCCCGCCCCCGCCCCCGCACGGGCCCCACGGGCCGCACGGGCCGCACGGCAGCCAGGCGGGCGGGCCCCGCTGGCCGCCGCCCCGCGCGCTGGTGGCCCCGTGGCCCCGGCCGCAGGAGGCGCGCGCGCCCGCGCCGCACAAGCGCCGCGCGCCGGCCCGCCTGGCGCGCCCGCGCTCGTCCGAGAGCCTCCCGCTAGCGCGCAGCCCGCGCGTGCACTCCTCCGCTGATGAACTCAGTTCGCTGACCCGCTCTCCCAGCCTCAGCTCCTCCGACGAAAGCTACTCGCGAACGACAGACGCCTCCCCCTCCCCCCCGCGCCCGTCGCAGTGGATCCCGCCGTCCAGACCGCAGCGCGCCAACCCCAGCCCCGCATACGACTACCCACCCATTCGACCCGCTAAACCCAACGCGAACCACATCACCGAACTCTACGCAAAACATAAAATGACAAGGAAGCCGTCTTTAGAAGACAAATTCCTCGACGGCAGTGTTGACTTCGCAAAAGAGGAAGAAAAGCTGCAGAGGAGCATCATAAATATGCTTCAAGCTTCTGCTGCTAAGCGTGATGGCTGCTGTCAAACTGACAAGAAAGATGTAGCGAGCCGGTTAGGACAGCGGGCAGATTCATTTTCAAGTTCAGGCGGCCGACCTACGAATTTGACGAACTTGAAGCATCTGAACCATGACGGGAGGGAACCGTTCGCCAAACGAAGTCCGTCAGATGTGGCGTGCGTACCACCCTTCGAACGGGAGATTCAGCGGCTACTCGATGATAAGAATCTTATCAAAATCAATCCACCAAAATCAGAGCGGAAAGAGCTGAAACTCGAACTCAGGTGAGGCTTTGTAATAATTGGAAAGTTTTATATTTAAAAAAAAGCATTTATTGCTAAAACTTCACGAACGTGACATTTGCAAATACACCGGAATTGCGGTGGTAGTATATCACTATATTTACTTTCTCCCTTATTAATAAGTAAATAAATAAATAATTTACTTCGCGTTTATTTAAACGGAGCTTTAAAAAATACTTTCTTCAATGAAACCGAAGCTAATGTCCAATCTGCGTCCATTTTAGGGGCGCCAACCCAGTCCCAGTCCTGGAGCCGATGCTATACTGCAACAACAACAACAGCAGCCCTCTACACGCGGTGGGCCTGGCCGCCATCACGCAGGTGGCGCGCCACGACGCGGCGTCGCCGGCGCGCGCGCACGACTTCCCCGGCGTACTGCCCGGGGATGTGGTCGTGCAGTTACCTTCGCCGAACCATGAGAGACATAGGCCCAGGTAGGAACATAACAATACGGTACAGATATTAATATTACCTCTATACATTATTTCGACTAGGATCAAATGGTTGAATCGATGCACTCACACGTTATACGAAATCTAAGTACGCTTCAGTAAACAAGAAGGGTACTCGGGGCTTTCGCATCGGGGCAAGTTTAGTGATAAATTATTATATTTATTTGTGTAAGTAGGTTTACACAATCACACGTCAATAATATTTAAAAAATAAAAACCAGATGAGGTTTCTTCTCAGAGTAGTCGAATAGAAAACCGCGAGTTTTCTATTCGACTACTCTGAGAAGAAACTTTAAGAAACGAGTCATTATGTGATATCATGTAGGATAAAAAAAAATCGATAACTAATAATATTATTTTCAAATAAACTGATCCTGATATCCTGGAAGTAACTTATCCCCTGTTTTCAGAACCCAAATCTAGTTGCTAGTTGTTGTCTAGTACGACAAAATCTGCGAGGCATATTATACCGAATCTATTTTATACCACTTGTGTAATACTTTATTTAGCTCTATGTTGCTTATTCTTATATTACCCATGGAAAAGAGCTCGTGGATCTGAAAATTAACGATTTGATCATATTTTACTGAATAAGGTTTTCTTTTGAACGTTTTTCTATCTGGATAGTAATCAATTAGAAAATAAGTCTATGAACAAAATGATCATATTCTAACATTTATTTTACATTCATAGTCCGCCGTGCGAAAGGAAAGCAGATCCCGTCATCGCACGGGAGAAGGAGAGAGAGAAAGAGGTCCAAGAGAGACTACACCACCGGGTAAGTTTGCTATTCCTCACGCTGACAGAATCATCTATTGTTTGTTAACATCAAACCAATGCCGTTATTTTAACATTTAGGTAGCCACTTCTCACCATAGAGAAATGGGTATCTACGGGGAGAGTCAATCCGAATGGAGCTCCTCGTGTTCGGAGGGTGAGGGCGACGGGGAGGGGGGCCAGCCCGAGAGCACGGGCTATACGACGGATGACCCCGCGCTGGAGAACGTGTCCATGCTCAACGAGGCCGGGCTCACGGACGCCGAAGCGGCGCTCAGCGACGTGAACTCGTGCTACTTCGACCGTGACGATGACGTCTCCTCCCGCGCCTCGTCGCGTCTGCTCGACTCCGAGGCGCTCGTGTCGCTTGAGTCGCTCAGCGCCATCTACGACTCCGACGAGCCCGCGCACAGGTACCTCGCCAACATTCGTACCGTCAGCGAATCCATCACCAGAAATTTTGGACAGCCCGCCCACGTCACTGACGGCGAGAGTGATGTGTAGTGATACTGTGATATGTCGCGAGTTGTGATAACGTCCGATTTTGCTAATCGACCGAGTTTCGTGTACATTTCGACTATTTCTCTTGTGTTTGCCTTTTCGTCAATTGTGATATAAAAATCTCAAATTATTGAACTCTCATGACAGAGACTCCGACGTATTCGACTTGGAACATTTATCGGAGGAACAATTTATTTGGCTCTCTATTACTAAGAAATGAATACTCAAACGTTTGTGTTTCCCGCTGTTTGTTCCTGTATTAAGACGTTAGTGGTCGTATAGACGAAGCGCATAGTTTTTCGCGTACGCGGATATAATTGTTTTATCATAATTGCTGACGTGCCTGTACTTTGATGATTTTGTACTATGTAAATTGTGTCAATATGTACCTATTAATGTTACACTGTATGATATTCATGTACAGCTGAATGTGCCATGTGATGGCGTGATGCATCATCTGTAGGAGTATGCGATGATCTCTACAATTATAAGGTGCTCTGACTTAGAATTATTTATGGTTTGTCTTGTGATAACGGTGTAGGAATTCGAATTTGAGCGACCAATCTCTGTTAATGTCAGTGTTCTAGAGTAAGGGCTGGTCCCTGTCCTGTAAAGTCTAATTGTCTCTCTGTTTCGTGAGACGGGGGACGTAGTGAAGTGGTGTGAACTAACTATACGTAAGTACGTAAGTATAATGCATTTCAAACTATAGAGTAAACATTGTTACCACAGCTGGATGATTGTGCTTTGTAGTATTCTTTTATCTGCCTTATGTATCTCATAGAATATTATGTTAGAAAACAGAAGTTGCGATGCTCTGTCTATTTTCACAATCATTTTTCGATAAATAATAACTCTTTTGGCATTTTCTTTCCGTAATCTAGTCACTACTGGTTTTCTAAAGTTTGGTCGTTTTTTTATAAATAATATATAGTGCCATTATCAATCCCCGTTATTTTATCTTGTGTACTTTATTGATGCGATGTCGTTAAAAAGTGGAGGGGAGGTAATATCATGTAGTTCTTAAGTAAACAGCCGTGAGACTTGAAAGTACAACCAATATATAAACACCACTAG
Organism: Lithophane socia; assembly: GCA_947522985.1. Taxonomy (NCBI): domain Eukaryota; kingdom Metazoa; phylum Arthropoda; class Insecta; order Lepidoptera; family Noctuidae; genus Lithophane; species Lithophane socia. The sequence continues at coordinate 7,215,376 of OX383258.1, read as the reverse complement.
CGAATATTTGTTGTAGAATATTCTCTGTATTAATAAATATCAATTATTTTTTATTATTTAATTGTAATATAAGTTTGTGTCAATTTCATGTAATTATTGTTATTTTAGATTAAAACAATTATTAATAGCAATTTGCAAAATATATATATTTCTTATTTGAGGCACATGTAGCCTCTGATTGCAAGTACATATTATATGTCGCAGCGTTACTTGATTAAACATGTACTTAATCGGAAGCCGATCCACAAAGATTTATTGGTCATGAATTATTTCTGGGCAGTTTTATATTGTACTGATTGTATCAGCCCTCGATAAGCTACGTTTTTTTTTGTTACTTATTAAATATTCAAAGCATGTACTTACTTACAGATTACATGAAAATCCTTTCCCGATTAAAAGTAACTTTAATTACGGCTTGTGCTTCTATGCTAGTATTATGACATCACAATTTAAACGTTATTTTTCGGCTGCTTCAAGTGGATTGAGAGATGTTAATGTCTGAGAATTGTAAATAGGACGAGCACGGTATGGTGCTCCAGTGAGATCTAGAGATTGTTAAACTTTGTAAATATTGTTATTCACCTGTCAAGTGCTATTCCACTTACAATACATAACTATACCTAAGTATACCACGCTGTGAAGATATATTATTTTTTGAAGGAATTCTCTTGTTTGCTATTTTTATTCTCAGTATTTCGATTTAATGTTTTTCATGTTGATGTATGTACACATAGTGCCAAACTATTTTTATGTGTATGCTTATAAACAGTATGAATTATTTGTTTGACGCTTGGATAATGTTGTTTTTTTATATAAAAGTTTACTGCTTCATCTCGATAAACATACAGACAAAACGTTTCAAATAGATCTGACGTCTAGTGTACCTTAGTAGGCAAGTAGTTGAACAATATTTTGAATGTTTTTAATATACTCATTGAGGAATTACTGCATCTTTATTATAGTAATTCAATGTATCGAACAGTCGCATTATAAATGATAAAAATAAAAATTCTTAGAATACAGAACATTTCGATTTTTTGCTGCAGTATTCACATTAATGCTATTTACAAATCGAATGAAAATAACTATAATTGCGGATTGTCTGACACAACCATGACCTTCTGAGCACAAAATGTAACAAAAACTTTTGTTATTAAGCTTTAATGTGAATAAATAGCAGCTTGGATACAGATTACCTACATGTTATTAATTCATAGAAATGATATCGTCATGTATAATTTCCGTAGGATACTTGAATTGCGCCTTATGTAGCAAGTGTATTGTGTATTTTTATTTATTTAAATTCAATTACCTAAGCAATATTAATTACTTATTACAAATTAAAAGTGGTTTACATCACCGGAAGTTGTTTATTTCTTTATATCCTTTTAGGTAAATTCTAGATTATGCAGAAGTATACCATTGATGCCATTATGGATGACAAGTGTAAATGAATCAGAGTGATAATATCTACTAGACAAGTAATTGAGTCAAGTACTGGCAAACAAGGATACTCATTTCAACAATATATGGATTGGATGAATAACCCTTGTTTCAGTTTATTGTATTTTATATTCTTGATTTTTTTAAAGTAAGTAGGTAATTATGTCTGTAACTTAGGTCAATAGTTATTAAATGAGTGACTTGTTTGGTAAATAAAAGACACAAACCTGAACTGTATAAACCATAACGCATAGGTTAAATGGTCTTAGGTATAAACACCCAAACCAATTTCTATTAAAATTTATTTATTTAAAAAAATATTCGTGCTCTTTCTTTTATTATTTGGTGGACCTTTTACCTTTATAAAAAAGGTTTACTTGACTAACAGTGTAAAACTTGAGCAGTTATTTTTGTCTAAAGTAGTAATGTGACATAGGTTTGCGGGTCAGGTACAGGTGTGTCGGTTACAAACGTTCCGCATACAAATGCCCATCGCCTTGAACCAACACGCGAGCTTCATCAACGCAGCAACGGATATTGTTACAAACCCACGTGGTAATTTCATATTACCTGAGCAGGTATCTAGGAAATCATAGTTTTAGTGTGAAGTTGTTGCTTTAAAAGTCTATAAATAAGTTAATTCCAGTACATTTTACAATTCATTATTATCTGTGTCTGTAGCAGTCTGTCTGCAGTGATTTAAATATAAATAGGTGAGTACCAGCAATAAAGCTACATAATATTTTATTGTGCGGATGCACATAATGAAAAAGTGAACTGCATTCTTATGCAAAGCACACACAACTCTGTGTAGGTACCACATTATGTATGTGTCCATTTGTGTGCAGAATAGTGACTAGTTTATGAGTTCCATTGTTTTTACCCGACTACGGCGAAGAAAAAAGGAGGGTTATGATTTTGACCGGTATGTATGTATGTATGTATGTATGTATGTTCCCTCCTATCTTCCAAACCACTTATCACAATTTGACAAATGAGGTATCGTTAGAAGCGTCGTGATTGTCCGCTGGTTATAGGCTATGTGAAGTCACATTAAATTAAAATGGCGCCCTCTAGAGGACATAAAGTGAGGAACTTAAAAAAAAAAATGGTTTAATCGTACCATGTTGGGTATCAAATGAAAGGGACACACAAAAACATTCCAAAAATATATATATTATAACACCAAAAGAATTTAAAAAAAAATCAAGTAATAAAAACTAAAACCCAACTACGACGTCTTAAAAGGTATAAACAAGACACCACAGACAGACAAATTTAAAATCCGGAGTCACACGTAATCTGTTCGATTTATGCCCTAACACGTGTGACTCCGGATTTTAAATTTGTCTGTCTGTGGTGTCTTGTTTATACCTTTTAAGACGTCGTAGTTGGGTTTTAGTTTTTATTACTTGATTTTTTGATATTCATTGGAAAATAGTTTTAAAACATGGAGGAAAAAATAAGGAAAAGGTATGGGACTGGCTGGTAGCAAGATAACTTGGACCATCTTTCATAGAACGTTATAATTCCACCTATCCTATCTGTTATGTTATAACAGAGTTGGCATGGTGATATTGATTACACAAAGGTGTTCCACCAGGCATCAACTTAGCAAAGTTACTTCTAGTACCTAGGTACTTACTTAGTTATATCTTGTTGATTGCATGACATCAACTCCAAGTTATGACTACTTTGATACTAACATTTGTACTGTGATTACATTGCTTGTGTGTGAGTGGGGTGTCCACAGCGAATACCAACGATAGAGTAGTAAGTTGTAAAAGAAACAAGTAGGCTGCCCGCTTGTGAAACATAGGCGGCACACTACCAGTTCGGACTTATCGCGAATTCTCGCAACTTAATGACTCAGTTAGGCAGTAATCAGGGACAGTTTCATTCAAAATAATGTGTAATAGTCGGTATGCGAGTGAAATACAAACCGGAGCGAGGCAGGTATGACGCGGCGGTTCGGCGGGCCACTACCACAAGCGCACAGCTGCGGGCCGCCGCGCCGCCGCCGATTGGCTGCGCGCGGGAACCGGTCGCGTCCCGCGCCCTGCCCCCGCCCCGCCGCCGCTACAAACAACTTCAAATTCTTATTCATGTTCGTTGCCACGACCGTTGCTGCCGTTGAGAGCGCGCGCACTATGCGCCCATACTTCGCGTAATCTTATCGATATGTGCTCGATGTTGAATGTGATCCTAGTGTTTGATGTGTGAATTTAACAATAAATTAAGTGCACGGTGGACCAGTCCGAAGGTGCGGCGAGACGCTGCGACTGCGCTATGAAAACACACGCACGATCTGGTGTTTTTGTTCTTTTTGTATCGCGAGTGCTTCGTGAGCGGCTTCGACCCAGGGTTACCTTTGCCATGTGCATCAGATAATGTTGTGCTCCTATTAGTTTGACGACAAACTAATATGCTAGCTAGTGGATATTGCGACGGAGTGGCTTTGTGTTTTGGTGATTCATAGTGTGTTTGTGACATGAAGGTGACGGTGTGTTTCGGGTCCGTGCGGGTGCTGGTACCGTGCGGCGCCGGCGACCTGCTGGTCAGGGACCTCGTGCGGGAGGCCACGCACCGCTACAAGAAAGCTACTGGACAGGTCAGTCTACACATCATTCAACACTGCGGGTAGTTCTCGCGGGTTTTCTAATGTTTTTATTGGCTAAATCGAGTTTGTTTACCTTCCTTAGTAGGTAAGTACTCATAACTGGTCAGCAGCAGTCGATTTGTATTTACGTGGGTGCAGGACCTAAGCATCAATACAATCATTATGATACCCAACTACCCACCTATGCCTTTTTTCGTTGCGTGCGTCAAGTGGATTCAACCTAGGTATAAACTGTATAAAGTACTTTGATTGTTTAGACCTATATTATATCTTAGTCCAAGACGACTACCTAAACACTACTCAAGGCAGAGAGCATTCTAGGTACCTACCGGGTACACCTACGTACCCATAAATTCTGTTACTTTTTTTTTTTTTTTTTTGGGCTGGGAAATCATCAAGTGACTTCTCCCGCTCTGGGCGGAGGGGAAGGGCGTGTCAGACTCTTACTGACTAAAACCCACCCGTGTTCCTTCAGTTGCCTGTTGCCAGGGTCCCGGTGTCCCTTTCGGACTATTCCGCAACCCTGGCAGGCAATTCTGTTACCTAAAGCTCATTTTAAACTACGCTATTATATATTTATATAGCATATAGTTCATAGCACAAAAATATCGCTCGCCATACATTAGCAAAGTGTGAACGTATTCTAAATGAGAACCATATACATTTATTAACCGACTTCTTCAAAAAGGAGGACCTTTTTGAAGAAGTCGGTTAATAAATGTATGGCGAGTGATATTTTTGTGCTATGAACTTTCGGCTATATGTTATAGCGTAGTCGGAAATGGGCTTAACAGAAGAACACAATGCTGTTGCTTCTCACGTTCTACGCATTAACCAACTCCATATTATTATGTATGGAATCTGTCAGATTGACCAACTTACCGATACCGTGTTTTTGCCCTACCCATTTCGCTACAGAACTATTACCGCGTTACCTGGTATTTCACGATTACGATTATCGATATTCGCTACAAAGCTGTCTCGAGAATGTTGGGATAGGTTGTGTTGCAACCACCTCTTGTTTTTGCACTAATGATCATTTGGTTATTTATATGGAATGCACGGTGTTGGGAGCAAGAACGGCTTTCGCGACACTGTGTCCATACCGAGTGAAGTGCAACATTAGCGGTGCCTCCATCTCATACTATATAGTAGCACTGCTAGGTAGCTACTTGTCAAACTAGATTCAACCATGAGACGCTCGAATTTCATAATTTATTTTAGACGCCACATTCGACAGCTCATTATTTTTATGGACAGACCTTCACTAGATGTCGATCTCGTAATTGGATGAAGGTTGTCGCTATTTATGTCGTTGGGAATGTTTATGAACTCCTTACTTGGACGACGCCTTTTTGCGTCACCCGCCCTCTATCCTAGTTGCGTAATTAATGAAGAACTCATGGCTAGGACAGGTGTATTGTTAATCGCAATTCCAACTAGCGTGAGACATTCACCTGCTCCTGCCCTGCAACCTACATGCGTTCCTAAGATCATTTCTCGTAGGAAGTCGCCGACCTTGCGAGCTGCCATTACTCCGTCATACATACCACAAACAAACATGTTGGTGGTTCTTAGATAGGTAGTTACGTGCTGGTTGAAACTATTTTTGCAACATCCTTTAGGAAGACTTCACAAAAAAGAAAAAGTTCCTGACAGCGCGTCCCGGATTACGGCCATGTTACATCAGTTTTATAATGATGCCAGAGGATGTATGTTTTAAGCTATACCTCACTCATTATTTACTTAACATAATATCGGCTCTTAGAAATATAAATAAGTAGCTCTGTAGCTTACATCTAGTCAACTATTAAAATAATACCTAGGTAAGTACCTACTTGTCTGTGCATTGCTGAGCGGGCAGGAGCACTCAATTCTACTTTGCACTACATCCGTGCCTCATGCAATATTGATCAAGCCACATTGCATCAATCACCCAATAAATGTAATGTTAATAGTTTAGTTAGTTTTGGCAAACATTTACATTTTTGCATGATTGCTACCCGACGATTACTCAACGCAAAAGGTCGCGAGCGTACTTAACGACCGGTAAACTATATTTTTGCTGCTCCGCTGGTGAAACGATATGATATCGAGACACGCACCGGTTTCTAATATTACTCGAATTACCGAAATAAAACGATCGTACAACTTGTACCGTTTTTTTTTTGTCGATTGAGACGAATTCTTCTCACCACCCACGCAAGCCATGAAAGGCGAATTAAGAGAATCGACCAATAAAATGTCACATCTTTATCCATAGTGTTTTCTGAATCTTAGATTAAGAGTGACGAGAACTTCAAGAAACTTAATGGTTTCTATCACAAACAAATAGGGCGAGACGACGTCAATAACCTCCATTACTAGTTGACCTTTAAGGCACGTTTGGCGCCTTTATTACTTAAATTATATAACAAAAAACTCAAATGTTATTACTGCAAGACTATTGTGCCGTCACGTATTACTTTACCTTGCAACGTAATAAATTTTCAGTTTGCAAAACAGTCAAATCTCTCGAAATAAATCGATGGTGAAACAATGGGACCGTTGCTTGTCGCGGCCAGGTATGCGAGAGGAACGGGCGCCTTGAAAACTCGAAACACCTATTGTACCGTGCTGTATGGAGTGGCACGCCACGCTCAGTACGGACAGTACGGACTACATATCTCGTCCAACGACCGGTTCTCAGAAAAATGACGAGACATTCTTTTGAGATAGGAGCGTCCTATAAACTAATTCATGGTTTATATCCGAGCTATATTTTATACGCTACGAACTGTGTGCACATGCAGTTTTATTAGGTTTCGAAAGACACACAGGCGTAGATGTGAGTGTTATTGGAAAACGATAACGAAGCCGGTGGTCGTCTGCCAGCCTATCGTAAATCTTGAATAACAATGAGCACTATTGTCTGATTCTCAAAAATGGGTTTACCTCAACATTGAGTGTTTTATTTGTAGTTTCATCTTCTACAACTCTTTTTATAGGTTCTACTCGGAGCTGACCCGCTTCCTGCCTGTAAAATATAAAATTTGTATAAACTTCATTTAATATATATGTAACCGTTGCGATGTGCGTGGTGATCGGGGAAAAAAATAACAAAAACCGTTTCTCATACGGCCATATGTCGGGCTTCCCGTCAAGTGGATTGGATAGCGTTGAGGGTCTTTGTCCGAACCAAGGGAATGTTTTCTTCAATTCTTACTTATGGTTTGCACATGTTGCATTAACATATACTGAAACTTATAAAATGCTAACAGATTTGCAGATTCAAAACACTTTAAAGTTTGTTTACACTGAATAATAATGCTCACAGAATGGCTCTAAATAAAATTAATTACCCATTTAAAAATAATTTAAAGCTTCGACTTACACGAGGTTTGGCGATAACCAAAGGTGGAGGTCGCTGTATTTAATTCCAATCTTAATTAAATGAGTTGGTTTTAATCTTATCATGAGCGGTTAACGAAATTAGGTAAGTAGGGCGTGAAGTAACTAGTAACTACTGAAGTCGGTAAACAGAGGCTATCACACTTCTTTGTATCTCTGACAAAAAAGCGATACGAAGGAAAAAAACAAAACGTAGTAATTTTTTTAACCAAATCTACTTATAGGACTCTGATTTGCGCTGATAGGGTGTCATTAAGTGCGCCACTAAATTAATCAATAGAAGGTGAAATAGTTGTAAATAACAAGTTAATAACTCTCACCTCAAAGTAATTCATCATGTAAAAGAGAGGTACAATACATAGAATCTGAAGTGGAACACTACTGACTACATAGTTACTTTCTCTCACATTCACATAAGGAAATTTGATGATGGAGCGCGTCAATCCACGATCTGACATTATAACGAGTGTACATCTTTATTGGTTTTCCCTGGGCAGTAGATTATAGTGTGGTCGACCTCGATGGCTGTTGTGGCGGATGCTGACCATTTATGATGGTCTGATCACTTGACACACAACCTCATATATCTTGACATGCCTCCTTAGACCACTGACATTACTGCTCATAAAGCTGCTGCACTTACCCCTTTTGAAACGAACTAATGGGCGTCCAACAGAAATATAATTGTGTAACTGTTCTATAAGTTTAATGCTTTGAGGAAATTCTGCTAAATAACTATTTGCCGTTTGTGGCTCATATTAATTGCCTGAATAGCTTCTAAATCACTGGTCTGTTATTCATTTATAAAGCCAATTTGATTTGTATATCTAGCCATTTCAATGAAAACTTCTCTATCATTCGAAACACATGGTTCCATATTATCGACCAGGTTACAGAAACCCTGGGACAGCTTCCTAATAGGTATTATGTTGTAGCTACTTTTAAATCTCTACTCATAGTCGTAGCCCGTATGGTTACCTACGATCTTCTTACTCCGAAGCATATAAATTTCCAGAAGCAGAACAAATGCCATAACTGTAACTTGGACACCGTTTCAAGGTTCTCCAAAGTGTTATTTCAGTAACACTTGTCGGACATTGTTCTAGAATTCACAGTATTTCGAACAATGATTGGCTATTCTGATGAAAGTTATGATCAGATTTGTCCATAATGGCATAGCGTGGCTGTGCGTGGGCGCAGACTTGCTGGACTGAGTCACTGAGTCATGCGCACGTGCACCGCGGCCATGTCATGTCCCATGTCCAATTATGCGACAAATAGCTACTTTGCATTACCTCCGAGACTTAGCATTCCTGACGCTATGAAACCTGATCTTAGTTCAGATAGAATGTCCCCAGCCTTAAGATGATCCTTTGTTTTACTTTTGACTGATGGTACTAAGAATTTTATGAGAACACACACGAAATTAGTACTTTTGTTCTCGTGTACGATTGAAATTACAGATGACTCAAGTCTCAAGATATTATAGCGTTTATTTTCCAAGAAATTCCAATAATTATTCTATTGCTATCATATTTATTACCTATTTGAATACCATAGCAGGGTCCAATCAATCAATAAATGTGACGGGCAAAAACAAAATGTTACGGTTCTCCATTGTAATTGTATCAAATCAAAACCTTATTGAAATAGGTTAGTTGTGTGGTATTTATTTTTCTACAATAAGCATATGGGGCGCGAACAGCCAACTGAGTAGTACATTCTGAGCAACCCAATCAAAAAGTTTTGTACCAAACATATTGAGAAACGAATCTATGAATATCTAACGAGTCTATGAAACACCTCACTAAACGTAATTATGAGGTAGGTATTTCCTTTAACAAAGTTATTGGTATTTTAATTACCCGTAGGTAGGCAGCTATTAATAGTATAAGCAAAATGTCGACTATATTACGAATTACGAATCGCTGACACAACACAACTGAGTCTTATTTTGACAAGTAACATGTAACAAGGAAGATGAAAAAGCCCTAAATATACAGTATGTTAACTAACAAAGGGCGTTCCCGTTAACCTGCAATAGTATAGCGTCTATAAATGCTAAAAAAAAATACCCTTAAAAAAAAATATATATTTTTTATTTTTGTATAGTAAAATATTCAAAAAAATATTAAATTGTTACAAATAGTAGGTATCACAAATTGATGTTTTTTTAATACGTATGTGTCCTACAGACGAATTCATTGTTTAAATGCTCACCAACAAAACCATGAAATAAGTTCAATGGTACGTGAGCCAGTCTGAGTACCATCTCACTAATGAACAATTGGTTTTACGAGCAAAGAGTGATTATTACGGAGGTTGTGAGTCACTTTGACGCACTCCGGTCTCAACCACTAATCGTATAGAACTAAGCGTAGTAAGTATGTAACACACAAGCTATTCAAGTATTCTCAATATATTCACATGTATGTGATAAATCGTTTGCATCGTGTTTTGGAGTTCAACAAGGCGTTTATGTAATAATTACTTGTTTGTGATAATTATGTTTATTATTATTACGCACTATTACTCCATATTCATTTTTTACTATTACGCAGTTCATTCAAGTAGTTTCACAAGCTTCGGTGGCACGAAATTTTACTCTTGCCCGCCAAATATGCTAGATCACTGCAGTCTCCTATTTTCTCTCTTCTAGACTTGGAGATGCACAAATGTCAAGAATTCTAGTTGCCCTGTAAGCACTGGTTGTCTGGGACCGAGTTTTGGATGTCCAACCCTGACCCTGCTAGCATGGTCATCATGATCTTCAGCCCAAAGACGTTCTTTGCAACACGTTACTGCTGTTTTTATCTATACATAATTAAGGTCGTTTTTTTGTTTTTTTTCTGTATTTCGGCGTTGATCTTCTAAATCACGCAACTGATTTTGATGAGGTTTTCACCATAGTTTAGAGAATTTATTCCGGAAGGTTTATGTGTATAATACGTTAATATTAATATTACATATAACTAAGAAATCTCGATGTTTTGTCAATTCGTAAAAACCATGCGAAGCATGAGTGGGGCGCTAGCAATCCATAACTAAATGTATAAACGTAGTGTATCCAAAACGTTGTTTGCTGTTCGACTGTAATAACATTTGAAGCCATCCTGTAGCCTGACCAATAAAGACGATTAGTTTCACTCACTCCAACACTTGAGACGTTTATATTGCTATTGCTTCTAAAATGGGAACCTCTGCTACTGAGCACTCGGCGTGCGTTCAAATGCTCTTGTTGTAAGTACCATCTATTTTATGATATTGCAGCCCTTCTGTATCGGTCCTTTTATGGAACTCCACGGACTTACACGGTGTATCTTTAGATTTAATGATTCCAGCAAGTTTGAACCTAAAACCAGTCTTCTCGTAGTCGTATATCACTCGTAGATCGTCTTTATTTGCACCCAGATACTAAAATGATTCTGCTTTCTTGCTCTCAAAACCACCCCTACAAAATTAACCCCTAATGCTTGCATAGCAGAATGATGCTCCTATAACAGCATAGTTAGATATGTACAAGAAAGTATGAGTTATGAAGATAATGTTAAGAACATAATAGGTACTTATTGTAAATGACCACACATAGCCTTATCGGGATGTAATCTAGAACTTGTGATTTATTGCGTCATACATAAGACGCACGTGTAGATGCAACGGCATCTACAGCATCTGCATTATTTACCAACGGGTAAATAATGCAGATGCTGTCTTATTTTATAAGAAAAATTTAAAAGATTTATTCAATATAGTCAGGAAAGATATAATCAGAGCATAAACTAAGGGCCTGACTTGAGACTATTTGAGTGAGACCTGAGAACATCCAGTTAGATGCTATAATCACTGAAAATGGTCAACTTGTCTACAAATCTTTAGAAATTTTTAAGAAATTTTTATGATGGGCTATTTGACTTTAACATTCGATTACAAATCATAGATATCAAGATAAACAATGGCTCACATAATCATACAGATGAACACAGTATTGTTTTCCTAATGCTTCTAAAATACTTTTGGTTTCGACAAAATACGGTAATTGAAGATTTATCTCGGTAACACGTTACAACCGTGGTAAAATAATCTCATATAAAGATGATATAACAATGGGCAATAGCAAGCATATTCGTTCAAAGTTCATCATTGTTCTTGAGCAGTTTCGTCAAAAATTACGGACATTTGCTAAAAGAACCTAGTATTTCACTATTCGCACTTTCAAGGCCAGCTTTGTTTAGCGGATCTGTCATTTATAAATAAGAATAATTAGTTTTGCTACATAATCCCAAAATTAGTTTTCATAAATCCCTGGAGCATCTAAAATTATACATATTTCGGATTTAACTGAAAAGTTGCTTTGTAGTGCGGATGCAAGAATAATCTGATGTGACAGCATCACAGACCGATTTATACCATGTCGTCTTTTAAGTCAAGGTATATGTTAGGACCAAAATGAACACAGAAAATCAAAGGTCTGCGATTGATCGACGATCTCCTTAGTCTATATAGACGTTTCCTTTTTTTCTACTTCAGTAGATGCATTTTTTACACTCTTACCAAGAACACGCAAATTCGGAGGAAGTGATGCAATTTTAGCATCCGTTTCTTTACAGAAAAAAAGTAACACGGCTTCCATACAATAACTGGTTTCCAGTACGCGAGAAAACTTAAGTAACCACAGGGTATCCAGTACTTACAGTAAATTTAATATTCCTAATTAAATGTTGGATGTAATCTGTCACTTGTCGCAAACGGCTTCTGTTACTGTGGTTTATAAACATCTTGTACCAACGTGCTCCACAAATAGACAGTGTATTTATCTACCTGTTTGTTTCCACTCAGGTAAAGCCATAAACCAGCCCTTCTGATCATTAAATGGAGTTTTTACAACAAATCTTGCTTTTTTTTCTAACTTGGACAAAAAGCAGTGATGCGTTTTTGTCGCTACCCGAATCTATCCGATCTCGAGATTAGAATGGATGCCAGCCAGTATCGTGATGGATAATTCGATTAAATTACCAGTCATTAGTGCTGGAGTCCACGGTACACCGGCACGACTTGTCGGACACGACTCTTGAACGTGAACCTGTAATGTTATCCGAAGAAACAATGCAGTTGCGCGTCAATAAATTGAGTTCTAATTTAAAACGTGTATGGTAAACCAACTGGTCTTGAATTCTCGTTTTAAGTTTAAAGAAAATAATAAACTTTTCGTAATTGGATACAATGCTTTATTTCGAATTCATTCTTGTAGCTCTAAGCTGAATGTCCTATCGATCGGGATTATAAAATGTTTTGGTAGAGCCAGACATTAATTACCATTCCAAAATTAACTCCAACCGTCAGGCACCTGAGCTGCCCACTTATCTCGGCATGTTTATGTCAATGGACACTTTATAAATACGGATGTATGGAGAATGTCTTTCGCCTAGTCTGTTTTTATTCGGCTTGGTAATTACACGGGGGGAGGCGACTTGCCCGGCCCGGTCGAGGAATGTTACCTGCTGTCCTATTTCAATTTATGTAGCCCCACTATTGCCCTTACTGTCTACAATGATACGGGGATATTTTTACTCCAACTGGAACTAAATGATGAAGGGTTTTCTATTTGCTTCGGTGCAACGTGGAACGCTATGTAGCTTGCTCTTGCTTGTCTTGTATATTGTGTGCCTTTTAGTCTGTTCTGAATAAATGTATTTTCTTTCTTTCTTTCTTTTCTTTTTCTTGCTTGCAGTTACACAGTTAGTCTACTCTTTTAAACACCAACAGTATTTAAAATAGTAAACTAACTTCAGATTTTATATTAGTTTGTTAAATGATTGGTAACAAATACTTAGAAGAACACAAGATATATAAATAATTAAGTACATTTCCGCAAAATTTCCAGTGTAAGCCTACCGGCGTTCCTGTCCTCGGTCCACAGCACCGAAAAGTTAACCGCAAGAATTTTAGCCTCTTCTCAGGTTGCCTCTGAAGTGCCGTGTTTGACCGATGCAGTGAATGCCTGGAAAGTGGCTTGCCCGGACACGGTTCAGCCCGAGAACCCGTCTTCCCAGAGACAGTGGGATGAGCCGCTCTGCAGGTTGGTACGGAATAAACTTATTAATACGTCCACCAATACTGCTGAGCGTGCCCGCCTGCTGGCTGTGGGTGAATGGGAGTCGGGCCTCTGGCTTCAGGCGCTACCGTCACCCAACATAGGTACTATGCTGGGTGACACCACATTCCGGCTTGCTACATGTTTGCGTCTGGGCGCTCCTTGCGGTGCTCCACATCGTTGTCAATGCGGTGAAGGAGTCGACTGCCTCGGACACCACGGCCTATCCTGCAGCAAGAGCGCTGGTCGGATGGCACGGCACGCCAGCATTAATGACATTATCCGTCGGGCTCTTGTCACCGCCGGGGTGCCAGCTGTGTTAGAACCCAACGGCTTGGCACGCGACGATGGGAAGAGGCCAGACGGAATGACCATAATGCCCTGGAAGTTGGGTAGACCTTTGGTGTGGGACGCAACCTGTGTTGACACCCTCGCGCCATCCCATCTTCCTAGCACGGCGGGCTGTGCTGGGACAGCTGCTTCAGGAGCAGAAAACCTCAAACGGCGCAAATATAACAACCTTATTGGGAGCTATATGTTTGAGCCGTTTGGGGTTGAAACACTAGGGCCGTGGGGTCCGAGTGCTCATCGAGTATTTCGGGACATCGCTAAGCGATTGGTCGACTCTTTACGTGACCAGAGGGCTGGCCTATTTTTAGCCCAAAGAATCAGCATTGCCATTCAACGTGGCAATGCTGCCAGCCTTTTGGGCACCTTTCCCATTGACAGCGATGCGGACGAATTCTTTGATGCTCAATGAGCCCCTCCCCTTTATTTTTTCTTTTTAATTTGTTATATATGTAATTGTTTTTTAGTTAATTAAGTACATTATTACCTATAAATGGAGCACGATTGCGGAAGTTCAGTAACTTTATTCCATGGAGTTCTTTTATTGCAAGTCACTTTGATTAGATTGTGTAGGTGACCAGAGGAATTCAATGATAATTGCATTCATCTTTTTTTCCACTCTTAAAGTATAAGTAACTAAAACTATAAATATATCTTATCATAGTTTGTCAGCAGAATAATATCTATAAGCAAATATCAAAACCAATATTGAACGTGCAGAAACTTTAATATTCCACTTTTAGAATCATAAAGTTTTTTGCAAGGTAACTAACATCAATCTACGTTTGATAGATCTAGCGGAGTGGGCGTGGTACGCGAATGCCTGCGCGCAAATCCTACGCTTAGCCATGCGCGTGGGCAGCGTCACCTCACAAATTATCAAGTACGACGAATATTTCGTCATATTATGTACAACGTGCAGTTTTGCAGGGCCGTGATAATTGCAGTACCTAAGACTTTAGCTGTACTAGCGACAGTAACCTCTTTCTTTTAGGTGAAAATGTTAGAAAATGATGAAATGGTTCAATATTGAATAAGAAACTCTAACTCGACCTCACAAGGATTTTTTTGGTCCAATATGCACACTTGGATGTTACTATTACCTGTCAAAATGTAGTTAGTATTACTACAATATTCAATACTTACACAAAGTGTGTCAGTTTTCATCCTTATAAAATGACGTCAGCTGCTCTAAGTGCGTTGATTCATAGTTTATGAACCGCTAAACTAAATTTCAGTACGTAAAACTGTTTACTTGGAAAGGCCTATAAAAACGTAGTTTATATAAACAAGTTATTCTTCATTACACATCGTGAAGACTCTCTGTAATCACTACTTATCATGTTTTCTTTCAATCATGTATAACGGTGCGGTTTTGTAATAAAACTTCAATAAAACTGCAACCCGTTTAGTACAAGTTTATGTATCCTTAGTTTCACAATGTAATTTCTGTCTAACTGTAGCTCGATACGAGTACTGCGCGCTTTGTTTAACACCAGTTAGTGCCAGCTATAATAATATTCGCCGGTTTATATTTTGTACAACAAAAGCGCAGGTACAGGAACAATGTGGAAACACAGTGTGAAGTACATATTTGAGCACGGCGTATTGTCCTGCGACCTACGTATTGTCGTCGCGTGTCGGTTGCCTGCGTTTCCGCGAGCATTCGTGACCTATTAGCGTTAAATTATACTTCTATCAGAATTGTGTATCTGCAAAATTGAAGTTATGGGGCTGTTTTAATAAGGTGTTCCAATATCGGGGTTGGTCTGTGGATGGGTGACCATCTGTACCTACATACCGAGACTCCTATGTGCCTCGGAAAGCACGTTAAGCCGTTGGACCCGGCTGTCATTCGTGGATCTTTGACAGTCGTTACGGGTCGCCAGAAGCCCGAAAGTCTGACAACCAGTCTTACCAAGGGATATCGTATTGCCCAGTAATTGGGTTGTGGAGGTCAGATAGGCAGTCACTCCATCTAAAATACTGGTAATCAGCTGCATGCGGATAGACTGGAAGCCGACCCCAATATAGTTGGGAAAAGGCTAGGCAGATTGATTTTCCAATTACTCAGTTCTAAAAATTATGTTGTCGCATAGCTTGACAACAAGTTAACCACAGTTACAGCTTATGGACTCAACCAGTGGCAGTCCAGTGCTGCACAATGCATTTTAGCCTCACCCATGTTGCGACATCGATGTAATCACAACTTGCCATAACAATTCGTTTTATCCGTGTATCATGATTTATCTACAAACAAAATAGTGCTGTCTATAAGATAAGATTCGTCTAGTCATAACAGCATTCTCTCGGGGTTAGAAATCACAATAGGAAGGCTATACAATATTACGCACTATGAATCATAAGCTAATGGCCGATGCCAAAGATTCGGTAATCAATTTCGTTAAAGTAACGCAGTGGGCTGTAGGCATCGTTCTCGCAGCCAGCTTTTCTAGCAAATCAAGTGACAAAGTGATGGATGGTTCTGTGACCCCGTGCTTGCCGGATGCTCAGTCAATGTTACACCTAACATTAGTTATCCAAGCAGAATTTATCAGGTTTAGAGATTGACTCTCTTGACATATTTCTGTCGATGTGTTTTGTTGTCTTGCTTTTCTTTCGCAGCAGACAGTCCTCGTCAATGTGCAATAATTTTGACCCACCGTCTGTCTATTGTTACAAGGTAATGATTCGAGGTCACATATTGAGGATAATTTTCTTCCTGAAGAGTTCGAGCAATGTGGCTTGCTCATTACCGCTTCAAATTAATTATCCTTAGTAGTTCATAACGGACTTCGTCATTACGACTGCTGACACAACAGTTCTAACTGCACTTAACTAAGGGTCTTCGTTCCCTATACTTTTATCTTATGTAAACTCATTGTTTGTCGTTCTCCCACTATTATGATAAGCATCGAACGGAATACAACAGTTCTGGGTGATACAGAACAATGCAGGTTGTGGATTGTCACCTGTTTCTCATCATCAGCTGTGTTTGTCAACGTGCCTTCAGGGAAATTTCGTTGGCGCTTAGTTGCCGATTGTTTAATGACAGAGCAGTCTCACTGACGATCTTTAGGTGGTAAACCTTACAATATAGGCTCAGTTACTTACTCATGGTTAGAATAAAACCCACCATGATTATTTAAGACAATTAATTGTTTGACTTCATTGCTTTTCCAAATATGTTCAGCCAAGGCTCAATGGATATTGAGGTCGAGTGCCGAGTATGTATACGAAAACTCAGACCTAGGTTTGGATCCACTCAGGTTACCTATTGATTGCTTGTTATCAAAGGCGGTGTGCGCTCCACTTTATTTGACCGATAACAGAAATTCGGAATCTATTTTCGTACTAAAAATAAAATGGCGCATGAAATGTATGGATGTTTAGTGAGTTTCTGTATGACGTCATTGTGTATGATAGGCCTTTTTCAAAGGTGTGGTGGTAAGTACATTGAGGTCATTAAGGTTAATGCATGGCTTCATTGGCACAGATTCTCAATAGTTTCGCACGCTTGCAACATTTTACAATAAGACATAACCATTTTACCTCTTTATACTGAAGTGCGACCTCGTACCTTACACGATTTTCACCACCCTACGTACTGACGGGAGGTAGAATCGTTATTAAGTTTGGTAAGTAGCAGACTGCTAACGCAACATCTACGGCTAGTTTAGTAGAGGTATCTTGTTTTATTGTATCACTGTTGTAGAATTCCCCCTTTAGTCTTGTATGGGGCAAATGGCATCCATAATAGATTGATGTGTTCCTCACGTTATTGACTCGTGACGTGGATCCTGTCGCCGTTCCAGGAACGTACAGGTATTCCAAACGTTTGCAACTTTATCGAATAGGATTCCCACGAGGTCATAACAGGTGCACTCTTGAACCTAAAGTTGGTGCGGTTGCTATCATTCTACAGTATTACTGCTTTTCTATCTGCCAGTCAGCTTAGTTTTGTCATATAGCATATTATCAACATAAACCTCCAGGAATATCCACAATAAACGGCCAGTTGAGACTTCACCACCACTTTTGAAAGATGCATTGCTGTGCCATAAATGTCCATGATTTAATTAGCATCCTTATCGCCAACCGTGGTGGTAAATAAGTAGCGAGGCTATGGATATAACCACTTCAATATTTTTTTCTTCTTCCTATATCCATGGACTGTGGTGAGTGGGTTGAAGAGTACTACTCTATGTTTAGCACATTATTTCATGAAGGTTAAAGTCGAATCTATTGATCTTTGATATCATTGATATTTTCCACCCTTTTTGTCTGATAACAATGAGTCGTTATCTACGAATGCAGTTAGTTATTTGTTATTGTTCTGGTGTCAGAATGGCTCTATATTCCGCTTGCCATGCGACTGTAAGTATGATAAGCTCTTCATAATTGGGAACTCGATAGTATTGTTGCCTTGTTGCCTAGTTCCCTACACAACAATGTTGTTGTTTCTCTACATAATCTACATAGTACAGGAATTGAAATCTTTGGGCATTGGATTTTTCAATATCAATAGGCATTTTAATTCAAACAATGCTTTTCTGATGATCGTGATGAAATTCCATCACTATGCAAAAGCAATCCATATTAACCGTTCTACAGACCTAAATATTTGCTAACCTCTAATGGTATTACTCTCGTTTTCTCCCACGGTCACCCATGGCTGCCCACCCCGCACAGCCAACCAAGTAACCATAACCACGTGAAAATGGTAACCAAGCGAGCGATGCGAACTTGCACTATCCGAAGTATCTGATGACTGTCCGGTTTACAAAATACGGACGGATTCTGCTCGAGCTGAAAGTGATATTTTATTGCAGTATTAAACTAGTCTTGATGTTCATTTTGCATATCGCTAATTGCATTATGACACGATTTTTATATAGAAAAATGTTCTTGTTTGTCATTTTTATTGAGTAACTTTTTTCGCACACGTTCTAACAAAGGAATTTTGTGAATTTTTGCATATTTGAAACGTTCCGATTCTTCATATAGTTTCGCTTTTTGACATTTTCCTTTATTAGTTATGCTCTCTTATATTTTGTAGTTATATGAAAGTTAGCAATTTTGTAACAGTTTAGTTTCAACATAGTGCTCTCTGAAATAATGTAAGCTTGCCAATGGTTTCACCTCGACTTTTTGTTGTGAATTGTTATGTTTCTTTTGGTAACTAACGAGAGTTCCACGTGCGAAGGTCAGGCTTTTCGCGGACGCGGGCAGGTTGATGACCCCGCGACCGTAGTGAATGTGCTGTGATTGATGAAACAACTGACGCTAGGACCTCACAGTGTGAGACTGGAGACTGTTCGAAAAATTTAAACTTGGAATGCGATTACCTATGGGGGGTAGGTAGGTATTATAATATTAACATATATCTAGGATCATAGACAGCTCTATGATAGGTATATGATTAGTCACAGATGATCACAATGTAATGTATGAATATTTAAATAATTTATTATTTCATAAAGGATAAAAGATATGATCCTAAATATATGATAGTGTGTTAAGGGGCTTAGTGACTAGAAACATGCAAATCATCTTGGCATTCTTTCTTTGGCAATATCTACGAAAACCATGCTTGAAATTGTAGAAAGTAAAAATGTTTAGTTCATGTTACATAAAGAATTTCTAATAGAACTGTCCACGCACCTTTATAGGATCTAAATTCTAAAGCTTTTGTATGTCTTCTCTTCGGTCATCGGACGTTCTAATTCCAATAACTATCAAAATGATTGCTTTAAAACTCGATTGATATTGAACCTTAATCTGTGATTGAACGTTGACGATGAAAATAAGTGTATGTATGTATAGTATATGTATAGTCTGTTCTGGTTTGTATAACAACAATTCAACGTTTTTTTTGCAGTTTTAGTCCCATAAGCTTATTGCCATAAACCAAGAAATCTAGAGGGTGTAGAACGTCATAGAAATATTTCGTTTAAAAAAAAAACCAAGAGCACACTGCGAGACCCGGTAATCTCACCCTCCTGGGTTCCTTCTCTCTGCGGAGTATTTCTGTACTGTAGGTACACTGCGGTCGTTATAAATTCGAAAGTAACTCTCTCTGACTGTCTGTCTGTATGTTACCATTTCACGCCTAAACCACTGAACAGATTTGGACAAAATTTGGCAAGAAGATAGATGGCATCTAGGGGAAGGACATAGGCTACTTTTTATCGACATACCACGCGGGTGAAGCCGTGGGCGGAAGCTAGTACCTAATAAGCCCGATCATAATTATAGATTCCAAGATGATTGTTGTCAACAATAAAAGTCGAGAAAGCTCGATTGTTAAAGATGTGTCAGATAGGAACTCGAATTTTATGATGCTTTTCATTAAACGCTTGTATTGTCTCTGCGCGAAACAAATGGGAAATTGCGTTTCTAATGCATGGAAATAGGGACGTGGAAGACTTTTGTATCGGAGTAAAATAATGTGGCTCGTTCTAGTATCGATTAGACTACTAATTGCCTTTTTAGTCACTACTGTTTAATTGTAAAGCAATGTAATTAAAGGAAGGAATCGAGTAGTCCTGCTATTCTCTGCAGCCCGTGATAGCTATTTAATTTATGTGACTCCAGCTTTCTTTTACCCTGTATTGGCTAAATATAACACCAGCATAATAGGGTTGCGTAACAGTTTCAATAACAATCCCAAAGTTTTGAATGATATTTCTGATCCATTACTTCATAAGTATGATAAAATCGTCTGCTCAACAACGTAAATAACGTAACGAACGTAGCTGAACTGTCAGAATGAAAGAAAATGCGATGAATTGTCATTTTATATGTTTTACGTTACGCAATTACCCCGCCGATCATCAGTCAAGTCCTAGCAAAGAAGACCTATCCTTTCCATTCGTTCAAATAACGGTATGGCCCTAGCCTTTCAAAAGGCTATTCGCAATCCCAAGTCAAAGCTAAACTATTCGTCTTTGGACTTGGGAACCGGGCATTATCGAAATTAATTACCTAATATTGTACGCATTACTATTTATATCGCCCTAACTTGTTGTGAAAATAGTAGTGTCAATTTTATAGCTATATTTTCTAGGTCAATAAACTTTGTTACACATTTAGATCCAGTTTTAGAACCTTGCATAGCAATTTATGTTAATGTAAGTGAGCGTGCCAAGAAATCGATAATACCTACATGTAATATTACGACTGTATATCCATATATCTAATCCAGTAAAGGGCTTAGGTACTGCCATGATTCCCGATACGTATAGGGCAACCACGCGGGCATTTTGTAGGTTTCTGATTCTATAAAAGTCAATAAATGTACCTAAGTACTTAACTGAGTTTTCCTCGTTGCATGCATTCATATAGGTACCTAATTAAATAGATACTTTTGTGGGACTTCATTGCCATTGTCATGGATTTCTCTCACAATGACCATTGCCACTGCCAGGTCAATAAAATAGATAGAATGTCCACTGTTTTGTAACAAACCAAACATTTTGGTGTTGGAAGTCAAAATTTCAAAATAATAACTTTTTTTTTAAAACATTAATTTAGTACATAACTAACTAAATAGATATCCAGTTTGGTAGATTGTGACTACTACCTACATTTCTTGATAAAATAAAATAAGTACTAAGTAATTAATTATTCGAGTAACGACGACGCGACAGTTCGAATCAATATCACATTTATGTGACATGAGGAAATTCCATTTATTCATTGTGTTCTTTCAATTTACCAATTTTCTTTCCCTAAAAAATGATTCATTTACAGGATAAAAGTGAAGCGAAACCTATAATAAAAAATCTTACGTATATGGAGGCACGCACCCTATACGACTTAAAAATTAAACACAGCAAAAAAAAAAATACCCTCACTTCGATTTTGCCCCCTCTCAAAGTAAACTTAGTACACAACTTGGTGACAGGTAAAGTCATTTCATATTCAGTGCCATCTGTTGGCAAGATACAAAGGCATCATGAATGTAATGTGTGTACCTACGAATCGTTTATTAAAATTTCACGATAATAAATAATAGTTATTCCAACTCTAACAAACGTTTTCAATCATTGTTTTTAATTAAACACTTGATCAACTTTGATGCTTCATATCTCGAAGATTGGCTAAGTAGGTGTCGTTGTAGTTCTCCATTATTTGTATAGATGGCGTCTCTTTCAGGAATTGATTGCCTTGCTGTGTCTGAACTAGATAATTCAATTCAGGAAAAAGAGAAATACTTACTTAATTTTAACATGAATTGTTCATTTAATTATAATATCATGCTCATTTAAGTATAGGCGTATTTTAAACACCATTTCCATTACTTATTAAATATCTGTATACCGCCTAGCATCATTTAGAACAGGTACTTACATACGTGGCCATTTTGGCAATCGGCAGCCTATTCGCTTTTTTTAATGAAAGTGAAGGAAGACCGATATTTCTTCGGCTTGACCTTGGCTAGTGGAGGTGGTGCGACGGTTGGCACCCCACGCCGTCGTTCCGCCTGGTGCCCCCGAGCGTCCGTCGCGCTCCGCCACGCGCCTCGCGCCGCTGACCCCTGCTTCGTCACAGGGGAGGTGCCCCACGAAAGTGCCCTGAACTCATTATCATACAACCTCCGGGAGTAACATCCGGGAGGAAAACAGCTACAAGGATCTCTAGTTCGTTAACTGACAAAATTGTGGAGTGGTTACCCATCAATTCATTAAGAAATGTCGTGGACTAGTACCACTTCTAAATTGGTTCAATTTCGGTGGTTAGTTACAAGCGAATGGTATTAGACGATTCGGTGCCAAATGTTTGTAATTGCACAGGTGGGAGGATTGTTTACACGGCGTGCGAGCACCTCTCAATGGCTCGACTACCTGCAGGGGGGGGAGCGGTGACCTGCAGGCCCTCCCCCCCGCGCCGCGGAGGCGCCGTCGACCGGCGCACGCGCAGAAAGCCGAGCCAGTTGCCCGCCGCGCAGCCTCCAGCTTGTTTACGTCGATTATAATATGTGACAATTACCCCTTTACTAATTACCGAAATTCGATGTTTTTTGTGGTGCATGTGATACTCCTGTGAACATTTTTCGATAAGTGAGGCAGGTTGAAAACGTAGCTGTTGTGTGACCAATGTTCCCATTCTGAGTTGAAGGCATTGTGGCTTTTGCCTGTCAGTTATTTTGCACTTGCACAAAAGTTGCACAGCTGGTTCCCGTGATAACATGGCATGGTAGACAATGGATGACGTATCCTTTATTTTTTACGTTATGCCATCCTGAGGCTAAGCATGTCTGTGGGAAATTCGTTGCTGATTTATTTTTTGCAAGTGTTTAAATTGACAGTACTGCAGTATTGTATAAACGGTTTTAATATCAGGGTCTGTCTGTTAGGTGATTACTAAGATTGCTTGTTGTTGCTAGTTTCTATATAATAACTCGAAACAGTTAATTGTATGATGTGATGCGTGTCTACGTCCATTGTTACCTGAAAATTGCAAAACTAACAATTAAGAAACTCGAGTTAATTGTTCAGGTTTCTGTTCAGGGATCGTTGCACCTATGTACATGGCCATAATCAATGCATTGTGATTGGCCCGCAGCACATGAAGCATAGCGTGACCGTTGAACCATGACCGTATGTGCTAAAGACCTGACTCGACGTACAGAGAAATTAAACATATTTAATAAAGTACTTGAAAAAAATCTGATTCACGTTTTATTTACACAAATATAGTCGTTTGCAAACACATTTTAGCTTATGCCAAAGAACTTGATGAAGCATCAGCGATTATTTATTTGGAATACACAACGGCATCATTCGGTTGACACACATTAACGACTGTCAGTTCAATAAGGCAAAGAAAATTAGCTTCTATTATTGTAAATTTCTCATAACGCGAGTCAACGCGATTACTGTTACTAATCAGTATCATTGCCACGGGTTTGTATCGCCATTGTTGTTTGAAGAGCGATCAGGGTAACATAATAGTTACTCCGGCGCCGATCTAGATACCCAGATCTCGAGGTAGAAAGCGTCGTGAGACTCGCGACACTCTTTACGAACTCGCTTATCAAATGTAATATTTACTTATTCCGCCTCTTTCTTTGCCCCTACAACTAGCTTTTCATCATAAAAACTTTTGAGTTCTTCGATAAAGGTATTCATTATTGCATCATTTACGTGCAACAAAATAGGTTAAGACCGTAAGACGTCTTATTACCTGCAACAACTAATTAAGTATTACATGCCGGTAATTAAGTCGCTCAGTAAATACTCATCTTATCGTAACTTGAAACAAATGAGGTCCCACGTAGTTTCGTTAGCACACCTCGCAACTAGCGTTGACAATGGGTTTCTGTTTGAAACTTTGAATGATGAAGTCTTGTTATCGTCGATTGTTCGCTTGATTGCATTCAGACATGACGATAATGAAGTTACGCTAGTTAACGCCGTTACTGCATTCAGTACTCAAACTTCAAGGTACGAGGATGGTGATATATTGAGACATAAAGTACAAATGGACCTTCACGGGATTTTCTCTTCTAAATACTAGTTTAGTCTGCTCATTTTCCCGTAAATACCTTTAGAGAAAATGTTATTCCCGTCGCAAAGTTTGAAAACCGCGTGACAAAGGCATGCAAACTGGCGGAGTCAACGATTTGCGAGTTATGCGCTAATGTTCACTATGTGGTAATTCTTCCTGCATATTGCTAGTTTGCGAGCCTTTAGTTAGAACTCTCTGGGAGTTTTGCGGTATTTCATGAAAATATACGTTTATGCATCATTGCGTTGCTTTGAAATTAAATAACGGGCAAGTAAATCGCATCATTAGCACTTCTGAAATGTTAAACAGATTATAAGGCAATTTAAATGCAGTACCGTACTAAGCTGTATTAGATTGCAACTTGTTTAGGTGGATTATGTTTAAGTAACTAAGTAAATTAATATCATCGCGAATTCCGTTGTGCAACTGGTGACATCAAAAAGTAAATTGGACGGGCAATTCAGTTTGCCGTTGTTTGCGGATATTACACTGGAATGGAAGACTAATCAAAGCTTCGTACTGAGTTACAAAACCGTTGTTATATGTCCAATCTATTGCCTGTTATTGGATATGACTATAACAGATTGTGCTAAAACAGACACAGTCTCGAATTCATCGTTGATTGCGCCTGTTTTCACTTTCCGTGGCTTTATCGGAAATATTAATGTAGTGGTTTAACAGCTTCACGCATTTGGGCCAATTAAATGTACAAGTTTTGTCTATATTGTGTAAGTCATCGAAGATGGGCCTGTCTCGTGGGCAGAAGATTTTCACAAATTCTTCTATTCGTAGGTGGTTGCTTAGTCGTTGGTCGGCCTTTTTATGGAGGCCTAGTTGGCGTTAACTTAAGCTACGACGGTGTCTGTACTTCAAAAGTTTTAAGATTTCCGTGCGTTGATCGTAGATACAGCAGGCATTGTGTGTCTGGGAGTGAGGCAGTGAAGGTGCAGTAGAATGGAGGGGCGGTGATAGTCAGATAACGATGGCAGCGATAACGCGGAGGCCGCGGAGAGCGCCGCAGTGCCGCGCGGTGCCGGCTCAGCGGCTCGGTCGCCACACTCCACTATTTTTTCAACACTTTTTGCGCGTCTGGCCACAAGGTTGGCGGTCGTGTTATTGTGACTTGTGGTGTTGTCAGTGAAATTAGTTTTTTAATACGCATTTAGTTGAATCAATTCTCATTATTTGAAACAGTGCTAGTGCACAGTGATCAGCTTTTGTTTTGGATCTTTCTTCTAAACATTCATTGGTTTTGTTTTCTTTTTTGGTGAACACAACAGTTACTTGAAAACAATGCCAATCTTCCCTGAATTGGAACCGTAATTCAGTGCTTAGTGGTCGTTATCGTAAAGATGAAGGAATCCACTCCTCGGTGCGAGGATGTGGCTGACAAACTAGTGCGTCTGTTCGGATGGAGACAGACGTACCCTGTGCAGAAACTACAGAGGAGTATACTGCCGCAGACTAATGAAAAGGTAAGATTCATTATACCAAACCTTCAAAGACGTTCTATTTAACATTTTTGTAATAGCTTGAAAATGCATTACTATGTGAATTCGTAATTTTCATACGAAATGTCTAGCAGTGGGCTGCTATAGGCTGATGATGATACTGACGAAAATGACGATACGGAAAAGCTGGCTAGAAATACATATAACTTAGTGCATGAATTTCATCATGTTTTTTGTAGGTAGGCTAGGTATTTTCCTAGCTCTATCATTGAAGGCACTCTAAATCCATGCTTGTTTGTTTTCGTAAGATACACTTGTTATTCTAGGCGCCAATTTGTTGAATTAGTCACTTGATGAAAGATAATTAACGTTATCATTAGGTCATTTGTTTGTACAGACGCCAGCAGGTCAAGCTACCCGAAACTGTCAAATTTTCCCAATCAACCTTGAACCTTATACTGTAGGAAAAAAGTTCAAAATCTAATAAAGAAATCTGACAGATTGTAGTAGCTTGATGTGCTGGCGTCTGTACATTATGAAGGAAATTAATCAAACCAGGTTAACTAATCTAAAAAAGATTTGATAGACGATTTTCTGGTAAATATTAATGTAGGTACTTATAAATCATGATAGTAATTAATAGTGATACCAAAACATATTAAAGGAAAGTGATAAAATAAAACTGTTATATTTATCCCTCAGACCAAATAAAAAAACAAGACAGAGCGCTGTCAACAGCGATGTGAGGCCAGTTTCGTAAACATTTGTGTGCACTTAGTGAGGTGTAGTTTGATTGTAGTTCGATTGTAAATGTGTGCGTGTGAGCGTGTATGCACAGAGACGAGGTGTAGTTTTGGGAATCACTGTATTGTTCGCAGCGCTCCGTCTTGGTTTTTTATTTGCTCTGAGATTTATCCTAAATGGTTTTATTTTTCCTTTTGCCTCTTTATCCCAATATATGGGATGTGCTTGGATTTACTGATTTACCTGCCCATGCAACGAATTTGTTTTTCAGCGTAACACAGGGGATGATAGCAATTAGTAAATTCATCATCTTCCTGCCCTTATGCTAAATTATTTAGTGTTACAGTTTGTCTCCTTCCGTCGTCTCTTCAGCCGCAATTTTAGTATTCATCAGATAGGATAATAGAATAATAGTACAGACTTTTATTAGTGGATACGTTTGCCTCTTCATTTGAATAATCAGCTCGTAAGTACTCGTCCTATATAAATTTCGTGATACTCATGGAGAAATTGAAATGGCTTTTTACAGATTGCCCAACTTCTATTCCACAGTCAGAAACTTGTGCAACATGTGAAAGATTTCAGTAACAAGTTACTGATTAGTCCGGGAAAATCCACACCTTTCTATAATAAAACTCCTAACCACTTCCTATAATGTCGCCAGTCTCGTTACGTACGCATGTCGATGTTACTATTGTTGCCAATTACTTTCACAGAGCTCTTTTATGATCTGAAAGTGGAAAGTACTTCATTAAATCAACTCACTTATAAGTCGCAATTACGTTGCCGATGGTACCTCCCTGTATATTCACGCGATACGGACGTTGAACCCTGCGTATGAGTAGCATACGGAGTTAAATTACTCAATAAGTTACTTCTATAGCCAATGTAGCCTTGTCAAGGAAAATACAATCTAGTTGTGTAAGCGAATTTTGTGGAATACTAACAATTTGTCATTCGGTGGATGTAAGGTGGGTGTTGTAGGTATGTATGTCACGCTTGTACCAATGGATAGGCAGAGAAAGGTAACGACAAGTGTTGTAGAATCCATGGACATCCATTTTTGATGAACTAATTATTAAGAATTTATTAGACTGCGAAATCATCATGAAACTGGTGATTTCTCGTGAACTACTGGACTACAAGAATAAACATCATGTTTCATTCACCCTATAACCACACAAACGTATCATGTCTCGTCATGACATCGACAGACATTTTCATATCATTTGGCCCTTTTACCGCAGTAAAGTAAAACGTGATTAATACAACAAAAACCTAATTTTCTTGAAAAAAATCAGGTTAAGCAATAAATGCACTAATATTTTCAAGATCACCTCTCCAAGTACTTCAGATTAACTCAGCGATCTTCCTAATTGGACTACATCAGTATAGTCGATTAATTACCTGATCAACCTTGAACGTAATCAGTGACATTCCGGGCGGGGTATGTTTTACGACTTGTATACTTAGGCGGCAGTGTCATCTGATAACACCTGTTGTACCGCACGTAGACAGCGGCTGGTATTTATTGGAAGACAATTAAGACGAATACTTAATAAACAATACCTACTATATTTTCAACGATTAGGTGTATCATCTGGAGTATTATCACGATTTAGATTACGAAGAGCGGTTCTTCTATAGCTATATTATACTCCTTTGGTAACAGTGATGTTGTTCTGTGATAGCATGAAAACTAAGATTTTTGGCTTGAATATTAAAGTTTTTGGGCATCCTACTCTCTCTTTTTGGCGGAAGCCTTCGAAAACTTAGAAGAGGTCGAACAAACGTTGGGTGATACTTCACATATGCCACTGTCTCAAATGTGTAAAGGTTTTCGATCTTTGACCCAGCATGCTACTTAGACTTTTGCTCGCGACAAGTTGTCTCCTATTGAAGTTAGATTAATTACCTGGCGTTATTGAACACAGAATTCAAATCCGAAATCCGGCTCCTGATGTCATGCAGAGCAACGATCCGCTAATGGAGGCACGCTTCTGATTTTACATTTAAATGTTTAGTTCACAAGCTACTTCTATTTCGCAGACAAGTTTCATAAACATTGATCCTTAAAAGCAAATATTTAATCATGATCGGGCTTGGCTTGTTTAAGTTCGCAATGGATTTCTATGATAATTATGTATAAACATTGGCCAAGCCTTTAAAACTTGTTTGAACTGATATGAAAAAGGGGCGGTTTGAAGGTCTTTTAGAATCAATATATTATGTGTCAAAGTAACTGCTACATAAAATGTATCATAGAAATTCTCAACTAAAATATGGGCCTTTCGCATAGACCCAGGAATCAAACAAACAAAGAAGAAATGTGTTGTATATCTGCAGTCTTTTCGGTCATGATATTATTGATGCTGTGATCCTCCAATTCCTCTTAATGTAATTGGCGTTACTATATGACCTCAAGTATTAATAATATCCCCTCATTCTTCTTCTCTCGTGTCAGCGCCACTATCATCGTGCCATCATCATCGTGTCCTCGTGCCATTCGTCAGGGTTGGATCATTAAAGTGTCCCCCACTTCAATGATCACCAGATTTCGGTACTTAGGTATCGTCATAAAATTTTATAGAGGCTCTTGTCATGTATCTATGAACTTGAGTATATATTCCAAAATGTTTTTCTTGCGCCCAGTCGAAACGACAATTCAAAAGTTACATTGTTGTAAGCACAGTGAGAATCTCGTTGTAGGCTGTATGTAGGTACCTGCATGTAGTAAGAATGTCTTAGGTCAAAAGATCAAGCCGCGACTCCTTATAAGTAGCGGCAGATTGATTGGTAGGGAATAAGGAATAAGCTTGCAAGCTCTTGGGTTAAATGATTTCCGCCTTGAGATTCAGACCTTTATTAAAAACTACGTAGATTTTGTTTTTTGAAGATAAACAACCTTCGTTTCTTATTTATCTAACTAACATTATAAACGCGAAAGTTTGTAAGTATGGATGTATGGATGGATGGATGTTTGTTACTCTTTCACGTAAAAACTACTGAATCGATTTGGATGAAATTTGGTAAACGGATAGTTTATAACCTGGATTAACAAACCTTTATCCCGATATTCCCACGGGATCGAGACTTACGCGGGTACACATATGTACTAACAATTGGTAAAAACTATTGACATGGGCTATGGTGAAAGAACCCTCTAAACATGAATCTGTTCGATGTAAAAGACACGATGCGACCAAGAGTGGGTAGATTTTCTATTTACGTTTTTTTTTTAGCTTTAGAAGCCTACTTAGGTCTAGCGTGCGTAGGTATTTGTACCTATCTCATGGAACCTAATACCGTTTTTGCATAGCGCATCGTCAAACTGTTATTTTTTAATCCAAACATGACTTGTGACCGTGAACGCAGTTGGCAAAAGAACTCTTTAATAAAATTGTATAGCGAAATTAATCTTAGCGAACGTGACACGTTAATTATCTGTAATCTGGAAAAACCGTGCTGTTTTCAATTGTTTGTGATCAACCGGCTAATTAGGAGTGCTTAGGTAACAAGTAAGATGGAGCATGCTGTCATTTGCATACTTAGTGCCTTCTAGGTCACAAGACTGACTTTATCACGAGCTATTATGTAGCTATTTGCGATTTGAATAACAACTTTTCTGTATAAAATAATTCTTTAGTTGTATCTCACGTTAGATTTGAACTGTTCAACACAGCTGTTGATCAGAAAAGTCAACACAAAAACTGTTCCACACCCCCACTGTCACCAGTAGTCTATCACTAGGACTCTGCGTAGTTTGGGTACGCTTGAGCTTTGGCGTAGAGATTGCGTAGTCTTGGCGTAGTGTTGCGTAGGTTCGGCGTAGAGGTTTTGGTGGCTCGACGTAGTGTTGCGTAGACTCGGCGTAGTGTTGCGTAGGCTCGGCGTAGAGCTTTGTAGGCTCGGCGTAGTGTTGCGTAGACTCGGCGTAGTGTTGCGTAGGCTCGGCGTAGAGGTTTTGTAGGCTCGGCGTAGTGTTGCGTAGACTCGGCGTAGAGGTTTCGTAGGCTCGGCGTAGAGGTTGTTTAGGCTCGGCGTAGTGATTACATAGGCTCTTTGTAGAGGTTTCGTAGGCTCGGCGTAATGTTGCGTAGGCTCGACATAGAGATCGCGTAACCTATACGCGATCTCTATATCGATCCTAGACGTCGCGTAGACTATTCGATAAGGAATACGCATAGTAAGTCATGTCGTTGTCATATCAGTCTGTAAAATTACATTTACTTCAAAATAATGACAAAGTTGTTTGTTTGTACTGTAATAAATTTTAACATCGTAGCCAAATGCTGCAATTTGAGACTGAGGATTATCTGCCAAGGTGGCGAAAGGTGTCGTGATATTTTCTTCATCAATTGCTATGTCTGTGGTTGATATTTGGTATACAATACCTACATATACAATACTTTCTATTATCTCTGGAAATACGGAGTGAATGTGAGCGCGGTTTCATATCACCACATAACGGGTCTAAGTTGGTTTTGAACTTTTGACATATTTTGTAGGCATTTTGACCTCAATTTAACTTATTTGTATTTATCCCGTAATTTTCTGTATATTCATACACTGTGTACTTTGATGTGAAATTAATCATCATTTTTCTTATTTACCTCATCATCATCAGCCTTATTCCACCCACCACTGCTGAGTACAGCCTGCTCCCTTATGTGCCATGCGTCTCTGGGGGCCTACTACTACCGCTTACAGCAGTATTATGTTAATATTATTTCAGTTTAAGAAAGAGATGAAACTCTACAGGACTTATAGCTCCATCTCTTTCCCCCACGAAGTAAGATTAAAATAATAGTGGTGGCAGCACCCTGGCCTGCTACCTTTTGTGCCATGCGTCCCTGCTCTGTGCGAGTCTCATCAAGATCCTATTTCTTACTGGTTCAAATTGACCGCCTTCTTAGATACTATTAAATAAAACCATGGATGTCTCTATGTTTCCGGATTCAAATGTATCATAAAAATGCTTGAAGTAAACAGGAACTGGGTCTTCAATGACTTAATAACTACGATGCGTCTTAAGTTCCAAGTGAAATGCTACACTTACACTACCGACAAACTTAATACGATAGTGAAGATTCTAACTCGTATCTCTATCTTCACAGCATAACTTGGTACTTAATAGTAAAAGATATTAATCCTAGTGTTACGTTGCAATTAAGTAGCATCTTCTAAATATCTAACGCTCCTGAAAAAGACGCTATTTAGACTAGACTATACGAACATAAAATTTGAAAAGACATTACATTACAAAGCAAAATCAAACTTATCCTTACATATTTTAAAACAAAGTCCTCCGCCGCGTCTGTTAGCGATAAACTCAAAAACTACTGCACCGATTTTCACGCTTTTTTCACCAATGGATAGAGTGGTTCTCGAGGAAGGTTTTAGTATATAAATTAATAACCGACATCCACGCGGGCGAAGCCGCGGGCATCAGCTAGTCTTTTATAAATTCACGTGTTTCTGTTGTTTCGTTCCTTTTTTCCTTTTCTTGGCAGTATGTAAGTAGTTAGTAGGTGGGTCATTTTCAGAAAAAGTGTACAATATCAAAAATGTGGCGAATTTTTTTTTTATACTGTAATTCGTTTGTTTTAATTAATTACAATTGATATTCTTTACACTACATGAAAGTTATAATAAAACCTCTTAATCAGGATTATTTACTGAAATACACTTAATTTATTGTCCCTGGGGAACAAAATTTATTCCATTCCGAAACTAATTGCTTTCAGCTAAAAAAATAAAATAAAACTCGTTTGGATTTAATCAAATAGTATATTTGGATAACAATGTTTTTTACTTCAATACAATATAGATAAAACATAAAATCAACAATAGCAAACATACTTAATCACCATTTTAATTTCCATTACGTTCTCTTTGGACCAAATTAGTTCAATACTTTCTGGTATATTTCTCAATTAGGATACAACTTAGGAACTCTTTTTATAATTACATTAATCAATTGATTACACTCCAGGGTATCAAAAGCTGGGCACGCCACAATTGCGGCGATAAGTCCCCTCTTTGAGGAGTGGCTAGAGAGGCGCCACGGCGTCCTCACCTTCTGCCTGATGCAGGTCCTCACCGGACACGGTTGCTTCGGGAGGTTCCTGTTTCGTATAAGGCGGGAGGAAACGCCCGGGTGTCACCACTGTGTGGATCGCCCGGAGGACACGGTGGAGCATACGGTGGAGGTCTGCCCCGCTTGGGCGGAGCCCCGCCGTGTCCTCTTGGAGGCGATTGGCGGCGGTGACCTCTCGCGTCCGGCTCTGGTCCAGGCCATGGTACGGAGCGAGAGGGCATGGGAAGCAGTCACCTCCTTCTGCGAAGCAGTAATGCTCGCGAAGGAGGAGGCGGAACGCGTGAGGGAGAGGCAAAGTTTGCGCCCTCACGCCCCTAACCGCCGCCGCCGCTGGAGACGCCCTGGGCGTCGGGAATCCCAGGCGGATTCCCGGCCACCATAGGCGCGGGCTTGCGGACGGCGAGCAATGGGTAGCTCGCCGTCCGATCAGGACCAGGCCCGGGTCGATGGCGCGTCGTGTTCCACGCGCGCCTCAAAGAGATGTCAGCACAATTGGCGGGGTCCGCTAGGACCGATGCCTGCCAGGGTTGCGGGTTAGTCCGAAAGGGATACCGGGACCTTGGCAACAGGCAACTGAAGGAACACGGGTGGGTTTTAGTCAGTAAAAGTCTGACACGCCCTTCCGCTCCACCCAGAGCGGGAGAAGTCATTGGATGATTTCCCACCCTCAAAAAAAAAAAAAAAAAAAGGGTATCAAAAGCTAATTACCAATTAAATAGCGTTTCACTCTAAAAATTATATTTAAAACAAAATATAAAATAGGACAGTCACGGAAGTGACTGTTCCCATAACGGAATAGAATTCTTAAGATTATTGCACATTATCAACCAATTAAAATAATATTATGAAAATGCCATTTTACTAGAAATTGGTGCCGATTCCCTTGTTCACAAACTAAACTAAATTTAAGTTCAGTGCATCTTTTTCTTCCTATTTCATTAAGAAAAGGACAGAAGATAAATTTTAGTTTAGTCCTGTCAAATTAGTCAGCGCCTGTCACTACTCCATACAAGTTTAGACGTGATTAAAAACTTGCCTACTAAAATTACGTCAATTTACGTCAGGCGCTTACTGAACTTAAATTTAGTTTAGTTTGTGAACAAGGGAATCGGCACCATTGTGTCATTTTGAGTACATTAATTTCAACACTATATTTTAATATTTATCAAAACAAAATAAAAAATACTTACTGTCACACTATTTAGCAAAATCAAAATATATTTTTTACAATAAATAAGTATTTGTTTTTTTTTTACAAATTGACTCCGTAAGAACGTTACGAATTAGATTTGGAAGTCGTCTCTTTTTATTTTATTATAAATAAATCGATATACAAATTATAATGTATCATCTTCCTAAGAATTCCATTCCGAAACTTTTCAGTTCCATTTCTACGTTACCTGCGTTTTGCTTACGGAACGGAAGTATCGGAAGTCTGACTTTAAACACTTTTGTTTTAATTATTTAAACTAACACATCAAATCAACAAGCTTACTATCAATTTAAGTTCACTGATAGCTAATGAAGATATCAAAATAATTTGCAAGAAATAAACTTGTAAACTTACTTTGAAATTGGTCGCGGGCTTGGAAAACCAAAACCGGACCACTACCTGAGGTGATGTTGTTGTTCCGCCAGCCGCCGTCAAAATGACCGAAATACTTGTCACCCCTTGACAGCATTAAAAATGTTGCCGATCGAAATAAAATACGCGTAAACGGTAGTTTTGATAGCAAAATCTCGCAAAAATTGCGGTTTCGGAAGGGAAATTTCCATTTTAACTAGTTTATGTCCCCACAGAGATTAAATTATTTAAATACTTTAAGCGACATTAGACTATTGCTGTAATTGTTTAACAAATCGTGCTTAACTATACTTTCCAAAATATCAAACACTTTACTATAATAAGTCAACAAAATTCATTAAAGTTACGTTATTTGAATGAAAATGGTAGTGGGACAGCGCTAAAATAGATACCTTCTGCCTTCATTTTTGAAAATTATGATGTGTTTATAAGCAGCAACATTATACAATATTGTTAAAAACTGACCACAGATCCATAGTTTTAGTGTTTTTTTTTCTTATATGTAGATATTATTCTTAAAAAAAAATAGTTAAGTTGTGGGACACACCCAAAATCGAATGTACACTTTTTGTGAAAATGACCCAGGTACAGCCTTTAGGTACATATGCTATGAAAAGCAGCTTATGAAAAGGCAGTTAAATATGTATTACGACCCTCCCTTTTGGTATACTTATTATAATCTCTTAATCGCCTTACGAAGCCGTTGAAAGATGATTCCGAGATTCTGAACATGATGCCTGCTGCTATTAGTTGTAGTCCTTCTACACGTGCAGCCTGTGGGTCAACTTCACTCAGCGGACATACAGCGACCTTCACGTTCAATATCATAATGCACTGAGAGTGCTGTTGCGGCTGCCGAGGCGTAGTAGTGCGTCGGGGATGTTTGCAGATAATAATATTGATGGTTTTGCCGCCATTATTAGGAACAGATGTGCATCCTTGATGACTCGTGTTCGCGGCAGCACCAACAGTATTCTCAGTGTATTCGCAGATCGGTGGGATTCCCCGATGTTGCAGAGGTGGATGCGGCTCCACGCTGAGCTATAATTTAATATTTTTATTTGTGATTGTTTACTACTAACACTAGAAGTTAAGTAAAATTGTTACTAACCCTATGGACTCCGGTCTGAAATAAAATATTTCTATTCTATTCTATTCTATTACATAGTTTTATTTTTTCATAAGAACTATACGAGAATTGTTCATGCATACTGCTTGTCAAAAGATAGCCAGTCAGCTAGGTTGGTAGCAGGGCTGACTAGGGTTAACAACACATAACATCACGCCTGTATTCCACGAAGGGATTGGCAGAAGTGTACATATATTACACCCACATTTTGCCAGTTATGTTTAAGTTCTATGTAAAAAGGAGAGCCAATTGTCATCAACCACGTAAAAATTACTCCGGGGCTGTTACCATTTACACATTTTTTTCCATAAAATATTTTATAATTAGGTCATGGATTCTTGACAGTCGTTACGGGTCGTCAGAAGCATGAAAGTCTGACAACCAGTCTTACCAAGGGGTATCGTATTGCCCAGTTATTGGGTTGTGGGGGTCAGATAGGCAGTCGCTCCATGTAAAATACTGGTATTCAGCTGCATCCGGTTAAATTGGAAGCCGACCCCAACATAGTTGGGAAAAGGCTAGGTAGATTGATATTGTATATACATATTGGTCGGAGATAGCAAAAGAAGAGAATTTAGAAAAAAGAAACAGTAGGTTTTTTAAATAAAAAAATACATTGGAGCTTTTGCTGAACTTATTAGGTTCTCGTCATTTTTGAATGCTTCTTAGGCCTCGCCTTATAGAAAATCAAATTAAAATAAAAGTTAATTGGTCATTTTGGAATAACTTTACAAAACACTATTTTCCTTTTCTGAGAACAGTTTTTCGGATACCTATTTTGGATTAAAAGTCAAAAGTCAAATAATTTATTTCAAATAGGCACATATAAGGCACTTTTGAACGTCAAAACAAAGAAATAGAACTGATTCTAGTTGCCCCTTCCAAAAGGTAGTTTTCGTATGGAGAAGAATGGGCAAGAAACTCCACCGTTACTCTCTTAAAAATGTTTTACAATATTTTGTATACATGATTTATATAATTATATGTGAAGACGATTGAACAGTAAACAGTATCAATCCCAATGTGAAAGCTGTTTTCTGGAACCCATCTGCAATTTACTAAGAGCATTTAGAGCTTCTACGATTTATCAAGGAAGGAAGCAATTTACTATTACTTAAATAAACGTTCACTACGATGTGTATATGGAATAGGTGTGGGTTGATAACGTAGTCATTACAGAACCGTTATTATTGGACACTCGTCCTGAACATGGAGCATTGGTCTAGAAGTCTAGTTAGTCAGACGAGACAAATACTATAATATTGTCTGATCTAATTATGGACGCCAAGTTGAAGAAGTAGACTCGTAAATAACAGCATGAAGGAAATGTTTTGTGGGCCCATTTAGGAGGCGAGATCGTAAATTGGTTTCAGCCACAGATATACATTACCATTTACTGCTGGATTTGTTTTATAAGTAGGTAGGTAGTCTGGTCTGCGTCAGGATGACTGGACCAAGGAAGATTTTGGAAGTTTGGGCAATACCAAGTTTTAGTACCTATTTGGTACTATTTGGTACCAGACATCAAATAAT
Organism: Lithophane socia; assembly: GCA_947522985.1. NCBI lineage: Eukaryota > Metazoa > Arthropoda > Insecta > Lepidoptera > Noctuidae > Lithophane > Lithophane socia. The sequence continues at coordinate 7,178,427 of OX383258.1, read as the reverse complement.
TGGTACCTTGCTAAAGAGCGAAAACTATTACGAGGAAAGTGGCCAGCCATTCTGACTTCAGAATGGCTGGACCAAGCAGGTTTCACCTAGTTGTAGGCGTTATAAGTAGTTCATCTTTTCGTTAAAATTTAGTACCTTATTGGTACCTCAATATATGTTTTTCCTAGATTTTTTCGATAAGCCAAAAAAAAGTTAGACCTAGAAGAAATTTTGCATGTAATCTGGAGCACGTTAATTTCACCTAGTTGTAGGCGTTATAATTAGTTTATCTTTTCATTAACATTTAGTACGTCGTTGGAACCTCCACATAAATGTTTTTCTTGAATTTTTTCGATAAGCCAAAAATAAGTTACACCTACAAAAACTTTTGCATATATAATAATGCTTATTTTTGTACAAAGAAAATTACCGAAAATAAATCATAGCACACATAAATATTACGTATATTTATTCATTGATTGATATATTAATATTTTTTTTCATATTTAAAAAAAATACTTGAGTTTAAAAAAACACGATTTTTGTATGGGTATACTTTAACTCTTTACTTTATTTTTATTATTTTTTTATACAACAGCAACAGAAACTTATTATGGTTCATGAGATACAGTCCGCTGACAGATAGACGGATGAACAGCGGAGGTTTAGTAATGGAGTTCCATTTAGTATCCTTCGGTTACGGAACCCTAATAATATCACGTTTTCAAATGCCATTATTTATCATTCAATAAAGATTGATTTAAAACGTACAATTATGTGTATAAAAATATTTTACAAAGATTCAAAGATTAATGTGTATTTATCATTCAATAAATATGGATGTATGTAATATTTAAACTTACTTGTGTATAAAAAAAAAATCACTATATAAAAAAAAATACAAAGCTTCTTGTAGGTGTAACTTATTTTTGGGTTATCGAAAAAATCTAAGAAAAACATATGTGGAGGTTCCAACGAGGTAAGTACTAAATGTTAATGAAAAGTTAAACTAATTATAACGCCTACAACTAGGTGAAATCAACGTGCTCCAGATTACATGCAAAATTTCTTCTAGGTCTAACTTTTTTTTGACTTATCGAAAAAATCTAGGAAAAACATATGTTGAGGTACCAATGAGGTACTAAATTTTAACGAAAAGATGAACTACTTATAACGCCTACAACTAGGTGAAACCTGCTTGGTCCAGCTATTCTGAAGTCAGAATGGCTGGCCACTTTCCTCGTAATAGTTTTCGCTCTTTAGCGAGGTACCAATTATTTGTTGTCTGGTACCAAATAGTACCAAATAGGTACTAAAACTTGGTATTGCCCAAACTTCCAAAATCTTCCTTGGTCCAGTCATCCTGACGCAGACGGTAGTCTGGACTTCTCAATGGGAACTCCTACCGCTCAACTGTCGATTGGCCTTTAGAAGATAACAATTCAAATTCTATTGTGTATTAGTTATAGTTGGAGGTATAAAAAATGTTGGTCTTATGACCAACATTTTTTCACTATGATGAACGACGACGAATTCAAAGTTCATTCATAAGAATGAACTTTGAACTGCCACAAGAAGAATCATCATCTAGGATTAGGTACCGGAAGGCACGTAAAACGTTAGATTCTACTAAAAGTTTTGCTTGCTTCAGGAAAAAAGTATTTTTCCCCCAACAGTGAGAAAATTCAAAGAAAATCACGGAAAACTAATCACAGCTAGCCTCTGCTACTGTATCTGACTTATTTAATATCTGTCTGATTAATTTATTTGTCTGTATTGTAGAAGAAACTAGATCTATCTTCGATTACTGAGCTGAACATTCCATTCAAGCGAAAGAATGGCTCCATAAAAAAAACTACGTCATAAATTAAATCTTCATCGTAAGATAAGGCATGATCCGATAAATTTTATTGTGTATTATAAGGTGTGAAATTAAAAAGTGATAAAATCAGCTATTATATTTAATCTCAATGTAAAATGCTCCGTTAGGTAATCGCGTTGTACTTAAACTTTTTGTTATTGCAAACCGCAAACCTTGAAAATTATTAGAGGTTCAGTATTATTTTATTTGCGGTCATTGTTGAAGATCTTTCTAATCGACAGACAGACAGACTTCAGTAGGAGGTTTGCCGCGGCGCCGCGAGTACGTCGTTTCTGTTCACGCGCTCTAAAACCACGATAAAAGAAAATATTTTGTGATAAAACTCTGATGTGTGCGTGATAATTACGTGTGTTTATAATTGATCTGTGATATATATTTTTTAAATATTTTGTGTTATAAGTTTGTGTGAAAATAAGTTGAGAAAATCATACAACTGGATTGGATGTGCGCGAATTGCAATTGCGATGGTTCTTCAGTTTTATCTGCGTTTAACTTGTTGTTGAAGCTAGACCTATTTATTATCCTGAAAAAAGATAATGTAATGCCTCGTGTTAATCAATTTTACAGTGATATGTAGGCAGGTAGTGAATGAAGGCATATTTTTATTTTATTCTATTGGGACATGTTTTAGCGAATAGAACGGATAAAGTTAATATTTCTCGTAGGCAATGACCTAGTCTGTCCTGTGTGTGCAAAATGTGCAAATGTTAAATGTGCATTCGAGAACAAATTCTATTAATAACGTTGTAATTGTTTTTCACCTTGCTATGAAAATGAATAAATGCAAGCGACAGTTATAGACATGAGATTGTTTTAATTAAGTATAAGTTAATTCATTCCTAACATAAAATATCATTGTCATTTATAACTCTATCTATTTACTTCACTAACTTTTGTTAAATAACAAAAGACGGTCTAGACAAAATTGTACAAAGGTTTCACTTAAATCTTGGCACAAAAGTAAATACTTACTAAATACATAGGTACAGTAGGATGAATGCAACGCTGTATTTGCATAACAATTTTGCGAGTCGCCTTGACGCGTGTTTACATACTACCTATACTTACTGCCTAGATGACCACTCGACTCATGAAAACAGACACACACATGCGGCTTGACAGAGATTGATCGAAGGTGACCACGCAAACATACTCACAAACTGTAACTTAACTCGTAAAAACCAACATTAAAATGTATTAGGGGCACATTAATTACAGTCAATTACGGCAGTGAACTAGTGAAGGTATTTTTTTAAAACTTTTGATTATAAATTAATTTCTTGCTCCTGATCATAAAACAAATAAAGTATCTTGTCTTAACTTTCATAGCGTAATTTAATTAACTTAATTGACAGTTAAATACGTAATTATAAAGTATAAAGCAGTCTAATGATGATACAGGTAAACACAGAAGTCTTTTCTATCCAAATTCGAATGATGTGCTTTTTGAAAATTGAAAAGAAAAGAAAACAGTGTTACCAATTAACATTCGCAGCGCCTTTGCAATTAAAACAATACTCATCTTAATTTGATTGTTGAACAATAACCGCGTATTGACGCAACGTGGACCATTTAACATTCGGCACACACGTTACACGCCATAAAGGTTTGCATTTCCGCTGGCTTATACCACGTTAGGGCATGGACAAATCGAGTCAGCTTCGATAATACTTCATGAATAGTCATTATGGGCGTTGATGATAGGAACAGTGGGGCTCTAATGATAAGTTCGTACTGTACGTGTACAGCGCAGTTTTCTTTCTTTCCTGTATGTTTGTAAGCATGCGTGTTGTCACGCAGTTATGTTGTATTCTGTCGACAAATATCGTTTTTCTGTAACGTCCGAGTTAGTCTTCCCCGAAGGTAAACGGATCGCGTGCGCGGGCGCCACTTCAGTTCACCACATTCTTGGAAAACGGACCGTTGATCAAGCGTATTTCTAAAGAAGGATACAACTTTATTCGTTTTTTTTATAGTGGCCATGTTCATTGTCGTATTTAAGTTTATAACAGTTCTTTTCTTCAAATATATCTACGGAGTGGAGCGTTCGTCGTGTAGATTTTTCATTAGCACCTAAAACATGTTCGGCGATGTGGTTGACACAAGAGTTCTCCTTTCAGGACAAAACATTATGTAAGAGTTATTTGCTGGGTCATATCAGAAACATTTGTAACAATGCCAAGGCAACTAGACTCATGTCATTTACAGTTCAATTTGTCTAGTTAGAACAAAAATAACAACGCTATCGGCGTCAACATTCTTACTAATTCTGCACCATAGTAGGTGTTGTGCTCCAGATAAAATTGAGCTTTAAAGGCATTATGTTGAACAACGTCTCTTATGGGCGCGGGCGCAGCATCTGGTGCGGCGCGTGAGTGCTCTGTGTTTGGTCAGTGGACCGTGAAGGTCAAGGCTTCACGCCACTGACCTACCCTGGCACTCCTAAACATCAAACGCTGATTGTAACCTCAACGATCCAGTTGTTTTTTCTCTCAATCAAATCGTCACGAAATTAGACCTTAGTTCTTTTATTTGTAGTATCAAGAAATGTTCTCGTTTCACGGTTTCGATAACCGAAGTTAGTGAAATCGATTGGATAAAGTATTGTAATGGTGGAAATAAAGATGATGAGGTGACGAGTGGCGGGCCGCGGTGGCGGATGGCAGTGCGATGGATGGTGGGACGGCATTGGAGCCCGTGCCTCCGCCGAGATTAAAGAAGTTGGCTCGTTTGGCCGCTTCCAAACCAACAGAGCGAAAGTCTGTCTCATGGGTATGTTTTCTACACGTCACGTCACATATAAACAATACAAATAAATAAAATTGAAGTGTCTGTTTGTAATGTCAAAATTGCAGCTTTTTACTGAATATGTAGTAACTTAGACTACTTTTTTTATTTTAGAAAAATAATTTGGGTTCACGCGGGCGAAGCCGCGGGCTGCAGCTAGTCTCCCAATAAGATTACCTACTCGGATTTTGCGAGCACAGCGTTGTCACTCAAAATAATCAAATCTTATTTATATTTACTTAGACATTTCGTACCTCTACCTATCACCTGAAAAGCTTCTGTATTCTATAGAAATCCTTGCCAACCAGTTGAATAAAGCCTTTTTCTTTTCAAAGACTAAGATCCCGATCATGCCCTGATCGTATTTTATTGCGAACGCTTTTACAAAAGTTTGCGCTAAAGATTGATGTCTGCATAAAACCTTTTGATATCATTCAACGCGAATCACGGTGACAGTTGAACAAAGGCTGACGAACAGACAGACAAAACTTGAGGAATACGTACGCATACAAGTGCAAACTCAGTTGAATGGAGTGAGCGCGGTGTCTGCGAGGCGTGGGAACCTCTACCGTTCCTGCTTTATTATCTCGCTATAAGAAAAACACACAAATTCGAGAAACTAACACAATGTGTATTTTCGCACATTATTACCGTTATTCCACTTAATTTTCGCAGCGAGATTTAATCCGTTAGGTGTCGCGTTACGAGGTTTAGTTTTAAAAGTGCAGTATGCACCGAGATGTTGATGTTTTATATTTTTGCCTTTTCTCAGGCGAAACTGTAGCGCTATGATTGCCAGTAATAATATTTTTATTGCAAGCTGAAACAACTGTACATCGTGTGAAAGAATCTCTGCATCAGCAGGATTTATAAAACTAACAGGTTTATCCTTATTGTGTTGGATTAAAATTGTCGCAAACGTACACTTGTCGTGCCACTTGATGCCACACTTATTTTTTTATGTCAACTTAGATCTCGCGATATGCTTCTGCTTGCAATGATAATCAACAAGTATTCGGTCAAGAGATCTCTCTTACAACTTACTACTGCTTGACACACAGGTCTTCAAGTAATTGTCAAGTTGCTACTACATTTTTTTAATGACAATTTGAGCATTACACAATCATTGCCCACAGGAAGACACTCACAGTTTAGTTATTTTCTCATTTATTGTAAATTCATACCAATCCTACCAATCCTCCTTCAACCATATCCATTCTAAAGGTATTTTCTCCATTTTCCAGGGTCCGGAGACATGGGTGGGTGTGCGAGCGCTGCGGGCCAGTTCAGGGGGTATCCTGGACCCCGACGACCGGGTCCGCGACGTGGCTGATGATCGGGAGACCCTCACTGCAGAGTGCACCAGCCAGGCACCGCAGCCACGCGCCGCGCAGGCAGATGGCGCTAGTGGTTCATCAGCAGGCACCGCCTCCCCGGATATGTTTCGGGTAAGTTCAATATAAAACACAGGAGAACCAATTTAGGGTGCTACAAGGATCTTTTGGCACATGAATGACATTTGACAAGGGGGCGTTGTTTGAAAACATTTTGTAAAATTGTCACAAAAATTGTATTGACAAAACAAGATGGCGGCGTTAGTTCCGATTTTGGCCACGTGCCAAAAGAACCGCTGGGTGGGTGGCGCTGCTCGGTATCCAAATTGAAAGAAAAAAAAAACAAAAGGATTATTCCATTCAAAATAAAAATTATAAAATAAAAATAGTAAGCACTTTAGAAACATAACATTCATTTTAATTTTCGAACACTGTTTTAAATTGGGTCTTGTCATTACTGTCTTTGGTATGGAATGAAGGGAAAATTAAACCTATTATCAACTCATTCATAAAATTATGTATTTCGAGGTTTTTTTTTTTTTTACTAATGTACCCTATAAAATTCCCACAAAGCCCACAAAAGTGTAAATCATGTAAAATCAGCTGTTTTATTTGCAAGTAAAAAAAAACTTGTATAGAAATTAAAATCACACTTGGTAGCATCTAGGCCGAATACGCGAATAACCATGCACTAAAGTCGCGTTCATGAAAAAAAATATCAGGAAAAGAAAGCGCGCGGGATTCATTCAGTTGAGTTTGAAGATCCTGTCGAAACTTGTTGTGTTGTATTTAATTGAAGTGTGCAAATATAATCATTTCGTGACATGTCGAGCACAAAAAAAGTGTTTCAGTTACCTTTTAACTGCAATCTCAATATGGGCTTGTGTTTCTCTCAATGTTTTTGTGTTCAACAACCTAATAAGGTGAGTTAAAAATACATATTTTGTTGTTTTAAATAAAAACCAATGCCAACTACACTGCAAAATGCATGTTCAGCATATTAAATGAAACATGAAAGGATTATTGTGTATTTGGTAGCTGGTAAATATTGTGGTAGTACTACTATTTAGCTTTGGGATAAATTAAGTAAAACTGGTGAGGAAGGTACCAGTATTTATTTAGCTATACATAACCTGGTAAAACAATTAGGTAGGTACTAGTAGGAAGGTGCGTGTTTCATAATCTATTTATATTGCCTATTGTATAAAGTAATATACCTACCTACCACAGCATTGCATAAGCTTAGGAAAATCGTAAGCAGCCTTAAATTATTATATAAGTGACCAGAGCCTATAGGATCCCGAATCCCTCTTCTGTAAGCGTTATCGCCAACGGAAAGATCAAATTGTATGGAGTTGACATTAGCTTTAGAGATGTCACGTGACTGCTGCTGTCAACTCCATACAATTTGATCTTTCCGTTGGCGTTAACGCTGACAGAAAAGGGATTTTGTCTAGGCCCCCAGGATTTGTACATGGTATCTATTTACTTACTAAATAAGTAAATACTTATGGTATGGTGCCTTCAAGAATTGGTTACCCCCTTTTCAAACGGTTTTATTTGTCTGAGTACCTTAGAGTTATCCTGTTGTACCCTCAATTTATATCATAAAGTTTATCTATTCAAGTACCTACCTGATTAGCCAGATTGCATAAATTTGTGTAAATCACAAATACAATGTGAGGATTTTGGTTTACCTCGCTAGAATATAATGTTAATTTGTAACTGAAGAGTATAGTGCAACGCAACATATTATGGGATATTGACGTAGCATGCTTGTCGACAAATACACTACTATTACGTACACGTATATCGTTCTGAATACACAATACATTTACAAAGAATAAAGTCAAACTAATTTACGTACATAGGCAGCCTTACATAGGTATAACGAACGATAACAAACGAGCTATGAATCATAGCACATAACGGGCGGCGCGAATGCTTGCATTCACGCGTTCACGCCTCTTTCATACACAAGTTACAGCAGTATACGTCGTACCTACACTACCTACCATGTACCTATTTAGTAGATAACAAGCTGAAACTGGGCTAACAGGATTACAGAGCTCGCAAGCAGAGTGAATACGTTTATATCTAGTTATAGGTTTAAAAATACTTAGACTATAGCGTTCATACTTAACGATCGGTATACCTGCCTTATTTAGTTAACATTACATTACAATTCATCAAGCTTCAAACGATACCTATGGCTTCTAAAGTTCGAACTGTTTCATGTTTCTGCAAATCCCCTGCGCCTTCTTATTGTTATTTGACGAAGACGAGACGACCTCCATTTTCACGTCGCATCTAGTCTGTTCCCTGGGGAAGTTCTGAAACTCTTTAGGGTACATTAAAGTACTTAGCTAGAAGAAGCAATAAATGGATTGGTGAATATCAATATAAGGTGTTTAACGAGCTTATGCTATGCGAACATTAATGTAGGGAACAGCAGATTTTTATTTCGTGATTTCTGGGTTGGTCCCATAGTGAAAGTTGTTCATAATGACGAATACAATGGCGTCTTAAGAGATTTCCTGAATGAATAGATACACCATATTATATATTTTCCGACCAATTGATTATTCTTCGATTGCCTTATCGTTTTTAATTTAATCGGTCTATATAGAAAACAAAGACTCATCCAAATACTGATTTAATCATTGACTGATATAAAATCTGCATTGTACGGCGGAGTTTATATGGTTTACATACAGTTTGTATAGCCTGCAAAGTATTCGAGAGTGATTCGATCGCTTCAATAAACAGAGTAAAGCAATTTGTATTGAATCTCATAATTGATTATCGAGATCGGTCTCGCTCCAGTGGCTTAGTAGAATGCAAGCTACAACGTACAAGTTACTTATAATTCGTTATGTTTGTAGCTGTAATAATTACAACAGCATGATTTGATATTTTAATTAAGGCTGTCTATTAGGTACCTACATGTTGCGTTTGGGATCGTGCGTTAGGTAAAGTTGAGGTAGATTTATTAATTACTTCGAGATTTCTTGTGCTTGTGTTGATGAGGCTCTTATCTCGTCAAAGTTAAATAGCACAAGCTTGTGTTTACCAAGTTAAGTTATAATTGCTTAACCTTGTAGGGAATACCTATAATAGTACGTAAATCACCATGTCATCAATGACATAATATAAATTACCTTTAAGGCCATACTGGTTATAACTATCAAATTAATGGTTTGTCTACCTCGTCCACGCGTTAGTAATATGTCATAGAATATGTAGCCATCTAGCCATTATATCACGGACGTGTCATGGGTCTGCCTTGTGGATATCATATGAGATTCGCATGATGATTTGGGGATTTCTTTTCGGGGCGATATTTAAAAATTTTCAGAACTGCGCAGTCAGTTTTATTTCTGGACTTTGCATACAAATGTTTGTCTTATGACAAAATGATGTTACATTAAATGCAACTTGCTGAGAAGAACTACTACTACTATTTGAGGTTTATCAGCTCCTAATGATTACATCGTGTTTGCCTGCAGGGTGGCGGCGGCGTGGGAGGTAGTATGCGGGTTCCTGACACCGACTCCTGCGTGGAGGTCGGTGCAGCGGACTTGGAGGACGGATCCAACGGCCTGCAGGTGCGGCGCGGGAGTGAACCCACGCTGCATCAGGACACCCTACCCCCTCAGAGACAGGTATGCACTTATTTTAAGATTTGATAGTTACATTTCGTCGCGTTATCTTATGAAAAGGCTTATGCCTTTCTCAGGATAGCCTTGTGGGGGGAACTGCACTCCTTTGCTTGTTGGGACTTAGGAAGGACCCAAATAAAATAAGTCTGCTACCTAAAATATCACAATAAGCCGACCGGAAGGCAGTTCTTATACCTATCCTGTTCTAATTTTGGTCGCATACTAAGGGTTATCGAATCAAACAACAGATGCTCATTTAAAACCCAACAGCGTTCTACCACAGCATACAATATGAAGATAGACTGTGGTTCTACTATTTCTTCGATTGATCGATTAAGATAGATTGATATTAATCGACCTTCATTCTGTTATGGAACAATGCTTAGTCAGAAGGGTCGTCATATCATTTTCTTTGTCCTGAATAAGCTGAATAACTTCCTTAGTATGCTTTTTAATAGTTCCAATCGTATTTACGTCTCAAATATTTCAAATGCTATTCATGTTCATCATCAGCTCAGTCAACCGTCTCAGACGTTCCTTACAACAATGGATCCCCTAAAGCTGTCCCATTTAGCAGATTCCCACGACCCTACTACCTACTATCCCTATCAGATCCTTGTTTCCAATTATGTGATTTCCACTTAAAAACAAAATATCAACTTAATGGGAGTGTAAATGAAGTTTATTTCAGATTGACTAGTACTATTGAAAGTCATGGAAATGTCTGAAGTTGTCGCGCAAACTAATGTGCAGGTATTAAAGTTAATTTTCTATCAAAACTAAATTGCAAACGCAGGATACATTATTTCCTGCCAGGATTGCGGGTTAGTCCGAAAGGGATACCGGGACCTTGGCAACAGGCAACTGAAGGAACACGGGTGGGTTTTAGTCAGTAAAAGTCTGACACGCCCTTCCGCTCCGCCCAGAGCGGGAGAAGTCATTGGATAACTTCCAACCCTCAAAAAAAAAAAAAAGGGATACATTATTTGTATTTTTCATTTCAGGGATCTGAACAAACAAAGCGCTGGTCGGCAGCCGTAGTGTGCCGGGATGACAGCAGCCGGGTGACGCAGAAAGTGCACCCGCTGCCGGACGGCCGGCCGCCGGACGTCGCCGTAGACCGGCACGGCCAGCACTTCCAGCGGCAGACCAACCGCCTGTCGATGCAGTTCTCAGGGCCTGGGTAAGATAGATATTCACACATACATAACACCTGTATTCCCGAAGGTATGCGTAGAGATGTAGCTTTAGTACATCCAATTTTTGCCAGGTAACAGGTGGTCTCTGTACCTGGACCCGGTTAATGGCAATAGGCTCACTATTGCTATTAACATAACATAATCAGCCTATAATGTTCCCACTGCTGGGACACAGGCCTCCTCTCTATGAGAGGGAGCGGGCCGAAATCTACCACGCGGGCGCAGTGCGGGTTGGTAGATGTCACATGTCTTCGAATTTTTGGTTCTAGGACATGCATTCCTCACGATGTTTTCTTTCACCGTTTTGAGAGCAGTGGCGATGAAATAATTTACACAAAGTAAAGCGCCTGCCAGGGTTCGAACCTACGACCTACAACTCGTAAGTCGTGGCCGTTACCACTGGGCCACCACTGCTCCCCGCTATATACTGCTATTGCTATTAACCGGGTCCAAATACAGATTAAGATCCAACCAATATCCCCGTGTTCTGTGGGCATAGAGATTCTTTCTTGGAGAGTTTTGAGATTGATCTACAGTACCAACAACATAGGACATTAAGGACATAATACTCTCTGAAAAACAGAGAGTATTATGTCCTGTGTTTTTGACAGAGTACTATGTCCTGCGTTTAAGTGCAGTTACTTAAAATGCTGTTGATTATGAGGGTAGGATACTCGAAATATAAACAAAATAGTCTCTTTTTATTGGTGTCGAAAGTGTCCCCCTAGCGCATAGATACTTGTTATAAACATTGAGGAGATTACCTCAATGTTTGAGGTAATCTCCTCAATCTCTCATCCTGCCTTCATTTTATGTATTGAGCATTATATTTCGAATTCTATTAAAAGACAAGTTTCTGCAAACAGAAGATGCTTGTTCACTTGAGCCATTCCGTCAAGTCAACAAAAGATGCTGTTCAAATAATCTACTGTTCCGTATAAATTCTAAAGCAAAAGCAATCAGGAAGCTGTTATCTTGGTTTTGAATAAATTATGAAATATTCATAAAAACAGGAACTTCTCTAAGACAGCAATCAGCATTTTAACTATCACTTACGGCTTACCTAATTAACTCGGTGTATCGCTTTTCTTGTATTGCTGTAATGGGATTTCTAATAGTATTCCTCCAGGCTTCCTTTCATGCAATGCAACGCGACGCAATACCGTTTTATCAGTCACTGAGCTTCGAACTAAGAACATATTATTCTGCTTTCGTAATTAATCTGGACCACCACTCAGCTTAGATTTACCTAAGATGTGTTCCAGCTCATTATTTTTTTGAGCACTTAGTTTTAGCTACTTCTATCGTATCGTTTCGAATTTCACCCTGAAATGTATTGTTGTATATGTTTTCTGGATTCATACGTATGTATATCTATGTATGTTTCTTTTTCCTAAATAATTATAAACAAATCTTTGTTTCCTTTCCAGCAGTGGTGTATGGTTAGACGCAGCAGAGCGGGTACAAAGTTACGGCAGTAAGAGTCTTCCGCGAGATGCGCGGAGAGAGCCCTTAGGACAAGATACACCCGTCAACAACCATCAGAATCATAGGTAAATAATACCATAATAATAGTAACTATTTCATTATATACATATATAAATTATAATTTTAAATATAAGAATATAATAACATATAAATATAAAAATAGTAGCCCACCGGTATCGGGAACAGGGTCCAAGCTACCGGCGGCAGTGGTCAGGGCTCCAGAGAGACGAACTCAACTCAAACTCAAACTCAAAGCATTTATTTCAAATAAACCAATTACAGGCACTTTTGAATTGTCAAGGGGTCGGTCAGTCAGAAAGATGAAGCTAGAACCCATAACAATGCAAGCCGTGTCCAGAAGACAGTATCGTCTTCTGAATCAAGCCCTTAATCCAGCTGCCAAACGAGAGCCTCCTTAGGTGTTGGTCGAGGCTCTTGGCGATTAAGTCATCTGCACAGTTATCGCTGAGTCCACATCCGACATGTACTCGGGAGCCAAGTCCAGATATTTTATTTGTTTATCTTTCTCTCTTTCTCGGCTTTCACGAAGTTCCCGTCATGCGGGACCGTTATGTCAGTCAAAATTAATACTACATCAAAAAAAAAGGACTTGCCCAGTTAGTCATGCATAAACTAACTGTTAGTCCTGGGTACTGTCAATTTATATGATGATAGACCTATAGGTCGCTTTATGAAATGAGCGGTGGGATGACAGTGCTCGGCAAAAGTCTCCCTTCACAACTGTGAGTCACTATAAATATGTCCAGTTCGTTCCGCCATCTTCTACGCGGTTTCCCCGGACTGCCATTGATGAACTTATTATTATTTTAACCGTTTTGAAACATTGTTATATTATGCTTGTAGGGTAGAAGACATGCTGCGATGGGTGTCAGGAGTCAATAACGTTGCGAGTGTTCATCCTGTGCAAGAACGACCTCTAGATCTTTTACCTGAAGGTATGTGGAGCTGGTCATCATTAATTATGATAAAAATACGTGTAGTATGTGAAGGGAATGAATCAAAATTATATAGATATAAGTATAGTTAAGAGTGCGCGCATCAAACTATGAACAGTAGACACGGGTTTGAACAACACGACGTTCCTCACCACACTCACTCACGTGTCAGTTCGAGATTCATTCATTTGTATGTCACAGTGAAGCAGTACAAAATGTTATTTTGAGGTGTTGGGACATTCAATCATTTTGTATGGGACATTTGAACTGCCTCTTGTATATCCTATCCAATACTAATCTATAGCTCACTTGTCTACGATGCGCACTAAGCGATTTGTGCAATACGCGCACTCTATGTCATATCATATCTCTATGATCAAAATGTTTACTTCCTTGAATATTTCGGAGATAAATGAAGAAGATTTCACTTCAAAATATTCGTTATTCCGCCTTTTTTCATAGTGCGTGCTTTTTTTAATGTTCGCCCGATTGGACGATTGGCCTTAATAAAACAAGTTTTGAGTTTTTGTTTTGTTTTAGGGCCATCGCTACCAACTCATTGATAAAAAAAAATCATCTACTTAATACTCACCCTTTATATCGTCTAGGAGGAAGCAGAGAACGCGCTATATCCGGCCTGGAGGAGCCCGCGAGCCCCCCGGGCCAGTCGGCGCGTGCGCAGAGCGTGGGCGTGGCGCTCGTCAAGGGGGAGAAGGGGCTCGGCTTCACCATCACGACCAGAGACAACCCCACGGGCGGACACTGTCCTATCTATGTCAAGAATATATTGCCGAAGGTATGTTTTTTTATTTTAGATACTTAGCTTATAAAAGAAAAATCACTGAACTTGCCTATGGTCATCCTCCTGACTCTATTCCAATTGAATTTGAGGCGAGTGTATGATTTGATAGCAGTGAAACTGATGAGTAACTTCCAAGGTCGTTGTGATTTCTTTAAAAACATATTGTAACCTTGAACCCAAATTGAGAAAAACATGTTTTCATTCCCTCATATAACCAGATTTTGAAATCAATCATGCTTAAGGATTCATCTGAGATTCTCAGTATTATAATTTTTTGTAAATTATAGAAAACTAGCTTCCGCCCGGGCTTCGTCCGCGTGATATGACGATAAAAAACCCTATGTCCTTCCCCAGGATGCCATCTATCTCCTTGCCAAATTTTGTTGAAATCCGTTCAGAGGTTTAGGCTTGAAAAGGTTACATACAGACAGACAGAGTTTCGAACTTATAATATATATAATAACACAACACACCTCTACTACGACTAACTCACTCTCACTCAATTACGTATTACAGTTTTTATTACTAATTATTCTCACCTTTTCTTGTTTGAATACTCATAAAAATAAATGTATTGTTATGTTCACTATGTTACTGGTGAAAACAGCTTTTTTAAAACATTTTGATCATCTATGTATACCTTTATGGAATCACTGGTCCCCAAGTCACAGGCTATTAACCTAGTTTGGGAGCCAGGAGATAATACCCAATGCACTTCATGTTGTACCATACTACTAAAAAAAAAAAAAAAAAATTAGTATGTATTAGAATGCAAGTAGAACCTAGTGCAGTGTTCACAGTCTTAGCCCTCCTAACTACGTACACTTTCCCCGCCAGGGCGCCGCCGTGTCGGACGGGCGCCTGCGCGCCGGCGACAAGCTGGTGTCCGTGAACAACGTGTCGGTGTCGGGGCTCACACAACAACAAGTCGTCACGTTGCTAAGGAACACTCCCACCGACTCTACTGTTGAAATTGTCATCGAGAGGACTGTGCCTAATAGGACGCAGGTATCTAATCATTTTTGTTTTTTATTCAACCATTTATGCATATATACATGCAGACAAGAAGGAAGGAACAGAAAAATACGAACAAAGGCATGATACGATTAATTATGGACGCAGGTATCAAATAATCGCCTGCCAGAGTTGCGGGAAAGTCCGAAAGGGATACCGGGACCTTGGCAACAGGCAACTGAAGGAACGTGGGTGGGTGTTTTAGTCAGTAAAAGTCTGACACGCCCTCCTCATGCGCGCTAAATACTACTATACAGGATGTTAGGGTAAACACCGTTATCCTTAAAAGCCGTGGTTTGGTTTCATTTATAGAACGTAAAATCAATGAAAAATGTAATTTTTTTTTTTAAAGAAAATCTACATTTTACCACAATAGTATTTCACCCTTTCACCCTAGGGCGCTAGGGCAACGAACTTGTGTCTCAACTCGGGTGGGTTGCGTGGTACGTGACCTGAGCGGCCGCGAGCGCGACCCCTCCCTCAGTCAGTCAGCTGTTTCGCTAGGCGAGCACGGTGTCAGATAGAAACTTTTAAAAATCTTTTAATGAAAATAACGTTTTTTTTATTGTTACTCGGTCATTTATTTTTATATTTAAGTCAACTACCCATGGTTTGAGTGACAACGGTGTTTACCCTTACACCCTGTATACTCTTGATGGTTTCTCCACCTCCTCCAGTTAATGGATAACACGATACCCGTGGTAAGAAGAGTCCCCTTGCCGTTACAACTGTCAAAGATCTACAAATGACAGCCGGGATCAACGCTTTACCGTGCTTTCCAAGGCATGGAGGGGTCTTGGTATGTAAAGATGGGCGCTCATCCGCGCACCAACCGCGGCAAGAGTAGCTAAACCTGATAGATCGACCGGTGCGGCTGTTATTACTTAGCTACGAGCCACTCGAGTTGTATCACAGTCACAATATTTATTTAGGTAATAAAAAAATCGTACAAAATGTATCACATGTTTTCTTTGCTTCCAGAGGGTGGAACCCCAGCAAAGTCCAACGAAATACATTGAAAAGGCAATAGGTCCACCTCCGTCAAGCGAAGCCAACAAACCTTCAGAGAACGGCCGCGTGTCCAGTATAGTGAACGCGATCAATCAGAACAGTGTCAACAGTTCCATGAGAGGCAGGATACCGAAGAGTTCTTCTAAAGATGATCTGCTACACAAGGACCAGAGTAATGATAGTGCGCTGCAAGAGGCTTTGAACTGCTCGTCTAATTCTGTAAGTATTGTTTTATTTTATTTTATTTTTGAAGTGAAACTTCTTTAGTCGCGTTGAACACTTTTTGGGTGAACAAAAATCATGGAACTCGCGTCATCGTCACCGAACGCATGTTGGGTGAACAAAAATCATGGAACCCGCGTTATCGTCACCGAACGCGTGTTGGGTGAACAAAAATCATGGAACTCGCGTCATCGTCACCCCGAAAGCTTGAAGAAATTATGAATGTTGCTTAGTTTTCACTTCTATCGGCACTCGGCAGTCCCCAAAGACTGCCCCGCATGTTTATTTTCTGCTTTTTGGATATTTGGAGTAGACTTTGGCATAATAATATTTAATTTGGCTTGTATTCAACAAGCAGCCCAAATAAAATATTATTATGACAAAGTCTCAAAGTCAAAGTCCACTCTAACTTGCGCGCGCGATGTTTTGTTCTTACTTTGTATTACATCGTAGAGTCATGACTATGCGTATGCGCATTTTAGCCTGGAATGATAAATTATTTCTGATTCTGGCTGAGTAAATTGCAGAAATGAGAAAAAAAAGATGAAATATTTCATTAAACCATTTACCATTTTGAATTGTCAATAATCGGTCATTTAGATGTTGCATTTTCAAGACTATCTATTACGTAATTTAATGCCAAGCCAATTGATTTTAAACTCCTATCTTACCTTCAGATCTTAGGTCTCCGAAACCGGCTAATACTTCGGCTGGACGTGCCGGTTCACGACTCGGAGAAGGCCGGGCTGGGCATCAGTGTGAAGGGCAAGGTCACCGTGGGAGCAGACCCTCAGGACCTGGGCATCTTCATCAAGTCTGTGCTGAACGGAGGTGCGGCGTCTAGAGATGGGAGGTAAGATTTAAAATTGTATTTAAAAACTGTTAGTAATCCTAACATTAAAACGATTTTTTTTATTCATCTGAGAGTTTGTTTTACTCTTGGTAGATATTTTCTTTTTAACCCAAGCAATATACAAATGAGCAGGGAGCAGTGGTGGCTCAGTGGTAACGGCCACGAGTTACGAGTTGCAGGTACGACCCTCAAGTCGTGGCCGTTACTACGTGGTTCGAACCCAGCCAGCCGCTTTACTTAGTGTAAATAATGTTATCAGTTATCACTACTGCTCTCAAAACGGTGAAAGAAAACATCATATGGAAACCGGGATGTCGTAGATTGAAAAAATCGAAGATGTGACATCTACCACCCACAATGGGCCCGCGTGGTAGATAATAGCCCACCCCCTCTCGAGTTGAAGAAGTTTTCTAAAATCCTTCCTTAGTGCTCACTTTCGCTTTAAAAGGAACTTTTGTGCAAAATTTCATGCTTCTAGACCTAGCTATTTGGGCTGGCGTTGTCTGTCAGTGATTGAATAAATTAATTTATAATTGATCATTTTCGCTTGGCCACAGGTTACACACAAACGACCAGCTACTGAGCGTGAACGGCGTGTCGCTCGTGGGCCAGAGCAACGCGCAGGCGATGGACACGCTGCGCCGCGCGCTCCTGCACGCGCGGCCCTCGCGGTCGGGGAGCATCTCGCTCACCATCGCCAGGCGGACTGGTATGTACAACCCTGCTTAGCATTATGTTGCAACAGCAAGTTGGTTTCTTTTAAAGAGTATCAGACTCGCATATTAGATCGGCAGATCCTGTAATGAGCATTTACCTCCTACTGGGATTGATCAAAGAGTTGGTCCTTCAGTACGAAAACGATTTGATAATGGTCCTACTTACCTGACATCATTCCTAAATCTAGATTTGAGATTCAAGTCTTGGTATGTTTATTCGCAGTCACAAATTGGGTTGCTCTTATTCATTTCGACTATGTTACGCGTTTAGCCTGCTGAATGTAAATCAGAAATCTTGTCAAACCGTAAGTCCTAATCTAACAATATATTTTTCTCCCAACAGATAGTATGGACAGCTTAGCAAGGTGGAAAGACGACACGCCACCAAACGGCAACGACACAACCAACTCCAATGAAAACTCACAGAACTACAACACAGTGATATACAACGCCAGTAGCGACAAAGAAAACAAACCCGTTGACAACTACAACCAAAAATACGACGCCAACCAAAACGAGGGCATTGACAGCCATGACGGACGAAGCAGCAAGAAACACGCCTCCATAGTCACTATCAATAACAATAATAGTTGGGTCTCAAACCAATCAGATGACAGCAAAGGCTACTTAGAAAGAGACAAAGATGCGCCACCTCATGATAACAAAAGAGATAGCTTCGAATGGAGTAGGCTAGATGGATGGAACCCTGTCATAGATAGACTGACTGGACTAAGAAATGAAAGCTATTATATGGCGACACAAATTGATGCTCCAGTTACGAATGGACATCACTATAGACAAAATTTAGGACATGTGCATATGCCGCGGTCGCCGCCTGCGCATCATAATGTGATCATTGAAGAGGATTACGGTACCACGAGGTAAGTTTTTTTGAGATTATTTTCACTAACCTAAATCTTAGTGCCATCACTTGGTGGTCACATAACGACGCAATAAAAAACCGCCCCTATCAATCGTTTTGATTCTGTAAAGTTCACTGGTGACTTTATTCGGGTGTCTAATGTTTGGCATAATAACAAATGCTCTAATTTCACTTAAACTAACGTACATATGACATAATTTTCATAAGACATAATATCAAATGACATAAATTCATATGACCTAATGTTTCGTATCATATAATATTCATTTAACATAATAACATTTAGTATAACGTTCATTTTATATAATTTTCAATATGTATAATATTCTTTTAATATAACGTTCATTTGACCTAATATTCTTATGACCTAAAATTCGTGTTTAATGGGCACAGTTCTAGCCTAACTCAAATGGCACTTAACCAAACCTTAAAATATTCTATGCAAGGTCGAGGGTGGGCCTGGTCGACGGAGCCCCGCTTCGCGGGGCTCCTACTTATGGGTGGTTTATAAAAAAATAACCACGAAGGGGATGGCGGGGTCTATTCGCTCGCTTCGCTCGCTCACACGACCCCGCCATCCCCTTCTAACCTAACCTATCCGAGTCGGGGTGCCCTAAAGTCCAGATTGCATCCAGGTGTATAGGGTATAAAGTCGTTTTAGGTCATATTCTTATGACCTAAAATTCGTGTTTAATGGGCACAGTTCTAGCCTAACTCAAATGGCACTTAACCAAACCTTAAAATATTCTATGCAAGGTCGAAGGTGGGCCTGGTCGACGGAGCCCCGCTTCGCGGGGCTCCTACTTATGGGTGGTTTATAAAAAAATAACCACGAAGGGGATGGCGGGGTCTATTCACTCGCTTCGCTCGCTCACACGACCCCGCCATCCCCTTCTAACCTAACCTATCCGAGTCAGGGTGCCCTAAAGTCCAGATTGCATCCAGGTGTATAAGGTATAAAGTGAAGAAAAAATTAATACAATATTTATTTAATCATAACATAAATATTACATCTTATTTTAGTTTTAAATTAGAGGCCAAAGCCCGAAGGAATTCAATTTCAGTGTATTCCTTTTTTTTTTTAAGAATATTATCGATTCGCTCCTTTTTCTTTAAACATTTCTTCGTCTTTTTTGGTGGTGACTGCCAAAACATAACAAATATTACACGTATGAGATTTTCTAAAATATATTTAAAGTTACTTAGAGATTATGAATTTTATATTAAATGAATAATATGCTAAATGAATATTATGTGAAATGTGCATTATAGGAAATGTTCATTATGTCATATGAAATTAGGTAAAATGAAATTATATCAACAATTCATTGTGTCAACTGATCGTTATGTTAAACAAAATTATGTTAACTGAAATTATGTCAAGTGAACGTTAGATATTTTGTTATTATGTCAATCGTTACACACCCACTTTATTCACACAGTAAGTAGTAACTAAGCTAGGCTACCCCGGCCAAACGGGCTAGGTTAAGTTGGAACTGTGATAAACCGCGCGCGAGCCGAGCGAGCGAAACGAGCGGTGCCGCGGCTACGGCCGGCGACGCAATTGGGTCGCACTACTTAGTAGTATTTTTTTTAGGACACCAAAATAGGAATTATTTGAGGTTCGATTAATCAAACACACCCTATCTTTTTATCATGTAGGGGTAGCGGCAGCGGCGGTGGAGGCGAGTCCGGCAGTGAGAGCGGCGCCGGCTTCAGTCGCGACGCGGTCGGGAGACGGTCCATGTCCGAGAAACGACACGCCGCTCTAGACGCCAAGAGTACTGGCACGTACAAGAAGATCAAAGAGATTAAGGCTGTTAATTGTAAGTATGAACAAAAATCTCCAGGTATTTTTTGATTTTGGTAGAGCTTTTGAATCCTTCGCTCACTGTGGCTGTTTATCTCTACAAATTGGGAAGCTTCTGAATAAAGAGGTAAGCGGCGAGTCATAAAGAAGAAGCTTAAAGATTGTTTAAATAACCCTATTTATTTATAATCGTCTTTTTACAAAATGATATCAATGGTGGAGTTCCCCAAGGCACTATACTGGGATACATCAATCAAATAACGTCTTTTTTCAAATTATTTGAGCAAATTATATTCCAAATGCTAACATATCTATTTCATTGCAGCTTTGCTAGTGGGCCCATCATTAGGAATGAGAAAGTCATCAAGTCTGGAGTCGCTACAGACTGCCATACAGGAGACGCAAAGAAATCCGCGCAACGAACCGATATATGCGCGAGCGCACCCACGTGAGTCTACTTCTCTATTGCTATTAGTACAATTATGCTGAAATTATACGTTTTTGTTGTAATTTTCCCACGATTATAATTATGGTTGATTTAAAATTAAATTGCTGTTCTTCTTTGTATGAATTAGTAGGAATTTATTCTAATGTTGTCGTAAAAAGTGGGTTAAACAAACTATGCCTTGTTTACAAATTGTCCAGAATAATGCTTTGCAGTATTATAGGTATTAAAGGCCTTGGGTATCAGGATAATGCTCTGCTAGGTATGTACGGCTTTGGGAACTTCTTCGTCGTTGCGGCTAAGAAAAATATTTAATGACAGCTTTAGTTTGTAACTCACAATTGTATGTTTAGAATCGATTAATTTGATTAAAACATGGAATTTCATCGCTCATAAAAGTATGTGTAATGATCCACTGTTATAAAGGAAATTACATATCAAATGTCAGCATGTTAAATACTAGTTGAGTTTGTTGCGCCACTTCTTCTTCCCAGCTAAAGCACTAAGAAGTGGTGAAGGGTGGGCGTTTTGGGGGACTGTCTTATGTAATTTTGACGTTCGAAAAGTGCTGATTCTCAGCCTAGTTTGAATAAATGACTTTTGATTTTGATTTTGAGTACAGTATTCCTAATTTTGTTTATTATTGCAGCATTAAAACATTGGTTGACGGACGACAACAACGGGCCCGATATGATACGAGGATCGCCACAACAGTCATCTCTCTCACACAAGAAGCCGTCCCTACTCAAGTCTTTATCAACTATGTTCAGGTAACTTTTACTACGGTTATTTTACTGTTCCTCTAAGACCTGACCAGCATGGCTATTCACGATTCCATACGCTTCCGTGCCGAATCGAACATCAATCAATGTTATCGAAGGAGTCCTATACGTAAACGTTGTTCCGCTATTCTTCCGAGAGATATGGGGTCGGGGGTAAGGTGATCAGGTAATGACACGATAGTCTGTCGAATGGTTATGAAAAGCTGATGGCAACACATCCTATGCCTCTGCATGATATTGCAGATCACTTACCATCATCCCCATAAGGTCTGCCACGTGCTTTTTTGACATCCAATAATACGTTACGATACGTTGTAATCGTTTGAAAATTTAAAAAATATTTGACTTCATGAATATCACTATAAATAATTTATTGTGGTCAGGCTAAAAAAAGTTGAAGACTAACTGGCACTACGGGTCTTAACGGCTAGTGACAAAGCAAGAAAATGGAAATCAATAACATTGAGCGGAATTTTAAGTTTCCGACAGCTTGGTAGTTTTCTAACATTGTATTATTTTATCTGAACAGTACCTACGCTCTTTGTTTTTATTATTTGTCAAATTAACTCCAACTAAGAAAATAATTCGTTTTGCATTCAGTCCCACGTTTTTGTTTAGTTGTGTTAATTAATTTAGCGCTTAAGTGCATCATTATACTAATTCATGTTTTTTAGTTGTGTTGCGCAATAAAAGGCGGCATTCGTAAAAGTTATAAAGTTGAAACATAATCAAAAAAGAGGTGGCATTTATTAAACATTGGTGTTATAAAACCACATAATAAATGAACATACCGAGTAACAAAATTTAAAAAACTAATTGAATAAAAAATCCGAATTAATTAAAATTACCTACATGGCACTTAACAGGCCGAGGCGTGTTGCCAGGGAGTTTGTTGCGTTACGTGTTGCCAGGGAGTTTGTTGCGTTACGTGTTGCCAGGGATTTTGTTGCGTTACGTGTTGCCAGGGAGTTTGTTACGTTACGTGTTTCTAGGGAGTTTGTTGCGTGACGTGTTGCTAGGGAGTTTGTTGCGTTACGTGTTGCTAGAGAGTTTGTTGCGTTACGTTTTGCCAGAAAGTTTGTTGCGTTACGTGTTGCTAGAGAGTTTGTTGCGTTACGTTTTGCCAGAGAGTTTGTTGCGTTACGTGTTGCGAGGGAGTTTGTTGCGTTACGTTTTGCCAGAAAGTTTGTTGCGTTACGTGTTGCTAGAGAGTTTGTTGCGTTACGTTTTGCCAGAGAGTTTGTTGCGTTACGTGTTGCGAGGGAGTTTGTTGCGTTAGGGAGTTTGTTGCGTTACTTATTCCCAGCTTAAACACTAGAAAGTGGTGGAGATAATTATTGACCATGAAAATTTTGATTTTTCAGCGTAATTAGAGCAAATGATTTTTTCAACACTGAGCTGCAAAAATAAATTGATTTTAGTTACCCTAAAATGTTCTTATGTTATAACTAATAGGATAGGCAAGCCTCACAAGAAAACAGAAACAGAAGTATATGGAAGATCACAGCCGGGTCGGGCATCAGAGAAGTCACTGTCAAGAGAAGCGTTAGAGCGACACAACAGGATAGATGAGAGGGAGAAAGAAGAAGAACCAAATCCATCCCAGTCAAAGTCACAGCAGAGGTATGTTTAACTTTTGATCTTGTTTGTATTTGAATAGGGTTTATTTTCGCTTAAACAGAATACCAATTGATAATGAGGATGAAGAATGTCATTAAAATTTCTTTTAAACAATAAACTATGGGATTAAAATAAAAATGTGGATTTAATTTTGTGATTTTGTCTTTTTTTTTTACATTAAACATTATCCTAAATCAATTCCTCATTTAGTTCTTTAATAATTTCTGATGTTTCCTAGTACAATTTTCATTCAGTTCATCGGTTTGATTTTCGTGATTTTACTTTTTTATATCCGCTCGACTCGATCCTTCTGTAATCAGGAACTTTGCTATAACCTACTAATTCTGAGATAGATACAGCTGTAAAGTTTTATAAGTGAAATGAATAAAAGCTCGCGTCCCATCAGGTCCGCCGAGCGCGCGCACACGTCGGAGCGTCGCGCGCCGCCCTACCGCGCGCCGCCGCACCAGCAGCCGGTAACTATCAATATTTTTATACCTTAGTACTGTCATAGATTAGTACAGAAGGCGCACTCCGCATTTTAGGTATGAAGCTACAAGTACCCGGCGGGCTCGTCTTGTCGGGCCAATTCAGTGAGAGTATAACTTAGTCAGAACATTATAAGAGTTCCGCTATAAAAAGAGAGGCAACTTCTAGATGAATATAACTGTAGGTAATTAGCACTGTGCGACCTGAATTGCACTTTATCGTGTCGTAGCAAGAGTTGCTTTTTATTTAAATGATTTTGCGGAGTGAACCATTGTATTAATGTGTGGTACTGTCGTGTTAAAACGTATCCTGCGATCGCGTTTTATATTCCAAACATGTAAACAAAGTGTTTTTACAAAAATACCTAAAGTTTTAGCTCAGTTTGCGGTACAATTTCAAACTTACTTTTTTTACTTATGTCATTCTAGAATCAGCTTTATTTACCAGCTTCCAGTTTTTAACACGACGTCTGGTTTAAGCACAAAACCTCCAGCAGGCTTTTTGTGTGGCCCTAGATACAAAGTGTCGTTCTTTTTTTTAATAAACAACTAGAAACATGCACATTTGCACAACTTCAAAATGATCAGTGTGTTTTTTTCATTTTGTACACATAACTATTTTGTTTACTGCAGTCTACGGACAATAAAGGTATCTATAATAGAAAAAAGTGGGTTATCCCCATGATTTAGCCGAAGACCGTCATGCGGACTCTGTTAGAACCTCTTTAATAATGACAGTGGAATTCCTAAACATAAATAAAAAATGGAATTTTCCTAAGTTTATTGAAATTGTGTGAACTTAATATTTCCACTGCAACTAATATCGTCTGGAATCTCGATCGCTACTGATATCATAGCATGGTATTTAATAACTTCATTAGCTTTTATGAATACAACTTTTTATAGTTATTACGGAAAATTTGCTAGAATAAATATGAATATTAATGATACCTACGTAAATAAATAGTAGATTTGTATAGAGAATGTGTATTTGTTGTGTAGCAGGGAATGGACAGCGCGTGGGGACCCACCGGCCACTACGTCAACTATGAAGAAATACAACAGAATTTAAAGTGAGTACACATCATTTTTACAGCCACCATCATGTTACCAATTTTTTAAGTAAAAACTTTTTTGGTAGAGGGTGAAGTTATGGTTTCGGTAGTGCTTTAGTATAGAATATAGATCTTTTAACTTCTAACCTTTTTTCACTTTCATCACCTCTGTTGGTTTTCATGCAGTCCTTTACTAACATAGTTATAATGAAATTGTGATCTTAAAATGCTCTAAATCTACATTTTAAATCTGCTAATGTTTCGCCGCATTCGATATCGCCGCGCGCCAGAGACCAAACAAAACACATGAAAGCTTAACGTGTTCATCGGCGGGGTGTCAGCGGCGCAGTCCATCATAGATTAAGATTATAAATGATCAAAAAAGCGAGCTCACTTTGATTTATCCAGCACAGTTCCAATTCCGACTTATATATAACTGAGAACTCTGTAAAAACATTCAGTGTCGTACAAGCTCTTAGCACCAATAAGATGGTTACGTATATAACTTTAAGTACTTATTTTACACCGTATACCTTGACTTGTCTTTATTGAAGCGCTTGAATAGTTTAAAAACAACTTATTTTCATGAAAAAGTTTTATTTTTTTACCTTCAGTCCTTACGGTACGGCAAGTACCAAAGGACCAAAAATAAATTCCTTAATTAAACCGCTCATAATATTACAGCGCGCGTCGCGAGAAGTTGAGCGAGGTGCAGATAGGACAGATGAGACGACAGGTCAGCGCGCAGAGAGCCAAGGCCGAGGACGAGAGGTGAATATCATTGACAATACTATTCAACAGTACAATAAAATACCAGATCTACCATTAGTAGGGGTTTTCAAAAGAGTTCTGAAGATATAAAAAGTAATGACGCCGTTGCTAAGTTTTAACGCCGCTAGTCCATTTAACTTACTGTTAAAAACAAAGCGACGAGAACCTAAAGTCCAATAATCATTAGTAGTTGAATAGAAATGTAAAAATACATATCGTTAAATCGCGATTCCTTGAACCCGCTATAACGTATGTAGAAACGTGCTACTGCACGTTTATTTACCTAAGTACCTAACGTTATAAACAAACTACAATCAACTCGGATCTGTCATAAAATATAATTATTATGTGAACACATTTTATTACTCAACCGTATAATTGCTTAGCTACTGGTTTAGCGTCATCAACACTATAAAGATACCTACAAGTCCGTAGCCGACTGCAGGCAGCAGCAGGAGACGACCTGTCGCCGCGACACTTCCGGTTTCTATGTATTTCTATGAAATACCTTCCGTAGCCAGTGACACCGCAATTACATAGAAATAAACCAGTAGTGTCGCGACGACACGTCGCCTGCTGCTGCTGCCAGCAGTGCTACGGAATTGTACCTTTACAACAACCTTAACATTGAACAGTTGCATTTCATACTAACCTGCTAATTGGACATAAAACCTGTTTCTAAGAACAAGTGAATAGGTGTATTAAAAATAAAATAAAATGATGGCTTCCATCATAATAAGCAACAAATAAAATAATGTGACAGGTCTCCTTCGTTATTAGATAAACGTTAATAACAGTTGAACATGACTGTAATCATTAAAATTGTGATGTTTTCCTCTTCCTCCGGTAATTCCTGGGCGTCGGTAAGATGCTTGTGCTTTGTAAGATTACTAGTGAAGCTGAGTACAGATTATGTGCAACATAACTTGCAAGGCAACGTGCCAAGTTCCATTTTCTATACATTTTAATAAAAATGTATGGGAAATGTTGTTGCTCGTAGTCTGAACGTGGCTTTAGGCTTGATTGAAGATAGCATGCTCATGTGTTGCTTCCTAGAATTTATTTTACTCTCGATCCAAAATAAAACGATGTTTCTTAGTTTATTCTCATATAAATCATATAAGTAATAACTGGATTGGAACTGTGTTCGATATTCAAAAGGCGCATTAACGTCATCCTCAAAAAAAATATGACGTGTGATTAAACACCACCGCTAACAAAAAGTTAATGTGCAAAAAGCGATTGCGCAAGTGTAAAAAGGTTTTTTGTGTTCAATAACCAAATTAAAACGACGATGGCGCCCTCGAGTCGTCTAGCTACTTAATAAGACAGACGTTTGTGCCTTTTTTAGACACACATAAACATTTTCCACATAATCGAACTGACTTTTAAGTAGTTCGATTACTTTTAACTGAAGAATAAATATGACGTTTGACACAAAATTATTCGATACAAAAATCTGTCAAACCGCAATTGTTATCCCTCATTTAAAAGGTATCTCACTATTAAAAAATCAGGTCTTAGGCCGTTTCTCCACCGCACCGTGAACGACATGGCATGGTGGACGTCATGGCGTCAACGAGAACGAGATGACGACGCCGAAGTAGCGACAGTACATGTACTATGGCCGCGAAATCTCGTTTCTCGTTGACGTCCCGTTCACGGTGCGGTGGAAAAACAGCCTTAATCTGTTAGTGCCTTATTCTCAGCAGTATAAAAATAATACGAACTTTTGTGGTTTTTTGCATCCTGTATCAATAAAATTGTATAAAAATCTTCCATTTTCTTAATTCCGCTTAATAATGCCCTGAATATGTAAATTTCTAATAATTTTAAGTGACGCGTGAGCATGAAACCTTGGTGCATTTGAGATTTTGCGTATTTTGCTAACGTGACTGGCTAAAGTTGTTTACTTAGTAACTCTCCGTAGGATTTTGTATAAAAACATTTTTAAAGTATTCTTTAAAGTTAATTAGCAGCATCTTTAAATGTAATTAGCAGCATCTAAATGTTTAATGACATACCTATGCATTTACGAAGAGGTAACATGGAGTTTGCATAGTGAATTAATAAGACGTAGATACTTCAATTACTTTGTTGTTTTCATAGCTAAAGCTATTTAAAGAATCACAAGACAAAAACCAAATAACTACCCACTTTAAAAATAATTCCTTTGTGAATGCAATAACAGAAACATTACTTACGTACCTATTAAATTTGATAAAATAGGTATGCAATTATTTATTTGCTTAGATTTTGTATGTACTACTGAAGTTATTAAAAAAAATGTAAATATTTACTTATCTACATGCCTCTCGGTGCGTGTTGCTGTTGTGGTCCTAAAAAATATTTGGTCCTTTTTTCCGCAATTGTTCTTCTTACACACGGTAATTTACAAAGAATATTAAAATGATACAACGTAATACTTTATGTGTAGGTAGATTGCTTTTGCACATAAATCGTATGGTCATATTGCACAGCATTACATTAACTTTGAGTGCACAGATCGCGCAATCATTAATCAAGTTGTGAAGTTACGCACTTTTCTTAGTAATAACTACATTTCAACATTCTGTTACAAAAAGTATTTCCAGTAAACTGTGTAGTATATTTTTAGCAGGAAAATTAATAATTTAATTAATATAATATAATACCACGTCGACATGTACTTACCACGTAGCGTTTTTAGAAATCATTAGAGTCATAGCCATCAATTAAAACATTACCTGCCAAATTAATTAATATTTTATTGGTATCTAATTCCTTCATTGCAAAGCAGTTTTTTAGTAGATTTTATTTCGCTAGCCGTATTTTTGCCAGTAGATACCTACAGGATTATTTTTAAAACACTAACGAGCATGATTAAAACTAATATTTTCAAAATACTAAAACGAAATTTTTGTGATCTCATACCAAATTACCGATGGTATTATTATACAGATTTTTAATTCTTAGGTAGGTACCTCCAACTCCTCCAAGTCGTAATTTTGATGACATATAAATAATCAATGGTTGGATTATTTATTTGTCATCAAAATAATCATGTCATATAAATAATCCAACCATTGATTATTTATATGTCATCAAAATTACGACTGAACTGAAATTGGATAATAAAAAATCTAGGAACTCGCCATTATTTTGACAATAACCCTGTACATCTTTAATTTAACAAAGCAATTTGTCTTTTGTCGTTTAATGATTGTTTTTAACGTGACAGTCGTCGGGCAGGCGCGGGTGGCTACCACTCACAGCGCTCCTGTAGGGAGAGGGAAAGCGGAGTCAGACCGCAGTCCAACTACTACGAGTACGAGAGTGCACCGCCGAGGAGGCCTGGCAAGCTCTCCCACTACCACTGAGCAATGGACTACAAACACCGCGATAACTTCCCTGCGGCTCCGAACTTCATCGTTTTCTTCACCCGAGGTATCAGATCTCATTTTAATTGGCGATACTCTTAACGATTATATCGCCTCGCTAGACGTTAGTAACGCAATCTGTTGGGTCGACTCCTTATTGATTTAGCTTCAAGTGTTTCAGTGCCTTCACTGAGACTGAGAGTATGAGCCACCGTAATTGGTTGTTTCTTAGGAGCTTATGGCTGTAATTAATGCAAAAGTATGGAAAAGGCTGTTTTAATTATGTCTAAATTCTATAGTATTTATTACAAGCTGTTTATTATACAGCTTCTCTTGTTCAGCAATTAGTTGGAGCGCGTAAAAACTACTTAAAATAAAATTTTGTTTACGTAACTGACTTACTGAAATACTTAATACACAAGGGAGATACTTATGTAATTGTGTGGTGAACATTTTTAATTCACAATTCCCAGTGATACGTATACGTTTCATTATTAACTATGGCTTGTGTCTATAACGATGTATTTTTTCTACGACTAGGTAAATAGAATGGATAATTTTTGTCAGAATTCCTACAAAAGATATGAAAAATTATGTTAATTATTTTGGAATTTTGTGTGCCTTGGCTTTACAGATTAGTAAAAATCTATTGAAACTGTGAATTGAATTGAATTGTAAAAAAGGTGTGTCAACTACACGTAATTTTCTTTTAACTGTGAAACGATTTAATGTTTTATAACCCAACTAGCGTACCCCAGCGGCTTCGCCCGTTTAATATCTTTATAAATTATAGCCTTTATTACTCAGTGATAATATAGCATTCTACTGGTGAAAGAATTTTTAAAATCGGTCCAGTAATTTTTCACTTTATCCATTTCATACAAAAATACAAATATTTTCTCTTTATAATATTAGTGTAGGTAGATAGATCATTTTAATGGACGGGGCTTATAGTAATTGTATAATATGTCGTTAAAACGAATTTTCCTTGAGTTTATTTGTATACGCGTCATCTTTTGACTTTGAAAGCTAATCATAATAAATACAAGGTTAGCTATCTTCGGCGCCTCACAGTTGTTATAGAGAATAATCTGTAGTTGACACATAACTAAGAATAACTACCATTTAATTTAAAAAATGGGTACACCATAAATCTTAGAATTAAATAAATCCAATGTCAAGAGAACTTTTGTGACATTACAATCAGTTTCTTCTGTTATGTTCTTACTATAGTTTTACCGAAACCGCTGTACCGCGGCTTAGGTAGGTGCGCGGCCAGGTGGGGGGAAGTGCAGGCCGTTCATTCGTCAACGCTCATGCTCATTTATCAACGCTGCCCCCTGGCTCGCAGCACATTCCTAAGGCGCTGTACAGCGGTGTCGGTCAAACTATAGATAAGATAACATTAGGAATCTGTTTAACAAAGATGCTATCATTTAAGATTATTTACGCCTATGTTATACCGGCATTACATGTAGCCATTTCCTCGAATATTCGCACCTAAAGCCGATACAAGTTTTGTACAGCCAGGTTAATTAATTACTAAGAAAATGGACACACTACGTTTCTTTGCCGTGTTATAGCCATTTCATACAACTGTTAAAAAATGACAGTTGTGATTTGAATATTATACGTTCAATTTTAGTTGGTAGTCAATTTGCTAAATAACTAATTTCCCTGACTTTACCTTCTTATATGTCTTCCTCGCGACCCAAAACTTTCATTCAAAACTTGCTAGTCTTAAGAGCTAAGTAAGAATTGTTACTCAAAGCCTTAATCCCAGCGCTTTTGATTGTTCTACCAAACTTTTCTGTGTCGAAGATACCCTTTAGTTTGTTGTATCTCATCTGCTGTCTCCTGAACTTTATAAAAAGCTCTAAAATTAACTTTTTTTTAAATCTAGTAGTCCCTAAAAGTGATAATGCTAGTGATCTTTTTTGAATGTACGAGGAATGCGTTGTGTAGTGGCCGTCCTTAGTTCTATCACAGATGAAAACAGATGGCTCACTTTGCATTTTCGGTATGAAGAAGAACGGGGCGGACTCGTCTCGTCGGGCCAATCCAGTGAGCGTAACGTAGTTATCAGATATAAGAGTTACGCGATAAAAAGAGAGCCCACTTCTAGGTGTATATAACTTTAGGTAATTAGTGCTGTCGAACCGCATTGCACTTTTTTGTGTCGTAACAAGAGTCGCTTTTTATTTAAATGATTTTGCGGAGTGAACCATCTGGACAAATCTGTGGTTCTATGTAAAGATTATTATTTATACCTATTCTATTGTGGATGGTGGTGCCATCAATGCTTAGTTTTAATTTAATTTGATGTTACTGTACTTATGATCTGTGCTGTCGTAAAATAGCGATGGATCCGCAAAGGCAGCCCGCGAAATTAAAATTTTCTTACATTTTTGCAATTTGCAGGTCAGAAGAAACAAAATATAATATTTATGTATTTACAGAATTATAATCATTATCATTATTATCATCTCTCTAAGCTATATTTGTTCCATTGAAGGACTTTTTCATGAAATCATAACATTTGAGAACAAATATAAGAGAGAAATGATTATAAGTCTGTGAATACATATTTGTTTATGGTCGCAAATCATATTTTCAATCTGACACTAACCTGCAAATTGCAAAAAACGTGTTGTAAAAAAAAAATTGAGAATGAATTTCGCGGGCTACTTTAGCGCATCCACCTTAATGTCAGTGATTACGCTACACCATTATTGATTGTATGTAAATCTGAATACTATGTTAGAGGGGTATAGAGTAGCAGCCTGGTCATATGGCAACGGCCCGATAATTGTTCTGGACCCTTTATTTTACGTTCAATGAGTCGTAGTATCGGATTTGGATAAACAATGTTACTGGACCCGGCCTCACTTAAATCACTCATTCGATTACGCATGGGACGCTGCGAATGGTGTAATTAGCGGGCCAACAACAATTACGAACTCTTTCTATAAGAGCAGACTGTCGGGTGATAATTAAAATTGGAGAGACTATTACGGAAATACGAAATTCCCGAATAAAATGTTCCCCAAGGGAGCAGGAATTCGTTTGTCTCGTACCTAAATCTCCCGGATGTCGTATTTACGTAAAAGGCTCTCACACGAACGTACTACGTAGGTACATACATGTACATTCCTACTTACCTTTTAGTAAGTTTATGAAAGAAGCTTTAAAGTGTAGATTAGATTTATAATTAAGTTTATTAAAATAAATCTGAAAACATTTACGTGTGACTGAATAATTTATATCACTTGAAGAATTATAACTATTCATTAACTTTGTAATTGTATAAAATAAGACTACGTTTTCATCGTTTTCAATGCAACAATTATTATGTATTCAGACTGTATTGACTCTATTCTTTGTTTTAATTTTTCCATGTTTTTGTGATATCTAATCGGTATTTAGTGCTAGCCCGACTAAGGGTTCACGAGGTGATATGAATATGATCGCTAGTTACATAATTACACTTATATGTAGACATTTCTAATGTATATATAATTTCTAGGTGTTCTACGAGATTAATTTTGTATAGCCAGAGAGAAGTAGCTTTTATATATCATCAATCATGACTTATTTTTAGTTAAACGAACAAGTTGTTTTTTAGATATAAATCACATTGCAAATGAACATTTGCACCGAAGTGCCCATACTTGTACATAATTAGACGTTTGATTACAACGTCAGTGGTAACTTATTCTTCGATTTATTTGGATTGTTCGTAAATAGAAGTGTATGTTATAATGAAATACATAAATACAATTGGACATTCAATGTATGTAAAATAAATCAAAAGTGGTATTGAGCGACTGTTTTTTATTTGTCTGCGTAATTAATACACCACACCTTACTTGCGGGTTTTCCGGTCCCTCGTGTTTTTAAGACCTAAGAAATAAAAACTAGGTTTCTACCATAGTTACCTATAGTTTTTATTTCGTTAGGTCTTTCTAGATCGAGGTTTTTGCACCACGGACGGATAACATAAAAAGGATAACATTATACAACGTATAATGTCATTATTTTTGCCTAGGACGTCTCGTTCCAGAGGAAAACGCCTTTTTTCTAATTTTAGAATGTACTTGCTCCTCTGTTTTATGAGGCTACTTACGTCGAGTTCGGTGCCATAAACAAGGTGTAATTTAAATAACACACAACCTCTTTAGGTGTCATTGTTCTCATAATTATGAACTACTTTTATTATGGGACCAAACCAGAAATCGCAAAGAAAAAAACTGCTGTTGCATTTTTTTATAACTCGTCATATGTAGGGAACTGCAGATTTTTCATGATTTCAGGTTGCGTCCCATAGCAAAACTTGTTCATAATGAGGAGTACGATGACCCCTTAATTAAGAGGTTGTGCGTTATTTATGTTACATCTTGTATTTACTTTGACGGTATGTGATGTTGGCGTTGCTGAAACACCTGCGTTGGAGTGATTTCCTTAGATTCACCTTGACCGTGATATTTACTTAGGTATTGTGTTCTGCCACCAAATCGACCACTTTTCAAATCGGTTCTTCCTGTCAACCTGTAATAATTTTAAAGTATCGTGTTTATCAATGATCATAGGGCCTAGACAAGTGACAATCGCTTCGAAAGCGTTTCGTATTTCTACAACGACTTTCAACGGGATTGACATAAGCTTTTCGATAGCTTATGTCAGTCCTATACATTTTTGCCTTTTCCATCATTGTTAGCGCTGATAGAATGTCACTTTGTCTAGGGCATCTGATCAAAATCGGAGACTAATATCTACTAGAATGAGATGGCTACACAGACTATACAGACTATACGGTAGTTAATCAGTACCACAGACAGCACGCTTACAAGAGCATGCATTCCGTGCGTGTAGGGGTTTATCTGCTACAATATTGTCATCCACAATTTGTGCCCACACGCATTTGCAAGTGAAATCACTTGTCATGTCATATAATCCCAGATCATTACCTACGCGTGGCTGCCGTGCTGCCAGCGTGCAACGTTTATCTCCAGTGCGCTCGTTAGAAAGGGCAAGGTCGGGCTTCGCGTGTCCGATACACTTTATGGCGAATTGTTTGTGAGGTCGCCCTTTTCGTGGCCTTCCGTCACAGTGCCACCCCGTGCGCCACCGACCTCGCTGGATTTCTCAACGAATAAAATGTTTACAGGATTAGGTAGCCGAAATAATTGTGATTGTACGGAATGTCAGACACAGCTAAACTTATGTTCGACACTATGGTTGCCGGTCGCAGCTCTCTCCTCGATTGAATGCTAAAATCACGTGATTGGAATCATTTTAAGGACCTAAGGAGGATACGAAATTTTGAAACGTGACGAAACAATTTTTGTTCCTTCAGTTCGCAGGCCACGTGTTGCGTCGTGAGATCAACGGATCTTTATTAGGAATTCAAATCACATAAGTGACTTCTCATTTTATTAAAATTGAGATGATTGAGGTTAGTTTAGCCATGTATTCACAAGACATTCAAAAATGCAAAGATTTATGATTGTTAATCTCACAATACCTCATTAGGATACTGCATGAGGACAATCTCATAAGTTTCACTGGGATTCGTTTTTAAAATTTATATGACTGTCGCAAACTGGCGTTACGTTTGATAGATTAGGTACTAGCAACAATGATCTTTATCAAAAAATTGAAATAAAAAGAAAGATAATAATAGAAAGGTAAAACTAAAAGAAACCTGAATATTATTTTATTTAGTAATAAAGGGCAAAATTAAAAACTGGCCAAGTGCAAGTCGGACTCGTGCACGAATGGTTCCGTACCATTATCTATAAAACGGCAAAAAAACCCCTTAAAAATTTGTTTTATTTAAATTTAATTATTTATTTTTAAACTGATTATGTAACTAAATATTCTGTGAATATTTCAAGCGTTGCCTGTTGACGTTTTCAATATCGAGCAAAAACGAGCAAAAAAATCACGTTTGTTGCATGGGAGCAGCCTTAAATATTTATTTAATTTTTGTTTTTAGTATTTTTTGTTATAGCGGCAACAGCATATACATCATCTGTGAAAATTTCAATTGTCTAGCTATCACGGTTCATGAGATACAGCCAGGTGACAGACAGACAGACAGACCGACAGCGGAGCCTTAGTAATAGGGTCCCGTTTTACCCTTTGGGTACGGAACCCTAAAAATGACAATTTTACTTTGTATTTATCAGTCTGGAGTAAAGTTGGTGCAAACTAAAACTAAACAAAAATATTTTAATAATTTTAGATTAGTTTTTAGTACTTATCTATCAAATTTTACTTTTTACTTATGGAAAAAACACGAAATAGTTTGGCGGTCCGGATCCGGACCGCGTTCCGCGGTTTGGCGAGTATCCTGTTCTATACTATAAATCCATAGAGTAAAACCTACGCTAAACTAGGAACTCATAATTATTTATAATTGTTTAAACATGCTAGCCTAACCACTAATCACTGAGATATGTTCGCCATATTCTCTGTAGCACTTAATTAACTAAATCACTTGTATCTTATAAGTTACAATTCCAGTTTTATTGTTCCTTAGGTCCCTGGTTCTCGGAAATGGTGGGTGTGACCGTGAAACCCCATGACGTCAACTGTTAAGGTTGCTCCACACGACAAAGTGACGGACAAAGTAACTACAATAGATATAGGTATATCAGACTTTTGTCTTCCATTAGTTTATATTAAGAATTCTGGAAGATAATGCTTATTCTGTTGTTTTTTGTTCCGGGCTCTACCTGCGTCAGAGCAACTTTTATTGCATTCTGATTACATCTGCCAAATGATTGGTTGAAAATGACGCACTCACACTAAGAATGAATAGCAAATTATTTTGCAGAATATTCTTGTAAGTATAAAAACCATTATATCTTTTTATATCAGCACTGCTGCTGACAAAATCTAGTAAGTACTTATTTTAGACAAATTACAAGTTTCAAGGCTTATGTAAGACTAATGTAGGTAGGTAGGTGATCTAAGCTAGCTTAAAATATAATTTGTTACTTTAAAATAATATGCTTTTGTCTTTTAAGATATTATTTAACTTACTTAGGTACCTATTCTGATCGTGCAGTTGCCTTAACAGGTATACATTTTTTGTACGTAAGGAAAACCGCAAAGACCGTGTAAGAAGTTATTATACATGTACTTAGTTGTCGAGATAACGCCTGGTTGTGCAAACTTTCCTACACAATAAGCTTAAACGCACTGGCTGCGGTTGTAAATCTTGTGATTTACAAGCTTACAATGACAATAATATAATAATAACCCATTGACGTAGGGGCGTACCTATGTATGTAGATGTTAGATGCAAAATACCTGGAGCTACCCTAGTGAGAGGACCTTTCTGCATAGAAATAAAGATCAGTGATAAAAATGGAGAGGAGTAATGAGGTCGAAAGGGTCTTCAGAGCATTTCCTTCCCTAATACCTATTGAGAAACATATTTCGCCTTAATTGTAACAACACTATGATGCCCGCGGCTTCGCCCGCGTGGATGTCGGTTATTAATATTATATACTAAAACCTTCCTCGAGAACCTCTCTATCCTCCATTGGTTAAAACAGCATGAAAATCGGTAAAGTATGTGAGTTTATCGCGAACAGAAAGACACAGACGTGGCGGAGGACTTTGTTTTATAATATGTAGAGATTAAACTTATTGCACAGTCTCTGAAACAGTTCTGCCCTATTAATAAAGAGAAAGCCTCAAAAGACTACGTTACCAGATCCACCAGATTACCAGACTTATACAAGATATCTTTGCATCAAAAAAATAACTAATAAGTACTTGTATACGCGCAGGGATGATTCACCCGTAAAGCGCATAATTGTTCTCGCTCTGGTTACTTTGGTCGGTAAGTGCTAAGTGATGAAGCTGACAGAACGCCGTGGCCTCCATCTTTAAAGTGTGGCGTAACCCATGGACCCGCCTAATGTATAGATCTATGGCGGTATGTCGCGGATTCGCTATGTCTGACGGCAAATGTGTGGCTATTAGGCAAAGTTCATCTACTTACCTACCTGCCGCCTGCTGGATTGCTGAACAGTTCCATTTAACTACATTATCATCATCATCATACTCTTGCCAGTAGTTCAATATCTTTTTGGGATCGTCGCAGAAAGTCTTATTCATCCATACTTCTCTAATAATCGTCATCTCTATAGTCAACCCTGTTTTAGCCATATCTGCAGGCGAGGAAATAACTGACGTATTTTTTAATTTTTTAATACTTAGTTATTTATAGAATGTGTTCTATTTTTTTAATAGTAACTAGCTATTATTTTATTTTTAGCATACCTAGACTTTGTTCAATTATCTATCTTAATAAGTTCACTTGTGCGTATTCATTATTTATTACAGAAAAATATATATAATATCTGAATTGAATTTAATACGTTTTATTATTTTAGTTTTATTATTTGTTTTTTCGATACTATTATTAAGCTATAATAAAAATAAAATAGTTACTCCTATTATTCAAGTATATTTCAAATTAAATGATTCATAATAAATTCCTCGTCCAATTATAATGTAAATAAATACAAATATAAAATAATGAAGCTCCATTAGTATCTTTAAATCCTTATCTTTTAAAAATTAATTTTTTTGTTATATTTATTGGAGTACTTAAATTTAACTTATGTACTTAGCTATGTCTACCTCACGTCATCATGAGACCCTGACACCACCCAGGGCTGTAGCTTCAAACACGACGGGGCTGTCCTGTTAACTTGAGCAGTTCCTACGGTCACCTTCTGGGTCTACAACCCGTATTATACTTGTTTAGTTAAGAAATTCCTCTGGCCAACTTCCTATTCCATCATCAGACCTTGGCGAAAAAAAATAGGCTTATGAAAAAGAAAAAACAATGGAACATTAATTTAAGTATTTGAATAAAATGTAGGTTGTAGAAATTGAATACTTCGATTGTTATTACATTTTCTATAGGTACCTATCTAGGTATTACACTCATACATTGTATGTATGTATACCTACGTCTATTGAAGAAAATAACCGCAATCCGCAGGGGGCCAAAGGCCGGCTCTGCGGATTGCGGTTATGGCACAGCCTCTACAGAAATTACTATCTCGTTGGAGTGTAGATTGTAAGATAATAGAAGAAAATTGATTAAAAAATTATGATAAACCTGACAGTCTTCTTGCCTTCCCACTGTAAATACAATTTGTATACTTTATTACGTTAGTTGCAAGCTATGTTACTACACCGATTTATTGCAACAACTTCCCTTGCATGCTTATGCAGTCGAGTTTCCTTACAATGTTGTTATGTATCAAACTTACTTCAAGCTGTTTAGTTTTCGTATACTGGACAGCATTGAATAAACATTACATACCGAAATATTATGAAACAATATAAATTCTTCGTGGTTCCTTCAGTGCAATGAATACGCGATGCAGCTGCAAAGTTCTTTGTGTTTCGGTTGCATTCGTGTGTCCCAACTATGCAAAGCAATCACTTACAAAATCAGGTTTCTTACGTCATGTCGACTGATAGTGGATTCGTCTGACATCCATATGAAATTTTAGAGAAAATCTTGTTATGAAAATGGGACGTCTGACAGCGAAAGTGAGTTATACAGCGAGCGTATTGCGGTGTGCGGTGTGCGGCCTCTGTCCGGCGTCCGTTTGTAGGACGCTATCGCGCCAGTCTGTTTGGCTGTTTTTATTGGTTAGTGCTAGCGTCGCCGGCCACCTCTCCGGAATCCGGAGTACCGCGCGGAGGGTCTCAGGCGCGCACTCTCTCAGTGTCGCTGCTGCTACGAAGCGCGTTGTCTCGCCCGCGGCCGCTGCGTCGCCGCCGATCGATCCGATTCGATAGTCGCGATTTCACGTGCGCTTGAGCAACGCGC
This sequence comes from Lithophane socia, assembly GCA_947522985.1. Lineage (NCBI taxonomy): Eukaryota > Metazoa > Arthropoda > Insecta > Lepidoptera > Noctuidae > Lithophane > Lithophane socia. The sequence goes on along the minus strand of OX383258.1, from coordinate 7,139,435 downwards.
TCCGGATTTATCCAAAACCCTTCATCTGCATCAATACAAATACAGTGTTTTTACGCAACGAGTGCACCAACTCGATATAAAAAGTGGTTAAAATTGTGTCCGCCTTGAAGAAGTGCGAAAGGCTGTGTTTGCACAAACGAGCGAAAGCGGTCAAGCGTGTGTCAACGAGCGCGGAATTTGGCTGTGTAGGTGTTTTCCCTGTGCTGTGTTGCAATGAAAATAAGTGTTAAAATGTCGAAATCTGGTTTATGAGGAGCTCGGTGAACGTGCTCATGCGCCTGTAAAAAACGGGCACACGTGCTTATGTAAGGAGACCTGACGCATAGAACAAGTGAGTAATACCTAGACCTACATTAACAAAAATCAATCAACACGTAATGACTTAAGTAATACATATTTATTACCTATCTGCTAGAATAAATAACTTTGATGTTGAACGAGTTTACCTGTGTGAGCCTGTAACACTTTGTTTGCATAGTAACTTCCTTTTTAGTTTATTTACAATGGATTTACCTGCCTATTCATTAAAGTTCACAATGACTTACCTCTTTTTATATTAATTTATCGAAACACGGGTCTACTTTTGCAATTTATAGGAAAAAATAACTGCTAATCGATAATTGTATGTATTTAGAACATCAAGCATCGTCACATTCAATCAATTTAATTCAAAGCCTAAACGTTTTTACAACCGCATCTGACATCAAAAGACAGAACTAAACTTTCGAAACTGAGTTCCAAAAGCCTTAATAAACACTTGACGCCGCATACCATCACGCTAGCTCAGCTGAGAGTGAGCAAATTGCTTAATTTCGAATATATAATGACATAAGACACAACACGGTCATACAGAAGCGAACGCACTTAAAAAACTTTATGTATGAATAATTATGGATTGTATTGTTGAGCATGTTAATACACAAACAGGACATGATTGGGCCGAATAAAGGACCCTGCGGCAGCCCAGATTCAATAAACAAAAAAGACAAATTACACAGTTTAATTTTGCTTTTCTAACACTGATTCGAACACTACGCAAATTTTTAGTTTTTGTCGAATTATTTTTAGCAGTGAATCAAGTCAAAATGTAGAAAGAGATTTCAAACAAAATACAAATACAAATTAAAATATCACACTTTACTGGTACCAAAGTATAGCGTGATGATATTTTTTTTAAAGGTTAAAATGTAATTTTCTGCAATGTTCTAACCGTTTGGCTTATCTTTTGATAATTAGCGGTAAACTATAGAGAAATGCAAACACAATGCAATATTGCTGTGCTCATTCCCCATTGCAAATAATGCCATATAATTTATACCCACAGACTGACCAGACATAAAGGGAATATCTATGCACTTAGAATCCGGTAGAATCCGGTAGTATTTGCGTGAAGCGTGAACATATTCAGATAAAAATTCTAAAAACTATACGTATTTTCGGCATTAGAATCGGTCACATAACATTTTTTTTATTCAAATACTTTCAATTTTGAATTTTGACTTTGCTATGATTTTATTTTATTTATTGAAAGATATAGGTAGATGGAATGACACCTTGTCTAGTCTCATACCTTCCCTCATTCTTCTTCGTTGTGTCGATGATATTATTCATTAAAGCAGTAAATAAACTACTATAGCCTTCGAACGTTATTATAATTGCTAAGACTTACAATAATAACTTCGTTGAGTCTATTGTTGTTCTAAATCGCATTTATAATTAACTAGTTGCGCCCCGTAGTTTCACCAGCGTAAATCTGGAACCCGTGGGAATATCGGGATAAAAGGTATCCTATATGTCCTTCTCCAGGTCATGGACTTACCATGTGCCAAATCCGTTCAGCCGTTTTAGCATGAAAGCGTAACAAACAAACAAATTCACTTTGGCATTTAATATTAGTTAGGATTGAGTGTAAGAATTTGTCCTACAACGTTACTAGGTAAATTATATTGAAGTAAATATTATCTTTTACCTCAATTGAACGCGGAAATAATGTCAATTATGAATAATCGAGCTGTTATGTAAAATGTCAGCATTCTAGATACAGTTTTGTAACACATATCGAATCAAAATTGTTGCATTATGTAAGTTTCTGACCTTTACATGTATATTTCATTAATTCACGCGTCTTTTACATTAAATAAAACTTAAAGAATTTAAAACATTTTTAAAGCTTTTTCTAAATTATCTTCATGCGCACATACATTAACATTGTAGGTAACTAACCTAATGACAATAAATAAGTAGGTAGGTTTAGTAAAAATAGAGGAGGTATAGGAGAGTAGGTTTAGTAAAGAGGAGCTCGTGGCTAAGTAATAACAGCCGCTCCGGTCGATCCATCAGGTTAAGCTACGCTTGCCGGGGTTGGTCCGTGGATGGGTGACCATTTTCACATATCGAGACTCCTCCGTGCTTCGGAAAGCACGTTAAGCCGTTGGTCCCGGCTGTCATTTGTGGATCTTTGGCAGTCGTTACAAGTCGTCAGAAGCACGAAAGTCTGACAACCAGTCTAACCAAAGGGTATCGTATTACCCAGTTACTGGGTTGTGGAGGTCAGATAGGCAGTCGCTCCATGTAAAATACTGGTATTCAGCTGCATCCGGTTAGACTGGAAGCCGACCCCAACATAGTTGGGAAAAGGCTAGGCAGAAGAAGAGTTTAGTAAAAATACGCAAAGCGCATTACGAATAGTTCGTTTAGATACCTAATCTAAACTACGGACTAAGACCTAATTATGATTACGGAACTCCTGACCATCACGATCACGACATTTTAACGAGGAAACTAAAATTAAATTATAAAAACATAAGGAAAGTTTATAGCTGTTTTCGGTTTTTGCAAACAGATTTTTTTTGGTTTTATCTTCTTGTTCTTTGCCAATAAATTGATAATGAAACAAATCTATCGTGGTTAGTGATTTGTTCATGGAATTCACGTTTGGAACCATAAATATAACCTACCTGCTGCGCTCAAACAAGTTTTTTCTTCAACATAATGAGCCTCTTGTAAGTTTTAATTTGATAGTTCATTGACTAGTTCTCTGACGTCTTTGCTGTTCTATTAAATCTTTTCTATTTTATGAATAGAGTTATGAAATAAAATTATAAATCTTTGAGACTGCTCTTTACTTATATGTATATACCTACTACTAGCTACTTATAGTACTAGTTGCTGCCCGAGACTTCTGCGTCTGCGTTTATTTTGTATTTCATCATTTTTAATACATCGTATGCGACACTCGTATGCCGATTTAAGTCAAGGGCAACGTATAAAAAAGGGCAGTTAGACCAGCCCTACTATGAAGGTACGGTAAGGTATATGGATCTGAGTGCTGGCCGCTTAGGGGGGCGGATAAACAGAAAATCCGTGCTACAGAGACGAAGATAGGTCAGGTGGAGTCTCAAAAATGGTTAAAATAAGTAACTAATATATCCGTGGCACTTCGTCGCTAAGCTACACGAACAACTTAGTGAAACCGCTTGCGCTAGTACGGACATGTGATGTGGCGAGATGATGACCATAAGACTAAACGAGTCATGAATATTGAACACGAAAAAAGAGCCCGTGGTCGACCACCAATAACTTATATAGCTACGTACAATAAATGATGTGATAGCGAGCAACACAACAAAAGAGACAAATCACAACCGTATGGTGTGGCGCAGAAGTACCTAATAGGAGGGCTGAGCCCAAATAAAATGAGATAATAGCTAGTAGAAAGAAGAAGAACTCCATAATAGCTAGTAGAAAGAAGAAGAACTCCAGGTTCCCTCTCATAACGATCGGTTCAGTAGTTTAGGTGTGTAAAGGAAACAGACAGACAGAGTTACTTTCGCTTTTATAATATTAGTATGGATTCTTGTGAAGCAATTAGTTTAATAACGCTTAATAATGATGTATCAGATATTTTATTATCCAGTTGCACTTTAATATCAGCGTTTAATAACGTAGATACAACAGCAATGCATTGATTGCTACATAATAATCATCATCACTAACATATCAGTAATATGCAATAAAACGAATATGTACCTACCAAAGCCTCAAAGAGTGCATAAATAAGAGTTTTGAAATAGTTTTTCCTTTCTGTCTGGCAAAGTGCCGAGTTGTTAGCATTTGTTTACAAATAAGACTGGAGGACATACCTATACACCATTATGCACTTCAACCTGTTGCTAGATAGACACGTTACTAATCAATTTCCTTAAAATAATCTTAATTTAGAGTTCCCACCGCTGGGACTCTGGTCTCTGTAAAAGAGGAAGCGAGCCGTAATCACAAGCGGGCCCAGCGCCGGCTGATGGATGTCACAAATCTTCGATAATACTTAAGGTTCTAAGAAATGGTTTCCTTACAATGTTATCCTTCACCCTTTTATAGATGAAGTGAATTGCACCAAGTTAAGGCTGTACCCTACTTCAGATTTTAACTCGCTCGCACCATACTACTCGCGGCCTGAGTGAGAGCGAGACGGAGTGGGGTACTAGCGGCTCTCAAGCCTCAAATAGTTTAGGTAATTGCTTTTTCGGTGAAAATAATGTAAATAAAAAAAAGATCTGCTTTATAGTTAGTTCAGTTATTATGCAACGTTTCATTTGAAGTATTTTTTGAATACCAGCGGTTTATAGTTCAGTTTAGAGGGAACTTTGGAATTATTTTCTATAGAGAAAATTTTGGGTGTTTTCTCCAAACATAGGACCTAGACCTAGTAGTATCAATCCTCAACTTCAACATATACTCGTATTAATTTGGTATAAATTAATGCTGCAGTATTTTCGGCATAACGGAGGATCATGCTAAGCAATTTGAGGTAGGGTAGGGTAGGGCTTTGCCTGTTTGTGTTTAAACCCGATAACTACAATTCTAAGTTACCTCTAGGCCATCGGTGCTCTCAATATTGTTGAATTTTCAATACTTGCTTCTTGTTTTAACAGTTTGAAATTACCGTTAATTCACATGCTTTGATTGTAGTCAAACAAGATTTTAATTGGCGGGTTTTTGATATTTTATTGAAGTGTTATGTTTGCCAATAAGTATATGTTACTTTTAAATATTTGCTCATTATCATTAAGTTCTTGATGGATACTTTATCATATGTATGCTAAAAATTGAATTGTGTTTTATTGTTTGCTATGACTCTTTGAACACATTGTATTTGATTGATATCTTATTTGAGATACGAAGTTACAAAATAAACATCGTTTACCGATGACTCCAGGATCTTTAAAAATGAGAACAGTTTAATAAAAATTACACTATCTGAATTCTCTAGATCCCTTTTCCTTTTTATAAAGAAATCGAATGTGACCTTTCGCTTATTGAATATTTTATAATTTTCCTCCAAGAAAAGGTAAGAATTGGACCAGGTGAATGGTTCATTCACATTGCCAATATCCTTTTGTTTGCCTTTACCTACCGCTAGCTACTTTCACGTCCTCGTGTGACCACAAAGTGGGTCACAACGCATTCACGACTCTGCAACAACGAGAGAAGTATGATTTAAAATTGTATCTATCTGTACGTAGAAAGTATTTATATCTGCATCGCATGCAACAGCAGAAAGTGAAACGATCTTTTCTACCGAAATAGTAAAAGTTGATAAGATATACCAGGATCCGTAGTTCCGGTCCTCGTTTGATGACACACGGTGTTATCTCGTCCCTTTTCGGGCTAAAGTGATGAATGAGCGGTGCAGTTCAAGAGTGCACCATTATGGTACGATATCGCATTATCCTTAAATTAAAATCTTTCAATTTCGTAAACGTATGGGACGTTTATGAAATTGAGAGATTTACAAGTGCCACGCAAAAGTAACTTCTATGGCAGGCGTACTGCTTCTTTCTTAATACCAAATTTACTAAACCAAATACCTGTAGACATTAGAGACTCAATGAATAGTAAAAATATAAAGCGTAAGTTGAAAGACCATTACATCAACTCGATTATAACTTAGCGCGTTGATCAAATCTCAGGCTATGGCATGCTAAGACAGACCCCAGAGGTCTAATTGTGTGCTTTTTTTTAAGGAACTTATTGTACCAAATTTATAAAGAAATAAAAAATAAATAATTTAGAAGCGTAATTCCACCATCTTTACATATCGATACTCCTCAGTGCCTCGGAAAGCACGTTAAGCCGGTGGTCTTGGATGTTATTTATGGATCTTTGACAGTCGTTACGGATCGTCAGAAGCCCGAAAGTCTGACAACCAGTTTTACCAAGTGGTATCGTATTACCCAGTTGTGGAGGAGGTTGTGGAGGTCTGATAGGCAGTCGCCATGTACAATACTGGTATTCAGCTGCATTCGGTTAGACTGGAAGCCGACCCCAACATAGTTCGGAAAAGGCTAGGCAGATGATGATTTAGAAGCGTAATTATAGATGGAAATGCGTCGGATTGTAGTGTAGAGTAATTCGTCAACTCGTCCTACACTCGGCCTACGGCCCATTTAGGACGTTCTTTTGATTTTCTACAAGTCGTCTTAGATGGGCCGTAGGCATGTAGGACGAGTTGACGAATTACCCGTAATGTAAAGTGCACTTTGTGATGATTAGTTACGCCGAGCACCGCAAAAAATTAATCGTCTGTTTTACAACATAAATGCTTACCAATACAACTACTCCCATTTCTTAGCTTATATGACATCAATACAAGTAGTATTACACCTTCCTAAATGAATTTTCTAAATGTTACTAGCTAATGAATCTGGCCTGGATTCTCAAACCTAGGTAGGTATAACGCGGATACATAAATGCTAATCGCTGACGATGTAAAATCATTATTATACGTAGTATTTGACATTCTTTACATATTATGTAGTCTAATTTCTATTAAATCTGAGTAGGCACTTGTTACAACTTTCTCTATTTTTTCAATTAGGTACAACACTTCACAGATTATACTTAAAAATAAAAGTCAATATGGCATCTTATAAATAAACAAAAACAGAAATAGCTTACAGATGTGTTGTATCATTATTTATTGATGACATTTCGTTTGTAGGATAGAAGGCGTTATTAGATCCCAAAGCGAAATTAAGATATATTTACAACTTTTTCTTATCGTGTCGACGGCTATGAGTTCTTCTAGAATTCGGCTACTAGTTGGCGTTTACAGTATTGTCCATCAGTCCCAGTAAAATGTAAAATGCAAACAAAAGGCCACACCGAACCAGATACTACAGATACTCTAGGGCGGAGTTATCTATCTCCACCTGAACAGGTTTTCCCGATGGCAATCCACATTATACATTTTTTTACATGATATGTAAAAAATTGACAGATTGATACTAGCACTGTCAATAATAATTAGAATTGAAACCATTAGAAGTCTCAGTGCAAAAAAAAATAATAGGTAATTGATCTACAATAATAAAGATTTATCCCTATTGGTTCACGTGATTTATAATTGATATAATTATAAAAATCATAAATAACAATTACTGGAACTGAAATGAATAAGGTTATTTGTGAGTTGGAATGTCACTTGGAATGTTGGAAGTGTTGGAACACAATCCATGATATATATCGATTATGTTCACACACTTACGTACATACTATCTATATATATTCTATATATATAAAAATAAATCCCTATTTCCCTTGGTCACGCCATCACGCTAAAACGGCTCAACGGATTTGGATGAAATTTGGCACATGGGTAGACCATGACCTGGAAAAGGACATGGGCTACTTTTCATCCTGGTCCGCAGACGAAGTCGCGGGCAACAGCTAGTTAATAATATAAATCCAAATCCGAAACCAAGTCTGTCTGTCCTCTTTTCGCGCCTAAACCAGAGAACCGATCGTTATGAAAATTGACAGCTGACATACAAAATTATGAAATAGAAAATGCACGTAGACGAAGTCGCGGGCCTTCTAGCTGCACGGGTAGCATGACCACCGTAGCAACGGGTTTTGTCGACGGAAGAATAGAAAAATGACAGATAAACAATCACAATCTGTAATTTTGTCTATTCATTCGTCGACAAAATCCGTTTCTAAGCTGGTCATGTTACGCGTGCAGGTACCTACTAGTAGGAAATATTATATAATATAATATATAAAATTATATAATATATATAATATTATATAATATATAAAATATATTATAATATTATATTATTTAATATTTATAATTAATAAAAATAAATGTCGAAGCGTGTGCATAATATCATATTCTCAACGTCCTATATAAGTTGATATTAAAAACGTGTTATTTACGTAAGTGGTCGCGCATCAATGACGGATAGACAGAGAAACCGAGAAACCGAGAAACCGATATTTGCTGAAGCGAAGGTCGCAGCACTCTTTATTTGAACATAACACACTGCACGTCTGTTCGTCATATCGTACGATGTCAGCGATTACTTCATTACTGCTAAACGACGCACAATGGTGCAATCAAGGGCAATCAGCGTCGTCACGAAATGATTGGTCGATTGGTCGCTAGACCGAAGACGACCGAAGTTATGAATGAATATGTTTCATATTTACCGACACTGGTCTAATGGCGTGGTGCTGGCTTTAAGTATACCTTAAAGGGGTAAATTGAAAGCGTCCAAATAAAAGTAACGTATTTTTCTACGAGGGTAGGGTGTCTGAGGAAGGGATCGCCCTAGAAGGACATTACATAGTGACCTTTTGGTGATGTTTTTCAGAAAGGTCAGGTACGTAGTTCTCGCAACCGGCGTCGTGTGTGTATGATTATAAACGTAGGTACAGATCGATTCAAACTTAATGGTAAAGTTAGCTTTTAGCTGCGCAGTACCCCACCCCTCACCCCCGCTGTCACATGAAATTGTTACTGCGCAGCGACTCGCCTCATGTTCCGAACCGCCATTAAGTTTGAATCGAACTGTAAATGAAGCAAAATGAGTTTTTAAGGATCGTAGCAGGTGGCGTTCTGTAGTTTCTACCTACCTCCATGAGAAGAAGGCGTTATGTTATGTTTTCTACGAGTCCAAACAAAACAATTTTTTTTTAATTTTTTAACCTTTTGTCTCGATTTTACCACATAAGGTGATTTACCTACAAAAACCAAAGAGTGCAGATTTAGTATCCAGTAATGAGCTGTTAGTTCTGAAGCTGTAACCAGTTACAGAAATACAAAGTTATGCTTAGTATCAGGTGCCCTCATCCCGAGCAAGTTGCAAACTGTCAACTGGGAAATCGACGATTATAGTTCAAGGGAACGAACATGAAACTAATAATATTGCTTTGTTGCACGGAATTGGAATTCTGCTCGCCTCCCGGAGGAACGAGTCACATTGTGCTTAAAACATTTTAACTATAGACAATGTTGCGCAACACTAACAGGGGTGGCTATAATTGCATTCTGTGGATAATGTTAGTTTATCTACTAGAAAACTACAACCATTCTGACTACGCATTAAATAATAAATATTTCTAGTATAGAACAGGAACCTCTCATTGTTATTTGGATCCTCCTTTTATTGCTACGCCGTAGCAGCGTAGCAAATATTCGCAACGTAAAAAGTATTTTATTTCGTTTAAGTTCCTAGGTTCGATTCTTAGGTCGGGCAGTTTTATTGGGTTTTTCTATAAGGAAATTCTCGGCAGCAGCCTGAAGTCTGGATTTGTGCCCCGTCGATAGCAATAGGCTCGTCTCCTATCTGGCAAAATGTGGGTGTACAAATAGGTATCCCATCCCTTTGGGGAAACAAAACGACAAATTAAGTTTTGCTTTATGTTTATAAAGAGAATACTTAAGCGTTAAATCTTACTAGAATAAAAAGATTCAAAATATACATAAATTAGCAAGTCAAGCGCATGAATATTATGTAGGTACCTGCCTACTTCCAAAAGGGACACATATTTAAATATTGCGTAGGTTTAAAGCAAACCCTTCTCAGCTTAGAATTAAATTACCTGACAAAGGAAAACGTATATGCACGAGCGAAAAATAATCATCGCACATTATCCTTTCGTGCGTAAAAAAAAAAAAATTCGACACTCGACAACTTAAGTATCTGGATATATATGAGGAGAATTTAATATGATCAAAATGACGTGATCATGTTTTTTATCACACACAAATTAATAAGTAGGTAAACGATTATTGATACCTACCGCTACTCACAGAATACGTGATATGTCTATCACGAATACATGAAGGTACCTTCATGTTAAATTATAATTTGAGACAATGAGCCGATGAACATTAATTTGTCCATTGACCTGTGTAAGGGCAAAATTAATTGTTCTAATTTCCCTGGAAAGAGCTATTGACACGAGTGCCAGGTATGACCTCGGTTATTTACCTTTTCGTAATTAAAATATTATTATTACGTCTCAAGGACAAGTCCCTAAGGATTTCAGAGGACACGATTGGCTAATTAAGGCAAAATAATTCCAGAACGTTGCTCAGTTTTGAATTTCGATAATAATATAAATTGACATAATACATAATTAATAATAATATCTGCGAACCTAACCTAGGTAGTCAATCCGTCCATTGAAACACTATGAAACTGTTAAAAGTTTTTATTCAAATTACTGGATCTAAAGGCTTTTTTTCATACATTGTATGACCAAAAGCCTCTAAATTGTCAGTCCCATCATGACACATACACGGGATAAAAAATAATGTTGTTAACAAACTTGTAAATTTTAATAGCTTTAATGGTCAACAGTTCATATAATCGTAATGTTTTATGGTGTACCAACAATAAAGAGTATCTATTTATACAGTATGTTAACTAACAAAGGGCGTTCCCGTTAACCTGCAATAGTATAGCATCTATACATGCTAAAAAAAATATTACCCAAAAAAAAGTTTTTTTTATTTTTGTATAGAAAAATATTCACAAAAAATATTAAATTGTTACGGAAAATAGAGTCTCTGTACACGCCCACTTGTTTTTCTACGTTGAAATACAAGTGTGCGTGTACAGAGTGTTTCTTTTACGTTTAAATTTAATCTTTTTGTGAAAATTTCAATACATAAATTTTTTTTTTTTTTTTATGGTAATGTTTTTTTTAGCATGTATACACGCTATACTATTGCAGGTTAACGGGAACGCCCTTTGTTAGTTAACATACTGTATTAGTTTCAAAACACAGAATACGAACCCAAAGGCTGGTTGTCCATTGGATCGGAGAAGTGCGCAGCTAGGAAAAACTTACCTCTTACATCACGTCATGTGAACTCAGTAGAATTCTAGGTATTGGTTAATGTTTGCACTTGTCCCCTCGCTCCGCTTCAATGGACAGCAAGCAGTCTGAGGGGTACCTACAGTAAAGAAGTTTTTAATAATATTCCAAGCATAGCTTTACATTCTGGTTTTACTCACGTGTTTCTTTCGGAATTACCCGACTAATTTCGGATTCTAACGATTGTTATTAGCCTTTATCAAAACCTAGGAAAAACCATAAACAAATTAAACAGGTTACCTGAGGATGATTCAATGGAGGAGCTCGAGTCTACGTAATAACAGCTGCACGGGTCGATCCATCAGGTTAAACTACGCTTGCCGGTTTGGTCCGTGGATGGGCGACGATCTTTAAAATACACATAACTACCGAGACTCCTCCGTGTCTCAGAAAGCATGTTAAGGCGTTGGTCCCGGTTATCATTCTTGGATTTTTGACAGTCGTTCCGGGTCGTCAGAAGCACCAAAGTCTGACAACCAGTCGTGCCAAGGGGTATCGTATTACCCATTTACTGGGTTGTGGAGGTCAGATAGGCAGTCGCTCCATGTAAAATGCTGGTATTCAGCTGCATCCGGTTAAACTGGAAGCCGACCCCAACAGACTCATGTATAACTTCTCAATGTGGATCTTCTCAGGTGGGATTCAGAATCTGGAAACAGGTTTGCTTCACGCCAATGGAGCGGCTTGTTTTGTGACGTCATACGCCCGTCATGTGTGTGAAAGTGGATGTAGGTATGTTGTATCTAATCCTTAGGATTCTGCGTTAAAATTAGGATTATGGAGAATTTAACTTTCTATTTCTTGTTGACGTTTAAAAATGTTTATACAAACCGACCTTAAACCATTCACAGAGAAGCAGATAAACGGTAAAAGGAAAACAAATCGCTTACGGGAAATCTTGTCATCTAAGATAGTAGTAATTTTCGTTTCAAATTTAGTAGGTATAATTTTATAATCAGATACTTACTACAAATTTTTCCAATACCTATTAAAATACCATACCAAACTCATATCAAACTGCTCGAATCCACCTTTATAAATAATCTCACAAAAACAAACGTAACGTAAACTCTATTTATTTAAAAACATCACAAATAAATCTGACATCGCTTTTCTCGCGAAAAAGTCTTGAAAAAAATCTAACTCACACGTCGGTTTTCTCGCGGAAAAGTCTAGAGAACTATTATTGATAGTTTTGTATGCAAACCTCGCCTCAGATCCTCAACGAGAACACAAGCACGCGATGAGACAGGACAAACGTGTTCCATCAAAACCATTAGCTGTAATAAAGTATAAGGAAAAGATATACACACGTCATGACGATAAAAAGATGTGGCGAAAATACGTGAAGCGAATCATTTGTTTAGGAAACGTCTGAGGCGAAAAACACTTATCGCCTTACTAATAAACGTTGTATAGCGCCTGTATAGTTACACAACGCTTTGTCTTCTTCTTTCAAAAGTCAAATTAGTTTTGAAAGAAGAAGACAAAACGTTGTGTAACTATACAGGCGCTATACAGCGTTTATTAGTAAGGCGGTTAGAATAAAACGAATTACAAGTCTCATTCCATCAACGCAGATTGGAAAATAAATGTGACAGCTTTTGATAAAAAAAAAAATTAAAAATACGGATCGTCTTTTTAGGGTTCCGTACCCAAAGGGTGCCAACGGGCCAGTCGGTCTGTCATTGGCCTCTATAATTTGAACCGTAATAGGTAGACATTTTCTCTGTGTGAAATACTATAGGGTCGCTATATCAAAAAATAATAAAAATGGAATAAAGTACAAAATTAAAGGGGGTCTCCATAAAAGAGACTTGTTTAAAAAAAAATAGTAGGTATTTAATATTGTACGGTGGTATGGAACCCGTCTTACGTGACCGCCCTATTTTATTGCTCACGAATGTCTTTATCACATAGGGCTATAAAATCAACTAACTATTTCGATATCATATTAACACTTTCAAATGGATTATCGATCGCAGTTTGTTGGCCAACAGGATGATGGTTTATGTGCTTCAAATTAAACATATTAATGTTATAGAATAAATTAATTTCGACCATGTATTGCCTGAATGCAAAATGTTGAACAACTTAATCAATTAACGATATTACGCCTGTATTCCTCGAAGGCACAGGCACAGGCAGAGGTGAGAGGTGTATAAAGGTCAACTCGGAAACGGATCGTAACGTAACCGTATCAACTCGAGCCGTTTAGTATTCTTTGTATGAAACTCTACTGAAAAGCATACTAATCGGAATCGTAACGTAAACGATTCGGTGGTGGACTCGTGGTCACACCAGGTTGTAACGCCAGTGTGACTAACAGCAATGATTTTCCTGGAGTCCGGACTCGTGGTCACACCAGGTTGTAACACCAGTGTGACTAACAGCAATGATTTTCCTGGAGTCCGGACTCGTGGTCACACTAGGTTGTAACGCCAGTGTGACTAACAGCAATGATTTTCCTGGAGTCCGGACTCGTGGTCACACCAGGTTGTAACGCCAGTGTGACTAACAGCAATGATTTTCCTGGAGTCCGGACTCGTGGTCACACCAGGTTGTAACACCAGTGTGACTAACAGCAATGATTTTCCTGGAGTCCGGACTCGTGGTCACACTAGGTTGTAACGCCAGTGTGACTAACAGCAATGATTTTCCTGGAGTCCGGACTCGTGGTCACACCAGGTTGTAACACCAGTGTGACTAACAGCAATGATTTTCCTGGAGTCCGGACTCGTGGTCACACTAGGTTGTAACACCAGTGTGACTAACAGCAATGATTTTCCTGGAGTCCGGACTCGTGGTCACACCAGGTTGTAACACCAGTGTGACTAACAGCAATGATTTTCCTGGAGTCCGGACTCGTGGTCACACCAGGTTGTAACGCCAGTGTGACTAACAGCAATGATTTTCCTGGAGTCCGGACTCGTGGTCACACCAGGTTGTAACGCCAGTGTGACTAACAGCAATGATTTTCCTGGAGTCCGGACTCGTGGTCACACTAGGTTGTAACACCAGTGTGACTAACAGCAATGATTTTCCTGGAGTCCGGACTCGTGGTCACACCAGGTTGTAACGCCAGTGTGACTAACAGCAATGATTTTCCTGGAGTCCGGACTCGTGGTCACACCAGGTTGTAACGCCAGTGTGACTAACAGCAATGATTTTCCTGGAGTCCGGACTCGTGGTCACACCAGGTTGTAACGCCAGTGTGACTAACAGCAATGATTTTCCTGGAGTCCGGACTCGTGGTCACACTAGGTTGTAACACCAGTGTGACTAACAGCAATGATTTTCCTGGAGTCCGGACTCGTGGTCACACCAGGTTGTAACGCCAGTGTGACTAACAGCAATGATTTTCCTGGAGTCCGGACTCGTGGTCACACCAGGTTGTAACGCCAGTGTGACTAACAGCAATGATTTTCCTGGAGTCCGGACTCGTGGTCACACCAGGTTGTAACGCCAGTGTGACTAACAGCAATGATTTTCCTGGAGTCCGGACTCGTGGTCACACTAGGTTGTAACACCAGTGTGACTAACAGCAATGATTTTCCTGGAGTCCGGACTCGTGGTCACACCAGGTTGTAACGCCAGTGCGACTAACAGCAATGATTTTCCTGGAGTCCGGACTCGTGGTCACACCGCAAACATTTCTACACCACTAAATTAAAAGTGCGGTGAAAAAATATAGTTATAAGAATGAATTTTTATACTTATCGATATTTTATACTTATTGATTGAATTTTTATACTTATCGATATACCTTTAGTAGTATAGTACACCCACACTTCGCCTGCTAAGTAAAAGGAGGCGAGTTAATTGCCATCAACCGGGCAGAAATCCACACTGCTACTGCGAAATTTCTGATTTTAAACCTAATATCACTTTACCCGAGCTGAGAGTCGAACCTCCATGTTTAGCAGTCATGCTTCCGAACACTAGACCAACGACTAACAAGGCAGTAATTAATAGCCATAGTAGTTTTTAATAACAATATAAGCTCTGCCCTCTGGGCTTTCAGTTTACAGTTTCAACACAATATGATGACAGAATACACGAAGAATGTTTTAATGCAAATAACCGTATAATTATCCTTCATGTGTTAATGGGTTTAGCGATCCCTTGTGATCGTGTCAAGGCTTAATGTCCTCTATTTTAGAACTTATATGTCACATTCATGCCTTACTATAGACATCGTAGTTGTGCGACTTAGTTTAGGTACTTATATCGAAAAGTTTAATAACTGTACGTAATGAAATAAGTAAGTGTCTATCGAGACTAGCTCATCCTGCGACTTCGACCACGTGAAGTTTATTTTTCTAACATAAAATATATCCTATGACACTGCCCCTTTAGTGAAAGAATTTTCGGAATCGGTTCAGTAGTTCCGGAGATTACCCCCTATTATACATACAAACTCACACCTCTATTTAGAGCTATCCAGCCTAAAGGCAGCATTGGATTTAGAGACATAAGTCTATGAATAATAGTTATTATAGATACGGAAAACGCCGAAGCTATTATCTTAGACGTAACTGAAAAGACGTTTTTACTTATACTCAACGATATCAATTTAATATAATTATAGTAATTTTTACACGACCAAAATCTATTCGTCCTATCTATCCGTCCATCCTAGTAGGTACAGAATTAGCAAGTTTTTGTAGAAGGTCATGTCATGATTTATTAGTTTGACTAGATAAAGCGACTAATTAAAAGTACCTATGTTCGAACCTAGTCCAAAAATGTCTTGTAATCTAACCTAACCTAACCTAATCTTATGTCTTGTGTCTGGTCTTATCTTTGTCTTGTACGTCTTGTCTTGTCTTGTGTCTCTATTTCATAATCAGTTTTTTGGTTCAGGTTTACTAGAGACCAATATGTTGCACTGATGTTTTATCGACCGATATTTTTGTTTCTTTATTTGTCTCCTTCCGATTGTTAAATAAATAATATGTTTGTTCTATAGGTAAGAACACCTCTATGATCGTGATGTTATGTTATGTATTTTATCTGAGACAAATAAATAAAAAACAACTTAATGATTTGAAAATAACAGTTTTCTCGTCCTCGCCATTATATCGCATCGCTACACACGAAAGAACGTGAACACAATATTTACATCTACTGTCGAGGAAACATTTATCATAAATCAATTTGAAACTCTTAAATATAGTATAGTGGCGATCAAGAAATATTTAAAATCATAAATCAAATTGGAACAAAGTCTAAGTACAGTTGCTATGAAGTTATATCTAATTAACTTTAGCTATTTGTTGTTCCAATTTTATAAAACATGAAAAATCTGCCTAGCCTTTTCCCAACTATGTTGGGGTTGGCTTCCAGTCTAACCGGATGCAGCTGAATACCAGTATTTTACATGGAGCGAATGCCTATCTGACCTCCACAACCCAGTAACTGGGTAATACGATACCCCTTGGTTAGACTGGTTGTCAGACTTTCGTGCTTCTGACGACTCGTAACGACTGTCAAACATCCACAAATGACAGCCGGGACCAACGGCTTAACGTGCTTTCCTAGGCACGGAGGAGTCTCGATATGTGAAAATGGTCACCCATGCACGGACCAACCCCGGCAAGCGTAGCTTAACTTGATGGATCGACCCGAGCGGCTGTTATTACTTAGCCACGAGCTCCTCTTTTTTATAAAACATGTAATTATTATTTATTATTAAGACTTTAGTAGCTACATTGATCGTATGTTCGTGTTAATCGTTGTGGTTGGGTGTCTAATCGTTGAAGTTTCTTTGTAATCCGTAAACAGATAATACGTCAACAACTTTCAATCAATGATTACAAAGTTTTGTTGATCAATCAATGATTACAAAGTTTTGTTGACGATATTCGACCCCGTCGTAAATCCTTGTATCCGAGCCAAAAGTTTTTCAGGAAAACGTAAGCATTAATTTATTTACAAGATACTTCGTTTTTTCTTGTGATTCTGCATTATTTATGTGTTTTTTTTATGTTGCTATGAAAACTACTAATATTTGGAAATATGCTATTTTCGTGTCATATCGCAAATTATTGATTTTGTCGACAATCCATCATATCAGCGATATTACCTACTTCATACTGGTGTCAGGCTGTCAGTATTTAAACCTAACGTAGCATTAAATACAGACACTTTAAATAATAATTACAGATATCAGTAGTATCTCTTTACGAAATTACCTTCAATTTACCACCGAAAAAGCTAGTTTTCGTGCCAATTCGCCCGTTTATACATTTTGGTGTCCTACTACCTACTTTATGTCGATAATATTTCAAAGAGGTGTCATTCTGTAAGTATTTAGCAATCTTATCATTACATTCAGACACTTAATAATTACAGAGATTAGTAGTAAGTACTTATCTCTTTACGAAATTATCTCCAATTTACCACCATAAGTAACGGGTAAGTATTGCAAATTGCCGATTTTTTGCCAAGCGGTAAATTACTTAGATTGCCAATTGACAGGAGAATTTAACAGTTAAGTAGGTACTTGTCATTCTACTTAAGGCACTGTGACACTCTTAGGGATTGTGACACCTAAAAACATAAGTGCCCCGGCATTGAGTGTGCCATAATATTTATTAAATCGCAAATACTGTCACAATTCTTTACGAGCTTTTGTACACATACACATCGTCAAGAAGACGTCCCCATCGATATTTGTCACATCAATACTTAATCACGTAATTCCCCTAAAACCCTTATCTATACGAAACTGGGATTTATTGAGATTATAATAAAATATAAGTCCGATAATAATGGCAATGTTACAAGTTTACTGCATGCTGACCGATAAAATTGCCGTTATGTGAGACGCGTTTTACAACGATATACCAGTTTAGAAGATCCGATAAACCTATGTAGAAAGGAAGAGCTTCAAATCTGTGCATCTCTGGTTCGTTCATTTGAAAGTATCGCACAGTCAATGGAGGGCAGCTTTGGGTTGATGAATAATACCTGTAGTCGAATGTATATCGTTCTAGATGAACTGCAGCGCTGCTAATAAATTCAAACTGTTTTAATTTTAGCCCTGCTGTCAAAAATAAGGAGAATTAACAGATTGATCGAACGAAGCTGTAGGATTCAGAACGGACGTTGAGTTCTAATTTCAAACAATAATAAAATTTGGTGTATCTACGTTTTCGATCAATACTATTATTGGTCGAAGATCTACGTCGTCTTTGTTTGAAACGGGGTGTATTTCCTTCATACATATGTTACATCATGCATCTTGTGTGTATTTAAAAGTTAGTTCTTTAGATCGGATCAGCATAATTTAATATTTTTTGAGGAATGTTTATTGAATATTAATATCGTAGATCTTTTTATGCTTTATGGCCGTTGCCCTTGAAAATTTCCGGCTTTTCCACTTCTCATTCTTAGTTCTTCATCATAGTAATCATAATAATGAACGTCTAAGAAAAACGCTCTTTTTTTAACCACATTTTTAGGGTTCCGTAAATCCGTACCTCAAAAGGAAAACACGGAACCCGTATAGGATCACTTCGTTGTCTGTCTGTCTAAGTGTCAGTCTGTCAAGTCCCTTTTTCTCAGGAACCCGTGGAGGTATCAAGTTGAAATTAATGTCAAATAGGGATCGTAGATACGTCTCTTACGTCTCTTCGTAGATACGTCTCCAGCTTTAAAAAAAATCAAGCTTCTAAGTTAACGCAATAAAAAATAAGGCCATTTATGCGACATATTATGATACTCGCAAATAAATCAAATCTATACATACTTCCCGTTGACCTAGCATCATGAAGTTTGGCAAGAAGCAAGGTCCCGCAGCACAAGTAAACGAAACACATTAAGAAAAAATATTTTGCTATTAGAAACATGCAGTTGGAGATTTAACCGTGACGTATATCGATGATATGATCTTAATTACTATGATCTTAATTTTAATTATGTATACATTCCTTGGCTATCGCATTAGGCTACGTCCTGTAATGGTAGTTTTTAAGGCATTTAAATAAAAATAAAAAATATTCTTCCATACATCGCGATGTATAAAAGAACATGTTTTTCAACTACAATGTTAAGTTTGTTTTTGGGGATAAATTTATCCCAACTATGGAACCCTTCATTGTACGTGGTCCGACACGCTCTTGGCCGGTTTTTAATCATAGTCTAAAGTCTCGAAACAAATCGTTGAACCGGGGCAAAAAACTGGTTAGTTTAGAACTCTGCTGATATTTGATGTTATTATAAACTAAGCGGTGACGTATTGTTCTATACAAGGTATGCCTACACCCTGAGGCGCAGTTAAACAAATCAAACAAAAATGCTATTCAAAAAAGCTCATTGAGTACCCACTTCATGGACAGCTTGTGATGATGATGACGCGGACGTCACGCTGGAGTAGTGGCACGAAGGCTGCGTTGACGTTCATATTCGGGGTCACCAATTTAGGCGTATGAGGAACAGGGTGTAAATTTCACTTATCCACCATAGAAAAGGGAGGATCCTCCGACCAGACGGCTGTTGTGTCTAGCGGGCAACTGCCCAACGATTGATGTTGGGTTCTTGTATATATGTCCATTGCACGGTAAACTTTTAATTGCGCGATGCAGGATTTATGTGACGTCAGGATGTTTGTGTGACGTCAGGTCTTCGATGCGTAGTTCGCATGTGGCGATGTAGATACCGCCACAGTTTTAATAATACACATAACCAAAACTATAGTGATGTAACATGACATGATAATATGCAGTTTTATAGAAAAGAGAAAAAAATAAATCGACTTTCTCGATTTCTCTCTAACGTTCATTTTGTTTAGCAACTGCTCTCAATATGCAACAAATTACTACTACTCTCTAGAGATTGTAATAGTAATTAAATAATTATTCAATGTATTTTCCTCTGGTAAACGGCGCTTCTTTTAAACAATGAAGGATGATTAATTAATGAGTCTGGGTCTGGGATCGACTTGGGAGGAGCTCGTGACTACGTAATAACAGCCGCACGGGTCGATCCAGCAGGTTATTTTTTTATATTTATTTATTTATTTCAGATCACATGATCCATACGTTGTTAGTAAAGGTCTTAATCTAATGTTAGTAAAAACCGCACTACATACAAAAATTGCAACGACTGACACCTACGTATGCAGCCGTATCCAGTGAGCCAGCATGGGGCTGTCCCACGTATCACACAATACACTCAGGATGCTGTGGGAGCTAGCACGCACTCTACCGAGAATAGAAGCGCACCGTTTCCGTATAATGGCATGAAAACCATCAACCCTAGCCTCGGCGAACATCCAGGAGGCGTTAAGCTACGGTTAAGCTACGCTTGCCGGAGTTGGTCCGTGGATGGGTGACCATCCTTACATACCGAGACTCCTCCGTGCCTCGGAAGGCACGTTAAGCCGTTGGTCCCGGCTGTCATTTGTGGATCTTTGACAGTCGTTACGGGTCGTCAGAAGCCCGAAAGTCTGACAACCAGTCTTACCAATCGTATCGTATCGCATTACCCTGTTACTGGGTTGTGGAGGTAAGATAGGCAGTCGCTCCATGTAAAATACTGGTATTCAGCTGCATTCGGTTAGACTGGAAGCCGACCTCAACATAGTTAGGAAAAGGCTAGGCCCAACATGGTCTGGGATCGACTTGGAGGATTTTTGGTCATTGTAGGTATTAGGCTTTTTTGTAACTATGACAGGATTTTCCGCACCATTAGACCATAACTAGCTGCATATTTTAAATAGGTATATAATTACATAAAGAACCATAATATTATGACCTACATAAAACTAAGGAATATTGTAAACATTTAAAAAATCCTTCCTACTCCCGTATGTAGGCATCCGTGTGTGGGTCGTACTTGGGCATGGGGTTCTGTAGTTTCTGCATAGAGCCCCGTGGGAAAATGGCGTCAGTTTATAAATGTGTAGCTAACCGTCAATATAGTGAATTTGCAAGTTATATTATGTATTCTGCCACGTTTCAACAAACAGTCAAAAATATATCTAGTGCACGACCAGTTGCAGTGTAATAATAAAAGGTAAAATATAAGACGAAGAAAAATAATAAGGCACTTCTATATTTTCAATATCATCCGTATTTCTTTAAACAGAAATTGTGAAAAAAATAAAATAGAAATAAATACCTACTGAAACTTATTTCAATACTAGCTGCGCCCCGCGGTTTCACCCGCGTAAGTCTCGATCCCGTGGCAATATCGAGATAAAAAGTATCCTATGTGTTAATCCAGGTTATAAACTATCACAAACACATCTTATTAATGATATCGAGGGTGGGCGCTGATACCTATATTTACAAGATATTAAGTTATCTTAGCTTAGGTATTGGCTGAAACTCTAATATGCTACCTTACTTACCTTAAGGCCTATTTTGTTGTAATACATATTTTATATTATTACTTGAAGGTGCAAATATACTATTTTTATTTTTATTATTCTATTTATTTTATCTGTTTGCCAAATTTCATCCAAATCCATTCAACCATTTTTGCTTGATTGTGTAACAAACATCCAAACACACAAACTTTCACATTTATAATATTAGTAGGATTTTTGTTTCCCAGGAACGCCCAATGACAAACGTAACAGTGTGCAGATAATGAACTCAATTAAAATGCAATATGCACGTTTACGTGTCTTGTATGCTCTCTTAAATACTATTACTTTCGAAGGAAATAAAATAGACGAATTGAGGACATTCTATTGAGTCTGTTTTTATCACGAATAAAGGGAACTACTGAATAAACTCTATTATTCTATTTGTTTAGCTGTTTATTCAATGCGGTTAAGCAAGATTTTTCCGGAAAACCCATCGGCGGCACGTATGTAATGTTCCTTACCTACGTAGGTAGGTACTTGTAAAAAATATATGTATATGTATGAAATCGATTTAAAATCATATCCAATCATATAACTTTAGACATGTTTTAGGAGGGATGCCTTTGATAAGAAAAAAATATGTTTATGTAAGTTAAATCCCAAAGCTCTAGGCTTCAAAAGGTTATCCGTCAGGTACGCAAAGAGAAAATCTGGAAGTTTTTCTGTTGTGTCTAGTTTTCCTCAGAGATTTGCATGAATAATTTATTATTATCATTTTACTCGACCGACCAGCGCTAGCAAAAGTTTCTGATCATATTTCTATCAGCGGTGCGATATACAAAACTAAGTCATTAACTTAGATACAGCGCTCGGGGATTAGAGTCCTACTAGCAAAGTATGATATTTAATTACAATCTACTAGCCAAAACAACTGACTCATGTTATAGAAGTACGCAAATCTGGTCAGACAGAACAAATAGGTACTAGTTCAGGCCCATAGCCATGCAACCGCCAACGCCGACGTCACCTGCGGCGCATGAGAAGGTACCAAACAGTCAGCGTGCACTTTACAGCTGCGGTTTCGATACATAAACGCCTGTGTCTTCCAATTTCTCTTCATTATTCTGTTGATATCTTACTCTACCGCGTCAAGTGAAGATAAGCGTGAGTGAGTGCGACGCTACACGATTTGGCGGTAAGAGTGCACACTGTACTCGGGTAGGTTCGGTACAGTTCGTTGGAAGTCAGCGGTAGTCGTCGCCGGTAGCTCCGCAGAGCAGCCGCGCGCACTCCTCCGGCCGCCGCGCCACGCACCGCCGCTATAAACAACTCATACTCTACTGACAGAAACACATTAATTGTTCAATGAAAACTAGTTAAAGCCTACTTGCTGGCACCGCCGATCGCTCCGATACATTCCGAGACGCAGTGAATTATAAATCTAGACGACCGGCCGCTATGAATTTAGACAATAATAAAGCTAGGTTAAAAACGATGCTATTTCGATGTTTGCAGTGAAAGGAGCCGTTGTAAGTGGCGATTCGGTGTGTAACTGTGCTGCGGTCATTTTATATTAGATGAATAAGTGGAGCGTCTGTCCGCCTGTACATTATGTACTTGAGTGATGAGTGCCGGTGCGCCGCGGACCTGATTGTGCTGATCGAGTGCTAGTCCGAGCCGCCGCGGACCACGCTCCCGCGAAAGGCGATTCAGTCCTGATTGCTCCTCTGTCAACTCTTTGTATTCAAAGTATGTATTTTTCTTGTCTATATGTACGAATGTTCCCTTATCTCATGACGTCGTATCACTTGAGTTCAAGAGATTAAGACCACTAAAGTATCCGAGATTATAAACTTTGAGTTGCCGCGAAGTATGCCAACAAGATTGTTTTTTTTTAAATCTAATCTCTATCAAGACTTCGCAAATTAACAATAATACTATAATTCAGGGAGAAGATATCAATGTAGACATGGCAAAATTATTATTCAAATAAAAAATCATTTTTAGGAACTTTGTTTACATGTAGATATGGCAAGGTCGCATAATTTATGTTTATTTGAATTATTTTATTGGAACAAACGGATCCAAAGGTCGCTTTCATAATTGTAAGTACTGATTATTCTATTAATTAAAGAAAATGGCTTTAGTTGAGCAAAACAAGCAATTTCTATGGAATGTAACTATCGTTGTTACGTTAGACAAAGGCCATAACAAGCTGCCACTTTCTTACACTACAAACTACTTTGATTATAAATTCCGAAGCGCTTTGATAGTTTCAAGTGCTCATTACATAGCAGACAGAATCAAATAAAAGATATAGAACGTAAACACAGCCCAATATAAAATAAGACAGAAGGTAGTTATTATTACATACTGTTATTAATACTTCACAAAGAACTTATATATATAGTAATATAGTAGTATAGATTAATATCTATAGTAAGTAAGTATATGTAACATAGTAAGGCAAAGTTATTGAGTAACTATAAGGTTTCTCCTATTGGTTCCCGAAGTCAATATATCGGTGACTCAATGAAGGTCGCTATTGCCAAAATTGGTTAATAATCCGCGAACGGATTCTGATCCAATCCAATCAAAGATAATTCTGTGGTATTGCTTAGAGCAGCTTATCAGAAAATCCGATTATTCTAAGGTTTAAAAGATAATAAGAAATATAACATAATTTTACAGCATAATAAAAAAAACTATTTACTCCGTATTATTGCTACTACCTAAGTAGAGGCTACCATTAATTAGGTACTGAAACGAATTTTAGGAGAAAATTTGGGTACATTATAAAATCGTGCCTAACTAAAAATAGGGCAATTAGGGGTCTTATCAGAAAGGCATTTATACTTCTTTAACGCAATTAATTTTATGAAACGTAACAAGGTTTTGTTTAATATTTTAGCTACGAAAAACAATTAAAAAATAGAACAAAGTGTCACATGAAACGAATATGTTAAAACATACGGTCATATAACCGTATGTTTTAACATATTCGTTTGAAGAAGACTGTATACTATATCAATAGTTTTAGTAAACGAACAGTTTTCGAATAATCGTATAAATAAAATTTCGTAGCACCCCGTAGCACCCTGTAGCCCGGCGTAGACCACCCTACACAACTTCGTAGACACGTCGGAAATTGCTTGCGGGGATCGCCAATTTGCTTTGCAAGCACTTCTGCTAGCACGTGTGACACCCACGAAAACTATTTAGAAGAAAACCCAATTCCAGTATCAGGAAATGTGTAAATGAACTTACAGACGCATCATTATAACAATAGTATGATTATGCAGATACGCGTAACATTTTAAATGGACAATTAATTGACATTTAATGCTTGTCAATTGTTTTCTCAACGATTTACGCACGGAATCATTATTCCGGATGTTTATATAATTATTAAAGTCCTAACCTGTCGGACGTCATCACAAGTAATTAATTAAGATACATAATGGGTTTCTTTAAAATGTTTGTCATTATGTAGGTAGTGGTTTTATTATTTGATAAGGATTATATCTTTTAATGCGATATTATAAAGCAATTTCGGTAGAAGACTATTCCAGGCAGATAGTAGTAGTGATGGAAAATTCTTTAGAGAGAAAAATAAACTATAGTTTTTAGTAGCCAATATACACACATTCATAGTACATTCTATTTATAACATTTATGAGTTGCAACTTCTCAAGTGTCATAAAGAGAAAATAAATTCGAATTTACATCGTTATCAAGTTTAAATTTATCTGTTGGTCACGAAACAGACATACTCAAACTTTACAACGTACAACAGTTCGAATGACGCCATAAACTATACGTGTGTACTCTATATTCTTTTATACATAGACAAGATATTTTATATGTTTTGATAACGTTCTACAAATAAAGAATTGTGATGATTCATGATTCTCGGCTCCATTTTATCAAGTGAAACCACTAGATTAGATGATCGTTTCAAACTATATTTATTATGATTTGACGCTTAAAGGAATTTATCCAATTGAAAATATTCAACACCTGGAACAGAAGTTAATATTATTATTATTACAAAGAATTTTAATATCTTTATTTATCGATAAAAAAGATGTATTTAATTGTTTGACAAGAATGGAAATACTGAGACCCGATAATAATATCAACTACTGATAACATGAACTTGATTTGTAAAAAAAAACCTAATTAAATGATAAAAGATAAATAACAATCGACGGAGAACACGTGTAGTAAACTATGCACTTATATTTAACCGACTCATAAAAAGGCGGGAGGTTCTTAATTCGCCTGTAATTTTTATTTTTATATGTACTCCTCGATATTTTAATCAACTGTGCACCGAATTTTTGAATTTAGAATAGAATAGAATATATTTTATTAAGTATAAAATTGGTAAAGTATTAACATAAAATCTTAGAAATAATTTACAAAGGTATCATAATGTTAGATGCCTGCACTAGGATAAACCTGTATCACAGGCGGCATGAGTTCAAACTTTATGGTACCTTTATGGTATTTAGTAGTCCCATAGAAATCTTAATAACTTTGCATGGGTAGTTTATGAAAAAATTACTTTTTTGGAAGTCGGTTTTTTTTTCAGATTTTCCTGTACTCTTTAAGAGGGCATCGAAATAAAGGTCATTCTTAGGATTGCAATAATAAGTTTATATCCTTTTCTTTATGCATTGGAAGGTGTGTTTTACTAATAATACGTGAGTCGTGTGATTCCACTCAAAGCTAAAAGAATAAAATAGTACAGCCTCTATGAGAAAGTAAAGACTTCAGCTAAGTGTTAATGGATAATAAAAAATGATATTTATGAGTTAAAATGAGATAGACTATCTATAGTGTTGAAGTAAGATCGATTTGTTTTTGCTACACACATAAGCAAAGGACATAAAATACGTAGGTAATGTACGGAATATTTTTTTTTTTTTTTTTTTTTAGTATTTTACACCTACAACATACCGTTGGCGTTGTAGACTTTGTAGAACGTTGTTACTTTTTAATTTTGACCAAATGTATTTGCAACATTATGTTGATGAACAATTTGTCGTAATCGTATGGAAAAACCGCATTTTGACCGCGTGCGCGTTAGATTTCCGTACGATTCCAAATTGCCCGCGGGCAAATTGTTCATCGCCATAATAATATTCTATTATAAAGAAACCTTTTTTTACTGAAACGTACCCCTGTTTTATACGGGAACGTGACCTACTGCTAAAAATAAAAACATAGGGAATGTTTTTATTTATGTTTTTATATACTTGTGAAACAATATAATGTAAACCCAAAATAATATTTTATTCCTTTCTTTAAAAGAACAACTTATCTGCTTTGTAACAGTCACAGTAAGAAACTTTTTAATTGTTCACACAAGAAAAGTTCGCCTCTCAAAGAACAAGAGTTCTGCGAAGAACGTTATCTACATATTTTGAAGACGTCACGAAATTTTCATAAAGAGTACATAGTAGGTACTTATTAATATTCCCTTTTTCTGTAAAATGGGCGGGGAGGGCTACGGCGTAGCAATGGGCTACGATTTTCGTAGACTCTACTGCGTGAAAAATCTATGATTGTATCTAATTTACAAATATTTATTTGCAAATGTTTTCGTTCATTGGAGAGATCCTTTATGCATAGAGTCAGTGATTCTCGGAAAAAATAAATGTCGCTTCATTTGCATTCAATCTCACACAATTATTCATTGAATAAAAAATGTCATGCAATTATTTTGTTTGTTCGATTTCCATACGATCTAAAAGTCATTCACGCCAGTTTAAGGCTTGTTATTTTAACTGTTACATTCGTTAGAGGTACGAGATTACTCTTTATGCTGTAGAGTTATAAGTACCAGTGAATAAACATGTCAAGAGCAAACCACTTATCATGGCGGTGGATAGAAATATAGCTACGAGTCTAATAAATACTTTAAGGAGGCAGTTTGTTTCTATATTCAATAAATCACCATTGCGTTAATTCAATAGTCTTAGAAGAAATGAGAAAAAGCATGTGTCCACGTTAAGAATGATTCTTCACTGGCTTATATTCTGAAGTCTTTAAACAATTACCATAAAGGTTGTAAAAAAAAATACAAAATGTAACAACCCTAGAATTATTATCTTTGCTTCAAAATAACAGCGGCTTTGAAGAAACGTCAATTAACTTTCAACGTTTTATAGACAAACGAATCTAAAGCAAAGGTATTCAGCTATTCCACCTTCCATTAAAAGTAATTTATTTCTCCATCCCGCACAGAATACAGACCATTTATTCTGGTGGAGGATCCTGAAAACCCACTTTAATCTTCAGGGATTCAACAAACGGCACTGAAACGTATAGAAATACGTACAAGTGACGGATTCAGATGAAGTTTTATTTAAGTATTATACTTGGATAGCTCTGTTTATATTTATGTTCCCTTGGCCCCGTAGTGTATGTTATTTATAGTTTCTTTCATGTTTCCCACAGTCATGGACGTTTTACGTTTGTAGCTATGTTAACTATATCGTATATATTGGTCCCCCCATGAGAGCACTTGCTGCACCAGACTTAATGTATTGGGTATTCATACACATCACATACTTTAATTTATTTGTCATTGCTCCATTTTTAATTCTTTTTGTCTATTGTGGTACAGTAATCGTATTCTAGGTGCATCATATTCACATGTAATTATATAATTGATGTATACAAAGACATATTGTAAAATATTATTTTTAAAGGAGTAACGGTGGAGTTTCTAGCCCATTCTTCTCCATAGGAAAACTACCTTTTGGAAGGGGCAACTAGAATTAGTTCTATTTCTTTGTTTTTGACGTTCAAAAGTGCCTTTAATTTGCCTATTTAAATAAATTATTTGACTTTGACTTTATTATACTGTACAAGAATCTATGTATAGTATTGTTCTATTTCATATTATGTGTCTAACTAAATTATGTCGCTAATGTAACATATTCTTAATAGTCTTTTATTCGAAAAAATGTTTGGAATTATATATTATACACATATGGTTTCGACATATTTGGGAGGTAAGACGAAGAAAAAAGGAAACGCTGTAATCACATTACTTTTCCAGACGAATTACGACATTTGCTGGCCTCCAATAAATGTATTTATTGCGTTGAAATATTTATACTGGAGGTAGAAAGTTGTTCAGTATTGGATTTTTCTAATACAAGATTCCTCAGTAAGGTATCTAGCTGCTTCACATTTCACAGGCTTCCGATTTCTTCTAGCGCATTTATTTAAGGATTTGTTCGTATTCATCCGATACTTGATTGATGTTACGAAGGGAAAAATAAAATATATTAGCTTCATTTTACATACGTGTATTTTATTAATTACTTTATTAATTACTTCAACAGCTGCTAGGTACATATTAGTAAAGAGAAGCCCTCGACAGAAATTAGTGGTATAATTGTTTATTTACTTTCTGTTATCTGCACAATATCGTTATCGGAATTATGTTTTATTGAGTTTACTATTCAACTTAATTAAAGACATCCCAAATTGAAGTATTTTTTTACCGCGGTTTGAGCCTCATGGTGACCCGAGAACAAGAGATTCAATGTACCAAAACCTCGACACCAGTCGTGGTCGCCAAGGTGGGCCCACTATTGTGAAAAGGTCACAATAAAATTAAAAGTCATGATTTGCAATTCGCAAGACATTCAAACAAGTATGTAAAGGTACACATTGCGTGGTCAGGTTACGAGCGGTCGGGTGCGCCGGCGCATCGGATCATCAATATTCGTGTCATGCGCAGAGGCGCACGTGCGCTATAACTATCATTACGTGATGTCACGGCGACATCTATATGTAAGACATGACGGTTAACGAAAACGTTTTACTATGATTGGTTTAGACAAATTGGTTTTGCAATTTGTGGCATGCAAAGCGCATCAAGATAAGTTCCTGGGTAATCTTGAGCGATCTTCAATACCCCATTGTTAGTAAATTATATTCTTCTTCTTTCTATATCCGGGCCTTAGGTTGGGAGTTAAATCTGACTAAATGCAGGTCAATAGCTACTCATAATCAGCCTATAATGTTCCCACAACTGGGACACAGGCCACATCTCTGTTAGAGGGAGTGGGCCGTAACCCACCACGCGGGCCTAGTGCGTGTTGGTAGACATCTACCACCGGCATGTCCTAGAACTAAAAAAATCGAAGATATAGACATCTATATCTTCGATTTTTTTAGTTCTAGGACATGCCGGTTTCCTCACGAAGTTTTCCTTCACCGTTTTGAGAGCAGTGGTGATGAAATTATTTACACAAAGTATAGTGCCTGCTTGGGTTCGAACCCACGACCTACAACTCGTAAGTCACGGCCGTTACCACTGGGCCAGCACTGCTCTTGGTCACAGGCACGGTAAGAGATCAATACTGCAGTACAATAATTATAATTTTATCTAACACCGAAAAGGTACCCATATTGTAGATCTCAAAATAGATTTTCACGGTCTATTATTTATAATACCCGTTACGGCAACTCTCCTAAAAGTGTTGTTGTTATCATAACATATAAGTGTTTTGTTGACAGCTACCGATACGATCAAGAATGTACTGATAAAATAAATATACTTAAACAGTAGCCAATTAGATATTTTTAGCATCATTATTGATCCATTTATTTTTAGATAATGTTTATGAACATAAATAGGCGTCTTCTTCAATTATTTACACGAATCTATATACTGACTGGAATTTCATTAGGACTATAGGTAATCATTTTAAAGATAATTTATTTAATTCATTGCCTACATATAGCTATTGAGATTGTTTTCTGGATTTCTTCCGATGACCTGGTGAAGGCTGCGGGAATCCGCTGGATGCGAGAAGCACAGAACTGGTCGAAGTGGCGGTGCTTGGGGGAGGCCTATGTCTAGCAGTGGACGTCTTTCGGCTGAAATGATGATGATGATAATTGATTTCTGTATAACCACTTCCTCAACGGCAGATAAAGTAAAAAAAAACAAGAATTCGCATGTATTATGAGACCATGTAAATTCAACGCTGACACACTTTCGAAACCTGTTAGCATTACATAATTCTGTTTCCGATACCAACAACGTGTCCTACAGCCTTTACATAGTAGTTCAAGGTCCCTCGGACCCCTGCTAATAAAAGGTACGCAATCTGATTGTTTCATGCTCCATGCTCCTGTATAATGCGGCATTCACGTAAAATATCCGTTTTATTGTGCCTATTATTAGCGAGTGGTCGACAGCGATCATTATCGGATAGGTAGCGAATACTGATAAAATCTTATCAGTCATCGGGTGTTCGACACTTATATAGTAAATGGATGTATGTGGTACTAGCTGCGCCCCGCGGTTTCACCCACGTAAGTCTCGATCCCGTGGGAATATCGGGATAAAAGGTATCCTATGTGTTAATCCAGGTTATAAACTATCTATTTGCCAAATTTTATCCAAATCCATTCAGTAGTTTTTACGTGAAAGAGTAACAAACATTCATCCATCCATCCATACTTACAAACTTTCGCGTTTATAATATTTGTTAGATTAGATGTAGTAGGTACCTAGTAGCTTATCATATTATCTAACTGATTTTTGCAAGTCATGTCTGTACAACAATCATAATTATTATCTACTAGCTATTTCCCGCGGCTTCACCCGCGTGGATGTCAGAAATTATCACACGGTAATTAATACTACCGGGATTAATTATTTTGTTACGCGTAATTTTTAAATCTGTGATAACATATAAAGTATTCATTTAAATGATTTGATGTCAAGGCATGTTTTAATCTAAATTAAATACCCAATTTCAACAACATATTTTATTAGATAAGGAGTAATACCGGTAAAAATAGCTTCGGAAATAACTTTAAAATTTTTTGGTTACTGTTGGTTATCCTTAGAAGATAGACATATCCAACCAGAGACGTTGTTTTAGAATTTTTTTAATTGTAAAATCCTGTTGTACATGAATTTTATGCGCACACCAGTAAAGTTCCCAATTGACATTATTTTTTTCCGCCATCTTCAACAATAATCGTCATATATCAGTCAATTTACACAAAACCATAATGAATAACCCTTCCCCATGAATCACTCCGTCCATTGGTGAAAACTGTTTGAAAATCCGTTCGGTAGTTTTTGAGTTTATCGCGTTCAGACAGACAGACGTGTCGTGAGACTTTGTTTTATAATAATGTTGGTACCTACTAATGTAGGGATAGCAAAATATCACGCCGCTATTCTCCGAAAGGCAGATATAGTTCATCCTCCCTTTGTCAGTTACTCAAATCCCATATAAAGCCTCTACAAATAGATGCCTAAACATTAAGCCTATATAAATAAAGGCCTATGTATTTGGCCTATGAATAAAATGCGTATTCGTGTGAAGTGTGAACGCAATCATGCTCACGTTTGTCAAAAGTTTTGTCTGGAGGTTGGATGGGTCAACCTTTTTGTAACGAAGTTACATTGATCAATTTATTTAAGTAAAAAATACATGTCGCGTTTAACTTTCGGAATTTATTTTAAAACATTAAACACACTTAACTTGGAACAAGCAGTAGATATTGAAACATTTTCAAAGTTGGGTAGTTATGCAAGCAGTTATGTCGGTACTTATCTACTTGGCTGTACCACGTTTAAGCTATAGATTTAAACATAGTTTAAATACCGGTGTAGTTAAACTATGTTTAAATCTATAGTGTAAACGTGGTACCAATTCAGTTCAGGCTTCTGAACGTCTGTTACTGTTTTCCTAACTTATTTAATTTAATATGTTTATATTTAATATTATAAATGGGAAAGTGAGTTTGTTTGTAACGCTTTCACGCTAAAACGGCTGCACGGATTTGGATGAAAATTAGCACATGGGTAGGCCATGACCCGTAAAAGGACGTAGGCTCCTTTTCATCCTAGATCGCAGACGAAGTCGCGGGCAACAGCTAGTAGTTTTATACGTTAACTTATAGGCTATGAACAGACCAGAGCTACAATTGGTCTCAAGATATTTTCTTGAAAATATTTCGCTGAAAAAAGTAGTAGGTACCTAATATTGTAATATCATCCAGTTTTCCATGTTTTAATTCTGCGGGGTAATTGCGTAACACACTTACAGTAGCAATGGCTTTCGTTTTGACAGTTCAACAAAATTCAGTGATGTTGATGAGCAGACAAATTTTCCGAACATATCAAGCAATGGATTAGATATATCCTTCAAAATTATTCACATTTACAATTAGGGTGCTGGTCTGGGCACAGTCTTAAGTCCAAGTTATTCACATTTACAATTAAGGTGCTGGTCTGGGCACAGTCTTAAGTTCAAAATTATTCACATTTACCATTAGGGTGCTGATCTGGGCACAGTCTTAAGTCCAAATTATTCACATTTACAATTAGGGTGCTGGTCTGGGCACAGTCTTAAGTTCAAAATTATTCACATTTACAATTAGGGTGCTGGTCTGGGCACAGTCTTAAGTCCAAATTATTCACATTTACAATTAGGGTGCTGGTCTGGGCACAGTCTTAAGTCCAAATTATTCACATTTACAATTAGGGTGCTGGTCTGGGCACAGTCTTAAGTCCAAATTATTCACATTTACTATTAGGGTGCTGGTCTGGGCACAGTCTTAAGTTCAAAATTATTTACAATTAGGGTGCTGGTCTGGGCACAGTCTTAAGTTCTCCAATTGATGCGTTTATTGTAGCTACCAACGGCACTTAACTCTATGGAACAGGGAGTCGCAACCCTAAGTGTTTACATCAGATAAGATTACTAGCAATTTAAAATGGAACGCTAATAAAACTGATTGCTTGTAATCCTTCTCAATTGCTGGACTGGAATTATTATAAGGTATTTAGTTATTATATCAAGATATAATCGTGATGATCTTTGTAGATTTTTCGTCAAATGTCGTGAGATAATTATAGTACCTAGATAAAACTTGTTATATTATTTAATGCTATGCAATCACAATCTTATAACTTGATTCCATTTTACCAATAGGTATATTTTATCTTGGTAGTTTATGGTGGCGCCAAACGCCTAAACAAACTTCAAAAATAATGTCAAATTCTGTACAATTTTAATTTAGTTCTCGTTTTTGCCACTTACCGCGATATCTTTGTAGGCGGTACGTACTGATCGGATAGGCTGTGTTTAATTTTTATCCTTCATCGTTGATTTGCAGCAATAATGATTTCTAATTGATGCGTTCCGTCAATGCTCAATACCACTCATATACGTAGGTACCTAGAGACGCTCTTTTTCATTCAATGCTAATTTGTAAGGTCGCTCGACAGGTGGTAAAAACCACAACTTTTCCTAACAAAAATCATGGCAGGAAAAGCGGAAAAACTAATATCTTTTATTTTAGATAATAAATCTATAAAAGGCGGAAAGCCAAAAGTCCTTTTCCTTTATACAAAATAAAATTAAAACACGTCTTTCTCCACCTTCACCTAAATCAAAAAAATAGAATCAAACAGATTATCTCCAATAAAGTGGGAACCCTGTAACGTAGATACCCTAGGTAGAAGTACTAAGATATCCGTGTCAGGGATGCCGGTCGCCACATTACGCCCGATTGAGACCAGCCGATTGTAACACCTTACTCGGATATTTGCAAAGGACCAGTATTATGCCGTATGGAAACATTAGATAGCTAATGTTTTGTGTACCTATCTCGGCAAACGCGAGGCCGGAGTGTACTTGTGTTGTAATGCTGATTCTGCATGCTCTTAGGCTTTATTATTATTGAAACTGATTATTGTTTTTCGGCAACCTAACAAAACAACATAGTATGCTATAATATAGCCTATGTTGTTTTGTTAGGTACAGTCACGCGCATAAATATATAACTATGGACAGCTCGGCAATACTTCATGATTCACCATTATTATCTGTCAAGATGACGCCAAATATATGTAATCATTTGCGGGCGCCGTCAGTTGAGACTCGTCATCTCTTAACTCTGGCAGATATTTATATTTTGAATTTTTTTGATTATGTTTTTACGTTGTTTTCACTTATAGAAGCAACAAGAATAATGCCATACCTAGGATTTTGTAATATCTGTAAAAGAGTTTCCTTGTAGGTTCTTGCCCGTTCTTCTCCATAGAGATCTACGTTTTGGGATGGGCAACTAAGCTTGCTGCCCATTCCAAAACGCACTTTCTGACCTTAACTTACCGACTCTTTGTCTCTTTGGCAATTCATAGTGCCTTTAAATGGTTTAATTGAAATAAATGCTTTGAGTTTGAGTTTTGTGGAAGGCTTATTACAAGTGGCAGCATATGTGACATCAAAGGGACAACTAAACTATCTGTCGAGACAAAGTGACGATGCTGCATCGGCTTCAAAAAGATGTACCTAGGTTCTTTTGTTACACGCGTCGTATCGTAAATCATTTATCAAAGCGTGATTCATGTTGAAGATTAAATAATTATGTAAACGAGTTTTCCAGACAGTTTTTTCATACTCAGTTAAGTTTTAAGTAATTTCACATCATATCATTGCTTCTTTGTTTCAAATAAAACATATGTGATGACTGAAAAGTATCTAGAAGTTGCATTTGGACATCAAACTATTATAACAAGCTCGATTTTTGGTGTAAAATAAAAAAGAAAAACATTTTCTGCCAAAACTTTACAATTTCCCTTCCTTGATAACCAATTGGCCTCTATTTTCATATTAAAATAGTGAAATACACAACACCACGTCATTTGTAACATGTAAAATACACGAACGTACTTGTATCTACCTTCACATACCCTGATATATATTCACCACACGACACGTACGCTCTGCTTTGAGGTCCGCAAATAAATTACCAACGCTGAAAGGAAAAATTAGTGGCCAGTACGATTTTAATTAAAACCTGAAGCCTGTGTTCT
The DNA here is from genome assembly GCA_947522985.1 of Lithophane socia. NCBI lineage: Eukaryota > Metazoa > Arthropoda > Insecta > Lepidoptera > Noctuidae > Lithophane > Lithophane socia. Next base: position 7,104,060 of record OX383258.1, on the reverse strand, counting down.
TTCAAATTAGTTTGGGAAATTATAATTAAAAAGCATGTCCTACCTATTTGCTCATTCATTATTTTGATATGCTTGAAACATGCGCATTTGTTTTAGAAGTTTTAAAATAGACTTGTGTGAATAAATTGTAGACATGATAATTACCTACCTACATACTTGCTTAAGTTGTGGCGTACGACGTAACATATATAATACGAGTATATTGATTTTTTAAGTACAGGTTATGCAGAACTACTTCATGGAAATAGCGTGACCTACACCTTGATATTTTTCCAGTGTTTTTAGCATCATTGTTTTTCAATATCCAGAATGTTGCAAAACAACGATGTTAATAAGTAATAACGTAATGTTTGAGTCTTACATCAAAGTCTTGATTTTACTCTCCCGGCATACGTATTTGTTATGTACCTACTTCCAACTTCAGCAACCTACGTGTGGACTAGTGTTCATTGTGCGGTTCCTATGTAAATAGCAAGTTTATTTACCGAGCTAGCTTTAACGTGGGTGAAGTTTATACCACCGAGGGCCGAGATACGAGATAATATTGACATTTTGGAATACGTTACTTAAAATGGATTCAATTTCGCTTTACCACGTCTGTACGTAGTGGCCCTCGCACTATACGTAAGTGGTCATTACTTTAGAGTTTCAGACAAAAGAGGTTCAGTCATACGATCTAAAGGCAGTGAACTTCCTCGAGCTCTCTAATCTAATCTGTCTTGGTTGTGGACGTATCTATTGCAGTCTACTACCCCTTCCAAGAAACGATTCCTGTCTTAGAAAATCTCTACGATATGTCCGGCTGTAAACTATGACAGTCTAAACATACCTACTAAGTTATCCAGCATCGATCATTAAACTCGTTCATACGAGCCATTAGCCCCGCGGCTGTTAGGATGCTATCTTTCATTAGGAAGTTCAGAAGAACCATTATTCACTTGTTGTTTAAAAATTATCAATCTAAGTCGTTATAAAATTGTTGAGGTTTTGCTAAACTTATGCTGCGCAACTTCAGTATTAAAAGTTTGAATTTATTAGCGTTGGCATTTTGCACAGACAAAAGTATGTGAAATCATTGTTCATTTTTCTTTGAATTAGGTTTTAACAATAGGTATCAGACACGTATCGATGTTTTAAAAAAGAACTAGTTTTAAAAACATCTAGGTGAATAGAGTGCACCACTTTTAAAAGAAGAATACGACAACGGTTTCCCCTCATTCATTGAAAGACAAAGAGGTAACATCTGTGTTTTCACACAGCATAAAGTGGCGATACTTGTGAACCACTAACCACAGGTTCTGCGAACACGCGATGTACTAGCTACGAAGGTTATGTTATGTTTGCATAATTGTTAAGTACATTTCTCGTTCCACGATCGATATAACAAATGTTTGGCTTAACTTTACAGCTTCCTACATATATCTCGCGGTTATTTTAAACGGCCCATTCCGCAATGAAATGGAATTGTACCACAGTTTTGTTGTTGTAAAACACAATGTAAGTAGGTAGGTATTACCGCTTTAGGACTGGAATAAAAAATAGGGAAAAAATAAGTATTGTGTTTTTGTCTTAAAAGGAAGGTAGGTTATTTAATTATATTATTACATTTAATTACCTATAATAATAACTTAGGATAAGAGTTTAAATAAGTACAGTCGAACAAACTATTTGGTATACAGGCAAAACATATTCATTTTCCGCCACGCTGCCGAAATTCGTTTTGATTGTGTAATTTAACTTTTTGAGCATACGGCTTAGGAGAGTGACGTAAAAGGATTGTTGACTACTGAAAACACTCAAAACATTGTTAAAAAGTAATTGCAAGTTATCTGCCCTGTTATGATAAATGTAAGTTGGAAAATAAATAAATTATAATATTCTTAAAAAGACATGAAGCCTTTTAGGTAGGTACATACCTACCTAAAAGGCTTCATGTCTTTTTTATCGATAAATAAAATTGAAATATGTCCAGGCTTTAACCAGACTGATGGCTCTAGCCTTCGTCAGACGCGAGACATGAAAGATATTTCCCCTCTTAAATTGAATTCGAGCGATAGATAGATCAAATTTCGATACACCTTCAAATAAAATACCTCTTGTATATGTAATTGATTGGAAGGGCCGCGTCGGAGCAATTTTATAAGAAAAAATATCGACACCATTCTTCAGATGTCAAATGAAATAAGATCGGAAACATGGTTATTTTGTAAGTAATCAAGTAAAACTACAAGGTATTTGTTTTACAACCTCTGGATTATATTACTTATTACTAGCTTTTGCCAGTGACGCCCGTGTGCATGTCGGAAATGATCCCACAGGACCGTACTACCTACATTAAAAGTATCCTATGTCCTAATACAGGTCATGGTCTACCCGTGTGCCAAATTTCAACCAAACCCGTTCAGCCTTTTTAGCGTAAAAGCGTAATAAAGAAATAAACTCAATTTCTTAAGTAAGGATTAATTAGGATATTGATTCTGATATAATTTAAATTTTATTGTTTTACTGTTGGGGTCTTCTTCCAGTTTAACCGCATGCAGCTGATTACCAGTATTTTACATGAAGTGAAGTTGCCTATGTGACCTCCACAACTCAGTTACAGTACGACACAACTTAGATGTAGCATCGGCAAAATACGTAAAATCGATCACCATCGGAACTGAGTGCGCCTTCAAAATCTCCAATCTTTATTACTGCTTTAGGTGAAAATGATCTTTACGCAAACGCAATAACTTGTAAAGTCATATAACCAAATAAATTAGTAAAATTGAAATGAATGAATGCAAATTTTCAAATGTATGCTACATCTAAGTTGTGTCGTACTGTACTGGGTAATACAATACCCCTTGTTAAGACTGGTTGTCAGACTTTCTTTGATAGTCGAAGATCCACGAGACATCACAGCCGGGACCAACGGCTTAACGTGCTTTACGAAGCACGGAGAAGTTTTGGTATGTAAAGATGGTCACCCAGCGTAGCTTAACCTGATCGATCAACCCGAGCGTTAGCCACTAGCCCCTACAATATCTATCTACTCGTAGTAATTGTTGCGAGTGACGAGTGTGGTCTATTTTATATGCAGATTACGGATGACTTTTTAATTTTTTGAAGGCTCTTCCACTCAAATATTAATCGTCAAAAATAATTTAAATAGTGGTAATGACAAGTGTTATTTAATTAAGTGTTTTATCGAAAATGTCATTGGAAAATTTTACATGAATTATTATTTGAGTGCATCAACTTCCTGATTAACGCTTTAAAATTATAATAAATGAATTTATTATCTAGTATTTCGTTGATTAAAACAAAAGATTAGACATCGTCAAATTCACAGTCAAAGTCACTGCTTGTTGTCTCAACGTTTGTATAAAAACAATTTGTGGTAGTAGAATCACTAAGTACGAACGAAAATGTTCTGCGAAAATGATGCACAGTTCTGTCTGCCTCAACAATATTGTACTAGGACAGTAAATTACCGAGACAATTAAAAGCAAATCTGAATTTTCATTTTATCTGGAAGATATATAGAATACTCTTTATTATGTATATTTGTGTGTTAGTGTTTTTCTTTGATAAGTTTTGTGTGTTTGTTGTGTGTGTGTCTCTTTGTTATGGGATTTTTCTGGTAGATAAAGGTTTAAAACAAAAAAAAAAAGATATACAGACGAATTGAGAACGTCCTCCTTTTTGAAGAAGTCGGTTAAAAATGGATAGTGAGGCACGATACACGTAGGTCTCCGTGTGCTCAGTATAAAGTACGAAATGTAACTTCATGATACTCTTTACATTATGTACCTATGTATCGTAGGAGCAGGCGAGAATCTAGCAGAGGAGATAAATTGTCTCTGTCAGCCACTTAGGTTACATACGGGTAAAAGTGTTAGGGTTTGTCTATAGGTAGGGATATACTACACCTGATTTCGTAACCGAATCAGGATTTTCCTTTGACTGACTTACCAATATTATTCTAAGTACACTCAGGGAAAAATAATTGTTAACTAAATTGACACCCACACCCAACGTCAATTTGCCGTGTTATAGCCATGTCATATATTTTTTAAGAATGACGTTTGTGGTTTGAATATACGGACAATTTAAGTTGGAAGTCAATTTGCTTATCAATTCATTTCCCCGACTTTACAAGCTTATTATCTACTTGGGCCTTGTCACGTTAATTAACTACTTACTTTAACATCTGTATCACATTCACAAAGGTCCCCAGAGAAGGCGTGTTTCTTTGGGACCAGAGATAAGTAACGGTCTCTATCTAGACTATACGTTTATTTAACTTTTCACTTACTACTTAGAATAAGTCTTCTAATGTACGCGTACTTGCACTTTGAGTCATTCGAGCTATTAACCTAAAGTATCTTATACACGACGAGAGTTTCTCGCTCTTCAAAAACTCGAGCGGCTAGAATGTCCATGCGAGTCTCATTGATAAGATTGGCCAGAACATTATTACACTCATGTTCAGTGTTTACAAGCAAGAGATACAGAAATCTCACGATTATGTCAAACGAGACTCGAAATGTCAGGAGATTTTCTTGAACAGCTGTGATCGAAACTCGAACTATTTTTCGTTATCACGGTATTTGCAAAGGAGAACGAGACAAGGAGCCTTCACTCGACACAGTCTGCACTGTAGTTTTTGCCCTGACTTATGTCTATGAATATACATGCGAAATTACCACGTGTGACGTAATTCGTTCAATCTTGACACACGACGCAGCCCTGGCACTGAATATGCTAAATATGCTTGAGGTACTTAATACCAGCCTTGCTCTGATTTTTTTCTTTACTTGATAGTTAATATTGAGTACCTAGTTATCCTCATATTTTTTGTTGATGGGACAGTTTGACCACTGATTTCCATAATCGTTTTTGCAAAAAAAAACTGATCATAAAGATATATTTTTATACTTACCAATATTTTTTTTGTAATTGATATGAGGAAGTCTTTCGGAGAGACCTCAGACCAGCAACCAGACTGAGTATATATGGAAAAAAATCACGTTGCAGGCCGCAACAGTAATGTACTATTAGTAGGCTAATAAATAGTACATTACTGTTGCGGCCTGCAACTGACAAACGTGAGTCCATCAATGCCTGGTTGCGGCCAAGGTTTGTATAGTACTTTTCTCAAACAATGCGCGGAAATTCCAACTAAGTAAATTAATTATAATTTCCAGAATCAAAGACGAACAACGATAATTTTTCACGCGCCAATATGTTCATTTGTTTCTTCTTTATTTTAAACAGCTATATTTGCAAGCCAAATCGAAATTCAAATAAAATCTTTGATGCGTTGAGGTAAAAATTTTCGTTCCATTTTTTAATAACACAACATACCTATTTGAGTTTTCATGGTAATTAATATATATGAACGTAGGCACATGACACGAAACATTGTATGGCGTAGTACTTCAGTAGGATATGTACCTAATAAATAAATTCCATGCACAAATCGAGCCAAAAATTTTAGTATCAATTAATCGTATCAACTTAACAATTGAGCCAATGAAGCGGATTCCTTTACAAAGGTAGTCTACATGAATACGTCACATAAAGCATTGCACTCAACAGCGCGGCACATCTATTATTCATTAACACCAGCATTGTGACGTCAATGATTTAAAATTATAACAGAATTGGGGTCTATTCCGTAACAGAACATCGCCAAATGTATTGATTTGACGGACTTTGTTAAGTTATTCTTAATCGGGAGAATGTGGCTGTTGTAGACATACCTTTATGTAACGAAGTAACTTTATTTAATGAGGCTTTAGTTAGGTATTATGGAAAACATGTTTTTAGTGTCTGGCTTCCGAGGGTTAAATTCCTTTAATGAAAGTATCGTACCTACCTACCTCACAATAGCGGTAAATAGAATGTGAGCCTAATTTTCAGTGAAAAACATTTACACCCAGTACTTTTTAGAACAGGACTAATATAAAATCCAGATTTTGTAGACAAGCTAAAAGTGTCTGTTAGCAGCATATTTAGGCTGGAGTTTGCCTAATATTAAACCTAGGTAGGTACTCTTTATAGGTAAGGTTCGCGGTTCGGCGGTGAAGAACGGAATCCGAAGATAAACTATAGTAAGTTATTACGTACGTATGTATGTATTTAACTTGGTACTAAAGTACCTATTCAGGATATTTACATACATTCTGGAATGCAAATAAATGATATGAGTATGAGAAATATTACAATTATAAAATAAGTCGTTGTGAACATAATCATAAACAGGAATGTAAACTATTTAAAATACTGTATTTTACCTCTTCGTTTTATTGCAACTGAAATAATAATTGTTAGGTCAGTAAGTATTTACTATTTATTGCATCTGTCACACATGAATACAATAATAAGGTTTTATTATGACAATGCGGATGCAACCGACTTCATCTGAATTAATTCTAGAATTCATATGTACAAAAAAAAATACTGTCACAGACGATAATAAAATCACAACTTTGTGCTTTTGAGGAAGTAATAAAATGAACGATTAATTTTATACTTTTAAAAGATATTAATAAACCCGAGCAATCTTTCCATATTTAAATATTTATAAACGGCGCCTACACGGAGCTTTGTTATCTTTAGTTCAAGTATTCGTAAATCAAAATTTACTATGTTTAGGCACGCCGTTCATAAAGAAATTGTTATGCTCATAATAATTACAATAACAGGACCAATCGAAATATAAATCTTCTCAAGGAAAACAAGGCTTAGAGAAATAACAAGAACTAATAAAACGTTGTTAACAGTTCTCTAATGAAGTCTGAGAACTGAAGTACTTTAATTCTTTTTAATCATTGCATTTGATCCACATTATCTTACTCGGTCTCGATACATAAGGAAGATAAGTTCCGATCCGATTGAAACTAAGTTTCTCACCCATTTGTTACTGAAGTCCTAATAACAAAACTTTTGACAGCTTATCTTCGACCCCTCTCACATTTATATTGACACCAAGTACCAAACATGAGTGATTTGAAACAAAACGGTAATTATAAAATGTCCGAGTTATGTCAGTCACAGATAGATTACCCATAAGGCAACTTGCATAAAAACGTAGGAAGATAATCATAAATCCAGAAAATAATGTATGTATGGTAATTTGCAATGAAGAAGCCTGTCATAGTCGTTATCGCTTGGCAATACACGGAAGCAAGGTGTAGCCAAAGCGATAGTCTTGCAATGCGCCCTACTTATGCATTGATGCGATCTTTACAACCAACACAATACCACGGTACGCTATGATAACCAAGCTGTCATACAATGTCATTACTTGTACAAGGCTTATTTACTTACGTACTTGTACCACTTGTGCAAGTTCTAACAATGACATGACAGTCGAACGTGTGAAGTAAAGGGTTGTAGTGAAACCCTTCTGTGATCAACATTGACAGTGAACACGCCTATTGTTGTAGTGTCGAACTTGTCAACTACTATCGGCATTCAATTGTTTGTATTTTGTTTACTAAACCGCCGAATGTATCATGGCAGTCATTGTGAATTGACAGTATCTAACTCTTCATTGTACTTTGTTAATGTTCGCTATTGATCGTGAAAACAATAACGGGTACCTGAAAAAGGATTTTCCGTTTTGCAGTCAACAATTTCCCAAATAGCTCCGATGATGATGACGTCGTCACCCATAGCGGTACAAAGAGATCAGCTTATGCCGTGTAGCCACTCAGTAAGGTGCTAGAGGTGCTGCACTGGGTGCTCCGGACGTACTCAACCGTTAGCTGACTTTTGTAAAAATAATCTAATCTAATCTAACTAATATTATAAACGCGAAAGTTTGTAAGTATGGATGGATGGATGGAAGTTTGTTACTCTTTCACGTAAAAACGGCTGAATGGATTTGGATGAAATTTGGCAAAAAGATAGTTTATAACCTGGATTAACACATTTTATCCCGATATTCCACATTTTATCCCGTTGAAACCGCGGGGCGCAGCTAGTCATAGTCAAAAAGTAGTCAGCCAGGATAGTGATGTTCACGTTTTTAGAGATTACCTTTTAAGACCTTAAACGTGTACTTCATGATCATCATCTTCATTTCAGCCGAAAGATGCCCACTGCTGGACATATGCCTCCCCCAAGCATCGCCACTTCGACCGGTTCTGCGCTTCCCGCATCCGTGTGCTTAATGAATAAAAATTCAGGGTTTAAACCTGACAGCTGTGTGTGTGTGGTATGTAGGTATTAATCAATTAAGTGATATCAAGCAGGAATAATTGGGTAAAAATAACGCCAAAAATAGAGCTAGACGTAATATACAATGTAAACAACTAAGTTAAAAATCGGAAGATATTATATTAAAATGTGTGTAGTAGTTATCTTTGGCTGTAACCGTGACCCATCAAAGTTTGTACTAAGCGAAGCTTATTACCTATAGCTTTTCTGGAATAACGAACCCTCTACAGATTTTGTTTCTAATTTTAGTGAAGTTAGTTCCTAATCTCCATGTCTAAGGCTTGTCTCTATCGCATAACCATTGAACTAGATATTATACCGATCACGGAGATATCTAGTGACGCTTCACTTCCATCGTTCCACCGTGTATATAAACAACGCGAGTGGGGAAATAAATGACGACCACATACTGAACACCCTACTTATGAGACGGATACAAAGTGCCCCATGTATCTTTACATGTGGTAAAATAAGAAACTCGATGACTTTGGCACATTCCTACTACTTTTTTTACGCGACTGCAGAGAAGGCGATTGTCTAACACTCGAACAATGTGTATGTATCATGATAAATGATAAATGATAAATGATTTTATTTCTGTAAGTAGGTTTGTACAAACACTTTTACACGTCAATCACATTTTTTAAAACTAGATGAGGTCGGCGTTTCCTATCTGACTACTCTGAGAAGAAAGGCCGAAACAAACTCAGAGGTCACAGTCTCTTTTAAAGTCCAGACATAATCTTGGTCAGATTATGTGAAGACCATGTAGATTGGTGTCTGAAATGGTCTTTTGAGGAAAGAACCACACAGATTGAGTGGACCTGTCCAGTCAGTGCACGCATTTGTCAGTAATCGTGCAGCTCAACTCCGAATTTAAGGAGCTCAACGATTTGACGAACAATACCAAAGAAAGGACATTTGGTTAGGCCTCATAAATTACTCAAACTGCCAGACTATGATTAATTAAAATTAAGAAAAAATAAATAATAAAAAAGAAAAGAAAGATCCACATAATCTTCACATTCACAATAATTAAAAATAATATAATACTTTATCATTACCTACTACAAAAAACGTTGCAGATAGCTCTTAAACTAAGCTTCTCCTTTTACTGAAAAGAAGATACATAACATTAGTTCAACGACTAGGATTCGAAGTTCACTTTCGCCTGCCAATCCATAGTCAACATCTACTTTGAGAACCCAATGCCTGATTTTCCTTAGTGATTCATCTACTCTAATACAGTATGTTAACTAACAAAGGGCGTTCCCGTTAACCTGCAATAGTATAGCGTCTATACATGCAAAAAAAAAAAAAAACATTAAAAAAAAAAAGTTTTTTTTTGTTTTTGTATAGTAAAATATTCACAAAAAATATTAAATTGTTACGGAAAATAAACTCTCTGTACACGCCCACTTGTCACACTTGTTTTTCTACGTTGAAATACATGTGTGTGTGTACAGAGTGTTTATTTTACGTTTAAATTTAATCGTTTTGTGAACATTTCACTAAACAAATTAAATTTTTTTTTTAGGATTCTTTCCTAGACAATGTATTTTTACGACCGTTACCTAACACAATCCTATTAACATCGCCGGAACGTAATAGGATAGATATTTTCGGATCACGTAACTTTTCGACGTTTATGTCAATCCCATACATTTTATTGGGGGAGCTATCAATCGCCGGATAGCAACTTTTCTTGGGAAGACGGATCGGTAGCGAAACGATAAAAACAATTCTTATTGTGGGAAACTTACTTTGTTAATGATTTTACACGAAGTTAGTTTAATTATTAGTACTTAGTTATTAGTTAATTACAATATTTTTATAGTCTTTTCATCATCATTCATCATCATTTCAGCCGAAAGAAGTCCACTGCTGGACATAAACTCTCCCAAGCACCGCCGCTTCGACCGGTTCTGTGTTTCCCGCATGAAATACAGTACAGTCTTTTAAATTAGATTATTTTAAAAACGAAACTAAGTAGTAGGTAAGTAACTACTAAGAAAAAAAAAGATTATACACGTGACGACTTGAGAACCTCCTCTTTATTTTTCGTCGGTTAAAAAGTAGGCAAAATGTCATGATAAAAGTATAAGTCGGAGAACCTCCTCTTCTTATGAAATCGAAAATTTTTATTTTATTTATTTAGGTATTTATAAATATGGCATGATCCACGTGTTCCGACCCCGATACATAATGTTAAAACATAGACGATAAAATAAATTTTATCGTCTATGCTTTAATATCATTACCAAAAACATTCCTTTCAAAGTATACCGATTATAATTCAACAAGAGCTATTTTGTTGGAAAGCTTGCCGCATGAGTGACGTGATACCTACTTCTCTCCAGACACCGATAGGGCGGGAAACTCGAGGGAAATGTTCTCTGAGTTGTGACACGACGCTGACACCACGACACACGTCACTCGACGTGTCGCCAACGTGACGTCATCTGCCACCAGACGAAGGTACTCTATGAGAAAACAACTCGTAAAATATATCACCCGTACAGACATTCGATCGGTATTTTGTAAACAAACAGTTTTAACGATCACGTCTCTCATAAACACTAACGGCTTCAATAACCTTAAGACTTTGATATTGTATACCATAACTTTCTCTAGCGAGTTTCCAAGAAGTGTTATTAGCGACACGTATTGCGTGTCTGTCCCCGGCAATGTTGCCCAATGCTGGTTGCCTTGTCCCATAATGTCACGGTACACACTGAGTTTCCATAGATAATCAATAGTCTTAGACATTACACATAATATGCATCAGCGTATAAAATATCTCACTCGTAAATATGCATCGACTCATAAAGTTTGAGTGCTGAGGTACATCAAAGGTTACAACGTTATTGTGAATATATGCATCTATACATACATAGGTATATACTACATACATATACATACATACAAATAAATAAAATTGAAGTGTCTGTTTGTAATGTCAAAATAACAGCTTTTTACTAAATACATAAGACAGTTTTTTTTATTTTTTTGCTAAAGCAAATCAGCTGTTCCCCACCATATTGACGTGCTATGAGAATATAAATGTAGGGAACAGCTGATTTTTTTTCGCGATTTCAGGTTTGTTCCCATAGTGAAAGTTGATCATAATGACGAGTACAATGGCCTCTTAAGAGATCGTCTATGAATAGATACACGAAATATACGGTACTTATAACAAAAAAACATTTTTTTACATTTTTGTTCCGGCTAGTGTCCGAAACGGCTGGACCGATTTTGGCTGGAATGTCACTGGCAGATAGCTGATGGTTTATGGAGTAACTTAGGCTACTTTACTTTAGAAAAATAATAAGGGCTCACGCGGGCGAAGCCGCGGGCAGCAGCTCAATAAACATTCTTTATATAATTCAACACAACACCGTCGAGTTTTCATAAAACTAATAAAAAACACTCGTTACTCCACAACATTACGTCAACGACATTGCAATATAATACGATGTAAGCAAAAAACGAGGTCTAAGTGAAAAGCGCTTGTTTTGGCCAAAGAAAGGTCACCCACAGACGTTATACGTAAAGCCACGTAAAACAACCAAAAATGTCGGTGGCAATGTGAAAAACTGTGGGTATTCGAGAGTGGATTCCGCCGGGTGTAATGTTTCGAGCGCGCTCCTCAAATATTAAACGAAAGTGTTGCCGCGCCAACAAGCTCATGCAAATTGAGTATACATACTTAAACGTTTAATTTCCTTCTGTGAGGATTGACTGCAAGTGGAGATAATACTGACTAGTTTTATAGCTAAACAAGTAGGACGCGACATCGATATTAATATTATTATGTATAAAATCTTTGAGAACATGCTTCGATTTTTCACCGAAAAAATCAAGCGAGAATCTTACAACGAGTCGAGATGGTAGTTTTATATGGCGATCGGTCATTGTTTTAATGTGGGTACAATGTATGCAATCTTAAAATATGGCCACAGCTCAATTGGCTACAAAATAAAGAACGCTGTGGCTAAGAACTGGGCTGATTTAGATCTGATGACACTTTTAACCTTAAAAACGTGTGTTTTAGATGTATGACGTATATACTGTGACTTTAAAGTAACACAATGTATATGTCATCGACATAATATGCAAAAGATTAAATTTTATAGGGTTTGCCACTGATGTCAATACCTATGTGTACCTAATTTATATGGGTTTAGAAAAAAGTACCTACCAAAAATATCTTTATTACTTAGAATAAGTATGTACAGACATAAACATAAAAGACACACGAACATAAACGTGTCCTGCTGAATACTTGTATAATATGCTCTCCAACACTACCTACTACAATGTACGGTCCTTTAGAGATATTGGCCTCACATCCTTAAAACAGGCGATTATCCGCAAAACATGTTGTCAAAGAAACCTTTAGGTACCTGCTCAGTAATATACAATAGAGACAGGTTGTATTGAAAATGTGTAACATAAAGTGCTTTTGATAAAGTCCCTGTGGACGTGAGTCACGTCACGTGACGACGAGCGATACCTATACATAGCGGACTATCTTTTAGCTGCGGTTTCGCCCGAGGTCATCATCATGTGCCAAGCCTTTTTCCCAACCATTTTAGGGTCGGCTTCCAGTCTAACCGGATGCAGCTGAATACCAGTATTTTACATAGAGCGACTGCCTATCTGACCTCCACAACCCAGTAACTGGGTAATACGATACCCCTTGGCAAGACTGGTTGTCAGACTTTCGGGCTTGTGACGACCCGTAACGACTGTCAAAGATCCACAAATGACAGCCGGGACCAAAGGCCCAATGTGCTTTCCGAGGCACGGAGGAGTCTCAGTATGTAATGATGGTCACCCATCCACGAAACAACTCTGGCAAGCGTATCTTAACCTGATGGATCGACGTCGGAAATTATCCCATCGTAACGTACTATGGGGATAAAAAGTATCCTATGTCATCATCAGACATCAGTTCAGGCGTGAAAATGTAACAGACAGACAGAGTTACCTAGTTACTTTCGATTTATAATATTAGCATGGATAGTACAGAACGAGTAGTAAAATGGCAGATCAAGTACCAGGAACTCATCAAAGGAGAGATTAGTCATCAAACCATCTCCAGCACGCGTAGCATGACCACCGTAGAAACGGGTTTCGTCGACGGAAGAATAGACAGAATGAAATATGTGATTGTTTATTGGTCATTTTGTCTAATCTACCTTCGACAGAACCCACTTCTACAGTGGTTATGCTACGCGTGCAGGTAGACGCTAGGAAGAAACCCATGCGGGGAATAACCTTAACCCGACCACTGACATAATGTTTTGTGCTGCCAAAACTCAATACCGCAATATCTAAATGTATATTAATACTTATAATCAACATACATAACATAAATTAAAGTCGCTTTTTGTGTCTACCTGTATGACCGCGTTGTTCGTCTAAACTACGCAACGGATTTTTAATGCGACTGTTTCAGTCATTTAGAGAATTTATTCCGGAAGGTTTATCTGTATAATACATTCATATTTAACTTACATTTAATAAAGAAACCTGGATGTTTTGTCAAGTCGTAAAAACCATGCGAAGCGAGGAGGGTCGCTATTGGTTAATAGAAGTACTTACCAAAAACTTGAGGTATTTTGGAGGAAAAAATAATCTGAGAGAAGAGATAAGGAAGACTTATGGGAGGCTTATGGATAAGTTAATAAATAAAAGCTACGAAAATTGATAACGTTGAGAATTCACTTGACATTTAGTTCAATGGAAATCACGACGGATTGAATATCTTGTGTGATATATTTTTATATAAATCGATCTTTATATGAAATATTCGGTTGTTTTCATACGTAATAACTTAGGCGTGGGCGTACACGCACATAATATTATTGAAAAAGAACTCGATAACCTCAAGTATATTTATTTCACACAGTTATTGTTCAGAAGTTATCGCTTTAACTGAAACAGCATGCCGTTAACATGAAAACGTCTTACTACGAAATGGAAGCACTTTAGATATTTTCTGCTGAAATATCAGCGAAAATATTTTGACAACACCATAAAATGTCAAGAAAAGTGTTGGTCGTGGATCTTAAATCATCTAAGTAGGTAAGTTCCGTAGTTTATTTCATACATTACATTTATGTATTTTCCTACCGTAAAGTTTGAACACTTGACCAATAGAATTTATTTCATAATGGAACCTTGAAATCGGTGGCTATGAGCAAACAGAGACCACAAAGTGTGACATAGACAAACTTAAGTGACCACACCTCGACCACGCTGAATGTCAAAACTTGAAAACATGAATGGAGTAAAAAAAACCCACGGCAGAACATTTGCTACATACGAAATATTGCCTTGGTAAACCGCAAATCTTTTAGCAAGTCTTGATTTGACACATGTATTCTGTTTATTTCTGGATTTTCCTGATTGAAAATTCCCATTTTATTACTAAAACGTTGACATTAAACGTTTAAAACTTTGTACCAGTTTCACTTTTGGCTGTTACAACTGACAAGTTAGTTAACTTTCATTTACTTTGATAGTTAAAGAGTCTGTTCAGATACAAAAGGTCGACCTTTCTTTGTTTGTACTCTTTAAAGTTGTTATTTTGCAGTAATTGATTCTTTCAAATAAGTTTAAGCTCAAAAAAAAATGTAATGGATGGAAACCAATATACAATTTGTGTTCTTTATTAAAATAGAAATTGTTAATCATAATCTTACATAGCTTAGATCTAAGGGTTCATGAAAATACAGGGTTATTGGTTATATTTCGGCAAAAAAAAAAAAAACCATTAAGGGGATGCAGGAAAGACTCCTATGCAAATGTCGATAATTTTCGAGTAATTTGATAATGACCTCTCCTACATCCACTTTTTTTTTTTTTTGGGTGGGAAATCATCAAATGACTTCTCCCGCTCTGGGCGGAGCGGAAGGGCGTGTCAGAATCTTACTGACTACAACCCACCCGTATTCCTTCAGTTGCCTGTTGCCAGGGTCCCGGTATCCCTTTCGGACTATTCCGCAACTCCTACATCCCCTTAACGGATTTCCGACGAATAACCAATAACCCTGTATACCATAATATCTTCTAGTTCGACGGACAGTTGCAGGTTTACTTACTTATGCAGTTTTCTGAAGTGGCAGTGCCTATTATGGGTATAGAACCGCTAGATACCTATATATATACTTATTTCAAAAATCTTATAAGCTATGAGAACATGAGTCATATTATACAGGATGGAGGGACATCGACGCGCAACCTGTTGTGGATTACGTATATGATTCTGGACCCTTTTTTTTGTTGGAGGGTGGAAATCATCAAATGACTTCTCCCGCTCTGGGCGGAGCGGAAGGGCGTGTCAGACTCTTACTGACTAAAACCCACCCGTGTTCCTTCAGTTGCCTGTTGCCAGGGTCCCGGTATACTTTTCGGACTTTCCCGCAACCCTGGCAGGATGATTCTGGACACTGCGTTGCTCTTATCTTGCCGTAGAACACTAGAATGATCTTCTTACAAATAGTAACCACAGAGAAAGCTATAAAAAAAAGTACGCAGAATCCCTTTTTGAAAATCCAATCAATCGAATTAACCGGGATTAATCGGCAGTCATTTCTACGTATAATATTAATTAGGTAATTGTTTGCGAGCGGCGACAAACCCGGCGAGGGACGAACGCGATCCAATTAATTCAATTAACGGGGGACAAACAACAACTCGAATCGGCATTCGAGTTCGACGACTATAATCTCCTGTCCAAGAATGAAAATAGATTATCGCATGACATTCCACTGGTCCTTCCGCAATGTATGAAGAGATTCTGTTTCCAAGCTAGACAAAACAAGTTACGTTCTAAGAATGTTGGAAATAGTTAAGTTAAGCTCAAAATATTATGCTATCAGCCGCTCGAATTTCAATAGGTATCCCCTGATGATGTCAATAGACACTTTGCGTGTCCATAGTCATTATTTTAGGCACTTAAGGTTTATGATTAGTCCGACGATGACGGTTTATCATATTCCATCAAATTGAAGGTTTCATCGGCTCAATTAATTTGAGTAACTGGATGTTTGTCCCCCGTTAATTGAATTAATTGGATCGCGTTCGTCCCTCGCCGGGTTTGTCGCCGCTCGCAAACAATTACCTAATTAATATTATACGTAGAAATGACTGCCGATTAATCCCGGTTAATTCGATTGATTGGATTTTCAAAAAGGGATTCTGCGTACTTTTTTTTATAGCTTTCTCTGTGGTTACTATTTGTAAGAAGATCATTCTAGTGTTCTACGGCAAGATAAGAGCAACGCAGTGTCCAGAATCATCCTGCCAGGGTTGCGGGAAAGTCCGAAAAGTATACCGGGACCCTGGCAACAGGCAACTGAAGGAACACGGGTGGGTTTTAGTCAGTAAGAGTCTGACACGCCCTTCCGCTCCGCCCAGAGCGGGAGAAGTCATTTGATGATTTCCACCCTCCAACAAAAAAAAGGGTCCAGAATCATATACGTAATCCACAACAGGTTGCGCGTCGATGTCCCTCCATCCTGTATAATATGACTCATGTTCTCATAGCTTATAAGATTTTTGAAATAAGTATATATATAGGTATCTAGCGGTTCTATACCCATAATAGGCACTGCCACTTCAGAAAACTGCATAAGTAAGTAAACCTGCAACTGTCCGTCGAACTAGAAGATATTATGGTATACAGGGTTATTGGTTATTCGTCGGAAATCCGTTAAGGGGATGTAGGAGTTGCGGAATAGTCCGAAAGGGATACCGGGACCCTGGCAACAGGCAACTGAAGGAATACGGGTGGGTTGTAGTCAGTAAGATTCTGACACGCCCTTCCGCTCCGCCCAGAGCGGGAGAAGTCATTTGATGATTTCCCACCCAAAAAAAAAAAAAAGTGGATGTAGGAGAGGTCATTATCAAATTACTCGAAAATTATCGACATTTGCATAGGAGTCTTTCCTGCATCCCCTTAATGGTTTTTTTTTTTTTTGCCGAAATATAACCAATAACCCTGTATTTTCATGAACCCTTAGATCTAAGCTATGTAAGATTATGATTAACAATTTCTATTTTAATAAAGAACACAAATTGTATATTGGTTTCCATCCATTACATTTTTTTTTGAGCTTAAACTTATTTGAAAGAATCAATTACTGCAAAATAACAACTTTAAAGAGTACAAACAAAGAAAGGTCGACCTTTTGTATCTGAACAGACTCTTTAACTATCAAAGTAAATGAAAGTTAACTAACTTGTCAGTTGTAACAGCCAAAAGTGAAACTGGTACAAAGTTTTAAACGTTTAATGTCAACGTTTTAGTAATAAAATGGGAATTTTCAATCAGGAAAATCCAGAAATAAACAGAATACATGTGTCAAATCAAGACTTGCTAAAAGATTTGCGGTTTACCAAGGCAATATTTCGTATGTAGCAAATGTTCTGCCGTGGGTTTTTTTTACTCCATTCATGTTTTCAAGTTTTGACATTCAGCGTGGTCGAGGTGTGGTCACTTAAGTTTGTCTATGTCACACTTTGTGGTCTCTGTTTGCTCATAGCCACCGATTTCAAGGTTCCATTATGAAATAAATTCTATTGGTCAAGTGTTCAAACTTTACGGTAGGAAAATACATAAATGTAATGTATGAAATAAACTACGGAACTTACCTACTTAGATGATTTAAGATCCACGACCAACACTTTTCTTGACATTTTATGGTGTTGTCAAAATATTTTCGCTGATATTTCAGCAGAAAATATCTAAAGTGCTTCCATTTCGTAGTAAGACGTTTTCATGTTAACGGCATGCTGTTTCAGTTAAAGCGATAACTTCTGAACACATATAAGTCGTGCCTTCACCTCTTCGAGAGTAGTTAAATGCAGCAAAGTCGGTCATTGGCCTACGCTGACGTCAATGGTGATGTTGCACCTCTCTGCTTAGACGTACAGCAGATACTTAACGCTTTATAATATTTATCGATACTGAAATAATCGAGGACAGCGTACAATCGGGAACACAAAGGAATTGCAAGTTCTTTGATGTTTCGCTTTTGTTGATCCGATTTGAATTCTCAACTCCATTGATGCGTGAATAGTATCAACACTTTTGTGTTGTGACTTCTGAAGTTGACTGTACCTGAGGTCAGTGGCACTGTATAGCAGAGTGTTTTGGGAGTTGGTACTCTTAAATTGCAGACGCAAGCAGAAACGGTAAATGTAGGTTAGTGTTGAATACGTGCCGACAGCAAGTTTATGATTGTTTAGCGTGACGTAAAACGAAGGCATTGGCATTTGACAATGTATTTTACCAGGCACATAATTGTTTTATTGACATTATATTATTATAAGACTATGAATTTCGGAGACACGTATTGGCTAAGACCACGGGCTAAGACTAACCATTATTTATATTTCTTTATTCCTTTTTACTTTTAAGAAAACGATTCACATGCCATACCACAGGCTAAATAGAATTATAAGACCAAATAATGTAACATGGAAACCACCGATTGTATTTACTCTATTTATACGTGAATAAATGAATTTGAATTTGAATTTGAAGAACATACAATCTTTCACGCCAACATACTTTGTAGCTGTATAATAATTATGCGGCTATTAACGTCTAATCGTAATTGATTCTAGTCACAGTCTCAAGATCTAGTCTAGTCATAAAATGTGAAACGTTTAGTTTGCCAGTCTTCACTCTCAAAGACAAACGTATCTCTGAGACGTTTAATTGAACACTCAGAAAGTTTTATGCCTCAATAATAGGAACAGTTTCCAAATGGAGGCCTATTGTGTGAGTTACGTTATCCCCCTCGGCCACAATAAAAAGTAGGAAAGCTAAATTTTATTAGCATGAAGAGTGCTCCATTCTGTTCGACGTAAAACAATTTATTTTTCCTTTCGGTAAATCATATTGTGGAGGCGTCCTTGACTGGCTGGTGGCACCGGTTATACGTATTTAACTGAGCTAAATGAGTTTGGAGAACAAGGGAGCTAATTCAATTTTGCCAAGTTGTGCGTTGTGCGGTGTTGTTCTCCTCGGCGACACGATGTTGAACTGTGTGTTCACTGTTCACTGTTCACTTGCTCCCCAGTGTATCCACATGATACCGGTAGCACCTACCCGTGTAATTTAACTGTAACGCAATTAAGTGTACACGTGCCGGTACATTCAACGTTCGTATATTCACATAGCTAATTTGTTTGAATTCACTTCACTTTATTGGTTTGTAAATCTTTGCATGGAAACAGAGATAGGTATAACAGCGTATTGAATATTTATTAGGGAACGCCAGGAAGTAAAGCCACGTAAAGCTTTTAGACGTGGAGGGATGATTTTGTTTCACTAACTTTGTTATTTTTTATTCCCAACACCGGAGATATTGATTGATTTTCTCAAAAGTGAAATATATTTAGTACCAATGAATCTGCCTAGCCTTTTCCCAACTATGTTGGGGTCGGCTTTCAGTCTAACCGGATGTGGCTGAATACCAGTATTTTGCTTGGAGCGACTGCCTATCTGACCTCCAAAACCAGTTACTTACTGATGATACCCCTTGCCAAAGATCCACGAATGGCAGCTTAGTTAACACTGGGCCACCACTGCGCAAATATATGTAGTACCAATAATATCTAAAAGGTCTTTGACATCAACTCTGCTAATTTAAACTACAGCAGTTGCAAACGGCTTACTGATTACATTTGCATTACAAACACTACTTCGGAATTAGCATGTAAGTAGGTAGCAATTAATTGTTGAGCTGAGATATTAATGGCGTTGCGAAACATTAATAAACTAGTCAAGAGCATGTTACAACAACTTGTAGTCATCTATTGTTTAATCCTTACTATATATATAATTATATATTATATATAATATTATAACTGCGAAAGTAACTCTGTCTATCTGTCTGTATGTTACCTTTTCACGCCTAAACCACTGAACGGATTTCGATATTGGGCAAGAAGATAGATAGCATCCCAGGGAAGGACAAAGGCTACTTTTTGTAGACATACCACGCGGGCGAAGCCGCGGGCAGAAGCTAGTAATATTATAAATGCGATAGTAAGTCTGTATGTCTGTCTGTCTGTCGCGCTTTCTAGCCAAAACGAATGAACCGATTTAAATGAAATTTGGTACATAGATAGTCTAGAGCCTGAGAAAGGACATAGGCTACTTTTTATCGACATACCACGCGGGCGAAGCCGCGGATGGAAGCTAGTTTTTCATAAATTTCAAGAACGATCAAACACAAACAGATCAGTTTCCCTGAAACCCTGACCTTACTCAAAGAGTTTATAAAAATAGGCATAGGTAGCATTTGTATGAACATGAGTTCGATGTACGATAGCTCTATTTACATTTGATAAGTTATCACGACATAGTTCAACAACAACAGAAGCACGTGTGCGTCTGACGCGTATCCTTCAAACGAAACGTCTCTCTGTCTGTCTGTGGTTATAACTCGAGAACTACTTATCCGATTTTAGTGATTTTTATTTTATTTTATAGCTATGTTCGTTGGGTAGGTTTGAGTTCACATAAGCAAAGCTGTGAGCAAAGATATTTGGAACTTTCTACCTTCTGAATTATTTTTAGGTTTTGTTTTGTTATGTGCTTAACTAAACAAATGAACAAAAAGGAATCTTGGAATTAGCAACTACTACACATTCACGCTATTCAGTTATGTAAAACCCAGCATCCAGCGTATTTTCTAGCCCGGACTCTTGCGGTCGAGAAACAGGCCTGTCGGAATAATTCATGTCCTTGCTTTATGTTCGTTTGGCCTTTGGCCTGCCGCTTCTCAACCCACCGCATCCTGTAGATTGATGTCAGTTGCGGAGTATGTGAAACAGATTTATACACAGCATTTAGTTACAACTTTGTGAATACCTATGTTCCAAGATAAAAATAAAGTCTCTTCGGAGCGTGTCCTAAAAAAATACACATAATAAAATAATGTAAAGATTTTTCTTTCTTGCTCACAAAATAAACTCATTTTCCATGTGTAGCTTTACACTTCCGGTAAAAAAAAACACGGAAGATTTCATCAACTAAACAATGAGGCGCGGCATATGTGTGCCTGAACCGCGGTTTATTCTAATTCTATGGACGAACTATGTTCAGACAGCGGTTTCGCCCGCGTGATGTCTCTATAAATTAAAGCCCATGCTACTCAGTGACATTATAGCATTCTACTGATGAAAGAATTTTTAATTTCCTTGCAGTCGTTTCTGAGTTTTATTTATTACTAACAAAAATACAAATCTTTTCTCTTTATAATATTTGTTTAGATTAAAATATACTATGCAAGATTATCAGAAAGAAACAATAATGACCTTAGAATATTATTAAGATAACGCTGTGAATACCAATAGCATATAAACAGGCTCGAGTAAATAAATATCAAATGACAAATGACTATTGCATCATTGTATTATAAACAATTGCGTCTTACAATACTTTATTACGAATGCAATTGTTACTAACATAGTAACGAATGACCTTGAGGCAATGGAATTACAATACTCATAACACTACGCTTTAATTTCCCAAAGGAGTGGCCATAGCAAAGGTGTAGAATAAAACCACATTTACTCACTTTTCACTTATACAGTACTAGCTGCGCTGCGCCCCGCGGTTAATCTCGATCCCGTGGGAATATGGGGATAAAAAGTATCCTATAACCTATTCCAGGTCATGATCTACCCCTGTGCCAAATTTAATTAAAATCCGGTCAGTCGTTTTAGCGTGAAAGCGTAACAAACAAACAAACGAATAAATAAACAAACTCGCTTTCGCATTTATAATATTAGTAAGAATGTCTCTGGATAAAGTGCACAAACGAAAATGGGTGAAAGTAGACCATTACTTATCGACAAAAATATTTTTTTTTTTAAATAATTATTTTAAAAAAAGTTGTATTTTTAACGACCTTACCTTTGTATTTAAAACATAGTAACTTTTTATTAATTGAATTCATTTCGTTAAAATAAACACAATAATGATGGCTGATAATGTGATAATTGATGTTGATGATGTTAAAAAACACGTTTCTTTGAATAAATACAATTTGTTAACTTATTTACAAAACAAATCGTTTGTGCACTTTATCACACACTGCACTATGTACTTTTACTAGCTATACCTGCCCACTGCTTCTCGCAGTCTTTACTATTTGACAAATCATCGAGATTTATTTATAATAATGTAATTTAAAAGGGGGGGGGGATCGTTATCCCCCCCTCCAATTTATATACTTGTACATATTATTAGTATTGTATATTATTGAATTACTGTAAATAATGTAATTTTGTTAATGTATTAAGTACCTACTTATACACAAATACCTACCGGAATAATTTTTTTCAGTGATGGTGAAATCCGCTTCAAAATACGTTGCACAGTTTAGAAGAACAATGCGATCACACCGATATGAAAAGCGACTTTAAATTAAAATGTGTATAGATATTGGTAGATGTCCCATACTGTAATAGAGTAATTCTATTGCCAGTAACTCACACTCTCAGAAACCGTCTAGAATCTGGATTAGTGTCCACACTTTATCCAGAATCTAGGCGGTTGCTGAGAAATAACATTTTCCCGACTCCTGGTACGAAACTTCGAACCCAGCAGGCGTAGCATGGCGCTTTCTATCTCTACGAAGAATAGACATAGCTTTTTCTATACAAAGTTACAGTTCGTTTCTTCATTTTTGACATCCACCGTAGAAATCTTTCTACAATCTGTCATTTTGTCTTTCATTTCTAACGATCTTTGTCTACGTCTTTAGAGATGTAGACCATTTCGGAAGAAAGTTTTCTATCCTTTCTGTCAAAATCACACTGACAACCGATAAATCCTATGATAAAACCAAGAATTCTGAGTCGAATTATGTAAAAGAGTGAATTTCGTAAAAAGTGCAATTGACTCTTTCTATTTTGCTGCCGTCTCGTACTGTCTACTGTCTACAGGAAACGTCATTTTTGTCTACTCTTCCGTCGACAAAACGGTGCTCATGCTACGCCTGCTGGTGTTGAGTAGTGGCGCTTGCGACCATTAGACTAACGAGAATAGTACTTGTGGACTTTATAATTACACACAGGTCCGGATTAGGGGTCGATACTACCTAATTTTTGAACAATTTTGAACGTGTGAACGACCCCGATCAATGAAGACAACAAATAGATTCAGGGTCAAAAGAACACGTGACGTTTTCCAATAAACCAAACTTGGAATCCTGAAATTGCCTGCTTTCAGTCCTTTATTGAACGTTTACCTTTAAGTCTGGAGATACTTTATTACGAAAGATTCGTAATTTTCTCGTAAGTAAATCAATAAGTCTGGATACATTCAAACTGGAAGGTTTTTCCAATAATCCTTGAGGTTTCTAGTCTTGGAGGTACGGATTCGTCCCTGTACGAGTATGTGACGATATTATCATGCAGGTTTTAAGTACTTATGTACGTGGCTTGATAGAGATCTGACCCGAAATTTTGTTAAATCGTGTGAAGTGGAGCGAGGTTACTGCTAATTGTTTTGAGTGTCAAACATTGAGATAGTTAGATAGAAGCCTTTATACTGTATACTTACCTACCTACCAATAAGTAACACGCTACTAAAAGGAATTCAAGTTCGTTTTTTAATCTCCGAGACTAATTGGACGTTTCAAGTGATAGTCGTTTGTTTTTTTTTCAATTTGGAGTCTGACATTTGCACCTTTCAAATTAGGTATTTCCTTGGATTAAAAAACGAACGGATAGAACGCGGAAAATTACGAAAAAGTTTGTTTGTCTTAACCGCAGAATAGGAATTAGTTTAACTCATATTATACCGTTTAATCATTTCGAATATGTATATTTCTTTAATTTTTCTTTACAAGTAGGTAACCTATACCTATTTGGAAAACGGTAATAATAGGAAACAGGGCAGTGTTTCCGTTCATCCTCTAAGGGCGAATTTCACCAAACTTTTATACCGAGTATAAGTCTTAATCTGCGAATAAATTTTGATTTTTAACAGTTTTTCCATACAAGAACTGTCAGACGACAATTTTATTCCACGGATAAAAGATATCTGACTTTGATGAAATCAGCCCTAAGTAGTTTAACACTTTCGCGGACACTGTATGAGATACAATTGAAGTTTTATTGTAATTATGTCTATGGGCGTTTACTGACCGCGAAAGTGTTAAATATCCTTTAGTTAATTTTTACTACACGTTTCTATATGAGGACGTCGTTATACACTACGTGGAAACGACTATAAGCAGTTATAAATAAATCTTGAGATAAAAATAACTCGCAAGGAGTGCCAAGTAAATATGCATTAGACTGTAAGATTACAACCGCGTACGCGCATACATTACCCTCCTTTTCGTTCGCTGTAATTGGATAAAGGTCGGACACATCAGTTAAAATCCTGACAAATGGTAACCCTAAATGGAACAGAAAGCTGTATGGTACAGTCACGTTCGAAAATATATACAAGGTGGAGACGACAATACAACAATAAATGAAAACACTGGCAATACTAATGCATAAGAGTATTTTGGAACTAACAAATAAATCCTAACATCGAAATTAAAAAAGTCATTTTTTCAAACAAACTAAATAGTAGTGATGGGCCGACTATGGGATTTGCCGATCTTTGACTAGCTATCGTAACTAAACTACTGGAAATATTTGATTATTTTTTTGTATGTAGACCGAGAACGTCATTAGATATACGGAGTTTCATTTTTTGTTGTATTGTCGTCTCCACCTTGTATACACTTTGTAAAAATAATTTTTATCCTACAGTTTTCATGAAAATTAAGCATATGCACTTTTTTTTGCTCCAAAGCTTTTTCTTAGTTAGGTCGATCCAAATGTTACTAAGGTTTGCAAAACAGGGCAATTAGAAATTCCCACCATCTATAGGAACACGTCTGTACCTACATCGTTATGTGCTTATGTAATGAATGAAGGAGTATAATTCTTTTAACCTTCAATTTATATCTTTTGCCTCCACCGTGTTAGTGCCTTATGCTCCGTTTGAAATATTAACAACGTTATGCTTTTATTACCTTTATACGGCCTGTAATGTTGCTTGGTTTCTCTTTATTTACGAGTCTACGTTTAGGTTACGAGGTCGAGTCCCAATTGGAGGATTAGGTTCCTTATACCTGTAAAAAAATAATGTTCTGGCTTGGAAACTTAGGGGGCTTGTGGCGGTATCTACATCGCCACATGCGAACTACGCATCGAAGACCTGACGTCACACAAAAATCCTGACGTCACATAAATCCTGCATCGCGCAATTAGAGTTTACCGTGCAGTGAACATATATACAAAAACCCAATATCAATCATTGGGCAGTTGCCCGCCAGACACAACACCCGTCTGGTAGGAGGATCCTCCCTTTTCTATGGGGGATGAGTGAACTTTACATCCTGTTCACATACCCCTAAAGGCTAAATTAAAATATCTTTTTCAACGAAGAATATACGTTTATATTGCTCGAGTATCCTTCACGAAAGTAAAACAATAAGATGCTACAACACACAATTACATAACGTTGTCGAAAAGATAACGACTTTGAAAAAATATATTCAATAAACCAGATATACGCTAGTAGGTACAATATTACGCAATTGTCCGCATAGCTCGTCCATTCACTAGTTTAGAATTCCATCTGATTAGCACTAAGAATGAATTCACATCACGCCATATCCGAGAGAGTGGTAATTATACAATCTAGACTAGCCGTCGCCAGCCAATCTATTCTGAAAATCTCACGGTGAAAACTTAGGTGAAATGAGCTGTCAATAGTGTCAATCACCTAGAGTCCGCGCCACTACTGACGTCTGGCGTAAAATTCTGAAACTATTTTTTTTTTTATGCAATTTTTTTAAATGACATAGTCACTTGCGCATCGTCTATCAGACTAACTCACTTCACCTAAGTTTTCATGGTGAGATTTTTACGGAATAGATCGGCAGGCCAATAAAACACTATCTGTATCTGAATTTTTTGGTATTTTCAATGTTTTTTCAGTGGCAGTCGATTAACTACGGTAGTATTGATACAAATCAATCAATCTGCCTAGCCTTTTCCCAACTATGTTGGGGTCGGCTTCCAGTCTAACCGGATAGATTAAGTATTGATACAAATATAGTTTGTAAATATCCTATCTGTTGTTCAAAAACAGCATGTTTAACAATTAGAGTTGCTTGTAATCACCCGCCGACTAACGGTCCAAAGTTAACGGTAGCGCGCAACCGTAAAACCTCTGCCCTAGAGCAGTAAAAACAGCAGATATGTACTAGCAAACGTTAATTTTGTTTCGATTAACGTTTCACAATATTTCGTCTACCTAATAAAAACGGATAAAACGGCTCATAACATAGAGCCGCCATTAATCAATTTATCAATATTTTTTAATCATATTTATCTTAAAACACCATACCATATCATCAATAACGCAAGGATTACGCACGATATTGACGTAACATCGACAAAAAAATGTAGACATCCTGCTCTGAAGAGTGACATAATTGGATAATAATCTTGTTTTGCTGTAACAGCGTGGCTGTAAGAGCTTATTAAATGAGCGTCGCTTCGTTTTTCACCCCATTTAGCCGCCTGTGGGATGTTTGACGTCACTGTTGTCTCGACTCCAGGGGGCCAAGTCTACTAATTTACAAACGTGTCAGTGGTCTCGCAATGATGAATTTTTGACGGATTTTGTATGGCTTACCTGTCAAAAACTGATCACTGTGAGACCACTGACACGTTTTTTAATTAGTAGACTTGCCCCCTGATCCTGATACCCTTATTTCGAAAACTGTCTTTTACTGATTTGGATTTTTCCGCTAAATTGGATAGATTTTTTGGCTTCTGTAAACTTGACATGTCGATCCAATATCGTATTTTTCTCACCTAATTGCTCCTTTACCAATAACTATTTTATGAAGTTATTTTGTATATGAAATATCTTCTAGCTACACGAAAATTCGTCTCACAGATTTTATATTGAGTATCTATTACTACACTTTTATTCGACAATGAATATTAAGATTTAGCAGGAAGAATGTGATAATCGTTGTTTGCCCGTAGATCATAAAAATTTATTACACATCGATATTTTACACACATCAGCTGCGAGAAGCTATGTTAAAAGGAAACGCACATTATTCGATCGTTATCACGTTATTAAGGTTCTTACTGCATAAACAATGATTAGACCTTGTGGTCGGTCAGTTTATAATCTAAGATTCACGAAAAAGCAAGTTTTTTTTTCATTGACTTGTAACCGCTGATTTTATTACAAGCCAGGGTCATTTGCAGATATTAATGTTGGTGTTTTTGGCGATGCAAAATATTAATGTACTTGTAACTATTTTGTAGTCGACTGTCAGTACAAACAAGAGTTCTTCCGCTTATGTTTTTTTCGAAGGCTAGAAGGAAGGAATTCTAATGTTTATAATTCTGTAAATCCATATTTGTTATGAGCGCTAATAATATTTAGATCAACATACAACCTGATACTGACCTGCAAATTCAAAAAACGTAAGAAAATTTGAATTTCGCGGGCCACCCTAGCGCATCCGTTTCAGGGGCAATCCTATAGCTGTAACACTGCTGAAAATTTTACAAGAGGAAATGGATTTTCCTGTAGGCTTTAAATAGTTTTATAGATATTTATTTTACAACAGCTTCTTTCATTTATTTATTTATTTATTTAAACTTTTCGCACTAAAAAAGGTACAAAGGTGGACTTAATGCCTGAGGCATTCTCTACCAGTCAACCAAGGGTGGTGAAGAGATTAGATGGCAGGTGCTCTAATTGAGAGGAACGAAGAGAAAAAAATAATAATAATATATCATATTGCATTATAGATAAAGCAGTACAGTACATAAATAAGCTATAAACATATGATACATATACTTACACATATATTTACTATAATAAATACTATAATATATATATATAACATACAAATTCAAGGATGAGAGGTGATGACATGACTCTACTCTATTTATTTTGAGAAAAAACTCCGCAATTCATTACCATTATTATTTCTAAACCACAATAATTATTATAATAATTCGAAATTATATTCCTGCTAACTAAAGGCATGTTTGTTGGCACTAAAGGTGTGTTTGCCTTGCCTGCGTGTGTTTGATCCTTAGATGTTGAAATCATGATGACGAATGTTTTTTTTTTTTAGCTTTTCCTATTTTTAGAAAATGGTTTTAGCGATTTATTTTTAATCTTTTGAGCTTTCGATCGTCTGCGATTTAAACGCTTAGTTATCCCAACTTTAACATTATAAATGCGAAAGTGAGTTTGTTTGTTACGATTTCACGCTCAAACGGCTGAACGGATTTCGATGAAATTTGGCACAGGGATAGACCTTGACCCGGAGAAGGACACAGGATGTTTCTCATCCTGGATCGCAGGCGAAGTCGCGGGCAACAGCTAGTAAATTAATATTGGTAATAACTTTAACATTTGTTTGCCTTAGGTACTTATACAACCCATATAAATAGTTTTTTTTAATATTAGGGTTTTAGTCCATTTAACTATTTTAATTAATTTAGCACAATAACATCGAACTGTGTATGACAAACGTAAAAAATATTATTTATGGTAAGCAGCCCAAGAAATAAAGAAATACCAATGCCTAGTTTTACACAGCTCAATAAAATGCCCATAAACTGTTAAAAAGACACCTTATTAAAGTGAGTATTATTTACGTTATAGTGGATCCGGTTATTTATGATCTGATAATAAATTGTTATACAAAAACACCCAAACTACCAGGTAGATAAATAAAATAATTTAAGCAGTGCTTTTTTTTAATTTATACGAGGCTTTTTCAATATCCTATAAGTGGGTTTTTATTTTAATATCAAAATAAAAATATTTTATATCGTGTTGTATTTATTTCAACGACTATCTACAAGTTGATCCGTTTCCCCAACAAAGTAACTTGCCCAAAGAAAATGGCTTCTCTCCTTTAGTTAGTTCCTTTTGAGCAAACTTTTATCGACATTCATTGCCCCGGAGAGACTTGTTTGAGTAACAAAGAAATATATCTCCTCCTGAGACTTCAACATTTACAGTAAAAATAAAAAGTTTCTTTGCTTCAAAAGTATGAATATGATTTGTGTAGTTTCAACTTTTTATAAAACTATTATTGGCTGACGAAAGTATTGACAAGGGGCAAATTACAAAAGGACGATTGTCTTATTAATAAAAATTGCCCTTTCTCAAGTGGTAGCGGCAAAAACAAAAAAAATGCTAAGTCTGTATAGTTTGGTAGCGGAAAAATATAAGTTAGTCTTGAACATATTTCTCAAAACTTGATTGTAACCAAAAACACGTTTTGAAAAAAAAAACTCGATATTTTAGTAACGGTAAACTAACCTTGAGTTCCAATCCGAAATATCTGTAATTCTATATTAAATATCAACGTACTTACATTGGTATTTTAATTAATAACAAGAATGTCTTATTTTAATGCAGAACTTGGTTATTTTTTTATTATTTTCGAATACTCAACTCATTTTTGAATAAATAGACAATTGCTTCATATTTTGCAATAAATTACAAGCGTTGTGTCATCGCGCTTCTCTTTCTTCTCTATGCAGACAGTGACCGCGGTTTAGCTGTTGTCAGCATAGTTTTCCATTCGCATAATCGATTTAAACTTGAACTCGGCAAATCTCTTAATTGAAATACCTGTTCATGGTCGAAAATGACGCTACCATCGTTAGGTTAATTTTAACTAAACCGGACCTTTAACATATACACACAAAATACCATTATTTTGATACAAAACATAAATGCCCTTGACGTGATGCGATGATATGTTACGAATGTCAGTTCAATACATTGAAATATCAATTCAGTCAGTTCAATCGGTTGCAAAGGTCACGCAAGGTATACGTGTAATCGATAATAATGATCGCCGATGATTCAGCTAATGCACATGACAGTCATTGTTTTCTTCATAATTCTCCCGCCCTTATGTCAATTTATTTGCGTTGGCGTAGCGTGCCTTTTTCTTCCATACATCTTTATTAGCCGCCATGCTTTATTAAACATTTTTTTGCCCCTTATTTCGGTCAGTCTGGTCATCATCATCGTCATTGGCAGCCTTGTTCCACCCACTGATAAGTATAGGCCTCCTCCCTTGTGTGCTAATCTTCTGTAGGTCGTCCACAACTAAATATTGCCTAGGTTGTAGGTACCAAAAACTATGCTATGCGTTAGCAATTCTGATGGATGTCCAGAATAGGGCCACTGCCCACACCATGCAATGACGTCAACGAATACTGCTCGTGATAACGCTGATGTATCCCACGGTTTATCGATCGATAATTTTAAATCGACTTAGAGCCCACACACGCGTCCTACGATGTGCACTAATTCATAATTCCGAGTTATTTTTAGTTCGTCTATTTGGATGCTATTTCGAGCGAGACATTTGAAAGTTCATGTTGAATACATGAATTGTATTACGAATATTTTCTAAAATCACGCCTGTAAACCTAGAAGGGTTAGGCAGAGGTGTACATGTAGTACACCCACAGGTGCAATGTACAGTACTGCCGATCTATTATGTAAAAGAACCGTGAAAACTTAGGTGAAGTGAGCTTCAAGCGATCTGTCATCCACTGATGCTAGCATAATCTAATTGAATTGACACTATTGACAGCTACCTTAACCTACGATTTAACGGTGAGATTTTCACAGAATAGCACTACAGTTAAAGGTGTAATGTTTTCTAAATTGACAATAAATAGCATCTTTACATAAAAATGTAGTAACAAACAAAAGAGTTAAGTATTAGGTAGGTAGGTACGCAGTTACTACACGCTTTAACATTCTTCAAAAGTTAATTTTATTTGCACATAAATTCAAGTAGTATTATACTTATAGTCAAGTAGATAGTAGGTATAATTTATTAAAAGAATACCCAATAGACATAGTTACATCTCCCTACACCTCAAAAATCCATCAAAAAGCATAGAATTTTGACATCGCCTGCAAAACAAACCTTACCCGTTATCTCTATACACTAAACAATATTCGAGATAAATCAACGATAAGCTAAATGTCTTACAACCTCACTATATTAGCTAAATAAATACCAACCCGAGGCATTGGAGCGATAATTACTTAACTTTAATTATTTGCGCCATTGCCCAATTAACCCACTATAACAGAGAGGTTTAGGAGTACCTCGACCTCTAATTTTTCCGGAATTAGGGCTGCCCAAGGGTGTTACTACAGCCACACGATTGTCGTCGCATCGATGCCTTGATCTTCTTCGATCACATTTGGGAATAGCTCAGGGTGATCGATGATTTTGAGTCTTATATGCAGAACTGAGAGAGGGCGCGGTGGTTCAAGTGTTTGAAAGCTAGACACGCGCCGCATGTTGAACAAAACTTTGATACATCTTTGAACATGCCAGACCAGTAGTAGCCAAGAGATAATTTCTTATAAGGTTTGGAAATTCCTAAGTGCGGGTTATCTGTGCACCCATGGCAAGATTTTATAAGTCCTGTCTCCTAGATGTAGGAGAAACTTCTTTCCAAATAAAATCCTCATTAAGATAATCAGGTGAAATAATCTAACGATATAGAATTGACATCTCAAACGAAAAAAGACCAATCAAGAAACGATCTTAGGCATTGAAAATAACTCGATACATGTTCGTAGAACTATCCATGATTGACGTTGACAATTTTGGTTACCAATCGATTCAACGATGATCGATATTCGATCAGTGCATAAAATACACGCATCGATGGAATATCCATCGATCGATCATTGCTGAATAGAGTTGGTGTAATAGCATCGATGAATGGGTGTGGGTGTAAGAACTTCTGTGTGTTTAAATGATTGTCGTTTATAAGGCTTATCCAGGATCATTTTGGACATAACATTGTTTATTTTGACATTTTAATTATATTTTCTGACATTGTAATTAATCTTAATATCACTGTATTACTTTGACTTTAGAACTTGTATTTTGGACATAACAAATTAATTTTTATTTTACTTTTTGACATTTTAATTAATTTAGTGATGATTTGAATGTGCTTAACTTTTTTTTTTTATATATTTCTACGCCAGCAATGGTAGTATATGTGGAACATTATTAGTGTAAGATCTCAAAATACCATATACTTGAAAATAAATACATTATCATTATCATTATCATTATCAAAAACAATTCGGTGAAGTCCCCGAATTGTTATTTTATCGCTATCAAGTTTTAAAAGTAGCAGTTTATTAACTTATCTTGAAATTTTAATTATCTATCACAGTTATGGCAGTAGGCACTTATAAATAGATAATTCATCAATGGCTGAATTGATATGCACCTCCAGCGCACCGACCCGTTTCGAATGAATATTGAGCGTGAATTCACGTATGTTCCACTTTTATTCGTCTCCATTTTCCTTAACACGAACCAACGAACCACGTAAAATGCTTTATTAAACTGATAAGGGCAGCCCGAGTTTGAGATGCGAAGGCACGAGATATTGCCCCTCAGGCTATTGGGGCGATATTGCTCCCATGTTCCGACTAACAAAGAGACAACATCTTGCATATATCCACGATGATAAAAATCATATGCAAGACTTCTGCTGTGCGCTTCTGTACAGTGTGTTTTATCTCAGCTACACGGTAAAATAATAACGAGAGTTTCTCAATGTATTTCTAACAGATTTTTCGTTACCTTTGCAAAATAATTCCTTACGCTACGAAAGATAACAGCGGAAACATTATAAATATTTTCGTGTTTTCTTTGACTTTATTTCAGTGGCAGCCCTTACTCGTGACGTAAAATATATCGGTGTTATATTTTATTCGTCCATAAAACCTTATGACGCTTCTACGTTGCTAATGGGGTAAACCATGGTTTACTCACTCGAGCTTGAGATGACGATAACATAATCAGACGCATTCATTCATGGGGGCGAATGACCTTAAATTATTCCGTCGCTTGTTTAATTATTATTATTTATATGCAAATTGTATCGTGATTAATTTTTATTACTTGCTGATTATAAATCAAGCATTATCAGTGTTTTATAATCTGATTCGAAATGTTAATGGATTTAGGTATAATGGGAATCGAAGGCGGATACACATGCAACGATAATAATACGCAATCAAAACGAAGTTACATAAAAATGCTACGCCGTGCTACGCGCTATAAAATGCATAAAACTGTGAATCTGTTTTTAATTGCTCTTTCTACTTTAATTTTGACTATAAAATTCCAGGTTCCAGGCTTTTCAATTAGTGGACATTTTAAGGAGTTTCATATAATTTTATGGAGCTACGCTGTGCTACAAAGAGCTATGAAATGCATAAAATTGTAATTCTGTTTTTAATTTGATCTTTTTACTTTAATTTTTACTACAGAATTTAAGGTTGCCCTGTCATTGGAAATTATAAGGAGTTTCATAAAATTTTAAAATGCTACGCTGTGCTACGAAATGCATAAAATTGTAAAATGTTTTAAATTGCTATTTCAATTTTTATTTCAACTATAAAATTCAAGGTGGCCTTTAATTTGTAGACATTTAAAAGCATTTAAATATCATTTTAAAATATCGTGCTATGAAGAGCTATGATTAGTAGTAGTATGTGTAAAATTGTTAACTTCCCTTCTTTATCATCTTATGTAGTTTAATTTTGAATTATAATTTCCCGCCCCTGTTTAATTAATTAGACATTTCAATGGGTTTAGAGACAAGTTGTCAGTAGCAGGATAATAGGCGCCAGTCTGACTGTGTCATGGGATATCAGTAAACATCTCTTCACTAAGTACATACTGCTGACTCGCTATATTGACATAGTAGAAAAGAGTTCACGTACGTTTTGAGAGAAAAAAAAATACAAATGTTAAGTAAAAAAAAATCGTATAAAAGGCATCATCTATCGATACCTATTATAAATTAAAGTCGCCTTTCGTATGACCGCTAAACTTCACAACGGATTTTGATATAGTTTTCAACATTATTTAGATAATTTATTTATTTAAATACAATTAAGAAAATTCTGATGTTTTGTAAAGTCGTAAAAACCGTGCGAAGGGCATGTTAGCTAGTTCATTAAGGCGCTGAGCAGACGATGGACAATTAAATCGTCTGTTGAGCACCTATTATTATAATACCTAAACAAGAGGTAGAGTAGAAACGGATGGATGATGGTTAATTAAAGTTGAAGGTTATGCAAGTGCTTAAAAAGCGCATAAGCATCTTAAATGTAAATATATGTTGATTATTTAAAAATAGTTCTTGTAATATGTATAATTTTGTACCTACATTTATTTCGTTACACAGCTCCACATCAAAGTTGATTTGAGAAGAGTATCATGACGAGAAATAACTTCATTAATACAGGCTTAAATATTAAGGCTTAATATCTACACAGGGGCGCTAAATAGAAAGTTATTACTGAGTGCTGGGATGTCAAAGTTTCAAACCACGAGCCGTACTTAGTTATGGGCTAACGAGACAGTAATAAATTATAGGATTGCTTTTGAGGCAATATTTTAGCTTGATACTTAACTTACAATATAATATACCTACTTGTATTTAAGACTATCTTTAAACTTAAATTCCGAAAGTTATTTTAAGTTTTCTACATAATCCATACCTACTAATATTGGGAATGCGAAAGTAGCACTGTCTGTCGGTCTGGTACCTTTTCAAGCCTTAATAATAGATACTTTTATGACATTGGATACTTTTTATGCCGGTAATACGATCCAGTGGGATTATTTCTAAACTTCAGGCTAGCGACGGCGCGGCGTGGGCAAAAGTTAGTATGACTATACAATAGTACACCGAAGTTAGTATTATTTCCATAAAATATGTTCAAAGGTGGAAAAGTTTAAAACATTTCTACAACAAAGAGCCGTAAACTCTCTAGTTCATAAACGGCTCTAAACACAAAGCGTTCACATATAACACCGGTGTCAAAGCTTAAGTGCTAACAATAAGACAAATTGTGTGAGAACCTCCCCTTTCAGCCGGCCTTTCATAACTCTGTCTAAACTTTAAGGCTACCTCTCCATTGGAGCGGAGCGAGTAGGGGAAAAAGAGTGTGGGAGCAGAGCAGAGGAAGCACAGAGAACGCACAAAACCGCGGTGCATGAGCGACAAAGTTCACGAAGCGTAGAGTGAGTGGACACAACTCTGCATAATGTATTGAGAGCTGTGACCGCGATTGAAATATTTAAATCCGTTTTAAATCCGCTGTCCGCTAAAGTGGAACGGAAACGATCATTTATTATAACTCTATTCAGTTAATGTTTTTCTAGCTCTATACCAACTTCTCTCCGCTCCTGTCCGCTCCAGTGGATGGACAGCCCAATAGGGCTTTGAGGCCCGCTCTCACGCGACACATACATACGTCTTAGTTACGCCAATGGTCGCTACAGAATAGAACAATACCATTCGACATTGTCAATGAACAGATATATGGGAACAAACCGATACGAGTTACAATAGTCGATAGTTCCACATTCTTGACGGTACAACTATCCACAGTTTAATTCAACAAAATACATATGAGACAAGTTATATAAAGTTGACATTACTAGTATTTTTAATTAATATTCATAGGGGTGTGACAAAAATGACAAGCTTCCGGAACATTAATTACTTGGTCATTAATTTATACCTCTAATTATGAACGTATCTACTAAGCATTACATGCAAATGTGAAGCTTAATGTACCTGTTAATTAGATTACATCGGTACCTTATTGAGTTTAATAGACACTAACGAGACATAATAGAATTTTTCTTGATTTCAACTTTTAAAGGCAAATCTGCCGTTGAGCGGATATCGATTTGTATTTTGACTGCTTTGTTCTTTTTGAATTAAATGTGAGCAGATTTTAAAAGATAATTATAATCTCTGTTGTATTCGATTTCAATGTGTGCTGAAACCCCATTATGCTGTAGAGCAGGTAGAAAAACAAGATGCTTTGTTTCAAACGTGATAATTATGGCACGTGAAGAAAAACAGCATGATTCTGCATTTTTTTTTCTTATAAAGTCGTGGTTTGCTAGTGTTGCTACACCTAGTTAATATGACTTCGACAATAGTCGGAAGTAGATGTCGTTTTGCAGTTATCTTTGAAATTTAAATCACAACCCATTAAATATTCATCATTGTTACCAACATCCATTTTAATGAGAATCTCGGTAGATGTATTTATATTTCGTCAGTTACTTGGAAAATGCAATAATACTACTCAAGTAGGTACAACTACATACCAACCTATAAATAAAGTGTACTAACTTAGTATACCTACGATATTGTAGATAACGAAATCGAAATGCCATTGTTGGTTACGTAGATACCTTTGTACCTAATATCGTATTTCTTAATTGTTCCGTTCAGCAAAATTCAATGTCTGATTAAACAAAAATCGTGCAACATTTATTACCTAACAGTTTAATCAGCTGTTTAGAAAATAAACCGCACGAATCCAAAATAATCAGTAGAAAGTAAAAATAAACATTAGGTACACTCGATAAAGTTAAAAATACCGTACCCTACTGACCGGCCCATTAGGGCAAATTGCGTAAAAAGTTTCGAGTGCGGTCTGCGTCCCGAAATACATGGGCAGAGTTCCCGGGATCCCAGGTTCACAGACCGGGAAGCATGCGACAACGGTCGGCAGACAGCGGCGGCACGGCTACTTATTATACGATGCATGTAAACGTGCGCCACGTGCCCACTACCAATGTAAACGTGATTTGGACCGATTTCAATGTTACGTTACACTAATAATGATTATGCTTTTTCACATAATAGCGTTATACTCATCTGGATTAATTTGTAGTCAGAATCGCGTGGAAAATCGCCCATAAAAACCACATAAATTTACATAACGTACTCGAATACAGTACCTAATGGTTGTTGTAACTTTCTATCTAATCGGTTCGCAAAAACGGTGTAGATTCAAACTGCCGAATTTGACTTTTACGATAAATTATTCTGAAGTCAATTTATTATCAGCAGTTTTTGAACAAACATTTATCAGACGGGATCAATTTATTTTGTTCGAAGTTTTCGAATTTAACTTGTAATTACAAATTATATATTATTATATATATTATACCTAGTTTTTTTTTTTCAATAACCTGTGGTATCTACATCGCGACTTGCGAACTACGCACCAAAGACTTCTTCACACAAATCCTGCATCGCGCAATCAGAGTTTACCACGCAATCAACATAATTACTTTTAATTAACTTCCCGACATCAATCGTCGGGCAGTAGCCCGCCAGACACGACACCAGCCTGGTCAGAGGGTGGGTGAACTTTACACCCTGTTCCTCATACCATTATAAACCATTAGGTACCTACACAAAGAAAGTTAGGTACTTTAAAACATAAATAAAACCGGCCAAGTACGAGTCGGACTCGCGCACGAAGGGTTCCGTACCATTATCTATAAAAACGGTAAAAAAATCACGTTTGTTGTATGGGAGCCCCCTTAAATATTTGTTTTATTTTAATTTAATTATTTATTTTAAAGTGAATATGTAACCAAATATTCTGTGAATATTTCAAGCGTCTACCTGTTGTCGTTTTCAATATCGAGCAAAAACGAGCAAAAAGATCACGTTTGTTGTATGGAAGCCCCCTTATATACAGATATACATCACCTGTGAAAATGTCAACTGTCTAGCTATCACGGTTCATGAGATACAGCCTGGTGACAAACGGACAGACAGATAGCGGCCTTGCCTTAGTAATCCCGTTTTACCCTTTGGGTACGGAACCCTAAAAACTAGTCTCCATCCATCTTATATTATTTACTGTTGAGACATTAAAAATTAAAACATAGGTACTTCGCAAAGAATGGAGATCTGTCATTATGTATTATGAAACAAGGATTTACGTAATTGCCAGTTACCTAGATAATTATTATGTAGCAGATTCATTAGGTACATTGTAGGCCTTGTTTTAAGGTTATTAACAGCCTTCTTCCGCAATCATGAGACTTTAATAATTCAGGTTCCGAGATTGACTGGAGCACAGTTTGGCCTCATAATTAAGTTTTTTTAACGCGATAGTACCTACTCAGGCCTTGCTAAAATTTTGTACAAAAAGTGAACGCTCGAAAACAAATGAACGAGTCCCAAACCTTTTGTTCCTTTGGCGAACACAATAGTTAATTAGGATACTGTGAATTGTCTGCAAAGTTTTGTTGAATTGAATTACTATTAAGCAACGATTGTTC
The DNA here is from genome assembly GCA_947522985.1 of Lithophane socia. NCBI lineage: Eukaryota > Metazoa > Arthropoda > Insecta > Lepidoptera > Noctuidae > Lithophane > Lithophane socia. The sequence goes on along the minus strand of OX383258.1, from coordinate 7,065,550 downwards.
AATTGATTCAATTCGTATCAACGATTTTTTTGCCCTATAAACTCAATGTAAGCAACTCCTGCATGCGCAAAGGCATGCATAGCTGTAGTTTGCAAATTGTTCGACATTTGCGTCAATTAACTTAGATAGGTACGCAAAGTTGATGTTACGCAACAAGGCTGGAATTCTCTCGGCTATATAGCCTCCATTGGCATTATAATACTCAGGTCTACCATGACCATTGGAATAGTCTGAATACTACATACAACTGTTTACCTATACATAGTAGTTTTACAAAGACATAATATTATGGTTTACTTAGTCTAATCGGATAAGCACAGAACCCGTCGTAATGGCGGTGCTTGGGGGAGGTCTAAGTCCAGGGGGCCAAGTCTACTAATTTACAAACGTGTCAGTGGTCTCGCAATGATGAGTTTTTGACAGATTTTGTATGGCATATCTGTCAAAAACTGATCATTGCGAGACCACTGACACGTTTGTAAATTAGTAGACTTGGCCCCCTGCAGTGGATGATGATGAATCGGATAAGCACAAAAAGACCGCACATTTTCGAACCAAACTCGCTTTTATTAGTTTCAGAAACGTGCTATAATGCTGAGTAACGTATCTCATTTATTTTAACACACATCGTTTCACACATTACGAGGCCACTTAAAATCGTACTCAAAAAATCCAACGCAGACACTTACCTAAGAGTCGGTTGAAACCCTAATCGGGATGTCAATCACAGCATAAGTGCCCAGCACTCGACTCCAAGTATTCACATCGTTTTACCAGTTTATGGCCAAACTGACATCGCAATCTCACTATTTCTGTTCAAAGCCAGACCCAAGCCTATCGACGGGTAGAACAAAAAAATAAAAGTAATTTTCCCTACTCTTATAACGAGGACTAATGTCGGTCGCCAATAGCTTTTGCGACAACACTAGATCCAAGCGGTTCATTATCCCGTATCCCGCCTTTTACGCCGAATTCGGGATTTCTGGAAGGGTCCGACAGTTTTTCCTCACATTAGTCTCAAATGCTGTAATTAATTGACGGATTTTGTTCGCAGCTGTCGTCTAAGTAAGTGTAGAAAATGGACGATAGCTCGTTTTTTTTGTAAGGCGAAGACATGGACGAATCGCAATGTAGCTACGATTATTTATATTACGAATCCGACAAAAAAATTAGGCATCCTCTCCACTCTCACTAGGTTATGATCAGCAAAAGTATGAAAAATGCTTCGATTTACACATGAAACACTTGGTGGTTAAGATTAGCGTAAGTATGGATGTCGGCGTAGCCCTTGGTTGTATCGGCGTCAAAACTTTAAAAACGTCGGCGTCAAATACATAAATCATACATAAAATACCATCACGCTTGAATTCCCCGAAGGGTTAGACAGAGGTGTAGGTACCTATTGTACAACCACATTACCACCTAGCTTACCGTATAGATATTGATGTCCCAATCCCAACCGTAAATGAAACGTGTAAAACAATAACTCATGTTGCTGTGTTTTGTTTCAGAATGCCAGCGCTCCGGCTGCTGGGGCGAAAATGGCTGGCAGCCTCCGACGATCTCGTGTTCCCCAGCATCTTCGAACTACTCTTCAGATTTGTTTGGTATGTACATTTATATCTTCTCTTTTATAACGGCCAGTTTTAACACCCAAGTTCTAGTCAATAAAGTTCTAGTTCTGACTGACAATTTCACACCTTGCTAAATCTGTACATTTTTTTATTAATCTAGGAGAAGATAGTGCAATGGTATTATTTTATGACCCAAATATTACAATTATAATTGTAGGACCTAAAAATTTTGAGGTTGGCTGAAAGCCTCAAAAAAATAATAGATTTCATTAAAATCGAAGATACAAAACCTCTTTTCTTTATAAATTAAATGGCTGACCTATTTGTTTCTTCAGCAATACAAACCAGCCATCGAATGGTATTTTATAAGACCTAAATGTAATGATAACATTTTTAAGGACCTAGAACATATTGCAACTGGCTGACCACCTCAATCTGTGTTCTCTATCAAAAAAGGCGTTAGGCAGGGATGCATCCTCTCACCTCTGTTTTTCAATGTGTATGGAGAGTATATCATTAGGAAAACTCTTGACGGCTGGGAAAAGGGATTTGCTGTTGGTGGAAAGCGCATTTCCAATCTGAGGTACGCTGACGACACCGTTCTCCTTGCTACAACATTTGGCGACATGAAGGAGTTATTACACAGATTGGAGGTGGAAAGTGGCAAATTAGGGCTTGCAATAAATAGGCAGAAAACCAAGCTTATGGTGATAGATCGTGCGGGAAAGCTATCGGGCGCCCATAACATCCAAGGCATCGATGCTGTGGACAGTTTCGTTTATCTGGGCTCTAACATTAATAATGAAGGCAGTTGCGTCCCAGAAATAAAACGGCGGATAGCCATGGCTAAAGATGCTGCGACACGCCTCCAAAACATCTGGAAAAATCGTGGTATAAGCTATAAAACGAAAACCCGATTGGTCAGAGCACTAGTCTTCCCGATTTTCCTCTTTGGAGTTGAGACGTGGACAATCCGAGCAAGAGAAAGACAGAGGATAGACGCATTCGAAATGTGGTGCTGGAGGCGGATGCTCCGAATTCCATGGACAGCCAAACGCACAAATGTGTCTATTCTTTCCCAGCTCGATATCAAGACCCGATTGTCCACAGTTTGCCTACAGCGTATTTTGACCTACTTCGGCCACATAATGCGAAGGGGAGATAGCAGCCTAGAAAAGCTGGTCATTGTCGGCAATACCGAAGGAAAGAGAGCGCGAGGCCGGTCGCCAACACGATGGTCCGACCAAGTAAAAGAAGCTACATCCTCGCGCACATTTCAGCAGGTGGTGATGGCAACTTTGGACCGGAGTCGATGGAGGCAGATTGTCCGTTTAAAGGGGTCCAGTGACCACGATCCTCAGTAATGAGGGACCGATTGAAGAAGAAGAAGACCACCTCAAAAAAAATACAGATACCATTACATAACGAAGAAACAAAAACTTTTTTTTTATTAAATGGCTGATTCTATTCGTTTTTTCAGCAAAACCTGCCAGCCATCGTGTGGTATTTGTAAAAATCTTTTAAGAAGTATTTTTTAAGACCTAATTGAAAGAGCTTGGGTTGAGTCTATAAAAAAATGCGATATTATAGCTAGGATATAGGATATTTTGTCTAAAATAATAGCAGTTTAATTATTTTAGTATCCTCAAACTAATTTCTTGGTTAAACAATAAATTGATCACCATTCAATCAACCGCAGTAAAATAAAATAAAAAACTTGATTACAATTGCGAATACATAGGTGGCGATTTTTTATCTGTTGAATTTAAAAATAACGCGGGAAACCAAATATAATCTATCCCGTGTAAAAAAATCGTCGAGTTTTTATTTACTTTTGGTACTTTATAAATAGTTAAATCTAGTCAAGTGTCGGTCGACTCTCGAACAGAGTTTGGTAAAATAAAATTTTTGTGCGGTACTAAAACATCCATTTAATCGAATAAGTTGTGAAAATAAAATAAACCACAAGATTCAATGATCGTGATATGATTAAGTACAAAAAAGTGTAGCACTTCTACGTGTTTTTTTCACAGACCTGAAAATTACAACGAAATATAGGAAATGTCATAATTTATTTCATATTTTCTTTTGTATGAGCTTCTTTGGTTACCATATTCCCAATTTTGTCGAATTCTCATCAAAGTAATCTTCGTCTCGGAGTCATAGTAACTTGCAGATAACGGAGTAGATCTTATTGACCATTTTACAAGATCTGGAAGTATATAAATCGGTATTCCTTGATTTATGTTCCGGATTATCCTACGCAACTTTGCCTGTACACCTATCAAAAATTCCCATGTAGAAGTAGGAGAACTTTTTACGTCCTAGAGTTTCATAAAGATCCCTTTATTCAATGTTATAAGGTTACAAGCAATAAGTTCTCACTTTTAGGGTTACGTTATAGGGTTACTTTTAGGGGTATTACTAAGCTAAGACTTCGCTGTCTGTCTGTCCGTCTGTCACCAGGCATCTCATGAACCGTGATAGTTAGACAGTTGAAATGTTCACAGATGATGTATTTCTATTGCCGCTATAACAACAAATACTAAAAAACAGAATAATATATATGCTCCGATACAACAAACGTGATTTTTTTGCCATTTTTATAGATGGTACGGAACCCTTCGTGCGCGAGTCCGATTCGCACTTGGCCGGTTTTTTTATGATCGGCACCTTATAAATATGCTTGTTTGTTTGTCCGTCGCCTTGAAAGAAATATGACAAAATATAACTGGCATACTGGCATAGTTTTGAATAATCATCGATAATTAGCCTCAGATAGAGCTGTTTTTGAACTTACTTCCGTTGCGTCGACCACAAGTGTGTATGAGGACATCTCGGGCCAAGAAGTTACATCAGTGGCTCACTTTCACCTAGCCACCTAGTTAGATAAATTAAATCATACTGCACGAACTAATCATCCACAGATCATTAGTTCGTGTTTATAGTATCATATGTCTAATACTGTATAATGTCATGCATACCTGTCCTTTGCATGGCTACTGAAATGCCTATTTTAGATGTTAATTAATTGAATTGTAAGTGACTGTGCTGTTGGTTTGGTTATGTTAAATATATAAATATATATTTAAACTGAAGTCGCGTCTACACGCTAACAAAAACTAAACAAACATAGCTACTACATCCCGTATAAAATTCTTTTGTTTACGTCAATCACGGAATATCATATACCTATCTTCAGTAACTTGATAAAAACAAGGGGAGATGCAATATACGCGATAAAACTGTTCCGCATACAAACTTTGCCAATAAAACGGATTCCCTCAAGTATTAACCGATAAATAAAGTTCGATATAAGGGTCTTCGTGAACAACTTTTGACAGCAAATATAAAAACAATGAATGGAAAATAAAATCTCAGAAATCTTCAAACTTAGAACAACGAAATAATAAAAGGAAGGAAAGCTGTAAATATCTTGAAAGAAATTAATTTACTCTTCCTTCGGTAAACTCGATAACAAAGATGAACTTAATGAAGGTTTTGATTCAACAAAGCGTGATTTTTCACTGAATTGAATAATAATAAAAGTTCTGAGAAATGTTGAAAAGAAAATGTTCGTAAACCTATTAACGGTTGAATGTTCTTAGAACGTGATATAATTTGAGAAACCCGATTTAAGGGTAAACATCGTCTCGATTTGTTGATCAAACATGGCGCCCAGTCCTTCGGGTCTCGTACCTCACTTGTTGCGAACCACATTAATATGAATGAGCTTTCGCTCTCGATATTGGCTCGCAATTTCTCTGCACTACAGCCGACCTTCGAATCTCTGTCTGATTGCCTCGTAATGGATTTTAAATGATCGCAACATCCAACGTTTGATTGACCGTGCTACGTATATCGCCTGACTTATGTAATGAGGGTTCTCATTCGTTATTTTAAAATTAGTTTTATAGAAGAAAAAAAGAGGAAATGGTTACGATTGTTCAAACTCCAATTTAGGTCAAATGGCAAAAATTCAGTATTCGCGCCTTTGTAGTGTAGATTTGTTTCTTCATGTTCATTCACATTTGTTACAATGCCATTCTCTTTGTTGACAATCCTATCAACAAGATATAAATAAAGCCGACCATCATAGACGTTTGCTGTAAAATACAGTGCGGCTTCCGTTTCATTTGGTACGGTATGCCATCATTCATCAGAGATGCATTAGCATTTTTATTTACAAGATATTTCAGCGTGATTTAGGTCACAAACACTTTTTGATGTTTTGCGAGACGTCAAAACAATGCTCTTTGTGGTAGTATTATGTTTTCAACGGCTGAAGCTGTCTTTGAAACGGTACACAATCATCTTTATGATACAAAACAGTACCTCCTTGAAAACGCTTACAATACTCAGGGCCCTGAGAAGTTTCGGGCTAACAAATTACTGTTTAATTTGTTTAATCCATTAATTTATAATGCCAGTTTCAGGATTGGATTTATTAGTCCTAAATAGAACAGCGCTTCTTATTATTTATGCAGTGCCTGTTCAACAAACAGTCACTCCCTAAATCGTTTGATAAGGGTCCGAACTCTGAAAGTTATAATCGAAAGTAAATGTCTTAAAACAGTCGATTTTACCCCTTTCTTTTTGTTCGCAGGCTAGTTCTAATAGCACTGGTTGTGGAGGTCCTGTATCCAGTAACATGGCAGTGTCAGTCGGAAGGTTGGCATGGCGGCGCGTTCGTGAGGCTGTACCTCTGCGCAACGCTGACGCTGCAAGCAGCACTTATGCTGCTGTTGGCAGCACTGGCTCTGCAGTCAGCACGAGGGACTATCACCGACATCGATGCTAGGAAGATGGTGTCACCACTGCTTCTTATAAAGTTAGTTGGTACTCTTTATTAGGAAAATAACGATAACCTAGTTATTCTTTTTAACTGATTTAAAAAAAGGAGGAGGTTTATATCACCAGTAATAGCTCTAGAAAACGCAGCTTCTCTAAAAATCCTATAAACAACTTAGGTATAATTAAGCCGCAACTTTTGTAAGTAATACTTTTCCTTTCCATTTCCAACACTTGAACTATTTGAGCAGCTATAGAAAGGATTCTACAGATCAGCTTTACTTAGAATTAAAATTAAATAGAAGCCTACTTCCTTTAAATTAAATGTAAAATTGTAATAAAATTCATAATTCTTAATACATAATTCCATAAAATTATTATAAAACATTTACATAACAAAACGTTAGAATAGAATTAAAAGCACTCACAGAACCAGTCCATTTGAGCTCTATGGTAATGAATAAAAGCGGTATGCGTGACCGAGAGCTCCCGAAAGGGCTTTATATGAGATCGCAAAATAAATAATACAGACGACGAAAATGTTTACTTTTCTTTTTATAGCAAGAAATCAAATAAAAACTCGTACCTAATAATCGCTTGTTTGTTGTTATACGCTATATAGATAAATAAACATACCTATGTTAGTTAATCATTTTCCATCATAAGATAAACAGTTGATGCCGCTTGTTTACGTTTTCAGGTCGGATAGAAACGTTATAAATATAACCGTAAACACCTAACGCTCCTTCATTTTCTCTCTTAACAAAACGTAGTTAATATTACTTTCTCTATTCAACGCAGCTAGTGCATTAGGAGTGGCAATAGTTTCTAATCTGAGGCGCTAATAACCTACAATAGTTGAGCACACTCACGACACCGCCGACAATCATTTACTAAGAATAAAACTCATGTAAGTGTACCTACAGTGTGAGAGCTGTGATGGCCCAGTGCTACGAGTTGGAGGTCGTGGGTTTGAAATAAAAAAGGGACTTTAATAAGTGTATCCATCACCACTGCTCTCGAAACGGTGAAGGAAAACATCGCGAGGGAACCGGCATGTCCTAGAAACAAAAAAATCAAAGATATGTGAAATCTACCAACCCGCACTTGGCCCGCGTGGTGAATTACGGCCCACTCCCTCCTGTGTCCCAGCAGTGGGAACATTATAGGCTGATTATGAGCATTAAGTGTACACTTCCAGACAAAGAAAAGTGTTCGTCAAAATTGTGAAAACTTTTATGAGCGAATTGCGGAATTGCCATTAGACTCGAAAGTTTTAGAAGTAGATATGTATGTTAAGTTCCGCATTTTTTTGTGCTCGCATCGTACACCTGGCACACATTTCTATTTCCTGGCTAGATTTGATTCGGTACTTATGTAAAATGGGACGTTAGAATTTATTAATAGTTGATTCATTGATGTTAGACATTCATAAAAGTCTACGTATGTATTGTATTTCAACCTCGTTTTCTTTATGTAATCGCGAATGCGTGAATAATAATATTTACGGCTTTATTTCTTTATAAAGTGGGATGCTCGACTGTTACAATGGTGGGCGTAATATTCTTCACTTTTATGAGGTAAAACTAATATAGATGTGCCATTTTTAGCCTCTGAGAGTGTATTTATAGGCAGTGTGCATAATAATGAATGAAAATTATGTCCACACCGCGATAACAATAGGTAATAAAATGATTTGTTTATATCTTTGTCTTCAATCTTGACCTACTATGCCTTTGTTTATATTTGACTGAACAGTTAAACTCTGTGAACTATTGTGAAAGAAATAGGTGCCGAACCGAAAACAATTTGTCTAACCAGTTATTTGTAGGTAAGAAATTAATAAGAGCTATAGTGTTAACTGGGGTTAATTTATTTAATAACTGACACCAGATATTTTTACATTTAATTATATTTCTAAACCACCGTAAAATTATTAAAGATTTTATCATAAAGGGACAATATTGTTCAAATTAAATAAACCAGCGAAACTGGTTCACGTCTACGGAGTTTTGCTGGTTAGTTTAATTTACCCTACATACAATCATACATATCTCACCAAATGAATATTTCTAGTATTGAACATTCCTATCAAGACTGCTTACGAGCACTCACAAATAAATTTTTATTACAGAGTGCTGCTGGTGTTCCCAGAAACGGCCCTAAACGTCATGGGTACCATGTGGATGTTCTGCGAAGTAATACAATGCTCCGTCGAGGATAAGTTCTCCAGCATAGTCATACAAAGTGAGTTAATATTTCACCCTCGCAGTGTAAATTAGTCCACCCTTTGTACGCTGCCTTTCAGCGCGATACAATGAACGGCTTTTAACGTCAGGATTGTACATTTTGTATGATTTATTCCCTTTTGTGAATGATTTAATTATTCATTATATGTTTCTAAGTGTTTCTTGTCGCCAATCAAGGCTTGGTTTCGGGTTCTTAAGTACTTAATGGAGCTTTTCGATTACATGTATGGTTTGTAAAATAGAATGCAATCATATATACAATGGCCGATTCTTATAATTTACGGACCGTTATTGGTTAAAAATAAGACTCTATTGTATCTTTACCAATAATTAAGCAAAGATCTCATAGCTTTGCATAATAGACTCTCCCTCATAGAACTAGCTGTCATAGGTAAAATTAGCTTACGAATCTACACAGGGTTATTGGTAAAACACCAACAACCTCTTAAGGAGTCATTGTACTCATCATTATGAAGAACTTTTACTATGGGAACAAATATGAAATTGCGAAAAAAAAACAGCTGTTCCGTACATTTTGACGAGTATCCATAGTTGATGAGTGTAGTATGCTGCAATTGTTTCAGCTGTAAAAGCTATTAATTAACACAGTTTCTGAAACCCTGATGAAGTGTATTCAATTTCACTGCTGTGTGGTTTGCGGGATTAACAACAGGCAATCAATGCACATGCATTTTGAATACCTACTGAATTAAAAAGGCTTTCAAACCGGTATAGTTAGGAGTATTCAATCAGTCGCCGTATGCATATGGACAGTCTATATTTATTAGGCACAATCCTATCGATGGCGCCTACTAAACATATACTGTACCACAGATGAATACAGATAGTTCACTCCGCAACACCGTTTCAATAAAAAGCGACTCTTGCTACGACACAATAAATTGCAATTCAGGTCGCACAGCGCTCATTACCTACAGTTACATTCACCTAGAAGTTGCCTCTCTTTTTATCGCGTAACTCTTATATCTGCTGACTACGTTTCGCTCACTGAATTGGCCCGACGAGACGAGCCCACCGCCGCGTACTTGTAGCTTCATACCTAAAATGCTGAGTTAACCATCTGTACTCATCTGTAACTATACACAGCACTACACACACATCATGTACTTGCTACACCTAACATTAAGTATAGGCATGATGTTTAATGACCTCATTTCATAACTTCTTTCACAGGTCGCCCCCTATTACAACTAAAAATGACTGACGAAATGTGGGTGTATTAAAGGTGCACCTCTGCCCATCCCTTCTGGGATTACAGGCGTGATGTTATGTTATGTTCTTTCACAGGTATAGTCCTATTCAACTGGGTACAACTTGGCCTCACTGTGTTCGGTCTATTCATGGTGTTCGATCCCCTGGGTTCAGTGAACTATGGTGACATGCAAGATACGCCCAACCAGGTTCGACATCATAGGAAGGTCACAGGACTGTGGTCCAGAAGATTCAGATGGGCTTTCTGCTGGTTGAAGAGAGATGAACATGGGAAGGAAGCTTTTCAACAAGTTGCAGGTAAATAATATGAATAAGACAAGTCTACCTTACTTCTTATAGTGCAGCTTATATGTATAATAAACCTAAAATTGATTTAGTTAATTTTACTGTCGAGCCTGAACCATACAAAGGTATAATGTAAACAATAAGAAACATACTAAATATGCCAATGTATCCTAATCCTAACTTTAATATTACCATATGCGAAAGTGAGTTTGTTTGTTATGCTTTCACGCAGAAACGGCTAAACCGATTTGGATGAAATTTGGCATAGGGGTAGACCGTGACTTGGAGAAGGACATAGGCGTACGTTTCATCCTGGATCGCAGACGAAATCGCGGGCAACAGCTAGTTTGTTATATCCCATAAATGTCTGCTAATAAAGATTGGCATCCAAATAAAAATTATATTAAATTGTTCAACTTACTAGGTAGATATTGCCAACTAATTTCATTCGTTCTTGGAAAATCAATTGTTGACTCCAATAAAGTAATCCTAAATCCTTAAAATGATTGTACTTCCCAACCTCTATACTCGTGTAATAGGTGTCTTCAGATAAAGACCGGAGATGACCTTTTTCCTGCCCGGAAATGACGTAGCAAAGAGCTATACAAATCCATCATTAATATAGTTAGCGACCGGAAACACTGACGGTATTCTGAGAAGACCCGTTTCTTAAGAGACAATAGTTTCTTCGAAGGTTTGTGACACATAAATAAGTTGTTAGATTTCGTATGTTTTAACCCGAACACCAAAGTTTAGTTGAAACTGCAAATATACTGCAGTTTGAACAGAAAACCACCTAGCGTGCTTTTCGCAAACTGAGAAAGTATTCAGAAGATACACCTTTATGTACACGTTTACCTTTCTCTATGAGAAATTAACAGGCACTTACATTATTTCTTATCAGCATTATCATTCCATTACATTATTATAATTCCGGGAACATATTTGGTTACGTGAATGTAAGTGCAATAACCGACCTTTTCGCCCTACTAGTGTTCCGCTCTGATTACGGAAATCGCGTACCTACTCAATAATGATCATTGCCATTTTACATGACTGCCTTCTTGATTGTTTTCCAAAAATGAATACGTATTTATAGAAACAATCATTATACCTAAGAATATTAATGTATAATATAAAACATTGATCAGGCAGGGGCCATAGTCCTTCCATAGTTCCAGGTTACCAGTCCACTTTAGCCATCCAAACCCATAGTTCAATATCATTGTTTTGTTTCCATATCCTGCAATAGTCCTACACCAACCGGGGGTTGTACTTGGGTGCCCTTGCAGAGTGTAAACAGGGATAATCGTCGTTTGGTGCCCCATTTCATTATGGATGTCGGGACCCCAGGGTCCCGAGATAATATGTTAAATTGTTAACTGTAATATTGTTTTTACACTTCAAAAGCGTGTAGAACTTTAAATTCAAGATACTCTCTAATGCAACAAGTAACGGAAATACCATTACCAAGTTTCGCTTTTATAAAGTAAATCTTTTAAATTCCAGCCAAAACCAACTTTTGCAAAGTACCGTAGTTGAAATAAAAAACTGTTTATTCAAACAGATACTTACAGCTTTGCGCAATTTATCTGCCATCAAAATGAGAAAACTTTACGAACCGCCTCATTAATGCAATCCTCAGGTTGTATTTTATTGTTTTTCCTGGAAGATTTGTAGGGTTGAAATTTTACTTTTAAATAATGAATGATAAAGTCAGAGAATGATTAATGCACTACTCTTTCCGTCTGGGTTTATGTAGGTCTGTATACCAGATTGAAAGAAGACGGGTTGTCTACTTCTCTCATATTGCCACGAAATATTTGAGATACTATTCAGAGTGGACACCAGACGTAACTAATAAGGCCGCCTTGCACCACTAATCACTAAATACGTTTACCGCTAAACGTATTTTAAACATCGCTCTGTTTCGAGTGTATGTCATAGTTCGACGAACAAGTGTGCAACATGTCATTATGGTCGACAAGTTCCGCCAATCGTTTGAAGATAACAGACAGAATTATGTTCTAAATATGGTTAGCGGTAAACGCATTAGGTAAGTGATTTGTGACGCAAGCAGACCTAAGTTTAAATATCCACCAGCAAATGCTATGTATTAAATTGAAAGCCCTATTTAACTATTTTATTTTTCCAGCTCTACTCAGCGCCCTATTCCGTTCAACGGACCTAGTGCCATCAGACGTGGTCGCCGGCTGCGTCCTCCTAAGAGTTCGGCAGAAGAGAGAGACAAGAGAAATGAGAAGGATCCAAATGCTGAACGACGAAGAACCGATTTACACCACGGATGTGAACAAGATATTCTCAGAGACCCCTCCGTGGATGAACCTGGAGGATGCTTTGCATTACCTAAGGCTGTCCATAGCAGCATATGGATGGCCGTATGTGCTGTATCGCCACTGCTTCACCGGTTTCTGTAAACTGGCGAGGCATCTGACTTGCTGTTGTTGTCGGTAAGTTCCTGCTGATTCTTTCTTTAAAACTTTCGTGTTCTTTTGTTTTTGTTTTAAGCGCGGGACGGTTGAGTTGATACCTACACGGGAAGTAAAAAAAAATATTATTTATTTATTATAATATTTTTTATAGTTAAGTTTATGTTTTTTTTTGTTGCTGAATTAGTTAGTAGGTATCATTATTACACGTGGCCGTATCATATTAAGCGAATTAATAACAAAACTATATCTAACACATTAATTCCTTGTACATAAAGTACACGTGACGAGTCCTAAATATGGCTTCCCTTTTCCGAAGAAAGTCTATTCTCTCTTATCAAGAAGTTACAATAGATCGACTACTAATTATGGAAGTCCATACATAGATACATAAAGTTATTATTAAAGCTATATTATAGCCTATTGATAAAGCTTCTATTGTAATACTTCCGTCATATAACAATACCCACTTTCAGTTCAAGCAATCGTGGGCAATTGTCTCAACGCTATTATGCTAATCCTACATCGGTTTATCTGTTCAAAGAATATTATAGTTATGTTTTATCATTTATGGAAATATTTCTTATAGAGTTCCTTGAATGATATCGGCGAGTTAGCGATATAAAACGGTTGCTAATAGGCACTTAAGTTAAGTTATTGTCTCTAATAGTCAAGATAAAGATAATAATAGCAGGAATATGTCTAGTTCTTGTTGTAGAACGAAGTTTGATACGATATTTGATTGACTATCGTTCAAAATAAAATGAGAATGTGCGAGACGTGAATTATTTATGGAAACTGCACGTTAGTCATAGCACGCACGAAACAATACGGTCTGATGTCATCGCTGATCATGCCTATTGATTTATTTCGGTAACGATTCCAAGATATTGAGGTAGATATCCCATGAAATCCTAATCCTAATAATTATCCTAACTATAATACCTATTATAAATGCGTAAGTGAGTTTGTTTGTTTGTTACGCTTTCACGTTTAAACAGCTGAACGGATTTAGATGAAATTTGGCACTTGTAACATGACCTGGGACATAGGATACTTTTTATCCCGATATTCCCACGGGATCGAAACCTACGCGGGTGAAACCGCGGGGCGCAGCTAGTATTAGATAATGATCATTACAGGCAAGCAATGTAAAATCAATAATATTTAGGAAATTCTCTTTTAAACCCATTTCCTAAGTTTAACAACGTTAAATCTCCATAACAATTAATTTGACAAGTTTTTACCGTTCATAAATCCTTATACATTAGTAAGATTTACTGTTACTGCCATCGATGGATGTTTTTCTATTAATTTACGAGTATCATCCAGGATTGCAATTGATCCTGATAAATGGATCCTCATTTATCATCCTGCACGTTGCAAAGCTTATCCTCGATATTCCAATAAATAATTACATTTCATCCCGTCATCAGTGTTTTATGGAATTAGGATTTGCTGATATATTAAATTGATAATTGACAACAAAGACTACTAAGTTTCTACTTATATTAGACCACTACTAACTTGTCTAAATTTTACAACTATGTTTTACACGAGATTATCTTTTACACGAGAGCAGTGGTGACCCAGTTGTAACGGCCTCAACGAGTTGTAGGTTTGAACCCACACAGGCGCTTTACTTTGAGTAACTTATTGTCATCACCACTGCTCTAAAAAACGGTGAAGGAAAACATCGTGAGGAAACCGGCACGTTCTATAACCAAAAATTCGAAGACATATATGACATCTACCAACCCGTACTGGGCCCGCGTGGTGGATTACGGCCCACTCCCTCTCACCGAGAGGAGGCCTGTGTCCCAGCAGTGGGAAAATTTTAGGCTGATTAAATTTTGTAAATGTAGAATTCATCTAATAATGTGTAAAGAGAATAATATGGATACTAAAAGTAGGAAAAGTTAACAACACACGTGGCATGACTAACGATAAACACATTTGTAAAAAAGGCCAAGTTCGTGTGACGGTAAAAGTAGCGAGACCTACCAGCCCACGGGCCACGCGGTCAAGTTCAGCTTCATTTGCATGTTTTCCAAACACAACAATATACAAAGTACCTACTTTGTTAAAAAACAACAAGCTTGTATTGTATTGTGTCACGAAAATGCAAATTTTAGCACTCAGAGTAATTTCTGGTTGGAAAAGCAAAAACTCGATTACTATTTCAAATTATTTTTAACGAACGATGAATTTATGAAAACTTCCAAATTATTTCGTAATGATGCGTCTACATATTTTTATTTAGTATATTTAGGTACCTAAATAGTATGTCTGCCATTATCATTTTATTACGGCTTTGACATTGTAATTTTCAATGCAATGCCGATTCGACAGAAAACTACGTAGTACCTAATTGTCCTGTAGTATTTTCTTTGTTCTATAGGTACCTACAAGATTACCGAGAGTACGTATAATATTTGTAGATACTCCACTTACGTAGGCTCATTAGGTAGGTTTATTCATCATAAAGATCAAGATAAGCACGCGTCTTTCGCGTTCAAAAAACTATTTTCATCATTATCATCTTCAACCTATATCGACCCTTTGTTGGTTTGGAATAGTTACCTAATCCGCTTTTGTCTTTCTGAGAGTCTATAATACTTATGAGGTAATTTCCAGGAAAAAGAAAAACGCCGCTTTTTTTACCCGACTATGGCGAAGAAAAATGGCGCCTTTTAGAGGAAATAAAGTCAGAAACTAAAAAAAAAAATTGTTTAATCGTACCATGTTGTACATCAAATGAAAGGGCTTAATGAGCTCATTTCAAAAGTATATATAAATAAAAATTAAAAAAAAAAAACTAAATTCCAACTAGGTACGCCTAAAAAGGTCACAGACAGACAAATTAATTATCCGGAGTCACACGTAATCTGTTCGATTTATGCCCTAACACTTGTGACTCCGGTTACTATAGAATTTTACCGCGCTAAATAGGGCGCGGGCGGTTTTTTTTTATATTGAAAGTATAAGTTTCTGACATGGAATAAGAATTGTAACAGTCGCAATACTTTTCTGCACCTACATTATCCAAACGATTAAAATAATTACTTCTGTCTGCAGTGTTATCTCTGTCATACTCATAAATGAGATTGATAGGCACTTTCTAGAATCAAACCACGCATTGAATCTACTGAATCAACCTTTGATTCGTACGCAGTGTTAATCATTTATCTTGATGACTGTAGAAAAACCTTGATCGCTTTAATTTAAATGCGATAACTTACTTAATATTTATTACCTAATTATCTTAAAGATAATACCTAAGTATGTAAAATAAAAGTACCTTTATCGGCTTTGCACCAAATCAAAACGTGTCATGTATCTAAAATAGTTATTTTAGAGTTTGCTGTTCTGCGGTACCACTTTTATCAAAACTATTAGCGATTGCTGGGCTGGTTTTTAAATACGTAATACTTACTGCTCGTTAATTTTCATTACATTACCTATCTGGCAGTCACCTTTTTGGAAACCTTGAGCACTTTTTAACTTACTTATCAAGGAACTAAACATAACTAAGTATAAATAATAGAGTTTTACGTCAGCTATATAATAACTAGATACTATCAGCTATATAATAACGTAACTTGTTTTCGTAACCGATTAAGACTAATCTGTTTCAGTTTGACAGTTCAACAACATTCACTGCGTTATTTACGTTGATGAGCAGATTTTTTTTTCGAACTTATGATGCAATGGATTAGAAATTTGCTTCAAACTTATTCAGGTTGTGATTGATCGTGTACCTATTACGTAATTAGGGTGCAGATCTCAGTAAGCTACAACTACCTACCATGCTTACATTCAAACTGATGAGCATTCATTATTCATAAATCAATCAAACCCTAGCTATAACTTACTCGTAACGAGACTCGAAGCTCAACCCGACAATAAGAACAGCAACTATCATTACATAATACGTTTGTATAAATTAATTAATCGCGATATGTATTATGCATTAAAAAAAAACAATTTCCATGACCTTGACACATAAACGTTTCAGAGCGCATTCACAAAGCTCTTTCAACATTCACTTCATTTGATGTCTTGACAAGGCCGGGTTTCTTATTAATTAATAAACTCAAGTCTACAAAATTTAACACAATTTAAGACTCGATGAAGGAAGGTTTATTTTTCAACCAATTACGCAACACCGTTCTAAAACTTTTGACACTAGAACTTGGAAATGACAAGACAATAAACTTGAGCTCTCACCGTCAAAAAGTATATAATTTTATTAGAAAATTAATTTTCTTTCCTGATTTCCGGACTTCAATTGTTTACTTATGTGTTTTTGTCAGGGCAAGTTTTTGTAAGTTTATAAAGGTGTTATGGCAATGTAAACTTAAACAAGTTGGTCCCCATTTCTTCTTTATTTCAGGCCTTGCATTTTCAGTAGTTCGTTTGATATGTATACCAAGAAGTTTATTTATTTTTGGTCATAACTTAGTTTTAACTCCAAGATTCAATCTTATTTAAAAGTCTGAAGTTAGGGAAAGTTCGAAATTTCATGAAAGAACAACTTCGTTGAACCCACTGATTGTGGTGGCGGGTGGTTAACTTTTGATAAAATTGTTTGCTCTTCTACTTGGTAAGTGCTAGATTTAGCCTTCTCCAAAATAACTGTGACGTAAGAACGAGTTTGAGTCTTCCGTTAAAAATACAGACAAAGACAAAGATTTTTCGGATGATGATTCGTCGGATATGGTAGGTACAAACTTGGCTAAGTACCTATAGTTACGTTCAGGACACGGCGTATGAATATTTTCATTTTCATGGCCATAAAACCTAACTTATACAGGGCCTTTTAATATTAATTGTAATAGCAAAACGATAAAATCATAATTTTCAAGTAATGCGCCATATTCTCCAACCCGCTCTGGGCCTGAGTGGACCTTTCGAAAAGAGTAGGCATTTGTCCCAACAGTGGGAACATTATTGACTGATTATGATGTGCAGTTTCACCAAATAGGGCGTAAAACCGGAATTTTATATAACAAAGACAAGTTTGTCCTATTGGTATTATAAAAGATTTTACTCATCCACAGGCCAAAGAACTCAATAGTGACCGACGACAACTGCTGCATGTGCAACTTCGCGGGCGTCAAGTACATGTCGAACCTCGCCGCAGACGACATCATCTTCGCCTCTTTCAACAACCGCGTCTTTGAAGTACGTACTCTACGCTAACAGCCTTGCATTTTTCACACCTTTCGCAATAAAAAATTTCACGGATCTACGAAAATTCATCATTCAAATATTATTTTTCAAAATTGTTGCACAATTCTTGAGTAAGATTCTACGCAAAACGTGCTCAAGTTTCTACCACATAGATACCTAAACCAAGAAGTCTAGAGGATCTAAAAGGTTGGCTTTCTTATGAATCCCGAAGGAATTAAAAAAGGATTATTTTCTCGGTCAGCACTCGCTGTCGATGGCGCAACTATAAATTTATTTAACACTGTGCCTCGAAGTAATTTACCAAAGTGTTTTATTTTAATCTGTCCCTGGACAGACTCTACAAAAGCATTTTAATGCATCTGAAATCCGATTTCAAAGTAGTCCACAAGAAAAAAATCATGTCTGACTCCTCGAATAGTTAGTTTGAAAAAAAAAATTAACATGGTGTCTGGTAATTAGTGTCCGATACGTGACTGTACTCATCATTATAAACAACTTTTACTATGAGACCAAACAAGAAATCGCGAAAATAAAATCACCTGTTCCCTACATTTATGTTCGCATAACTCGTCAAAATGTATGGAACAGCAGATTTTTTTCTCGTGGCTAAGTAATAACAGCCGCACGGATCGATCCATCAGGTTAAGCTACGCTTGCCGGGGTTGGTCCGTGGAGGGGTGACCATCTTCACATACCGAGACACTTCCGTGCCTCGGAAAGCACGTTAAGCCGTTGGTCCCGGCTGTCATTTGTGGATCTTTGACAGTCGTTAGGGGTCGTCAGAAGCTCGAAAGTCTGTCAACCAGTCTTACCAAGGGGTATCGTATTACCCAGTTACTGGGTTGTGGAGGTCAGATAGGCAGTCGCTTCATGTAAAATACTGGTATTCAGCTGCATCCGGTTAGACTGGAAACCGACCCCAATATAGTTGGGAAAAGGCTAGGCAGATGAGATGATGATGAGTAAAAGTTGTTCATAATGATGAGTAAAGTCACGTGTATAAGTATCCAGACACTCTGCATATATTTTGTGATTCATCTCGATTCTTACGCGACATGCAGTCATCGATGACTCGGCTGCTCAAAGACGCTAGTGTGACCGTGAAGTCTTCTGACAAACGTGATGCACCTGGTGTGTCTAATTAATTTCCATGAATTGAAATAGGTGAACAACATTACACAGCTAGGCCATTCGACAAATCTAGATACTTGTACAAAAAAAGTAATACTAAGTACACAGATAGATTACCTTATTTTGGTGTAGTTTGATAGTAAATGTAGTGTGCGCACAGAGCGTTGGTGTAGTTTTGGCAAAAGCAAATTTCCACTGTCAGATATTTTCTGGGTCCGTAGGTAAACATTTTCATCACATTACGGTTTCCGTTGTGCAAAATACTGGTACTATAACTGCATCGGCTTAGACTGGAAGCTGAACCCAACATACCTAGTTGAGAAAAAGCTAGGCAGATGATGTTGGCTCCCGAGGTGCATTTGTTTCAATAGCATTTTGTTTTGCTGTCTAGCTCCCATTCTGCGTGATAGCGGACCATGAGCGTGAAAGCATCGTGGTGGCTGTGAGGGGTTCCATCTCATTGAGGGACATCTTCACAGACTTCACCGCTGGCTCAGAACGGTTCGAGGCTGAGGGTAAGTTTTGATGATAGTAAAAACATGGTTTTGTAAACTGAGATCGAATAAAATTAGTTTCGTCGAGTTTAAACACCAGTAGGTGGAATGCATTGCAAAAGGTTTTTTACAAATTAAACGGTAATTAATTTAGGGATATTGTTTTTGGTGTCGCATTGGGTTTAGACTTTAGAGTGCACTAAGCCCCCACATTTTCCGTAACAGAATAATGCGACAAAAAAAATTGCCCTGTGTAAAAAGCCGCAATAGAAACCCTGGAATAAAAGAAACCAAACAGCGAAAACCTCATTTCCTCCTTGTCCCAACTAACGTGACTAACTAACTATGGCTAGTTGCAGTACTAATTTACCGAAAGACTAGTCCTTTTATAATCCATGATGGATTATCGTTCACCGATCCTTCGGAACCTTTAGAGCGCTAACACACTGGGACGCCATGGTGACGTCACCAGGGGCCGCATTATGACGTATTAATGCCACCATTTTTCCAGTGTGAGTGAGAGACGGAGCTATACAAGGCCGATAGCACCATCATTTTTTCGCAGTAGAATAATGATGGCATTAATTCTTCATAATATGGCCCCTGGTCGCGCTGCCAACCAAATGCACACAGCTATACTTATAGTGAGGGTGGCTCACCTGGCGTCCGCTTGGTTACGCAGCCAACCATACATTTTATTGGCGACGCGAAGTGACTGCGCCGCCATGGCGTCCTAGCGTGTTAGCGCTCTTATAATCCAAAACTTAACATAAGTAATGCTCAACAGGTCTACCAGAAGACACAGCAGCTCACAAGGGCATGTCGATGGGCGCCGCTAAGATGTTGAAACGTCTGCTGCCGGTACTCGACCGCTCCTTCGCACAGTTCCCGCATTATGACCTCGTACTCACTGGTAATTACAACAGATTTAAGAAAGAAACTCTATGAACTAATATCGGCCCGGAATATGAAGCTGCTGCAGCGAGTAGAAATCCGAAAAACGAGACTTTCCATGCGATAAAAAATTATTAATTGAAGGAAAACTTATAAATCAATAAATTTACCTACGGTTGTATGTTTACTATCTAAGTACTTATGTATGTTTCATTCACGTGTTTGAAGCTTTTTACCAGCTTTATATTAGCTTGCGTCGTTCGTATGTGTTTACAGTTACTCGCATTGTTTAGCCCATAACAAGTGACTAAAGAAAAATGATGCAAAGAAATCGAAGTAAGTATAAAAAAATCTAAATAGCATTTTTGTACTTCCCAGGTCACAGTCTTGGTGCAGGAGTAGCAGTATTAGTAGCTTTAAAATTAAGGCCGAGGTATCCACATCTCAAAGTATTCGCGTTTTCAACACCAGGTGAGCATTTTTCATGCCAATTACTTTCCAAATTGGGGTAATAAAACATACTTTAACGATCCCCAAATGTAACCACAATTTTACTAATTATCCAGGGTCCCAAATACTTGTTCGTTTTAAAAGCCAAATGCGACCATCATCAATTTCCCCGGAAAACAGTAGAATTACAGTATTCACCCCTTCCTCCGCCCTATCATATTTTCCCAGAAGCTAAAATATGTGGGTGGTTGAGTTTTGCAAACATTTAGATCATTTTTAATCTCCTTCCACGCTTGAAGTCTTAAAAGCTTAAGTTATTACGGGTTCAGGTGGCTCTGTTGAAATATTATAATAAGAAAAGGAAGAAAGGTACTTTAAAAAAATAATTTTATGAAGAAGCAGTAACAATTTTTAATTATTTTACAAAATTTGGTATAATATGGTAATTAACTATGCACGATTACATGAAATAGCCATTCAATAAAATTTAAAATAGAAATTTGAACGTATTTAGTTGTATTGATGATTTTTATGATTTTATTTCTGCAAAAACATATTTATTTGATAAGATCACGAATCATATTTTGATCAACCTACAACCTAATATAGACCTGCAAATTGCAAAAACGTATGAAAATTTGAATTCCGTGGCTACTATGGTCTCTGGCCATAATATATACATACATTCCATACCTATACTCGTACCTCCTTTTGCCTGACTTTATCAATGTTTGATGACTTAACTATTATTTACTCGTTATGTTTCCAGCCGGTCTAATAAGTCGTGAAGCGGCGCGGTTCACGGAGACGTTCGTGATGACGGTGGGCGTCGGCGACGACCTGGTCATGAGGCTGTCCGTGCACAGCATCGAGAACCTCAGGACCAAGATCATTCAGACCATACACGCCACTAAGTTGCCTAAGGTGAGAGACTTCTCGTGAATGTCAACAACATCACTCTTTAATTAACAAGGACGCCACAACCGTCTAACATTTAATGGCATCGGTCATTAAAAAAACATTGTACTTCCAGAAATTAAAAAATAATTAGGTTGAATACAGATACTTATATCTTGCACAAAGGTTAGCTTTCCACCGGAGCTATACCTACTGGGAAACAGACCACCAATTATAAGTCACTGCCTTTTGAATAATCTGGGTGCTTAAAACATTCACTTTGGCAGAATAATAATAGGAAAATCATAATCAAAAATCAAAATATTATGAATCATCGTAAAATGTTACAAACTGACAATTCATAATATGATCTGCGTGCGATTCATATTACGAAATAATTTATCTGTTTGACAGTTTTCTATGGAAATATGTAAAATGGTCCACACATTGGCCTTTGTGTCAAAGTAGAGGAATTGCTAATAACAGCTGGAAATTCAGGAAATGAATTACTTTTAGAGGAATTGCTAATGTGGCCGGTTTAGGCCCCCACAGTTCTGGTGGAAAGCCAGCCTTAACGTTTGAGTTGGAACCTAATTGAAGGCTGAGGGTCACTGAACCCCATCAGTTCAGATTGAGTCAAACTCGGCCATAAAACACCTACATACTAAAAGACTATTGCTGCTGCTTCTCCCAATTTCAAAACACCCAATAAATATTACCAATCCATCATCTGACATCACCTTTTCTTTCCAGTACCGGATAATGCTGAACGGCTTCGGCTACGCGTTGTTCGGCGTGCCCGCCCGCGACCTGGAGTCGACCTGGCGGCGCCCGGAGCAGCTGGAGGCGCAACACTCGGACGACTCCGCCGACGCGCTACTGGTGCATAGCGTGTCCACAGTGAGTGCTGTCAGTTACCATCTTTATACTACCGTGTGGCTTATGTGAGCTTCTTTTTGGCCTTTGATTTTTTTCGCATAGAGGTAAGGCTTTTTTTCTATTTATTTATGCGTTTTTTAACTAAATAAATTGGGACCAAGTTTTGGTGAGATCTGATTTTCATCTGATACCCTTTTTACCAGTTTATCGTCGCACTTCAGTATCGACTTTTCCAGTCATAAACTTTACTTTTTCATACAGAAAAGCTGTAACTGAAAACTGTTCAATAAAAAAAGAAAACTTTATGTAATGTAACTTTTCAAAACAATATCTATGAAATAAATCTGTAACTTTCCATACAAAAAAAACATCCGTAAATTTTCATACAAACATAAAAACTTTCTTGTAACCTTTGATACAACAATGTTAACTTTTTGTGACTAATTTACAAAAATTAATAATTGCTGTTTACAAAAAAAAACAAGCTGAACAGCTTTATGATCTCTTACATTTTTAGAAGCCATCCTTGGTGATCTCGTTAAAAGTATGTAACCGTTACTTTTAGCAGTTACAGAAACCTTCAGAACAATTTACGCCATCAGTCTTAGTTAACATATTTTTCTTATCTGTTTTAATATCTCTGGTAAGGAAGGAATCAAGTTTTAATGGCTGCGCAGTCGACGATCAACGTCATCTACGTCATCTTCATTAAAAAGAACTCTAGACCAATCTAAAATATTTATTTTCTCTAGTTATTCTAGATTTTTTTCAAACATACAGGAATCTCATAATTATCTATCTTTTTTCTATATAAAATATTACACTATCCTATCAAAATGAATTTCTTCAGTTTCAAAAATATAGTGATAACCAAAATATATTTCAGCTAAATATCAATCATTAACTTCGCGGGCATTCGCATTACTTATCCATTATTATTAACTTATTTTTATTCTCTATTTTTTATGGTTTGCATTGAGTGTGTTCGTGTATTTTGGTTGTGGAATTCATAATTATAAATGTTAGATGATTTATGTATTTATTTGTATAGCATTATTATTTAATCAATGTGGAATGTATTGAAATATTTTATGGATGTTTTAAATGATTAAATGTGTGTTAAATGTAAACATGAAAAAAACATTAAAGCATGATGAATGATTTAATTAATTATAATTAATTGATATTAATTTGATGTATGTCTAAATCTTTTGTTTCTTTCAGTTGAATTGAAGTTGTTAATTACTTATGTAGGTATACTATCAGGTGTAATAATTATAGGGTTAATAGAATTTTGTAGAAAATAAAATTATAGTAAAGAATTCAAGCAGTAAAAAAGTAAAATAAAGTCGAAGAAACGCTTAAAATAAAACTTATAAGTAAGTAGGTACTTAGTTAGTTTCCAGAAGTTTGGATTTAATACTTGGAGCTGCCGCTACCATTAATTAGGCGTATAGCTAATGGCTATAGCTAAATTTTTATGTAGAAGCTTACTTTAGTTTTAGAAAAAGAATTAGTGTCCACGCGGGCGAAGCCGCGAGCAGCAGCTAGTTTATAATAAGTAGGTATTGATATGATCAATACTTAATTAACATTTAACATGATGAGATGGTAAGATGTAATACCCGTGTGTTATAGGAAGCAGCATTAGTTTCACGTGACGTGTTCGCGCGACGGTTCTCTTCCGCGAGACTGTTCACACCGGGGCGGATACTGCACATCGTGCGACGCAAGCGCATGGGTATCGAAAAGTAAGTTAATTCACACGTTTATTATATTGGAGCTTTATTTGTTTATAAAAGTAATGAGCAATTCAATGTAAAAAGCAAATTATACAGAAAACTGGAAACAAGCGCACGCGCATAATGAAGTCACAACTTTTTTTTTAAACCTTTTCCCTCGTTCGGACTACCCCCTACATTTGCTTTGTATATTACACTATATACACTATGGTTTTGGCTAATTTTTATCCACACATTTTCACCCATGTCTGACCAAAGTGATGAAGGAGGCGAGGAAAGGTAATTTACCTTATTTTTTATACATTTGTGTACCTATTACGGCTCAATTCAATTGTTTGTCTTCAAAGTTTTCCCTCATTTCAAAAGAAATCTCTCTGAGACCGACTAGTTATAAAAATCTTAATTATGCAAACAGAAATAACGCGTCAATCGTTACTAAATAACCACTGCTTAATATAGCAGTTAAAATTAAAATCCACATGTTAAAACTTTTAGCAAACTGTAAATATTAGAATACCATACTTAGAAATGCATATAATGGCATCAAGACATCTTATTAGATGTGACGCACATCACACAATTAGTACATCATAGTCGAAACTTCTAAAGTCAAATCATTCCATTTTGCATCAACAATTAACACCATCATATTTTAATGGCATTATTCCCATGTAAGTAGATATTTGACCATGTTTAGTAAGCTGCCTATTAATTTATCCAGGCACAATCTTACAGCAATCCCCATAAGTAGCCCAAACGAAACGAAAAACAAACCCCTAAAAGGGGTGATAGACGTGCGAGCAAGTACGCGTACAGGCTCGGCGAGCTTACTCGCCCATGTGTCATGCTAAGTACGCGGACTTTAAAACCGCTGAGTAAGTTCGTCGGCAATCCAACAGGTTTGAAATTTTGCTCGTAGCCCGCCTTGGCTCGTCGTCTGTCATCTCCGCGAGCCGCGAACCAATTTACAATGAAATTTTGAGCAACCTTCACGTGTGTCACCGACGGCGAGCCGAGTAAGGTCGCGAAATTTATGTACGCACGTCTATCACCCCCTTTAAAGTAGACCAAACAAGACGAATATCTAATTCTTGCCAAAATTACAGAAAAGTGCGCACAACCGAACCCACGTACGAGATGCGATGGGCGTGCCCTGAAGACTTCATGGAGCTACAAGTAATGCCTCGCATGCTACTCGACCATCTTCCCGAGAACGTGCACCGCACCATACGCACCGTCCTCGATGAACGGCACCGCTATAGACTCACACATACCGTGTAAGTAATGTAGGTAGCAATGTGACATTCGGATATTTTTTTATCTGTGGAATGAAATGAAATATGACGTAAAATTGAGAAAACTTAAACGGATATGTTATCTGTGGTATAGTGAATATGGTTGAAAATTACGTAGAATTGGGACATACGGATATATTATCTGTGGTACAATAAGCGATGGAAAAACAGAATTGATTATCATAGAGACTTTGAAGAGTGGAAAGGCGAGATGTAAGATAAGTGTGGAGTCTGTAGAGTAATAAAGATAAAAGTGATGCTGTTTGCTTCTGCGATGAAGTTTATGCTTAAAACCTGGACGATACACAATGTAACAAGTTGAGTTGGCTATAAGCTCATGACAATTATATATCTATAAATTGGGGCAAAAACTCAAATATTTCAACAGGTTCGGCCCGCGAGATATAAATAGGGCACTGCATACTTAGGTACATAGTAGCCAAATGTGCTGTAAATGACGTTTCCAAACTGAGATATAACGTTAGATAAACCTACTTCTTTAAACTCTTCCCGTCTTATAACAAATCGAGTCAAGTCAAACCCCCCGCCCTAACCCTTTACTTAAAGTCTGAACCTTCGCGCCAGGTTGTGTATTTCAAGCTCTATTCCGACTACGGTAAAGTTCTTAATATAAAAACTGTCACTAAACCCGAATCTAAGTTGTCAATGTTGTAATATGAACTTTAGCGCAGTCGGAATAAAGTTCAAAATACAAAATCTGACTTGAACGTGGACTAAAGTTAGAACTCATTTTTTAATCAAACGGTGTAACTTCAGTACACTATATGAATGTAATCAAAGAGCTAGCCACTTCAATTAGCATGAATACAACTATCTCTTGCAATGTAGATGAATGAATCAAATAATTTTGTAACGAAATCGGCATGATTTGTCCTATTTTAGCATAGCATTGGTTTCTTACTTTTATATCGCATAGGTTCAAACAGAACTCTGCTTTGGTCAGTAGCGAGTGGAACTACGTAGTCTGGGAAATTAATTGTTTATTAAATTGACACACTACATCAATTGGCCGTGTTATTGCCTTTAGAGTACAACTGTCATGGCGGTTGTGATTTGATTGATTATACGGACAATTATTGATGGTAAGTAGTCAATTTGATAAATAATTAATTTATCTGACTTTACCATCAAGAATTTGCCTTTATTTTGAAACGTTACTTGCCGAAGTGATATTGCCTGTTTAATTATTGAAGTCATTATTTAGACATGACAAAATGCGACTTCCTATTCTTCATAATAATATGAAAAGCCTAATTATGACAAAAAACTAAGACGTAACCAATGTACCTATTATTACAAGAAAGTTGTCCTCGAGATGAGCAACTTAAAAAAAAAAACAATCCTACTGGATAAGAAGAGTTTGTTTACTAACTTTATACAGGGTGTTTGGAAGCCGGATGGTGGACACAATTTAGAGAACTTTGAGCCATAAATATCTCTTTTTTTTTACTGCCCATTTTACGTGCTCATATTGGTTTATCTTATGTGTATCGAATCTAATTAACAAAGTTCTTAGCATCAGTGTTATTGAATAAAATTGTCTTTTGTCTTTTGAAGTCTCTTGAAGAGTCTTTTGAAGTTGTTGAATACTTTTAAAGAAAACCTGCTTAGCAGACTTAATGTACGTCATTTATAAAATTAAATAGTCTCAATGGTATACTTAAACCTTTTTTAAATATGCTCCAAATCGTGTCAAGTATTACAACCAGCTTCCAAACACCCTGTATTATATCGTTTTGCTGAGCTACATAACATGACAATGTGATTATATTTTATCGTTCCTAAGCTTAACGTGACTCAGACGCCTATCTCTATGAATCTTTTGTACATACATAGTACTTAAAAATTACTCAGAATTTCAATATAATTGATATTAAAACAAATTGACAAAACCAGTGTCAAAATTAACTTGTAGTTAGTTAATTAGTTTAGTATAAGAACCTGTGAGAAGACTGTGATGATGTTAGTATGGAAATATTAAAGTTAAGCGATATGTCTGTGGATGTATGCACGTGCCGCAACAGTAGTTATAATAATTTGTACATAATTTAGTATATAAGAATATTGTTTAAGTTTCTGAGATGCACGGCTCTGGCATATTTTGATGGCACGTTAAGACTAACCCCCGTATTGTGAAAGCCTTATCAATTTAAATCTTTTGTCATATTCCATGACGACATACGAATGATTGGTTCCCTTTATGTCGAGTCCCGTTACGTCGAGTCTGAGAGACTATTGTTCTTGTAATAGACTCTCAGACTCGACGTACAGGGACTCGAATGGTTGTTGGTATTATAAACAATCACATCAGCTTACATGGGTTGTTGCGTAACACACTAACAGTGGCAATGGGTTTCATTTTGACAGTTCAACAACATTCATTGCGTTGTTGAGCAGACAAATTTTTCGAACATATGAAGCAATGGATTAGCAATAGCCTTCAAAATGAATCGGATTGTGATTGAAAGTGTGTTACGCAATTAGAGTGCTGCACTAGCAAACAGCACTCAATTGGATTAGGCTTTCAGAAAGCGGAGGAAAGAATGTTGCTAATAAAATCAAGCATTTTTCTATCGTCAATTTGGTACGCGGTACAACTTATGACAGAGCCTTTAGGGAACCATACCTCGTCCCAATGTGTAACATATCAACGTTGAAAACGTTTATTTTTTAATTCCTCCGGGGCTACATAGTAAAATGTTAAAGTTATCATAGTTCTGATGTGAAAAAGGGATGGCATTATGCATCCTACATAGTTCCATCTCTTTCTTGCACTGGAAAAATGATGTGTTATCAACTTACTAAACGTGTGCCCTGTTCTTCTTTAAAATTCTTTTTTGCTTAACGGCGTGACTCACGCAATGAATTGATTTGCTCAAAACACAAGCAATTCTATAATTTCGAATACTTATTATAATTAGATACTCTTTCTTTGTATAAATTCTACTGCCAAAGCGTATGACAAAATGTTTAACACTTTAATTTTAATATCATGTAGGATGGTCGCGACAATTTCTTTGAGTCCATTGCGTTACCTGTACAGTACTATTATATCTGTACCTGTACTCTATCTTGCCTATAAATGCAATGGATACAAAATATTGTTATGGATATTTATTCATAATCACGTTTTCCCGAGCGGTGCTACTATCTGACTACAGTCCGTCACAGTATAAGTATGTAGTAAACGTTCGAAACAGAACACACACAGACGCGACGCGCTCATTGACGAGACCTCAAGCGATTGTCGCGGTGCTGTCAGTAGCAAGTCGAGTGGTCGCCGCGATCTTTTTAAAAATGGAGCGTAGGCCAATATTACAACAAACAAATAGGCGTAGTTTCCATAGTCTCCATATTTATACTGTGGTCCGGCCGTCGAGATTATGCCTTCCTGACACCTGTCACTTGGACAATTTCTAGTTTTATTAGGGATGAAATTCGCAAAACACATATTTGTTAGAGTATGAAACTGACAGGTGTCTCGACGGCCGGACAGTAGGTGTAAAGCAGTCGTATTTTTTGTAGCTAACGTAAAAAGTGTCCTTCTGGTTAATGAAGAATGCCTTATACTATACCCACATTGCATTTATTGGGGCCGTTCAAAATGCTTTCTTTTACGCTGGCTACATTACTTTTTATAGCCGACAGATGGCAGCACAGCTGGTAAAAACAAAAATACATTCACGTTATTGTATCTCCTTTTTACTTTAAATTGCAAAGCTACCATTAAGTACAATAACTAGACCGTAAAAGTAGCTTACAACGTTACCGAAGTCAATTATGTAATAAATTATCTACATTGCATAATAGTTACATTTAATGTAAGTACATTTAAGTATAAATTATTTTCGTTGCTTACACCAATATTCTAACATGGTACCTGGACGTAAATATGGCGCAACATACATAAGGTCTATTTAAATCCTAGTTTCCAATATTGAGGTTATTTCCACTGAAATAAATATCAACTTTATACAAGTGTAAATAAAGTTGATTTTAGACTGACTAGTACCGTTAAAAAAGTAATTAAAAAATATAAAGTTGTAGCACAAACTGAACCTTATTTGTACCCATTACGGTTGCTTTTCCTAAAACTCGTGTTTGTTTACATGTTTGGCAAATAAATTGCGATCGTATCGAATACATAATAACATCTAATCTAACTAACCTGTATTGTCCCACTGCAGGGCACATGCCTCTCTTTCCCTTTTCGACAGAATTCTGTATATTGCTAGTTCGGTAGGAGTCAAACACATAACATAATCAGCCCATAATGTTCCCACTGCTGGGACGCAGGCCTCCTCTCTGTGCGAGGACCGATCCATCACGCGGGCCCAGTGCTGGTTGGAGATGTCACATGTCTTTTAATTTGGTTCTACGATTCACGATGCTTTGCTTCACCGTTTTGTGAACAGTCGTGATGAAAATAATTTACAAAAAGTAAAGCGCCTGTCGGGTTTCGAACCTACAACCTACTCGTAAGTCGCGGCCGTTACCACTGGGACACCACTGCTCGACTTTATAGAGCGTCATCTGTGTCACTCATGTCTGTATGACACTATCTTCCTAACGCTCGATGTGCCATATTTACGCTCGAGTACCATACGTAGTAAATATTTGTAAAGATGTATTTTTGTAAACTCTTTGTTAATAATCATGTTGCCTTTAGTTACCAAGCGAACAAACTGTTGTATATCTACTTATATTGTTGCAACGTAAATTAGTATTTGTTATGTATTATAGCTCTGTATACGATTTTTATCTTTCTTTTTGTACATATTTTTGTATTTGATATTATCATCGTACATAAAATCAATTTAATTGAATTGTCATAAGTGTTATATGCTGTCCTAGATTATTATTTTTATTCCTGTAATTTTTAAAGTTTATGAAAATGCATCTCCATTGTTTAAAATAAATAGGCCTCATTAAAATTAATTCTATCGTTGTAAAGATCTACATTTATTCAATTTTAGAGTCTACTGTTTTGAATATTTCTTGTACATACATACCTGAACCTCGGGAACAAAATTATTGTGACTTGATAAAAATATACTCTGACTACATTTTTAGGTGATATTTTTTGTAAATAAAGCATTTACTTCGAATAATTTACATTCCAATTTGTATTCTGTAGTCCTCAGTCCGTTGCCGGAGTGTTGATATTTTGTGGATATGGTCGCAACAGATGTGATTTTTAAAGATATTATTTGTTTGGGCTACGTCACGAAATATTAAATATTTATATAGAAAAAAATATATATTTTACGTTGTTGTCTGATATATTTGGACTTGTGTAAATGAGTATCGGAATTTTGTGATTTGTAGTTATTCAAAGATCTCAAAACGGGTGGTAATTATTCTTGTTCGTTTTGAGGACTTTTGACCGAAGAGATTGTTAGGCAGCTCCGTAATTGTTAGTAGTAAATCAGTACCTTTTTAAATGTAGCCCTCTTTGGTTTTGTTAATATGTAATACTTTAAATAAATATATTGTAATGTTACTATACAACAATCTCAAACACTATGTGACAAGTTGTTAGGAGATATAAATATTTTAATATGTACTTCAGTATGTTTGTATATAATGTTGTTTTAGCGTTCAGTACCGTTGATATGTTACTTAATTCTTGTATTCTTTGTATTTTTATAGTTTACACAAATTGGTACTGAATCGCGAGTATGTTCAAGTATTAGAAGGACTGAGGTTCTTTTCACTTGTACCCTAAATTAGGGCTTTATAATCTCTTTCACCTTATGTAATAGAGTATAGCCAATGTCTTGTGTTGGGTTTTGTTTTAATTTATAAATAAAATCTATTTTTAAGTATGATATCGTTTTATTAAATACCCCTCGTTGACCATTCACTTTGTCTTAGAATAAAGCAGGATACCACAGTAGTAATAAACTTGATAGCTAGATGCCTATTTAAAATTACATTTAGTGCATCTTAATTTTTCAATTACTTAATTCACCCAATTCATATTAAACTTGCTTGTATACAAAATGTTTAGCCTAGTGGGTATTCTAAGTTAGATTATAAAGATATTAATTTATATTAAAATAACAAAAGTTAAGCATAATAATATATTTATATTATTTATTTTAAACACGATATACAAAAATACACTTAATTCATCAGTCAAGTCAAAAAATTATCACAGCAATCGATTTAAATTACTTTTTTTTTTTCAATAAATTTTAAATTGAAAAATTATTGTTATACGCATTTAAGCAATTTAGTAAGATTTTATATTTGGTACAATATTTGAAACTTAGTTTCTAGTTACGAATGAGCATTACAAATAGATATTATACAGGGTGTTAGTGTAAACACCGTTATCCTTGAAACCAGTAGTTTGGTTTCATTTATAGAACGTAAAATCAATGAAAAAAAATGTTTTTTTTTTTAAAGAAAATCTTCATTTTTCCACAAGAATATTTCACCCTATACGCAAGGGCAACGAACGTACGTCTCAACACGGCGGGCGGCGGTTGGCGGGGGCGGGCGGGGCGTTACATGACCGGCCGTCAGCTGTTTTGCAGCTCTCTCGAGCGCGTATCCATGAGTATCGGGACAGTGACGGATATTTACTTTAAAAAATCTTTTAATGAAAATAAGGTTTTTTTTTTGCTGTTACTGGGTAATTTATTTTTATATTTAAGTCAACTACCCATGGTTTGAGTGACAACGGTGTTTACCCTTGCATACTGTATAGTACAAATAGTTGAGATCTACCTGTCTCGGAGTATATTATTTCAGTTTATATCATCTGCATAGATTACGAAGCTCTGTCATGGCTGCTTGGGACACTGATGTTTTGTTTCTTTCCATCTTATATCTGCAACATTTTTAAAATTTTGCGTGCGTAATCCTATGAGGGCTTATCCAACGTGGACATAACATCATCTAGGTATGGTAACACAGATGACTAAAGAACCACACCCTATAATTTATGAAAATAACAGAGGAAAAAACCAAACATTTGATCTCTGGCTTGGTTAACTAGACTGACTTGGGTTTAATGTATCCTAAATCAAAGTGAAATAAAATATACGGGGAACTTTATCGCCTAGAAGTATAACAGGACAAAGGTAGATATTGAAACATACCTGTTAAGGAAATCATGCGCAACATCTGGCCTATACATAACCATATCTCGCAGGTACGCCTGGTCGTTGGTCAGAGTGCGTCTGTATGCAAGTTCACGCCAAGCCTCGCCGCCGCGACCGGCTAGGAGGACTAGACCCTCCATGAAACTGGAATGAGAATTGTTAGATTATAATAGTGTTCACAATGGACGATGGCATCTCCTCCGGTGGATCAAAGATCAGAACCTCTAGGTTATTCATGTTATGAGATTGGAAAATATGACCCAGATCTGCTAAAAATGAGCCTGTGATTGTCAAGTGGTTACTGTCAACCTTGAGGAAACCATTCAATTCTGTTGTTTTTGGGAATCTACTACGTTACAAAATTGTGTGGCCCACTACTGATTACCGTACGAGTTTTGTACCTTGTGAAGAAAACTTAAATACAAGAGGTTTAAAAAACGGAGACAAAAAAAAAAAGAGAGAGAAACAAACCACCTCACCTCAAATATTCACTAACAAGCCGATACATTTGCTCGGTACTCCTATTCAATATAAGCCTCGTGGGCGACGCGTTCAGCAGTGATGTTTGCAGCGCTATTTGTTGCGCAAGCGCCGCCATTTCCCCCGCGAAGCCGGTACACCCGCCCTGAAGGTATAGCTCGGCGGCGTCCGTGCAGTGAATCAATGCTGTTTCTAGGAGGGACCTAGTTGACACGTTGTCGTGAATTTGAAACCATGTTGGCGGTTGGAACGGCTTTTTGGATGTAGCCTGGTAAAGAGAAAATCGAATTATAATTTAGGAGAATCACACTACAGTCCCTTTAGTTTAATCGTGATTGATTTGAATTCCTTCTTTGTTCTATTCAACGTCACTCAAGAAAATTTGGTAAATTAAAGTTGTAAAAAATGCATCATTTTGACACATTTCCTTCCTTACTAAAGGGAAGATTCTGACAACATAAAGCACACAGACACACAGTCCCGGCGGCACGGACCGCCGGCTTTTCGCAAGCGGCACTCCTTTGTTTGGTGGCTCCTTTGTGCGGTAAGCTGGGCGCACCGCGGCTTGCCTGGCGACAAGGCGGCGTTACCGCCGGAACTGTGTATAGGAGCCTAAACGCTCCGTCTCTGGACCTACATTCGAGTCGAGTGTAGTTGAAAGACACGGTTTAAAATATAATTTGACACTAGTTAGTCACACTATTTAGTCAAAAGTTGTAGAGATCAATCTACTGATTCTACTGAAATACATAAACGGCACATACCTTCGCAGAATCCAAAGCCATTTTCTCCAAATCATCGATCAGGTTGAGCGCCTGTTTTCGCTTCACATTCGCAGCCTCTGCATACATATTGAAATGCAACGCAACCATTATGTACGTATCCGTGTCTCCTGGACAATGGTTCTTGAGGAAGTCCAGGAGTCCTTGCTTGAACTCGGCTATCTTGTCCCCTTGCTGACCTAGCATGTAGTCGAACTGACCCAGGAGGAACTCGAACTGATGGTTGTCGCGTAAAGCCTAAAAATACAAGTTTATTTTATGTTATAAAACAAACTTGTAGTCTACGTGATAGTAAGTGGTCACCTTCTATGATAGTTTTGGCCTGAGCCATACATAAGATTGTCAGCCGAAGGATCATGCCAGTTTCTGGCAACCCTCGGGTCGCTTGCTAAAGAAAGACTCAATCTATTTCTGCTTATAAATACAGCTGATAATAGAAGAATCTACCAAGGCTGCTGTTGAGATTGCAAGAACTATTAGAGGGTTCCAAAGGACAGACCAGCTTTCACTTTAGTCAGAGCCAAAAAAAAATTGTTTTTACTCATCTTAGTCCTCCACCTGCCCACATCTCTTTCTGTTTCATATGACGCATGACAATTATTGTGTCCGGTAATTAAAGTCCAGCTAAAACTGCGAAGTTACAAGTTTTACTTGCAACTTAGCCGTTCTAGCTGAGACGTATGTACTAGCCACGTAAAGCTACATAGTAAGTTACCTGAAACACATAAGCACACTCAGTGTACCGCGCGAGGCCCGTGAGCAGGCGCACCATGAGGCGCCACGAGCGCGCGGCCAGCAGGCGTGCCGCCAGCGCCTGCGCCGACCGCAGCGTCGTGGCCACGCCCTCCGTGTCGCACGCGCACGCGAAGCACTCGTGTGCCACCACGAGGAGCTCTAGGCAGATTATGTTTACCTGACAGTAATTTAAAAAAAATATTAGCGTAATCGAAGTCAGAGAAGCCATTATTTAAAAGAGACCAGAGAGAAAAGCCATTAAAAGAGACCAAATAAAAACAAGCTGACAACAAAGATTTTTTTATATTTCACAGGAAAATATTGTTGACAATTTATTTGCAGTGAAATACTCTAATGTTGGCTGCAAGATCCTTTTGATATTGCACTAGTGAATAGAGTAACGAGCGAGCTTTTACGGATATTGTCAAACTTTAAAAACACTAGAGTTCGCGTAGCGATAAAATACTAACTGAAAACCGCAAAACAATACCAGATCACGATCGGTTTCATACGATGCGGTAAGATTCGGTTCACAATGGCTTAAGTACTTTAAATTTGCATAATTACCTGTTTCGTAGACAACTTTGCTCCTTTAGTTATCTTCCTGATATTCGACTTGACCTCATACCGAATATGCACATTATTCTTATTAATCACATCGAACAAATTCCTTCTGCAATCTCTTGACATTTTGTTACTGTAGACTGTATAGACAGTGGACACTGAATATACCGACTCAGTCTCAGCTGATAATATAGTTCCTTCTTCAGTTAAGACTGATTCAGCTTCATCGCCTTCTACGTTTTGATACTCTTCGTCTATCAAATTTTCAACATCCAGACAACTGTCGTCTAACAAATTATCTGGTAATTTAGAAGTCCCAGTACATTTGTATATTTTTTGGAAGGCCATTAGGTGATCTAAGATTAATTTGCCGATATGGCTGCAGGCGTCCGGTCGCATGTTGAGGAACATTTCGATGTCTGCGTTTAGCGCGTAGCCCCATAGAGTGTATTGGAAGTGCTCTTTTTGTCTAAATGCCGAGGTTTTCACTAGGTGAGGCGATATTATAGCTGCTACTATTTCTTTGCAGAGGTATTCGGCGACCTAAAAATAAGAGAAATAATAAATTATCACCGAGCATTTATCATGTTGGGGCCACACCAACGGAAAAAGCCGTTGATTATCGCGATGCCATGACGTTAAACTTAGGTGTAGCCACAACATATCTCGAGAATTTGACAACGGCATTCACATTGGCGTTTGACGTTAGGCGATAACTCTGTTAGCGGCAAATGAGCATTGATGTTGACCGTTCAAGTGTGGCCACTCAATTTATCGCTATAATTATCGGAATAATTACCGCGTTATGGCGATGATAGGCATTGACTTTGACCGTTAGTGTGGGCCCAGCATCAGATCATCACCGCCTCTTTACACAGAATCGCAGTAGAGCAGGGCTTTAAGCTGTGTGACACACAGTATATTTTAAATTGTAATATATTTCGTGGCGCATAGAGCTCGTTTTAAAACGACTTACTACTACTACTTGTTATTCAAGGCGGCGTTGATCTAGTCAATGGACGATGGCAGACAGTCAAATTAGTACAAATTATTATTGGCGACTTTTTATGGTAAACTATATTACGGTCAACGTACCTGTTTGGAAGGTATATTGAATGTCTTGAACACAAGATTGGCGAGGGACATCCTCGCTCGTCCACTCACTAAGTTGATAAAGTCAACGGCGCGGTTCTGATATTTTAACACCGATGTGTAGTCCCACCCAATTTGTAGCGCAATGCGGAAATAGCTGGCGACCTGGGGAAAAAACAATTAACTGATTAACTGAAACCAAATGAATACCAGACCAGAAAAAAACATATATATCGGCAATAGAAGATTTTTGTTTCAGTGTTAAAATTGCACTTCTCATTTGTGATCAGTATAAACTGTCATGTAGTTCCCTGATTAGAATAGACTTAACCATCCTTGAATATCCGTGGTCACTTAGGACCAAAAAACATTTTCAGATATTTTATCCCAAAGAGATTAAGAGAGATGTAACCATATCGCAAGCAACATAGTCACAAAAAATTACTTCCATCTCTTTCTAATCAGATAAAAATCCAATATTAAACACTACCTGCTTAGCAACCGTGAGCCCACTCCTGACAGCCAGAGCGTCGAGTGCAGACAACCGGTCCGCTTCCTCGCGCGCCGCCAAGTGAGCGCTCTCCGGCACATTCTCTTGCTTCTCCTGAATCACCACTAGCTCCTCGAAACTCGCGTCCGATATACCTGATACTGAAATAGGCATGATAGAATTCAAACGAAGAAAAACAACAACACGCTAATAAATTAATTCAGGCGTAACTTTGCGGAAATCCTTAATAAATACAATACACGTAGATATAATTATTTAGTAACCTATTCCGCTTAACTATTTACTAGTACTCTGCGTCCGGCTTTCGGCGGCGTGGCAACACGTCGTGTTCAGGGACAAGTCAATCGTCATCCTGAGGATGCCTCGTTGAGAGGTGAACCGCTCAACTGTCGATTGGCCTTCTAATGGCCGATAACAATTAATACTATTATGTCTCGTTAATGACGGTTGGAGGTTTAAGCGGAATAAGTTACTAAATATGTCTACATCTATTATATTTTTTTAAAACACGCTTTTATTCTCTAAGCAGAAATGTTTAATACAAACACATTTTGCCGGTAATGTTAGGTGTTACCATAACAGTTTGCCCGACCCGGGAATCGGACCCAAGACCCCGCTCAGCAGTCAAGCTTGTAACATTAAAAATCCATGCATCAAAATGAGGGTCTAATAACTTACTTGACAATTTATTTTGCAGTACAGGCGACGATATCACGAGTCTCAACTCCTGCGGCAGTTCATACGGCGAACACGACCCTTCCACCAGCTTCAAACAAGTCCTCACTATTTGCACAGGACACGCAGGAGGCCGATATCTATACTCCGGCGGACTTTTGAACAGAGCTGATAGCCGAAATGCATCAACAAGTAGCTTTAACTCTAGTAAATGGTTCATTACACGTCTCCAACCGTCAATGGCTTCAGGCTCTTCGAGTAAAACCACGTTTTCTATATTGCTAACATCCGATTCAATTTCTATCTCATCAAGCATCATCGAAAATGGTTTCTCTGCGTTAGCCACACCGATCTTCTTTGATATATTCGCGTCTTTCTGTCCGTTGATTATAAAATGCATCGTGCTTTGATAACTGTTGAGGAATATGCTGTTCTGTGACTCGCTTTTGAAGTACGCATCCCACATTAGGTGTTCGATCTCCTCTCGTCTTCGTCCGTATTCTAAATTCTCTTCGAACCAACTCATTATGATTCTGTAGGAGTAGAACTTCTGTGTCGTATCTGAGATGTTGTTTATGTGGGATACAAGGAATTCTGTAGCGTCTTTAAAGGTCACTGCTGCCTTTTTAAAAGCTTCACTACACTCCGCTATGAAGAGAGTAATATCTTTATCATCAAGCATGTCGTCCCTTGCTAGAAGATTCTCGTACTTATGCGTCCATTCTGCTATCAAAATCCCATTGACGGGTACCCCAGAAAGCTTCGCGATTTTCAGAGCTACGTCATAGTTCCTACTTGCCGTATACATTTCGACACATTTTTCCAAATAATGCTGAGAATCGTCTTGAAGCATTTTGGATATATTCACTGCTAACGATGTCTCCATAGATATTTTGAGTATTTCATACAGCGTTGAAAAGTTTGGTGACGACACTGGAAGGCAAAAAACATTTATCACCCTACTCCTCTTTCCCTTTGTATGTTAACGAAAAAGAAAAAAACACTAAAAAGTTTATACCTGTGAATCCTTTTTCGAATTGATTAACAGCCAGACACTTGAGGAACTCCCTCTGATGATATGCACTATCAAAGTTATGGCTCAGTGCAATCTTGACCAGAGACACGGAGACTCTTTGCAGGGCTTCCTTGGACAGTTGCCAGGAGGCGCCACTAGCACCAATGCTGTATTTACGTTGTGCGTGTTGTAGGAAACTCGTGAGGAGTTTCGTGGTTTCAGTATCGAAGTTGTGATGGCGAATACAACGGTGGAGGAACGATGTGAATGAGGTTAAGGGACTCTCCTAAAAAGTATAATTTTCTGTTGGTATAATTAATGGCTTTCTAAAACCGACTCCAAAAATGTATGGGTAATCTGAAGTATAACTATGAATTTCAGATAACTCATACATTTACTTCCCGTTTATTATTACAAGGGGTTTGAGTTGTTGCGTGTATATTTTTCTAAACAAAAACAATTTACTCATTGTGATTTGCACATTACTACTATGCCCAACTAAGCTTATCATGTTTGTTATAGATCGTAGGCGTCTACAGGGTGTTAGGGTAAACACCGTTATCCTTGAAACCAGTGGTTTGGTTTCATTTATAGAACGTAAAATCAATGGAAAATTACAACTTTTTTTTAAAAGAAAATCTACTTTTTACCACAAGAGTATTTAAGATAGTTAATTGATTCAGAATTGAATTGAATAGGTTACTAAATATATCAGCGTCTATTGTATTTTACAAGAGTATTTCACCATACGCGCTAGGGCAACGAACTTACGTCTCAGTACGAGAGGGGGGCGCAGGACGTGACCTGACCGGCCGCCGTAGGAGGGGCGGCGACGTCGGGCGCATATCTATGAATTTGCGAACGGTGTCGGATAGAATCTTTTTGATATCTTTTAATGTTTTTTTTTTGTGGCTTGGTCATATAATTTTATGTTTAAGTCAACTACCCATGGTTTAAGTGACAACGGTGTTTACCCTTACACCCTGTATAATACAAAAGACTGGAAATCAGCCTTTTATTTTCATTCTATCGGAACCTCTTCAAAATTACAATACATCCAGAACTCACCGGTAAAAATATCATCATAGCTTCATGCAGCGTGGTCACATAGCCCTCTAGCAAACACAGCTCTGCGACTTTCTGGAACTGGTCCGAAGCTATATGCTGCTGCGTCATCAGCTGTTGCAGCACTCCTTGAGACCGAGCGCTTGGAGACAAGGAGGATAGGATCCATTGAGGCCATAGCACGTCTATGGCGTTTGGCTAGATAGGTGCAAGTTAAAAATGGGTAAGAATTTAAAGAGGTTTATTTTCAGCCAGCAATATAAAGGCGCATTTCACCAATGAAAAAATCCTTGTAACAGTGTAATATAATTAAGAGGTAAAATTGTTTGTAGAAGAGTTCGTCACTGGAAGTATGATCCGTTTACATACATTCTTCCACTGTTAGAAAGCTACACTGTTCCAGAGTGCCATAGGATGGATATGGAGGATATGTTTAATTTAAAACACGCGAATGAAGTCGCGGGCAGAAGCTAGTGGTAAAAACAAAGGACACATACATACACAGTCAGTTCTATGTTCAGATCCGCCTGGCCACATCACCAAAGAACTTTTGTGTAGCACATTGTTACTACTACACGGTAAAAATAATCTGCCGTGTTCGCATTAATGACATCATACATAATCCAGGATGCAAATCACAAACCAATTTTATTACATATCAATTGGTTTTTTTTTGGGAAACCTCTCAATAACAGCCCGGAGTCTGTTGCCCGTTTATGCCAATAGGCTCGCCCCCTATTACATGGGACTTAATCATAACTGGCGAAATGTGGGTGAACTATGTAGTCCTCTAACCTCTTCCTAATACTTCGGAAAAAACAGCCGTGATATAATGTTATTTTTATTAAAATTATAAAGTAAATAAATTGCTACAAACCTCATAACAGCTAGCAATAAGTACAAGCAAGGGTTCCCTGCAGATATCGGCCGCCCTCAGCAAGGCCGCCGGCGGGTCCTCCGGGCCGTGACACGCGGCCGCAACCTCCCACAGTTCGCGGCCCATGTACGCGCTCGAAGGGAACTCGAAACTACCGCCCTGCGTCGGGCTGGGAGTCTGTATGAGAACAGAACCCTATATGGAATAATATAAGTTTAAAGAGATCAGAATTTGGATAGTTTTGGATAGTGCAATGCGAAAGTCGATTAGTGAAAGTGGGTGGAGGCCATCAGCGGGTCCTCCGGGCCGTGACACGCGCCCACTACCTCTCACAACTCACGGCTTAGGTATGCGCTTGAAGGGAACTCGAAACTACTGCCCTGAGTCGCGCTGGGACTCTGTATGAGAACAGAACCCTGCATGGAATGACTTAGGACACCGGAGATAAGTACTTGGATAATTTTGAAATGTGAAAGTGGATGAAGTTTGAAAAGTGTTTATACAATGTGCCGCTACAATGGCGACATTAATTTAACACACATATACGATTTCGCGTATTCGTTTTATGAAAATATTTGAATGTCATTAAACGTTATTATTTATTGATTTATTTTCAATTTTCTAAATTACCATCTTAGAGCAACCTGTACTTAAAGAACTGTAACGAAGAGGTCATTTACCGGGGTCACGGATCATATGTAAAATATCATCATGTGTATGTGTGTGCGAATAAAAGAAAAGCCGCGCAATTTCTTAGATTTTACCGATACAACGACGCCGACGTAAGCCAGCTGGTAGGTAGCTTCATGAATGAATCTTTTACACAGAGTGATCTCAATTTTGGTTATGTTTTTATTATTTAGTTTGTTTGAAAAAAAAATTCAATTTTCGAATTATTTTATTTTATTATATTTTTTATGTTTTTTGACCACTAGCCCTACCCGTGTGTTAAATTAATGTCGCCATTGTAGCGGCACGTTGTATGAACAGGACGTAATGTGCAACACAAAACATGTAGCCGGTCTCAATTGATTCATTTACTGCACCGTATTTTAAGTAAGTGAGTTTGTTGTTTGTTTTTTTTTTGGAAAATAATATAAAAGTTAACTTACAATTTCTACCGAATTCATTCTCGTAACTCTTCTTTGTCCATTACTAGTGGTAACCTTATTATCTTTTTCGACACCCTCGTCAACAGTGCGATGCAGCATGATGTGTTTCAAATGCTCCGCATACGACCTCCTTTCAAACTCTTGAGATAACTGCAGCATCTGGCTGAGCGGGTAGCGGAACACGTCGCCGAAAAGGAGAAAGTTAAACCAGGAGTTAGTCTTCACAAACTCCCGTAACTGTAATTCTGGTAACGGTAAGTTGTGCAATATTGCGAACTTAACCATCGTCTGAGATTCGTACAGTACCACCGACATATCGACCTTTCCGTCCAACTTCTGCCTGTCTGCTAATTTGCTCATAGTAATTTCCTCCATGAACCGCAACATCTCTCTAGCAGCTTCGTCATTACTCTGTATCAGTTTCGACATGTATTCGTTTACCATTTTATTCGCTTTTTCTTCAGGAAACCCTCTGTATTCCATCAAGTGATTCTTTATCATTTTAGCTGCAGAGATGTGCACTCTACATCTGGTAGGATTGCAGCCTATCATTGCTATGAAAGACACCGTGCAGGCGGTCATAGCGCCGTCGAACCAGTACTGCAAAGCTAAAGCATGGGCCTCACAGCATGCGCTCTTCACACTTTTGTCGTGCAAACGATTATATGTCTGATATTGCTGCGATACGAACGCTTGACTTGCGTTGCAAGGGCGGTATTGTTTCAAATAATATACATGATTCAACTTGGCAACATACCCATATTTTTTCATAAGTTTCTCATCCGCGAAATCTGGCATCTCCATAGCTCTTTGGGATAAAGCTTTTATACTGGCA
The DNA here is from genome assembly GCA_947522985.1 of Lithophane socia. NCBI lineage: Eukaryota > Metazoa > Arthropoda > Insecta > Lepidoptera > Noctuidae > Lithophane > Lithophane socia. The sequence goes on along the minus strand of OX383258.1, from coordinate 7,023,111 downwards.
GCTTTAACATCTACGTCATTTGACAGCAGACTGCCCAGGCTGCGCCTGTCTGGCTTGTCAGACAGCAAGCTGTTGGTGCTCTGATTGACCAGTTGAAATTCAAATATTTTGGACACGTCTAAACCACGGTAACCAGACAACAACTGATATACGTTCACGTCTTTAGACTCGTACGTCTGATTCACATCTGTATATTTCTTATAAACATTATACAAATGTGGAAGCTTGTCTTTGTATATCTTATTTGGCAATTTAAAGTCTTTGAACTGTAAAAAGTCCTCTTTGGAGAATATATCAAATAACTTTTTAGCATCCTCGAGAAGAATCATTCCTAGAACTAAGTGGGGATTAGAAGAAACATAGTCGTCGATATTTTCGTTAGCAATTTGTACACAAGTGTTGTATACTGGAAGGACATGGCTTTGTCTGTCAGAAGTTTGTTCAATGCTCTTGAATAACAACCACAGTTCTATGCAGTCTTTCGCCTCCTTTTCCACGTCAGATAAGTCAGTATCTAATATATTGCCCTCTACACATAACGTCAGCACTTTATATAACTTGTGTTTGACGCAATACTTGGCTAGCTCCACGTAGAAGTGCTGTCGACTGATAGTGGAGCACGATTCAGTAAAGATGTCGTCAATGAGTTTCAAGTTCTGCGTGCGTGACAATCTTGATATAATTAGATACAAATTGTTCCGCTCACTTTCATTCACAATACCGTATGAGGACAGTGTGTCGTAAATGCATAGTTTGGTGTAAGCGAAACAGTTGCTTTTAGCAACATTTTCAATCATTTCGTTGGTGACTGACCATTTACGAAATATGTCGTCTAAGTTTTCTAAGACATGCGTGTCAAAGCCCTTGGTGTCAACGTTGAGGAGTTTCTTCACGAATCCGTCGTTGTTGAAGAAGATATACCTCGCGTTCATATCACGAACTACTTCCGATGTCTGTACATTGATCCAGCGGACTAAGATCATGGCTTTGTTGTTCTCCACCAAATAGTTCCACATTTCAAAAGGTGCTGAGAAGTCTAATAAGGAAAATTCTGAAATAGAAATAAAAATACTACTAATGTTAACAATAATAAAATTTAGTCAATTTTGATTCTTATGTGCCCAATTATAAGCTTCAAAGTGATGTGAAAGTACACAACATCAATCAATTAGCTTACAACACTTCACTAACAGCAACAGTGTTAGATAGATAACTGATTTATTGATCTCAAATAACATTATCAAAACTAATAAATAACCAACATTAGCATCTATGAATAAACAATGATATGTTATCAATACTAACTTATGTTGGCAGGAATAAGTTACTTTATAGCCCCCAGTTTCTTTAAATGTTTATGTAAGTAGATGGGCCACCTTAAATATGGGTCTTAACAGCAGTGGAATCAGATTGCCAAAAGGAAAATAGACGACTTTGCCATGTGCTACCGAAACCGCTGTACTGCGCCTTAAGAATGCGCGGCGAGGCGGGGGGCAACGTTGACGAATGAGCGGAGGGACGCCCGTGAGCGTTGACGAATGAGCGGAGGGACGCCCGTGAGCGTTGACGAATGAGCGGACTGCACTTCCCGCTCCGTCTTGCGCATCAACCTAAGGCGCGGGGCAGCAATTTCGGTCAAACTATAGCAGTATTAAGCCAATGTGGCAAGTTTTGACCAATAAGGTTGCTCCACCAATGAGAGTCACTGTGTAGATTTAGTAAATACAATGACACTAGCTAGAGGACTGGTACCTACGCATTTAATAAAAATCAGATAAGCAAAATCAAGTTGATAGCCTAACGTAAACAGAAAGGACCAAAACAAATAATTTTAGGTCCTTTCACAATTGTCAAAACCAGAAATCCTGTTTTTGAGTTTAGTAATACTGGACCAGCGAACAGAATAACAATGCTTAAAGCCCAAACTGGTATATAGATATTAAGAATTATATCTTAAGAAATATTTATTTAAACTGCTTGAATATCCAAGCAGTTAGGAATATTACCTACCTACCATGTCACCCATGCACTTGATGACCTTACTTGCACAGCTGACTTTTAAGCCAAACAAACTTCTTTAACTTTTTTGAAAAATATTACTTACCAAAAGAATGAAAAAACAATGCAGTAGCAATTTTACTTTTCCATTGTTGCGGATACTTCTCTATCTTCTCAATAGTTAAAGCTTTGATTTCACTCTCGTTGACAACTATTCTGTCTTTGCCGGTCCCAAAGACTTTGTTCTGCTTGAAGGTCCCATCACTCTCAAATGATTTCTCAAGATACCTTAGGAGATTCCAATGTCTCTTAAACTCAAGCCATTTCTCCTGTATTTCATTATTCATTTCTTTAGATAGTTTCTCAAGATGTTCAACAATAAAGTCTCGGTATTCAATTTGGGCAGAGTCCTGCGCAAGAGTCATCAGGTGCAACTCAGGGCTTATCTTGACCTTGTTAAGAATGTGTAGAACTTTGAATATCTGTTTTCTTAATAAAAGCTGAACCGTCCATGCTTTCACCTAAAACATTTGAGTAAATAATGATTAATTTAGTTGAACTGCATGTTTGGTGTTGGAATTTACAAAATAAATAGGAAAAAATAATCTGGAACAAAGCAGTGTGTAAGTGTACTATATCAGTACTGTTCTACAAAAAATCTGGGACAAAGCAGTGTGTAAGAGTATTGTTTCTAAATTTTCATTATTAGTTATCGCAATTTTAAGTTGGTGTCTTATATTTGCAGACGCCAGAAAATCAGTCTATTGTTGTAATTGTAATAAAACAAATAAAAAGGTTATTCACCTCTGCTAGAAACCATTCTCTAGCAGTAGATTCATTCCATCCATTTTTCTCCTTGAGATAGGTGATCGCCAGCTCGATGTGTGTTCCCTTTGCAGCCGCCTCCCTGACCACATCCCTTGGAGATTTTTCTTTCCAACATGACCAAATAATTTTCTCATTTTGTGTTAATCCCTCCATATTTCACACAACAAATTCACAACATTGAAGCACTGTTTAGATTGTTATTTTACTAAATGATCGAACAATGAATAACAATCTTTGCACAAAACAAAAATATACCATTGATAAAATCATAATCACGTCATTTTAAAATGAATTTTAGCACCTGATAAATAGAGTTCAATTTTATTTTAGATTACAAGAACAATAAATTAAAAATTCAGTTCAGCTGACAGTGACAGCACTGACGACTGACAGCAGAGTAAAGACTACGACCAGTGTTACCAGATGAAAAATAAAAACTACCGCGTTGATGGATTAAAAATACCGTGTTTCAGACTCAAGATACCGTAGACATATTTGAAAAATTTCGTGTAAATTACCGTGTAAAAAGCAAAAGAAAGGACCATGAATATTCAATATTTGTATCCAAAATTATAGTTAATTAACTACTTTCTTTAATCATATAAAACAAGAACTTCTTGATCGTATATAGCTGCAGTCATTTTTGACAAAATATTCCTATTATGTACAAAATCAAAACAGTTGTTTCCATGTCGGTAAATAGACTGTTGCCCAAGAATGTTGACTTGGCTAAATATCCTTTCACAGGCAGGATTTGAGTGGGGTAACGATAAAATATTAACTTTTTTTAAATTACCTGGCGCAACGGTTCTGCGTTCACTATTAAACAACCAATTTTAATTATGGTTAGACAAGCGGACAAACTATTAATAGAAACACTTTTCATATTTAGTCGTATTAAGATTACCCGTGTACAATATTTTTGGGAATTCCCCCACGCGACGGATAGGACATATACAACGGACATAGAATGCAAAGTGACAAAAACTATATAACTATATTATAGTATTGGCTATCATTTTTAATAAATTACCGTTACATACATTACACGGTAATTAATATTTAGAATTATCGTAGAAAATCACACGGTAGGGAATCATTACCGTAGACCGTGTATTGGTGAAAAATACCGTGGTTCTACGGTAATTACCGTGTATCTGGTAACACTGACTACGACTAGAGACACTAGAGTTGCTACATTAAAAAAACAGTCAGTACCTTCCTTCTGGAGCCGTCAGGAAAAAAGGTTCTTCAATAATAATTCAATATTTTTTACTACTTATTACCAGAGTGAGCAGTGGTGGTCCAGTGGTAACGGCCGTGACCTACGAGTTGTAGGTCGTAGGTTCGAACCCTGCCAGGCGCTTTACTTTGTGTAAATAATTTCATCACCACTGCTCTCAAAACAGTGAAGGAAAACATCGTGAGGAAACCGGCATGTCCTAGAACCAAAAATTCGAAGACATGTGATATCTACCAACACGCACTGGGCCCGCGTGGTGGATGACGGCCCACTCCCTCTCACAGAGAGGAGGCCTGTGTCCCAGCAGTGGGAACATTATAGGCTGATTATGCTATGCTATTACCAGAGTAAGTTTTGATACATAGATGTATGCGACACTCAAGAGGCTACCGATTTAAATGTAATCATTTCTAGACTAGTAAGACCAATATTTAAAAAAATGTTATCAGGGTAACAAACGATCTGCCTACCCTAACAAAAACGGACTAATTTGAATACATACATTTAAAAATACCTAATATTCTAACATTAAAACATGTCCATAAATAGTAGATTTCTTTCTAAAATGAAAACTGAGGCGTAGACAGCTACTTTGAGGTAACATTTTTGATACTTACATTTTTGTTTTTGTTGACCTATTGCCTAGCAACGTGCACATCATAACAAAAAAAACACAAAATTCCTCATTATTTAATCGGAGTATCATAAAATTTATAATGGCAGAAGAATTGCAGAAGGTCCATTTGTATTATGATGATATTAACAAAATCCGAGTGATAGAAACGAATGTACTAAAAGAAACCGAGGATATAAAGGACACATGCAAGGATTATGACACAAGTTCGTACCTAAGAATATCGTTAACCTAAAGAAACTGTTGTATGCTGTAGAATTATATTATAGTCACTATAACAGCACAAACCCGAAAGATTAAAACCGCCACTCTCGAGCAAACTGGAGCGTTAACGCGGGCGCGACAGGCAGTGCAACCCATGTCGCGCCCGCGATATCACGCCGGTCTGGACAGCCCGTTCAATGAACGGGCTGATATAACTTGGCAGTTCCTAACTTCGCGCAGAGGGCTGCGTAGGTACCTATAGTAACCTTTTTTAAGAACCAAATGGTGACATGAGGCGCGTGAGTTACCTAACGGTAGGTATAGTATCACGGTAGAGTACTAACCATACTTATACCAATGTAGACAGCATTGGGAGAGTAGAATACTAAAACTTGAAAGAGTAGAGTGACTAGCCCCGCGGGCAAGCTACTCTACCACTTGCCTGCTCCCACCACGGCCGGCGCGGCGGCGCCCACTCTACTCCACCGCACACTTTTCCGACCATATATACGTATATTAGAGGGAAACTTGTCTTGTACCAATGTTGTTTTTTTCACGATATTCGAGAAACGCACCTACGTGGTGTTCTAAGAAACACTCTATTAATAAAATATAAATTAACGAGTAGATAGTTACCTACTCTACGACTCTACGTACTGAAACTGGTATCTAGAGCACCTTGGAATTGGTAGAGTATTACGCTAGTTGACTCTAGCGTTAACCCTATGTTCAGACCTGCGAAGTTATAACGGCCGTATTGTAAGTAGGTACGTAAATACCTAATCGAATGTCACATTATCAAAATAAAAATAAAACTTGTGCCTTCTGGTTGCAATCTGTTTATCGAAATGAGCAGTGTGTCATTGTATGTAGGTACAGACCTAATCGTACCTAACACCTAGGATGATCAAGGAAGTCTGTCCAAAGAGTATCATAAATAATAATATGGGAGAGTTTGTCTACATAAATGCTAGGTTATACTGTTTGACCTCTATTTTCATCTTAAAAACAGAGATTCAAGATTTCGGGAAGCTAATCAACGCGTTGCTGGAGGTGCTCAAGGAACTTGGTGATAACGTCGAGAAAAAAAAAATGGCTGCCATAGGTTCCATGAATCTTTTGAAATCCACTTCGAAAGAAAGGGAGGCGGAGCAAGCTAAACTGCAAGTTAGTTACCTACCTTTCTTTTTGCCCGTTTTAATATCATAACATAACACTAGGCCACGCCTAAATGAATGGTTCAACTTGGTGGTTGGACCATTGTTTTTTCTCATTTGGCTTTTTGGCGCCTCTTGTGATCTGGCGCATATAACGACCGCTCCAATTGCTCTACCCCAGGACTCCAGGACCCAGTGTCGGCGCTGTTAGATCATCATTACATAAAGTTCCTTGCTCTTATTTCATGTTCATGTAAGTATAGGTATGCCTCATGTAGGAACTTATATAGGTATGTATTTATTGTAAGTACCTAAGTACTTAACTTTATGTAAAGTTTTGGTACCTATTTTATTTTCAGGCACAGATTAACGACAAGTCCATGATACTGGAGCAGCTGGATAGTGAATATGATGCTCTTCAGATTTTAGAAGCCACACAAATGGAAACTATTGAGTATTTGACGCAAATAAGATAATTTAGGTTTCTGGGATAAATGTGATGGTAAACCTATTTTTTTTCGGTTTATCTTTGAACTGACTGCACTAAATTGACTAAAAATTGTAAGTTTTCTATTGCGAAAATAATTTGAGGAAATGTGATTTAAAATAAAAATAAAGAATAATTTATTGACATGATCTTTTCTTTTCCCCCCACAACGATACTTTTGAGGGTTCCATAAACGAAAAAAAAAACGGAACCCTTAAGCCCCAGGGAGTTGAATACAAAAAATTTGTCGCTAATTAGTTGAAATTTGTGGGGAGCATCTCCCCGCCCAGCTTTGCCCAAAAAAGCTAGAGCACCTAGCGAAGATGTTTTCTCCCAAATTTAATCGCTAATAGGGAATATGCATGTATTTTTTTAATCTTTTTATTCGATAGTTTACATCGTCAAATAATAGTTTAAAAAAAATCGACGGCAGAAAAGCAATTTAAAGTTGTTAAAAAAATGTTTAAAAATATCCAACCGATCCGGGCTATTTAAACGCCCTCCATTTGGCGCGCTTGGTGTGGTGACGTCACCGTCTGTGACAACAGACAAGCAACTGTCAAGTCAACGTCAAACACTCCTTTTTCTATGAGCGTTTGACATTGACTTGACACTTGTTGATTGACTTGACATTGACATTTTGATTGTTATTCCGGATTGTTACGTCACATCCGCTCTTAGCCTTTTCAAGTATTTGAATTACCCACAGTTATTTGGGACTTTTTAAAAATTAATTTCTCGCTCAAAATGAAATTTTATTCAAAAATATTGATGGAGGCATAATTCTGAAGTAACATAGTTTATAAAAAAAAATATTTGACCCATATTTGAATCACATGCATATTCCCTTGTTTCGTCAAGTCACAGATTTAGTCTGGTCATAAAAGCTTAAATGACCGGCGGGCAGCTGGGACATAATTTTGGGACGGAACCCTCAGGGCGCGCGTTATAAAAAATGTACTCTGCGGTCTTACTCGCACTTGTCCGGTTTTTAGGGTTCCGTACATAAAAAGGAAAGGAGGACAGATGAAAATTGACCATTCCACCTTATCTCCCTAAACTACGGAGCATAAAATGTTGAAAAAAAAATAACGAGAATGGTGGAATGTCTCATAGATTAAGAAAACCTATAGGAAGTCTTAAAATAACATGGTAAATCTCTCAATATTGTGAACAAATACACTTAATGTTTTTCAACTACTGGGATAAGTTATTCATCCAACTACGGAACCCACATGGCCGGTTTTTATACACCAAGCAGGTGTTAAACGCATAAGCAAGTAATATAAACACAAATTTGCCTCGACGATATTCTTTGCCCATAAATGGAGTGTTTTATAGAGTGTTACGTTATTTAGTCGAAGTAAAAAAAACTGAACACGTCTTATGGTTCCCAAAGGGGACAGTATTATTAGTTGCAAATGGCTTGAAGAAGAATCCGTTAAATTGCCCGATCGGAATAAAAAAACTGAGAGAAAATAAAAGAACAACAAATAAGTATTTGACCCAACAAAATAAAACTAAGATTCAGTCGGTAAAAATGTAATTTTCACTGAAACACACATTGTAATTAACACAGTTCTTATAGTCAATCTGTAAATCGTAGCTATTAATATTGTTAAGGGGTTATCCGAATTCGCTTGTAATTCAATTAATTTCTACTATAGTACTTAAGTCACAATTTGGAATTATGTCAACTTAATCACAAAACTATGTAGGATTGAAGTTTATTTTACAATACCTGTGATTACAAAAATATAACTACTTATTACTACAGAGTAACACAGATAAATAATTGAAATATACATAAATTCCCTTGATTCCAATTGTTTTTAACATTTAATTTTATGTAGGAACATGCCAATGTCATAATTTTACCAAACACCAATTATGTCCAAATCAGGCTCCGTCTTGACTTAACTAGAAACAAAGAGTCAATAATTGAGATTTCAAGAGGTTATCTTGCTTTATTAGTTAATTTATTATATACGTCATGATAAAAAAGTCTGTTTATAAAATATTGAAAATGAATAAATAACAGTGGCACTAATACAAACATTGCTGTTTCCTATGAGTTTTGTATACCAAGTCAATGCTACCATTATGAAAACAAAGTGATATAAGCTTAACAACTCACAGAATCTTTGCAAATTTAATTTTAAGCATACTATGTCCAAATACTCCTATAATCTATATTTAGTTTCATTATCATTAAAGGGGAACAAAAATGCCAGTCCTAGCAACGAAAACCAAGAAAAATCTTTACTCTGTAATATATTTAAAGTGGGATTCAAAATAATTAGATCGTACACATTAACTTCTGTAACTTACACTTACAGATTAGCTTACTTACTAGTTGCTATCGTCAACAATCAGTTCTGGAATTTATCATTAATTCTCTCCCTCTAAACAGTAAACTTACTACAATGTATACCTTACATTGGAAATACGCCAATATCTCACTTATCAAGCGTCAATCAGTTTTATTTGTGTGCAAGTTGTAAAATTGTAGTAAGTGTATGTTTCAATCACATTATCAATTGCAACAAACTACCTACCAATTAATATATAAATGCTTGAAACTATTTTCAAAAGTTGCGCGACTGGATGAGCGGTCGACCACGTTGCGTTGTGTTCTGATGTCGCTGACATTATACTACGTCAACAACACTATGTGCATGCATAATTAATTGCTATGTTTTGTCTGTATGTCTACTCGTCTACAATTGAGTTATTTCAACACAACTATCTCTAAAGACACTGGCGAGTAATAAAGACCGGGCCGCATTGAACCCGGGTAAGGCAATACCGACACGATAATGTAATAATTCACCTTACACATTTTTCATAAAAAACGAGGGAGATTTTTGCAGCAAAATATTGCTCAGTATAAATGATAAATGATTACCAATTAATAAGTAGAATATGCTCAATGAACCCTTATGTGACATGACCTGTCTATTAATCATAATTTAAATTACAAAGTCTCCACCATACATTTCACAATACTATGCGTGGCTTGAACACTTTTGTCTATAATGTTTGAAGGTTTAGACACTTGAAGTCACAACTGAACTTGAGAGGGGATCATCGACTTTTTGCCTTTTCGAGTCCTGTTGCTCCTCCTGGTTGTGCTCCTCTTCAGCGGCGCGTTTCTTGGCTCCCTCCGCGTTACTCGTGTGCTGCCCTACCTCACTGATGACCCCGCCTTTGAATCGTACAATAATAGCTGTCATATTGTCGCACCCGGTCCCATCGCCCATCGTGCTCGGCGCCAAGCAGTGGTCGAACATCTGTGCAAACAATTTTTTTAAATTATATAGCCGAAATCCTCAAGTAAAGTAAATATCAATAGCATAAGCAAACAATACAAACCTCCTCACAAATCTGCGACAACCTCTCGCGACCTTCGACCACCCTCGGCAGAATAAAGTCACAAACGTCTTGACTAGACATAAAGTTCCATATACCGTCACACGCCAGCACCATGAACTGGTCCTTCTCTGCATCGATCGTTAACGTCTTCACATCGGGAAATGCAGTGATCATCTGTTCCTTAACACCCAAGTCTTTATTCTGTTTGTAGGAGTGGTCGCCGATGGCACGCGATAGGTTGAGGCCACCGTTTATGCGGCCATCATTCGAGACTTTTCCACCAGCTTTGGTGATTCTTTCAAGTTCAGGGGTGTCCTCTGGTTTGTGGTCTATTGACATGTCTACGGCTTTGCCCTCTCTGCAAATGATGCAGCGTGAGTCTCCAGCATTCGCCACAAATAGCTCATTACCTATAAACATACAAAAAATATATAATGAAATGATGGAACTTGTTTTAGAAAGCAACGAGTTCTAGCATGTATCTAACTTACCCCTGAGCAGTGCTACCACAGCTGTGCAGCCACTGTCATTGCCAGGCTCCTCATTCATAGACATGTCCTCTCCATCTTCGTCACTTGATTCTGCCTCCAATTCATCGTCTTCTTCCTCCTCCCCATCTCCTGCAAATAGTAGCATTGTATGGTCAAAATTATGACAATGGTCTCATTAACATTTGTTGCGTACGACGAAAAAATATGAACGATATAAAAAAACACACGAATCTTTGCTTGGGAACTACCCAAATCATTAATCATCAATCTACTCACCATCATTCGAGGACTCCTCAACACCATTAACATTTTCCTCATCAGACGAGTTAACCTCTCCTCCCTCGAAGGTTTCGTCATTGGAGTCGCTCTCGTCATCGTCTTCCTCAGCGGCCTGGCGCAGTAAGGACTCGTACACGGCAGCAGCGGCGCGCCTCATCTTCGCCTCTTTAGGCCTGCCCTTACCATCTGAACTTGACACTGCTGCAGCTTTTTCTGAACAAATGAATTTAATTGTAAAATAAGCCTCGTGTTAGTTATGCAACATTGATTTAGCGGAAAACGATATTTAGCAACTTTTTTTAACTTTTATACATCATGAATGCAGCAAATTTAGGTGATTTTTGCTAAGCACAGTATATCTTATAAAGGAAATACCAATGGAAAAGGTATCAAACAAAATTACCTTTCCCCTTTGCTGGCGTGGCCGATCCATTGGATGACGTAATATTACTTTCCTCGCCATCAACTTGCTTGGAGTCTGTGACTTCTCCATTACAAGCGTCAGAAGTAGCACCATTGCCAGTAGCTACAGAGCTCTTGGCATCTGCACTCTGTTCTGGCTGAAGGCAGTTGTCTTCAGAACTGTCTGGGGCAGTAGAATTGGCTTTGTCTACCTCCATAGCAACTGGCTCCTTAGCCTTCTCGGTAGGTTCACTGGTTGAGACCTGTGAAGTATTAGTAATGCTTATTGCTGGATATGGATATCTTTCCTGCATTATCAACTACATTGGTTGTCCTTATAATTGCATTACAAAATATGTTCTAACTTTAACTCAAACCAAGCCATCTTTGTCACAGTAATTGTAACTTGAACTTTATTCTAACCATGACAGACATAAAATTATAAGTACGAAACCTGACAAGAGCTGAATCTAAGATGTCAATTTTGATTAAGTACTGTACTTTACCAAAGTCAGAATAAAGTTCAAAATCCAATAACTGGCTCAAACGTTTAAACTTGAATTCAAGTTAGAACTCGTTTTGTAATAAGACAGTAAATAGCTTGAAAAAGAAGAAAACAGAACTCACTTCTCCATTGACATCCTTATCTTCTTCATTGGAGTTTGTGGAAGACACACCTCCAGCATCTTCATCTGCATTGCTGCCCTCTGCAGCTTCCTTCGTAGAAGACAAGCCATTCTTGCTGGATGAAGCCTCTAGAATTGGCAGGCTTGAGCCAGCAATTGCTAAACCAGAACTGGAGCCTGATCCACCAGCACCTAATATAAAACGAAGTATGAAATTTAAAAAAATGCTACCTTTTCTTTTTGTGGCCATAGACAACTTAAATCTTGCCCAAGCAGTTTGTATGGAGTTAAGCTGTACTTTACAGTTGGATGTTGATCTATTTAGAACCAGCCCTTGCACAATAATTATAGAATACTTTGATGAAGACCTCTTCTTTCTTTTTCGTGTGGTTAGTGACTTATGAGTTTTTCGTCACAAATGGCTGAAAAAGATCGTGTAACCATAAGTAAGCGTATTTGTAAGATAAACAACTGTCGCTAAAATGCTACCTTTAGCATTTTGTGTACTCTGCTTCTCGTTTCTCGTGGCGAAACCTAATTTTTCAGAATTCACTGAAATGGCATAATTAATAATTATTCATGTACCTGAACCGCCAGCTTCCTCAGTGTTCTTCTTGGCGCGAAGGCATGGCGACAATGGCGTGGCGGTGTCACCGAGACGTGCACGATGAAGGGTGCTCAGCCTATTTTCGTATTTAGCCAATACTTCCTAAAATTTTTACAATAATTAATATTTTTTGTCAGTCAATAATACCATATTTGTTGTGTGTCAGACCATGATATATGTCTATACAAATAAATAAAATTAAAGTGTCTGTTTGTAATGTCAAAATAACAGCTTTTTACTAAATGCATATGAAAGTATAATACCCATTTTTTTTTTTATTGCGTTCTTTCTATTTATTCCATCTAATCTCCGAAACGGGTGGACCGATTTTGGCGGGACTTTTACTGGCTTATAAAGAGTAATTTTTATTTTAGAAAATGAATTTGGGACCACGCGGTCAAATCCGCGGGCAGCAGCTAGTCATAAATAAATTCCACTGTTGAAAATGAGCCTCCAATGAGAAAAAAAAGAAAATTCACATAATCACTAAGCATCCTAGACAGATTGCATGGTTAGTGGGATACAGGATGTAAATCATAATTTATTTATTTTACAACCATTTTTGCCTATAAACACCCTCTATAGATATAACTCTGTAAAATAATACTGTTCTTTTGTTACCTATTGAATAAAGAACAATAGTATTTTATAGTATATAGTAGTATTTACAGTATATAGTAGTATTTACAGTATATCCTATTATTTACAGTATATAGAAGTATTTAGTAGTCAGTAAATAAATTCCACTACTGAAAATGAGCCTCCAATGAGAAAAGAAAGAAAATTTACATAATTACAAGCATCCTAGACAGATAAGTGATTGCAAGGCTAGTGGGAAGCAGGATGTATATCTTAATTTATTTATTTTACAACAATTTTTGCCTATAAACACCCTCTATAGACGTAACTCTGTAAAATACTCTCGTTCTTTTGTTACCCACTGAATACTACACACAATTGAAAATATATCTTGATGTGTAATCAAATTTTTTTAAAATAGCTATTCTATTAAGCCTAATAAATTCAAATAATTGTTTACCTGTAATGGGAGCTTTGCTTCTTGAAATAAGTTGCTCACATTGTCATCTTCAGATTCTTCCTCATTATCACTGGGGCCTGGTGGATTTATTTCACCTAAAATAATTGACATAAAACATAATTAAACACAATATCCTACCATGCTAAGCAAAATAAAAATGTTCACAATAATCATAACACAATGTTTTTTTGTGGATGTAGAGAACCATCAAGATGTCTAGTAACAAAAACGCAGTGTGCAACTGACACCAATCAATCTACGTGCGAGCTCGTGGTTAAGTAATAAGCCGCACTGGTCGATCCATCAGGTTAAGTTACGCTTGCCGGGGTTGGTCCGTGGATGGGTGACCATCTTTACATACCGAGACTCCTCCGTGCCTCAGACAGCACGTTAAGCCGTTGGTCCCGGCTGTCATTTGTGGATCTTTGACAGTCGTTACAGGTCGTCAGAAGCCCGAAAGTCTGACAACCAGTCTTGCCAAGGGGTATCGTATTACCCAGTTACTGGGTTGTAGAGGTCAGATAGGCAGTCGCTCCATGTAAAATACTGGTATTCAGCTGCATCCGGTTAGACTGGAAGCCGACCCCAACATAGTTGGGAAAAGGCTAGGCAGATGATGCAGATGATGTTGGGGTCGACTTCCAGTCTAACCAGATGCAGCTGAATACCAGTATTTTACATGGAGCGACAACTGACACCAATCTTAAAATTTAACTTTTTCAAAATCTCATAATAGCAAAAGCTAAACTGAATTTTTTGGAATGATAATTATATGTATATCTTATCATACCAATGGCTTTGAGTATTTTTATTAACTTTTTGTTCACAAACAATTGGATACTCCAACTGGATACTTTTGATTGGTATACTAAGTATGCAATTAGAAGGGATATATAATAATAGATCACAACAACACTCAAAATTTCAAATAAATTAAAATAACATGAGAATGGTTTACATTTTGTGAGTGATTCTAATGGTAATGGTAAGACCACACTAAGGCCCGTTTTACAGATCGTCTCTCAAGACTCAAGCATTATTTATAACTAGTTTCAACCAGTCAAAAGGTTTTAAACAAGTTTTAAGTAATGCTGGAGTTTTGAGTAAGGTCCTGGAATATGGGCCTTATACACCATTATTATATAATAATTGTGCACAATATGAGATACTATGACACCAAACAAAATAACAATTTAATTCACCAAAGCAAAGAACAGTAACAGTTAGAATTTAAGAATAAATAACACAATATTTGATGAGGAAACTTTATGTTTGTCACATTATGAAGCTAACCAAACAATTTACATTCAAATGATATGAAATTGTTAAATTTCATGAAGTTGTAAATAGAGTGATTCTAAGTCATTATGCAAACATTTGACCTCTACCACACACAGTTAAGAGCGTTTATTCTGAGAGTGAGCAATATAATAAATATTGATTATGAAATGCAAATAAATAATATCATAACACCAAATATTTAGTTTTAGTTGTAAAAAAAAGGATTTATTTTTAGAAATCTTTCCAACTGCCTTTTTTACACCTAAAACCGGTTACAACTTAAATTCAGTGTTATAATTGCAATTCATAATCAATATTTTAGACAGTTGTCTAGCCATATTTCACATTTCCATACAGTAATATTGCAAAATTTCAGAATAAACACTCTAAAGTCAATCAATATTTTCAATTAGGGTCACTATCTCATAGTAAAATCCAATAACTGCGGCTGTTTAATTAGTACACTACGGATATGTTACCATAACCTCTAATTATTAGATGAAAACAAATCACTTATTTTTGTAGGTTATGTTTAGCA
Organism: Lithophane socia; assembly: GCA_947522985.1. Classification (NCBI taxonomy): domain Eukaryota; kingdom Metazoa; phylum Arthropoda; class Insecta; order Lepidoptera; family Noctuidae; genus Lithophane; species Lithophane socia. Next base: position 7,007,922 of record OX383258.1, on the reverse strand, counting down.
TGATCAGTTATTTTGTGAAGACACAAAAAATTGGAACAGTTATGGTTTGAAATGTTCAATGCTGGTTAGATATTAATATTAAATATTAAGGAACTCACCAGCTAGCTCTTTCAGAATGTCCATGACTTCTTTACTGGCAATGGAAGCATCAAATCCGAGGAAAGCATCTTCCAAAGCTTTTGTTAGGTCTCCACTTTTGTACGCATCTGTATTTTTGATAAAATTTGGCAGATTTTGTGAACAATATGTGGCCACTTCAGCTCCTCCATGGCCGTCATACACAGCAAACAGTGATGTGTTTGAATCATACTCTAGGATTGTGTTGTGTGCATCCTAGAATTATAAAGGACATAATTATTATCATCAAATTTTCAATATTATTAAAGATCTTTGATTGTGACGCTTTCTAAAACTATAATAGCAGGTACAACAGATACTTAAATCGTTAGTATTTATGAATATAATATTATAATGCTTTCTACTTAAAAATACCTATAAACTACTAAAGATTAATGATTCTTTCAAGCGTAGGGATCGTGTATAGAAAACCTAGGCCGTCTAAACTCTATAAACGTCAAAAAATCTCTTAGTAAATAAGATCGTGCATTGGACATTGGACATAGTGAAATGCTTCGACATTTTAACATAGTGATAACCACGCACGGTTAATATTACAATGATAAAACTATATATTTTCTGATAACTGATCGATCGGAGGTAGTGATTGGGATTGATATGTAATAAATATCGCCATTTACAAAGACTGAAATCTATACTATCACGAACGAAACAATAAAGTACCTCTTGATTGACACGCCATCCCTGCATGGAGCTTGCGCCGCACTCAAGTTTATCGTTAGCTTCATCGCTGGACACTTTTTCCGTTACGGGTTCAGACAAATACGCACCCATATTGGAATGTTATTAACATGAATTATAATTACATAAAATAAATAAATGAGGCGCGAAAACCTCCGAAAAACGCACAGGCGGCAAGCTAACCAGAGTCAGTCAACCGCCGAGAATGGGGCTGCCAACAAAAATATTTCAACTCCACCAAACTAAGCTCAATTTTTTTCTGCTTGGCTAGGTGATTTTAGTAATTCAAGTAAATATGTATAAAAATTACAAATTACAAAAAAAAATCTAAATTTTCTGAATAAGACGGTTCATTCGATTTACATTTACATAAAAATATTATGTAAATCAGCGCCTCTGGCTCCAGTATTATACACGCTGAAATTTTAATGATTGTTTTCCCGCGGCAAAACGATTTGCCCTAAGTAGTAGAATCATCTATAGTTAAACTTAAAAAATAGTAATGTTTTTGTTTTAAAATAATTTAAAAAATATGCATCAACTCGAAAGCGTGAGAAACAATAGTAGTTCACTAGACATTACGTACTACTACTCGAACCGCCATGCGCGGCTGCGCAGTGCCTGCAAAGCGAAGAGCGATTTGTAAATGTTCAGAGCAAAGTTGACGAAGACCTTTGTAAAAAGCAAACATTTAAAAGTAGGTTAGTTAATTAAAATCATTGTAAATAAGTTGATTCCATTTTTTTAAATACTCCTTAAATACTTCATTATCTAAGTACTTAATTCAGAAAATTATTTTTTTGTAAGATAATAAACTTGTTTTCCAGTTTCGTGTTCAGTAAGTTGTAGGTAAAAAAGTATTTATGACGGTCATAAGCCCGTAAAAGGGAAAATTGGAATAACAAATTATCTTTCGTTAACTCAGGAGTAGGTAGTTATCAGCTGTAGCGCGAGGGTCAACGACCGCGCGTCGGTCGCGCTTGTCTCGCGCAGTCGGGCTGGGCGTTCGCGCTGTAGGTATACTACTTTTGGTTCGAGAATGCTTTCGAGTTTCGTTTATCACAATTCTAAATCTGCCATTTTTTAATCCTTTTTTTTATTTTTTTTATAAATCAATTGTACTACCAAGACAAAATCATTTCGCTGCGGAAAAACAACCATTAAAATTTCAGCTTGTATAGTGCTCTGTGCTCTGGTTAGTGAGACCAACCGATGAACCATATGGGAGAGCTGCATAACTATTCACAAACATTCGATACGCTTCCATGCCGATTCGAACGTAAAAAGGATCCTTTATACGCTGTTCACAAATCCGAAACCCGATAGTTTACAGTTCAAGCTAACTAGCCGAGTCAGCCAAGTCGATCATTGATTTCGGTGGAGTACGGGTGTTAACGTCAAATAGGTTATGTACACACGGCTACACATCAAGCTACATTTTTACAGTTTATGCTGATCTCGCATTGCATAGGATTTCCGTACAATGTGAGGTCAGCTTTTAAAATTATATTTCTATTACCAAATTGCGGTTCTAAAGGCCGCGCGAGTCATAAGTACGCGGTACTTAGCATGACACACGGGCGAGTAAGCTCGCCGAGTTATAAGTACGCGGACTTGCTTGCACGTCTATCACACCTTTAAGGCTGATTATTTATAAGTTTAATGTATGCAAACCAAAATGGTGTTTATTAAAATACCCACCTACATCTTATGCAAATTAAATATTCTATTCTAAAGTTTATTGAACAATTATGTAATAATCTTAATAAACTTAATAGACGACTTGCCCATTATGTTTATGCAATAATGATAAAAGAGACTCGATAAATGAGGAAACGGCGTCTGATAGATAACAAATATGAATGTAAGCAATTAATGAGTACTGATATTTTATCTCTTATTATACCTAACTTAAACAAGACGATGATTTATGCACAATTACAGTAGAAGCGTGATAATAGTAGGATGGATTCTTTATACGATCGCGCGCTGTCCGATGTAGGCCAAGAAGGAAAATTTCAAACAAGATTTGGTATTTATTATAATGTATTATTTAGCGGATTGTGGTCCATGGCCTTTAATAATATAATATTAGCGCTCACAATTACTCCACATACATGCAAACTTCCTGAAAAACCTGCTAATTTGAGTGAATATTTATGGAAGTTGACATACATTCCTACGTAAGTTACATAATTCATGTAATGAAATTATTTACAAAGTTTTTTATAGTTAGGTTTGTTGTTTATTGTAACATCAATTTTAGTGTTGAAGATGCATCTGGAGGAACAAAATTTAGTGACTGTTTAATATATACAAGCCAAGAAAACAGTGATACTGAAGGTAATGCTTACTACATTTATATATGTGACCTTTGCTTTGATTCGGTGATTTTATCATATTCTTAATGAAAGTAATCTATATTTCGTTTTCAGAGTGTAGTATCTATGATTTCGACAGTACGTGGTTTGAGGCAACCGTCCCGTCCGATAACAATTGGGTTTGTGAAAATGAACTCTATGTGGCAAATATTTTTGCGTATAGTAAAATCGGAGAAACCGTCGGGTCTTTTATTTTTGGGTGGTTTGGAGATGTGTGAGTAGTATGTGGTGTTTAAATAATATTGTTATTGTTTTATTGATAAAGATATGGAAATAATAAACAAAGCTCCCATTGGATAAAATTAACATACTGTGAATCGATATGTTTAATCATCTATGGATAGCACCTTGTGTGAAGTTGTGTGTAACGCATAGAATGATAAAATTTTAGCTTGCGCGTTGCATATAAGCTAGTGCTTGTGTCTTAGGCCGGCTTGCACCATAAGTCACGTTTACTATTAGACGATCTGTTTCTGCCTATCGTTTGAAGATGACAGAGACAGAATGATGTTTTAAATGTGATTTGTGGTGCAAGCGACTGATTGTTTTTTTTTTTTGTAATTAATAATGTACCATTGATTTCCTACCTTTTCTGAGACAGTAAAATTGATAAATCAGTATAACTTAAACTTTGATTTTCTCTTTTTCAGATACGGACGCAAACCCACCTATATTATTTCTTTAGCTATGTTGATAATTGGTCGATTTATATCAGTGATAGCCAGTTCTTCGTTTGTATTATTTGCAATCGGGTGTATCATAGCTTCCTTACCATCATGGTCAGCCTCGCAGAGTACAGCTATTGTATCCATGGAAATATCTTCTCCGAAACGAAGAGCTGGTGTCGCAAAATTAAGATTAGTCTCCACTAGTTTTGGCCTGTGCATAATGCCTTTATTTTTCTGGTGGTTAAGGAGTTGGAAAAAATTCATGATTTTCACAACAGCAACTCAGTTGCCTTATTTACTGTTTTCTTGGTAAACAGCAATTAACCTTTCTTAAAAAAAAACATTTTTTTTAAATAACTGGTAATTTATTCGAATAATTTCAGTAATTTTATAGAATCTCCACAGTGGCTTTGGGTAAACAGAGAATATAACAAATGTATTCAAATACTTAAGCACATAGCAAACGTAAACAACACTAAGCTAAGTACCAATGTCGAGGACGCAATATTGACAAGGGAACAAGATGTGATAGCTCGCAAAACCGAAGCCTTAGGACCATTAGCATTATTTTCTGGTTGGCGATTAGCTATTAATACGATCTTACAACTATTATTGTGGTAAGTAAATATGAAAAAGAGTTAAGAACAGTTTAATCAGAAGGTATACCTACGTATAACGTTTTTTTTAATTCTATGTACACTTTTTTGTTTTTGAAGGATCTGTGTTTCGATAAACTACACGGTGGTTTTAATAAGTTCCGTGGAAAAGTCCAGTGGAAATCCTTTCTTGGACTTTGCTTGGCAATCTTTAGCTGAAATTCCCGGATATTTTATAGCATCGTGGCTAGCAGATCGTATCGGCCGACGATACACAGGAATGATTTCAACAGCGTTAACAGCTTTGATCTGGATTGTATATGGTTTTCGTGATATTGGTAAGTATTATAGAATACCTAAATGAAAATTATGATTACAGTATAATTTAAAAAAAAATAATTTCAGGTAATACAGAATGGCTGAAAAGTCAATGGTTGGGTACTTCTCTGGTTATTACAAACAGATTGACTATAACTGTTTCTTATTACATAATTGATTTGCTAAATATGGAACTTTATCCAACGTGCCTTCGACAAACAGGAATGTCATTAGGAAATGTAGTGAGTGGTGGTGCAGCAGCATTAGCACCGTACATTTTACATTTGGTGAGTTTTATTAACTTGTTTAATTTTTCGTTTAAGTTACTCAGAAATGAATTAAATTACATTTTAATGAGATCTATAATCTTTTTAGGGTCGTCGTTTTGATGTACGTTATTCAAGTGCTATATTGATTGTCACGACAATACTTTGCGGAGTTTTAACGTCGTTCTTTTTACCTGAAACTTTGAATGTTAAACTACCGGAAACCTTAGAAGACGCCCAAAAATTTGGCAAACATAATCGAACTTATTACGTGTCCGTAAATCTTAGAGATGAGACAGTAGACTCTAACCTTCCTGTTATTTAAAAAGAAACCCGTGAGGGATCAGTTGAGAAAACATACCAAGAATAAACGTGACTGTGGTTATTGTTTTTTTTTTTATCCTTCCGTTTACATCTCAGATTGAAGGAGAGGTATGGTTGCAAGTACTACGCACCTGTGCGTAGTACTTCCAACCATACCGCTTCTTCTACAAAGTAATCCACCCGGCACCCGGCGTCGCAACAAAATCAATCTGTACTACGTGAGTTATCAGTATTATCCATAATGTTAATGGTAGTGGTAATACTTACGCCGTTTTAACGCACAAACTAGCTTTTTAACACTTGAGGTGGCAATAAGCACTGAAGGGTATTTCAATGACGCCGGGTAGATTGAGTTTAAAGCACAATATGAGCAAAAAAACATTATCAGTCTTTCAAAAATGAAACTATCTAACGAATAAGACGGTAAAATACCTTAAAACACAACAAGTAATACAACAACAAATAAATTAATTAGTTTCGATTATCATAACAAAACAAAAACGTATGTTTTCATATTGCCCGCATTATGTAAAATTTTAATTAAAAAAAAATGTTGATACCGTTACAAAATAAATTTCCTCGAAACTAAGCTCAACTTTTTCAACTACTAAATTATATTGCGAATGTACGTCACCCGATTCGACTAAAGATAACTTTTCTTCTACAAAGTAAACTCTTTGTTTGTTAGGCTTTGGAGTCTTTTTTTTTTTTTTTTTGGGTGGGAAATCATCAAATGAGTTCTCCCGCTCTGGGCGGAGCGGAAGGGCGTGTCAGACTCTTACTGACTAAAACCCGTGTTCCTTCAGTTGCCTGTTGCCAGGGTCCCGGTATCCCTTTCGGACTATTTCGCAATCCTGCCAGGCATCGGTCCTAACGGACCCCGTCAGGTGTGCTGACATCTCTTTGAGGCAGGCTTTGGAGTCTGTGGTCAAAAATGTACTCTGTGGTGTATTATATAGTGCTCTGTGGTCTTTGGTTGGGCATCTTTGGGAAGAATGAATGAAGAATACCTACTCAAAGATAATTACGGGATTTTGTGTTGGTGAATAAATTTCTATTTATCAGTGAATAATGGTTGTGTAGTTAATTATGTGATAATGCAATCATAAGTCGAAATAATTCTTATTTCGGTCAGAGCTATAATACGAGGTGTCGTATTTTGGTAAAACTCGTCTAGTATTCCACTATCGCAAATCTACAAGTTGTAGTTGGTTGCTAAAATGTCGGGCGACCACAAAACATTGATAAAAGGCAGCCCGTCGCAGTACGTAAAGCTGAACGTGGGCGGAACGCTGTTTTACACGACTATCGGCACACTGACAAAGAGTGATAATATGCTGAGAACGATGTTCAGTGGCAGGATGGAAGTTCTAACAGATTCCGAAGGTACGATCAACATTTTCAGATTGAACTTTGATAACACGCATTTATCCATTTTATGTGTTTCTATATCCTTTACTGTCTGTTATAGGATGGATACTTATTGACCGCTGTGGAAAACATTTCGGCACCATACTAAATTACCTCCGCGACGGTACTGTGGCCCTCCCTGATAGTTACCGTGAGATCATGGAACTGCTGGCGGAAGCAAAGTACTTTCTGATTGAAGAACTCACTGAATCCTGTCAACAGGCATTGGCTAAGAAAGAAAGAGAAGCGGAACCTATTTGCAGAGTACCCTTGATTACTTCTCACAAGGAAGAACAACTGCTTATTATGTCAACATCTAAGGTAGATACTTATCATGTAATATTATTTACTATTATGATAATAGGCAGCCAGGTAGACAGTTGGCTTAACTTCCAGTGTAAAAGTATCTACGTATCTAATCTTTTTGAATGTTTTTTTAAAGAGTTGGACCAATTTGGTCAATTTTTTTCTTAAATATTTCACATTGTTGTTATACAATTTATATTATTACTGTTTCAGCCTGTTGTCAAGCTCCTGATAAACAGACACAACAACAAATACTCATACACAAGCACATCAGATGACAACCTATTGAAGAATATTGAGTTGTTTGACAAGCTCTCTCTGCGCTTCAGCGGGCGTGTGCTGTTCATAAAGGATGTGATTGGTTCAAATGAGATCTGCTGCTGGTCATTCTTTGGACATGGCAAGAAATGTGCTGAAGTCTGCTGCACTTCCATAGTGTATGCAACTGACAAGAAGCACACAAAAGTTGAATTCCCTGAAGCAAGGATTTATGAAGAGACATTGGGAATTTTACTGTATGAGAGCAGGAATGGACCTGATCAAGATTTAATACAGGCAACATCATCGCGCGGTGCCGTCGGCGGATTGTCCTGCACTAGCGACGAGGAGGAGGAGCGGTCTGGCTTAGCCCGACTCAGGTCCAATAAGCAGAATAATCAATCTTAGCGGTTACAGTCGGGCTTGGCGCGCCTTCGAAGCTCGAAACGGACTAATGTCTGATACCAGGCTGGCTTCTTTTTGCCATTTTGCTGGCTGCCCTGCTTTGGTCTGTAGACTTAACTGAGCTGTGTCCTTCAATATTGGTCAATCTGACCACTTTTCCAAGATTACTCTTGATTGTGGAGGAATGAAAATGGCATCAGGCATTTATGATTATAGTCAGACCATACTATGGACAACTTTCTGCTAACACTATGTGTCTTTGTGTCTGTTCTGTGTCTAGTGAGTATCTTCTGCCAGAAGTTAATAGAAGAAAACTTGACATTAAAAGTGCTAAATATGATGCAGGACTTCTACATATCTTAGATTCACAATCCAATCTGTACTTTTAGTAGTGATCTTTATTACAAAAATGTGATTGATGTCTATACAGTATACGATTCATAAATGTATTTGATTAAATCTACAGTATTTGTTGTTCATGTGTAAAATTAGGTGTAGTGAAAAATGCCGACATGCAATGAATGCTAAGATTTGTCATAATGCAGCATTATGAGCCTTTATTGGCAGGAGTTTTGAACTATGTTTGTAATGTGGGTGTCTTGAGGCATTGAAATGTACATTAATTTAATGTTGCATGATATGTTTATACAAGTGTAAAATAGTGTAATGTACTATCTAAGATTGTATGTGAAACAATGTGTACAAGCTTTGCAGTACATCTATGTCGTAACTCTAATATAATTTAACGTAATTTTACGCTTATTATTAATCACACAATTTTCACAGCTCAAGTGATTTGCCAAATCAATGTTGTCTAGTATTAGAATCTTGTTCCTGAAGCATCTTTAGTGGATGAAGCTCATAATTTAATACCAACTTATGTTGTTAAGATTATTTTATTCTTATTTCCCCTTAGGTGATGAGTGATGACACTTCCTTTAGAAGTGAAATGTGTATATTTAATCATTGGTGTCTTATTCAATATTCTTATTAATCAATACATGATGTAATAGATTACTGCATTGCACTACTATTAAGTTCTTTGTCACCAGATTGCCAAATACTTGGTATATTGTAAATAAAGGCATAAATACATAATAAACATGGAATAGATAGTCTTCAATTAGTAGAAATAAAGTTGTTCTATAATTATGATAAACTCTTACACTTAATGTTGTAAGTCATGGTGTGTATGATTTTGCCAAATTATATAGGTAATGTGAGAAGTGTACATGAATGCGAATTATAATTATTGCGAAAAAAAAAAACGAATAAGGAATGGTATTAAGGTAGTTCAGATTATCTGCACAGTCTAGTCTGATATTTTATTGTTCCATTAGACTTTGTATAATATCAGGTGATAACATCAATAAAGGCGCTGCATTAAAAAAAATGTGCAAAGCAGCACCTCTGAAGTACTAAGATTTTTGTATAAAGATGTGTGCGTCATCTATTGTGTGACTGGCACATTATCACACGTGCATAATAAGAATCATTAGTCACAATCATCACAATCAGCAAAGACATTTCATTCATAAAATAAAAGTTAGATTTAGCTAAATAAGTATAATTAGAGGCTAATTAAAATGATTGAATTGAAAAATTTGTGGTGGTCATTGTACAAAATGAGATGAGTAAGGAGTCCCTCCTAGTTACATTACAAGACTGGTTTCATTACGATAGAAGCCATTTGATTGGAGAATCGTGTAAAAATTATAACACTTATAACTTGTTATATTCTTACAAAATATAATATGCTCACTGTTTAGATGTCTTCAATAGTTTTATTTTTGTTGTTCGTGAATCCTGATTCTTGTGCATTCATTATAGTGGAGTTGAAAGCAGCCAACACCTCTTAAACAGTAGGTGAAAATATCACCTGCCAAAAAGAGTAGTGGAGTTGGTGGTGAACTGGTGACTCATGGTGAGGGTGACACACTGCATCAATGCTTATCAAATAAGCAGTACATAGTTTTAAAATGGATGAATACAGCTGCCAGGCTGCCACTCCATTGTATGGTTTAAGTTAAACCATACAATAGAGTGGCATTGATGCAGCCCAGTCTGACACCCTCACCACTCTTTTTGGCAGGTGATATATTTTCACCTAGTTTATAATGAAGTGTGTTTGTCATCTTGCTCTCGGTGACGGCGGCGGTAGACAAACGCCCTTACAGTGTAAATCAATCCCTTTTTGATAAGGAGAAGCAGGAAAAGCCCAACTACTACTGGTAGGCCCGACTATTTACCGTCTATTTATGACCACCTGTCTACGACTCATAACGCCATCTGTCGGTTAAGGGTGGAACAAACGTACAGTACAGTGTGGAATCTTTTTCAAGATGTATTTCTTGCATAGTCTTCTGAATTGAAGATGGCAGGTGCTGGTAGCGCCTAGCCCGGCAAGCAGTGATGACAATAAAGAAACTCACAGACATACATGAACCCTGAAAACATTACACTCCGTTTTGGGCAGTTGTGTAAAATAGGACTGGTTTTCACTTTTTGGAAAAAAATGCCAATCTTTGACTACCTTATAGTTTGCGTCACAAAACTATAGGACAAAGATACCTAAAAACGAATCTCTATGGAATATTGAAAAAAAAATTACTGAAATGAGTGCTAGAATTTCGCAATTTTTCAGGCACCATGGGAGTACCAGGGGAGAAGAGAAATGTAATAAAAAAGTAATCCTATGGTACCCTAGGGAGGAGAGGAGAAAGAAAGGGTAATCTTTGAAAAGATGGCAGGGTGACTTGGTGATTACGGCGGGAAAGACATGGACTAGAAAAGCAAGGAACTGAGAGAAGGGGTTGGAGGAGGCTTTTGCCAAAGGGCACACAGAGACTCAGAACTGAGATAATAGTAGTTTAATTAGGAGGTCAATATGGAGCCTTTGTCTAGCAGTGGATGTTCCCTGCTGATAATATGATGGCAATGCAGCCAAGCAGCATTAGGTAAGCGGTAAGATGTCATTTAGGTCAAATATATACATAATATTATGACTAGACTTCTCCTTTATTGAGTAGATATTAGATTTCTTTTGTAACATTCTAAACTGCATAATGGAATTCCTGTTTTGGAACAGTTATACTTTTTTAAATTTTCACATCCATTCATACCACACTTTACTGGTTTTGGAGGGTCAACAGGAGTTTTCCTATCCAATGGGAATGGTATGCCCGGTGGTAATGATAAAGAGATATTAGTTTTATTGTTTTTGTAAACTATCATTGGCTCTAGTTTCCTAGTTGGTTTGCCTTTTGACATATTCTTCAATTTAGATTCCTGTTTTTTAAGAAGTCTGTCCATTGTTTTCTTTTTATCTTTCTCTCTTTTTTCATCTGCCATCTGTTTACGTTTCTGTGATTTTAAGGCAGCTTTTTGAATGGCTTCTTCAGTCATAACCTTTTCTTTGTACCCTGAGGGCAGTGCAAGAAGTACTTCACCTCCTGGACTAGTCTCTTTATCTGTACCTCGCTCATACATAGCTCGTTGTCTTGCTGTCATCATTTTAGGGTCCTTAGGTTTTATTTTTTTGAGCTCTTCATCAACCTGAAAAGATAAATTGCAACAAATGTAATACCTTACTAGAAGTTCCTGCGAAGTATTAATGTATTCCGAGAATTGCAATTGGATTTACTTACTTCTTCTAGTTTGCCGGATTTTATAGCATCAAGCCATCTTTCTTCTTCGCTAGAAGTGCCACTGTCCCTTCCTTTCTTCTTTTTCTTTGATGACGACGCCTTCGGTGGGGTGCTCGACGACGAGCCTGGAATGGACCTCCGAGAGTCTGATGACGACTTCATGGTTTGTGCCTTTAGCAGATCTGCGGCAGAAGTACCCGGGACGTCGCGCCCTTTTACCTTAATTTTGTACGGCTTGTCCAGCGTGTCTTCGAACGATACGTCGATTGACGATTCACTCTCGTATTCATTTTCTAGTTTTCTCTTCTTATGCTTTTTGTGCTTATGCCTTTTATGTTTTTTCGGCGGCGGTGTGTCTATAAATTATCATTATTTATTAATACTTTGAGCGATTCGTAATGTCAACAAAACAAAGGTTAGATTATTTACCAATTACGATTTCATCCTCTGTGGTGCTCTGTTCACGCTGTCTGCGAACCATTTTTGGTTAAGTTCTAAGTTATTTCGATTCTAGTTTATTTTCGTCCGTTCTATTATCGAGCCTTTCTGAGCAGTTTTCTATTTTGTTGAATTGACGAATTCGGAATAAAAAACCACAAACAAAACGTTCATCTGTCAATCACACACAGTATTGTAATGTTGGCAGAACAGCTGAGCTGTCAAATTGAAATTGGCATAATGCTAGATACACACTCGACTACTACGACTCGCGATTTCAAACGTTGATATAATAATATAACGTCGATTCTCACGTCGATAAACAGATTTTGACAGCAGATTTTGTCACTAGCGATTTCAATGGTCGTGAGATTTTGAAATATTCGATATCGCTGCGTCATACCCACAGAGTACATTCTAATATACTAGTAAAGTCATCCCCTTATGGGGTTGAATAGGGGATAAAAGTTTATATGGTTGTAGTATGTAGTTTTTGAGTTTATCGCGAACAGACAGACAGACGGATGACTTTGTTTTATAATATGTAGTGATTACTCCATACTACCTCAGCTCAAATTCTGAGGCCAAGGCCAAGGCGCGAATAGTTTAGGTAGGTAATATCTGTCTGCGGCGAAAATAATGGTAAGTAAACAAAAAAAAGAAAAACACACATAATATCTGATAAGTAGGTACTTAGTTCAGATATCATGCGAAGTTACATGATCTACTTAATTTATTTTGAAGTATTTTTAGAATAACAGCGGTTTATTGTTCGGTTTGGATTTTTTCTATAGAGTAATCGTGTTTTCGTCAAAGTACGTTTTATTATAGTACGTATTATTCTTCAACTTTACCATAACATATTTATTTCAAAATGAATGCTGCAGTATTTTTGATATAACGGAGGATCATACTAAGCAATTTGAGGTATTACAGAATCCTATGTTTTTATTATTTTCTGCAATAGCGTGCTAATGGTCGCGTTTACTTTCCGGCGAGCGTGTCGGCTATAACGTCGGATGTCGAGATACGTCCGGAGCGTAGTTCGAACTTAAGTGGTATGGTGCATTAGGTGCACAGCTTCCTTATATCTGAGATTGAGAATACCTACGCTTTATAGCAAGTTTATAGTAATGGTGCAATGGACTAAGAAGTTCTCAAAGCTTTTTATTAGGTGTTAAGGTTGCAAATTGAATGTTGAGATCATGGGTGAGACAGCTCGGGTGTCTTTCACAAATGAAGTGTTATGAAGATATGAGTTACTTAGTTCAAAGAAAATCATAACTCTCGTTCTCGATACACAATTTTCTTCTCCGTATCCGTCTTGTTCTTCTTTTCGTATCGACGTATCGCGTCTATATTTATACTGTTTGAGCCCAGCTATCTTATTGCGTAACTTATTTTCGTAATCAATATGACTAATTATTATAACATAACTTATTAATTATAACTTATTTAGGTACGTTGTTGAGCAGATTTTTTTCGGACCTATGACGGCGTCTGAGGTGTTGATCGTCAATGGTGCAGGTGAACGGACATTTGGGATGACCCAGCAAATGTATCAAAGAAAGTTAAAGCTGGGGGCCCGGGATGGGCTTCGGGATGTCCCGCCAAAATCGGGACGTTTGGCAACGCTAGTACTTACTGCACCTTTAGACGTGATTTATTTATTTGAAATTATTGTATGCTAACTAATCTTAAGTAAGCCTAGGTGAAGCTGGTGTAGTCAGTTCTGTCAGAAATCAGAAACCGTGTCTGACATTGATGGTCGCAACGAATAGGTTGCTTGTTACTCCTACATCGACCGAACCTATGTCGGTGCACTCTGAGTTTGTTAATTTAATTTAGGAAAAGAAGTAAAAATTAATGTGTGTTCATCAGTTTCAGTAATGCTCCTCAGACGATACAGGCACCGAAGTAAATGCAAGAAATATTGTCATTTTACTTTAGACACGGGTGGTGATGCTGAGTACAATACTAGCGATGACGAATCATTTAGCGATTAATTACCTATATTTAATTAGTCATACAAAAATATTGTTACTAAAAGATTGGAAAAAACGATGCTTCTGCTTCAGTTTTTCAAGCATTTCGTTCGTCCAATAACTCTTGGGTCGAGTTCGAGTTGTCTACTTCGTGTTCACAAATGAAGAAGCTCCTGATATTACAATCGATGTGGGTCAGACGTCCGGTGTAGAACATCGAGCCGCACTGCTCAGTTGCGTCTACTTCAGGTTTGTATTTGCCCCACCAGGCGTCGGCATCATTCAATGGTGTCCCTAGAAAACAAAATAAACATTTGAAGCTGCGCACAGACGGAGATCAACACAAAGAATTTTTGCACTTGCCTGGGTAAAAACATACTTCCATAAATATATCTACTTAGGTACTATTTGTGGTCTTTTGAAATATATCAGGCTTAGAAAAGATCAACTTTCACAAGATTATGGATATTATAGGATAGGCATAACATAAATGAATTGCAAAGAAAATAGTGTTTGTGCAATTGATTTCATAATCGCAAGAAAAAAATGGATGGCCTATACTAGGTATATATACCTCTAACTGTCTGCCAGCCTTCGTACAATCTGTTGTGGAAGCCTAAATGAAATATTCCTCTAAGGTAGTTCCCGCCGACTCTTTGTTTCGATGCGGACTCCGTTAACGACGCAAGGTGATCTGCTTCCATCCGATTGTTGACCATAGCCAGGTAGGTCTGTTCCGCGCGACACTCGGCGTGAGCCTCCATCCAGTTCAATGGTGTGGTGTGCAGTTTGTAACATTTCCCAATATCGTTATTTAAAGTGTAATCTGTAAAGAAAGACATTTATTTAAACTTCTAGCACACTAGTAAAGAAATACATTGTGGGGGGTTATTATTTTTTTACCTAAAGGCTTTCCGTAGAATTATTTTATTTTTGATTTTAGCCTATTTAGGCCTACTGCAGGGCAAAGGCCTCCCCTTCTCCTTTCCGCTCCTCTTTATCATGGGTAGTGTGGACCAATCCTGTCTCTAGGCGTCAAGCTCGACCCGCCATCTTTGCCTCAATGTTGAAGAATGTAGTTTTGTAACTACTGAGTAAATAACGAAATGCAATAGGTAATTCTCGTTCTGCACAACTTGATATAGTGCAAAACTTAGTAAGTAAATACGTTTCATTGGATATTAACTTATATAAATCTATTTGTAGTGCACCCTAAAGTTACAGAAACTTACCTAAATTAGGCAAATCGCATTGATAGTTCCACTCTAGAGACTGCAGACTCTTTTTGCAAATGAAGTTAACCTTAGAATCACAATAGCCATCATCCATGTCGCCAGCTCGGAATAAGCATGCACAATCCTGTTTGCTGTAATAATCGTCCGGTTGACCTGGCTGCCAGTTGTAATATACCTCAGACATGGCCTTCCCTAGAAAAGTAAAATGTACCTACAGTTATTAAATTGAAAATAAACCGGCGAAGTGCGTGTCGAATGAAAGGCAGAAACTCGTGGTTGCACTCGGTATTACCTACGTGGAGCGTGTCCTATTCTATGCCTAGCTTACGATGACTGGAACAGAATACATTTTTAGAAGTAGAACTTCCATTTGAATTCATGATGATTAATGTTTAGGGAGTACCTAATTAGTTCCTTTGTGCCACTAAATGGACAAAATACTGGGATTATATACGTACCGTCGATGGTCTCAAATAGTCCTTCAACTAATATGTCTGACATCCCCAAAAATATAATGCTTATATGAGGCCAGGAAGTGTTCCAAAATGAAATCACAGCTTGGGCCTCGGTGTCGTTTTCTGGGTAAAATAAACTGGCTCCTTCCAGAGCACATACTCGCTTGGCCTCAGCCCAAGTTTGTGAGATCGTGTGCATCTTATAGAAACCCTCCGATGCTTCTATATAACTGTAGTCCTTCCGGAAAAACTTTTTATCTCTTTGTCCATCTACGAAAAAGAAAATAGTCACATCATAGCATATTGGATTTTATTATTCAGATCTTTTAATTTTTACGGACTGTCCGCGCTTATTGAGTCTCAATAAATATACAAAACAGAGATTACGATTGTACTGTACTCACGTGAGAAATCCGATAAAAGGTGCACTACAAGAAAGACTAAGAAAGTTTTAGAAAACATTGTTTTATCTACACGACATGCGTCTTAACTCTTGCAACAAGTACTACAATGTTATTATGTGAACGCTATCAATGAAGTTAAGCTTATTTAATATAAATTCAGATCGTCTTCATAGCTTCGGAATGACTGTTATTATCTTTCTGTCAAGTGTTGTGAGGTCGACTGACGTTGGGCTAGGTACCTACGTTGAGTACAAAATAATAGCAATTTACTTAATCACTTGACCCGAGTTGACTTCTCGTATCAACTAAAGATTATAATATGCTTACTTAGTCAACTCGGTAAGATAGCCCGCGAAATTTAATTATTTTTATTATTCTATACAATACCGCGGCGGGATACTGAACGATATATCTAGGTACTCATCTATTTATCTATTAGATAGATGCATGACTATATCTTTATAATTATGTTTACGAAGGTATTATAAACGACAGCAATCGCACATTACGGTACATTAAATTTTATGCCGTTTCATTTCACTTCGCTTTCCACTTCAATTAACCAGGTGACCCGAGGGATGTTATGTGTTTGCGCTCACGTGGTCCACTGTACAGTATATTGAGGTCGAAGATTGCAGTAGTATTTACACTCTTTTACCTGTATAGTAAAAGAGTAGTAATCTAGATATTGTAGGTGCATCGTCTTCACATATAATTATATAATTAATGTATACAAAATATTGTAAAACATTTTTAAAAGAGTAACGATGGAGTTTCTTGCCCATTCTTCTCCATACGAAAACTACCTTTTGGAAGGGGCAACTAGAATCAATTCTATTTCTTTGTTTGACGTTCAAAAGTGCCATATATGTGCCTATTTGAAATAAATGATTTGACTTTGACTTTGACTTTAGATTATTCCATAAAAGCTGAACCGAAATAAAAACTTTTGAATATCGATGCAGTGTTGCAAGCCTTTACGTGGTTTATCCGATGCATTTCGGTGCCGAGGAAGCGCTGGAATTACCCTACTTAATTCCCTCAAGTCCATTCCATCATCGCACGGAGAGACGTGCAGCGATGCGCCGCTGTGATTTGTTGGATATTTTGAAGTGTTTACTCATTTATTATGCTTGTTCGATCCTTACCGGTTGGATCGAAACACATCTGACGGAATTTTGTTGCCAATATTCCGTCATCTAACGCCGCCGCCGGTACCCATAATTCCATAAAAAAACGTGTCTCATCGTACTCTTTCGTAATCTCTGTCCAAACTCTTTACGGACTACAGACGTGCTCTTATAATGTTATTATTGTGTGTGTTTATTTTTTATAAAGCTATTAAGTGCCGTGACGCCGATCGTCTAATGGTTATTAATAGTTCCCAAGAGTTCATTAGAGTTTGCCTGTAATGCTTGATCGATATTGCACACTGCAGTGTTTGGTTTTATTGAAAATTCTTCATACTACCTATGTAATTGACGTGCACTAATTTTCGCACGATATTGGATGCATATTTATTATTCATAGGATACATAAATACAACGCAAAATTTTGCTCCTGTAGAAAAAGAGCCGGAGTTCGTAGCACTTCGTCGCATTTCGTAGCACTTCGTAGCATTTCGTTGCACTTCGTAGCACTGCGTAGGGCTTTAACTCTACGAGATGCTACGATTTTTTTTTAAATGGCCTCTACCATTAGTGCCTTCCACGAAGACGCGCCCCAATCCGCGATTGCTGTACTGTGTAAGCTGTAGTTTAGTACGGAGCGGAGTGGATCTACAAACTACAAGGATCTATTGGCGCTCCAATGACGTAGACAGGGGGTGTTGGCGGTAAACATTTGTGCATTTGATGTATTAACAATGTGGCGTAGTTAGTTCCTAATTTGGCCACGAGCCAAAATAACCTCGTAGCGTTAACAATGCTCTCCTTAGAATAACTTATTCGTAGGGGTGGTCGCACATCTGACTGAAGATGCGTCACGTGTCGTCGGTCCCATAACGCCAGAATGGACAAATATAATAAAACATTCAACCTTACACACTCAAAAGGTGATGCGTTAGTGCGTTGAGCGACCTTACTGAAAGTTAACGAAGTTACGCCCGACGCATCTTCCGTCAGATGTCGCACATCTGACAGAAGATGCGGCGCCACCCTAAATTCGTTACTTTTATGTTTTTTTAATTACTTGATTCTTTAAGATTTTTTTGTGTTAAAAACATTATTCGTCATGTTACACACAGTTCGGTTTGGTATTTCATTCGATGCATGATTGAGGATTACGTTGTGTGGTCATTTATCCTGCACCATGTTGTAACAGAGCCAGGGTTTTGGCATTAAATCCCACGTTACGTTTGTGTTTATCCCAAAAAATCCCCACATTTGCAACGCTGATTGATGGAAACCTACTGCATGTTGTGTCGCGTGTCTGGCTACAAAATACATCGTCCTCAATGTATTTTGGTGCGGTTTACACTTTTTTTTAGAGAATTACAGGTTTAGAGAATTTGTTCCAGAAGGATAAACCTTCTGGAACAAATTCTCTAAACCTAGCCTTTTCCCAACTATGTTCTTGCAGTCTAACCGGATGCAGCTGATTACAAGTATTTTACACGGAGCGACTGCCTATCTTTTAATTTAATACATTGATATTCAACTTACATATAATAAATAAATCTCAATGTTTTGTCAAGTCCTTAAAACTGTGTGAAGCAGTTATAAGCATAAATAGAGGACAATGAGCTCATTTGAAGTTAAAGAACAAGTCTTAATGCTACAAGTTTCTGACAGATATTCCAGCATTTCCGCTCCACTATGCTACTAGAAATCGACCTTCAGTAGTCCGTGTTTCAGAATTGACCGATCTTCCTATCTATTAATAATATCCTATTGTTTATACCATGGTACCGTTCAATGCTAGCCAGTTATGCCAGCTCATTGGCTACGACGTGCGACAAAGGTCAACTCAAGCGGACGTGTAATCGTAAGCACCTAATTTGATGGAAAACTTAAACAATCGCTTGTATATACTTATGTATCTGTCTGTATATGTAGGTATGTGTTCGGGTGTTCGTGTTTATTTTCGTTGAAATTCTTTTTGTCTTGCACAAATGTACCTACACATAGTGTGTCGATGTGGTCGGTGTACTTACTTTTTTTATTAAAAATGTTTTATTCTATTGTGTATAAGTATAAGGTATGATGAGGTACACGTCTGTGAGTTTAGTTAGTTGTGTTTTGATTGTTCGTTAATTTATTCCTTAACTGCTAAAACAGGCCTTTAGTATAAAAAAACAATCCCTATTTCCCATTAAACAGGTACTATGTAGATTGAATTAAATAAACTTCAGGCAACTATCACAGAATATACACAAATGTTTAGCTGCTTGTTTATCGCTGTTTACCCTTTTCAATAACGCGGCCGTTCCGAACTAAAAAGGTATTAGCAACGACGGTAAAGGTTTAACTGCAATCCCATCAAGGAAAGAGGTAGGAAACTAACTTTGTTTTTATACTTGTTCTTTGCATTAAAAGTTGACCGCTGGTGAGCCGCCCTTAAATTAATTATTCAATGTTTTCAAGTAATGCTTGGCTGTACTAGTTGAGTATTAATTACGGTCTAATAAACAACGGCGTCTCACCGTAATGTAATCAGTAAACTTCGTTAAATTATTTCTTTGTTTCTTTGAAAGAACTAGGAATTTTTTGCTTGACGAACTGTAGGTTATGACAAAAGGTAATTACAGACAAATAATAATTTTGTTGCTAAGTTAATACAAACAAAAAATAAGTTTGGACAGACAAAAATCTTCTTTGAAGAGTAAAATAAAAAATAAGTTACGATTTCTACGTCTATGTAGTTGTGAAACTAGTAAAATCCTGACGGATAACGTATGATGGCATCCTGCCAGTACGAACTGCGATGTCCACAGCCTGTGCGTGACTGTGAAACGTGATTTCAATTAGGTCTTTGGCACTTTATAGACTATGCCTCACTCGGTAGCGGTCACATATTCACAAAGCGTAAAACCTTTGGATGGAAAACAAAATCCATCCTATTTTTACATAGAGGTTCCCAGAATGGGACGTGATCCCATAAAATTGTTGTGGAAGTATGTTGGTGGCCGTATGTCGGCTACTCCATCAAAACAAGCTACTTCATAAAGTTTTTTATGACGTATATAAATGCTGCACGCTGTTACACCATATCTTACCTACATGCATGCATCAAACCCGAGTATTTATTCACGAAAAACCATGTTAAAATATGAATCTACACTACAAGGCCTTTTTTGTTCTGTAATCTGAGCTATAGGGTAAATACAAATCCATAAAAATATCGTGGATGTTTTAGCCAATCCCTGGGTTGAGTTACAAGGGGAATTTTCCGCTCTTTTACCAAGCTATCTCAATTTAATATTGTCAAAAGAAGATCTCGATCCAGGTAGAGGCTGTAACAGATCACCAGGTCCAATCTCTACGTTATGAAGGCGGAAATTAAACTTTGCTGAAAGTTACGAGCTGGGAACATTTTGAAAGTGGGTAATAACTTGCGTGGGATAGTGAGATGATAGTCAAGTTTTTGTAAGAAAGCAGGTTATCGTGCTTCATATATTTGGGTAGACCTGTGTCACTTTTGTGAATTTTACGCAGAGGTTCCCACTGTGTGGCTTCTGAAATCCTTTTACAAACCGCGTTATACAGGTACTTATGTATTTACATAATACAATGTATTTATGCATGGCATAGAGCGTTTGTTTCTTTAAAGAAATTGTACATAGAACAAACAGGTCCTGGTTTTTCTAGAAAAACTAGGTTTGTCTATGTAGAGAACAATAATTCGATTTAAAAAAGAAATCTTGAAATCGTTTACTCGAGTACCTATCTTCCGGTTCCAAATCGTCGTATCGGATACCGTTACCGCAAAGTACACGATTATTATATTTATAACGACAGCAGAACGTCTCGGTGGTGTAATATCTTTTTCGTGCAACCCTTTGAGTTGATAATGGTGTCGTTTTATCATGGCGCCGCGTAACGTTTTAAATTAGTCCCACCTCCCCAATTCGGGGGGCCGTGTTTATACGTCGTATGTTTAGCAACAACATGTATTCGGCGGCTTAGGAAATATGTTGGTCGGTGGACATCAATCTCTAGGGATTTGTCGACTTACGGCGTGTTCTTATTGAGCTAGTTATAGTAAAGTGTAACGGACTAACTTATTGCTACATATTTTTTCGACGTAACTTGTACGTACGTGTCTGGCTGTAACGAGCGCGTCTAATTTGGGTCGCCTGTATTTACATAGGAAAGTATGTTCACTAGTTTATCAGAAATAGTTTAAGTTGCTATACTGGCTTAAGACACTAGTTTGATCCTAAACCTAAGATATGTCTAACATAATCTAATAATAACGTGAAGAACGGAAAGTCGGAATTGTGTTTCTAATTTATGTGTGGTGGGTCACCATAGCCCAGTCCGCTGCGAAACTTTCTATGAAATACGAACGAGGGGAGAAAGATGCTAAGCAGAAAGAGTTTGTAATACATTTTTTGCATTGTTAATGAAGAGAACTGTCCCTGGAGGACTGAGATGGTCTAAATCCTTAACTTTGTTAACATAAATGTATATTGGCTGAAGAAAAATCTTGTTTGTTTTATTACGATATAAAAATAAGAAGCTAAGCGCTACACTGTTTGCCGACTGTCTGGGGAATGGAATAGTTATTGAGAGTCGTCAGTTTAGCAACTTTGGCATAAATTAACAATGAACGTTCGAACAAATAGGAGAGATTACTTTGAGAGTCTACAAGGGGGAAGTTTTGCGCTGGTTTTAGATTGGAAGATACAAAGGGTGTAGAAGTTTCGGTTTATTAATAGGATGGGATGAAAAGTCAATCAAAATATATAATGAAGTGGATGGGATTTTCATTCAGTATGCTTCAGCTTCAGTATTGATATAACTTCTTATTTTTAACGGTTTTTTATATAGTTCTCTGACACATAACTGTGATATATGATACCGCAGCTTCGCTAAATTCACGTGACCCAGGGCCCAGGACACAATATCAAAAATATGAAGGAGACATCATAAAATAATATTAATATTGTCGCCGTAACGCAATTGTTACGACAGTAATAAAATAAATACAATTACAACAGTCGCCGCGGTCCTCGTGACTCGTGTCCGGGTTGTTCGGGTTGTCCGACTGTCCGGACCGTTCGTAGTGAGATTCGATTATTGGATCACTCGTTAATTAACTCTTGTGCATACAATCACGGCGCGGCTTGTTATGGATTTACTATTTACATAATCGATGGCTATGTCGTGTTTTAATTCTGGGTTATGTAATCCTATGTGCTTTCATTTGTTTTGGTAAATTCATTTAACATTAATTTAAGTGGTGTAAAGGTGCGTTCGCAACGTTGATCATTTAAAAGTGGCAATTAAAATAATTATTTTAATTGCACTTTTAAATGATTGGACTGTCTCGTTGGTCAGTGGACGCAAGTGCTACAGTAGAGCATGATTCCCAGGTCGGGCAAAGTGTTATTAGATTTTTCCATTTGAAATTTTTCAGTCATCATCTGCCTAGCCTTTTCCCAACTATGTTGGGGTCGGCTTCCAGTCTAACCGGATGCAGCTGAATACCAGTATTTTACATGGAGCGACTGCCTATCTGACCTCCACAACCCAGTAACTGGGTAATACGATACCCCTTGGTTAGACTGGTTGTCAGACTTTCGTGCTTCTGACGACTCGTAACGACTGTCAAAGATCCACAAATGACAGCCGGGACCAACGGCTTAACGTGCTTTCCGAGGCACGGAGGAGTCTCGATATGTGAGAATGGTCACCCATCCACGGACCAACCCCGGCAAGCGTAGCTTAACCTGATGGATCGACCCGAGCGGCTGTTATTACATAGCCACGAGCTCCGAGAAATTTTTCAGTAACAGCCTGATTGTGCCCGGTTGATGGCAATAGGCTCGCCCCTGTTACATGGGACTTAAAAATAACTGGCGAAATGTGGGTGTGTTATAGGTACACGTCTGCCCAACCATTCGGGGAATACAGGCGTGATGTTAATATATTTGATTGAAGAAACTTATCTAACATTGGAAAATGATTATGAAAAAATGTGCTAAAGTCGGAAAAAGAGGCAAAAACTTTAGCATGTAATACACTCAATAAGCTAAGTAAATATACTCAAGTCAATGTGAAGGCGTTTGTCAGAACATAATGAGTTATTAACACGTTGTTACTGGTTCGACTGCCCCGTTGGTCTCGTGGTCGCAAGCGCGATTGCAGAGCGTGGGGTCCTGGGTTCGATTCCCGGGTCGGGCAAAGTGTTATTGTATTTTTCCATTAGGAATTTCGTAGTAACAGCCCGGAGTTTGGAAGTTGGCGGTGTGATACCCCCGTGCCTCGGAAAGCACGTTAAGCTGTTGGTCCTACGCCTGATCTCTCTCCGGTCGTGTCGGATTGCCGTCCCATCGGACTATGAGAGTGAGGGAAGAGAGAGTGCACTTGTGCGCGCGGGAGATATTATAGTGCGCAAACACTTGTGCACTATAATATCTCCCGCGCCGAAGGCTAGTCTCCATTGAGATTGGCCGCCGTGGCCGAAAATACGGTCTGGAGGACTATTATTACTGGTTCGACCTGTTATACAATAACGACAGTATTTTAATGACAACATCTCTAAAATCCCGTACACAAATCAGGCGACTGATATAAGGTTCTTTGTACTCTAAATATACCTTTGTATCTATACGTCACAAGAGCTTAACCCTCTAAAAGCGAGCGCCAAGAAAAGGCATATTCACGTTGCGTGCAGTTCATAATTTCCATAGTCATGCAAACTTCTACCGTAAACACATAGTCATTATAACGAACTCGAAGTCGCACGGACTCGCGAACTTGTACGAACTTCCTTTAATTAACCCTACACTGGCTTGGACGTAAATGTGTGTAATTAAACCGCCTAGATATCTTGGTTTGAGTACTTTAGGCCCCGTTCTGACGATAAGGTTGTTAAATTGGAACTAGTTAGTAGCAATAGAGGATTGAGTAATGACTTTTGAATTATGGATGTGTGATTGTTATTGTCTTCTGTAATTATTATGTTCGTCGATGAAGGTTTAATATGATACATGATTGTAGGGTAGGTATTACTGTAATTAAGCTAGGTAATCTACTTGTGCTAACGTGATTATTCATGTTTTGTAGATAATTACATTCTCGGAAAATAGCTCAGAAAGTCTGACCGTATTTTGAATCTTGTATTACTAAGGGCTGATTTTATCAGCCAGTTAACTTTTATCCTTGGAATAAAATTGTCGTCTGACAGTTTTCGTATGGAAAAACTGGTATGGAAAAACTGTCAAAAATTCAAAATTAATTCGCAGGATAATACTTATACTGGGTATAATAGTTTGTTAAAATTCGCCCTAAGGGGGCTAAGGATTTTATCAGTCAGTTAACTTTTATCCTTGGAATAAAATTGTCATTCTTGACAGTTTTTCCATACAAAAACTGTCAAGAATTTAAAATTTATTCGCAGGATAAGACTTATACTCTGTATAAAAGTTTTGTAAAATCCGCCCTAATTATTATAAATGCGAAAGTGAGTTTATTTGTTTGTTACGCTTTCACGCTAAAACGGCTGAACGGATTTGAATGAAATTTGGCACATGGGTAGACCATGTAAAGGACATTGGCTAGTTTTCATCCTGGATCGCAGACGAAGTCGCTCAGGCAACAGCTAGTATACAGCCAGTAGTACTACAAAACAAAATGATAAATTCATATTGCAAGAATGTAGAGAAATGTATCAAGTGCCAATATAAATAAATTGTTTGGAAATTCCTGGCCTGATATACGAAAATACAAAGACAGATCTTTGTTTTCCTTACATTCGTAACTAACTCCCGATACCTATAGCCACGTAAACATAATTAATCCCAGAAGACGGTAGATACATAACCATTACGAGGAATATCATCTTGATGGGTTTGTTAATAGAACGCGATTAATAAGGCGTTGGTGCCTTGCGCCCGAAGTGTACACTACATGCAGGTTGTATGGAAGGAGGAGCTCTTGAATAGAATGGAGCTGGGTCGTATTCACTGGCAGAAGTGTAGAGTATCGTTACTTCTTCGAATAGGTGTGCTAGTGTTGCATCTTTTCAGACGCGAGGGTGCGGTCTACCAAAATAAAGGAAATGCATGTAGTGTAGGAAAATTTAAAGCTTTGTACGTTCTTAGTAAGTGACTCTGGCTATACTTACATAATAACATAACACAACATCATCCCTGTAATACCTGAAGGGTTAGGCAGACGTGTATCTATATTACCCACAGCTACATTTCACCAGTAATGTTTAAGTCTCATGTAATAGGGGGCGAGCCTATTGCCATCAACCGGACACAATTCCAGAAACCGGGCTGCTACTGAGAATTTCCTGCTGGAAAAACCCAATAACATATTTCCCGACCCGGGAATCGAACCCAGAGCCTCATGCTCAGCAGTAGCGCTTACATAATCTTAGTATTGTTTGACTATTATCTTCATAATATATAAACCGGCATGTTCTAGAACCAAAAAATTCGAGGACATGTGACATCTACCAACCCGCACTGGGCCCGCTCCCTCTCACCGAGAGGAGGCCTGTGTCCCAGCAGTGGGAACATCATAGGCTGATAATACTAATGCTTAGCCTTAGTATTATTTTCTTGAGTCCTATTGATCTCAGCTGCTATGTTGTTCCTCAAACTACGTCAAGATACGTCTAGCTATTCCTAGGCCTTGTGTCAGACTCGCCTAAGTAGTTCATGTCTAGGTTTTGACATAATCTCGGGGGCATACAAAAGCCAAGGTATAACAATGTTCTGCCTGATTCAGCGAGACTAGAATAATTATAGATAATGTACTAGTTCTGGACCCTAGTTAGCAAGTTATGATGTAAGTTACGAGGGCCGGCCGACCTGTTTTAGAATACTTACTTAAACATTTTGTGATATTCATAATTATGATTCATTATGTTCCGTGTTGTTCCCCGCGGTAAAAGTTAAATAGGTAAGCACAAACGGATTGGTGGAAGTTTAATTTTGAAAATGCAAAATAATTTTTCCTTCCAAGGTACGAAATCCTCGGTGCGCAAGTCCGACTCGGACTTCACGCTGATTTTTAACGTATAAAGAACAGAGTATAAAGAAGAGAAGTGTGATATTATGGGACTTTTTGCTTTTTATTAGATCCTTACATATTATAAAACAAAGTCCTCCGCCGCGTCTGTCTGTCATCCTGTTCGCGATAAACTTAAAAACTGCAGCACCGATTTTCATGCTGTTTTCACCGATGGATAGAGTGGTTCTCGATGAAGGTTTTAGTATTATAATAACCGACATCCATGCGGGCGAAGCCGCGGGCATCAGCTAGTTTATAATAAAGCAACGAGCAGCAAATGCTCCATCTAAGCTATTTTGACCGCAAAAGATACAAAAAAAAACATGTGACTCTCAAACTCGTTGTACGAGTACATATTCATTCACATTATAGGATAGTTATGTAAACTCGTGGGATTCTCATTTAATATTCTGGTGCCTGAGAGGCCATTTAAGCCGTCTGAGCCCGACTATCGATACTAGGATTTAGTCGTTAGAACCTGTGGAAGCTCTGATTATGATTCGCGATGGGAATTTCAATAGGTACATCAAATATTTGGTTTAGCGATAAACTTAACCGATTTAAAATAAGTGGGCGTTCCTTTTTGCATTTAGTATAGAACTTTAGATTACGTAAAATTTAAGTGACTAAAACCAAGGGACAGAGGTAGGTAGTTGGAAAGTCAAAAAAAAAGAAAAAAAAAATGATAAAAAAAATGCTTAAAATTAAAATGAAAGTACTTACACATACTAAGGTAACTAAATAGAAAGACTCATTCCGAAAAGATCTAAGCACACGGTGCGATGTAATTGCCTCTGACACGCTATAAGTTCAAGCAGCATGATTTGCACCGTCTAAACACGGTTTAGACGGTGCAAGTCATTTGTTGCTCCGATTTTATTGTATGCCACAGTCAAGAAACTTGCATCGTGTACAAGGCTTTGATATACAAACAAACCAACTCCATACAACCCCATAATGAAATTCCTATTTAATTTCGTGTAATGCTATTTACGCGACATATCAGAAGGATCACTAAATTCATACGATTAGGCGTTAAGTATTGCGTGTGTCGCCGCTCACGGGTTATTAAGGGCCTATACCAACCTCAAATTGCTTACCTTGATTCTCCGTTATGTCGAAAATACTGCAGGATTTATTTTGAAATAAGTACATGTTAAAGTTGAGGATTGCTGAATTTCGATAGAAAAAAATCCAAAGTTACCTCTAAACCGAACTACATATAAACCGCTGGTATTCAAAAAAAACTTCAAATGCGATCATGAAACTTTGCATAATAACTGAACTAACTTTAAGGGGGCGTGTATTGACAGAAAAAAATCATATTTCACCCGCGCAACCCTTACCTACCCCTCTCATTAAACACGACGAAAACAAAACAGAATGCCTTCCCGCCAGCAGAAACTTTTCGCCTGGCGTTAATAGAATTCGAATTTCAATCTTCTGTAGTTTATTTTGCTTCTACGATACGCTAAGCTTGAATTCAGAACTATAGATCATGTTCATGGGGGCCATGATGATGAGTTTTTGACAGATTTTGTATGAAATATCTGTCAAAAACTGATCATTGTGAGACCACTGACACGTTTGTAAATTAGTAGACTTGGCCCCCAGGTCACATGCTTTTTTTTTTAATTACCATTATTTTCACCTTAAAAAGCTATTACCTAAACTTTTCGAGCCTTGGAGCCGCCAGCACCCCACTCCGTCCCACTCTCACTCAGTCCGAGAGCAGTACGAGTGAGATTATAAAGTGAATTTTAGCGGAGGTAGTATAGGCTCTTAAGGAAAGACACTCAAAATAAAATGGAAAGCTATTTACCCGATTACGGCGAAGCGAAAAGGGTGAGGCACGTGTGAATGATTTACTATGTACGGAGTAAAACACATCATAATAAAAATATATAAGGAAAATGTCCGTTACCCTCATTTATGTCATTCACATGGACTGGTCAAGGTTCGGTTAGACCCGTAGATGATTATACTATAATCCATCCATAATATAATATACATTACCCTATTATACATAATTACATTTGTAATCACGTTCTCGAAAACGGCTCTAACGATTTCGATGAAAATGTTTACGGGGGCGAAAAATCGATCTAGCTAAGTTCGTTTTCTCTATTTTCACCCAATGATATTATATTAACAGATATGTTATACACTCACTAAACAACCGAAAAAAGTGTTCCGCGCAGCAGCGGCACAAATACCCACGTTTCATTCATTTTACATTTCACTACAAGTAAAAACGTTACAATTGGAATGTTTTCGAGTCTTCACGATTGCGCGCTTATAACATATCTGTTAATTTAATATCATTGATTTTCACCAGAGCAGATCGAGCTTGGTCGCTCAGATACTTATATTATAAAATGCGAAAGTAGCTCTGTTACCTTTTTATGCCTTAACGGCTGAACGGATTCCAGTGAAATTTGGCAGGGTAGACCATGGCCTGGGTTAGGAACTTAGGACATAGGATACTTTATGGAATTTCCGCCCTACACGCGGGCGAAGTTGCGGGAAAAAACATAATGATATAAAATACTATGTTTATTTGAAAAATATACAATTTCACAGGAGCATTTGCAGCTTTATAAAACAAATACTTTTTTTGTTACTAGGCAGCGGGTTAGCAACAAAAATAATCCAGCTGACGGGCTCATTTTGCGCGAGCCCAAAATATCGAATGTTCACGCAAATATGCCTGTGTTGAGTAAATAGAAAGGAATTTATGAGGTAATAGTGAGAAGGCGTACTTACCTATATTGCGTGGAAGATTTACAAGCAAAACTTTTTTAGGGTTCCGTACCCGTTGAATGCCGAACGGAACCTTTGTACTAGTCCTCCGCTGTCCGTCCGTCCGTCTGCCTGTCAGCAGGCTGTATCTCATGATAGGTAGACAGTTGAAATTTTCACAGATTGTGTATTTCTATTGCTGCTATAGCAACAAATAATAACAATTAAATAAAGTAAAAAATAAATAAAGGGGTTCCCATACAATAAACGTGTTTTTCTTTGGGACGTTTTTTGCTTAATATTGTACGGTGGTACCTACGGAACCCTTCGTCTGCGAGTCCGACTCGCATTTGTTCGGTTTTTTTCGGAACTCTCTATAAACCGGAATATATACTATCATATAAACAAAAGACGCCGTGGAAAAGAATATTCTTCAGTAGAAGACGAATATTGTATTTGCCAGTAATGGTTTAAGAGGAGGTCTTGTTGTAAGAGGTTTATTTATCTGAGTGACGTAAAATTTTATAGCCGGTAGTAGGTTGTCGCAATAAAATGTATCTTGTGTTATCACTAGCGGAACAAGCAGTAGCTGTGTCCCAGAGGACAGAGAGACAAAGACATTGTGTATATTCATAGATATTATCTAGGTATATTTATAGAATATTAAGGACGAATTTCATCAAACTTCTATTCCGAGTATAAGTCTTATCTTGCGAATAAATTTTGAATTTTTGACAGTTTTTCTATACAAAATCTGTCAGATGCCATTTTTATTCCACGGATAAAATATATCTGACTTTGGTAAAATCAGCCCTAAACCAATCAGTAATTTTAGTTACTGTTTATTAGCTCCATGGAAGATGTTGTCACTGAATCTGCTTGAAATAACTCTTTTAATACCTTTTTGCCATCAAATAAATAATTTTCGACCAGTCCCAAGCCAACCTTGAAAATAATTTTAGGCATTCCAAAACACACAAAAAAAAGGGTTAATTTATAGGAACAATATAACCTACAATATCCTATATTAATATCATCGAGATATAAGTACTAACGTACTAGAGAAGACACCGTAAATTCCTAGTTTGTCTCGTTCAACTGCGGCGATCGCGCCGCAGTTTGTCGAAGAAAACGCGTAAGTGCCGTGATTTACATGGCGCTTAAGACCTTTTTGCCGAGAATAAATACACTTCCGCAGCAAATCTAGCACTGTGGTAAATTAGGTACGGTTTAGACGAATTGTTATTATTTTAGCGCTGCAGCGAACTAAAGATTCAATACGAAGAATAGGACAATTCAGTTATTTGACGTAGCTTCTCTAGTACGTTAGTACTTATATCTCGATGATTAATATTAATATTCTAAATGGGAAATTGAGTTTGTTTATTTATTTGTTTGTTACGATTTCATGCTAAAATGGCTGAATGGAATTGGTTAAATTTTGGCACATGTATAGACCATGATCTGGATTAGGAACTAGGATACTTTTTATCTCGATATTCCCATGGGATCGAGACTTATGCGGGTGCGAACGCGGGACGCAGCTAGTAGAAAATATATCCAAAGCCCGGATCCATTTCGCACGTCCAATTACTATCGAATAGCGACACTATCGGGGCCTAGTACACATGTTGCCTTCCATGGCAAATTAACAATATTAAGTAAAGGCAGCTTCTGCTACAAATAGCCGCCTTCCTACCCTCATCCTCTCTAGGCTATTCGGCTATTCGGCTATTTCCTTGGCTACTTTATCACCTGCTCTAATGGATGTTAAAGAGACTTATTATTTATTCAGCTGATGTTGTTTAATGTAAGCTTGTACCTCCACTTGTGTGTAAAAGGGGTGAACTATTTTTACATATTATTATGTAGCTGAACTGAGTACCTACATTTTTAAAGGGTTAAGTACAGGCACCCCAAAGTGTGGGTACACGGTTTGCTAAAGACATCTATTGCTAAAGCATGAGCAATAGGATATGCATACAAAAATATCTATAACTTATAATATATACATATAATAAATATAAATTAAAGTCGCTTTTCGAGTCTGTCAGTGCGACCGCGTTGTTCAACGGATTTTGATGCGGTTTTCATTATTTGGAGAATTTATTCCGGAAGATTAATGTGTATAATAGATTAATATTAAACTTACTTTAATAAAGAAATCTCGATTTTTGTCAAGTCATTAAAATCACTAGTCTCTTTATGAAAATAAAATGCGGTCATTAGTTAAAGTCGAAATCATGATCTGCCTAGCCTTTTCCCAACTATATTGGGGTCGGCTTCCAGTCTAATCGGATGCAGTTAAAATACCAGTATTTTACATAGAGCGACTACCTATCTGACTTCCACAAGCCTGTTACTAGGTAAGACTGTTTATCGGATTTTCAGGCTTCTGACGACCCGGCAATATTAGTTAAACTCGAATATTATCTATAATTTTAATTTGACCACAATTTTAATTTGATTGATAATAAAACGACCAAAACCTAACACTAAAATGGTTAATTAATAATTTATGGTTCACACCAATCATCGCACGTTCCATATATTTTTGCCACGAATTGAAAACCACATGCAAATTACCTACGCTGAATAAACTGTAACATGGCATAATAATTATGAAAACTGTGAACCAAACTCGTGTTTATATCCCGGAAAGTTACTAGGTATCTCGTACTGGCTGCAGTAACACGATCTCAGTATTTTGCGAACCTAAGTACTCGATATTTGCAAACAGACGCACGCGTCCCAGGCCGCCGCTATCTATTCCCTTTATCGAGTTATCTTTATGAAATATTCAAGGAAAGGAATATTTTGATAATGATTTCCTTTTTTAAGGAATACACAGTCAACCGCAGATCACATGAACTACGAACTTCACCGAAAATTACTTAGCTATAAGATATTAATAGATAGCTAGGTAACAAAATATAGCAAATAGATAGCTTAGATATCTATAGATATTTTTATTTTTAATTTAAAGTAAAGGAGTCGTTATCTTATTTATTGAGAAAAGTTTAGGTAGTAGTCAGCTTGAGCTCCGCATATTTATTTCGATCTGTCGGTGGTATATCATACTTTGTCGTTTTCACCAGCGCAATGCATACATAAAGCGCTTTAACATAACCTTTGCAGCAGCTGCATCATTCTTATGCATTCTCACGTAGGTCTGCAAGTGGTAATGTCGTCGCATATGTCTGATAATTTAAATCTCGCCGCTGTACACTCGCTGTAGGTAATCTAATTGCAAATATTCATAGTAGCTGCGAGTGTCGGCTTGCGCGGGGTGAATCTGAAATTAGTGCTGTATAGCACCGGACACTTTCGTGATTTTAGAGGGTGAAGATCAACCTTTTTAGAGGAACAAGAATCATCTTTATTTTATCAATTTGCTTAACATTTTCCCAACTATGTTGGGGGCGACTCCCAGTCTATCCGGATGTAGCTGAATACGAGTATTTTACATGGAGCGACTGCCTATCTGACCTCCACAACCCAGTAACTGGGTAATACTATATTCCTTGGTAAGCCTGATTGTCAGTCTGTCGGGCTTCTGACCACCCGTAACGACTGTAAAAGGTCTTCGAATGACAGCTTAACGTGTTTTCCGAGGCATGGAGGAGTCTCGGTATGTAAAGATGGTACCCCATCCACGGATCAAGCCCGGCAGGTGTAGCTTAATGGATCGATCTGATGGATCGACCCGTGTAGCTGTTATTACATACACGAATTCTCCCCCTTTAATATCTTATCAACTCCAAGAGCCAGTATAACGAACGGTCGTCATTTGGTTCAAGCACCATGCTTGACAATGTGGATCACCACATTGTTTGCAGCCTAATACTACAGGCCTCAAAATGATTTAGAAAGTAGGTACTTAGTTGTTAGTTTTGGAGCCTCTTTATCATGTATTTTATATAGGTACCAAGTATTAAGTAGCCAGTAGAATTGGGCTTTAGAGTAGAGGGCCAGTAGAGTAGTTCAGGTTAGTAAACGTTTGATCCATTTGCAATAGATAGAGGATGAAAACTCGCCCCCATTTGACAAATGACATTCCTTTGTTCATTCTTTCTCACTTTGTTTATATCTTTTTGAAGAAGTTAGTCGATTTGTCACCATTATTTAAATCTAAACTTTATTCCGTTTGGTTTCTGTTCGTGATATTTATACGGGTTACAGTCGCATCCATTCCGGTCCTTTTATTCCGAAGCTGAATTACAACATGGGTGCCATTTTTATTCTGCAGGGTCGTAAAACTTCCTATGCTAAAAAAAAATACGACAGCTCTCCAAAACCTATATTTTGAAGCCATTTAAAATTCTCAACAAATGAAAAAGTTTAATTTTCACGACTGTTGTTTCCTTATCCCGTGAGAGTATAAATTGGATGTATTTTCCATATTTTTGACAATTTTATGTCCCTCTGGTCTATATTTATTGAGTCAATAATAAAATTTGAGTCGTATTCGCAGGTGAGGGCCGGAAATATTAACAAGTAAATATTCGTTAAAATGATATACGAGGAAAATGCACTCATTGATACGCAGATATCGATATTTTATGTTCGCGATAACAAAGTTAAATTCAACAATCGGGTCAAAAGGTAAAAAGCTGGCCCATCATAAATAAATGTTGCTTTCGACCGTATTTTATTTATACTATTGTGTACTAGATAATATTAACTATATTATGCGAGCGAAATATCATAATATTCTTAAAAAAAGGAATGCAAATAATTGCTTCACATTATTTTCTGTCTTCATATCTCTACTGCATAATAAATTCCAAGCAGAAATAAATTGAGTTATTATTTTGAGATAAGCGCGCCCGCAGCCATTACGGCTTCTATTAATTTTGATAGCTTAAAGAGATTTATGAAGTTATTTAACAAGAATTTAATTTAATATGTGAAAGAACAACTAATGCTACGAAATATTTCAAAGACAGGGATTCATTTTATTGGTTATTTATGCTAATTTATAACAATTGAATTACGTTCACACTCCTATGTATGGTTTTCGGCAACTTTCGCAGTCTGGTATCTTGTGAGGGCAGAAGATCCTGGCAACCTACCTAATCGGACGGCAAACTGTTAGTGATACGCCTAGTAGAAAAGGCGAATCTATCTCAGTAATTCTAAATGATATCCTAGGTGTAAGGTGGTGGTGTGGGTACAAAGAAAAACAACAAGTAAAAATAATCCGAATTATGTTTCTATGTAAAGACAAATTAGAAAAGTTCCACATAAAAATTCGGGAAAAACGGAACGATCGGATCTATTTTTGTATGGGTTTTTTGTACGAATTATTGTTTGGACAAGACAACGTCTGTCAGGAGTTCTTTATAAATGTCGAATATCCATGGATTTAGGTAAAATTAAAGCATCGACAGAAATGTCTGTTCCTGTACAACAATTCCTTTAATCTTAGTTCGATTTACCGAAGCATTTTAGTTTATAGAGTGGAGCTTACGACAAGCGACTCTGATACAATTTGGTTATGATAATCCCTCAAACGTACGCCATTCGTGGGACCGATGTGTCTGTTCCAACAGACATATGCCTATGAATATGTAGGCACAGCAAACTTGGCCACCTATGCCCCGTATATTTTAATTAACACATGTGTTGCAGAAGGCGTGACAATTTAAAATGTCCGTGTGACAAAAAATGGATGGAGTTTTTGTAGTTGGTAAACGAATTTTGGAGCGCGAACAAGATGAAAAAGAGCTCGCAATCTAAAAACAAATAAGTAATCTGATGCAAATTAATAAACTTTCGGCAGTTTGTAGTCGTTCCACGCACGAAATCACGTAAATAGATAAGTTTTAGATTGGAACCTAACATTCTTAGCGTTAGATATAGTTTGTATACTTAACCTAACTAATAAAGATTTTGATTAGTTGACGGCTGTTTTCGAATGTTAGTCACAGGTCTGTTATGGCTCATTTTCATTAGTCAATAACTCGGTCGATAAAGAGGCATGCGGGGATACCCCGCAGGCGGGGTAGGACTAATGAAAGTCATAAGTCGATACGGTACACCGCACGCGGGGAATCCACGTAGCGGGCGGAGACTCCAATGAAAATGGGCCTTCAAAGCAAATGCTAAACGTGCGGTGCAGGTTCTCCATATACCGTAATCGTTCCCCATCGACTAATGAAAATAGTTCCCCAAATACGGGCACTATGGCATGCATTACAGAAATCTCCCGCACCGCATATGAGCCCTATCGACTAATGAAAATGAGCCTTTACGTAAGACTTACAAACTGTCACGAACAACATTTTAGACATCACCAATTCTTCGTAACAACCAATATTGTCAGCTAATTAAATCTGTTTAACTAGTACATCTCCACAACCGGAAAATATCGTCAAATTATTTCTCTGTTGTTTGTTTCTCATTAAAAAGTTTCCCAGTGTTTTTCAACTCGTTCAAAATAAGTTTATACCGACGTTGCACTTCGTTCGTTATTTACCATTCGAGGTGATTGAGTAACAAAGGAGCAAATAATTCTTCAATCTGTATCCCGCGGGGGAGGGGGGGGGTTGTTAGGTAATTTTCTCAGCATAGGTATTTTCCGAGTGGGTAGTTGAACTCCTGTAGAAGTGCAGTGCAGGTGCCGTTTTTCGCAAAGTTCTGCGAAGTTTCATCGACACACGTTGCTTTGAGAAGTAATTGAGTAGTAAACATGCTGCCTGACTTTCTAACGAACGCTAGTTAAAACGTACAACGGGAGTGTGAAAGTTTAAGAGTCTTTTTAACATTGCGCTTTCGTAGGTCGACATGAACTGTCTGGCCCTCAATGCACTAAATTCAGAAACGACTGCCTATGATAAACCATGTAGGTAGTAGAACGGCTATTGAAAGGGTACCTACCGGGTAAAATTTCAAACTAAGGGCAAAGCTGGGGAAAAGGTCCGGTAAAACAGATTCTCCATTCTGTGTTAGTTCTTAAAATCATTGCTGCGCGCTTAATATAGAACGTGAGCTCATACATGAAAACAATAACATCGCAACTTTTCGTGCGTCTGAACCTAAACGAACGTATTCAATTAGTAGTTTCGGCTTAAAACACTAACGAGCTAGCAGTCGGCAAGACAATTTGGTGCCATAGTTAGCGACGATCGCTCCGGCACGTGACGAGAGAAACTTTGTCGGTTCTACGGGGCCCTTAAATTGATTACCGACGCCCTTCTCCCGACCACCCTTGTTAGAGTTTTCGATATGAATAATTGAAACTGTGATTGAGCTAAATTGTTATCAGATACTGAGATATGTGAACTGTGGTGATTATGTGTGATGTCATGTTAACATAGGTAACTACTTACATAGTTAACTTCTGTAAAAACTTCGCTTCTGGCAACTACTTTTGATGTTGAATAGTATATTATGCAATTAGTGAATAAAGGACGGATTTAAAGCGAGGGCCATACGTGAATCACGAGCAAGTGAAGGATTCTAACGACTGAATCACGACCGAAGGGAGTGATTCATGATGATTGAATCACGACCGTAGGGAGTGATTCAAGTGTTAGAATCCTGAACGACGCGAGCGATTCATGGCCCTCGATATAAATCCGTTTTATTCAAGAGTTGCATACTATACTTTATACCATGACTACGAGAAAAAAAACATGCAACTTCGAGTATGTTGTTATGTCAATTTTATGCCTTGTTTTTATAGTACCTACACCGTAGCATAGAATACATACTCCATAAGGTCGATGACTTCTTTTTCTTCGACAACTCATTAAAATAGGAAAACAGACTCTGAAAATTTGGTCAGCTTGATTTTCATTTTTCTATTTACTCAACCAAACAAACAAACTCACACTCAAACTCATCGTAGGCTTTGATGTAAACCAGCCGTGATTTGTTGGTTAGCAAGCTTTCTACTATATCGGCCGCC
This sequence comes from Lithophane socia, assembly GCA_947522985.1. Classification (NCBI taxonomy): domain Eukaryota; kingdom Metazoa; phylum Arthropoda; class Insecta; order Lepidoptera; family Noctuidae; genus Lithophane; species Lithophane socia. The sequence continues at coordinate 6,971,157 of OX383258.1, read as the reverse complement.
CTCTCTTTCATAAACTCAGGTGTTAACACATCTTCATCACTTGAAAACATTTTCAATCGATTTATTATTAAGTAACCCTAAACTTTTTGTTCGTACAACTTACAATATTTAAAATAGCGCCCATTTACTAATGACAGCAAAGAACACAAAACAGTTTTAATTCTAATGCTAAACTCCTGTTCGAAAATCAAATCGAATAGGAGTTTGTATAATTATCATTGAGATGCAGTTCGAACAAATTGGTGTTCTAAATTCAAACACCAAAACAGTGATTAAAAGTGCTTTTTATTCACTGTTTTCAGTGAATAAAATAAGCTTTTTAGAGGGGGCATGGTATAAAGTTTATTTTTCTCCTACTTTCCTTTTTTTATCACTGTTCCATCACCACGATCCTCAGGATTACCACTGGAATACTATGTACTTATATATGTCCACAATCCTGTAGCTTTTACTCGTTTGTGTACATAATGTGATTGTTCAATGAGCTTTATTTGAATTGTGAGTTATCACGATAGCTGTATTATTTTGACACAGTTGTTAGGCCTAAATAAAATGAGTCATAAACATTATGTAAATGGCCGACCTATTTAACAGATATTCAATTTTATATTCGCGTGTTCTAAATAACGGTGAGCTTGTTCATTTTTAGTACTTATAGCCTTTGTCATGAGAGGTGTTGGATTAGCACCATTTTTTTCTAAAACATTTCCACTACAGGAATTTGTTAAGTATTGTAGTCTGTTTACCAAAATTTACCAACATTATATTCTTTGTTTGATTACGTTTAAGTAAAATCAGGTAGACAAATTTTAGTAGGTTCAAAAGATCTGATGGGCAATTCCTGTATTTTATATTCTTCGTTTGGCCTTCTGGTTTTCACAAATAAAATAATTTCTGAGATAATTTGTCTTTGCGGTTGTAAATCTGTGACGTTATTCTATGCCCAACTCTGACCAACCAATGTGTGTCGTATGCATATTTTGTCTGCCTATGTGTAGTATGCATTTGTCTCATTTGTTTTGTAAAATCTACAACAAATCCGTTTACTGCGCACAGATTACTTGAAAAGCAAAGAAAACCGTCCAGAATAAATTATGTAACACTTCATCATACTGGTACATTCATTCAACAACGCACAAGGTTCCGTACAAAACGTTAGTGTAAACAGTAACGTTTCAAGTTCACAGCTATGCAAATTTTATTTCATAAAAGCGGTGAGGAAAATTACGTAGATTGAACACTTCCGCCGGAGTTTGAGCTGAGCAGTAAATCGGGAGACTGTCTGTGTAACGACCTAATGTCGCATCCACACCAACGCAAGTTCTAGCGTCAAGGCTAATGAATGATATTCGGCGGTGGTTTCTGAACGTTCGTTGATGTTCGGTTTGGCCGCGCGCTGCGGAGGCTAGATATGTGAGGTTCTAAATTGAATTACAATATTATTTCTGTTATTCATAATATTAAATAGTTTATATTAAATTTTCACAGACCTGTAGTTAGGTTAGGTTAGGTTGCAGGGATCCCCCGATACGCCGTTGCCCAGCGGAGAAAGTGAGTCCGGGGCCAGGCAAGTTGTCCTCGAGCCCACGGTGGTGGACCTTGGTGGGGGCTCCACTGTCTCCCTGCTGGAAGCCAATAGAGCGGAGGCCAGTGCTGCAAAAAGGTCGCAGCAAAAGACTGTCGCGGCTGATGAAGTCAGCGAGTTGGCCCGACAGGCCCGAGAGCGGCGCTCTGCTCGCATGGTTGACGGCGGGAGCGTATCGGCGGTGGCGCTTAGTCGCCAAGTGTTGGACGGCGTGGATGTCGTCCTGAAGGTTGCCACCAAGTCGGGCAATCTGAAGGGCACATTCACGCGTGCTCTTAAAGAGGCGGCGGACGGAATTAAGGAGGCGGTTGAGGTCCTCCTTAGTCGCACTAGCACGGAGGAGACGGCGAAGCTATGGGAGGAGAATGGCCGTCTCCGATCCGAGTTGGAGGACCTCAAGCGGCAGTTTGCCGCCCAGAGGGCAGCTCCCGCGGCTGTCGGCTCCACTACTACAGTGGCGCTGCCATCGCCGGTCCCATCTTCGGCGCCTGCACCTGCGGATGCAGAGGTCGAAAAGATCGCGCGCATCTGCATGGTGCAGTGTGGGAAGATGGTGAGTGCCCGACTGGAGGCGATAGAGGCGAGGCTCCTCCCGGCTCAAAACCTCCGCCCGCCGCTCGCTGCGGACAAGTGGAGGAAGGAGGGGCAGCCAACGGCAAGCGCGGCGGCTGAGTCTAGCCGGTCCGGGAGAGGGTCCAAAAAGCCCGCGGAGGGTACGTCCGTGCCCGCCTCCCGGGCGGCTGCGCCGCCGGCTGCGCCACCGGCGGCCGCGCCCGGGCCTACCGCTGAGGCCTGGGCGACAGTCGTCAAGAGAGACCGCCGTCGCGGGAGGAAGACAGCTCCACCGGAACCCGCTAGAGCACCGGCACCGGCATCGAAGAAGATGAAAGGACCGCCTAAGGTCAGACCCCCACGCTCCGCGGCTGTTGTAATTACGCTGCAGCCCGGAGCCGTCGAAAGGGGCGTCACATATAAGGCGGTCCTAATGACGGCGAAAGCCAATGTCGCGTTCCCCGACCTCGGCACACCGTCCGGCTTCAAAATGAGGCCGGCGATTACGGGGGCGCGGCTACTCGAGGTGTCAGGTGCCTCTAGCGGCGAAAAGGCGGACATCCTGGCCGCCAGGCTGAGGGAGGTTCTCAACCCGGAGGACGTCCGGGTGTCCAGGCCAATGAAGACCATTGAGTTGCGCGTCGATGGCCTGGACGACTCGACGACCCCAGCTGAGGTCGTGGCGGCCATCGCCAAAGTCGGTGGATGTCCGCCCGAAGATGTCCGGACGGGCGAGATACGCGCCGACGCTTCCGGACTCGGCACGATTTGGGTGCGGTGCCCGGTGGCGGCGGCGAATAAAGTCGCTGACGGTGGGCGTTTGTTGGTGGGTTGGGTTGCAGCGAGGGTCAAGCTGCTGCAGCCCAGGGCCATGCGGTGCTACCGTTGCCTGGACATTGGGCATGTCAGGGCACGGTGCACCGCCGAGATTGACCGTAGCGAGCAGTGCTATCGCTGCGGCCAGTCCGGCCACAAGGCGGCCCAGTGCTCCGCGGCGCCAAACTGCAGCCTCTGTACAGCTGCAGGGAGGCCAGCCGGGCACAGAGCGGGTGGAAAGGCCTGTGGCGCGCCCGCCACCAACAAAAGAAAAAAGAAAGGGGCTGCCAAGGCTGCCGGGGGCTCTTTACCCCCCCCGCAGTCTGGCTGCCCTTTGGCCGACTCCCGGCCTAGGAATGGTGCGGAGGGAATGGATTGCGCATAACGGCGCTCTACCATTTCCTCCAGGGCAATATCAACCACTCTGCTAGAGCTCAGGATCTCTTGCTCCAGAGCATGGCAGAGTGGTCGATTCACGTGGCTGTGGTCGCCGAACCGTATTCTGTCCCCCCCAGGGATAACTGGGTGGGAGACTTGGACGGTTTGGTGGCCATCATTGGCGGGGCTCTCGTCAACCCGTCCCGAGGTCACGGCTGGGTAGCCGCCCTCGCGGACGGCATTGGCACGGTTGGGGCGTATTTTTCGCCCAACAAGAGTCTCGCCGACTTCGAGAGGTTCCTTGTCGAGTTGGGTGCCGTCGTGGGCCGACTCCACCCTCGCCCGGTGCTGTTGCTGGGGGATCTCAACGCCAAGTCTGCGGCGTGGGGATCCCCTGTGACCGATGCTAAGGGCGAGGCCCTGGAGGAGTGGGCGGTCACGACTGGCTTGACCGTCCTAAATCGGGGCTCGGTCCACACGTGCGTTCGGCAGCGGGGCGGTTCTATTGTCGACGTCTCGTTCGCTAGCCCCGCTGTCGCGAGCCGTGTCCGTGACTGGCGTGTCGCCGTGGAGGTGGAGACGTTGTCGGATCACAGGTACATCCGCTTCGACGTCTCCGCCCAGACCGCCGGCGGCCGCGGTCCACCGGCCCCGCGAACGGACGGTCCACGCTGGGCGCGTAAGCACATCGACAGGGAGCTTCTCGAGGAGGCCGCTATTGTCCAGGCCTGGAGCCGGGAGTCGGAAACGAACGGACCCCTCGACGTCGACCAGGAGGCGCTGTGGTTCCGCGGGGCGATGACGCAAATTTGCGACGCGTCCATGCCCCGGGTCCACGCACAGTCCGCAAGGCGCCAGGTGTATTGGTGGACCGCCGAAATCGCTCAGCTGCGCGTCGCGTGCGTGGCGGTTAGGCGCCAGTACACCCGATACCGGAGGAGACGTCGTCGGGTCCCTGACGAAGAGGCCGCGCTGTATGAGGTGTACCGCGCGGCTAAGGAGACTCTGTGGCTGGCCATCGGCGCGTCGAGGACGCGAGCCAGGGAGGAGATGTTGGAGACTCTAGACGGGGATCCGTGGGGGCGCCCTTATCGCGCGGTCCGAGGGAAACTTCGAGCCGCGGCGCCCCCACTTACGGAGAGTCTCCAACCCGAGCTGCTGGAAGAGGTGGTTGCAGCCCTCTTCCCGGCAAGAGCGGAGCATACTCCGCCGCCGATGGCTTTGCCCACAGCCGCAGAGTCTACAGAGGTGGAGAACGCCATCAGCGTCCCAGAGGTGACACAGGCAGAGCTGAGGGCAGCCGTGATGCGGCTCCGGGCCAAGAATGTGGCTCCGGGGCCCGACGGGATCCACGGCTGCGTGTTAGCCCTCGCTCTGAAGGAGCTTGAGCCCCAACTGAGAGGACTCTACACAGCGTGCCTTGAGCAGGGCCAGTTTCCCACGTTGTGGAAATCTGGTCGTCTGGTCCTGCTCAGGAAGGCGGGGCGCCCTGCGGACTCGCCGTCCGCGTACCGGCCCATAGTGCTGCTAGACGAGGTGGGCAAGCTGTTCGAGCGGATAATCGCAGCCCGCCTCGTCGACCACTTGTGCAGAGAGGGGCCGGACCTGGACGACAGCCAGTTCGGGTTTCGGCATGGGCGCTCCACAATCCACGCTGTGTCGCGGGTTAGAGTCCTGGCGGAGGAAGCGGTGTCCCGGGGCGGGGTGATGTTGGCGGTGTCTTTGGACATCTCCAACGCCTTCAACACCCTGCCCTGGAGTTGTATTCGGGAGGCACTGCGGTACCATGGGGTGCCTCCCTACCTCCGCCACATCGTTGGGGCTTATTTGTCGGAGAGGTGTGTCACCTACATGGGACGTGATGGCAGAAACCAGCGCCGCATGTCGTGCGGTGTTCCACAGGGCTCGGTTGTAGGCCCGCTCCTGTGGAACATCGGGTACGACTGGGTGCTGAGGGGCGAGCTCAGTCCGGGGGTCGACCTGACGTGTTATGCGGATGACACGCTGGTCACTGCCCGGGGGAGCTCGCACAGGGAGGCAGCGTTGTTGGCGACGGCTGCGGTCTCACAGGTGGTGAGCCGCATACGTCGCCTAGGCCTGGAGGTGGCCCTCAGCAAGTCGGAGGCCATGGTGTTTCATGGCCCCCGGCGGGCGCCGCCACCCGGCTCTCACATCGTGGTCGGGGGGGCTCGGATCGCTGTCGAGTCCACCATGAAGTACCTGGGATTGGTGCTCGACAGCCGGTGGGACTTCGGGCCCCACTTCCGACGGCTGGCGCCCAAGTTGCTGGGCGCTGCTGGAGCGCTGTCAACGCTGCTTCCCAATCTGGGGGGCCCGAGCGCCGCTTGTAGGCGGCTCTACGTGGGGATCGTGCGATCGATGGCCCTTTACGGGGCCCCGATCTGGGCGGCTGACCTGACGGCCGGTAGTATCGCAGTCCTGCGCAAGCCGCAGAGAGCGATGGCCGTCAGAGTCATCAGGGGGTATCGCACGATCTCCTACGAGGCGGCTTGTGCACTGGCCGGATCCCCGCCCTGGGACCTCGAGGCGAAAGTACTCGCGTCATCGTATCGGTGGCGCGAGGAAGCGAGGGCGCGGGGTGAGCAACCGATGCAGCGACACATAGAGCTGCATCGGTCTCAGCTTCGCGAGGTCCTGGTGGCGGAATGGCGGGAAAGGCTTTCACGCCCTACCGCCGGCCTCGACATCATCGAGGCGGTCCGGCCGGTGCTCGAGCGCTGGCTCGGGAGGAGGCACGGCTCCCTGTCGTTTCGGGTGACGCAGGTGCTCTCGGGGCATGGTTGCTTCGGGAAGTACCTGTGTCGCATAAACAGGGAGCCGGACGCTCGGTGTCACCACTGCGTCGACTGCCGGGAGGACACGGCGCGGCATACGCTGGCAGAGTGTGCCGCTTGGGAGGAGCCGCGCCGTGCCCTCATCTCAGAAGTAGGCAGTGACCTCTCGCTGCCGGCCGTCGTTGAGTCGATGGTCGACAGCGAGGAGTCCTGGGACGCGGTGGTTTCCTACTGCGAGACAGTCGTCTCGCAGAAGGAGGCTGCGGAAAGGGAGAGGGAGATCTCGTCCACTCACCCGGCCCGCAGCAGGCGCACCGGGCGTCGGCGGAGGGCGGATAACGCCCTCTTCCAGCCCCCCTAAATGGGTCCAGGGGCGACGGACTCGGGGACGTCCGTCGCCCCCCAAACATCAGGACCCGAGGTGGCGGCGCGTAGTGTTCGACGCGCGCCCCTCTTAGACGTCACGGGGGGAGTCAAACACCTCACTCCCCCCCCTGACCCGAGGAGACCCGCGATGGCGGGCCGGCATCATACTACATGTTGAACGTTCCAAAACTGAATGTTTCGCTTACAAATTGTCAAATTCTCATTTCTTTTGATTTTTCTGTTCACAAAACAACTTCATTCTATTCTCATTTTGAATCAAACTTGTAAAAGGTTAGGGTACTTATTTGATTGTTTTTTTATGTTTATAATTAGGTAATTACTATTTAGTTTTACTTATAGATTAGGTACGATCGTTGACTTGGACGTTATAAATTGCGATCCAACCCGTTTATACTTAGCCAACAAACATTGGCGAACTATCTTCTTTGGTTCAGTCTGAACGCAGCATAACATCTCTTCGCGATGTGGTTCGATGCGAAATAACCTTAGTGCAAATTCAAAGTGTCTAACTTTGAATGCAGGTTAGTAATTTTGTTTACTTAGTACTCATAAGTACTTGTAACGATCACAAGTAGAGTGAAGGCGTTGTTGCAGTTAACTGGTTGAATGTATGAGGCAGATTATCAGGATCTTTATCAAATCCTACCTCTCATGAAGACCTATATTCTGGTAGTTCTTGGGACACTCCTGAACGATTGTCCAAATTAAGAAGTCATTCGAGAATTGAACTTCTTAATGCAAAGACTGATGACGAAGATGATGAAGACAGTGCTATTTAATGTTTTGCACCATTTTAAACAGACATTGTCATTTCACCAAGATGACGTTCGTGACCTTTCCTGGAGTTTTACTAACTGCCAATTTTTGCCTGATATTAATTTGTTCTTCATTTTCTTACTACCTTAATTACAATTTACAAGAACTACCAGTTTCAGTTCGTTGGAAATTTTCCGTGTAATGGTAATTTAAGGCCGATGACCTACGTTCATTATAGCCTTTTTTGATGGTTATTATTAAGTTATGAAAATTGCCTACGAGCGTGTAACGAGCTCCGATATCAAACGAGCTCCTGGGCTGTATATTTTCAATAGCTTTATTTATTTACATGCAACACTTAATGAACGGCCGGGTTTTTCATTGATCCGAGTTTGTTCAGAAAGGACTTCGAACAGTACGATGAAAAGGCTTATTTTCGTGTCTGCCTTTTTATGTTGACAGTTCTCCTAAATATGAGCTATTTCTTGCATGGAAGACAGTTGATTAAAATACTATTGACAGTGGAGAATAATCGATAACGGCATGGACTGCTTTCATTGTTTATTTCCGATTTCTCATCCGTCAAAATACTCGTCAATCTAAAATTACAGCTATCGCAGCAATTTACAAAAAATCACCATCCAGATTTACCTAAAACTATAAATTAATCATAAAACTCCCACACTTACCATAAAACAGAAAGAAAAATCAGTATTCCATTTAAAAAAACTATGATTTCCACACTTAATCGAATAAGCGGAGACAAAGATAAAGTTCTCGCCTGCCCGCACAGTAAAAAGTTAAATTGCATGACCCTCCTCCACTGTGGCGCTCGAGAATTTGTTTGGACGAAGGCACGACCAACTACAATCGGGAAATCACGACTAAAGTGGCGAATAGTTAGAGAAAATGTTGTTACGAGAATTATAAGTTCACTTGTGGACAAAGGCCGTGTGAAGGATGTGTGTTATGTATATGCTTTACTGTATGTCATAGATTGTATTTAATGTTAATAAATGAAGCACGGTGGCAATAAATGTATGATAAATGCTTGCATGAAGTTTTTCATGTTGTTGGCTTGCTGCGCGCTATGGTGTTTACTGTAAGTGCAGCAAGCAATTATTATAATCTTGTGTATTTATAAAAATGAATCCCTATTTCCCTTGGTCACGCCATCACGCTAAAACGGCTGAACGGATTTGGATGAAATTTGGCACATGGGTATGACCTGGAGAAGGACATAGGCTACTTTTCATCCTGGTCCGCAGACAAAGTCACGGGTAACAGCTAGTAGTTAAATAAATAAATAATAAATAAATGAAAACATGTAGACCTATTTCTTAAATGTATGAAAACATCCTACGTATCGTGTTTCTGGCAAATAAATTACTTCAATTTTGAGTAACACATCACGATGTTTAATAATTATAAATAACATTCTAGATCTTTTATCGCTATAAATGAGGAAAGAGGTACCTGTGTGTTGGATATTTTGCCAAAATAAAATCAACATTGCTTTTACTAAATCGACTTCTTATACAAATATCACTAATTCCACCCACACTTTATCGTTAATGAATGGCTTGGCGACAGCCAAATTACCGGCTGAAACCCCTACACCGTGCGATACGAGGTCGCGACTCGCGACTCGCGTCCTTGTGCGTTTCAACTACAGTAATTTAAACAGTGAAAACAATTAGCTAGGAGTATTAGGGAAATTGCTAGATGTCAACAGAATGACACTGCATTACATTTTAGTGTCGGCGACGAGCGGCCAACAAGGGATGGACGGCTCAAGTTGAGCGATGTTAATTGAGCCCAGCGACGATAAATGGGCAGCATCCCTAAAAAAGTGTGTGGAACTCTGTTTTTCGCGCATACCACAAAAGAGAATAGATGTTGTGATAGGTTTTTATACGTAATTGAAAGATTGTCGCTAGGATACAGCGTCACTATACGGTTAAACTTTCCTTTTCCACAAGTGTTCACACCAAAAATCACTTTATATCGAGTTCTTATCGTAACACCCTATCCAATATAAATTCACCATTACAGTGAGCTACCAGCTACTATCAGACAAAGTTAGGGCTCTATCAGTTGTCTAAACTTTCCTCGGTCGGCTATTCTATTCTATATAAAGTATGTAAAATCTCACTTCTCAGGGAACGACCAGAGTAAATGAACCGTGGAGAGTGTCAGTTTAGTATGAGATTTTATGAGGATGTAAAGTTCTTGGTTTATTGGTCGTAACAGCCTGACATACCTAGCATGTTTTTAAAACTGTTTCCTAAAACTGGAGCATGGCCGGAAGCCCTCAATTATTTACCTCCGGTACTAGACGTTGGATCACTTCACTATTGGTATCTGTAGGCCACCTACGTTGTTTAGTTTTTAATTTGCTTTATTAGTTCAATGTAATCGATTTTTTTTGTGTACGTTCTGTTAATTTCCTACCCTACAATTCTGTATGTCAAAGGTGAGATAATCCTGAGGAACGTGGATAATTTTCGAAACAAGTAAATGTCAATGTGCATTTTACAATGAGCGTGAATGATTTGATGTTATCGAGAAAATGTAATGGCGAAAAACAAATTATAATGGCGCATGGCGCGTAAAGAATGCGCTTCGATGAAAGTTGTGCACGTTCTTGTTTTATGACTGTGTGTAATGCCACACTATATTGCAGCAATATTAAAATAAAATTATTTAGATAATATATTGGTTAGACACGACAATTTGGGAGCGTCTCTTCGTATCGGATCGAAAAAAAAACCGTATGGAATTTGCCGCAGCTGTCGGTATCAGCCGGCACAACCCGATGCATGTAGGTTTAAAATTTAAGCAAAATTCCCGCATACATGAAACTGAACGGCTAGACACAATTCCACTGACGTTATCGTATTTTGCAGTAACACCCTCCCCCCACCACCCCCTCCCTGTGGCAAAGAGAATGTTGTTTTATTCTCATGGTCTATACGTGATTGGCGGACATCGAATTTTTATTGTGAGCTAGGTATTCCAACATGACAAACTCAAAGTATAGGAATTTATGAAATGCTTGTGTGCGAAATGGATAGTGGCGTGTATCGAGCAGGATATTTGATAGTTTTGTGAATTTATTCAACTGTAACGTCGGCTCCTCTTTTATCCATTTTCATGCTCTTAGCTGTCGGATCGTTTCTTAGCACGTATTTAGATACCACTCCAGTTCCGACTCGGCTCTCGAACTTGACGGAATTGATCACAAATAATAAATAACCATCTAAAGTATCCGCTTTTTGAGAATTTCATTTTCAGGTTGCCTTTGATATTTCTCAGCGCATTTTTGTGGAATTTGCAAGAAGTAAGTATGTTTTGCAGTTTCTATTTTCCGTTTACAGAGATTGGAAAACGTATGAGCACGTAAAATATTTTGCGCAATATTGAAATCTAAAAATAAAAGTTTAATCCTGTAGTAGGTACCTAAGGCCGTTGCTATTCGGATCGCAAATAATGGATTTGAATTTGATATTCATCATGTTGAAATTCTAACGTTTTTAACGAGTTACCCACCGACTGAATTCCCATTTTCGATGGCAAAATCCACACGAACGTGTTCAAAATATTACTTTCATTGTGTTTGTTTAATTCCAAATCCAGAATTCATATTTAAATTGTTACGTGTACAAATATTTAATTGTGTTTATTAAACTAGGATTACATTTCAGGTCCATTATTAAATATTTTAATGAAATGAACATACAACACTTGTGTGGTAGATACTCCGTCTATCAAGTAACACTTGTGATAAAAAAGCAGCAAAACTTAGTTAAATACAGAGCCACTTAAAAGGTTCCGGGAGGGCCGGATGACAACGTTAAGTGGAGACAAACTAAAAGGAAATAAAAATACGAGCGAAGCATAACGAAGCTTAGTTAACCGAAGTGTCACCTCAATTCTCACCGGTGCTTACGTTACATCACCATAAATACACATTACACCATGGTCGGGTTACATAACCACGTAACAGTGAGATATTCAAGTCAACGATCCCTCTGAAATATGAGTATATTATTCTATTCGGCCCAAGATATTTGTATCGATATTTGTACCTTGTCGATTTGAATTCACGTCTCGAGGCGCCCGTTCGCTGTCTAAATCACAATTTCGGTATTATGTAGCTTCGGGTCTTAGATACGTCTAATTTCTCAAGATTTTTGGCTAAGTCTGCGCGGACAGAAGGAATAAAGATTGCTTTTTTCAAATGTGCTTTGAACTTCAACAGGGTGGTAGGGACATTTTTTTCAATTACCGACAAAAAATTTGATTGCCATGCGGTCCAGACTCATGTACTGAATCCATGGTCCAAGCGTCCATGTCCCCGCCACCCTGTAAATTATTTCATTATTTTGTCTACATCAAAACCAAATTGGTATAATTAGGTACGATTCACCAGCGATAATTACTATTACATTGCACTACTACAACTGCGAACAATTACAACTTCAATGTTATTCATCGATGTTATCCACCAGGCTTAACAGCGCAATAAATTAGCAGAACAAAACCCAGGTGTCTGTACGTTTGAAGTTTAGAGCTCGAGGTGGGACGAGCGGGGGTTATCAATTAAATTGCGCACGTCGGCAGCTGCACCACAGCGCCGTGATGGATGCCCTCTGCGTCCTCAACAATATCCATTCCTCTCGTTTATTACCTTATTTGTACCGACATGCACTGTACTGCCATTTGTCTAATAGAAATGGGTGGCCATTTTCCAAGTGGACGTTGTTTGTAATGTTTTACAAAGTTCATTCAACCCCCTTCTCGTTACGTTCATTCTGTTAGCGAAATGGTTTAAGTTAACTCGATTGTCTTTAAACTCTGGCGATAACTTAGATATACGTAGCCGCAGTTAGATTATCTTACTTTTCGTTATTGCGTTTGGAAATGATATCCCAGAATCGTTTGTGATGTCAATTGTCGGGAGGATTCCCAATTTCATTTCTAACAGGAGATATGTATACATAGGTAGGTTATGTATACAGGAAGTAATTGATGGTAACTGAAATCGGTAGTAATTTGTGGAACCGTTTGAACGTCACTGACATGGATGGCTTTACCTCTCCCGGCGCGAATTGTGACCCCATACGTGATGTCATGCTATGCTATATACTCGAAGCTATTAAGTCATGTTGTTGTATATTTAAATGTGAAGTGAAACTCGACACAAACGACCGGCGGACGGACAAGCCACTCGCAACTGAATGGCAGCACTCCACCTGCTATATTTTTTACGCAAATCAGGTCTCTATAATGTTCTACTTACAGGTGTTAGTCGGAATGCTTTCGGCTTTTATGTAACCTGTCTACTTAGCCAAGTAGAGTGTTTGTAGCTCTGTGATGATGGCGAGCCATTTATTTATCTCCTAAACAAATACCTAACACACAAAATTCTTGGCATTTTTACTTCTAGGTTTACAATTCAATGATTTGTTTGTTGAAATACCAGAATTATCCCACAGAAATGTAATAATAGCATTGAATTCAACTCGCATTATTTTATCCAGATTATTACAATTTAATAATCCATATAAATGACGAATGTAACCCTTTATATCAAAAGGCACTGTATTAACAATATGCTTACCGTAAAATATTTAACTGCCACATAAAATTGACGATAAAAATCAATGCGTGTATTATGTAAGTCGTTTGCGTATAAAGGTAATGGGTAGACATATTTGGTATAATTTCGTGTAATAGTTAGCTATTTCGCTAGACACGTCTGTCTCCCTAGAGGATTTTTACGGAACTGCGAACGATGTGGCTTTACCTGTATCACGATTGCGTTTCTATTTTGTATTTAATATTGTTATTTAGCTTGTTGGAAACTTCTTGTGTATTTCCAATCGTATTACCTACAACAATTGCTTGTTAATCAACCTTTCCAAGACTTATTGACCAACTATTGTTTTGTTGTTGTAGTAGGGTTGTTGATTAAACAAATTTAGCGATTATTGGTTTTGGGGCGAGTGATTAGTTGCATTAATGAAATATTAATACTTACCATAAATAAATCAATGTCGGTATCCCTCATTTATAATTAACTGAATTAATATTTAGGTTTTAGAGGTATGAGGAACAGGGTGTAAAGTTCACTCATCCTCTATAGAATAGGGAGGATCCTCCGACCAGATGGGTGTTGCGTCTGGCGGGCAACTGCCCAACGATTGATGTCGGAATCTTGTATATGTCCATCGTGCGGTTAACTCTAATTGCGCGATGCAGGATTTTATGTGACGTCGGGAGCACAGGTATAGCGAAGATTACGTCTATTAGTTTACAAGTAGCTTTGAGCACATAAAGGCAATTAATATATCGTGTATTTCTTTACCTAGCCTTCATGAAGATTTAGGACCAATGAAAATGTCGTGTTAAGGATACGGATTACTACTATTAGTTACTATGATAAGACGATTATTATGAGCTCCTGTAAATACATAGGACATAGATATTGTCCTTACTAAGTGGTTTATGTGATAATTACGTCTTTGGCAAAATGGTCTTATTTTCAAAAAATGCCGTTTTTCCTCCTCTTGGAGATTATAGAAATGTATATAAAAGTTTAAACACAAGATTTCTATAGGCAGTCACAGAATCTTTGGACAAGTGTCTAATGGGTAAATCCCAGTCATTTAGGTAGTTACCAAGATAAATGAACCGACGGTATTACTCATTCATAGTTTACACAGCGTTGTTTTTCCATCCCTTTTATCTACCTACGCCGCTTTTTTGAGTGGGGTAGAAAAACTATAACACTGACTAGAATGTTTACTTTAGTAGTAAAGTAATAGTTTACGCTAGGTACTACTAAAGTAGTTTCTCTAGAAGGTTTTCTACCCACTAAAAATACATTTGGTGACAGTGACAAGTTACATACCTTATCACCCACGCGAGTATCAAATATCATTAACATGAGTACATATTGCAAATGTCAACTGGCAATTTCGGAACCCCTTTTAACAAGCTTTTATTAAGTTTCACTTGTTAGTATGTTAAGATGGATTTTCGTAAGATAATTTTGAACGACTAACTCCTGCCTTGTCAAGCTGAAACTTTGTATAATCGTTCCGTTTCGATGGGAATTCAAATATTGCGGTAAGCAAGAATCGTTTTTTACGATACCAGGTCACTTTGGCTTTGTCACTTTGGCTTTGCCACTTTGGCTTTGCCACTTTGGCTTTGCCACTTTGGCAGCATAAAAATAGGAAAATATTATGAATTATCGACAAACTGACAATTCATAATATGATCTGCGTGCAATTCATATTACGAAATAATACATTGATAGTTTTCTATGGAGATTCGTAAAATGGTCCACAGATTATGAATTGCTTTTGTCTCAAATTAGAGGAATTGCTAATGACAGCTGGGATTTCTGGAAATGAATTGGTTTTAGAGGAATTGCTAATGTGGCCGTTTTATGCCCCCAGTAGTGCTATTCTATAAAAATCTTACCGTGAAAACTTAGGTGAAGTGAGCTTAAAGTGTGATAGCATCAGGCGGAATGATAGCTCATTTTATCGTATTAGCCTAGCAAAACGTTATCGGCAAGACATATCCAGGAAGAGAATTTTTCTAAAAGCTTGTTTTAAAAACTATGCTGTGGCCGACAGGGTCCATAATTATTTCATTAATCTTTAAGCCTACCAACTGTATAACCAACATTAAGGAATGGAATAAAGAATTGAGAATTGAATTAAGAACTGAAATTATTCGCATTCATCTTTCTTTAGACTGGAGCTTACTCATTACATTAACTTAGAATAATTTCTTCCAACAACTGTGACATTACTGTAATCCTACAAGGCTACAGCGGAACTGGGGCCCGCTCACTACACTTAGCTTTAGTTAACTACAGTTAACGAGTCCGATGTCGTTACGATAGCCGCGATAGCCGTCAGAGCCGGCTACTGCGATCAACTTAACATTGTACTTCGTAATTCGAAGAATGGTGCTGAAATATATTTTAATTTCATGTAGTTTTGGCCTTGCCTGAAAGTTCAAAACTATAATTGCATTAAAATGCAGTCTGTAGGCAAGGTTTTTATAAAGATAACAACAACCTTGCCTACAAACAATAATTGCAGTTGTTGCTGTTTTTTTTATAAATTCCTTTTTAAGACAGGCAACAGCTGCAATTATACACATAATTAATACGGTTTTTCATATAATGCTGCAATGAACAGTTCTTGGGTTATTATTACCACCATTTAAGTACCTGACTAAAGTTAACGAAGATCAATATAAAAAATATAATAGTTGCTTTTGATATGTGACTATTCTACCGACACCGAGAACACTTCATGCTTCGAAGAACACGAAATTCGTCTATTGACATACGAATATATGACAGTCGACAACTCAACACAGATACACACAATTAAAAAAAAACCGTTAAATCCGGAAATCTGAACGTTAATCGTTACCTTGAAACATCGGTTAAAACCAGTAATTGGGTAGTGGAGGTCGAATGGCAGTCGCTTCATATAAAATATTGATATTCAGCCTCATCTGAAAGTCTCGAAGCCGACCTCAGCCTAGTTCAGAAAAGGCACAAAGTAAAGGCTAAGCGGGTTATTTACCGAACATCTCTGCTTACACAAGCTAGGACCTATAAAAGTTGAATGTTAATAAAACATTTAAATATTTAAAATATAGGTACATTTGTGTGCAGTTTGAATTGTGCTGCGCGGATTAGTCGGCCTATTTGTTAATTGGGAGCCGAAACTGTGGTAATCCAATATAGCCTGTAAAACCGTTGTTGTACGTTTTGTGTACAGTTTAACTACGATTAAACGAGTTATTTTAGGTATTTTATAACGTGAAAAAGGTTATTTTACGCATTTGGTTAAAAAATCTTTACCCGACTGCTAAGGGTTATGGTTTTAGCTAATGTAAAGATGTTTTTAAAGTGTTGTCAAATAAACGATTGTCGTATTTTATTTAATATCTTCTTGTTTTAAAGTGTCAAAAGTTTGTCAGGTTCATTTCAAAGCCAGTCAGCGGTACTTACTTTAAATAGGTACCTACCTAAGGCAGTAAACGTAGGTTTTTTAAGATATTCAATTTGACCTTTATTATGTATACTTCCGACCGATAGTAGTAGGCGTTTTTATCCGAAATGAAAAGAAAAGGTTGTTGACATTGTATCTTAACCTCATGAGTTTATTGTGTTTCGCCCACCTTGGCCTGGTTCTTATGAACAAAAAGCATTGTTTTACTTACTTCCTTTAAAAGTGTTTGAAAGCAATTTCCTTCAGTCCTGTAAAAGCATCAGAGAGGCGAGCTCCCATCTTTTATGCTAAGTTATTAACACTTTGCTTCGATATTAGCGAGTAGGTGGGAATATGAATGTTTTAACTGAACTCGATTGGTAATAAATAAATAAATAATACCATTTTATTCAAAAAAATACAAGGCTTATGTTACAATAATATCTCATAAGATGAAAAAAACAAAACATATATATTAAAAAAAAATCGATGAATTAAATTGTAAATAATTACACTAACTTATTAAAATTAATTGATGTTTTAAAAACATTTGTTTTTGAATTCTTAATCTTTTTGATTTAATTCATCTTTACTTGAACTTGACTTTATTACATATATTATGATTATTGGGAAAAGGCTAGGCAGATTTTACAAAACCACTTTTCAAAATTCACATCAAACAGTGACAATATTCTCTCTAATACTCCCTTTACGTTAACGTCCACGTATAAACATGTGCAAAGAGTATCTTAATGTTAGGTGGTCTTAAAGCCGGCAATCCGGGATAATGCTAAATGTGAATTGTCCTCACGATAGTCTGGCGGGTTCTTAGTATTTTGTTACTTTTAATGCGATACTTAACACCGGAGAGGTTCTTCAGTCAGTATGTTGTTAGAGGGTCTATAAAAATGTAGGTATTTCATATTGAGTTTTATTATTTTGTGCACTGTTTCTATTGTCAGTAGGTAAACGTGTCAGTAGATATTATCAGATTAGTCCAAACAGCCTAGGCTAGTGGAAAGTGTAGTAAAATACAATCATTTTTAAAGTGTTTCTTATTAATAAAAAAAAACGATTTTTATTTAAGAGTTTTGGAGCTTAAGTTAATTCAATATATTTTTGAATTTTCTATTCAAACTCAAACTCAAAGCATTTATTTCAATTAAACCATTTACCTACAGGCACTTTTGAATTGTCAAGGAGTCGGTGAGTCAGTAATATGAAGCTTGTTGCCCATTCCAAAGCGTAGTAGGTACCTATGGACAAGAACGGGCAACACCGAAACTCTACGGACACTCTTTTAAATAAAAAAAATATACAAAAAGTTATAATAATTATTGCTATCGCTGATAAAATCTCTGTGTTTACGCTCTCAAGAATGATAAGAAATCGTAAATACATGTCGTAACCATAGTGCATATGGAAAGATTTCCCAGGTAGAAGATGAAACCATTATGATATTTACATGGTCATACTTTGTACCTAAACACATAATGCGCAATACCTTGTTTAGTAGTACTTTATGATCCCCAAAGGAAGTAAGGGGTTAGTTTATTTGTAGATGAGACAATGTGGATAAAATACGTTCACTCATGTTGCTTTTGTTATGTGCCTAAAATACAAGATTACACGCAATTAGTAAGTCCTAACTATGTACACTTGATTATTTACTTTTAGTGATAATGACAGAAAATTAAAGTACCTATACTTTAAACTTTTAACCATGTTTCTTTGAAATAGAATTTATGCTAACGGAAGTGAAGTTTCAACGGATTTTTCACTAACACTAAGACGGTGAGTCTTTAGTGTTAGTGAAAAATCCGTTGAAACATTGAAACTTTTTTCACTAACACTAAAGACTCACCCCTTATTATTATTTATTTATTCAGACAGAGTCCATAATTGTTAGTTACAAAAATCCTAGTGCATTCATATTACAAAAGGTACATAAAAGGTTTGTAGTCATGAAACCTCTCGCTCGAGTTCAGGATAGATTGCCACACTATCTGACCAGAACTCGAAAGAAAGCCTTCATGACTGCCGAGTCGTACTTCTCAGCAATTACTCGAAGGATACTGTAAGTGCTGCCCCGCACTCTGTCTATTACATCATCATTCTCCTGCACTCTATCTATTACATCGAACTTAAACATAACTGGGAAAATGTGGGTGCACCTCTGCCTAAGCCTTCAGGGACATCAGACATGATGTTATGTTGTGTTAAACTAAACACGCCCTTAATCGTAAATCGATTCACGGAAACCCGCCAATCGATTCTCAACGACTCGAGAATTTAATGCCATAAGGGACGGTTTCATTTATGTGTTTGAAGTAACAATTAGGGGCGAAATATCGATGGTAAGGGTGTAGTGGGCAGGGCTAATCAAGGATGCTGGCTCCACGGACTCACTACGGAATCACTACCACTAACTATTTACTCTCATCTATCAGAGAAAAAGTGTATCTTTTCTTTTCTTTTTTCGTTGAGTGTACAGTGCTATTTTTTAAAATATCGGGCGAGGAATGTGTGGTGTGATGGAAATGAATATCATGTTAGAGTATTAAAGTAGATCAGTTCGCGGTGTCAGACCTATGAAATGTCCCTATGTCCTTACATATGTACCAGCCGTCATTAATGTCGATAACATTAATGACGGTTGATACATATTATTGTAGAATAATAATAATACATAATAAAATCTTTAAATAAAATAAATAAATAATAAATATATAGGATAGAAACAGACTTTCTATGCATACCCTCAGTAAATTGAGACAGGAAAAATCTTATCCATGACGATTGTGTAAAGTTAAGTGATATAAGCGATTTACACGGAATTATTACACAAGTTTCATTATTATAATATCATCTCCCACGCACTGCCTACGTACTTCAAACCTTTTACTTCAAACCTTTTATAATTTATTGTAAAAACATTTCTACCAGTCTTTGGGGAATTTCAATATTGACTAAGAAAGTACTTCACATTACCGAAGGTTTTTAGTTTTATTTTTGTTTGTCGTCGACAAGCCTGGTAATTAGGTACAAAAAATGTAATTCAAAATTTATTTTAAACTTAGAACTGAAAAGAAAATATTTAAGTAATCCTCATGGTGTGGGAGTATTAAAATCTATAGAAAATTTGGTTAAATGGGTCTTTTAGTTTATAATTTACAATGTACTTATAAAAGGGTTCAAAAGTATCTGTAGAAAATAGTTTTTTTTAAATGGTTTATTACTTACATGGAAAAAATATTTTAAGAAACATGCTTTTATGAAAAATATTTGATAATAAACTCTCTCGAAGTAATTGTGCTCTCCAATGTTGTATATTAACCATACAGACAATTTGTGTATAAGCGTGGCCTTAGCAAAGGGAATCCTAACTTTTATCCTTACATATTATAAAACAAAGTCCCCCGCCGCGTCGGTCCGATAAAATCAAAAAATACTGCACCGATTTTCATGCTGTTTTCACCAATGGATAGAGTGGTTCTCGAGGAAAGTTTTAGTATACAATAACCGACATCCACACGGGTGAAGCCGCGGGCATCGGCTAGTAATATTATAATGTGAAAGTGAGTTTGTTTGTTGGCACATAGGTAGACCATGACCTGAAGAAGGACATAGCCTACTCTTCATCCTGGATTGTAGACAAAGTCGCGGGCAACAGCTAGTAAATAATAAAATAGTAGCAAGCGCAGTGCCGAGTGGCGACACCTGCTACGAGACGTAGCTGCGGCTACGCTTGCTACGAAACGTAGCAACGGCTACGCTTGCTACGAAACGTAGCAACGGCTACGCTTGCTACGAAACGTAGCAACGGCTACGTCTATTACAAGACGTAGATCAGCGGTCAGCAATAACACGTCACATCAGTGGATGCGACTTACGATACGACTTGACAAAACATCGAGATTTCTTAGTTGTATGTAATATTATAATAGTAACGTATTATACACATAAGCCTTCCGAAATAAATTCTCTAAGCGATTAAAATCTGTTGCGTGGTTTAAAATATCAACGCGGACCTACAGAAAAACACGAAAAGCGACTTTAATTTATAATAAGTATTGATTAAAAGCAATACTATCATAACCATCTGTGTTTTCTCAGTGCGTGCAGTTAAATGCACTGTTTTACAGTAGTCGCTCCATGTAAAACACATTCAGCTGTATCCGGTTAGACTGTAAGCCGACCCCAACATAGTTGGGAAAAGGTTAGGCAGATGATGATGATTAAAACAACATTCCTATGATTAATTCATGAGAGTAGGTACCTTTAAAGTTGCCTGACTACTGGAGCGGAGAAGAGGGGAGAGGAGCGGAGCTGTTAGAATCTAAACTCCGCTCCAGAATTTGATCCTATTGTCTATTCTAGTCTATTAATATTGGCACAGCTCCGCTCCTCCTCGTTACGTTTTATAATTAAACGAAAACCGTAACGTCGAGCCACTGTCCAAACAGAGTTGTATCCAGACCCTTAAGCTAATAAACTCAACATCTCAGCTAGCTACTTGAGCAAAGCGAAAACAGATGCTCAACTCTCGTAATTTCACCAGCAACGCTAATTTACTAATTAAACAACTAATTATTTAATTTAAATGTGTCGTATACTTGCGAACCCGCTCTTAAAATGTTAGCTCCATTATCCACACATAGATGGCCAAGTATAACTAATTTGCCTAATTACGACATTGCAAAAAGGTACTCTTGTTTACGTGTAACGCCACTTTATTCGATTAATTTCGTGGGTAAAATCGTTGATACTCGGTATTCGGGTAAAAAGGTCCCGCCCCCTGTGTATTCCTTTGTACGTTATTTTAAATTGATTATCCTTTACATCGTTAATTGCTATCGCATCGTTTACCATGGCTATACAGCATGTAAAAAAAAACCTGCACGATCTGAAAGGAGGTGTCGCAATAACATTACTAAAAAGCAACTTTTTTTTTCATTCCTATTAAAAAAATGAGAGCATTGGTGGCCCAGTGGTAACGGCCGCGACTTACGAGTAGTAGGTCGTAGGTGCGAACCCTGACAGGCGCTTTACTTTGTGTAAATTATTTCATCACCACTGCTCTCAAAACGGTGAAGGAAAACATCGTGAAGAAACCGGCATGTGTCCTAGAACCAAAAATTCGAAGACATGTGACATCTACCAACCAGCACTGGGCCCGCGTGGAAGATTATGGCCCACTCCCTCTCACAGAGAGGAGGCCTGTGTCCCAGCAGTGGGAACATTATAGGCTGATTATGTATGTATTTAAAAATTACAGTTTTTAGTACCAAAATTACTCCAATTTCCTTATAAATTAGCAATTTTTCTACAGAGGTCATAAGTTATGTAGACACCCGCTAAACGACGGCCGCCCGCGCCCCATGCCACCCTGTAAAATACAACAAGCGGCGATTTTTTTTTTCTTTTTTCCAATAAAAAAAAACCACCTAAATAGACTCTCAGTATGATTCTTAACAACACCCTCACTGATTGGACAGGGTTTTGGTTACACGCTGTATATCTAAAGGTTTAATTATATGTCGAATTTAGTTTCGACCAGCAGCCGTGATAATTTATAATTTAAAGTAGTAGTTTATTTGGGAAGGCCGTCAACTTGTGAGTGCTTAAATAATTAATGACTGTTTTCAATAGTATACCCTCATTTTGCTAATAGCCCGCTGTTGATATAGGGCTGTCCCAAATTACGCCACATCATCCGGGTTGGCGCTCTCATGTACCTACTTAGTTTTGGACAGACTGGCATGTTCAGATTCATCATTTGCCTAGCCTTTTCCCAACTATGTTGGGGTCGGCTTCAGCACCGGATGCAGCTGAATACCAGTATTTTACATAGAGCGACTGTCTATCTGACCACCACAACTCAGTAACTGGGTAATACGATACCCCTTGGAAAGACTGGTTGTTAGACTGTCGGATGTTTGATGTTTAGATTGTCGGTTCGTTTAATGATTTAATTCTATTGAACTATGAAGACTACACTACAATACACTTCTTCTAAATTCCTCAAGATTTCAATAATTTCAATCGAATAAATTTTGTAGAATGTTAAATATAGCTTTAATCAATATTTACCAACTATACAGGGTGTAAGGGACAGCTTTCTGCAGATAAACAGGGGGCATTCAGCGCTTATTTTGAATCATATTCCCCCGGTTCTCAGGAAAGTTTTCAATTTTTCAGTTACTATTCCTTTATTTCAATGTAAAATTGGTTTCTCTGTACGTAGCACTCCATTTATGTAAATAAAACAGCTAAAATAAAAAAGCCAGCAATGGGTGTTAAAATACTCTTGCGCGCCCCGCCCGTCACGGAGTGCGGCTACGCGGGTTTTGTCACGGTAACGATACATTGCGCGTGAGGTAATAATACAAACCCATAACGTTCCTGAAATAATTTCAGGTACCGATCGTCTTATTATGATATGCTGAGTTCATCCCATCAGTCTGCGGAGGGCTGTCCCTTACACCCTGTATTCAACAGAAACATGCTACAAGAAAACCTTATCATCAAAGCGCTTTGACGATCAGAATTACATGTAACGACTATTCTCATTGAAAATTATACAATAAACAAAGGAACTCTAGTTGTTGAGAAAATAGAAATAATGCAACTAAACAACAACAAGGTTCGTCTTGAATAGCGCAGGAATCAGTAACACAAATACGTCTGGCTCTCAAGAAATGTAAACTCAAACTCAAAGATTGTTTCTTAGTATTAGATGTTGTTCCAACATCGCATGATCCATCTGTACGTGGATTACTTGTTTTGTTTTAGATGAAGTTCTTTGTTGTGTATTTATTTTTGGTTGGAGCTTTGTACTTACAGGGCGTTTAAAAATACTTTTTTCTAAGTTGCGCAAAATTGATAAATGATGAAATAATTAGGGATGTATTTAAAATATGAAAACAGCAAACACTTTAAAATAATAATACCTCTATTCTATAATTTAATATTATCACTAAAAAAACAATGTCTTGCACTATAACTGTGTCGAAAACCAACTCCGAAACCCGTTAGTTTCTGATTGATCTAATTCGAATTATCGT
Source organism: Lithophane socia (assembly GCA_947522985.1). Lineage (NCBI taxonomy): Eukaryota > Metazoa > Arthropoda > Insecta > Lepidoptera > Noctuidae > Lithophane > Lithophane socia. The sequence continues at coordinate 6,947,786 of OX383258.1, read as the reverse complement.
GAAAACTCGAGGGATATTGCGAAAACCCGGATAATTAGAAAATGGTGAAAAAAAATCTGCGAGCAACTTGGAAGTAGCTCGCGCGCGGTTTGTCACATTTCTAACCTAACCTAACCTATTTCACCCAGTTCAAAATGACGAATCACACAATCTGCCGCAAAAGTGTTTTCACCATTGCTTAGTGATCTTCAATTAACCTTAAAGCGGATAAAATGAATAGTGGAAACCATTATTTTTATAATTCATTTAATTAATTTTAAAGATAAACATTTTAAATTGTGAAACATTATTTTTAAAGTGCGTTTATACATTCCCCAAATAATTATATGTTGTATCTTAGAAATACACGCGTAATCGAATGATTTCCAAATGTAGTTGTGAAGTCCTGTGTAGTCGGGAAACACATAAACCGTGTCATCCTGTATTAAGGGAAGTATGGTTGTATATATATATATACCTATATGTATATATATATCTACTTAATTTATTTGAGATGCTTGAAAGAGAACAAGGAAAACTTGGTAGGGAAGGAAGCAGTAGTAGAAATGGGTTGTTAGCCTTTGGGGTTTTAGCATTAACTGTCCCTTGTAGCGTTCAAGCTGGATGCTTTGAAGGTTTAGGGTTACGTTTAGGTACAAAACTATCGATGAACGAGTATACATGTATAAAGTTATGACGTAATTTGACAAGCTGAAGGCTCAGACTAAATAAAAAACCAAGACGGAGCGCTGTCAACAGTGACGTGAAGCCGGTTTCGTAAACATGTGTGCTCATATTTTGGTGTAGTTTGATTGTAAATGGTTTTAAATGTGTGCGTTTCAGCGTGTACGCACAGAGCGTTGGTATAGTTTTGGCATGCTTCACTGTATTGTTCGCAGCGATCTGTCTTGGTTTTTTATTTGGTCTGAGGTTGAAGGATGAACTTTAAAATTATACTAAGTTATTTAATTTCAGATTCCGAAGGCCGATGAAATGAACTCTTTGTAGCTTTAAGAAGTTTCTTTATGTAATGTAAGGGCTGAGTCACACCGGAATGGCAGCGGATGGCAGAGGCCGGCAGCGGCCGGCGGCCTCGTGCTACCTCCAGACCCCCACACACCTAGTCTCCTCTTGACTAGTTTAGTTTCTACATTCAGCACCCGGACGCCCGAGGGTCCGCGAGCAGCCTCGCGTCGCCGCTGGCAGCCGCGGGCAGAACCTTTTCAAGCTTTTCAAGCGATACTGGTATTTTAAATACGTTGACAGAGTTTAAAATTATTTCACACTGAAAGTGCTCGCCGCGTGCCGGCCGCTGCCATTCCGGTGTGACTCGGCCCTTACGGCTGCACAGTCTAAGGCTCGAATTACAGAACCTGAATCGTGACTCAAGCATTACTTAAAACTATTTCAACCAAAAGTCAAGTATTGCTTACAAGCAAATGGCTTTTAAGTACTACTTGACTTTTGAGTGAGGTTTTGTAATACAAGCCTTAGGGTGTCTAAATTATCTGCGAAAGCGTACCTATATTGCATGGAAACAAATGAAACACGCGCACGTTTGGCGTACGTTGGCAGGTGTGTAAACACTCCTTTAAACCAAACTTTGTAAAAAAGGGTACTATAAAATCTCAGATTATTTAGAAGACAAAAATGCATGGGATTGAGCTGCTCGCTCTGCTAAGCATTGTGACATTTTGAATATTATGGAAAACCATAAAAATATACCTACCAGTTTTATATACAAATTGACATTATTGAATATTATATAAAAAATGACATGATGATTACTTGTAAAGTATTGTTTTATTGTGAATGTGAGGACTATGTGGATATTTATTTTTCGTTCTGTTAGTTTTAGCGAAGGTCTGGCAATTTGAGAACTTTATGCGACCTACCCAAATGTCCTTTCTTTGGTATTGTTCGTCGAGTCGTTGAGCTCCTTAAGTTCTGAGTTGAGCTCCACTATTACTGACAAATGCTTGCACTGACTGGACAGGTCCACTCAAATCTGTGTGGTTCTTTCCTCAAAAGACCATTTCAGACTCTAATCTACATGGTCCTCATATGGCCTGACCAAGATTATGTCTGGACTTTAAAGGAGACGGTGACCTCTGAGTTTGTTTCGGCCTTTCTTCTCAGAGTAGTCAGATAGGAAACGCCGACCTCATCTAGCTTATTTTTACAACTTTTTAATATGACGTGTAAAAGTGATTCCAATATCCTATTTACAGAATAAACAATTTCATTTCATTTCACAATTTCATTTCATTTCATTTCAATTTCATTTCATTTCATTTCATTTAAAACTTACCTTTAGTAAATTATAAAGCCTATCGAAAGAGGTAATTTTCTTTCTTTACATGCCCCATAAAATATAAAGTATATTCGTTTGTTTGTTCACCGTTAGAAGTGGTTCGTTCGAATTCATCGTGACGCAACCTAAATATCATTTGGTGAATTTTTCATGACCCGAAAAGGTCTCATCGCTAGTTGAATATGCCAGAGGTTAATAAATCTATATATACGACTAATTTATTATGAATCTATAAAATGTCGGTTAAATGTTACTAGAAATGTTTGACGTCATAATTCTACTTTATTTATGAACCGAGAGAAATAACGCCGGCGTCATTACTTAGCTAGATGAGTTATTTACTGAAATTTTTGCTCGCAAAGAAACGGGAAAGAAAACGCTTTCTTTTTATATATTTGTAGAAGTTAAGAAGTTAGTTTGTATGATAGTTGTCTGGCCAAACAGTGACATTCTAGAAAAATATGAACCACCAATATTTCAGTCGCTTGCTACAATAAGAAAACAAACGAAACAAGTTAAGCGTCAAGGCTGTTGCTGTTTTTCGCAAACACAATTTAATTGTTCAATCATATTTGAAATCATTTTAAAAACCCTATTGGTTATGAATTACTACTAATACGAGTATCTTTATAAATAACGATAACATACTCCAATGATAAACAATCACTTCTCTTTCTCAAAGCCTCCTTTGAACAACTGATAACCGCCAAACACATAATTACTTCCATCTCTTCATCATCAAAGGAAGTCGATAAGGCTGACAAAGGAAATAAACTCACATAGAACTCTTAGAAGCAACGGTCATTATCTCATGTTGTACACAAAAGCCAAATCTGAAGTACCATCGGTACAAGACGGCGGCCACTCGTCGCGAGAGCAGTTAGGCCGAAGTTATCGCGGACCAGTTTAACTGGAGCACCCTCCGTCAGCAGGTGCTACGTGCCTCGGATGCCCGCCAACTACAGAGTACCTACTACAACTTACGCTAAAATTATATCCAACTATTATCTCTTGGGTTAATGGGGCGATGGCTTATAGGTTCCTAATAAGTATAACGCATCCTTACCTACTTGTGGTATTATTTTATGAAAATTTAATTGACACTGACGGATATAGCGACATTCTAAGTGTTAGCATGTCAACTAGTCCCTTATTATCACTTCCGAATCCGAATTTATAAAACTATAATCCTAACTAATATTAGAAATGCGAAAGTGAGTTGGTTGTTTATTTGTTTGTAACGCTTTCAGGCTAAAACGACTGAACGTATCTAGATGAAATTTGGCACATGAGTAGACCATGACAGGACATAGGATACTTTTTAACCCGATATTCTATCTGGATCGAGACTAACGTGGGTGAAACCGCGGGGCGCAGCTAGTAAATAAAAAATCTTATAAAATGCGAAAGTGAGTTTGTTTGTTTGTTTATTACGCTTTCACGCTTAAACGGGTATATGGATTTAGATGAAATTTGGCACATGAATCGACCATGGCCTGGAATAGGATACTTTTTATCCCGATATTCCCACGGAATCGAGACTTACGCGGGTGAAACCGCGGGGCGCAGGTAGTAAGACTATAAAATGGAAAAGTTCGTAACCAATTAACAAAAGTGGGTAAGTAAGAAATCAGCGATACGAGTCTATTTAGCGGCTACCTAAAAATAAACCCACCTTTTTCACCACACAACAAATTGCGAGATAGTTTAACCCGTAAATAAAATCCTGTCACACTTTTCCCATCCGGTTTTTCATAGCGAAACTACGCTACATTTATTTTCTAACTCCGACCAAAAATAAAATAGTTACGAGAGCAACTAAATAGTCGGAAACTTGAAAGATACAAAAAGACCGTTGCGCCGAGTTACTTCCGGTTTTTTCACGCTAAAGAAAGAAGCTCTTTTTCCAAACTGTTGGTTCCGCGACTTTTATATTTTATTCCTGAGGGAATTAAAGCGTGTGATTTGTATCTCTATTTACTTTAATGAAATATCAATTTGTTATACGCTTGCTTTGCAAAGGTCACTTTTTCATAAAACATATTTTTAATGTCTTGTAAGTTCCTACTTGTATCGACCTACCTTGTCATCAACCTCTATTTTGTCCTTATCTTATGCCATCTTTCTACGACCAGTAAATCGATTGATCATCAAACCGATTATAAGAAAAGTAGGCAAATATATATATTGCAAATAATGTTGTTTAAATAATAGAAATATCAAATAAAAGCTCGTAACACCCGCAAAAATCAAATTCAGAAAAAAGTAGGTAAAGCTTCTTCGGGTTATTCCGTTTAGGACAGATTCTATCGGTTTGCTAATACCATTTACCATCAAACATGCAATTAATCTGCCAGATATAAGGTAAAACATGTTCCACATTTATTTAGTTAAGTAAAGTAAATTCATTTGTCTTCAAGCAAAGATTAATTGCGCTAACAACATCACCCTTTTAGCTCGCGGCTTGATATAGAACCGTATTCCTGTTAATGCTTTAAAATTACACCCTTCAAGCATCAAACCTCGTTGGATACCCAGGTAATGAGGGCCAGACTCCGGCCTGATACTGCTTTGTCATTGGAATTGCTCTATCCGAACAAAATGGGGACCAAGTATTAAATTGCTCCAAGCCATCAGTCACCTGTCACCCGGATAGTGGTGCCATCAACCCCGCCTGGAGCCAAATTGAACTATTACAAGTTTTGGCATTAACCTTTATATTTACATGTTAGCGAGAGACTTACTTTACATTAAACTACGCTCATTATGTAGAGGAGGTAATTTTTCGTCGCTAATTTATGCGCAGTCGTTATAAGTTTACACGCAATATAATCTGTACCGTTTAATTATAAACCAAACGTTTAATTAAAGCACAGATAAATAACAAGATCAATGCCTTCTTGGCGGTATTAAACTCACAAATCTGCATTACGCCAAACACCAAAGTCAACAAAAACTAGTGCATTTAATTAAAACCATAAAAGGTTAACGGGAAACAAAAGGAACATTTTCTTTATATTCAGCTCCGCCACTCCCGGAGTTATGTCTCCTCGCGCGCCTCACGTACAGCTCTATTTGTTTGAGTAAAATAAAACTAATTAAAACTGCTGTAAGTGTTGTAAACACGGAACAAACGCCACCGTCCCGGTAAATACAGGCTTCATAATTGAGTACCGGGTAATCATAGTGCGCAATACTAACGTGGACTTGATTTATTATCTTTCTTTGAATTTTACCACAACGGAACACGTTTGTTTCACAGTGAAGGATTGCTTTTCTACTACCTCGAAAGTATTGAATTCACTTCGCTCCATTCTTTACAAATTCGCCGCTAATTCAAGCCGCGAAAACTTGTATGAATAATAGTCTTCTACTTGTGGAAAGGTTGAATCAATTTCAATGTTATTTTCACTTATAATACCACTCTCCATTACCATATCAGAGAGGGAAAAATACAGGTCTATTTTTAGATATTTCAGATTTATTTATTCCATGGGGTTAAGCATATTTTAGCTGCGAAAAGGGATTTGCTGTTGGTGGAAAGCGCATTTCCAATCTGAGGTACGCTGACGACACCGTTCTTCTTGCTACAACATTTGGCGACATGAAGGAGATATTTCACAGATTGGAGGTGGAAAGTGGCAAATTAGGGCTTGCAATAAATAGGCAGAAAACCAAGCTTATGGTGATACATCGTGCGGGAAAGCTATCGGGCGCCCATAACATCCAAGGCATCGATACTGTGGACAGTTTCGTTTATCTGGGCGGCAGTTGCGGCCCAGAAATGCCGTGGCTAAAGATGCTGCGACACGCCTCCAAAACATCTGGAAAAATTGTGGTATAAGCTATAAAACGAAAACCCCATTGGTCAGAGCACTAGTTTTCCCGATTTTCCTCTATGGAGTTGAGACGTGGACAATCCGAGCAAGAGAAAGACAGAGGATAGACGTATTCGAAATGTGGTGCTGGAGGCGGATGTTCCGAATTCCATGGACAGCCAAACGCACAAATGTGTCTATTCTTCCCAGCTCGATATCAAGACCCGATTGTCCACAGTTTGCCTACAGCGTATTTTGACCTACTTCGGCCACATAATGCGAAGGGGATCTCCCCTTCGCATTATGTGGCCGAAGTAGCAGCCTAGAAAAGCTGGTAATTGTTGGCAATACCGAAGGAAAGAGAGCGCGAGGCCGGTCGCCAACACGATGGTCCGACCAAGTAAAAGAAGCTACGTCCTCGTGCAAATTTCAGCAGGTGGTGATGGCAACTTTGGACCGGAGTCGATGGAGGCAGATTGTCCGTTTAAAGGGGTCCAGTGACCACGATCCTTAATCTCCTTAAGTCCCCTCGCCATTCCACTGACTTCTACTCCTACTCTTTCACTGTGCGCGCGGTGCGGTTATGGAATTCCCTTCCGCCTGACATTAGGGACTGCCAAACTGTTGCAGTGTTTAAAAGAAGAGTGAAAGAAACCTATCTTTCCACTTCGTCATAGTTGTGTATGTATTTATTTCGTTATATATTTATGAAGTAGGTAGTTATGTATATTATGTATGTAGTATTTATATTTGTATGTAAGTGTATGATCATATTATTTGTTCTAGTTTATTAAGTGAGTTGTGTTGATTTTATGTATTTTACTTTCTCTTGAATTTTACACACGGTGTCTAAATCTCTTATCTACTTTCCTATCGCAGGTGTGCTGGAAGAAATTTCTTTAGAAATAAGCATCACCTTTGTACGTTTTTTTCTGTTCTTTTCTTCTTGTCTGTTTATTATGTGTGTACATAAATAGTTAAATAAATAAATAGATCCTCAGTAATGAGGGACCGATTGAAGAAGAAGAAGCATATTTTATTCAGTAAACAAGATATACTTATCAAAACCTCGTTATGTAAAGCTATTATTATATAATGTGGGTTGTGTCCATCGTAATCGAGTAATTTACGTCAATTTCGTCAACGAAGTTTGGTTAGCATTTTTACCAAAGTGGCGTAATGTAAATAAGAATAAGCGCCTTTACTTTCCTTATTTGCGTCTATGGTTTGTTATTCCCACAAAATGCTTTTTGTTCGTGAGCTTAATATATTTTCACGTAATTTCCACGACGGCGCAGATGTGACCTCAGCTTTGATGTCGGCGTCTCTTGCTTAGATTTCTTAACACATGAGAATTTCATTAAGAGAAGTACACACGCCGCGACTATGTCTGACAGTGGTTGTCTTCGTAATAAATTGTTGTTGTTCTAACATAATGAATTATGATCTTGATGAGGAAATTTCCTCCGTTATACATGAATCATTCTTAATTTTCTTAGAAATCTAATCAATGTGTTGCGTGAGTTAGAATAACATTGATATTTAATTAGCTTTGCTATCTTAAACTGATTGAGGCAAGTTAGACTTTATCGATTATAAACTTATGAATTAGATCATGCAGGCTTTAAGTGAATAAAAGAAATAACCTAGATTCAATAGAAGGCGTGCAGTGACTATAGTTGGTAATGAAATCCATTAAGTTAATTAAAAGAGAAATTGAAATGTATTTGATTGCCATTACTTTAATTTACATTCTCAATTAAGGTGATGAAGGGAAAGAGTTCAAGTTTATTTTTGCCCTACAATTGGATAATCTTAATAACCTTGTTCAGTTGTCGTTTAGCTCTGTAATTAGGTGCGACATTAATAAAAAAATACAACACGACAAAATAAAAGAGTATAAATTCCAAGGACACGTACGCCTTTTGGTTATGTAGGACAATAAAAACTTTGGCAGTTTCCCGAACACGCAATAGTAAGCATGTTATGTTTCAGCCGTTACGTCTATATTTGCATGTACCGTGTACGACAATGATGTTTGGCGTGTCCGGATTGCGTGGCCCCTGATGGCCAACCTTGGCCGAGCGTGGTCGCCAGTCGACACCAAGCTGTCATAACTCCACCAAACAGACCCGTCGTTTTTATGACCGCTGTATAATGTGCCTGTACCTTAATAATTAGCGTCGTGCATCTATTTGCTTTAATTAAGAGGGTTAAACGGCCAAGGCCGTGACGTACGGGGATGTCACCGCTAGTCCTTGTTTTGGAATATTTAAATACTTTATTTATGGTAACGCCGCGGGTAGCAAACTGCCAGACATTAGCATAGAAACGAGAGCTTTGTATTGACTTATTTAAGTTTATAGAATGGCATAATGGCACGTTGGCAGCAGGTATAATTACCATTATTCTAATATTTATTGAATTAACAACGCTTGCCTGTAAGTAGTGTATAATTTTGTGATTTCATCATATTGTGTGTGGGTATTTTGGCGCTGGCGGCCAAAAGGTAAAACTTTGGTCCTGGTTGAAAAGTTGTTATGAAACTGGCGGTGGTACACATTTAACTTAGGTGCGAACTGGGGTATTAGTAGAGAACGTGCAGGGTTTGTTTCATATAAAGAGACTCAAATATGTAATTTTATTTGTATTTCAACAGTTAATTAATTGTTGTTGGTACACGTGGCACTTTGTTGTGTCGTTAGAATTTTGCTAGTACTTTCTAAATTCTGGGTAGTACCGTACGGTTTATTAATGCTGCAAAGTTATTTGCCTAGAACGAACTTATCCATCTCGCTCCCATAGATGTTAAAGTTAAGTTCCCATAGAGATTAAAAATGTGGGATATAAGGCTGCCATCAGACGGACTGCATCGCAGCAACCGCACGCAGTCGATATATTCAACTGCATGCAGTTGTACGTTCGACTTCGTTCAGTCATGATATCAACTTCACGCGGTCGGCTGCAGTCGTGTAGTGTCGACGCACGCTGTCCATCGCTAACCACATACAGTTAGTGTGCAGCACGCTGCCACTGTATGCCGACCGCGTAAAGTTGAAGTCACGACTGCATGCAGTTGAATATATCGACTGCGCATGGTTGCTCCAATGCAGTCCGTCTGATGGCAGCCTAAAAAGCTTTTGGTGCACACGGCAGATACCTGGCAATGGGAGATAACCTCAAACCTGTAACATATTTTGGAGTGAGCAATCAAAACAACAACTGCCGTCAACGTTTCATCATTGATAAATTAAATTAACTAACATTATTCTCAACAGCAAACATTAACAAATGCGTCTGATATCATTAGTACATTCGATTCGTGAATTAATTACGTCCAAATTACGTCCGATCGCAGGACCACGACAATAATTACGAATTAAATAGGAGCCGGCTCGAATTATTCTTGTATTTGGGGCGAGTGAGGAAGTTAACAAATTGTTGGGGCGAATTAGTGCGTCTGCGGGTTGTTAGATACCTTTGTCTATGCTTTGTGTGGGAAAGAATCGGTCCCTTTTTGTTTTCTTTTGTCTTGCTTTCTGTTGTTTCATTAGGTTTTACTGTGTGTTTATTGTTAGATCTCTAGCAATAAATTTTACTCATCCAGATAATCTTATCTGGATGAGTTTACTAAATAACTCAGTTGGTTGTGTAAGTTAATATTAAGTTTAAAAATTATTTACCCGTAATTACCGACCCATCTTTTGTTAACACCTTTTTTTAAATGAATAAGTAGGTAGGTTACCTATAGACGATAGAGGTACCTGTAGAAAGTCTTACATGCGACATGAAAATTGAAAAAAAAAACTGTTTTTGGTTTTCATCATCTCTTCTTAGTATAATTAGTTACCTACGTACTTATGATCGGCATTGATATGATTTAGGTACTTAATATTTTTATCAAGAACGTCTAGTAGGTTTTTATTCATATAAAAGTACTCGTATTTCATGTAGGTTTTATTGTACCCAAGGTCACTGGGTCTTAAAATAACGAATAATTGAACCAAACAATTATATTCACGTACATTCCTTCTAATATACTTCAACTTTCTAGCCCTGGCTTACTTCCAGCGCTGAAACTAATGAAGTGGCACAGACTTTATTAGCATAAAATATTATTATATTGCACACTTACTCACATCGCTTCCACGAGCCATTTATTTAATTAATTTTAAGAGGTTTCTTTTAGTATTGCCTTTTGCTTGGTCGAGTATGAGCCCGTTTCAGTTCATGTACACTCATTAAAATGATAGTAATATTAATTAGCTTTTGAATGCATTAGTGTTGTGTTATTATCTAGGCCTTAGCATACATGCTACTTTTAGTATCGGTGACCAGCGGTTTACTGAGGCATTGGCATTTATGAAAAACCCGCAATTTTGATACAGAGTTCCAAAAACGCGATGCAGCATTGATATTGTCGTAAAATCACCTATCGCCGATGCTAAAATTATGTAGTGGCGCTTTAGTTGATTGACTAGTGAAACAAAACAAGTAATTTAATAGTATTTTTAGATTCTTCTATTGATTGCTAAGTTAAATAGTAAGTTGATTGAAGGTCGGAGCTGCGATGTGATAAAACTCGTCATTTTATTTCCGAATGACTGTGTTTTGGTAAATATAGGAACGTACGTTTCAATAAAACATTTGAATTAATTATGAAGCTACAACCTAAAATACGACTAGTAGAAAATGCCTACCGCATTATGTCCGCCTCCTTACATTTCTGTGCTTGACGTATTAAATAAATAAATACCTCCATTAACTTCTTGTTATCTTTATAGATTAAAAATAGTATTAGTTGTTACACAATAATGTAGAAGCTATTTTAAACGGGCTTATAAACAACTTCACGATTGAAAGCTATTTCTTATTAAACATCTCGCAATCGAAAAAGATTTCGTGGCTGTTTTTTTACTAGTCTATATAAGAAATATAACAGGAAAGTTCCTAGTTGTTCTAGCCAATAATACAAAAGATGAAATAAGGATAATATATTCAAAAGGTCCCGAAGTAGCCGTTTAAGGGAAGCTGGTACAAAATGACGAAGTAGGCTGTAAAGTGAAATGATTCCGACTCTCCCCCGTTGATAGAAAGTTTTATCTCCTCTCTCTCAGAGGCTTTGAGTGTCAAAGCTCGATGGAGAAGATTATTCTAATTTTAAAAGTAAGTCGAAGTATACCTAAACTTCACTCAAGTATATACGACTGAAGTTGGCAATCCGTTCTCACTAAGTAAGCAAATATACGTTTCATTTGAGTAATGAAAATGAATAGTACCTTATGTGGTATGCATCACATTACTATTCATTTGAAGTAAGTTTTAGATTAATCTTGCTAATTGGTACGTACGCGATAGTATTGATGTTACTTAGTAACGATACTTTCGGCTACCAATAATGGTAACATTTCGTTTAGGTTAACTTTATTTCAGCCATTCATGTTGTTTGATTAGTCAAATGGATATTCCACATAGCACAGTAAAAATCGAATCACCGTTCGTCAGTGGATTCGTCGCAACACTAGAAAAAACATTCGCATCGAGTTTTATACCGTACGTGTTCAAATATAGAACCCTGCATGAATATTTTGGCTGAATTCTCACATAGTGACACGTGCCGTCAAGGAGCTTTCGTAAATAAAATGGCTCATAAATAAAAAGGCACGGCCTCAATCTACTAATTGCATTACGGAATATTTAATTAAATTAATCTTCTCACATATGCTTCGTAAGTAATAAATCCACGTAGGATCTCATCTTATAAAGTTATTAACCCCGGAAATATTTAGTGAGCAAAATCAACGCACCAAAAACATTACCAAAGGTTGTGTATCCCAAAGATTTATGTTACGAAATGGCAGCACTGTAGAATTAGTTGGTCCGCGGTCGGCGAAACGTTAGATCGTGCAGGGGTATTAAATTAAAGGGATCTGCCGGAGCCTATTCGTCACGTTATGTCATATGAGGCCCGGGAGACTATAGTAGCTTTGTTTTAGCTCTGGTGAGATTAAACCATGTATTTGGCGAGATCGTGCGTAATACTGCCGTGTCGATAGCCTTGCGTGTATGAGTTTTGATATTAGTTAGAGGCGACGAAATTGGTTGGCTCAGTTTGTTTCGGAGTTTTTGTTTCTACCTTTATAAGTAAAGCTTGGCATATAAACATGAATGCCCTGGAATATGGACGCTCAAGACTAACTCTTTGAATTAACTTTGTTTGTATCATAAACAAATGTTTACAATTATTTGCTATTAGCTTCAGGGTTGACTGAGCTTAGAGCGAATAAAATAAAAGAGAATTCCACAGCTGTCAGCCACAGTGTGCTTGCTATTTAAGTATTTATTCACGCTGCATAACCATAGAGTCAAGTTCAAAATAAATGAAATGTAATAACATCCTCTCAGGACTAAGACAACAAAGCGAATTTAAGTACCTAATTTTCTTTTTAAATACATATTTACGTTCTGAGTAAGTGCCGTTAATATTCATAAAGAAACTCTGTTAACTTTGTATTTTTACGACGACGCGCGACGACACAAATGAATTATTACTTCCTAGGGGTAGTCGAGCTAATACGAGTGTAACATTTTATTTTAAACAAAGTATTCACGTATGTATGGCCTCATTTTATTCATCACTCTCATTTCATGCTGAGATAGAGCAATATTTATTCCGAAACTGTAACTTAAGTTTATAAAGAAAAGTTATGTCGAGTTGATTCATACTGACATTGATTTGATCAGCTTAAGGGTGGTGTAAATTCAATTAATTTATTGTTCTTGTTCGTTAATTACACGAATTATGATGTCCTTGAGTATATCCCTCCTAGTCATACTGATTATAAATAAAATCACAAATTATACAACCAGTTAAAGGCCATTATGGTTGACCAATTTCAAAGGCGGGTTTTGGAAATCGTCAAATGAATTCAAATTTAAATGTCATTGAGGCTTCATAATTCGGTTATTTGATGGTTCGAGTCAGCTTTTAAACAATTCAACGTGATCCGCGCTGGGACTCATATTTAATGCTCGGTTCATGGTATTTTGATAATTATTTTGTTCATTGAACAACAATTTTACTTTGAATTCCTATTCCGAACTTTTTTAAGTACCTTTGAAAGTTTATTTACGTAACAGTATACTCGATGTGTTTCCCGGAAAAAAGGCAGAGATGTTAAATACATAATAATTCGCCAGTTTTGTTATAAGTCATGTGGAATTAAAGGCGAGCCTTTTTAGGGTTCCGAAGTCAACAAGAAACCCTTATAGTTTCGCCATATCCGTCTGTCTGTCTGTCTGTCCGTCTGTTCGTCTGTCCGCGGCTTAGCTCAGAGACTCTTAGTGCTAGAAAGCTGTAATTTGGTATGAGTATACATATAAATTGGTAAAACGCTGACTAAGTGGTAAAATGAAATCGTAAAAAATATTTTTTTTTGGGGTACACGTAAAGTGCGGATGTTTTTTTTTCAATATCCATTTACAAATTCAGACTTTGGGCTACTATTGTGAAAACCCCAAGAAAGCTTTCAATTAATTTGTTACTTGAAGTTAACTTCAAGTAACAAATTAATTGAAAGCTAGCAAACTTATAACACACACATAAGCCGTTAATTAACGATAATGCATTAAACTTTACTTTGTTTCTAAATCCATTAAATAAATGATACTTCTTGATTGATACTGATTGATCAGACAGCAGGTGATGCCTTGTTGTTCTTTCAAAGTTTTCAAGAAACTCGATTCAGTTTGAGCAAAATCCTCATTCCTTATTTGAGACTCTTGCAACTTTGTTATGAAAAAAGTATCATTCATCTGTTTTGTTGATGTAGTTTAACGTGAGATATTTTTCTTATAAACGTTTCGCTTACTTTAGCTTTCTCTGTGAATGAAAAGGTTAGGTATACCAAGTTATTTTTGGGATGTTAGTTCAGGCGTCGTCAGGAGCAGATCTCGTGGTTGATGTTGGAGATCTGACTGTTTTAGTTGTGTATAGTTTATTTTGTATATGTTTGTTTTAAATCCTTATTTATTTTGTTCTTGTTTTGAGTATTTTATTTTCTTTAATTTAATTTTTTTTTTCTTTTTCTGTTTTAAAACTTTATTTTTAAGAAACAAAATTTTATTTAACTGCTCATTGTCACCTAAATCGAAGAAGTCACTGGCTCCAGAAATACAGGTGCTCTAACCTAGCTCTGCCAGTGTCTCAAATTTTTTGTAACCTCTTTTAATGGCAATAAAAAAATGGTTTATTTCACCACTGAGGAAAATTAAAATTTTTGGGAACTTAATTTCGACACAATACAAGCAAAATGTGGTGGCTTAGACAGTCGCCAAGAAATTTTTCGCTATCCCCTGAACTAGGTGGTAACCTAATATCTCAGGGGGTAAAAATTTTATTTATTTCTGTATAGTCGTGGATTTATAGAAAACTAGCTTCTGCCCGCGACTTCTTCTCCGTTAAATTTCTTGTTTACACATAAAAATTATAGCTTTCCATTTTATTTTAGTGAAAGAATTTTTTGGAATCGGATTAGTAGTTCCGAAGATTACCCATTTATAATATTAGTATAGAAGATTATTGAGACGTACGAAACATTATAATTACAAACGTTTTTTGTCAGGAATAGGAAATGAACGAAAAATATTCTACGTGGAAGACACCTTCGAGTACATGACACAAACAGAACAACTACATTAATATTGGTAGAATTGTCGAACTAAAAGCTAGATTATCTGAAAGTCTTTCGTAGAATTTCCTGCGTGAGTTTTTTAATCTTGGCCTTATCCTAGAACATGTTAATAGTATTAACCGTATAATTAACTAAGACCATAATGTGCTTCACTTTACCTAATTTCCCACTTATATCGCCTTTACTACGGACACCAGGGACTTAGAAATAAAATCAACAAACACATTACAATCTTTTACCTTTATTTGTCCGTTCCATACAAATGGGATGTAATAAGCCCTGCACATTAGTATCCTGACCAATGGCGCGGCGGATAAAAATGTGCGGCTTCCATGGCATGCGTTACTCTTGACAAAGCGATGCCGCCAATAGCGACCTACTTTGTGACTCCCATTGTTCAATGAGGACATGTGTTTCTTTGTTTGTTGATTTCAAGATACGGTTTAAATGATAAATTCGGGAAAACAAATAGACAGTTTGTTATGGAAACATGTCGTGGAAAAAATAAATATTACGAACAAAGAGTTCTCGATCTACATAATTATGTAGGTAGGTACCTACGTAAGGACAGCTTACGATATTACACACATCTTTTAAAATATAACATTATTTACCAGCGAGTGAAACTTAATCGGAGAAAATTCCTTTATGACGCTAAGTGTTGTTACTTAAAAATAAATATATTTTATTGATTTTTTATTTATAAGTGTAGTACGGTGAGCGGATCGTAATCAAGGGCCACCATACTTTCATCAGCTGTTCACTGAAAAATAATCTTACATCTTACTTTCGCTTTTCCGGGATAACCTACAGATTTTCTGTATGTTCGGTCATTGATTTCACCAAACCCCCAAAGATTTATAATATACATTTGTATGAATACATGAGCGGAGGCTGTAGTAATCCGGCAGTCGGGATTCCGAGATAAACTGTGCGTTTTGAAGCCGTAAATCTGACAAGATTGATGATATCTCTGACCCCTGTACGTCTTCCTTCCGACAAGACATTGCACCCGGTGTACAATAGCACCCTACAGACAGTACCGGTGATTCAGTTAGTTATTGAAGAAGAGTTATCGTGATTTAGGGGAGGTTATTAATTAAAATGTATTTGTATTGGCAGTCAATCTGCCTAGCCTTTTCCCAACTATGTTGGGGTCGGCTTCCAGTCTCACCGGATGCAGCTGAATACCAGTATTTTACATGGAGCGACTGCCTATCTGACCTCGACAACCCAGTAACTGGGTACCCCTTGGTAAGACTGGTTGTCAGATTTTTGGGCTTCTGACGACCCGTAACGACTGTCAAAGGCAGCCGGCACCAACGGCTTAACGACCTTTCCGAGGCACGGAGGAGTCTCGGTATGTAAAGATGGTCACCTATCTACGGACCAACCCCGGCAAACGTAGCTTAACCTGATGGATCGACCCGCGCGGCTGTTATTACTTAGCCACGAGTATTGGAAGTGATTAGGTAAAATCAATAAGGTAAATTTTTGATGGCAAACGACGAGTTTTATAATTTTTCATTACAAATGCTTGTGCCTTTGTATGGCCTGCAGGATATTTGATCTTGTCTGAAATAGTGGTAAATTCGTGGTATTAAAACTACCAACATCACTTTTATGTTATTATTATTTTTAGATGCTCTTAGAAGAGCCACACAGACAAACACATTATTATCTTACTAGCTGCGCCCCGCGGTTTCACTCGCGTATGTCTCGATCCCGTGGGAATATCAGGATAAAAATTCTCCTATGTCCTGTTCCAGGCCATGGTCTACCCCTGTGTTAAATTTCATTCAAATCCGTTCAGCCGTTTTAGCGTGAAAGCGTAACAAACAAATAAACTCACTTTCGCATTTATAATATTACTCACTTCGGCCCGCGGCTTCGCCCGCGTGGTATCGATAAAAAGTAGCCTATGTCCTTTCCCGGGATGCCATCTATCTCCTTGCCAAATCTTATCGAAATCCGTTCAGTGGTTTAGGCGTGAAAAGGTAACATACCATACCATAACATATTAGGAAGTTAGGATTTAAATAGTGAATCAATAACGCCTATACTTCCTTCAAATACCACATAATTTCCCAAGGGCATCTTCAAAACCAATAACAAATACAGCCCACGAAGTAAAATACCAAATACGGCAGCTAATTCGACCGGACTTGTGAATAATTTGTTCTTTGTTCGGCTCACAAGAACGATCGAGGTATCAAACGAGTCACGTTCGCTCGAGTGGGTGGCGGCGGTCTCCCACAAACGCACATTGTACTGCGTGACACTATACAGGAAGGACAGAAGACTTTTGAGATGGTGAACAAAAGAAAACCTTTGTTAAAGGTGTGAAAGGGATGCAATATGGTGTACTTTGAAATTTTATTTTTATTTTTTTGAGGATGGGAAATCATCCAATGACTTCTCCCGCTCTGGGTGGAGCGGAAGGGCGTGTCTGACTTTTACTGACTAAAACCCACCCGTGTTCCTTCAGTTGCCTGTTGCCAAGGTCCCGGTATCCCTTTCGGTCTAACCCGCAACCCTAGGTACTTTGAACCCTGGGGAAAGATTAAAAATGCATCGATACGCAGGCGAAGCCACAGGTAGAAGCTAGTTTCCAATATTACTTGGGCCAGGTTGGTTGCCAAGTTCATATTAGACCCGTTCTTCAGTTCCTAAAATTGCAAGTATTTTCATTCTAGGTTTTAATTTTTTCACAATATTATTGTCATTATAAGCTCATAAAGCAACATTAACAGAACATGGATTTTAAATTATCGTTAGGTGCCATGAACAGTCGGAGGCAGAAGTTATTGCACATAATAATATACTCGTAGCAAACGGTTTGATGAAGGCAGTATGTTGTTATTAGCAGAAAGCAGAACTAAACATATTAAACTATGTATATTGTGTATAAAATATAGATATTTACGTCATCCCGTAATGGAGAGCAGTAAAGAGGAACAAAGCTTTTAAACCTACGCACTTAAAAGCCTTTGTATTAAGTGAGACTACGGCACCTTCGCATTCTAAGATTATACTGTCTGATTCGACGACTGCTCGTAGCACGTAGGCGGGCTACGGCGTAGCGCGTAGGCGGGCTACGGCGTAGCGCGTGGGCGGCCATTCATCTACACGGATCTTGGTGTTATCATTGTTGTACAAGTTTTGGGCGCTAAATGCCGATATGTAATTTAATTATACGTTGTTCAACGCTATTAGTTAAGCTAAATTACTTTTGAGAGTCTTTAAATAGGTTTGATGTAAGTATGAATATGGTAGACTAAGTCTGACATAGGTTCTCCACGTTTGAACAATTACTTCATTGTTTAATTCAGAATATACTTAATAACCTATTACCAGACGATTTAGTGAACTAAATCTATGTTTTGAATACACCGACATGTTTACACAAAATTGGTTACTCATAAGTGCCTGTATACCAACTAACTCAGGTAATTAACATAATATTAACCATTATGTAAGCAACTAAAAATAGCTCGTCAGTTTCATTCAGAGTGACAGCCACCACAATTAACTGAATCGTGTTTTCACTCCTAGAAATGCGATGTGAGACGTAGGTTTTCATAAATATGCCTTTTCACAGATCGAGTTAAAAATTCAGAAAATAAACAACACATTTGCATACATTTGGTGTTAACCAATTACGTTAAAAATCATACAATCATAAGCTACGATTACTCGAGTTGATTGGACTCGAATTCATTTAATCCAATTATGTGTATGGCTGTAAAATTACAGTAACTACGTAAAAGCGTTGTTTTTCACTCTTGTAATGATTTTTTAACTTGAAAACAATTGGCAAGTGGTTTATTTATGAAATTGTGTGATTTACGCTTTTGGCTTGGAATTTGGAAGCGCTACTGCTTGTCGTAAAAAATTTCATCGCAAGGGGTTTATAATAGATTTTATTTCAATACTGTTTAATGCCTCCCATCTAGATGTATCGATGACCTTGAAGGGTGGCCGGGACTGACTGGATCCACAAAGCGCAGAACCGGGTATTGTGCGACTGCTTTTATATATAGGTTGAGTTACTTAATTTTAATACTTTTTAATATGCGCAAGCATTGCTACTACTACACCTATCTAAAACTTCTTATCGAAAAACGCTTTAGTAACGCTTCTTAGTATGCGATACGCCAACGAGTTCGGATAATTGAGATGCTATCGAATATGGGCTATTCATAGGAAATCTGTAACAGTAGCTCAGAGAGTCTTCGAGCACAGTCGGCCTAAAACGGCCACATTAGCAATTCCTCTAAAAGCATTTCATTTCCTGAATATCCAGCTGTCATTAGCAATTCTTCTAATTTGACACAACAGCAATTCATACTATGTGGACCATTTGACGAATCTCCATAGAAAACTGTCAAACAGATGAATTATTTCGTAATACGAATCGCACGCAGATCATATTATTAATTGTCAGTTTGTGACATTTTACAATGAATCATAACATTTTCCTATTATGATTTTGCCAAAGTGACTGTCAGTTAGCATACTGAGAACAATATAATGTCTGTTCTCACATAGACAAAAGGGCGTGGAATGCTTTCTGACCGACGTCCGTCAATAGACTAATAGGTATTCACCTCAAGCTGTGCTTAGATTACACGTTACTAGCTCAATTGTTGAAGGGCTATAGAATGCTCAGAGCGCACTGCAAACAATGGTTTGTCTGGTCTTAAGAACAATTAGTTGGTTTCTAAACGATGTCAGTTCATTGACTAGCTCCTAAGGTTCAGAACGCATTTGGATTACACATTACAAAATGTCAGTCTTTCTTTTATTTATTTATTTACTAGCTTCCGCCCGCGGCTTCGCCCGCGTGGTATGTCAATAAAAAGTAGCCTATATCCTTCCCCGGAATGCCAGCTATCTCCTTGCCTTTTATCGAAATCGGTCTAGCCGTTCACGCGTGATGGTGTGACCAAGGGAAATAGGGATTTATTTTTATTTATATAGATTTAAAACACATACAAATATCATCACAGGCTTACCTAGTACTGCGGGAAAGTCTGAAAGGGATACCGGGACCTTGGCAACAGGCAACTGAAGGAACTCGGGTGGGTTTAGTCAGTAAAAGTCTGACACGCCCTTCCGCTCCGCCCAGAGCGGGAGAAGTCATTGAATGATTTCCCAAAAAAAAAAAAAAATCTTACCTAGTTACACTTACAATAGGGTAGTTATAATTGATAGACTTACAATTATTTATTACTACTTACATAAGTAGTACTTACTTACTTATTTATTCTTCACAGTTTTAGTAACATCTGGTGGTGGATGAACTTTCCTTCGTCTTCATTCTCCATTTCGCCCTGTTTTTTCAGTCATCTAAATAGATTTCTCAGTTTGCTCTGTGATCAAGCACCTTAAATTCAACGTCCTCTGGATTACTCTCTTACTTTTTATGGAAAAACTGTCAAAGTCAAAGTCAAAGTCAAATAACATATACCTATCCTGTCGAATTTAAGTTCCAGTCGATTTTATAATTGTATACGTAATCGTATATACAGCGTGTAACAAAAACCCTGTCCGATCCGTGAAGGTGTTGTTAAGAGTCTATTTATGTGCTTATTACATGGGGCGCAAGGTCTTAGTTTGGTGGGTCTACAAGTCATAACTTATGACCTCTGTAGAAAATTTGCTAATTTATAATGAAATTGGGGTAATTTTGGTACTAAAATCTGAATTTAAAATTGCAATAACCTTTTTTTATTTTGAATAATAATATTTTTATAAATTATTTTCTGGTAATTTTTTTGCAGTTGCTATGTGCCCCTTTCGGAGCGGACAGGGTTTTTGTTAGGTACATTCTATATATAAGTTCGATCAAGCACCATAAAGGCTCTTACATACGGGCGCGATTCGTCGCGCGACGCGAATTTTAACAAAACAATTTCTGAGGAAACTTCACAGCGAACAATGCGGCGGCGTCGCGTCGCGCGGTGAATCGCCCCAGTATGTAAGAGCCTTAGGATTTTACCAATGTTTAACATAATTACGATAACATAACATCACGCCTGTATGCCCCGAAGGACTAGGACGAGGTACACATACATTTCGCCTGTTATGTTTAAATCCCAAGTAATAAGGGGTGAGCCTATTGCCATCAGCAACGTTTATTAGGTAGTCCCCATTGATGGGGATTTGTGGACCAGAAAAATCACAAATCCCCATTGACGGGGATTTTCAATGGGGATTAGTGGAATAACCCATAACCTATTGTCTGGTAGCCTAGGTATTATGATTGGGCCTAATTGTTTGCCATCGTGTCTCGGCTTCATTGTTTGCCAAGTGTAGAATGTTATTAGTCTGTATGTCAATGAGGTCTGATATCTGCCGATATTGAGGCCAACCATCTGCTGGGAATATCTGTTCGTCTGGTAATTAAGTCCGTGACGTATAGCTGTTGTGATTCTAGCGCAATAAAAAAACATATTTAATAATAATGTATGATTCGTATAATAACAGTGCTGTATTAATAAATTAATGTATAATGCCTCGAGACGTGTATTTTAGAATAAGAAATCAGTAATAAATATTTAATGTATAATTCCTCGAATTTCTTAATGCGTAATTAAAAGAATATTAATGGGCTAATTATGCGTTTTTTGAATTTGTTATACATTTTAATGAGATTTCAGAGATTTTATTTAATAAAAAAGAGCTAGTTCTTTTCTTTGGGGAATTATAAATTATAAACTAGAAGAGCGATGTTATTTTTGACGCGCGTTTCTGTCTATCTCAAGGTTTTTTGTGAGAAAAACTGTTTTAATATTTATCTTAAACTCCTTTTGTTTCCAATTATTCGTATTATAAATTAGAACTCATGGCTACTGTCAATGCTTACTTTACGGATTGTACCTAAATCTATCTGTTTAATCGGATATACGTACCACTGAAAAGTCGATTCTTCTCATTGATTAAAGTCACAATACACGCACACGCTTTCACGTAGGAAATATAAGAAGATTAGTGCATCCTGCGATAGGTATAATCAACCTCGTAATTGCTTTACTACTTTTGCCAACAATACCCATGCTAATTAAAACTTCAATAAGGTTGAAATGATCTAGTTATCACAGACAAATAGATTTTGTCATTAGATGACAAGAGCAGTGGTGGCCTAGTGGTAACGGCCCCGACTTACAAGTTGTAGGTCGTGGGTTCGAACACAGGCAGGCCAGTTACTTTGTGTAAACAATGTCATTACTACTGCTCTTAAAACGGTGAAGCAAGCAAGTACCAAAAATTCGGCATGTCCTCATCCCGGCATGTCCTAGAACCAAAACATCTACAAACCCACCCTGGGCCTTGGTAGATTACAGCCCCACTCCCTCTCGAAGAGAAGAGGCTTGTGTCACAGCAGGCTGATTATTACCTATATGACGTGAAAGTGACTTTCAACCTGAGGGTGGTAAAGCAAATACGAGTTTGAATATACAAAATGTCGATAACTAGTGTGGGGTCGATAATCGCTCGCTAGGTGTCGCCCGCGTTCGGATACCGCCTCACTAATTAAACTGTCGCCTCCCGCACTAACTAACCTTCGATATAGCGTTCATTGATAAAGTCCGCATAACACGAATCACGATATAATTAGATGATTTACTATTGGCGCGGTTATTGAATCTCTGATTTTCGAATGGCCTAAATTGCTATATAAAGTCTCGTATAAATCAATTTGTTTGGCGAAATGTATCTCCCTGATTTTTAGTACAAACTGATGCACATAACTGGTCCAATCGGTACAAAAACTTGAAATCACATAAGTTACTTGAAATATAATTATACTATAATCAAATATGTATTTTCTCAAGTTTTTGCGTTGCCTAAAATTCAATTTTGCTTAGGTACGATTTTATAAAACGTAGATGCATTCCCTTAAAAACCTATAATATATATCTATAATATACGAAAACTATATCTATAATATACGAAACTGCAAGCAATATAAAATAAATCTCCTTTTCTATCTGAGCAAAAGCAAATGTCCAGGAAATTACTCACGGAAGTACTTTAGAATTCTCTGCTAAAATTGAAAATGTGGAAACCTCTCAGACATACGCTCGTGTCTGACTATTTGAACTGTACCTACAAACCTTTATTCTTTGTTTCATATACATTTAGTACCGTTAACCTTTTAAAACGAGAAAAGAAAACTTCTTCCGAATTTTATGACTAGAAATATCTTTTAAATCACAACAAAATGAGTTAAAATATAACTAGCACCGTATTTGACCAAATTTTATCAGAGATAATACATAACGTGGCTTCATTTAAGTATTATATTTAATAATAAAAATTGGAACAGGCATAAAAGCGCCTCAAAATAGATTTCTTGTTTGCGTTCGTGAAACAGCACCCATTACGAAGTACAGTTAAATTATAGTTACGTAACTTTAGCTACAAGTAGGCAAAAGGTCAGAGGTCAATATGTCAGCTTTTTTAAAACTTAAAATGGCGTACTGACCTTTAGCACTCGAGTTTAACTCGCGCTTGGCCGGATTTTTAATTAATCTTAGAAAATCTGAGCGAAGGAAAAAGAAGGGTAAAAATATGAACTAACCTTTTAAATATTAATATTTCATTTCAATTAATGTGCTTCTTTTACAGAACAGTTATCTCTTTCATTTTGTTGTATAATTAATAAAGTATCTTAGATGCAAATTAAAGTGTTTTTTTGCATAATTTATGTTTTGTTTTAATAACAACAGTGATATGAAATGGACATATTTAAACGTATGTTAGTAAAACAGATACTATTTATACTTATTAACTCCCTTCCCTAGTTTTTGATTAGATCGAAACTAAAATCAGAACCAAGGAAAGGTAATACATATTATAATAATTTTTAATTTTATTTTTTTAATTAATAATTTTTAATTTTTATAATTAATAATTTTTAATTTTAATTTATTTTTTTATGATTTAATTTGTTTATTTATACGAAGGGACACGTTATACAATAACAGTTTAAAATAGAGCACAGTTGCATATTTGCCTGAAGTAGGTTTTAATAAATTAACAACGAGTACAAAATTAAAACTAAAGCAAAACTTAGGTACATAAAACAAAGAGGCACGTTAGCGGTTCTATTTGCAGACAACAAGTAGATCTTCCGTTTGTGCATAATCTAGTGTTAGTAAATATATAAAAGTAATATTAAAAGAGTATTAATAACTCTATATACTTCCAAGTCGATTAAGAGCGTCCGATCTGCACCAAGTGCAAAGGGCAACTGATAGAAATCCGACGACTGACGAAACACGGAGTTGGCCGAGGGATAAGAAAAAAGTTGTACTGTATTTGGGTTGCGTTTTGAACAATCGTCTCAAAAACGCACTTCGTTAATCAATAATTACGTCTAATAACGACCTATCATCCCAATTACTCGAATGCCCAATCAATTTATTCTACTTTACAGGAAAAATTAAACAGCGAATTTCCACCAATTGCCTAAGCATTCATTAGTCAAATTCGGAATTATTTATCGGCGTCCCAATTTCCTGCTTTATCTGAGTAGCGATAGTACTTGGCGTACTGGCAAGTACATTGGTATTCGCCCCACGTTTCCCTGCGATTATTATGACCCGTCCGAGTTGCGGTTGTCTCTTGCCCCATATATTTTGCAGGACACTGGTACACTGGTGCATTAGAGCATAAGTTTGGTCTCACAGGATTTCGGTTAAACTGTACTTGTTCGTAGCTTGAATCTGTCGGGTTGGATTGAATTTATGTGAAAAGGATTGGTTAGGTTTTATTCTTGTGTAAAAGTAAAGTACCTATAAAATATGGTTGTCTTAAAATTATTTTGATTTATGTAGTGGAAAATTATTTTGATATTATTATTACGAGTCATGTGCATTTACACATGAATCGTAATAATATTAAGTACCAGATTTAATTGGTTGTCTTTGGGTACACTTGCATTGCGCATACAGGGATCGTAACCGTTGGTGCTTCCTCATCATATAAAATTCTCTAAGGGGCCTGTGAGCTGGCTTCGGGCCTCCCAAAGGTCCGGGACCCCAGGGTCCCGGCATATGCCAGACATTTTTATAGTATAAGTACCAAGTTTAAGGATATGATTGCATTACCGACATTTTGTATGGAATACTATAGGTAGGAACCCATTTATTGTAAAAACAAGCACGCGGCAGAAAAACCGGCGTTATGAAAGAAAGAAAAAGTATTTTTTGAGACTCACACAGGAATTCACAAGAAATATAAATTAAAAAATAACAATAATTAAAATTAAAATAAAAGCAAATATTATACACCAACTGTTTAATTCATTGGGCAACCCACATACCAAAAAAAAATCAAGTAATAAAAACTAAAACCCAACTACGACTTAAAAGGTATAAACAAGACACCACAGACAGACAAATTAAAAATCCGGAGTCACACGTAATCTGTTCGATTTATGCCCAACACGTGTGACTCCGGATTTTTAATTTGTCTGTCTGTGGTGTCTTGTTTATACCTTTTAAGTCGTAGTTGGGTTTTAGTTTTTATTACTTGATTTTTTTTATTACTTGATTTTTTTTTAAATTCTTTTGGGGTTATAATATATATATTTTTGAAATGTGCTCATTAAGCCCTTTCATTTGATACCCAACATGGTACGATTAAACTATATTTTTTTTTAAGTTCCTCACTTTATGTCCTCTAGAGGGCGCCATTTTTAATTTAATGTGACTTCACATAGCCTATAACCAGCGGACAATCACGACGCTTCTAACGATACCTCATTTGTCAAATTGTGATAAGTGGTTTGGAAGATAGGAGGGAACAGATGAACATACATACATACATACATACATACTTACATACATACATACATACATACCGGTCAAAATCATAACCCTCCTTTTTTCTTCGCCGTAGTCGGGTAAAAAACAACACGTTTTTCCTCCATAAATATCACATTTCCGTACCCTTGTTACATAACAAATTCAGACAAGATTTGCGTCGCATTCTCGCAGATTATAATTAGGTATACATATACAGGTGGCAAAGTAAACATACACGATCGGAATAACAACTAGGTAAACCTCAGCAAAGCTAAGTCCTGTGCCGCGGAAACACAAACTTGGAATACATTGTCTCATTAGGACGAGCCCATGTAATGAATAGTGTATGCAGCGCGGGCGCCGGGCCCCGGGCTCCGCCGACCGCGAGATATTGCATAATGACCAAACGAGACTATAGGGGCCCAACTGCAGATAATTCTCACTTGAATTTCGTGTAACTTTGTGTAAAAATAAACAGTGAATGCTCTGCGATAGTAACTTTTGTATTGTACCTGTAAGTTTCCATATCCGTGTTCACGTAGGTATCTTTGTCGAGAAATGGGATTATTTTTGTTATCAGAGAAGGAAATAGACAACACCTTGACGTTAAAGTTTTTGTTTGTAAGATGCTTTAAAATAGGTATCTTTTTTTATTAACCTGCTTGAAGAAAAAAAATTGTTAATACATTACCATAGGAGTCTTAGGGAGATAGATTTTTACAAATTCCCTGGATCCCACACTAGGATTTCGTATGTCGCGGGGTCCAGTCTCTTCCCAAGTAATGCAAAAATATCCAAATTTTGTTTATTTACGTTATAAACTATTATTACTATTCCCTCATATGACATATTACTCATTTGAAACGTTGCAACGTTTCAAATGCAACAAGGATTTCAAAAGAATGTATAGGAGTATCATTACGTCGTCGGTATTTCTAGTAAAACATTCTAGTAAAACAATGACTAGAATACGGGGAACTCAAATCTTATGTAAATACAAAATCACTTAAACTAAGTAGGCGGTAACAGTATATCTTGTACCTAATTTAATAATTAATTACCTAATTAGTTCAGACGGGACTTTTGAGAACGTTAATTTACTTGGAAACATAGTACTTTGTGCCTACGAGTACCTACATACTTAGAGTTAGGCATAGCTAGGTAAGGATTTTGGGAAGGAGGATTTGGTACGTAGGTTGTAATTTGTATGTACTTTGGCAATTAATTTTCTAACTGCCTCTTTAACTATGTACTTATGTTTATTTTTAGTGTAATAGTGCGGGAGACGTTACGCCCCTCCGGAGCAACTGGACAGAATACGCGACACGTTTCTACGTGTCGGTTGCGTGAACTGGTTACTAATAGTTAAGGATATACTAATACCGGTTATCTGTGTACTGCTGGCTCACTGTTGGCCACCTGACCCTATAGCGATTTCTCTTTTTAAGTGCAATAAAAAAATAACTGCGTCACTGTGGATGTATAAATTGCCTCATGCCATCATTTTATTCTTTATCTTACTTTTAAAATAGCAATCTTTATCCAACTTCATATTTTATTTCACATTTCACGCTACACAATAAGAGTGTCATTACACGGCTATCTGTTCGTGCGGTATCGTCCTTTACAAGCAATCCAGACTCACCGCTTCATTAGTTCACAAAGGGTAGTTGTATGCAAGTGCGGGGTACGCTGCCGTCGCGCCGCCCTCTCAGTGGTCGCTAACAACTTTGCAGTGCAAGGGTTATTGCCCTTTATTATTAGGTAGCATAGAAAAGGAGTTTGCTTACATTGAATTTGTTGATAGGTATCGACTTTCGACGTTCTAGGGAAATTGCTCGAGTAATATCAACTAAGTATTTGTAGATCTACTATAGTTTTATACAAGCAAGTGCATGCCCTTGTCTTAAATTTAACGACGCGTGCAATCTTTGATTTGTAAAAATGTTTGTGAAACTAAAAGCTTTGATACTAGCATTTTTATTCTATTTATTAAACGAATACCTGCTGGATTGCTTTCTTTTTATTTGATTCGCAATTAAGTACGGTTGAAATACTGACAGCTTTGATTACTTTTCATGTCGTTAGTTCAGCTAATGTTTGTATTTTAAACAAAATAAATAAAGACATTTATTTATGAACCATTTCATAAAAGTTTGAATTGTAAAAACGTTCTTAAAAGTGCGAATATCTATAGATATCAATACAATTAAAAGGATTTCGAAATCGTTTTCAAAACGTAACAAAATATTCCTGTTAAATAACATTTTGCTGTTCTCGTTTATTGGTTTTTTGGTAAGTTACCTAGTTATTTATTTAATTGCATAATTCGTTATCAGTTTCCTGGAAACTCGGCATTGTTTAATCAAAATGCATGCAAGGCCCTTGATTAGTGAGCATACGTGGTGAGCTGGTGATGTATAACCATGCATATCTCCTACTTAAAATTTCTCGATGCTCTTGATAACAAGAAAAGGCCTTCGCGATGCTGTGAATAGATACAGGGTGGTCACAATTTATTTGAGTTGCCTAGTAGTTAGAGACCTAGTAGTTAGTAGTTAGAGATTTTCGGGTTCCTATAGGTATGTTTCTAATTTTAAAACGTTTTCTGGCCTTCTCATTTATTATAATTTCTTCAGAAAAAGTTTCTTTCCTTCGGAAAATGCATTTATCAAGCTAAAAATTAAAATGCAAGATATCTTTCATCGATTGGCTGCTTTTCATATGCAATCAGACTTTGAAACTATTATCCAATTACGTTAAGACTTGGTAGACATCAAAGCAATAAACTTTTTTTTATGATTGCCTTATTAGTGTCAATTTGTAGGGTTATTGCTCAATGCTTTACGATTGCTGATAACAGCTTTCATTGCAATGATATTCAGTAATTTATACTTTCTCGTGTTTTTAACTTGTTAAAACTTCAGCCTGAAGGCCTGAGTTTTATCCCTTATTTTTTAAATGTTTTTTTTTCTCAGTAGCGTTCCGTGATTTGGAATAACATGTGCTACAAATGGAAATAATCCGTCATGCAAAGCATTTATTTGGATCGAGTATTAGGTTCGTTGGGTTAGTTTTGTATGGGACAACAGATTTTTTTTCGCGATCACGATGTTGTTACTTTAGAGGTATGAGGAACAGGTTTTAAAGTTCACTCATCCACTATAGACAAGGGAGGATCCTCTGACCAGACGGCTGTCGTGTCTGGCGGGCAACTGTCCAACGATTGATGTTGCAATTTTGTATATTTATGTTGATCGTGCGGTAAACTCTAATTACGTGATGCAGGATTTTTGTGTGACGTCATGATTTGCTGTGACGTCAGGTCTTTGATGCGTGGTTCACATGTGGCGATATAGATGCCGCCACAGTACCATGGAATAATTTGTTCTGTTTGATGGAATGTACCACACCCTTACATATTATGACCACACATTTCTCATACACGGTGAATAGATATTACCTCCGAGCTTTTAACTAGATTACCTAATTTATTTAAGTAAACCCTAACTTCTATCATACCGAATAAAACCTTTGTCCTCTCGCTTGTCTGCATAATCTCAACAATACTTCGAGAAGATTGGACAATAAAAACTTGAAATGAAAAGCCATTACATTGAACTTATCTGGAAAGAGGTCGAAAGGTTTCAAAGTCATGCTATACCTATAGTCAGAGGACAAATGCCAATTATTCGGCACATGAGCTTTGACTTTTATAAGTACCAACTTACTGAATTATTGTACTTTGAAATTAGTTTTATTGTTTACTAGCTGTTTATTATAAATGATTGTGTTAACTCAATAGGTTTTAGGATTTTCATTTCAACTAGGTATGTAACTTTTTGGCTAACCTCAAGCATTTTGTAGTGAAATAAAGCATCGTTAAGAAACCTGAACCTAATAGTCTTACTTAAATCGCCATTATGCGGGTAATCAATGCTGGTTTCTACTCTGTTAGAAGTAGGTAGGTACACAATTTCGTAGTTAGTACGATGATTATAAATGTTAACAAAAAAACTTTACTTAACAGTTTTATTGGCCAACCTGTACAGGATTAAATTTTAGTTTTAAAAAAGTCAGCTGTTCCTTACATTTATGTTCGCATAGCTCGATAAATGTGAGAACAGCAGATTTTTTTTTGGCAGCGCATTTTCAATGTTGGTCTCATAGTGAAAGTTGTTAATAATTATGAGTACAAAATAATGAGGATTTATTTAAAATTATGAGGATTTAAACGACTAAAATGTCACCCTGTGTTTATGTACAATATCCAGGAATTAGGTAATATCATCGAGTCTTTGAGAATCACATAAAGTCAAAGTCAAATAATTTATTCAAATAGGCACATACAAGGCACTTTTGAACGTCAAAAAAAACAAAGAAATAAAACTGATTCTAGTTGCCCCTTCCAAAAGGTAGTTTTCGTATGGAGAAGAATGGGCAAGAAACTCCACAATGCCACACACGCCACACACGCCTGAAATGACGATTTTAGAGTCAGCATAACAAGTAGATTATTTAGCGACATCGTTTACAGTTCATAACTCTTGCCATTTGGTCGTTTACGTGCACAATCCCAGAGAAAGGTAAGAGCCTGCACGTTAAATGCAGTTTATTAATCGTAAATTCTGGAATGAGTGACAGATTGCACAGCTAGCTTTAAAATATGGCGTGGAATACTATAACGTTTGACTATTTTTTATGGCATGCAATAAAATATACTACTGGCTTCTGCCCGAACTTCGTCTACGCGGGCTTCAGAATTGGGTTCAGAGACCTGATTAAAAGTAGCCTGTGGCCAAATTTTATCTAAATCGGTTCAGTCGTTTTGGTTGACTTAGTAACAATTATCCAAACATACAAACTTTCACATTTCAATATTAAATTACTACCTTCGCCCCGCGGTTTCACCCGCGTAAGTCTCGATCCCGTGGGAATATCGGGATAAAAAGTATCCTATGTGTTCATTCAGGTTATAAACTATCTGTTTGCCATCCATTCAGCCGTTTTTGCGTGATTGAGTAACAAACATCGAAACATACAAACTTTTACATTTATGATATTAGTAGGATTTGAAATGGGATAGTAGGACTATGTTATTACAGTACAAACTGTATTGTATAGCTATTTTTATGTGATGCTATTAATTAATCATACACATTATGCAAAGTGTCTATAAAACTTACAGTACCGGCATTAGTAGGTAGGTACTATTGTCGTAATGGTTCCATATGCTGTCTTTGTCGATTGTAATAGGCAAGTACATCGCAGAATTTTTTTACATTGATTTCAGAATTTCTCGGAAGACAGCGACTAAGGAGTTTTTGTAGCAGGTTGTGCTAGCATGCGATTCTCTATTCATGGTGATTATTGACTCACGAATCGGTCAAACAAATAGACGTAAAACATTGGGCATGCGCCTGTCTGTTTAGTTGACTGTTAATTGAAATATCAATTCAGCTCGTGTTTCCACTCCAAATGTTTGTATGAGAACTGAAAATCTGCACATTTCGAAAACCATGCTAGTTGGACCTACAGTTTTGCTAATCAAATATTGTTGAATATATATGACCAATATTTGGAAACTATACAAACAGTCAAGGTACAATAAGTTACTTTTGATTGACTTTTGAGAAGTGACCTAAAATCTGTTGGAATTGGGTATATATTCAGTTGGGTATATACCCAGGGGAAGACGAAATGAAAAAACTAATGTTGGTTGCCAAGAGCTATTTATTTACGGACCCTACTCAGGTAGTTTAGATATTTTTTATGTGGTCAAATATCAATCGGTAAGGGTCACTATTTGCCTTAGCTGTGGAGGGTTGAACAGCGTCCGTGATTGATGCTACTCGTCGGCCAGACTAGCAATTTTAGGGTCAAGAAAAATGTATGTGTTTAGCTAGATACTATGTTATTTCAGACTAGGGATCCTTGTTGATTTATATGGCTAGGAAAAATATACCTGCCTAGCCTTTTCCCAACTATGTTGCGGTCGGCTTCCAGTCTAACCGGATGCAGCTGAATACCAGAATTTTACATAGAGCAATTGCCTATCGGACCTTCACAACCCAGTAACTGGGTAACACGATACCCGTTGGTAAGACTGGTGGTCAGACTTTCGGGCTTCTAACGACCAGTAACGACTGTCAAAGATCCACGAATGACAGCCGGGACCTGTGTAAAGATGGTCACCCATCCACGGACCAACCCCAGCAAGCGTAGCTTAACCTCATGGATCGACATGTGAGGCTGTTATTACTTAGCCACGAGCTCCTCCTCTTATATGGCTAGGAAAAAAATCTCGTAAATTTAATGTGTGTGTTGTTTAGATTATTAATAAATACTTACTTCTTTGGTTCCAAATCAGCAATAGTAAGTGCAATACCCTAGCAGTTTGGACACAAGTTTGCTTTTACTCGAAGTATGTAATTGTATTTTTCAGAATAGCTTTACCTATTCTTCTGGTAGCTATGAAAATCAACTTTTGGATTATTATAGCTCGAACAGCAGCCTCTAAAAATAATAAAACCAACTACGAGAAAAAAGTCAACTAAAATGATTTAAACAAGACACCACAGACAGACAAATTAAAAATCCGGAGGTACACGTGTTAGAGCATAAATCGAACAGATATTTTTTTTAAGTTGTTTTTATGTCCTCTATTCAATTTAATGTGGCGTCACATAGCCTATAACTGCAAACGATCAAGACGCTTCCAACGATACCTCATTTGTCAAATTATAATGAGGAGTTTAGAAGTTATGAGGGAACAGATATATATATATCTAACTATGTATATATTATACATATATATATTTATATAGATAAGATAATGCTTTATGTGTGTATGTATTTATTGTATATGTAAACGGTCCACCATTGACTACCTGCAGTATTGTCTCTCCTTCTTACTTTAATCCATCCAAAGGTTGTCTGTAAAAGATCGCTTTTAGCGATAAGACCGCCCATTGTGTCACCCTATGTAAAATTTCTAATTTATGTCTGTATTTTTTATGGTGTACATAATAAAGAGTATTCTATCTATCTATCTATCTATCTATCAGATGAACATACATACATACCGGTCAAAATCGTAACCCTCCTTTTTGCTTCGCCGTAGTCGGGTAATTAGTAAACATATCCCATAGGAGCATGCTGGTAACATCATACTGTAAATACAAACCAATCTCATTGATATTGATCACCTTGGAAAGGCTCAATGTCTAATAGGGGGAAGTTTATGAGATATTATGTGTTTCGTGTGGTCCCTAGCGACGGATATTGCATTTGAGCTGTTGTTTATGTTATCCACTAAATCCCGTCCTCGTTGCCATTGCTAAATAAAACACGTGCGCTCAGCACAACAGTTATTGCGAGACTAACTCGACTGACTTTATGAACACAACACAAGCCATGTTTTCCTGTC
This sequence comes from Lithophane socia, assembly GCA_947522985.1. Lineage (NCBI taxonomy): Eukaryota > Metazoa > Arthropoda > Insecta > Lepidoptera > Noctuidae > Lithophane > Lithophane socia. The sequence goes on along the minus strand of OX383258.1, from coordinate 6,914,733 downwards.
TACTAGGTAGTAAGTGGGTACGTAAAGGAAGTATAAAAAGAAAATGAAAAAAATGTTGTTTCGTATTTTATTTATTGAAGATGTAGGTACAATGTAACTTACAGAAGGGAGATTTAGAAGATATTTACAAGGTGTTAAGGTAACATTTAAAATTTAGTTAATACTTTTAAAATGTCCGTGACTATCCGTAAAATAATCTATGAAAGTAATGATCAAAGTAAAGTCAAGCTGAAGAATTAAAAAGCGAAACATAGACATGTAATAATAGTTAACAATTTGTCGTCGTTTAAATAATATTTTTAGAGATTTTCAATGTTCCTAAATATTTTTATTAATAACTATAAAAATTATTGCCCTAATCAAAACTTTAACTACATCTTATGAACGTGCACAACATTTAACAGTGATTAAAGTTATCTAACAACTAGTGAATTACCTAAACAAATAAAGATTCTTATTTATTTAAAAGATTAACTTAATATAGATCTTATATTAAACTTAACTAGGTATATTATTGAAAATTTTGATATGTTTGATATTCTTGTTTTACGCAACTCGTTGAAATTCTTCAAGTACAGTCGTGTGCGAAAGAGAAATGTATTTATATACATATTAATTAAACTTTATCTGCAACGTTGTATATTACGTAGGTTTGTAAATATGAACACAGTTTTCAATTTTTTTTGTGAGGGACCTGGAAATTAATTAAGTTACTTATTTGATGCCAGTTGTCTACACAATTATATTATTATGTGCTTTTAAATAAGATCGTTCATCAGGTGGGTTGAGAACAATATTGGCATTTAGTTTCGTTCACAATTTTATCTTTAAGTAATTCTATTTTTTGCATCACTGTACTTGAAGCAATTTCAACAACCTGCTATAAAATACGCAGCAAGTGCTTTATTAAATTCCATTGTAAATACATTAATTTAATTTTCAATAGGTTACTGAAATATCATCACGAATATTCTCGTAAATGCGCCAATAAAAGGGTCAATAAAAACATATAAATATTCGTTGATTCTGGATTTTGGAAGCAAATATTCTACTTAAAAATAATTTCACCCTTACACCGACTGCGCCTCGTTCCGACTCAACATTGCGGGTAGGTGTTCCGCCTTGCAAAGATCAAGTACCCTACGTTATAAGATATGAAACACTCAGATGTGTCGTTTTAAAATAGAATTTATTTCAGAATTTTCTAGTAAATAATTGTCACTTTTATGAATTTTCCAGTAAATATTTTATTTGCATTCTTATGACTGAATCAATTAGATTGAAATCTCTTTTCCGTGTTAATTTTAAGTCCAAGATTTCCATTCAAATGGAACAACATTAGAATCGTATATTTAAACGATCTTTATCATGAATATTCTCATTTAAAGTAATGTATCCGTTTGCTACACCTAGCTTTTATGTTTTATCAAACCGGTTCATCGATAGTTTTATAATTAAACTGTTCAGGTTAGCAATGTGGTTTAACTGTTGAAAGTTGTGTCTTTTTAGATTATTTTTTTTGCTGTCCTGATCCCTGTAATTTAAAGGGTTTTTTAGGACGAATGATGAATCATATACCTACTATCGGATATATTTATAGTATGGTCTGAATTGTTCATGCAGATAATTCATTTATTTTTCAGTTTTATTTTCAACAGCAGAACCTTGTAACTAACAGGAGTTAGGATTTTGGTACGCTGGTCGTTGCGTAGCTCCATTGCTACGGCGAAGCTCGGTTGCTACGGCGTAGCATGCGGGCTACGAACGCGCGATTTCAACGGCAACGTCTTCGGAATGGTTTGAAAAGGTAAGATTCGTAATGGCTCATTATTATGTCATCTATATATTTTTATTATTTATCTTTCTGGAATTTAAAAATACATTCAATGGGTATATGTGATTATAATCAATTTACTTTAATTCCTGCATGATTTTTTTCATATTTTCCAATATAAAAGGCATACGAAAATTTATACGTATATAAAATTTAAAGAGATATACAAATATCTGGTTATCCAATAGATTTTCATGCAAACGAAACATTATTTTATACGTTTCCCCATAATTACGGGTAGTTTACATACGAACTACTCCTAATTATTGGGAAAGGTAATGAAAGGGACAATATTATTTCTAAAGGCGTTATCGGCACGTAGTAGTTATATCGGGCATCATTTAGACATGTAAACCCGGTGTTTCACATATTACAAGATACTTAAAGCTTTAAAAAGCTGTGTTCAGGGCTCGCCGTCTCGCGTTACCTATGGACATTTTATGCTAAATAGGTATTACTTAGACTTATTCAACTAACTCTTCAGTCTTGGACGTTACACTTAAATAGAATACTTCTAAAACCCGCGTCGAATTTATTCTCTCCAAAACTTGTAAATTAAGTAGAGTCTGCGTGTTTAAACTATTCCATGGCGTAACTCAACACACACCAAAGACAAGTTATGATAACTACAAGCTATAGACACACAATACTGTGGATTATTTCACTGATCGTACTTGTATACTAACGTATACAGACACTTTAATATCTCGACTACGATTTCATTTCATTGCTGGAGTTTATTTATTTGATATAGATTAACTTACTAAGATTTGGAAAAATCACATTCACTAATAAATAAAACACATTTAGGACAACCCACGACCAAAAGTTACAACACCTAAAGTAGTAAGCGAAAATGTACAACACTCATTCACTGAAACGTAATATTACATAGTTCAGTTACATTTAGTTCATATTACTTACACCTATATAAAATTCATTAATTCTATCAAATGAAATTATCACAAACATTTAAAAAATTCACATTCTGTATAATAAACGCTGTATAATTAATACAATACTTAATTATATATAAAAATATATTGCTCAGGGTTTCAGTGGGTCGGTCTATCAAATCAGTGCTTTAAAGTTGTCTGTGGAAAATCTATTTTAATTTGTTTATAAAATGATAAAATTGTGAAACTAATTGAATGCCACATAACCAAGTTGTTCCCCATTCTCTAGACGTTCTTTCATTCAAACTTACTATAGATTACAGGAACAGAAATAAACAGATTGCCTAGTATCGTTTTAAAATTTAAAATGCCTAATATAATAAAATGTTGCTAGGTATAAATAAAATATCTCTTCGGGTTTCTTATACTAAGTTACGCTAGATGTATACATAAACGACTTTAAAAAATTTACTGACTAGTGATATGTATCATGATATGTATTTGATATGTTGATCACAACAAAGTAGTTCGGCCATCGCTGTACGCTGATGGCCCTTATTCTAAGTTCCCTAATCTTCTGGCCAGCCGAGGTCTTCACCGATAAGGTCGTAAAACCTCTGGTTGTGTTGGATGAAGAACTTCCTTAGCTTGGTGACGACTGCGGGGTCGACCCGCGGGTGCTTACGACCCTTCGTTTCTCGCAGACACTTGTCTGTTGTGTCGTTTCGTAGGCAATAAAAGCCTTTCGTTTCGTTGAAGTAGAAATTCTTTCTTCCTGTTTGGACAAAACATGAGGGTTTTCAAATATCGGTTTATAACTGAAGAAAACTTTGGCAGGGTTATTAGGCGATTGTTAAAGCCTGTATCGAGCTTAGGCTTTAATTGTTGTATATTTTACAAAAACCTCATCTTAATCAGGTGATTATGATGACAATCTTACGAAATCAACGAAGTTTACGAGTTTTATCAACAAATCTAGGATCTGAATGTATTTTGTAACAGTCGTATAATCTATAAAGGACGTTAGATCAATCACCCAATTTAAGCGTCCATTGACAATCTGCAATATTAAACGATCACTTACCAATCTTATGTTCCAGTCCGAGGAACTTCTCGATGCGTCGGAGCTGCGGCACCGGATCTTCAATTAGCAGGTCACCGTTTACCACGAGGATCTGCTCCCGAGGGAACACTTCCAGCCAGCGATGGAGGTATGCGTGGTACAGGGATATAGCTATTGGCCTGTCAGGAGTAATAAACTGTCATGTTGAATGATATTATGATCAAGACTGAATTTAGCTTTTAAAAAGTATAAAATATACGGTTTAAATTGAGAACCTTCTATTTCCGTCGGTTAGAAATGCGGTTTATATTAAGTTACCTGTAAGCAATATTAATCGATCCATCAGGTGAGATAGCGAGATGTTCGAAGGGCTTGGCGGCGTCGGGTACCGGGTGGGCAGCTATCTGAGGATGCGCGGGCGCCGAGGGCGTGGCGCGACTGCGCAGTTGTGTGTAGTCGGAGATCGCGCGTGTTACTGGCTCCCGGACTATGAGTAGTAGGCGGACTGAGGAGTTCATTGCTCGGACACGTTCTGGTACCTTCATGGAAAAATATCGGTTAAATTCGTTACTAATAAGGGGAGAGGGAATATGTTTGCCATCAAACTGATACATGCTTTGCAGTTTAGCAGAGGTAATCACACCACAAATGTAAAAAACATACACATACATATGCTTTACAGAAAAAGTTGATATTAGTTCGATTGTTTCGAGTTTTGGAACAAAGCAAGTTTATGCGTAACATTTTTATCCTATAACAACACAAGGTAAGTTGGTGTCATACAAAACAAATCCATATGAAAGACGGGATGTTCACTTACCTCAGGGGTAACAAAGTAACTCGGGCTCTTTTCTATCGTGATCTGCCCTTTGAAGGACAGCGGCATTTTACTCCGGTACCACTCCAGCCCCAGCGCGTAGTTCTCGTCTCGGTCGAAGAAGTGAACCTCTCCTGAAGCCTTCTGTACCATTGGATGGAGGTACAGCATCTCTAGTAATGCCCGGGTACCGCATTTTCTGACGCCGATTATAAGAGCCTAGAATAAGATTTTATGTTGAACCTTGGTTCGTTGGTACAGAGTAAAAATGAAACGAAATGTTTTAAACAGAAGTAATAAATATAGTCACAGGGGTTTATTTATAAAGCCAAAAATTAAGCACCGTATTATGCTGAAAAAATAACGATTAAGCATAATTATAGTAGATCTTTAATCATTTGTTAAAATAAGAGTAATAAATACAATTACAAATATACAATCTAACACTAACATAACTAATTATTACTTAACTTTAAGCAACGTTTATAAATAAACCCCAAACTAGGTACTATGCCACACCCATTGTAGATATTTATTTCTAAGAATAAAGTCTTACGTCATTAAACATGTATTTATGGAATATCTACTTCTGAATATAACATTAAAAAACTTGTATCGATACTATGTACTATGCTACGTTTACCTACATATCTTTATGTAACAGTTTATAGTAAATACTTCCGAATATAGGGATAATAAATTAACGACATCATAGCAATTATTCCAACCCACCTGCTAAGAATGGTGATCAAGACACTACCTATCCCCTAGCGATCGCTCGTTGTCGGTCTATGGGGAAGGTTCATAATTGAAGATGTTTATTGTATATATACATGTCTATAGCGGGTATCTCTATGTGGGGTTCGATCCCTGGCGTATAAGTGGGGCCCTACCCATAAAAAATATTAAGCCCAATACAATTAGCCTGACATAAATGCACTGCACATTGAGAACTCGTTATACGAGAATACCCAAAACACTTCGCCTGACTCAGGGATCAGGTAAAGTTTTTAGACTATGTTTCATAGGTAAGTGTATTCGCTTATAAACAAACCAGCCAAATGACATATTTGAATAAAAAATTCCATTATAATTTATATCGATAAAAAATTATCGGATCGGAGATGGCAGACGCAGCTTGAAAAAACAATAATAGTCAACCGGATCCGGTTACGCTGAAAGCCGACTCTGATCGAAATATTTATTTGTGATTGGCCCGGACATCAAGCAATAGACAAAATTGACAAACTTCTTTACTTGAATAAGAGGCTTTTGACTGCTTTGTATGGGTGTATTTTAAGAATTTTTAGAGTTCTGTACCCAAAGGTTAAAACGGGACCCTATTACTAAGACTTCGCTATCCGTCCGTCCGTCTGTCACCAGGCTGTATCTCATGAACCGTGATAGTTAGACAGTTGAAATTTTCGCAGATGATGTATTTCTGTTGCCGCTATAACAATAAATACTAAAAAACAGAATAAAATAAATATTTAAGGGGGCTCCTATACAACAAACGTGTTTTTTTTGCCGTTTTTATAGGTACGGAAACCTTCGTGCGCGAGTCCGACTCGAACTTGGCCGGTGTTTTTTTGTAATGAGCATTTTGTTTTACTACTCTACGTTACCTGTGGGAGTCTGCGTGCAGGTCGTGGTTGCCGTGGAGGTCGCAACCGCTTCCGCAGCGCCATCGGATGGTTGATCGTCCTGGTGTTGCTCTCTTGGCTCTGCAGGATCTTACGGCCTTCGCTAGCGGCCGATGCCATGCTCGCCGCCTGCCAGAATATCAAGGTCATGAATACATAATATATTATTATTGGTATAATATTAGTTTGCGCACTTAGTTGGTCTAGTGGTCGCTAGGGCGCTTGCTGAGCGTGTATTCCTGGGCATAATCCCCGGATTGACTATGTGAGTTTTCTCGTTTAATGGCAAGAGGCACAACTCTCTTATATTGATCAATCTGCCTAGCCTTTTCCCAACTATGTTGTGATCGGCTTCCAGTCTAACCGGGCATAGTTACGGAACCAACGGCTCAGCGTGGTTTCCGAGGCACGGAGGGCTCTCAATATGTAAAGGAGGGTCACCCATCCACGAACCGACCGCGGCAAGCATAGCTTAACTTTCGATCAACCCGTACAACTGTAATTGTTTAGCTACGAGACTTTCTTATGGGATCTTGCAACATAATTGGGGAATGGTGGTTGTACTATAAACCATTGGCAACCCTTTGGCAAATACAGGGGTGATATGTATGTGCAGTAATTTACGCAAAGGGTGACAGTATATGAGACCCATGACCCCCCAGGTGAACTAAAATTGGCTTAATGTACTATGATGCCATAATTGTTTAGTTAGATATTGATAACGCAACCCGATACTTATGTAATAATAAGGTAATCGCCGGCAAGTATATCGTAGGAAATCACAAAAGTATATGCCTTAGGAAGTTATCAAGATCCTAGATGCCGCGTCGCAGAATATCATTACCGTAAAGACGAAAGGGCAAGGAACTCTGTGTTACCTTTTCCATATAATTTCGTATGTATTTGCATATATTTTTACGGGCGGTATAGAAAAAGTGAGACTATCGAGGAAAATAATCTTTTCAAGACTGCCAATATCGTGGTAGGATTTTACAGTATATGAGACGGAAACTGAAAATGCATTTTGTTTTCTTCGAGAGTTCGCACTCCATTGGACCACTTTTTCCTATCTCTTATTTTTTTTCTTGAAATCAACCCTGTATAACTTACCCCGTATAACAAATGTTATGATAAATGGATCTAACGACCTCATATACAATGCGTCCATCAGTAGGTCATTGAGTCAGCTTGACATACTCAAACTGCCAGTCAGGTTCTCGTATAATTACAACCGTAGTGCTAAATGCTGGCCTAATAACTAACAAGCCTACGTATATTGGACACCTGAATAGGTTAAGTCAATTATGAGGTACCACTGTTTCTCGGGTTGCCTCTGCTTGGCGCCTATTGCATAATTTGGGTATAGATATACATCACGGCTGTATTCCTTGAAGAAGTGAACACAATTCGTTGTAGAGTATACGGTCATTTAGCCAAATAGATACCTTCTGTGTATAAATGTTTACATACACTGCAATAGATGTGATATTATAATAAAATCTGAAAGCTGAAAAAGCGCTGGGTCGTGAAGCGATCCCTCGAAATTTTGATTCGTTAAGTATTTTCATAAAATATATTTTTTTAATAATGTGCTACTTCAAATACTATTTCTGAAAACCAGATAAAATGACGAAATATCAAAAATATACTAAGCGAGAGTTGGTATTCAACTTCCAATTTAGCTTGATTCTCTGCCGCTCAAATTTTGATCGAGAAATTAATTTACTCGTGTCATTGGTATTGATAGATAGGCCGCTTTGCCGTTAATACGACACGATTTCACTAACAGCACAGTTATAGTGAATGCGGACGCGATTTCAACAGTTGAACGTCAGTCAATGTGTGGTACTCATCTAATTATCGTTAATGAATTCACTTTGTCTGTTTAATTGAAAACGTAGAGTGTTTAATCCTTTTGATGATTAAATAAGCGGGTTAATCATCCCTGAGGAAGCGTGCCTTTGTGGTAGTGTAATACGATATTGCTCCTTTGAACATTATTTATTTTTGGGAATACCGAGATGAAAATGTTTCGAAAATGTTGTGAATTTCCTGAAATAAAATTTCTGTGAATTATTCATGCAACATGCCTTCATTTTAACCTTGTAGCGTATTGTATGTAATAAAAAGGTACTCATACTCCGTTATTTTTTCCTTAAAACTTCGCATGACAAAAATTTTACATTTTCCCCTTCCGGCATTGAGAACCAAGGCCTACCTACCTACTATATAGTATAGCTTTATATCTACAGAATGTACTCTCTGCCTACTCGGTACTTCCACCTACTTGTTGATGTCGTAAAACTCGGTTACATTGTAAAACAAGGGTGTCATAAAAAGGGCGTTGGTATGTTATCTGCGGAGAACGGCTCAGAACATTAATTATGATTACGAGTCGGAACAAAATAGGTGGATCCAGAAGATCAACAAACATGGAACTCTTTATTAAAAGTTGCTAATCTCGCATTGACATAGTAACGTGACATTGTTCAACTGAACACTGTAACTTTTAATGAGTTTTGGTCATAGTAAACAACAAAGGTAATTTCGTCACTAGATATCGATTAGATAAGGTAGTTGATCAGTAATTTTAATTATGTGGTTTTTTGTAATATTGTAGTGCCTTGTTGCACGCTAATACATACTTTTGAAAACATGGAGCAAATATCGATATTTATCATAGGAAATCGGCCTTAGCCACATTGTGTTAAGACTTTTTATTTTTTTCTTAGCCCCATGCTTACGCCTATGAATGTACCTTCTGAATAACCTCTTTATGGGGTCAGGCAGGGTGCCCATGGGCTTGGCAACCACGCCTCGAGGCTCGGCAAGCCACGCACAGCGGAAGTCAGGCCGGCTTGAGGAAAGTAAGCCGCTTACCCGAAAGGGTTGCGAGCTTACTGCGTTCGATACGCTAAGCGTGTTCGCTCCTACGATTTATAGTTCGGAGCTACGGGCTTAAAGTACGAAGGGGCGTATTATAGTGTTCCGTCGTATCGGATAGATCTTGTATATGGTGGACGCGTATATGTTGAGGGCTTTTTATGCCAAGCATTTACTGAAACAAAAATGTTTGCGATAGTAATATTAGGTAACTGTAGTTGTGAAACTCACCCAATAATATTTTTATTCAATATAATATTTTTTGCTCTACTAGTATGAAATATTTAAAAGCAGATTTTTATTGCCTACACTATCTGTTGAAATTTAAAACCAGTGTATACGAGTGCGTATAAAAATATTCATGAAAATAAAACTTCTACCAACACAACAATAAGTTAGAAAAATATGTTTATCGTGCGAAACAGCAATTTATATGTTTATGGTCACTGCAGTATACCTGGTGTCAAGGCCAACCTAGCCAGTGAGACGTGTTCATATTTGGATAATATATTTCGTAATATTTTTATAGCTAAACATAAAAATATTTAAAAAATGTGTGAATAGGAGAGAGAATGAGTAAAAAAATAGTGAAGTCCACGTCAGCACGACGTGGTGTGTTCGTACCTGTATGCTGTAGAGCGCGCTGTCATACAGCACGTGGAAGGTGAGGAACAGTGACAGCAGCGTGACGGAGAGCAGCGCCGCGGCGAGCTTGGGCCGCGACACGCCCACCACCAGCACGCAGTCTGCCAGCTCGCCCTCGGCCGGCCGGAACGACGACCGCGGCAACCATCTGTGACACAACACTATACTTAGATCCCCAGCTAGATCCCAAGTTAGTTAGTCAAGCAAATTATGGATCTGTATCAGGTCATGTCGCAGCCGTTTGGAGGTAACAGATTGGTTAACATACTGCAGATGTTTAGAATTTGATCAGTGGAAAAATGAAATATTGTCCGCAAAACTAATAAAAGCAGAGAATTCACTATCAACGTTATAGTTTAGAAGCAGAAGAATCCCATTTAAAAATTAAGTGCTACTTGAAATTGAAACAGTCGAAGGAAGTAAACGAGATCGTTGAGAGGTTCACAAGGACACACGTTTCAAGTAAAAGAAAAACACTTCACATGTAATAAGGAGCTTATGGACAATGGATCCAATTCTACACTGAAGCCAAGAATTTTCAAACAGGGAAACGCAATAACAGCTTGTCCGGTACCTAATTGAACTCGGGTCCTCTCACTTCGCAGCCGTGTCGTGTGCACGAGACATGTTATGACGTGTTTGGAATTTAAAAAAATACACTCCTCAAAATCGCCTACAGACAAAAATAATGCGACAAATTTTAACATGCTTTCTTTCTTTACCTTTTAACATGCTTTCAGTAATAACTCTTTACCTACATATTAAGAAAAACTTTAAGAATGATTGTATGGCCCGTATTGTATGGCACCAAAGGCTAACTTTTAATGATGGTAGCATACCATCATTAAAAGTTAGCCTTTGGTGTTAAAAACTAGTAGTTTAGTTAGTGTTTTTTTACGACTTTGATGAAACTAATAAAAAAAATAAAAAAATGCGTTACTATTGTATTTCTAGTTAGTACCTACACCACATGTTGTAACAAAAACATGGGTAAAATAAATAGTTTTATCGATACGAATGTTTTACACAAACATTCAAAATAATCCTCTTTTGTGTACTTAGGTATATGTATATTTAAACGTGGTAGGTATTTTGTTACATTTATCTCTCGTGGGTGGATTCATTCATACAATTTGTTTCATTCGACCCACGGAAAAGCGTAGGTGTGACAAAATCGACAAGACTTATCGGAAGCAATATTTTTTGTATTGATAGATAACATAGATATTTTCTTTATAAATTAACTCATTCTATTTCTTGTTTGTCCTTACTTAGAATTTATTTTTCGGAGAAACAAGAGTGTTTTCCCTTTAATTTACTAATGGACGTTGACTGAAAGTCAATTTTAATGACGTCTTTCACCTTAGTGTTTTCGCAAATCGGTCTTGTTAAATAGTCAAACAAAATAAAAAAGAGCATCATTCTGTCGATGCCTACATAAGTAAGTTTGTTAGTGCTACATGTAACTATTTTTTCTTAAAAAAAAAAAAAAAACGTTGCCCCACACTAAGAATTTCTTCCTGTATCGTGGGTGCGTTTACAAACATAGAAACTCACATACACTAACACCCAGACCCGGAACAACTACTTGCAGATTGATTAGGGGTACAAGTAATAAGGCTCTCATTATCACGTGAAAAAGATAGTTATAAATTCCGGCAGAATCAGGACATGTCATGTACAGTTAAGGAATAAAATAATATGTTAAGCACTTTAATTTTACGATGAATAAAAATGACAGATCGAAAAGATGACAAATGCGCCCGCATGTGGAAAAGGAATTTGTTCGAAAATGGCTTAAAATTAGATATCGCTCCTTGACCGTACCTAATAAGGGCTAACGTATAAATACTTACAGAATATCGAGCGGCAGAGACTGCGAGCAACTCCTGTAGGTTGCCTCAGGGCGGTGCTTGGTCGGCAGCGCGTGACTCATCTGCGCGCGCGACTCCATGCGGCTCCCATAATAAACTAACACATCCCCATCGCAATATTCTACGTCATTTCTAAAATACAAGCCATTTCTCAAATCACAGTTAGCTTTTCAATGTAGTGAACGCAGCCCGGAGGCTGTTTCTCATTTTCTCTTCGTAAATAGTTTTTTTTTAATCTGTAACAAAATATTTGGACTGAAGACGGAGATAGTGAAAGGGTTTATTTCACGTTCTTGCTTTTTTAAATGTTGGGCCACACTACAATGTTTATTTTTATCCGACAAATGTTATCTTCTTGCGAGAATCGAACCCGCCCGGGCAGAATCGCATAAGCCAATTGCTTGGCTAAATGTACCTAAGTCCATTTTTATTGCCTTTATCATTACACAAATCGTCCAACAATTCAAACATTACGTGTCTAAAATAAACACACAATAATACTCTGCAAATGGTTCATAATACTCGAAATGCTACAATAAATTACCGTGTAATAAAGCTTAAGTAAGTAATGACATACCATATTACATGACCTTTGAAGCGCCTCCTACACCTGTAACAACAAACGGACCACGTGAAAATTATATCACTAGTGCTCTCACCATTTCTAAATTAGCATTCAGTCGGTACAAAGAACACGACGTACACGAATGTGGGTGGTCAGGAAATCACAGTTGCTCCCAAATTCACAGCGGGCACGAAACGGGCACCGTACATTGTGGCGCTTTACGACTTGGCGGTAAAATAAGTTCATTTTACACGTTTTCACCTTTGTAGTGCCACACTACGGCGTATAGCACGGATTGCAGGTCGCCTAAATCCTAAGAATGGGCGTATATTTTGGTTGGGACCACTACTTCTTCCACTTGGAAAACGGATGGCCGAAGCCGTACAGGAATATTAGATAAGATTAGAATATTTTATTCGTTTTTTGTTGTCAAGCATGGCCAATGTGGTTTTGAATTTCCAATCAAGTTAAAATAGAAATGGACTCGTGGAAATTTAGGTATCCATTATTGTACTACGTAACTTGCCTTGTTTGGTTATATCATTAGACCTTACAATCACATTAGGCTAGGCTAGCTGTTCGTTTCTAGCTTACCTTACTTTACATTACAGTCATTATTTAAAGTGTTTATTTACTTTAACACCTCGGGTCAACAGTGTGGGTACACATACCACTTAAAAATGTCGTACCAAGTCTAAATATAATTTCTACTCGTCAACAATCGATTCTTCGATGAACAATATTTTATGCTTTATATTTTTAACTTCACAAAAAGAACATTTTTATTTTACGAGAGCTTAAAATACCGAAGCTAACTGCTGTGATCCTATTCGTGTGACAAGGCTGAATGGTTCGAGCCCTATTTTTGTAAACCGAGAGCCGGAACTATTTCGAGCAAACTACGATTTTCACTGCTGTAATTACAGACGACAGCCTATTTCATACGCAATATACGTTCTTGTGCCTAAATGGAGGGAAATATTTCACTGTATTTACCTTTTTACTAATGGGTTTAGTGGCGTGTAAGCTGTGTTGTTCATAAATCAGGCCGGTTATCGGCTCAAATGTGCTGGAGTGGCGTCATCGTGCTAAGCACTCCATCACTCTCTTAATCGCAGTGCGATGGGATGGGCATGGTTCACCTATGTTTAATACCACATACGTAGGTGCTATAGTTACCATCCCATCAAGTGCGATGCTTATGGGTACGGCACTTTGTAGTTAGGTGCTAGAACGTTTTAATGTAATTATTAGTTTCATTATGTTTTGCACGGACCCACCGTTCGTCTTGTACTCGCTACAGACATGGTCCATGTAAACTTTGTACAGACATAACTGCTGTATGTATGCTTGTAAAAGAAAAACGCCATAACGACACTGCATTAGAAATCAAAATGGCGTAATTATCAAAAGCCCACATCAAATCGCGCAGAAATTAATTGAAACCATAAAATCGAATTATTGTAAGTCAAAGTTCCATATTCTCTAGTTCGTAGTCCTTTCGACTCATATGCAGTAAAATATACATTTGGTGAGGGATAAATATACTAAGGAACGTTCGCACAACTCAATCATTGTTCTAGTTTCCTTGTTAATTCATCGGGTATACAAATAGTAATTGAAGTTTCACTGTAGTTTTCAGTTTCAGCGAATGTAAACGAACAGTAGATAGGTTCAATATATTATGCGAAGTTTCCTGAGAAATTCGTTCCTAAATAATAGACGAAGAATAAAAATATAAAGTAAAAGGTTGAAAGTAGAATTCACGGAGAGAGTTACGACCTACATTAAAATTCATAGCGGCCACAAAAACACTTTTTTGTTAATAAAAGAAATATTTGAGCAATTTGAAAATATTTTAATTACGTACGAATGAACAAAGAAATTGTTTTTTAAGAGTTTTTAATAAATAAAGTTTTTGGATTATTTTAAAATGTCTTTCAAATGTAAAATGAAGTTTTGCAGAACCTAGAACTTCTCGTCTTCCATTCCAACATACACCTAAACAGGTATAAACAAAGGGTTGCGTCACACCGTCGCGTCGGTTTTGTGGCAACATAAGTCACATTTCAGAAAGGTCAACGGGGAGATGGTTTAATGAAATTATCCAGCTGTGTGGGGTTCAAACGGCATGTAATGCATTTTTAGTGAAACTTGTTTATACCTGTGGGCGGGGCGGTGTCTGAGGTGTGGGGGCGGGGGACTGAAGGCCGGGTCAAGGCTCCAATGCACCGCCGTATATATTAATAACGTACGAGCCCACGATCGCGTCACCTTACTATTTCCACGTGAAGGCCATTATTGGGTCAGATAGCTAAATTTTACCCTCAGCCGGTGCAGCTATGAATAAGCCGACTGTGTAGCGAGATAACATCAAACTGAGCTGAGTTTGGAGTTCACGCTACTGTTAAGATGTGCGCTTACTAATGAGCAAAGTCATCAGTATCAGTTTCTTAATCAACGCGCACCCTGCTGAAAAGAGGTCAGGAATATGCAAGGAAAACTAAACTTTAATCTTTACTTGTTTACATTTCTTGCCCTTTTTAGCCGACTACGTCGAAGAAAAAGGAGGGTTATGATTTTGACCGGTATGTATGTATGTTCCTGTTCCCTTGTATCTTCTAAACCACTCATCACAATTTGACAAATGAGATATCGTTGGAAGCGTCTTGATCGTCCGCTGGTTATAGGCTATGGGACGTCACATTAAATTAAAAATGGCGCCCCCTAGAGGACATAAAGTAAGGAACTAAAAAAAAAAAATCGTTTAATCGTACCATGTTGGGTATCAAATAAAAGGGCTTAATGAGCACATTTCAAAAATATATATATTATAACCCAAAAAAAAAAAAAATTAATGTAATAAAAACTAAAACCCAACTACGACTTAAAAGGTATTAACAAGACACCACAGACAGACAAATTAAAAATCCGGAGTCACACGTAATCTGTTCGATTTATGCCCTAACACGTGTGACTCCGGATTTTTAATTTGTCTGTCTGTGGTGTCTTGTATACCTTTGTATACCTTTTTAGTCGTAGTTGGGTTTTAGTTTTTATTACTTTAATTTTTTTCTATCAAAGGCGTCAAATTAATAGGTACCTTTGTTTTCAATATTTAAGGAAACACTTAGATCATTTGAAATAAAATAAGACAAAGAGGATTACTTCCGTGGATAGACAGTGAAATTCCTGGCTTCTTAATTATAAGACACTTTGAAAGAGGTTTACGTTTTATTAAATAAGAATTCGAGGGAAAGGAAACAATTCAATTAGTCAGGTGGACATAAATTATAACCACGCTCCTGTACGTTTCTGTAGAGTAACGTTACCATAGGTACGACACTGAGGTAGATGAGAGTTCGTCCATGTTCTGTAATGGTGATTACACATTAGTGATGTACGCTCTCCTACCCTAATGCTGCCTAAGGCTAATGGATACGTACCCGCTATGGCTCAATACCATCTTCAACATGGTACATACCCCGATGTTTCGTGTAAAACAAGAATGTTACCCTAATTAAAGAACGAAATTGGCTCGCGGAGGCTCGCTTTTTTACGACCAATCATAAAAAAGACTTTTAGAGTACAACATAAAGTAACCTACCTACTCTGAATTTTTACGGGAGTCAGACGTTTTATTTGCGAAATTAAATTCACAGCTTCCGGATTTTACATCATGTCAAATGACGAATTACTTGGCAATTGAGCCGTTTCATTACTCACGTACTTGTTCAAGTTCCGGATGAGGTAAGAAAGTCCGTAAATGGCGCTTCATCTAGTATGTTAAAATCATAAACTTCTGAAGGAGAGTTATTTTAGGAAGGTTAGTGAATATTTGCGAGAAGAACTTTATAGTTTGTTGGTCGGAGGTTGCTGTATAACGTTTGAACTACTTCATACAAAGGACACTTTTTAATCCATCATTTCATTGTACCAGAAGGTACTGTACTTATTCATTATACTGATGCGGCTGCGAGAATTGTAAAACATATACAGCAATCGCAATCGATTTTTAAATTATGAGTCCATAGTAAGTAGTAAAACTGTTGGGCAATTTTGTAACACTCGTTAAAATAAAAATAATAGGAACAAATTGTGTTTTAAAAAAACTTTTTCATGAAAAATGAAATGGTTAGATTTCACAATTACAAATGGAAATATTCGGAGATATCGTAAAATGAATTTTACATTTGATTGTACAATTTAAATTTCTGTTTCACGAGCTACGCAAATTCGATAAAGGTCAGCCGAAATTAAATTTGAATTTAGGCTCCATTTTTATTTAGGTACTATTTTTAATTCCCTTTGTAATGTAAGAACAACACCATTTTAATTGTATCGTAGTAATTCTAGCCTTGCGCCAAATATATTAAGGCAGACGATTTATTGGGCATCCTAGATAACTTCATAAGATTAAAAAGAGTTGGTGGGTAATTCTTAATATGTTTACGGGATAATTAAGGCGGACTGTCGGTAGGTAGATATATCCTTGCTTTTTCCTCGACAAAATATGTTACAATTAGTAAATAATAACAGACAGCCGTGAACCACAAACTAGTACCTACCTACCTATTAGTTGAACACTTAGGCCGATAATGGTCAATTGATAGATAGCTCTACTAAGTGATAAATTGTGCCTAGTACGGCAAACGCCACATTTCAGACCTTGTGTTCCAAATACTTAATATTCCATGGTAAATTTTAAACTGCCGTTTCATTAAAGTTGGTATTACCGGCGTGCATTATTTCCATAATATGCAATATCGTGCTTCATTCCTCGCAATTTTACCTTAAGGCAAAGTGTTGCAAAACGGTGCTTTAAAATAACAAGGCCCGTCCTTGTGAAGTTAATTTTTAAGGGTGTTTAGGAGAATGGGTCATAATATTTCCATACTTACGATGTAGCAACGATTACTGTACTAAAGGTGTAATGTCGTGGGTAATAAACGTATCTACAAACGTTGTAGGTGACGTCAGACGTGCGCCGAACGTTTGCATGTCACTTAACCTGTTATTCGCTGAATCCAAGGTGAAGGCCTTTAGAATAAACTGTGCAATTTCTGTGAAATGTTTTTTCTTTTACTTTAAATTCTGGTAAAACGCTAATGGTCTAGGATTCTAGGTTAATAGTGCACATATTTTAGTGACAGTAGAAAGTTGTCCTTGTCAACCAATCTTACCAAGGGGACCGTGTTATCCAGTAACTGGGCTGTGGAGGTCAGATAGGCAGTCGCTCTATGTAAAATACTGGTTTTCAGCTGAATCCGGTTAAACTGGAAGCCGACCCCAACATTGTTGGGAAAAGGCTAGGCTGATGATGAGTAAGTTGTCCTTATGCAGCTATTTTATGACAAATTGACAACCTGATCTAACTCGCACTCTCTCACTCACTCACAATAGTCCGCTATATAACACTTGTATATATATCGGAAAGTTGGATAGTACGACGTTTTTGTCCAATTAAAGGGTAGTTAGTGTTTGGGTGAGTGACGTACGAGTAGTGAGATCGATTCACGTGCGAACAGTGTCTGTTATTAGTCGCCAATAATGGCAATAATTATTGTTTATATACGTTAGTATATAAACAATAATTATTGCCATTATTGGCGATAATTATTGTTTATATACGTTAGTATATAAACAATAATTATTGCCATTATTGGCGACTAATAACAGACACTGTTCGCACGTGAATCGATCTCACTACTCGTACGTCACTCACCCAAACACTAACTACCCTTTAATTGGACAAAAACGTCGTACTATCCAACTTTCCGATATATATACAAGTGTTATATAGCGGACTATTGTGATAACTAACAAGCAACTTTTCTGTGTCGCCAGCAACGGCTTCAGATCCAAGCTATTGTGCACCAAAGGCCACGGAGTTCGGTGAATGAGCCCGAAAGGTCGCCCTCTATGTTGTATCTCTATTGCGGACACCTTTGTACAATAAATAGCCGCCTTCTGCCTTTTCTACTGGCTTCACAAAGCAGAGGAAATCTTCAAGATACACTTAAAAGTGTTTCGGGTCGATTGGATTTTTTGGGATAATGATCGCTGTAATTTTTTTGTTTAATTATAGACAAAACTCAGGGAACTTTTAAAAAAGATGATCAGTTCAATGCTCACGTACCTACTATAAATTATTCATCCAAGCCTCTTATTACACCCATTTGAAGTAACAGCTATCCTTTCCAATCCCATTTTAGGATCGCTGGGCAACAAAAAAATATACGACAAAGATTAGATCGATCTAAAATACTTCGATATCTGTTGTTATAACAATCGAAAGATTTGTAATTGCGTCGGGTCTCATAGTAAGTCGATAAAATCGTAAGTTATTCGTAATGTGAGCAGAGTAGGTACCTACTGCGGAACAACCGGAGGTTTGCGCCTATTACCATAAAGTACGGAAGCTATAAAACGAAGCGTCTACTGAATTTAGTTCACGACTTCACGTCGATACCGTAACATAAGAAAATATGAAAATGAATCAAACACCGTATAGCCCTGTTGAATAAATTAATAAATTATGGCCTAATGGACGTTTTCATAAATTTTTCTAAAATATTTCACTTAATTACTGAAGTATGAGAGCAAGAAAAAGTTATGGTTCGCTATTAACCTGTTTAATTTAATAAGCAGCCCTGTTTGGGGATTTACGTCACTTCGCATTTTGTGTACCTACCTACTTCACCGTTAGGTATTTTAAGCCGAGGTATACAATCTAATTAAAATGTGTTTAAAAGGGAATCTTTATATTTCTTCAATCACGTTCCATTACTTTTTATTATGTAACCGGTGGGGTACCCGGCGGGCCCTATCAGAATAGCGCTGCGGTATTTATTTTTTAAATATCGCAGCATTATGCTGAGATAGGAGCCTTTTTGGCCTCGCACAGGTCCTTAGTTAGTATTTTGTTAGTTTTAAATTGTTGTTTTTATTTTAATTAAGTACTTACTTTTTATTTCTGTTTGTTTTCCCTGTGCGTGTCCCAAATGCAATATTTTTCTTTCTTGATATTGGGAAATGCCTTTCATTTTGACAACTAAGCAATTATAAATCTTTCAGATTGTGATAAAAAGTGTGTTACGCAATTGGGATGCAGGCTGAAAGTATTCCTAAGTAAACAGTTAGTAGGCGCCAGTGTTGTAACTAGGAATGACGGCAGGCAGGCTATTTATGAATAGGCAGACATCTGATACCTTTAGGCATTTTTAATATTTAACCAAAGTAAAAAGGTTCGTTTCTAAATTAATTTTTGCCGATCGTAACCATTCTTTTTCTTGTTTAAAAAGTATAACGAATAATTAAGTCAACAAAATGAAAACCTGTGGAAAAAATTGGGAGCGCCCATAATTTATTTTACAAAATTTTCGCCAACTGGGAAATTTTGAGAGTTTAAACAATTCGATAAGCCGAAGGGAATAAAAAATATTACGTTACCTAAGTAACTTCTGGTTAGCAACATGCTTTAATTACGAAATGTTTGAAACATTATTATTATACGGTTTGTTTAATAATGAAATGGAAAGATAATTTTATCCGATGTAAAGTAAATAAGGCCTCAATTAATTAAGTTAAGTATATGATAGCATTTTTCAAGTAAACACGATAGGTAGTGACACTTTCTTTTTTATTTACTTCAGCTGTCTTAAGATACAATAAGAGTAGATACCATGGCCGGAGTGAAGGAAGTTGAGTAAGTATTTCAATAATCCTCCCAAGGCTGTTGTGTTACCTGTATTTGTCGTACCATATATAAAAGTCATATTATATTCTAAGTACTGTTTATTTTTTTATCACCTGTTTATTAAATTTACAAATGGTGGAACCTGACTTGATTTCCGTACGTCTTTTTTCGGGTGACCACTGAAAATCAGCGCTGTGCTGTGGGTCCCCATAGCGCAGCATCATGCTGAGTGGAAGCCTTCTTGTCACAGTCATGAAATGCAGCTGCCGATTATTTATCTGTATACTCCTGATCTCATATGTTTTTTTTTATTTTTTATTTTTAATTGTATTTAGATCTATTTTGGTTAAAATTGCTGATCTTTTTGTATGCACGTGTTTCTGTGACAAATAAACCTATTTTTCTTTCTTTCTTTTCTTTCTTACCTTATGAGGAAAATTATGACAAGGTTGCTTCCAGAATTTTTTTGGTATGTCGCACAATATTTGAGATTGGTTCCTAGAAATAGGAAAAAGTAAATGTACCTAAGTACAACAATTCAAATTCGTAAACACGTATCTCGTAGGAGCACTGCCTACTAGGTACGTGAGTGTCAGACGTGGAAATGCGTGTAACGCTCCCCGGATAAAGGCGAGTGGAAATTACCAAGTGTTAACGTAGGCAGTTTCCACTTTGTTACTTGTTTTCTAAAACAAAAATGGAATAATATAATATGTATATCAGTGTACCTATAACATGTAAATATTTAAGTGGTTTTCGATGACATCGGCGAGTACGCACAAGACACAGGTACAGATAATCGGCTTTCCTTTTGTGCCTGGAGAAAAAGGAAATGTTTTTTCCATCGTACAGTTTGTAATATGTTTTTCAGAGGCGGAATTTTAATGCCCTGGGGATGTTTTTATGCTTAGACTCAGGGAAATTGGACAAATTGAATTGTGTGTTTTGTTTGAATATAATGTACTATACCTCCCTACACTTACGTTACTTCGTAAAAGTGGTTGTATTTTATCTGAACTTCATGTACCTATCTAATTTCTGCTAGTGTAACGTATATCCTGTGTAAAGGCAATCTGCGTATTCATATATAATGGATGTTAGATATTCAGTTCTGTTTCCTTTTTGAAATAGGCAATCTTACTGAGAATCTTCTATGCAGAGCGCTTTTGCTGAGATAATTGCATGCAGATGAATATGCAGTTTTATATTTAAAAGGATTTCTGCTGGTGAAAAATGGAGATAAATTGTATGACTATACGTAGCAATAACTATAAGATTTATAAAGCTGGCATTAAACGAAGGTACAAAAATAAAAAAAAGTATAATTTCTTAGCCATTGGTTTGTAGCGACTGTTATTGTTCTCAGGGACTCGAGGTTATTCTCGTTAGACTGTAATTCATAATTCATGAACTACAATAACTATCTATAATTTTAATTTTAAACCTATAACATCAAATAACTATGATACAACAATACAAGAACTTTCAATTTATTAAAAGCCTATTTAGTCAATAATAAATTGTTTTATAGAGAACGATTTCAAATAAAAATTGTTCTAATATCCCCACAAGACGAGAGAAAATGTTTCGTAAGAAAGACATTTGTAAGGAGAATTGCAATATTTGTGTCGACCAGCGCAAGCTTCGTGCATCGGTTGACTCACTCGCTCTCGGAGACAGTTCACATCTGGGGCTATAACTCAAGAGGGACAATATATGAGATCCCAGCACACACCGAGAGCCTTGACCCAAACCACGTCGATAGTGATAAGTATTTATGGTAACTAGCGAGTCACTTAGCGACATCTGAATTTTGAGAGTAATTGCAAAGAGTATTTGACATATCTCGTCGAGAGTGTTATGAGATTACGATGAAGGATCATAGTGGTAAATGCTATCAACGGTATGGATACCAATGCCAAAGCATTTCCGTATCAATTCCGGGAATAATGTAGAAATGAAATCTCATCATGATCAGGCTTGTGTTTTTGTTTGTTCCAGGGATCCCGTTCATTATATTATTAGTCATGATGGGCATAAAAGCACACAATAACAGTGATAAGTCTTTTAAACATATACAATAATATTCGTCAGTAAATGACCTGTAAAATTTACTCACTTTGTGGAGAGTAAATTGAACATATAACCGGTCTTTTTCATTAAAAAACCGTCTCATTTTAAACTCATTTATAATGAAAAACAGGAATAATACGAGCTCAAAGACAATTGGCAAATATGACGTATGTATTTTGCCCTTTCATTCGGAATTTTAGCTCTTCATATGGTATTTGTATCAGCTGAAAGAGAATCTTAATTTGCCTGTGAACATTACTCATGCACGTAATTAAATGAAGCGTTCTACGGTGCTTATATTAAATTTAAAACGTTTCTGCCGAAGAACAGAGTTTACTTTCAAAGTTAACCCGGAATTTCTGTTCCCTATTACATCAACCGATAATTTATAGGAAAAGTGATTTGAACTTTTTGAAAATGAAATATCATCAAAGTAAAGCTTTGGGTTAAAAAAATAAATAAGAGTATCTACGTAACGACTTTTTATGCGAAAAATGTAATGTAGGTATTAGGAGAAAAACAGAAAACAGGTTAATTTGTGAGAACAAAGGAAACAAGAGAAAAACAAAATGAAAAGGGCTCGGTCTACACAGCGTGGTCTCAGTCTCTAGCCACGGAGAAAATTCAAAATTTAATCTACTTCAGCATAAGAATAACAGAATTTCCGCAAACAGAGCCGCGGGCAAACTAGTCAATAATAAAATAGTCTCAAACCTTTTTCATCCCTCAAGTGCTTTCCTACGCTCAACTCGGAACAAGTGAATTTCAATGAAGTGAAAAGAACACAAATCCCACCTTTTTCTTTTTTCACTTAATAAAGAAGTAGGCACTTTGAGCAGTATTCCCGCAGTAATTTTCCATTCGATTTTGAATCATTACTTAATGGAGGAGCTAAGTAATAACAGCCGCATGGGTCCATCCAACAGGTTATCCTACGCTTGCCGGGGTTAGTCCGTGGATGGGTTACCATCTTTACATATCGAGACTCCTCCGTGCCTCGGAAAGCACGTTAAGCCGTTGGTCCCGGCTGTCATTCGTGGATCTTTGACAGTCGTAACGGGTCATCTGAAGCCCGAAAGTCTGACAACCAGTCTTACCAAGGGGTATCGTATTAACCAGTTCCTGGGTTGTGGAGGTCAGATAAGCAGTCGCTCCATGCAAAATACTGGTATTCAGCTGCATCCGGTTAGACTGGAAGCCGACCCCAACATAGTTGGGAAAAGGCTAGGCAGATGATCATTACTTAATGATTTTTACATTAAGAACCGTGTTTTTTTACTTCGATAATTTATCATAAAAACTTCGTACTTGAGAAATTGCAGTTTTCGCTTCGCATCGAAAAGTTGGGATCAAGATTATAAAGTTGGTTATCCCGTGGAGCGACGATTCAAAAAGCATTAGTCAGAACGACTGAGATAACACATTCTCTTTGAAAACTTGATCCTTTAGTGGAATTGAGAAATTATTTCGCTGGAGCAGTTTTTATGATAGTTTAAGGTTTTCTTAGAAGGGGTAAGTTTTTATTATTATTATTATAATGATTTATTGGAGTTGGGTTGTTTGAGACATTTTTCGATTGGTTTTTATCTTTATGTAGGTATGTTACTCGCTGACCCGACAGATGTTGTCCTGTCCAATTTTCAATTAAAAATCCTTTAGAAAAAAGGATATTTCGTTATTCCCGAATTTAAAAGATTTCCCAGAAACTTTCCAATTTTTCTTTCATAATAGGTATCCAAATTAGAACACAACTACAATTGCCATTCTCAAGTAATGCGGTTATCAACGAACAGCATTTCATTTTTATTTAAGACTAGCTGATGCCCGCGGATGTCGGTTATTATATACTAAAACCTTCCTCGAGAACCACTCTATCCATTGGTGAAAACAGCATGCAAAGCGGTGCAGTAGTTTTTGAGTTTATCGCGAACAGGACGACAGACAGACGCGGCGGAGGTCTTTGATTTATAATGTGTAAGGAAGGATATCTAACAGATGTAAGAATAGTGGTTACCTACTGCAAGATGTGAATACTTGACTGTTGTACAAAATGAACAAATAATTTAAATAATTTCTTATAAACCAATACAAAAGAAAAACAAATAATACGAACATTGTTATACCTTTTCCCGAGCGAATTGGTACTCAAGTTCTGGGAAAATGAGCAAAGTACTTTAGCATGACAAAATAGCTTTACAGGAAAGCGTTAAGTGATCGGATTACAGCGGTCAATATTTACCTGAACAAACTGTAATTTTGAACTGAAAGCTTTTACTGTAAAGTAACTTAATGACGACGAATTCATTTGCCTTGACGATTTTAATACCCAGGAACCAAACCCCTTAAGTTATTTATTACATTTATTTTAAAGTATAATTTATTTTTTAAATGTTGTAAAGACAAACAAAAAAAAAGATTTCGTAGGTAACTAATATATTGTAACAATATAATTTAAAAGAGTGTACATGGAGTTTCTTGCCCGTTTTTCTCCGTAGAAACCTACTGCGCTTTGGCATGGGCAACTAGCTTCATCTATCTGACTGACACACTCCTTTGACCACTCAAAGGTGCCTGAAAATTGTTTGTTTGAAATAAATGGTTTGAGTTTGATGGTATGAATGTGTGAGAGATGATACAAGGCTAGTACGGGAGCGAATATTGAGATGAGAGCTACGGAACACAGTTTGCGTCGACCCCAAATCAATTTGCTTAGGGTATAGGATAACGAATTCCGAACCTTGCAGCAGGTCTGGTAGAAATTGAGTTACCAACCTAGATTTTTAAAATTAAAAGCTTATCTGGCAGCATTACTAACCTGTAGTTTAATTTATAAATAATGCAGGATTACTGGTCTTGCGCCGCACTGCGGCGTTACACAGCAATCCGGTTTTATACAGTTATCTTGAAAAATACCTATAGCGTGCAATTTCGAATAAAACCACGATTATTCCGTATTTACTCAGAAAGGTATTTTCCACTTTAGCAACATAGTTTGTTCACGTGACGTCAGGTGCATTTGCTTTTTGCCGACTGATTCAAATGTCTAGTCGCGATACTTTTTATCACGACATTTTAAATTGATTGGAACGTTGAATTAAATTGGAAAATGTCAAGCTATTTTCTGTGAGCTTCGTTTGGTTAGACAATGTACACACCAGAGGTAAAATAGTTTGTGTCTTACACCGAACAGTTTCTTCTTGTAACAAAAGATTTTGGACTATGAGACTGTTTTATTGCGGGTTTTCCTTCGCTATTATATTTTTCATAAATCAATATAGTCAGTCTCAATCCCGGTTTGTATAAATAAATTATAAGGGGAGAGTTGTGGTACTTACTTATATTATTTTTTTTGTTTACGTTCTAATATTATAAGAGGCTTCCAGACCCGTCTGGCAAGTAATTATAATGCTGTTATTTTTTGTAATAAATAGGTTAGGGTACACAAGGACAAAAAAAAACAACCGGTTTAATTTTAGACGCAAAGGTATCTAATACCGTCCAAAATGTTGTATGTCAGGAGAAAAAAGCCGCGATAACACGACCGAGCCAGGAGCCTTTATGTCAACAAAAATGAACAGGACCGTATTTTATAATTTATCGTCACCAGCCGACATTTTAGGACGAAACGCTAAAAATACAAGCTGACCCAGTCCCTCTATAACAGTCGGACATTCAGAAAGGAACGAACGAACGAATGAAACGAACTAAGGGTTCCTAATGGAGCCGGTCTTATTAAATATTGAATAATGATGTTGGGAAACAGCGGGAAAACAAGCTAATCTAATAAAATAGGCAATAATATTGGTTTCTAATAAAAAAAAACATTTTTATTCAAGCTTTTGTAAGTTGACGTTAACGCCTCGAATTAGCTGTTAAGTGCAATTACAAATTGGTATTTGTTCGGAATTCATAATAACATAATTACTCTTGATTTGTATTTTTTCTGGTTCTGTACTTAAAAACTAGCATTATGTAGGTATAATATCTTCGTTCTACTACGAATTTGTACAAATAAACAGCTCTACACATGACATCACAGACTCTCCCTAACATTTTAAATAATTCAATATACGAGAGGAAGAATCGGAGCAGACGTTTCTCAATTTATTTCAATCTGGCTGCGGGACTGAATTCACTCACCATTTTCAAAGGCTTGAGAGAATTCCAAGTCCTGCATATTGGCACTGGTTTAACTGAAGTACGACCTACTTGCATGTGAATACCTATTTGTACAAAAGATATTAGATACGGATAAGGCGAGACAAAATGTTGAGAATCCCTGCATTTTAAATACAGGGATAGTTACGAGGTTTATTCATTTAAATTGAGGTTTTATGAACAATAATAAATGTAATAATTTATACATTTAACATAGCATAACATGTGCCGTGCCTCGGAATACACGTTAAGCCGTTGGTCCCAGCTGTAATTTGTAGATCTTTGACAGTTGTTACGGGTCGTCGGGACCCCGAAAGTCTGACAACCAGTCTTACCAAGGGATCGTGTTACCCAGTAACTGGGTTGTGGAGGTCAGATAGGCAGTCGCTCAATGTAAGATATTCATATTCAGCTGCATACGGTTATACTGGAAGCCGACGCCAACATTGCTGGGAAAAGGCTAAGCAGATGATGATGAACATAGCATAACATCACGCTTGTATTTCCCAAAGGGTTAAGCAGAGGCGTACTTATGAGTACACTCATATTTCGCATCTATTTGTACATTTAGATTACTAAAATAAAAAATAACTCTTTGCTGTTATGATGACGTAGGCAACTAACCCTAGAATGAATTGATCTTCAAGCAAGGCATTAGTTGTGTCAAGGCCGCAAGCCAAACAATAAGTAAAACAACAAAGTTTTTCAAATCACCGAAAACAAAATAAACTACACGAAAATATCTTTAGATACATTGTATATCCAAAAATATTTGTGATACTTCCACTTTGTTGTCGATTGCGCTCACTGTGATTGACACGCGAATGAAAATATAAATTGACGCGACAATTTTCTTAAGGTAACTAAAAATAAAATAACCAAAATGTTGTATTTCTCGAATTTTGTTTCACTTGACTGCTTCGTTGGTCTAATGGTCGCAAGCGCTAAAGCTGAGCATGAGGAACTGGGTTCGATTCCCGGGTCGGGCAAAGTTTTCCATCTGGAATTTCTTAGTAGCCCCGAAGTCTGGATTCGACTTAAACATACGGTGAAATGTGGGTATACTATAGGTACATCTCTGCCTAACACGTTAGGGATTACAGGCGTGATGTTATGTTTCAATTTTGGAAGTTTCATTCAGGATTATAAGGTGCAAATTTTTTAAGGTGCAAAGGTGCAAAAATTTTCTGAGTAGTGAATTTAGGTCATACTTAAATGCCCAAAAAAACATTGCAAACTAATCGGAATTTTCTTCTTTTTATATTAAATATTTGTGATTTATGATCATTTTCGAAGTTCAAGGGAAGCAAGTATACATTCAAAATGATGCATTATTTAATAATCTGATGTAAAATAATTCCTCACAGAACTGCTTCATAATGTGAAATCCCGTACAGAATGTTTTATTTCTACCTGTTTCTTTTCATTTCTCGCATAAAACCCCGTATTCAAGCACTTTGCATTGTACATTATTCTTGAACAATAGGTGCGATGAATAACTGGTATAAGTAATATTTCTTCGGTATTCTCTGTACCTATTGTTATTGTCGATTTAATTAATGTGCTTTTGTTTCTGTATGTACCAAAAAAGAGCTTTGTTATGTTCCTAGCTTAGAACTTGAATGGAAGTAGTTTAAATATTCTGTATTGCGGTTGAAACGAAAGAACTATTCATTCCAGTATTTTTGAAAATAATAAAATTCCATGTCTGATCTAGAACTAGCTTTTCTTCTTACACAACCTAAAGGAAATCGTTAATTTTCTCTTGTACCTACCTATTTAAACAAAATAATCAATCAATCTATCTGCCTAGCCTTTTCTCAACTATGGGCCGGTACCAACGGCTTAACGTACTTTCCGACACACGGAGGAGTCTCATGTAGGGGGGAGGCGGGACGTATGTAAAGATGGTCACCCATCCACAGACCAACCCCGGCAAGCGTAGCTTAACCTGATGGATAAACCCGTGTGGCTGTTATTACTTAGCCACGAACTCCTGCAAACAAAATACTCAAGCATTTCTAAAATTTGTAATATATTTTTTTTTAAATCATTGGGTATATCTCGTATATGTACAAAAGCAAATTAGTAAAAAGTTGCTAGTCATTTCTCAAATATTAACGTCTGTTTGCCTTTCACCTCGGGCAAGCAAAGAGAGTAGTTTATACCGTATATACTCTAACAATTACGTATATAATATACGTAATTCTTAGCCGGAAAAACACAACAGAGTACCCACTAAAACATATTGTTTATAATTCTTCTGCACTAATTATTATTACTGTACTCAAGACATCAGAAGAACGATGCATCCTAAAGGGTAGAATTACGGAAGCGTCGGTCCGTTAAGTTTTTAATTAAATAAATGGGCGAAATGTTTCTCTGCTCATGATTAATACCGCCAAAGGTAACCCGAAGGTCGCGGCTGCACCGTACATATTTATTACTTGGCCACTGTTTGTAAATAAACTAGCGGCCATATTCATTGTTAAACTGTTCGGAAAACGATCTGAATGTAGGAAACAGTGGTTGTATTAATATTGTAGTGGTCTAGTTTGTAGTGTAATGGAGGTGTTAATAATAAATATATTATGGTGGTGCGTAGTTCCCAGAAAAAGTCTGCCATTGATGGCTTATTCTTTCCCGTTTAACGGGGATGCGCTACGGTGGAGCGCGAAATTTAAATTATCTTACGTTTTTTGGAATTTGTAGATCGTTGTC
The DNA here is from genome assembly GCA_947522985.1 of Lithophane socia. NCBI lineage: Eukaryota > Metazoa > Arthropoda > Insecta > Lepidoptera > Noctuidae > Lithophane > Lithophane socia. The sequence goes on along the minus strand of OX383258.1, from coordinate 6,885,862 downwards.
AGGTTGTATGTTGTTTAAAATATGATTCGCGATCGTAACAAATATGGCTTTACAGAATTAAATCATTAGAATCACCAATACAACTCCTTTCGTTAGAATAATCCTCAAATGTCATGATTTCATGAAATGGTTATTCAATAAGCTTAAATGAACTTAGACAGTTGTATTGATGATTTTTATGATTAGGTATAATTCTTTAAATAAATATTTGATACGGCCTGCAAATTACAAAAAACTGACGACTGAACTAGCATCATACATTGTGAAAATTATAATTCAAATAAATTCTTTTAATTATATTTGCACGTAATTCCTAGGATTCATTAATGATAACGTTTGTTTTGACAATCTGAAATGCCCATTAAACCTATTAGCGTAATAAAAATTAATTTCGTATTATCTAATCTAGTATACAACTTGTGGTTTTAAAAGTGCCTTTACATAATTTATACAATACTCATTTAACGGGTGCCCTATACCTAAGCTGACAAAGAAGTAACCGGCGCAACTAAATCACTCATTATGACAGACAGAATACATTTATAAATAAAATCGATTTCGAACAAAATACAAATGAAACGAACAAAAGACAAATGAAAAATTCGAACAAAAAACAAATGAAAAGGACACATTAATCGAAGCTTTCGACCTTGACCGAAGTCTAGAACACGTGTTTAAGGTTAAGGTGAGGAAAAAGGCAGCGCCGGCGCCTGGACGGATGTGACGTACTAGTGAATAAATAACTACCTTCCGCCCAACACCGCAGGTAGGTGCGTACCTCCAGACTGCCGATCAAGGCAGAATTGATTAAGGTTTCCGATGTTAAATGTTTTGGGTTCACCTATTATCGGACTTTGGTTGGCGTGGTTTTGAGGCTAAACTTTTACATCAAAACAAACCGAATGATTTTGTTTTGTTTTTAAGTTGATGAAAGTTTTGTTCCAGTTTACTTTACAGACGTGCTCAAATAGATACAATAAACAGCAACTGTTCGTTCACAAGGCCTTTAAATCCTATGAATTTAGGTGGCGAATCAGTTATGTACACCTAAATACCTGGGTCATATAAACCCTTTCGTCCCAGAACATTTGCTATAAATAACCATGCTCTAAACTAATATGAAAACGGGTCTAATTGACACATTTTGGGAGAGTTTCCACAACTTTCAAAGTTATTTAAAATTTAAACTAGTTTTGCTTGTCGATAAACTACGTGACAGTGACATTCACTTAACGAAGGGTGGAATAAAGCTTTTGTTGTGTTAATTTAACTGAGGTTTACTTTACAAAAAATAACAAGGAAAATCCTGGAAATCCCTGAACTGTGACAGGAGATCACGCACCGTCGATTGTTTTATTCAGAATCCCACCAATTTAAAGATGAGGAAACTCCAAATCTTGGGAGTGTATCTGAAAGCATTTAACTTATATCGGCGTTCAAAAGAAATAAAATACTGAATTGTTAATCACCTTGCATAGAACAGATTGGGAATGGTTCATTGTTCTTATAATTAACTAAGGACCAATTTTTCCATTATCAGGAGGTTTTTTTGTCTGAGGAATTACGTAATATGATGGTTTGACAGCTTTTCTTTCACTAGCTGATACACGTGGCTTCGCCCGCGTAGATGTCGGTTATTATATACTAATCTTCCTCGAGAACCACTCATCCATCCATTTCACAGGTGAAAACAATATGATAATGGTAACAGTATGACGGTCCAGTAGTTTTTGAGTTTATCGCGAACAGGACGACAGACAGACGCGGCGGAGGACTTTGTTTTATTATATGTAAGGATAAGGAAGTTAAACCGCCACTGTCTATTGAAAATTCACCCCTAAATAAAATACTTATGACATTTAAAGCAAAATTATATTTTCGTACTGAAAACAAAAGAAAGTTACCCTTGGTTGCATGTTCAAGTTTCAATACTTTTATTTTAAAATTGTAATGCTTAATATAATGAGTAGAAAAAATAAAGGCCAAGATACTTAGTTAAGATTATTGTAATGGGGTTTTTGCATGCACAATATTAGAATCAAATATTTGAGCTATCTATACTCGAGCAATTTCTATAGACAATGAAAAATATTCTACGAATGTCCACAGTACGGTATTTGATAATTCGAGAGTCGTGATAGCATTTAATCTTCGGTGTATAATTTAGAGAATTTAGTTTCGGTTCGGAATATTCAATGTTGGGTTGTTTCAGTAGCGATGTCTGTTGTTAGATCATGTTAGATAAAATGTGGAGTTATAGGGTTGTATTATGTGACGTATAGCCAGACGCAATTGCCAGACCGTATTTCGGCCACGGCGGCCAATCTCAACGGAGATTAGCCTTCGGCGCGGGAGATATTATAGTGCACAAGTGTGTGCGCAGACACAGGTGCACTCTCTCTTCCCTCACTCTCATAGTCCGATGGGACGGCAATCCGACACGACCGGAAAGAGATCCACGTGCAGGACTAACGGTTTAACGTGCTTTCCAAGGCACGGGGACATCAAACCGCCAACTTCTAAACTCCGGGCTGTTACTTAGTAATTCCTAATGGGAATACACAATAACAATTTGCCCGACCCGGGAGTCGAACCCAGGACCACACGCTCAGCAGTCGCACTTGCGACCACGTGACCAACGGGGCAGTTGTTGCTCATGGAAAGTACTTCGCGGAAAGAAATACCTAAATAGGAGCTATAGCAAACTGCAATCGATTTTTCTTAGTATAAATAAGTACCGATTTCTGACAGTAGGTAAGGCCCACAGCCTCCGGATAGGCACTATATCAAGTTAATAAAATAAAATAAACTGAATTCGTATAATACTATCTGCCAAATAAGTTTACCGGGAGTTATCAGAAGATGGAGTTACTTAGATACCATAAAAGTTTTACGTTTACTACAGAGTAAACTCATGTTTACGGCAAAGGCAACCCCATCTTTTCAATAAAGTGTCACCGCGGCGAGATAGGCACCGCACAGACGGAGGTATCCTCGAGTTTGAGCAACTAGCAATAAGCAGACAGGTAGCTGCTATGACGTTTTTCATATAATTTCAAAAACTACACGCACGGGTAAACCGGCATATCGTAGAACCAAAAATTCGAAGACATGTGACATCTACCAACGCGCACTGGGCCCGCGTGGTAATTTACGGCCCACTCCCTCTCACAGAGAGGAGGCCTGTGTCCCAACAGTGGGAGCATTATAGGCTGATTATGCACGCACGGAGTCCTGGGTTTTGATTCCCAGGAATTAGTAGCAGCCCGGAGTTTGGATTTGTGGCCGGTTGATGGCAATGGGATCTATTACATGGAACTTAAACATAACTGACAAAATGTGGTTGTACTATAGGTACACCTCTGCCTAAGCCTGCGGGGATTATAGGCGTAATGTTATGTTATATTAAAAAACAATGAAGACTTTGACGTTACTGCAACTGGCAACCGTTAATGGAAACCTTTTAAAAAGTTGACAGATGCGGCAATTTAAGTTAATAAGTATGCACTAATAGTTCAATACATTAAACCTATTTAGGACTTTATTATATGTTTCTCCAGCAGCTTCACTACTAAAGGCTGATGAGGATTAAAGAACATGTACGAACCTATGTATTACCTCAAAAACTTCAGAACCGGAATTTACAATAGTCAGTCTCAAATGCGTTGTCTAAAATAAAGATATAGATAACAAAAAGAAACGACTCGTAAATAAAAGTTATTATAACTTATACTAACTTAATACTAGATACTAGAAAGTATATAAAGTTATACCTATACTAAAACTACTAGGCATTATAATAGATTTCTATTAAATTATTCTAAGCACTAATATTTGTGAGGCCAGCTGGAACTGAATGTACGTACTCTATTCGATCAATCGAATACATATAAAAATAATTGAGATAGAATTAAAAGTCTCTCATGAATGTAGTTCAACAAACAAACAAGAAGAAAAGTCTCAGTAATAAGCTCTTTAAGAAATGAAAAGAGCTGCTAAATGAAATATAAACAAAAAACGTAGTGCAAGTACCTACTATACATTTTCCACTTAATTAATAAAACTTTAATTGATCCTGTTAATATTTAAACAACTTTAACTTTCTTTAAATTAAGTTATCCTGGTAGTTATCTTAGTATACTTGTTTCGAAAGCAGTCTTAAACAGATACATTTTTAAAACAATAAGGTGAAGACTTACAAAAGTAACTTTGACGTTGGCTTGACAGGCTCTAAGTGGAGGATAAACAAAGGCTTTGCTACTTATTGAACGGAACCTTACAATCTTCTCACGGGCATAAATAAAACGAGCAATATGACACTAATTGCTACACGCTACGCTACTACGAAATTGCTACGCCGTAGACCCCTTCGTAGACGCGCGTTGTACTACAGCACAAGGAACAATTTTGCTTAACAATATTAAACATTTTATAATTTGTAACAAAGCACAATAATGTAACCTTAATCCCATTTAATATTGCCATTGTAAGTTTGAGTGCTTGGTGGAAAACATAACCATAAATATAAAGGCATTGTAATGGTTATCGTAACCTCTTATCAAAGATCAAAACTTAACATGTTTACTACCTGCACGACCTCACGGCTCACATGCTATATAGGTACAAATATACTAACGACCACGAACGTTGACCTTCGAAAAAAGTTATCTATCATTATTCAAATAAAAGTAAAATCTTACCGTTTAGACAGCCGCCTGAAGATTTGCGAGCTTTAGCAGCACTCTCACATGACACAACGTTTTGTTTGGTTCAATCACATTCGCGTAAACGTTCGTAGCGCGGTTGGCTTTAATCAAATAGTGATATCAGTTGTGACAGTTTATTAGTGTTTGTAACACAGCGAATTGTTGTGTGGGTTATCGGCAGCTGTCATATGCTGGTGTAGGAGACGAGCGGGTCGTAGCGCGCGGCGGAGGCGACTGAGCCGGACGGCGCGCGCCCGCGGGGCCGCCCGCCGGTCGATATACGCGGCAGAATAAACACGCCGTACTAGGACGCGAGTACCGCCGGTGTTGCCAGCCTCGACCGAGGGGTGCCGCCTCCAACGTTTGCCGCCGTTTGTATCTCGCTTCCGAGTATTCTTATGCCGGTCTCGTGAACGCGCGTCCTAATGAAATATGACGCCGATGTGTTCCATTCGAATGTAGCGTCCTTAGCGTCGGTAACGTCTTTCTCCTTGTTACCCGACTATTTTACACTTTCACGTTCGGTTTATCGGATCGCCGAAACCCGTCGATATGCAATAGTTATTCAGCGACGGTCGCTGTATAATTTACATGTAACCTTCACTTATCTCTACGTTGAGACAGGACCATTTCCATAATAGAACCATCTGTAGTCAGACAGGATCGCCCTGCAGTTTTGTCATAGAACTATCTCAGTACTTGTTATCTTTATGAGATATTGTAAACGAATAGAGAAAGATAACAAATCAATATGTATGCGTAGACGCATGCATAGTCTAAGTGTTCGATGAATAAATTACATATTTAATTTCAGTTCTAAATGTTAAATATTTAATTCATTTTCGTCTTTTTTGGAAACTGGTATTCCTATATAGGTATGCTAATTTATCTCCAACATGATAATATTATCTATAGCATCTGTTTTATCGGCAGAGGTTGTTCATATTCATGAATTCAGATTCGGTTTGCTAAGTAAACAGCGCTGCGAGAGAGGCCGACTAACTGCCAAACGTAGCCTACATATTTAACGTGTGAAATATACTTGTTGTAACTGATATAATATATTTATAAAATATATATAATTCTTGTATATATTTTATACATTTTATATATTATATTTGCAATTGGAGCTTGGCTTTTTGTAGCAGCTCGAAATGTTTACTTTTACTCGTTGGCTTAGTGGCTGTAGTTCCTTGCTAATCTGATTCAGCTGAAAGTAATTAGCTAATAACGTTTTCTGATTGTAAATCTTGTATTAAAATATTTCTGCATGAAAATGTGGCATTCCTTTAGTAATTTTGATCTAATTATTAAACTCCAGTTTTTAAGAAGTAGATATGTAGTGGGAAAATTAGTAATACCTTCTACTATTTCTTCAATTTTTCTTTAAGGTAATATCTACGTGTTCAGTGAGAGAATCAATACAGATAAACTGATTTAATATTGCAATTCTCATTTGAAACCAATTCGTTATATTAAAAGTCAACTTGTCTTATACCTGTTAAGTTTTACTTGTTTGCAGATCCACCGTGAGCGACAAACATACAAATAGAAAAGAAAATTGGATTATATTTCTCCGTTGCCACTGGCACAACTTATCTCTGAAATAATGCAATTTATTTCAACTGTCCTGAACAAGACTTTCATTCCTACAACTGTGTGTATATAAGAATGTATTTATTAAACCCTAGCTTCCGCCCGCGGCTTCGCCCGCGTGGTATGTCGACAAAAAGTAGCCTATGTCCTTCCCCGGGATGCTATCTATCTCCTCGCCTATCTAAATCCGTTCAGTTGTTTAGGCGTAAAAAGGTAACATACAGACTGACAGACAGACAGACAGAGTTACTTTCGAATTTATAATATTATATTATATAATATTATATAATATATAATATTAGTATGGATATTATAGATAGTGACGTGCAAAACATTCTAAAGATATTCATTTGTCCTAACTCAATTCGGATAAGCTTTGGATCTAGGAAGCAATGTTTATAATTGACCTATTTAACGGGAACGGGTCAAAACATTTGCTTTCCCGTCGTGTTCGTACCCCAGGAGTAGTTAAAGTCCCTTTCAAATTTCCGTAAGCACGCTTTTTACGTACCATTTCTTTATGCCGCCATTCATCATGGTCACTCGAAGTCTACTTATATGTTTATGTTATATGTTAATAATAAAAATGTATTCAGTGAAAAGTTTGGGCACGGTGAATGTTAAAATGATCCTTTCGTGGAAGGGTATGAAAAAGAGAAATGTTAAAGAAAAAACTGGAGGTAGATTAATTGTTTTTGATGTAACAAAAATCCTTTTGATAAAAAATACGCCAAAAAGAATATACGACTATATTCTTCAACTTCTAAGAGAAATAAAAACTTATGAAATCTGAAAAATCCTTCGGGCTGTGGTATTTCAGTAACCTTTTAAAAGTTACAAGAAGTGATTTAATTTACTGGAGCTACTACTACTCAAAATATTGGTATAGGAAACATTCCAGTATAAAAGAACGGAGTAATTGAATTCTGCAAAAGTTACTCCAAATTAGGTTTATAAACATGAAGGACCTTTTATTTGAATACTTTCGAGTGTATTCAAATAGAGTTAAAACCACATCACAGATTAACTGCATTGGTACCCACGATCGTGGTTACAACTGCACAAAAAGTATTCAGAATATTATAATAATAAACCACGCAACAGATTTTGATGAGGATTTTACCATCGCTTAGAGAATTTATTCCGGAAGGTTTATGTGAATAAGACATCCTGATGTTTTGTCAAGTTCTAAAAACTATGCGAAACAGGAGCGAGTCACTAGTTTTAATAGAAACTATTATAATATTCATAGTGAATACAAAAATATTTGTAATACTTGGTATTATAGAACAGTGTTAGTTCCTTTGTTCAGTCCAACGCTCCGTTTGAGAGATTCGCTCGCCACTTGAGATATTGTTTCATCTGCAAGGAAAAGAAATGAAGACGATCTTGACAGACAAGTGGATAGGGAAAATTCTTTATATTCGCTTTCAGGCATAAATAAGGACTTTGTAAAGGAGTTTCAACCAACTTAAAAAATGAGGTTCTCAAGTCAAGACTTGAAAAAAAATCAAAGACAAAAGTCTTTTCATAATAATTTGCATTGTCATTTTAGAGCTTAATTTTGAATTAGTTTTAAATTAGATGTTGTTTCATCAGAGAAATGTGATAATTATTGAATTAAACCAAAGAATCTCTCAAATGCAAATTGCATTTTCAAAAGTCAATGAAATGAATATACCTACATAATGTTTTATATTGGTTTAAACAATTAAGTTTAACGTTTCTTTTTTCTCAAGTTAGAGAGTCGGCTCAGATGGCCTAATTTCTAAAGTCGGGGGCGTCTGTAAGTTCAGACGGCGGCTGTAATATTAAAAAGTTGAACTCGACTGTTACATACACAATTCATCAGCCTGCACATTGAGAGCTACATTTAGACAGTTCTCTTTCACGAGCTATTTATGGGACACATTGGAATGCTGCTAATAAATAAACTTAAGTAGTATTATTGGTTTCTTCATCAATCCTTATAAAAATTGCACAAGCCGTTGTGAAATGATCTGGATATTGTATCATGACATGACATTCATCATCGTCAATGAAGCTCAATCAATCAGCGGTCTCGAAAAGCTGAGCCTTCACACTAATGTTAGTTTAATTTAGTTTGCCAATCTCACATGTTTCTCTATATCCACATGAATACTAAAATAGCTCTAATGTGGGTAGCATAACCCTGAAGTTTATAAAACTTTTCGAGAAATTGAGAAAATGAGTAACAGACAGTTAGTGACATTGTTTCATCGTCGTGTTTATAATGGAGGGGCGGCATCCAATGTCAGCACACAAACACTTTCGTTAAACCCCAAAATTTAAAGTGATGGACTAATTACAATAATTCGATTGTGAATTTTTCACGAGTAGGTCGATTAATGAAACGATAATAGTTAATTATTGTGGATTTAAATTCGTTATTATTCTAATTGAAATTGGAGTTTTGAAGAGTTGAATGAAAATTACAGTTTCTATGTTTTCAGCCATTGTGACTGTTAGAGGCAATCGAGTCTTTGAAATATTCGCTCGTCTGATTATGTAGGTACCACTAGGACTTATCTACTTAAAGTAGCACCTAGTGACTAGGTGTTACTTTAAGGTTGATGCGCTACAACTCTCTAAGCTCATGTAAGTGCATTGAATTACTATTTCATGAAATCATGACATTTGGCACTTTCATGAACTTAGAGAGTTGTATTGCTGATTCTAATGTTTATAATTCTGTAAATCTATATTTGTTACGAGCGCTAATAATATTTAGATCAACATACAACCTGATACTGACCTGCAAATTGCAAATAACGTAAGAAAATTTGAATTTCGCGGGCTACCCTAGCGCAACCCCCTTAAGTAGATAAGTTTAAGAACATATTATGGAAGCAGTCAAGGTGGAGATTGCTTTCACAGAGCAGAGATCTTTAACTATTGCCTGCTTTCCATATTTGTCGGTTATATGAACAAACTAGCTGCTCCTCACGGGATCACCCGCGTGGCCCCTTATTCTTTTTCTAAAATAAAAGTGAGCCTAAGTTATTCTACGTCAGCTATCTTCCAGTGAAAGTCCCATCAAAATCGGTCCATCGTTTATCCGTCCATCCAACCGTTTTGGAGATTAGCCGGAACAAAGAGACAGACAGACAAATAAAAAATAAAAAATTACCGTATATTATGCATTTAGTAAAAAGCTGTTATTTTGAATGTAGGTGTATGTATTGATCAGTATAAATATAATCATTATATAAGATAATCATTTGCAGATAAGTATAATCATTTACAAGGTGCATGTCTTAATACTGTGTCATGAAATTTTAATGCATGCCTACTAACCAGAGTTTTGCATATTAGCATAAATAAATAAATAAGTATCTATAATTTACTCGTACTATAATAATAGGTACACGTTGTGAGAGCACAGAGGCGAGAGAATAATTCAACTAAGAGAACTCGGAATAAGCAGGTAGCAAAATTCCAGACTGAACATTCCAAGACGAGGCGTATTTAGAACAAGACTCCCATTTACACTATAATCCATCTTCATCTACTTACTTGCATAATTTAGTAGGACAAGTGTTCACACTTAACGGCCACACTGGCAGGGGATGGTAGATGCTGGCGGGTGTTGGCCCAGCTAATTGACAGTGGGTACGAGGTATTAGCCCGTGATGTTCACACCGCCTGGCTTTTTGTAAGATAAACAAACAGGGCGTAAGCTTCCGAGAATAGTTCTAGAATCTTACTGGTTTCAGTATGAAGTGTTGCGAGGTTCAGTCTGTAATATTGACCTATAACTTTAAAGTATTCAATAGAATAGAAATGTGTGTGGAGATGCTACAATTTCGGAAAACACACTTGTACAGTCGAACAAGCTATTTGGTTTAGAGGCAGATAACTTGCAACTACTATATTTAAACAATTTTGTGAGTGTTTTCAGTAGTCAGCAATCCTTTTACGTCACTCTCCTAAGCCATAGGCTCGAAAAGTTAAATTACTCACAATCAAAACGAATTTTGGCAGTGTAGCGGAAAATTAATATATTTTGCCTGTATATCAAATACCTTGTTCGACTGTATATCCTAACTAATATTATAAATGCGAAAGTGAGTTAGTTAGTTTGTTTGTTACGTTAAAACGGGTGGACGGATTTGGATGGAATTTGGCTCAGGGGTAGACCATGACCCGGAATAGGACATAGAATACTTTTTATCCCGATATTCCTACGGGATCGAGACTTACGCGGGTGAAACCACGGGGCGCAGCTAGTAGGTAATAAATGCATGCCAATAGTGGGAAAGCAAGACAATGTATTGTATCTTCTATAAAACTTTTCCCGCCACATCGAGGCTCGAAACATATTACCTACCTATTTCCAGAAGGTACTTATTTCAGTAATGATATTTCACCTGAACACATAATCGAACATGGACGAATCGACCTCAATTTATTTCCTACAAATCTCATTACCAAAAATGAATATTGGAAAAAATATAGGAAAATTAAATCACAAACTATATACTTTCAGACTGTAACCGCAAGAATGATGAAGTTTGCTGTTAGTTAGAAGGATGTAACATGAAACCGTTGCTGATCGGCGGTAAATTGTTTCCCGCCAATATCAAAGGTGTCTCCCGAAGTTTTGAATTTTAATTAAAACTTCACTTCTTTAGGTTTCGCACTTTAATTAGTGCTGTGTGTAGTTCCAATAACTTTACATTTTTATTGATTTGTTGCAACTAGATACTTATAAGTAGATTTTCTTAATTATTGTTTTTTTTACGTAATTAAGTAGGTACCTATGTAATCCAATCAATATCACAAGCTAGATATTAATGTAAATAATCTAATAGAATCGTGCCTTCGATTGGTAAATAAAATAAGCCGCTTCGCTGTTATTTAGTTTAAAATATTATATTATTTCGAAATAGGGTCTCGATTTCCAATATTCCAACAACATATTTTCATTGTATCTGCAACTTATAAATAAATCAGCAACAACGTAACATTTCTGTCTTCTAGGAATTCATGAACATTCATGCATTCTCTGGAAACCTTTATAAACCAAATATAGACAAAACAGCAGCTACCGATCGTTCCTGGCAGAAGGTTATTATTTCCAGTAACATGCGAATAACAAACAAACAAAGTTTGTTACCACGAATCCTAGAATTTTAATAGATATTATTATAAAATACAAACACCACGGGACCAGGTGTCTCTAATAAAATAGGCAGGATAACAGGCACTTACGAACCGTAACGCCTATTGGTCTTTGAACAAAAAATATTTGCTGGACTTAGTGCAAGCAATAAAACGGAGGCACCTTGGTCGTGATCTATCTACTTGTCTACGGTTTTCTAGCGAAATATCTTACTAAACTGAAACAGTATAATAAATATTTCGAAGAATGATTCAAATTAGTAATTAATATTAATTATTTTATGGTTAGATCTAAATAACGCTACAATTCTTCTGCATAAGTATAATTCAAACAACCAAACATTCAGTGTTCGTGTGGCACTCAGTCAGTAGCATAACTTAGTTGGAAACAATTCCACAGAAAGCCAGCCATCTGGCCACATTAGCCACGCTTAAAATAGTTGTTTGGCAAGTGTGCGTGCCTGCGTGACATCTCCCGTTAGCCTTACATAACTCAGCTGCTATGAAAGCCTAGCCGTGAAGATAACGTGACGAATGCCTATAGCCTGCAGGCCGACCCAGCCACCCCAAGGCCAGCAAAACATTCCTACAGCTATTAGCGGGGGACACGCATTTAATTTACGTTATTTTACGAAATTTTGATTGATATGCTAATATTAAGCCGCCTTCACAAACCACGTCCGTATATTTTTGGAACAGAAATGCTAAGCGAATTAATTCGTACGCGTTCGCGTCATTCTTGATTTATTACTAATTGGCGACTGTTGAAGGAATAATGTAATATTTCGTAATTAATTTAATATTAATTAGGTACTTTTCTAGGTCCTAGAGTGGAGACCGCGTATCGGCAACCGTAGCGTTTGACGACCCCAGCTAGATGGACCGACGACCTTAAGAAAGTGGCTGGGACAGACTGGATGCGGAAGGCAGAGGACAGGGTGTTGTGACGTAGCCTGGGAGAGGCCTACGTCCAGCAGTGGACTGCGATAGGCTGAGTTGATTGATTGTTAGTTTGAGTTTTCTACTGTTTTCACATCTATTGCAGACAAAATCTGGAAAATAAATACGAATGTAACATGTTGTTTGTCACTGCGCTTCGTATCGCGTGTAGGCGACCGGTTGCCGCTAACTAATAATAAATTTAACGTGTTTTCGAGGCTAATACGATAGGTAGGTAGGACGGTGTACGGCATACACTGTGTGGTTTGTACTGTAACCTTGTTGCCGGACGTAGCTCATCATCGATGCATAAGTTCTGTGAATGCAATCGGTTCTCGCGACGTATCGGGTGTTCTATTTCAGTCGAACACCCTTGAGACGGTCGACGCGTACAATTTCTTTGCTACATAATTTATTGTTCCGAAGCAAGGGTATATATTACTAGAACCTATTGTTTGATGGTTGAGCTTTATCAATCACGCTGTATAAATAAATTATGAGACAGCCCAGGCACATTCCTCAAAGTCACAGAGCTCGAACTCTTGATTGTTTTAGACACACGAAATCAATTAATTTTGACTTTCGTATAGGTTAGAGTCGATAGTAACGAGGTACATCAAGCTTTTGTCTAGTTTAATAGATAATAGAATAATATATTCCGAATATTATTGATGAATAATTCGATAGGAATGAAACGTTTTTAAACATACATGCTCGTTAGTAAGTAGATACATAAAATCAAAGTACCGTTTGAATATGAGCGTGGAAATTCCTGTAATTCAATAGATTCTGGGGATTTAGTGATTACATTCTGAACTTCAAACAAATTATAATTAATTCAACGCGCTAATGGGTTTAAGTAACTATCTAATATATAAGTTAAGCAAATACCTTTTAATTGTAATATTCTAGAAAATAACATAACATAATATCACGCCTTTAATCCCCGAAGGGTGAGGCAGAGGGGTGTCTATAGTAATTCCCACATTTCGCCATTTATGTTTAAGTCCCATTAATGGGTAGTGCGCCTTTTGGCATAAACCGGACAATAATCCAGACTCTGGGCTGCTACTGAGAAAAAGAAAAACCCATTATCACTTTGTCCGACTTGGCAATCGAACCCAGGACCCCATGATTAGCTATAGCACTTGCGACCACTAGATTATCGAGGCAGTTTATTCTAGCAAATACTACATTTTTAATTATTTAAAAACCCTAGCAAAATTTGACGAAGCGCAATGTTTTTATGCCGTGATAGTTCTTAATTAAACTTTTATCTGTTGAAAAACCTCTCGGATGACCCCTGACCCGTAGTGGTCACGAGGGCATAGATACACACATAAAAACAAAACATAGATACGTATGTCTAGAATGGATAAGTTTACATCATCGGGCATCCATAAACAAAGAAATGTACTAACGAATTTGATAAAAAGATCTACGTCTGTGTTCCCCGAACTGGTCACGGTTTTCAGTCTAATAGCATACTTCTAAGACCTTAACACAATTCGATACAACTAGGTGCCTACTCATAAAATTAATTCGTTTTTCGAGCCATCTTATACTTAAATTCGTTGCGAAATAAAATAAATGTAGGTAAGTTACCAAAGAATTTGCTCAGATAAAATCATTTTCCTTAAGATTTATAAAACGTATCATTCCAAACGTAAAGTTGTTACAGCCACCACCAAAGTAGTATCTAGAAGCACGTACAGGATTACGAGATGATGCTTTCAGCAAAATTTTATTTCCATGTCTCAACCCTTCACGCACTCGTGAATAATTCATAGTTGAGTTCCGCACTTAAAGCAGCAATCTGTCGCCGAACCTCATAAAATGGCTGTGGTTTTGTGTACGATACAAAAACGTCGGAAACTATGTATAAAATAAACACAAATACGTCGCAATGGTTAACGGTCGGCCGGCCATGTATTGACAGAGAGTTTTGACCGTTTATTTGCTCGCCCCCTTTTCATACTGCTGCCGGAGGGCTGTCCATTATACAAATAGATTAGCTTTAATGTATCTGTAAAGGTAGAAATACAACATACGAGTACACAGCTGTCCGCAATCAAACTTTGCCATCAAGAGTTAAAAAAGTTGTAAAAAAGATCATCAAATTGATGCATAAGACTGATACTGCCCATACTTTTTGGCTAAAAACAGCATGGTTGCATTTGCGATTAAAACACTCGAGAGGAAAAGGGGTTCCTGATTCCGGACTCTTACGTATGTACCTGCATTTTACAAAGATGCTGATAAGGGAAGATCATATCTGTTTACGATATCGTTACGCTACTACGGTTTTATGTACGCCAGAGACGGTAGCACTCGTTGCTTTAATTTGCATAAATAGATTCTCGTGAATTTGAATGTTTCATTCAAAACTAAAACCACGTTTGCATTACTTTTGGTTACATACCTACCTATGGAAGTTAAGTAGATATAGGAAGTAATATTATTATGATACTGAATTATCTCCCCTGTATTTATAGAAGAGAGACGAGTGTGCTGTCAGCAGTTTTAATCAAAATACTACTAGTATAGGATCCTTTATAATATCATATAACGGGGTCAATTCTTTTCAGCACGTTCGCAGAATTTGTCCGCTAAAACCCCAATCACATTCTGCCCAACAATGAATAAAACCCAGGCAGAGCTTGCGAAGGACAGGGCACCATAAAATATATACATAACTGTTTTCTAAAATATTAGCAAGTTATTTTTTAATAATGGACTCGGCAAACAAAAGGACGTTAGCTAAAATATTCATGCAAAACGTTCAACTACTATTTCAAACCTTTGCACAAAATACAAACTGCCATCATTAAAATTTGAAAATATTCACTGCGACCATAATTCATCTGTGATTTAATTAACTTTGCCCAGATGGGTTTTAATTAAAGTATTAATTATACTTTGAAATTTTTGATATAAAATTTACGTTCTTGTCTATTGCAATGTTTTCAGCTTCTGGCAAGTACGATTATTCGGGGTATAAACGAGGATTTTTATTATTTACGAGCAGAAATAAATGTAAAAAAAATATGATTGCTATAAATGGATGGTATACGATATTTTCTCGCACTTGTATCTCGTTTAATGGAAAAGGAACGGATAAGGATTTATATGATTTCTTAAATTTGAATGGTGTAAAAAGTAGCCTTGGAAACCTCATAGGGGAAATATTCCCATTTTTTCTTTTTTGGGTTGTAGGTAAAGGAGTTTTTGGGCTTTGGAATTCATTAACAGCTATGAGTGGCGATCGATGTTTATAAATTAATATACTAAAATAGTACCTATAAATGTTAGAATTTGCAAAAGCAAACACATTAGTTATTTTCATCTTACATGTACAGAGGGCTACTTAAATGAGAAGCTATTTATTTGAAAACCTTTCTATAAACTTACATTATTCTTTTGATTAACCAAAACCTGTTGTTATTATTACGGCATTACATAAAGCTGTCATAAGTTAAAGAAACCTTAGTTCTTTGTGCCAGCGGCCGCCTCGCTCGAGGACGCTTCACCGCGACCCCGATACCTAACACTTTCTTTTATCCTCCATCTGACAGGTAACTTGGCTCAAACAAGGATATCCTGTATCTACTTTTAAGTCGATATGTTTGAAACAGAAAAACGATCCCGGATTTTCGGGGAATATTTTTCTTGAGCCCTTGTTTTAGTTTAAGTTGAGATATTTTGTTATTTACTTTGATGCTTTGGGTTTACTTTGAAGGTTTTTTTTAAAATAAATGTTAAGATTTTATCTACTATGAGAAGAGGAAGAATACAGGATGCTACTGTTACAAAGAGATTGTAAAACTCAAATCGTGTTTTAGAAAACTACGAACAAAACTATAGCCAATGAAACTTTGCTTATCTATACGCAGACCAAAATCAATGATTTGTCCGCGGAGAATAAGAAAAACATGTATAAAACAAATTGGCAGGGGCTATGGGAGAGCGCAAAATGACGACATTTGTTGCGGGTCCATTTAGCGAGATGGTTTTATTATGAAAATCGGTCCGCGAGGGAACCGGCGACCGGCGGCGCCCACAGCGAGTTCCTCTCACCCTTCCATGGCTTGAAATCAAAAAGTATTTTTGACAATTTATTAATGCAGATTAAACATTAGCAGGAGACATTATTTTTTTTAGCTACTTATCTGAATTTATTAAGTGCCTCTATGGTTATAACTAATGCAGATGGATTATACTTATAGAGATCTATAAGTGTGCTCCATGAACTTAGATACTAACGTCCTGTATACTCCCAATAGGTGTGTGCCGTATCTTGTTTATATGAAGTTTGAACATGACCTTTAAAATATTTTATTAAAACATTCACTGTTTCACGAGTCTACAAAAAAGGCGTTTACGCAATAATTGACTACAAAGTTTTATCTATAGCTAGTAGTTAATATTTCATTCTCGGTGCGCGACCGAAAATTAATTAATTTAAGTAATCCTGACTTGCAGTTTTAAACATTGTATTTAATCAACAATATCAAACGTATCGAAACGTCCTAAAAGCAAATGGTCCTATTAGCTGAACGACCTATTGTCAATACGACACTTACAAATTCTGCTGACGGAAAATCATAATTATGTGTTTAACTAGGTTATAAAGTGCAAGAAACTATTTTACACAAACTAAATAAGAAATTACGTATTTAAGACTCTATTTTGGTCTTTTTATTTTTAAGGTAAATAGTATATACCTAAGTAAACAAGGTATATAAAAATATGATTAGGTAATAAATTAGATTATTGGACATGACCAGTTCCTGCACTCGAATTCGGGAACTTGTGCAGGATTACAGTGTATACACTATGATTTAAAAATTAAGATCTAATTTATCATGGATAAATTATACCGAATAAAGCCAAGGTTAAAATATCTGCAAAAACAGTAGTTTAATTGCTTCCGCTATTCTTTTAGAGTGCGTTTCATCCTATGCCGTAGTGTTGGTTCCCCTGTTGTATGACGAATTTTATACGTTACGGCGCCACCTAATAGGTCCGTTGTTAAAGTGCCAACATTACGGCATAGGAACTTTATTGATGAAAAGCACTCTATAAGTACTTTCCGATTTTGACGTTCCATTGCATCCATAATCATCCGGTAACCATAATAAGCTAAACAGTATGGGGAAAAACAAAATAAGAACGAGTTATTTTCGATCAAGAGAATAAATGACATGGAATAATATATTATAATGCATGTTTTGTTTTTGATTAATTTGATTTATTTACATTTTATAATCTAAGTTTGCACGCCTACAGGTTAGGTTTTTATTGACATTTGGTGTATAAAGGACTGTTATTTCTTTGACAATGCATCTGACATTAGTGGCGGGACCAAAGGCACAATGTAGGAATCTTTTTCATAAAATCCCCAATTAATCGATTAGAGTCAAAGCATGAAATCGATTCATATAAATATTTTTGAAAAATACATCAATTCAAAAATATTTTTATAACTGTGTTTGATTAATAATAACATAACATAACATCTCGCTTCTAATGCCTGAAGGGAGAGATGTACCTATACACCCTCATTTTGCTAGTTGTGTTGTAAGTCTCGTGCATTAGGGGGCGAGCCTATTGCCATCAACCGGGCGCAAATCCGGACTCCACTTGCTACTGAGATATTCCAGATGAACAAACCCAATAACACTTTGCCTGAACAGGGAATCGCACCCAGGACCTAATGCTCAGGTGTAGCTGAGCATGAGGTCCTGGGTGCGATTCCCCGGCACAGCGCTACAGCGCTTGGGACCACTAGACCAACGAGGCAATCAAATGATTTCGATTTTAGTGTTTTAGGTTCGAGAAAAAATCGAGTATCATTTATCGATCTCAGATCGCCATTCACCATCCCTACCGATCCATCCGATCTTGGCGTCACGTTGTGTCACAGACTACCTAGAGAACTAACGTTCGTTGTGTTTACATATTCGTTGTGTACTGTGCGATTATTGTGTTCTATTTCTAACGACCATTGCTATTATTTACGAACTGAGTTACGAACTGATAATTATCTTCAAAGCCTGATTACCATTGCTATATAAAAAGGATTCTTCGGTTTTGCTCTACGATTCGATTAAATGGATATTATGATGAGATGCATAAACTGTGGTATATTTCGTAAGGCGGGTTCAAAGGCATATTATGTCAATGCTAACCTTACCCCTGCAAGCGAGACTTGCCCGGTGGTTGAATAATCAGGTATGTACTTAAACTACATCGGAACAATACCTACTATATAACAACAAGACTGAAGGTATAAAATCTGACATAGCGGTTCGATTGCATGTGAGCCAGCAAAACTTAATAAAGCAGCGTTTATTTGGGGAAAGGGTGGCAATGCATCAGCAAAAACCCTGCTATGGGCGGCGGTGATTGCCTAATTCCCGTATCTAAAACCGTTCAAATTCAAGTCGCAATCTCATCTCAGCGACAATTATTGTAAAAACCTGATTACCACAACGCCTAGCGCCATCTCATATCGAAAACCAGAGTTATTTAATGAATACTTATCTTTATTTTTCTCAGTTTCCTGATCTTTTAGACTCGTGAAACTTTTTTGTCTGGAGACTGTAGAATACAACAATTGCAAAAATAAAACAATATTTGCTGCACATTGATTTCGACACCTATGCCGGCGCCCATAGTCCCACTGGTCATGTCATTTTGTCATTATTTGACTTCTATTGTTAATTATTGTTAAGAATTTTACTGTCCTTATAACTACCATAAAGTATGAACTCATGCCGCCTGTGATACAGGTTTATCCTAGTACAGGCATCTAACATTATAATACCTTTGTAAATTATTTCTAAGATTTTATGTTAATATTTTAACAATTTATACTGAATAAATATATTCTATTCTATTCTATTCTATTGACCATAGTCTACCCCAGACCATGAAGAACGCCTCATCACTCATTTCCGGGCGAGCTGATGTTGCCCTCTATTAACAATAATCAACATAAATTATTATCAAGATTCCAACAGTACCTATTGCAATAAGGTCATGAGTATTCTAAAGACAATGACACCGATTCCCTCGTTGATAAACTACCCATGTTAAAATGAAAGAGTTGGAATACTTTTCTTTTATTCATCCACGAATTGTATATCTTTAAATTTGAATTTAATTTTTGTATTGTATGTTATTTGAATGCTTATTTTATTTTAATCTTTATAATTCTATGTCAATTAATGTAATTGGACTTGTGCCGTTTTAATTAACTATAAATAAATAAATAAATAAATCTTACTGACAGACAGCTTGAGAAAAACATGGTGACATAATTATGAACTAACTTAGAGATGTCAAATTATTTTATAAGTACCATGAATTACGCGGTATCAACTTGTTTTAATTGAACTCGAATGGAAATCCCTTATTTATGTATGTTCTTTTCTTGTTTTATTATAGAGAAAAATCTGTAAATAACCTAAATTAAGTTTAGTTTGTTTGTGGAGAAGGAAATCGGCCCTATGTCAATTATTACAGACGAGAAGTGTCCTCGTAGGAAGACATGCTCTGAAGTTGAATGAGTTCGTCCGTGTTTTGACAAAACGTGAATGCCCGGAGTATCCATCATGAACATTCTGTCTTTAATTCAATTTATTTGGGGTCGGCGCAGCGTGGCTTTACGATCAAGATACATACGATTGCTTTCCTCTCATTTTAGTTGTTGGACACTAACTTCAATACAGTAGCGGTAGGAAAGATTTTATTTTATTTTCGATGAAGTCAGGCGTCAAATTCAAATCAATACTCCTTTTATTTTTTCTGCCACTGCTGCACTGGTTCCATTCTTTCACAATACTCATAAATCTGTCCGCTGCGTCACGGTGTAAAAGTATGACCAATAGCATCGCCACTCCGTTGTGAAATATTGTCTATCTATACGTACATACTTTGATTGGCGACTTGCAAACGTAAGGCCAGTGAAGTTTGGCCTTTATTATGTAGAGGATAAAAGATTCAAAAACTTCAAAAGCCTGTGAATTTCATCTCTAACCTGAACTTATAGTTCGACCTACTTTTCAAGAATTCTAGGCTCAATTTTAATATTTTTCCAGACGTTATGCCGGCAGCCTCTTCGAATTAAAAGCACTTTTATAATTAAAATGCCGTTGCGAAATAGAATAGTGAGATGAAAAAAGTATTACCTAGTAGCTAGTTGATTATTATCACGTAAAAAATAAGTAGGTTATTAGATACCAGCTGTGCCCTGCGATTTCATCCGCTTAAGTCTCGATCCCATGGGAATATCGGGATAAAAAGTCCCAGACCCATGTGCCAATTTTCATCCAAATCGGTTCTGTCGTTTTGGCCTGAAAACGTAACAAATAAACAAACAAAACAAAAAAATCTTTTGTCTATAAAATATTAGTTTACAATACCTTTGACAAGTAGGTAATAGTACTGGCTAATGCTAATGATGTATTTTCATGAACAAAATGGAAATTTTATAAACCTAACAACATGAATAAACAAAGATTCTCTAGGATACAGATATACATAATGTTATTATGATAATACAAACTTCGTTACGCAAACGAAACGTAGAATTTCTAAGTTAGACCAACTACGCAGGGGTAGTCACGAAATTGCTAGAATTATTCTGTATTTTATTTTAGTACAGAAAATAAAGTAGATTGTATCTGTGATTTAATGAAATAATAAATGGGGTGTTACAACAATAATAAAGTTAGAAGTTTCGTAACAGAAAACATGATTTAACGGACATAGTCAGTCGATTGATATACAACGTGCCGCTACCATGACGACATTAATTTAACACACGTATCCGGTTTCGCGTATGCGTTTTGAAAATATTTTAATTTCATTAAATGTTATTATTTATTTACAATTTTCTAAATTACCATCCTGGAGCAACCTGTACTTAAAGAACTGTAGCGAAGAGGTCATTTGCCGGGGTCACGGATCATATGTAGGCGAATAAAAGTAAAGCCGCGCAATTTCCTAGAAATTATGCCGACAAAGGATCTTGACCGATGGAACGTAAGCCAGCTGGTAGGTAGCTTCATGAATGAATCTTTTACACAGATGATCTCAATTTTGGTTATGTTTTTATTATTTAGTTTGTTTGAAAAATATTTTTTTTCAATTTACGAATTATGTTATTTTATTATAATTTTTTTGATTACTGGCCACTAGCCCTACCCGAGTGTTAAATTAATGTCGCCATTGTAGCGGCACGTTGTATAGCGTTTATGCTGAAGATATTATTCGCGGTAATAACTCATATTAATTGTACTTACATAATTTAGTATTAATCCGTGAAAGTATTTCATTCATAAAGTATTAACGAACTAACTCCACAAGATAACAGAACTAGTTCAGTTGTAAATGTAGTGAGAAAGCGAATGCAAACGGTGTGTGGTGGCGCGGCTAAACTCTTTGCGTAAATCACTATACCGCATTGGAGCACTGCTAACTTTGTTCATTAATTGCCCACTGGTGCTAGGAATATTGCCAAGATTCAAGATTATGCCACACCTATCCTGGATGGACGGGACTTAATTACCTTATTAAGTAACCGCTCGTACGTTACAAGTTCTACGTACTTAAATAGATTTCTCTTAGAATTCTTGGTCTTTCGAGATGAGATGGAAACTGTTGGAAAGTTTGTCTCTGTACTTCATGTTTTATGCACATTATATTTTCTAACTTTCCACTACATAAGTATCTAAGTAGGTACCCAAACAATTAATGTTTAAAAAATAGGATCTTTGAGTGTTATGGGATATTGGACAACAAATTTTAACTCATTAATAAAAACAGAATCAAGATGAATGGCGTGCAATTGGAGAGACCTATGTCCAGCAGTGGACTGCTAGGTAGGTATAGGCTGATGATGATGATGATGAATAAAAATAGAGCAACAGGATCAAGTCAGGTTTAAGGGGGTAACTTAACAACTTTTAAGTTCCTTGAAGTTTTGTAAGAAAACCAATTGTTCTCAGTTTACATTACAATTTCAATTACGTAGTTCAGTTGACGTATTAATCGTGACACGCGTCCCAGCAGTGTCGCCGGTCTTATTACACGTCGGTGTGATGCGCGGTCGTTCGTCGCGAGCTTCCCGAGTGACTCGTTAAGCTCAACACTCGCGTGGAGACCGATTTCACACGGTCTACACAATTTATACGAGCTGTTTGTTAATTTTTACACAAAAATCTTGCGAGGTTATGCTAGGGAAGTAAATAAGAGGAAGTTTTAAAATTGGCATGGTTTCATCCCACTTTTAGAATTGACCTACATTATGTAAACTGAAATGAATCGATAAAATAATAATAAAATAATACCAACATGTAACCTGATACATGAAAATACTTTCTAAATTAATGTGTCGAGCACATTAATTCGAAAGGTAACCCATGTAAAGCTGACATAATATTTTTGTTTGTTTACTTACGGTATTGAAAATCGATAATAAGGAGTCAAGGGTGCGTTATCATTTACCTGCGTATAATCTTTCAATTGGTACTCGACGGACAAAGAGAGGCTTCTCACAGAGATGGGAAAACGATAGCCCAGATTTAAATGGACGTCGGTCGGCCAGGATCAAATAAAGTGAAATTTTATTGACGTCCGAAAACGTTCGAACGAACAAATATGTCTCATAGGATCCTAATGGAGATTTCGGACGGACGTTCATATGTAATACGTGTCGTAAATAAATCATTTCTATATCAACTCTGTGTAGTTTACAAATGTACCGACCTACCTTTTCCATTTGTTTTTTTGTAGTTTGCGAAAAATGCATTCACGCGTTTAAAAAATTTCTAACTCATTAATGAGTTAGAATCTGAGACTGGAATCTGGAATGTAAATCTAATCTGTATGTGTCTACAATTTACGTCTGTTCAATCTTATCAATCGTCTCTTAGAGCAGACCACAAATTTATTTATATTTTAATATCATCGGTTTTATATAAGAACCAATCTTACAACGTAATAGGTGTATTTTACCCATAAAGCCTAATTCTCTTTCATAAATATACCACCAAAAAGAGACTTCATAAAGAACTTCACTGTAATTACATTGTATAATTTCATAGACACTTATTTGATAACAAGCTCCATCTTATTTAGTTCTAATAGTCTTCTACTCAATTAATTAGTACCTACGGCACACTTAAGTACAAAATGTTCGCACATTACCTAGACAATTATGGCAATCTTTTGTAAGAATAATGGATGATGTGACGCTTTTATTTAATTACCTTAGTTAACAACCATGATAAAAAGAACAAGACATTGTTGACTTTTATGTATTTGTCGATAAAAAACATGGCGACCTGACCTGTTGATACATTTTGTTTTGAACTTTGAATTTGTAATGACACATATGATATGTTCATGTTTGTGCTTTACACAGAATTAGTCTTAGATGTTAGACTTTTGAACACCCACAGCTTGCTTAAACAAAGCGAGCAAAAATGTTCGATTAATCAGCCAGTCGTAATATCAAACATAAAACTTTGGTCAAAATTAAATTCATAACTTTGTATTTAAGTATTTTTTTACGCATGAATAATGTTCTCTCTGACTTCATCTATGACAGTTGAACAATACCCCAAACTCTTTGTCTACAACAAAACATTTTCATTTTTCTTCCGTTGCGGAGGCAGTAAAAAAGTTTGCAGCCATCTCAGGCGCGATATCTACCAGCACCTTTACAAAAAGTTTAAAATATAAAACTCAACTCTGCCTGTATAAAATAGTAAAAAATATCATCCAAGAATACCAATGGAAACTCGTTTGTTGAATTTAAATAATTTTATTCTTTGGTTTATTAAGCAAAGTTTTTTTTCCGTTTTTTTGCAGGTTAAGCAGTGTTCCAACTACGTTAGCAGCATGACAAATGGCAGTAAAGTACTTCAAGCGACATATTACGACACTGTAATATTTAATGTGACCCTACTTCCAGTCGTAATTAGTTCCACGATGTTATATTTACTGTAGTTGAAACACAAGTATGATATATCGGAACTCGATGCAATTACTCGTAGCGTAGGTATAGGATTCTGAGAAGTAAGGAATGGTATAGATTTAGTAAGTGAAGCTTTGTTCGTTGCTAACAACACTTTAGATTAAAAATTAAAGACTGCAGTACCTACTGCATCATAACTTTGAGACTTGAAGAAAGTTTCTTATATTAATATGCGTAAGTGTCTCATTCGTTTCAGTTGACTTAAACTTGGGTGGAATAATGTGTTGCTCTACAACTGATAAACTTTCAAACTCTGAAGAATAACTCAACAAACTTAGTTCTCAGATTTTCCATGCACTTAACTCGAGAGGAGTTTATAAGATTCTCTTTGTTAATTAAATACTTACCTCTTTCAGTGCTCTTCATGCAAAGCTTTAAGTAGGTAACTATTTACCGAATTGCATGTATTGTGTAAGAGCAAAGTTCCCAGGTGTCACATCCCCGTCGTCGGCGTAAGTTTGCCGAAGTTGGCAACTCCCCCAATCACTCGGTGTATCGCCTGATTGATATCTAATAAAATATTATTGCCTGACATTGTTTCTTTGTTATTCTTGTTCTGATATTGAAGGCATGTGACGTGCAGGTACAATGGGGTATTTTTTACCGTTCCGTGTTTTCTTTACGACTCTCGTTCGGGGATGGTTGCCCGACATGATTTGACGGGAGCATAATTTTTATGTTGCTTGTTACATTGTTCTGGTGCTTAAGGGGGCTTACCTTGCAATGATAATCCGCTGGCAAAAATTGTGACCATAAGCCGAAATGTAAACTAGTCCAGCTGTGCAGAAGGTGCCTGAAATTACTGCTCCTTTCAAGTTATATTTAAATTGTCAGTAATATTAATATGAATCCGCATGAAAGCCAAAAATCTGTAGCAAACACGCAATCATGCTTTCAAGTCAAACTAACATCTCATAGACAGTAATAAACCCATTGTGCATTGATGCGAACTCGTAAGAAAGCTCTTACATTCCAGTTATACCGTTAACTTTGCTGTTACATAGAACCGACGTAAGTTCTGTCAAACTAAACCTTTACAATTTAAACTTACACTCAAACCCATGCTGATTTCGACGAATGCAATGATAGTGATGCGCTTCGGCCGCGGATATACTTACGATAAACTAAGGCACATCCGTACTTTAGTTAGGCACTATTTCGGATATTGAAACTGCTTTTGAAGCCTTACTGAAATTATATTGTTGAAATGGTAATTCATTATTAATTACAGTTACAGTTTACAGTACTAATATTTATTATCTACACATTGACCAGAAGTATATTTTCGTCGTTCCAAAATAACAATAGAAACTACAAACTTTCTTAGCACTTTCAATAACGTTATAACCGTAATTTATGTTCAGTCTCAAGAGTTACATGACGAATCCCTTTCATAATTAAGTTATATCCGCTTTTCTATCCGCCAATTATGATGCAAATTGTTCGTATCCGCATCCGTGGCTCCTAAATTAAACACTCCCATCACTACTTTACCGCTGAATTTATTACGCAAACTTTCCTTTTCGATTCAGAACTATTCCTCTTTGTGATATTGCATTCGTCTAACCACGGTGTTATTATTTTAATGCACCTTTCCTTTGTGGCATTCTACAAATTGTAGGTACTAACTCTGCAAAGTGCTAAATTGCACCTATGATTAAGTTCACTTTGCTGTGAAATCGTTTGTTTCTTTTGCGGTAGCTAAATTTTTAACATAATTATGTTTTTTTTAAACACTGCTTTGTTTCGAACTGTTCTTGGTAGGTTTGTACTAGGACTAGGTTCAATTTTTGTACTTCCATACCTACAATACATAACACATCAATCAATCTGCCTAGCATTTTCCCTACTATGTTAGGGTCAGCTTCCAGTCTAAACGGAATTACAGTATGAAATGAATTACAGTATTTTACATGGAGCGACTGTTTATCTGAACTTCACAACCCAGTAACTGGGAACACGATACCCCTTGATTCTTACTGGTTGTTAGAATATTAGGCTTCTGTCTTCTGACTACCGTAACGACTGTCAAAGATCTATGACTGACAGCCGGGACCAATAGCTTAACGTGCTTTCGGAGGCACGGAGGGGTCTCGATATGTAATGGATGGTCCATCCATCCACGAACCGATTAACTTAACCTTCGATCGACTCGTGCGACTGTTATCATTTAGCCACGAGCCCTTACCTACCTACTTATCACAATATTATAATATGCATGGTAAGTACACACGGCTACACATCAAGCTATACATTTCCAGTATAAGCTGATCTCGCATTGTATAAGATTTCCGTACAATGTGAGGTCACCTTATACTGGAAATGTATAGCTTGATGTGTAGCCGTGTGTACATTAACTATTGACTCGAGGCGAGTTCCCATTATAATTTTCAAAAATTCAGAAAAAAGTCATAACTCGAAAACTATGAAAAATCGCGGAACATACATGGGGGTGATTCGGATACCCCACGGCACGAGGGACCAACATTTTTTTTTGGACGTCAATGTCCATCTACCCTGTATATTAAGTGGTCAATGAAGATAATTTTAACTCTTTGAGAAAAGCTGGTCGTAGGTAGCTTTGGTCGACGGAGATAGATTTTATTCCATGTCGTCAACCTTTCTATAATTTACACGAAAATTATTCGGCACTAAGAAGTGTTAAATTAATTAAAGCCGCTCACTGCACGGCCTGTTCGTTCACCTCCGTTAGGCAGGCGAAAGGACAACAAACACTCCATTTTATGCAGAAAGGGCATTTTTATTACACTGAATTTAATTACGTTCCTACACAACAATGCTTTGAAGCTGACCATTTTTTTAGACCGCTTCTGACTACAAAGCAACGTAAGAGAGAGAACGTAACGAAAGAGTAAAACAACGCCCCATCCTCTCTGATTACCTCGAAAGGAATAACGAACGCTCCAAGAAAACATGTTTTCTATTCCTTTGAATAATTTAAATAAAATGCCAACAGTAAGTAGAGTTCGCATCAACGAAGGAAGCGCGACAAAATTGCTATCATATTTTTTAAATGATGATTTACTTAAAATTGCTCTTGTTTTATATTTTATCGCGCTTTATTTTCTGGAGTGTTAGAAAGGTTTCTACGGCCAATTTGCACGAGCTATAAAGGTCGATGTAAGTGCTGGGAAGGCGGTGAATTTAACTTTAATAAGTTCGCATTGCGCCTCCGTGCACACTGCCGAGCGCATGTAATTCCCATTAAAAATAAAACAGTACGATACATATCGGGAATGTAAGTAGGCACGTGAACCACGTACTTGATCGCAAATGGCCATAGAGACGGGAAAGGATAGCGTACAAGAGGCGCCGCGAATTTTAAATAAATGAAATCCTATTCGGATGAAAAGATTTTCATATCTGCCAATAAGTACCTGCCTACATTCCAACAATAGCGTTTAAATCTTTAGTGTAAGAAGCTATCTCTGATTCGAAACCTTCTTGAAATCAGAAAATGTTTCTTTGGAGAAAAAAAAAAAAAAAGAAAATTGAAATATGTGGCGATCAGATTGATATCAAGACGCTACAAAAACACTTTCTACAATAACGTAATTAACCTTTAAAATATTTGAAGTTGTTTACTGCTGGCAAAGAAGTTAGTTTTCTTTAATAGTTAACAGCCGCATAAATTACTGCGGCATACAATGCACGTCACACGCTGCCTGTATGCAAACATTTACCATTTTTATTTAAGCCTCGTCTGCAACGGATTGAAACAGGTTTACCTTCAACTATCGTGATAAAAAACATACCGATCGATATTATAAAATATTTCAATACCTACGAGTTTTATAAGATTTTACGGAACATCCTAGAAATAGGTTTGTGACAACAGCAAATATTACAGCAGAGATATAAAAGTGGAAGGAATGTATTTGTCACAATGACAGGCATTTGATTTATTCTGGGTATTTTGCACCCAAGCAAAGTTAAGAGGTAAACATATTATAGACTTAACGAAATTGTTGAAATGAAAAGTTTTTTTAAACAGAAGACAAGCTAAGATGATTATCGTCTTTTGATAAAAATTGTGGTTCATACACCAATAAGACAACCC
Organism: Lithophane socia; assembly: GCA_947522985.1. NCBI lineage: Eukaryota > Metazoa > Arthropoda > Insecta > Lepidoptera > Noctuidae > Lithophane > Lithophane socia. The sequence continues at coordinate 6,857,346 of OX383258.1, read as the reverse complement.
AGCCAGAACATCTGGTCTTAATTTAATATTCTGCAGTAGGTATCTATCTCAAGCAAGTTATTCTCATCTCTCCGAAACTCTTGAGCGCGTTATTCGTGAACTTTAGATCGACCTAGTATCCGCGTACATTACCTAAGCGATCCTACCTTGATTTAGGTCAGATGTAACAGTAACACGCCAGTTTGGAAATATTTAAGGCCGTAACCTCCATACTTTAAACCTTGCAATTTTTGATGTACGACGTAAATTGTATGAAGGCCTGCATTTCTTTCCCAATCATTAATGCAACTTTTATTGCATCGTAAGTATTTATTGCAGTTCTGGTTCTAATGACCTTCCCTGTTACCTACTCAGATAGGTAGTTTCTTTTTGTATTTAAGTACTGGCCATTCCTGGAAACTCGAACAATTCTACGCTTTGAACGCCTAGGAAATCTTCCGTCACTACGATGAAATCCTCCGTCATATGTTCAGAAAATGTCAATTTGCACACTGCATAAAAGGGGCATACATTCACTTTTGTGTGGCTTTTTTCGAAATTCACTGTCTTTTACTGCCATGTCTTTTGTAGATTATATATATTAGATATAGTAGATTGTTAAAACTTTTCTTTCTTCTGTGAAATACGCAGCTAAGTTTACTCCGGAATGCTTAATAACCTACATCAGAAACAAATAATCAAGCAATTAACAGTATGAACTAAGGTTTACAAGGTTCGTTAAATGAGTCGCTGGCACTCAGTCGATGTCAGGCATTTTTACGTAAATGGTGCATTACAAGCCTCGCTCATTGCGAGCGCCTGCCATCTTGAAGCTTTGAAATATGACTTTAATTTCGTCTCTTGTGACCAAAACTTCACGTGTATTGCGCTCTGACAAGAAAATCTGATAGGTATGAGAAATTGAAAAAAGTTCGCGGGATACATTTTATTTTTCGCAGAAGCTGAGATTAGGTTTACGTGCAGAATTGTAAATTGAAATAGAATTTGAGATTTAATTCGTCTGGAACCCAAAGACATACATTTTTCTTGTTGTTGAGTTTAGTTGACTGCTTTATTGAAAATACGCTCTTTTAACTTTTCAATAGAGACTTGCATTGCTGTTTAAACGAAATCTTGATTTATTACATCCTTACTTACGGGTTCGTTATTTCAAGTTCATTACTCTCTCTCCTTTTGAAATAATTTGATCAAAGTTTCCGTCACTATAACGGGGATGAGATAAGGTAGCCCGCGAAATTAAAATCTTACGTTTTTGCAATTTGCAGGTCAGTGTCAGGTTGTATGTTGATTCACGACTGTAACAAATATGACTTTACAGATTTATAATCAGAAATACCTCACTCTGTGTAAGTTGTACTCTAGTTATCATAATCTTAAAAAAATTGAAATTCTTGTCAATTTGTAATAATAACTGGACATTTACTCTTAGATTTCTGAAATGGATTTCTGTGATTGGTGTTCAATCAGTCACAGAAATCTTAATGTAATTCATTTACGAGAACATAGAAACAGTAAACATTGCTCTTTTATAAAATGAACCATAGCTGTCTTTGAAATGCTTTTAAAATCTACATTTCATTGGAAAAGCAATTTGTTTATCGTAGATATACATTTTTCACAATTTTTATCTGTCAGGGCCAGACTAGACAAACATATTATAAATTCAATGACACAGAAAATGGGTGAACCGTTGAAATAAAAAAGAAAGCTTAAATTGTAAATAATTGATGGAGTTTCTTTCGAAACGTAAAAAGCATTAAGTTTGTTTTTGTAATAGTGCCGCCGTCAAGCGTGAGTTATAAATTGATTGAAAACCTTTTGAATTGAAATCTTCTTTAGGCGCGTTGAGCACTTTTTGGGTGAACCAAAATCATGGAACTCGCGTCATCGTCACCGTCGCGAATTATGCTGAGGGTAACGCATTGTTGCTTAGTTTTCACTTCTATCGGCAGTTCCCAAAGACTGCCCTGCATGTTTTTTTAAGTAGATACCTAATTACCAATTTAATTTTCTTAAACAAGTCGAAATAGATCTTTATGTATTTAAATTCAACTAATATTTCTTTGTCATAATGACTCCTGTGAACCAGAAGTCCCCTATGGAGACGAACCTGCAATTACAAGTAGATTCTGCTAACTTAGTCAGAGTCCTACCTCTAGACCCGTTAGATATACTATTGCTTGTTCCATAATTTTACGAAACAATATCCCCACATTTCTCTATTCCTTAAAGTGTCGCAGCATATCACCATCAATAACCATTACGTTCAAGATAATCCAGATATATTTGCAGTGATAATAATATGGCAGGAGTGGTGCAGCTGTATTCACGTCGCGTTGCGCTGCAAAGCGCTTTAATATTGCATCGATGCCGACAACAGCTTGGACGGACGCCACCGGAATATACTCCGCAAATGTGGAAAACCTCGACGTTGTCAGATATTATTATCTTAGATATATACTTTTAAATTCTTCTAAGAAAAGTGTAAAATTCAAACAAAAATATCACCTGTAAATTCGGATGTATGTTGGAGTCGAAATGCCTACCGTTAGATTCCTTTTTACTAAAAGCGGCTTTTAAAGTTGTTCGACATTTTAATGTTTTTTTCAAAGGAATCGACAACTTTATGCTACAACTCGATTGTATACCTAGCTACTTACATTACCTACTTATTGCTTTTGATGCATACAGGCAGGTGCTTTTTCAACCAATCTGCAAAACTTGCAACTAACTCATCGATATATTACCTACACTGATCAGATGGTAATAAAGTTTTTTTTACCACCCGTATCCCCCTGCTGGGATGTTGCGGGTTAGTCCGAAAGGGATACCGGGACCTTGGCAACAGGCAACTGAAGGAACACTGGTGGGTTTTAGTCAGTAAAAGTCTGACACGCCCTTCCGCTCCGCCCAGAGCGGGAGAAGTCATTGGATGATTTCCGAAACTCAAAAAAAAAAAAAGGTCATCAAGCCGATGCACAAGTACCAGTATAGTTATTTGACACCTGCTCTCTAGCACGCGAGGCATGGCGAGACGCCGCATTGAATAGATCTGTAGAGAATTTCTACTTATTGAACAATGAAATACATAGGAAGTATTGTAGTGGTGAGTCTTCATCATCTTTCCGCCCTTTATTAACTTACTAGCTGTTGCCCGCAACTTCTTCTGCGATCCAGGATGAAAAGTAGCCTAGTAGTAGTTCTCCAGGTCATGGTCTACCCATATGCCAAATTTCATCCAAATCCGTTCAGCCGTTTTAACGTTTTAATTTCGATTTTGAGCCCAAAGCCATTGTTTTGTCGCAGCCTTGATTCTGGGTTACCATACCGCAGATAATGCAGTTTATGTTTTCTTAAATATCTTAAATGGCGCGGGCGGGCGATATCATGCGACGGGGTGGACAGGAGAACAAGAAACACGAGAAGGAAGTCGTGGGCAGAAGCTAGTTAAGTATAGTATTAAATATCTATGGTATGCAATACTAGATTGTCCCTAATCGACAAATGGATTAGTAACTACGCTACCGCATATGTTATTACAACGTTCCAATTAAGTACTCCTGAACCAAAAACACACATTCCACGCTATTTATTATACTCTGTGAACACTGGATAATGCAAAATGTGTAGTTATTTAATTGGATTTCAAGCTAATCATTGACAAACTAATTAATGGATGTCAACTGCAGATGAATTTAACAACGCTGTTTACACTGTATCGACTGTAGGTACGTACCTACCGTTTACCTATGTATCATTACTTTACTATAGTTGTTGCAAATTATAGATAAGTAAGTATTAATAGGTATCCATATGTAACGTTTGTGATAATTGATGTTTATAATGACGCCAACTTGTGATAAATAGAGCACAAAAGAATCGCTCGTACCTACTAGAAATAGAAATGGTTATTTTTTTTATTTATTTATAATAAATGTGGAGGAGAAGCGCTGAGTACGACTAGTCGTTATATCTACCTAATGCGGATGGACGGGTACTTCAGTCATGGGAGATGGTAGGATCAGGTCGAGGAGCTCCTGCACACACTTTCTGAAGCACAGTTTGAAGAAGACCGAATGGCATGCAATATTATGCCGATGAGCCAGGATTAAATGGCCTTGCATCTTTATTATTTCTTGTACGCCTACTACGAAGCATTCTTAGCAGGCGTACAACGTATACAAGTTGCTACGATCTACGAAGATCACAGGCTTCGCGGACTATGCCGATTTAGCCCAATTGCTTTGAATATTTTCATAAAAAGCAGCATCAAGACAGCCTTCGAAATGGATATACATGCAATACAAATATTGTAAACAAAGCATTTTCATATACTGCTATTAGATGTTATAACTTATAACTGACTGGCTCATTGGTTAAAAGGTTGCAAGCGGTACTGTTAAGCATGATGGTTCGATTTCCAGGTCGGGCCGTAGCCCGAGTTCGATTTATGCTCGGTTGATGGCAATAGATTCGCCCCCTATTAAATGGGACTTAAACTTAACTGGCAAATTTGGGTGTACTAGATACCTCTGCCTAACTCTTCGGAGATTACACGCGTGATGTTGTGTTATGCATTGCTGGATGGCGTTATGTAAATGTTATAAGGAATACGTGGAATATCACAAGGATACAACTTTTGTAAAAAAATATACCTTCGTGGAAATATTTTTATTTCTCAAACAGACACAAAATAAACACAAGGTTTTAGTGTTGCATAAACACCTGAAACTTAATAAGGTGGCGCTACGTTCGTGACTTGCAACAAAGTGTATGTAAGTTTTTTCTCGTTAGTGAGTGCAAGTTTTCTTGTTAATCCCAACTAAGTTGTGCTAACTTAGATTATACCATGTCGTATCGTTTATTCACATTAATACGGCTAGTAGCAGGGAAATGACATTACAAACTTGTAGTTCACTTTTTTATTTTATCTTAATCCTAGTAATTACTTGTTCATAATGTCAGTTTATATCAAGTTTTTTTTTCTAACGTTATTTTTTTTAACCTTAGGTAAAGATTGGTGGTCTCCTTTGTATGAGGAAAAGTCTGCAGCTCTGAAGTGGGACAGTTACAGGCTGGTATAAATAAATGGCCTTTTGTATAAAGTTAAGTAGATAGGTAGGGTACACCTACTTCCTTTAATTCATTAAACAGACTGATAGTCTGTTACTATACTGTTGAACATGGGTCGATTGGCAAGCGAATTGTAGAGCCGAATATAATAGTTTTATGGCGAATATTGAAATTAGTATGTTGGGATCAGAAGGCGTGAGTGCCAGTCTTAATGCTCATATATCTCACACGAGTGGCACGTTGCCAACGGCAGAGGCAACTGCAGTCGTCGACACTCGTCGACGGCAACGACCGACACGTCGACGGCTGCAGTTGCCTCTGTCGACGGTTGTAGTTGCCTCTGCCGCTCGTGAATATGTGCACTTACGGATCTATTCTTATAACTTCTAAATAGAGGAACTAAAAGCACCTACCGTTAATCAATAGTAAATTCACCAAAACAACGTTACTACTGCTGAAGTTGTAATTACATTAAGCGCTTGTGGTTCGAGAACACGTGAGTTCCATTACTGTAATTGCAGTGACAAGTATCTAAACAGCACATCTCTTTAGTAAATATTGCAAGAGGCGTAGGTATTTACCTATGCATAGATATTACTTACGCAGATACACAGCAGGCTTACTTCCATTAGGTATTGGTATTGAAACGTGTAGATCTATATGTTATTATTCAAAAATGAAAACTAGCTTTTGTTCCCTCAAATTGTAAGAAGTAACCTACCTAAACCAGTTTACACAATCTTTCAAATGTTTTCTACTCAAATAAGTACCTATGAGATATGAGGTAAATACGGACAAAATATTAAAATAATCTCCGCCTATTTTGGGACAATTAAGAACATACAAATATATAACATAATCAGCCTATAATGTTCCCACTGCTAATCCACCACGCGGGACCAGTGCGGGTTGGTAGATGTCACATGTCTTCGAATTTTTGGCTCTAGGACATGCCGGTTTCCTCACGATGTTTTCCTTCACCGTTTTGAGAGCAGTGGTGATGAAATTTGTACAAAGTAAAGCACCTGCCTCGGTTTGAACCCACGACCTACGACTCGTAAGTCGGGGCCGTTACCACTGGGCTACCACCGCTTCAATGCAATTAAGAACAGCAGCTTCAAAATGAATACAATTCGATTAACATTATGTCTTTGTTGCATAATATTAAACGGTACGCCACCGTCGGTACCAATTCTAAATAGAGGGAGGGCTAGTAATTTCCATCCTGAACGATGCAGCTAAGTATTTTGTCGTAGCGAAAACCACTAACTACGCGGAAATTCCCGCTCCTTTACTACCGAACCCCATTTATACTACAACCACCAACGGAAGTGACTTTTAGTTAATACAATTTTCTTACCATATTCAAGCCCAAATGACATGTAATTATGGAGATTTTTTGTAACGAATAATAATGGAAACAGAATCACGTACTTATGCACGAAATGTACATTAAGATTCCTACTGAGACTTCGTCACGTTTTCGTCAATTATGCAAAAGGAAATGTTATGTACCGGAGCTTTTCATAATACTTACTTACGTATTTTCAGGAAATAGGTAGGTAGGTAGATGTTGTATGTAAAATTCTTTGTGAAGGTATTTTTCATTTTAGCTGGCGATTTTTAAAAGTTCATAATGTGGGTAATTAGTCTTGCTCGAGCTTGCTACGATACAAGCCTTTGTATGTAAGGCATGTAATTACTTTAATTACTTGCCGACTATTGTATGAACTCTACGTGATGGCAATGCCTCATTTCATTCAGGTGTGCAAGAATTGAGAAAGCTGCTCAGTAATTAAGATATTGGCATTTAGTAACGCTTTGTTATCGCGAAGCAATTAGTTGTCTTTCTTTGTTCGTTAATTTTACTGAAGTTATAAGTAATTAATAGAAAATTTATTAATCTATGAATCAAAGAAAGTTGTTGACCCCGGGAACATAAAATGGACGTGTCTACTTGTTCATTTCGTTTTTCTACATTGTACTCACATGTATGATTCCAACATGATTGATGTAAACAACATATTGTAACAATATTCTGATTTTAAAGAGTGTCCGTGGAGTTTCTTGCCCGTTCTTCTCCATAGGAACCTACTACGCTTTGGAATGGGTAACTAGCGTCATATTTTCTGACTGACCGACCCTTTGATAATTCAAAAGTGCCTGTAATTGGTTTATTTGAAATAAATGCTTTGAGTTTGAGTTTATATCAAGTCTGCCTTCTCTTTTATTATCCAAACAAAGATAAGGGCTATTATAACGTTTCATAGAACTCAATAGGTATTATTCTCAGTAGGTATTTCTCCAAATGATTGCTACAAAATTAAAATCTCATCTTTGAAATGTTATCTCAAAGTCATTGTTATCAAGTATATCTGCAAGTTTATGCTATCCCGCGGAGAGGGTCTTGTCCGTTTAACCCTCATGAATAATTCAAGATGGCGCAGACCAAGATCTCGACTCGATATCCTTCGTGGAACATGACCATTCTCGTAAAAATCGCAAACGTATCAAATAATATTATGTCCATTAAATTAATACAAAGCAAACATGAGTTTTATTGGACACATAAACAAAATTCGAATTGAACTATTAAATCGTTTTCCTGCGTAAAAGTAAGAATAATAGGAACATTAAAATTAAGGGATGTACCTACTTATCTTGTGCTCGTCCGTGCCTCGGAAAGCACGTTAACCCGTTGGTCCCGGCTATCATTTGTGTATCTATGACAGTCGTTACGGGTCGTCAGAAGCTCGAAAGTCTTACTAAGGGTTATCGTATTACCCAGTTACTGGGTTGTGGAGGTCAGATAGGCAGTCGCTCCATGTAAAATACTGATATTCAGCTGCATCCGGTTAGACTGGAAACCGACCCCTAAATAGTTGGGAAAAGGCTAGGCAGATGATGACCTACTTATCTTGTGTTAAGAATGTTGGTTTTGATCCATCCTGTCAATATTTCGAGCCGTCATTCAAACTCGGGTACTACCTACATAAGTACACCTACAACTACAAAAGTTTAAGTTCTTGTCGGTCCTAATAATACAGGAATGCATTGTAGACTACCTACTTACACTTCCTGCCAGGGCTGCGGGAAAGTCCGAAAGGGATACCGGGGCCGGGGGCCCTTGGCAATAGGCAACTGAAGGAACACGGGTGGGTTTTAGTCAGTAAAAGGCTGACACGCCCTCCCGCTCCGCCCAGAGCGGGAGAAGTCAATGGATGATATAACAAACTCAAAAAAAAAAGAGACTACGTACACTTAGATTACTTATATTAAAATCTGTGATTGTAGATAAACATAATTTAATATGTTCTGTTAAGTATTTTTTATTTTTCTGGGGCCTTCTGCAGTTCGTCTGTAGCCTACCTACCTAACTTACCATAATACAGTGTGTAAATGTTAATAATACTACTATTTTAAAGTAAGTAAGTAGGTACCTACTTCATAGTTGTTTCATAATCTAAAAAAAGCCGGCCAAGTCAGAGTTGGGCTCTCACACGAAGGCTTCCGAACCGTATTAAGATCAAGCAAAAAACGCCGAAAACAACACTTTTCTTTCCCCTCCCTTTAAGGCTCCTACATACTGGCACGATTCGAGTCAAAAACTATCTGTAACTACCTTTTTAATAAACAATACCAAGGGGTTTATTTATAAACGTTGCTTAACTTAAAGTTAAGTAATAATTAGCGAATGTTGAACCATACATTTCTGACTCTTGACCGAACGTTAATAAATAAACCCCCTTATGTTTTAAGACGAGCGCTAATCCTGCCAACAAACCGTCACTCAGTTTGGCAGGTGTATAAACTGTGTACCTATATTGCACATCTATCCATCCATCCCTCCGTCGTCATCCATCTGTGTATGTGTGTGTTTGGTCCAAAATAAATGATTTATTTGTTTATTTAGTATTATTTCCTTTATTTCATTTTATCATTGTTATATAATTATTTCGTTAATTTATCTTGTATCTTATATACATTTGAAATATTTTTATAAGAACAAAAAAAATATATTTAAAAATATAAAAAATAGTAGCCCACCGGTATCGGGAACAGGGTCATATATTGATTATGTCCTTCATTTTTTTATTATTATTACTGTCGTGTCATCATCTCTCACAGCACTTCTGACCACACGCGACAGAGCTTCTTGACTGGCCAACTGTTCTTGACTGGCCAACTGTTCTTGGCTGGCAAACTGTTCCTGGCTCGCAGCTCTCCTAGCTACACGAGACAGACTCTCTTGGCTGGCCAACTGCTCTTGGCTGGCCAACTGTTCTTGGCTAGCTAACTGCTCCTGGCTCGCAGCACTCCTGGCAACACGCGACAGAGTCTCTTGACTGGCCAACTGTTCTTGGCTGGCTAACTGTTCCTGGCTCACAGCACTCCTGGCTACACGTGACAGAGTTTCTTGGCTGGTTAACTGTTCTTGGCTGGCTAACTGTTCCTGGCTCGCTGCATTTCTGGTTACACGCGATAGAGTCTCTTGGCTGGTCAACTGCTGCTGGCTGGTTCTACTCGGAGAATATTCGAACGTTGGATGACATGTTATCTCAGCAATAATCAACGCAGACACAACCGCTAATATAATTGTTAGTTTTAACATAATGAGTATTGTTTCGCGTAGGTACCTTGTTTTGAAATGAACACTCGATTTTGCGGCATTGAGTATTTATACCGGTGCATCAAGGAAAATGAGATAGGAGATTAGTTCTTTGGAGAAAGGGAAGAACCTGGCGGACTATCTTTTGACCCGACGTCTCGACCCTTTATTAGCTCGTATATAGCAATTGCTGGGTGATAAGTTGTTATAGACTATGGCAAGTCGAATAAGTAATTTTGTCTGTGCGTTATTAAATTTTTCTAGAACGTTTTATTGTCGTATTGAAAAAAATGTCAGCCACATGCATAGCGACCGCTGGGCAACAGTCTCCACACGGTGGGTGCCTCCGTGCCTGAGGATGGATAGCACCGCCGAGGCCGGCCCAGGAAGAGATGGCGGGACGATCTAGACGCGTACCACAAGGGTTGGATCGAGGTGGCCCTAGAAAAAAAAAATGAAAATATTGGTGTCGTGTTGTATTTAACTATTCAATGTTAGAAGACGACGAAAAGCTGAAAAGATATTTAGGTGTAAAAAAAAAAACCCACCGCTATTCGTCGACTATGTATAAAATGCTCTGGTATGATTATATAGTTATGGCATTTATAAATGCCATCAGATTTCTATAGAACAATAGAAATCAATCTTATTAGGTATTCATTAAAAGCAAGTGGACACACAAACAAAGCATAGTAGGCAATAATACGATAACAGAAGATAAATATGTAAACATTGTGCATATTTCATTATGCAGCGGTACTTTACCGGGCACACAAAAATTCCATTTCCATTACGTCAATATGGACTATATTTACAAACAATTTGCTAAAGGACCTTTGCTACCTTGAGGTGCGCGTGCGCAAAAATCTTCCATAGAGTACTGTACCCATTTTATAGGTAAGCATGCTGACAGAACAATCGCGATGAAAACCGATGCTATCTATAACGCCTACTGATAGTAACGGCAAACAAGTAAGGACCGCTCCGCAGTCGAATGAAATCTGATTATGCGTGGCAATAAAGCCCTTTGCGTGGTTTACTACCTTCTAAGGTATTATTTTTACCCTAAGTAACTGTTTAACTTACATCAATGTGGGTTCGCCATTGGATACCCGTCGTGCTAGAAGTGGGAAGAACGTCAATAATGGGGATGTAAATTAATCGCAACCTGTCACTTACCATCCTGGTGCATTGCCGCTGTTTCTTTGGATGCCCTATGCTCTGCGGCTGCAATTTTTGTTTTTTGCTTTTAAAACTTTACTCAAGCGAAATATTGACAAAGTATCGAAGTTAGCTGTAGCTGTATACCAAACTCAGAGACGAAATTATTGACTTAGGGCGGATTGTTCCATGTCCACTTTACGCACGCGTAAACGTCAAAAATCGCGTTAACTATCGTCAAATAAAAAAAAAGCGTTGTTTCACGAAATAATGGAATAACTTTGACACAACGCTTTGTATTTAACGAACGTTAAACATCTCACGTAATCGTCATTATTTGACGTACCTACGTATGTTACGGTAACCAACCGTTTGAAATAACCGGCCCTCAGGGCGGGTTGTTTCACGTCCACTTTACGCACTGGTAAACGTCAAAAATGGCGCTAACTATCGTCAAATAAAAAAAAGCGTTGTTTCACGAAATAATGGCCTTAACGTACGTTAAAAAATAACGATTACAGTAACCTGTGCCATACCCACTGGTTAACGTCATTTTACTGTCAAACATCTGCACATTTGCTTTTTACTGGCAGCCCGAATAACTTTGACAATCGGTTTTCTATGCAATGAAACAACGCATTGTATTTAACATCTCACGTAATCGTCATTATTTGACGTACGTATGTTACGTTAGCCAACCGTTTGAACCAACCGGCCCAAAGTGTCATCTGACAACTTTAAAAAAAATTGATTTGTTGTGTTGATTTTCGTTGCTGCTGCCAACGTTGTTTACTATTGAGTTTTAATAACAAGAATGTAATTTTCCTGTTTATAAATGTAGAGCAAAGGTCACAGACATGATATCTTTACCTACGCAGTTAACTAAAGCAATTCTTTAAAACCAATTAAGAATAAAGATCCAATTCTAAGAAGATCTGACGGTAAAGGAAAACATCTAATTAGAGATTGGTTTGTAGTTAAGAACTAATTAAGTTCTCAGGATCATGTCATGTAAAGCAAGATGCATTTTTATAAAATAATAATCTAAACTTTTTATAAAGAGATTAAATTGCTCGTTTGTTAGTAACAGGTAGGTAGGTAATCTCTGGCAGTAGCAACTAGCAACTGATCCGATTACAGTAGTACATTACTGCCGCGGCCTGCAAAAGGAACATTGATGGACGATCTTGAAAATACGTGAGTCCATCAATGCCTGGTTACGGCCAAGGCTTGTGGTATACTTAGTACTTTTCTCAAATAATGTACAGAAATTCAAACTACATTGCAGTTTGAATTTCCGTTTAATTATAAGTTCTAGAATCAACTACAAACAACGGTAGGTACCTAAGTTTTCACGCGCCAATAGGTTCCCTTTTTTACTTTAAACAGCTCTATTTGCAAGCCAAATTGAAATTTCAACAACGTGAAACGTCTTTGATTTAGGTACCTACCTACCTCTTTGGTTGCCGTTAGTCAAAGTAAAAGGTTTGTTTCATTTTAAATTACAAGATAGTTAGTTATTCGGTTAGCGGCCGAATAAATGACTATAGTGTAATTAAAAATATGGATTTTCATACAAACATTGCCGGCCGGGCACTCGCATGTATTTGACCAGTACCTAGATACACAGCATTTTTTATTTATCTTGAAGAAGGTTGTCAAAATAATGAATCTAATTTCCAAGCACGTTTGAGAAAAAAATATTTCTAGGTAGGTAGGTACCATAGGAAATGTTTTACTTAGGTATGTTGTTTAAACAAGAAACTTCACGCGGGCGAAAGCATGGGGAGAAGCTAGTAATTTTATAGTGATTTCAATAGTACTCAAGTTAATGTACCTATCGGATATTTACAAATACAAACCAACTGCGAATGCTAAGAAATATTGAGATTAAAATACAAAGCTTGGGAATCCGATCCGACTCCTCTGACTCGATGCTACTTGAGTTGGTGTGACTGAAGATGACTCTCAAGGACAGTCCTTCGTAACCACTCCACGAACGAACAGTATCAAGACTTTCTTTTGTCGCGGTTTACTACGTGTATCAGTTTTATTTACCCATCGGAATATTTTTCTAAGTTATGACTTACGTATGCAGTGGAAATATCCAGAAAATTGCTAATATTTGTGAAATATGTAGCAAAAATTTAAAAATAAGTACTTTTAGGTAAAAGGTTGTATTTTTGTTTTGTTTTTTTTTTGTAATAAATATTGCAAAAGAAAGTCAAAAAGAAGACCCTATCTACCTTACCTACATTGAAAAACATACAAAGTGTTAGTTAGGAATTAAAACTAATCATATCCGCTTCAAGCGATCTCAAAACACAGAACAATACTCAAGAGTCTCAAATCCTCCGAGTTACTTAAGGGGGATGCGCTAGGGTGGCCCGTGAAATTCAAATTTTCTTACGTTTTTTGCAATTTGCAGGTCAGTATCAGGTTGTATGTTGATCTAAATATTATTAGCGCTCGTAACAAATATGGATTAACAGAATTATAAACATAAGAATCAGCAATACAACTCTCTAAGTTCATGAAAGTGCCAAATGTCATGATTTCATGAAATAGTCATTCAATACACTTACACACTCAAGTGTATTGAATGACTATTTCATGAAATCATTGAGAATTGGCTCACAACAGTCCTGGCCATACGCGAAAGTCTCTTGTCTGTAGCTTACTGTTCTTGGCTCGCAGCACTCCTGGCCGCACACGACAAAATCTTTTGGCTGGCCAACTGTTGTTGCCTCGCAGCGCTTAACTTACGATTTCCATCACGTTACTGGGTCGCAAATAATTTCCTTATAGTACTGTCTTAAATGCGGTAGGAGCCATCCACGAAGATCAGATGCGTCCAACTCCGCGATTACTGTACTGTAAGCTGTACTTTAGTACGGAAAAAATTGGTATATATTCGTGCTGGAAGAACGTCAATAAATGATCCAACGGCTGGGGATGTTTAATCTCAACCTGTCGCTTACCACCCTATTGCACTGCCACGGTTTGGGTGTCCCTTGCTCTGCGGCTGCAATCGATACCATTTTTTTTTAATACGTTACATATAATTCGACATTTTGACAAAGGATAAAAGATAAGTACTTACTGTTTTTTCCCCCGCTGCTGATACTCCTAAATCTACACTTATCCAAACTCAGAGACAAAATTATTAAATTAAAGTGTCATCTGTCAACTGTCAAAAACATTGATTGATTTGTTGTGTTGATTTTCAGGTTGCTGGTTGAAAAAACGCTAAATACAAATAGAAATGTGCAAAAACTAAACACAAATGAAACGAAAACCTTCCTAGTATTATAATTTAAATTCGTTTATAATCATGGGGGACGGACCAAACTCTTTGGGTAAGTATTATTTTAACAATGTCCTAATCGTTTAATACTTGGGTGTGGATGCGACCAGCTACAAATTAAGAATGTTTACAGAAGACCATGAAATGCTTAAAGCGCTGTACGACTTTGAGGCAACGTTGGCCAAAACCCTCAGCTTCACGGAAGGCGAGTTTTTCTTCCTACAACAAAGTAACGCCAAACAGCGGAACTGGTGGCATGTCGTTAATAGAAAAGGTCAAGTCGGATTCGTGCCCTCGAATTACGTTGCCGGAGTCAAGGTAACAGGCTAAATTCATTACCATAATTAACATAATTAACATACTTTACATTTCAGTTACTAAAGTCAGTGTTTTGTTCATATTTGTAACAGGTTGAGCCTGAGTTTTATCTTGCCTTCCTGAATGATTGCATGAAAAGTATAAGTGAGAGTGGTGCAATGTCGCAGAAGCAAGATTTACTGGCCAAATTAAGTGAGAAGAAGAAACAAATTCAGATAAGTTTAAAGCCTCATGGGAAGAAGGCACCAGCTCCGAAACCCCCACCACGGCTGGATGACTGCACTCCACCTAATGGTGTGTCACCATGTTTTGATTTGCGACCTATAATTTCACAGCAGCACATCTGTGAAGAGAGAGAATCTTCCCCATCACCTACTAAGCCTAATAATAATGTGCCTCAAGGTAAACATCTGAAAACAAATTAAGTGCATGAAACAAATTGTATGCATAAATCATGTTTTTTTTAAAGCATTCTAAATAATGTTTCATGGTATGTTCTGCTGTTTATGGCTGATTTAGAGGCTTAGTTTTCTGTGTCAGTTTACTGCTGGTGGAAGTTTCTGTTTGAATATACTAAATTCATCTAGGTAGGTAAATAGCAATAGGGATGATGCCGGGGTAAAAATAAAAAAAATCTATATATGTTTAGATTTAAAAAAATTTAGACAGATATTTTTTGCTTTATCATGCATATTATTAAAAAATGGAGTGGGGTCTCCCTGTGTCATAATTAAGCATAAAATGTACAAAGGCGTGCTGTCATGCCACATTTTAACTCAATCTAAACATTAAAAAAGAAAAAAATACATGTCCAATATTTTTTAATAATCCACATGGAGGACAAAAAAAATTGTCTTCATCCCTCTTGTTTATTTCCAGTTAAAACAGAGGATGAAGAAGTCAAAAAGAAACCAACTGTTGGCAAGACTTCATCCAACCAAGTGTCTTCAGATACGGATAACCAGGACGACAGCCAGGATAGCAGTGAGAGCATCAAACCAAATGCCATTTATGAAATAGTGCAGGCAGTGCGGAAAGAAACACAGCTCAGCCATGACATGTCCAAAGTAGCTGTAGAAACTGTTCTAATTTCACTGAGAGTAAGTATTAAAGTTATGTTTTTTAATAATCATAATAACTTAATAAGAACCGGCCCAGTGCGTGTCGGACCACACACAATGAACGGTACCCTAGTTGGGATGAAATTATCTCAAAAACAAACTTAAAATCAGTGCTTATATGGCTGTATTTATTTATTTATTTGGATCTCGATCTCCAACAGTCACTACACAATTTCATGCAAGTTGTCACAACAGGGACAAATACTAGTGTCCGTGTAATAATAATTGGGATTATTATAGATCACATCATGCTCTTATAATCTAGGTAGATACAGTTAGTTTGACAAAGCGTGGATTGAATTAGAATCTTGATTATTTTCGAGCTTGATATCTCCACACGTTCCTGAGAAAAAAGTCTTGACAAACTGACAGCAACACCAAAGTTATCCTATAAGGGTCCAGTTTTTTTCTTTTGAGGTACGGAACCCTAAAAACTCTGTCTGATACATAAAACTATTTCCAAAAAAGACATACGTGGTTTTTTAACCCTACTGTTGATATAGAAAAATTCTAAGGCATAAAGTTAAATTATTACTTACTTACATACATAAACTCATGCTTTTTTAGGCAGAAACTACAGAATACTACCTGCTACGATCCCTATATACTCCTTTTATTATCTTATTTATCTACACTAATATTATAAAGAGGAAAGATTTGTATTTTTGTGTGTATGTTTGTAATGAATAAACTCAAAAACTACTGCGCCGATTTCAAAAATTCTTTCACCATTAGAAAGCTACATTCACCCTGAGTAACATAAGCTATAATTTATAAAGATTACACGCGGGCGGAGCCGCTGGCGGCCGCTAGTTCTCAACATTTGTTTTTCAGCACAAATTTTCAATTTTTTTTCAAAAATTTCAGGAGTTCCTACCAGGTGGGGCAGCACGTTCGATCATCGACGCACTTCTCCGCGAGGCAAACAGTAACATAACATGCCCTAAGAACGCCATTGACGCAGCCCCAGACGCGTTGCGTATGATGACGGCGCTGAACGCGTTGTCAAAGGCAGCCAACGACGCACAGCAGAGAGGCTGGGCGTTACATGATGATGCGCACGATATACAGACGCAGTTGCTTGAACTGATCTCTGTTATGGTATGATACACACCATATCATCATAATTATCTTGCTCTTATCTTATCCTTGGGGTCGGCACAACATAATCGTTTTTTCCATGTTTCTTTATTAGTCGTCATCTCGGTAGTCACCTCCTTTCTAGTCAGTCCATTCATTGTTTCTTTGGTCTTCCCCTACTCATAGCCATCTACATTCATACTCAAAACTTTTTCACACGACATTTTCGTCATTCGGCCTGACAATTGACAGTAATTCAAATTACTAGCAAAAAAAAACTCACAAAATTTGTGTAGGTACTATGTATAAAATGTTTTCAAAATAAAACTTCCTTTACTTATTGAAGCTTTAGCACTTCAAAAAGTTTTTTTTAAATTAAACAGTTAAACACTTTAAAGAATGTCTCAAAGTTATAGTTTGATATTTGGATAAGTGTTAAACTGTTTTCTTTTGTGTTCACATGAGAGTGATCAAATAAACTGTAAACGTTTGAAATATCCTATGAAATTTCACTATCTTTCAGGTTCTCAGGTTGTAAACAATAATAAGGTATACAATTTTATTATTTTATAGTCGAATGCTGACGTGAACATCTCCCAGCATGTGCTGAGCAGCCACAAGTACGCGTATGTGACTACACTAGTGCAGTACTACCAGATGGAAACCAGGTGGCCCTTGCGACAACTACTGCTGCAGGTAATATTTTTAATACGCTTAAGCCTCCGCTTATCCGTCCGTCTGTCTGTCAGCGAGTTGTATCTCATGAACCATTATAGGTAGACTGTCGACATTTTCAGAGATGATGTCTTTCTATTGCCACTATAACAACAAATAATAAAAATTAAATAAAGTTCATAATTTAAAGGGGTAAAAGGGGCTAGAAACGTGTTTTAATCGGCGTTTTTTTGCTTGATCTTAATACGAAACCCTTCGTGTGTGAATCCGACTCGCACTTGACAGGTTTTTTTAACAAATAGAATGCTCATTTAACTAAACAGTTACCAATAGATTATCCTAGCAGGTTTGTAATGCTCACAATGTGACCTTCGCTACAACATAGCTCATTACATCGTTTATTTTAATTCATTTGATGCTACGTTTCCAACAATTTCGCAAGTATTATGTCAGTTGCTCATTGGACATGAATTTGTATGGCACATAAACAGTGGCCGTAAGAATTCATTGTGTATAATGTTTACGATGACAGTCTTCCGGTGACGTTGCGTATATCACGTATTTAATATCCCACCAAGTTGTGATTGATTTCGGACGTCGGAAGTATACTCACAACAAACTTGTGCCTAATGTGCTTGTTCCGTGCCCGGGATCGTTCGTGCGTGTAAGTACGTACAAGTCCCAGTTCCCATCGTAAATAATGACCCCTATTACTTATTTTGAAAACGACGAACTTCCATGGAAACTTTCATCCCCTGTCATGTGCTAATTTTCGTTAAAAATGGAATTCTTGTGCAAAATTTTATGTTTCTAGCAAAATTTCATTTTTCTAGTAAAATTTCATCTTTTTTAGCCTGTGCGTTGTGTCTCAGTGAATTAATGAATGAATTTAAGATTTATATTACTAAAAACACGAACAATGTACATGCAGGCTGCCTTTCGCCTTAAAATGACTCTTCTTCTTCTTCGTTTCGTGTGGTTAGTGTCTAACCTGGTGTCAGAGTTTTAAAGCAGCCCAACGGCTTCACATGCCGTCGAGAAAAATCTCTCTGGCCTTCCGGTTTCCTGATGACGTTTTCCTCAAAATGACTCAGAGTGATGTAAAAATCAAAATAATACAGTGTCGCGCCATCGACACTTCGAAGAAGAGAATGTAATGTATATTTATTTCAGGCGTTCGGCGTTATGTGCGGCTTGGAGCGCACGGCACTAGCGACGCTTGCCCTGTCTGCCCTCCCCGCGGAGATAGCGCGCGACATGCGCGACAATCCGCGCGCCGTCAGTCGACTGTCGCACTCTGCGCTACTGTTGTCTATGGTACTATCCATGGGGGACAAACTGCCCATCACTCACTTTGGTTTGTATTCAAGTCTATATTTATTTTAAGTTCCCACATGCTCAGCAGTGCCAGGCCCACTGCTGGGTATGTGGGCCTGGGCTCGATTCCCGGGTAAGACAAAGTAATATTAGGTTATTCTTTGTTTTGGATTTGTGTCATGGCAGTAGGCTCGCCACCTTTTTCATGAGCCTTAACGATACGTGGCGAAATGTGGGTACTATAGGTACACCTCTCCCAAAAGAAATACTTTTCGTTGTAAAAGGATCACTTGAGAATGGCTGGACCAATTTGACTATTTATCGACCGGCCGGTAGACAAATAATGGTTGGTACAAATAGATATAATATACAGGATGTAAGGGTAAACACTCTTGTCATTCAAACCATGGGTAGTTGACTTAAATATAAAAATAAATGACCGAACACAACAAAAAAAAACGTTATTTTCATTAAAAGATTTTAAAAAGTTTCTATCTGATACCGTGCTTGCTAGCGAAACAGCTGACTGACTAAGCGAGGGATCGCGCTCGCTGCCGGTCAGGTCACATCCCGTACCCCCCGCCCGTGTTGAGACGCAAGTTCGTTGCCCTATGTGCTAGGCCAACGAACTTGCGTCTCTTGTGGTAAAATTTAGATCTAAATTTTTTTTTATAAAAGTTGTTATTTTCCATTGATTTTACGTTCTATAAATGAAATCAAACCACTGGTTGCAAGGATAACGGTGTTTACCCTAACACCCTGTATAGATAGAACCTATTTCCAGTGTCAGAATCCTGGTCCCAATTTTCTAATACGTTGTCCCACGGAGCAAGTACAAATACTATGTATTTGCTCCGTGCGTTGACATACAAATATGCATAGTGTATTTCTTAAACAAAAACTTATATAAATCTTTAATTCCGTTTTGCAGAACAACTTGGCGTCGACTTCGCAGTGTTTCTACTAGACCTGATAGAGAACCCTCCGGAAACAGACGTGGATGAACAGATACCGGACCTGTTCCTGACTCTAGTACTCGCATACAACCTGCAGTTCGAAGACTCTTTTGATAACCTACTGCTGAACGCGTTGGAGACCAGAGATAATGCCAAGACGTTTTGTGAGAAATCCCTTTATCTTCTCAATCGTGAAGGTAATATTGACATTGTTATGTGATTTGTTCTCGTTCTTGTATTTATAAGAAAAACGCACGCCAAACACTTCTTCCTTCTTTTCGATTGTTTTATCATCAAAGTCACAGATATTTTGGACGGTGTGTGAAAAAAATGCTGTCGTTAATTCTCAAAATATTTTGTTTTCTATCTAATATGGTCGTCAGACACGCCGTGTAAACCCGCGTGTGTGAAGTAAGCATTGTTCTAAAATTCCTAAAGACAATTTAAATAATTTACAGAGGACCCGGTCCACATCTTCGACCACGAGCCTGCGCCGGCGCACGCGGTACTAAAGCTAGAGATAGACGTGTTTAGTCGCAAGAAGACGGCCGAGCACTTCTACACTAACGACGTCAAGGTCGCCATTGATATCATCGTGAGGCAGCTGGCTGATCTGTCACCTGGGGACGCGGTAACTAACATACATTGCTGCAAGGAACTTTTGCTGCTCGAATGACGTTGACATTTGTGAAAACTATTGGAAAAATAAGATGGCGGTGTTAGTTCAGATTTTGGCCACCGAAAGATCCTTGTACAGCTATATACATGAACATTTACATTCCATGGCCACTGACTCAACTATCTACTTTAGCGTTAAGTATTTTTGAGTTTCTCTTATTGGATAAAAAAAGGTTCAAAATAATTTTTTTCTTTATCAAACTTCCAAAATACATTTTGGTTACAATGGCATTTGAACTTTGTCATATTTGACATTGACATCATCGTGAAGCAGCTGGCTGTTCTGTGACCTGAGGACGCGGTATAGCTATAATTATATGAGTTTAACTGTCACTAACAAGACACAATAGAATTTTTATTGTTTTTACTCCGACTTTTAAAGGCAAATCGACAGTTCAGCGGATGCCACTTACTCAACGATTTACTCTAGCGTTATATATTCTAACTTTAGTTTTGAGTGATCATTATTGGGAAAAAAAAGGTTAAAAATAAATTTTGTTAAGTTGGAATTTGAACTTTGTTCGTAAGACATTGAGTTTATTTTTGCAAAACTTATACAATAAATATTATGTTTCCACAGCGGCGTCTGCAATACCTGCGGATCCTCCAAGGCATAATCCGCAACACAGACTACGGCGCCCACGTTCACCGGCGCGACGACCTGCTCCGATGCTTTGCGCGTATCTTCTGCGAGGAGGGAGAGTGCAGCCGTGAGGACCAGAACCTCGTGCGCGCCGTCTCCAACGAGTTTCCCCAATACTTCAAACCTTAAGACCTGAAGGTAACACCTGGCTTGGATGGTTACAGGTTGTCAGATCCTAAGAGAAAATATTCCAGAAGTCGATGGTTCTAGAAATTCGTGCTTCAGTTATTTTGTAACCTCTTTTTCAAGTGAACTTATTCTTTGGATTTGTCTATGATCAATTTTGGAACAAAATAGAACAAAAGAGGTTGTTCTAGTTTTAAAATTCGAATCAGAGGTCTGGCAGCCTTATGTAAGATAGTCTCGTGTTCAGATGTGAACTACCTTTTGGGAGACGCTTAGATTGGCTGTGTTACTTGGTATAGAAGGTTCGTCGTATTACTGTTACGATATACAGTATGGAACTTATTGATTATTACAGTGCTGGTCGTGCTTTCCATTATTATTGGCGTTATTACGTAAAGGGTTCTATGCACTTGAGCGAAAAATGACAGCGAAATATGGCTGTCTTTTATTATCTTCATGTTACTTTAGGCTCTTGAATAACGACCTCTGCCTAAAAAATAAAATTCCTAATACAGTGTTATGTTCTAGGTGTATTAAACCCTTTTAAACAAAAGAGATTTAAAAGTATTCTTTGTATATTGATATTTAAATGTGGAAAAGTACTTTCGCGAAAAAAAAACAGTTTAACGATGTCGTGTGGAATGTAAAAGATTCAAATCAAATGTAAAAATGTTCATGTGAATGTTACTTAGAAATCACTAAGTGAATTTTAACTTGCTTTGCAAATGTTTTAGTCCTCCTTGTTATCTTGTAGATTTTAAAATGTTGCACAATTAGAATATGTTTTGCATGGCAGTTATATTTGCACATAACGAAACAATGCAATAGATAATAGAAAATATTTAAAAAAATCTTTATATGTATTCATAAACTTGTTGGATATTAATTGTCAAAGTAATTTAAATTTTCAAGTAATTTAAATTTCTAAGATTTTTGTCTTAGATTAGGACAAAATCACTTTAATTAAAATATTATACTTCACCTCATATTAACATAAACAGTATTTACACTGCCTTTATGCGTTATTTTGTCTACTATTTAACGTGTCATTACGTTACACAGTATTTATCTTAGGATGTAAGCAATTTATTTTAATACTCAAAATATACTCGGTGAGATTTTGAACTTGCAGCTCTGGCCTTATAAGGAAAAAATATTTAAAAAGTATGAAAGCAGTAAATCTTAATTCACTATTTACTCAATTAAATAAAAAAAATAAACAAATACTATTAATATTTTCTTGTAAGAAGTTATGAAAAACAAACAGAGGTATTGTTTAAATTAAATGCAAGGTTATAATTTCAAGTATGACGTAGTATTGCCATTTATCACCAAAGATAATTGAATTCCTAGTACATTACGCTCATTTAACAGTCAATTAAAAATGCTTTAAAGTATGTCCGATCCAAAAGTATGTATGTATTTATTTTTACATTCCGCTACTTGAAGCATTCGTGAGCAATTTATCGGCCTACTGTGTGTGAAAATTTCAATGGATACTTGATTTATTAATTCCTATTTATAATATTATTATTGTGTTGTGTTTGTCACTAGATGCCAGATGATATTATTAATATGTATTTAATTGATTGTGCCAAGGCTTTTGCGATGTCTCTTCTGTGACACTCTGAATGAGAAGTGCATTTCCATGTATTTAAAGTAAGTATTAAAAACAAATGTTACGTTTATGCCATGAACCATTCTTATTTTAATTTATATAATAATGTATTATTTTATGTGATAAATATTTTTTTATATAAGTATTAATGTTTAGTGATTAATATTTAATATTATAAAATATATTTTTACCATAACAACATTTAACTGGCACAATTATCCTTTGAGTAGCACAACATATTTTTTCAATAAAAATCAAAAAGGCTTTGATACAATAATCATTATAGCTTGTCACCGACTCATTCAGATCAGGCCTAAATGTAACATTAGAAACCTACTTACATTACATGCGTTCGTACTTATAAAAAAGAGCAATATTTTTCTAGTCAACAATCGTGAATAATAAAAAATATATTAAATTAAATGTACTGGTAAATAAGATGTTGATTATAACGTAGAGGTTGATTTCAGAATATTCACTTAACTCCCAATCCGATAGATATTTTTGGGCTATATATTCTAATAATATGAAAATAACAAATCCGTACATTATAAGACAGCCAGAACTAATTTCTAACTAGAATATAAATGTTTTCAAACTGCATGTCACACTTCTTGTACGAATAGTATTAAGGTGTGACCAGGTTTCGAAAACAAAAATTACTGTTTTATCTTGATATTCACCAACGAATTAAGAAGGTACAGAAGTAAAAAATAACGGGCGTCACAGTCACAACCAACAACAGTACTTAGTATTCGGAGTACAAAATAATACATACCATGTTCTGCCGTCTTTATATGTCTATTATTATAAAGTTATGACTATATTCCTTCTCCTTGTTAAATGAGTTTCAACGTTGACCAACATTTCAGGGTGTCCGTACTAAAAACTATTACAAATAATATTATGTAGAACGTATTATAATATAAGTGCATTATAAATTGACATTATAATTATTAATTTAATAATCTATTGTAATTTATCGAAAATAGATTACTTTTGTCATTAAAAATTAATTGGAAATGTTAAAAAATGTTAATTATATAAGATTTACCGTATTATCTATTTCTATGGGAAGTTATTAAATAAACTTTAAACTATATTATGATGTTGGCCTAAATTAAATTTTGTATCTTATTTATGAGCTTATCGTCGTTTCGGTTGAAAAATGCTCAAATCGAAGCCAAATTTTATTAGATTCTGATTATTATTCGTGCTAATCTTATGTAAATCGATGATGTCATAACATCTGTGCATATTATTTTTATGGTATTATTTTAATATAAAAGGTAGATTTTGCACATTCCTCAATATTCATCTCGTAGCTAAGTATTTTTCAATTATTTATAATCTGACACGATCTCTAAACCTAATGCATTATGGTAAAAACTTACCATGAAACGCCATTGATATACTAATAGTAAGTAACTAAAATGCGACATCCCATAACAATAATATGTGCAGGCCTTTCTATTGAATGTTCTACTGATTATTATCATTAAATTTTTAAATGTCACCAAAAATACTTAAATAATTCTTCAACATTGGTGGTGTGTGTTACATGATCAAAAAACTCATGGCAGCTAAACCGCTTCTTTTATTTGATTGTGTAACATTTTCTGGTCAGTTTGAAAAATGAAATGTCATGATGTTGTCTCATTAGCTTTTTTGCGCAAATTAATTATCTATAATAAGTATTTATTCTTATTGATCGCTCTTTATAATTAATATTTAGAAGGAAGGTTGTCAATATACATAAATAAATGATGTTCAATCGTCTTTGATGTTTATTCTTTAGACAGCGATGTCAGATTAAAATATTATTATCCTCTATATTTATGGTTAAGATGAAAAAAACAATAGATAATCCGTTACAGTTTGAAAAAAAAAATTAAAAAACATAAACACAAGGTTCAGGTTGTCCAAGCCGAGCTTCTCAGATACGAATAATTTTATAATACTTCCCTCTTCCCTAGTACGGAGTTCGTGGATAAATAATAACAGCCGTAGGCATCGATCGAAGTGTATTATCCCGGCCTGGTTGAGCCCGGCTGTCATTTGTAGATCTTTGACAGTCTTGTCGTCGGTCTTATCAATAGGTATCGTCTATCCCAGTAACTGTGTTGTGGAGGTCAGATAGGCAGTCGCTCCATGTAAAATACTGGTATTCAGCTGCATCCGATTGGACTAGAAGGAAGCCGACTCCAACATAGTTGGGAAAAGGCTAGGCAGATGATGACCTCTTCCCTAGTTACCTATTACTAACATTGAGACTCAAACTCAAACACCCGGTTTCTGAATTGAGAATTCGAATATGATTCCTTCAAGGTAGCCTGCGAAATTCAAAAAAAACTTTGCAAAACGGAATCAACTTAGGGCGAATTAGCCAAAGCCAGATATCTTTTATCCGGGAAATAAAATTGACGTCTGACAGTTTTTTGTATAGAAAATCTGTCATAAATTTAATATTTATTCGCTGGATTAGACCTACTAGGGATAAGAGTTTGGTCGAATTCGCCCTTAAGTAGGTAATGCCAAAGAAGAGTTTGACAAGTTCTCAATTCGGGTGACAAGGAAGTAGCGATGGGTCGTTGAAGGTTTTTCCGTTAACGAAACGGCAACGATGATTTACGTTCGTCAACGAGTTAACGTGCACTAATGTCAACTTACGAGTAAACCGTTAATTCATTCAACGGGTTTTATTCAACGCCGCGACGTTCAACGAGTTGAACTAGTCTCTGAGCTACATCTACTGACCTGATATAATGCTAATTTTGAAACATTTTGATTCAATTACGAAACGTTTCATTGATGGTTCTACTTAGTTGACCTTCCCTTCATACTTTTTCTTCAGGCTTAGGACTGACTGAATACAATTCGGAATAAAACCTAAATTGGACCGTCGCAATGTATGATGTCATTTTCAATGGAAGTTTTTTAATTTCCCCAGTTCGTTACGTTTGCGTTCTCGAGTTTAGTTGAATAATAAACGAGTCAAATTCGTAAACGACTTTGACGTATTCAACTAGTTGATTCAGGAACAGTTAACGTTAATACGTTGACAGGAGATCAACGGTTGATTCAACTAGTTCGTTGATTCAACGCTCATCGCTAAAGGAAGCCATGGAAGGATTAGGGATGAACAAATGAAACAACTCATAATTATTACAAGTATTTAATGTACCTTATGAATGCCGTATAAATATTTCAAAATGTAAAACAGTGATAAAATTCATATTTCAACCAATATAACTGTAATCAACGTAACTAAGTATGCGAAATTATATTTCAATATTCAAAATAATTACAATTGAAATAGTACGTATGAAACTTATCTACCATTCGCAACATATGAATACAACTGGAAATTGTTTATTGTTACAATATCCTTAACTATAACATTAATAAGCAGGTACCATATTTAAATCTCTTAGTGCATTTTCAAATAAAAGGAAGCGCCGGACTTCATAGTGTTCAATGTAAAATAGGTAATAAACTATGTCACTAATAGAACTGTAACAAAATCTGCCTCAACTGTACAATTGGGGATCATAATAATAATATAAAAACTTGGCCCCAGCATTTGAAAGGGATCCACAAAAACTAGAATTATTTTAATTTGTAAATATCATTTGCAAAAATTATAGCAAATCCTGTAATTTAATACAAAAGGACCTACTTATGAATGCAGTCTTAGTACTGTTGTATATCCATCAAAGAATGTTAAAGACATCGAATGCTTACATGGAATGCAATTTTATAAAATTGAATCCTTATATTATATTTTTATTATATAATTTAAAAAGAAATGAACGCGTCGGTACCCCTCGTATAAAATTAACACGTTGAGCATTACCCTACAATTATTGATAAACATGCTACTTGTAATACGCATTAATAATTGATTATAACAAATATATGACCACTTGACTTTACACCGAATTTGGCAACTTGGATGAACACTTGTCTTATACAAATTATCTATAATTATACATGTTAATGTTTACGGTGTCCAGCTTTTTAATTTGAAAATCTGTAGTTTTTATTAGAAATTGTATCTTTTATTTATAAATATTTATAAAAGAGAAAGATGTTTTCGAAATTCTAATAAAAACTCCAAAAATGCGGTAAGCTCCAATCAAGTTATATTTAATATTCGTTTTCAGTTTAAATTTTTTGATATATGTACGTATGTTTTACTGATTGTTATAAATATTTTAATGGTATTTTTGCTACTACTCCATCACATTCTACAACTATCGAACACTCGCACATTACATTAAATTAGATTAAAATTTATATACAAGTTAAATCTAATATATCTTAACTAATCAACCCTACGAAGGTTAGTTTGATACCAACAAAAATGTATCATGTGTATGGCCTCTGACTTTTTCATTTAAAACAATAGATTTTTATGGGTATTTTATTTTTGGTACTGATTATGTTTAGACAATCCGTTACATACTTGGTTTCGTTCCATACTTAGCTTACACTGCAAGTACTGTCCTAACGCTAGTCGCTAATAATTATAATTTCACCACAGAACAGCGAGTACAAAGTTGGAAAAAAACGAACCTATTGCCGGCTCATTCGATACATTTCATCATCGTAGCAGAATACAAAATCCTTCACATCCATTGCACTAATTTTATATTATTAACATTCGTTTACGGCTTCCATTATTAGCGTATAATAGCTAGGTACTTATACAATGTTGTTTACATTAGCAAAGAAATGAAATAAACACTACACTTCCAATATCAGTCGAATTAATTTTGACTAAGACGGAATCAACTCACCCATATTTTTCATCTAAAGATTTAAAAATGGAACAACGCACAACCCCAAGAACAATCATAAATAATGTCACCACAATAGAATTTGTAAACCTAAAGTTAACAAATTGAGCTAAATAATTATATTCTTTAATTGAATTAGTCGAATATAAACTTCACAAAACACAATAAGACCATGTTTCAGAATAAATAGATATTTGTCTTTTATTGCGCAAAATTATCTATACTTAAGGAAATTGGAAGAATTATTTTATTATTCGATTTTATGCTTAAGTTATACTACTAGTCCATAGTCATGGTGTTCTTTCGCGTCGAGCATAAAAACGAACTTACAAACTGTTTAAAAATGGTAGAAAATGGTTTGGTGACAAATCGCTGCATCAATCTCAATCCACAAAGATACTATAGCTTCTAATATTTTTATTTTCCCTTCACAACAGGTAATTTTCTCGAAACTAGATTTTCGTTTTCATTGAGTTACGCATTAATGTCGCTATACCCGTCGAAGTTAATTGATGTGTCGAATCTTTACAGAAAGGACCCTGAAAATATTTGCTGACCGTAAAAAATTGACGAGTGTGGTGAATTTCAATAGTTTTGCTGTTGTTCTTTCACAATACTGCATGTCTTACGAACTGGAGGCCTGTCCGACGGTCGAGCGTGGAAAGAATAATTTAATTTGCAGCCGCATTGCTAAATTATAATGTGAATGTTATTGCTTTATCGATATACAATTGTGGCAAATCTTAATATTGTTATTATTGCTTATTTCTCTTTGCTTTTGTCGGACAGTCCTCATCAGTGACAACAACAACAAGACACGAATTCCGCATGAAATACTTGGGTCACTCATATGTCAGGCGGCCTGAATTCCTCTTACGCTGAAGTCGGTCGCGTACAGTCGGTCGTATACGCGTAGCAACGTAGTACACGCCGCGGATGTCAGCGTCGCAGTATGGTGCTATATAAAACACAATGTATATACCTACGCACGCGACCGACACAGCGTAAGAGGAATTCAGGCCTTAGGGACGTACCGAATTGATCTCAAATATTTGACAGTTCATGACAAAACATCGGTCTAGTTGTTGTTATCGCTGTCACACACACTCATCAATTTAAGAATTTGTCACCAAACTGTTGTGGATTACGTCTACATCTGCTCCTGGTGCTTAGCTGGGGTGCTGCGCGGCCACCTTGCGCAGGCGGTACCCGCCGGTGCCGCGCACGGTGTACAGCACCAGGATGGCCACCGCCACCACCGACATCCCGATAGCGTTGATCACGATGGCCTCGTTGTTCAGCGTCGCGTATACCTCGCTCCTGTACACCGCATGCCCCGGGTTAGTTGGTTGGAAATGTACACGGATACAGAATTGTTAGGACTTGCCTGATTCCTGCAGCCTTTACCGGCTGTTTATACGCCCTTATCGAAACTTAGAGTATCTTTAATGGTTCAAGAGTGAAATTAAAATAACTCCAGAAAAAGAAACGTGTTAGATATTTAAAAAAAGTTGGGATTATCATCAGTTATCGTACTTTAGGAACCAGTTAATAGGAAGATAGATTTTATTCGAGGATGGCACTCTTGCGCTCTAAACAGGAGTTAAAAATAGTAAGAGTTCCAGCGCTAAATAATTCACTCGAATTAGGTAGGTACCTATTATACAAAATCGCCAATTTATAGATCATACCGTGGGGGTTGATGATAGTTTTCTCCATAAACCACAAAGTGCAACTTACCTCATCGTTGATATGATGGAGTTAAAAGGCATGATTCGCTACGGGAACTAGTAGGTGAGTGTTAAATATATTTTTGTTCGGTTAGTGGATTAATTTGATCATATCTAACAAATCAAGATCCGTACCTATTTAAAACATATAAGTGCCGGAAATCAGGAAAATGAATATTCAGAAATATAAATAATGTACTTCATAAACAAAAGAGAGAGGGTTTATAACATAACCAATAAGTATCTACTTCCCGTTAGTAGAATAAAGCATAGATAGATAGTGGGTAACGCCTTTTGCAATTCAATTTAAACAGATATTGAATAATAAGTTTTATGTAACATTTACCACATAAATGTTACATAAAATGAAAGTGCAAGTAAAGCGGAATAATGGTGCAAAACCACAAGCATAAACATAGATGCAGTCACTCCAACAAGCATACCAAGCGAAATGCTTACATAACATAAAATACCTGTTTATTAATGTTTACTGTTTTAGTCATGTTTTTTTTTCCGAATTTTTCCGACTTGTTTCGAATTCGAATGGAGGGCTTAAGGCTCCCGCAGATAGGCGCTTGGCAACAGCGCGACGCGACTCTAGTAGAACAATTTCTATGAAAACTATGGAAATTTTTCTACCAGAATCGCGTCTGCGGAAGCCTTAAGTTAAAGCTCCGTTCGAGTTCGTAGTTAATCGGTGAAACCCGAAATAACCGCAAATGTTAATAAACATAAGTACGAAAAGTAAGTAAGTAAAGTATATAATAAAATGAAAAGTCCATGAATAACTTACATTTATTTTAATGCAACAAAAATACAGTGTTGTTTCTTAAATTATAGAGTCATTTATTTCCTATTTCATAGTAATTCTACATTTGCTAAAATTACCTAATGCCTAAGTTATTTTGATCTGATACAGATCAAAGCTGATACAATAAAGCCTCGTTTCTGTAATCTGTGTAAATTGATAAAAATCTCTTCATTCAAATACTTTGTATGTGTTCCTACCTTTAATAATATAGTAAGGTATTTAGGTTCGAAATAGGAGGTCTCTTTAAGTATAAGTCAATAATGCTATCAAAAATATATTTGTCTCACTTATATTATTAGCCAATTGCACTTATTTACACATTTATATAAAAAATACTATAAAAATGCAAGTTGCAAATTCATCAAAATCAACTATTATGTATCTACTATGTATGTATACGTTTTGTGTAATAGATTTGTATGCAAAATGTTCGAATTTTAGATATCAGATCCAATGATCAAACTAATATAACATTAAATAAGTTTTTACATGGCTAAACTAATTTTAAATCGCATTTTTATAACTATTATTCTAAGAAATCATTGGCTCTGATATCTAATTTTGTAATAAATAGTGATTTAAATCTAGAGGTCTACTGAGGCCCTTATATGTTGTCCGCGGGACTCCGGCGTGCGGAACTTGTTTCTCGACAAGATATACATGACGACTGCCAATATAGCGATGCAGGCGACTCCAATGGCGTTGATGATAATTCCCTCGTCGACCATGCCGCTGTACCTCTCCGCGCTGTGAATACGGACACTTACAAGCAA
Source organism: Lithophane socia (assembly GCA_947522985.1). NCBI lineage: Eukaryota > Metazoa > Arthropoda > Insecta > Lepidoptera > Noctuidae > Lithophane > Lithophane socia. Next base: position 6,826,548 of record OX383258.1, on the reverse strand, counting down.
CTGACACAACACAAGACAAACAAAACAAAACATAATACAAAAGACAGTTCTAGGACTATAACATGCTGTAATGACAACGTGCACACGTGCAGCGTACATACACAAATTGATAAAATCCGCGCGCGACTCCTAGTCACTGCCTGACGTATGTCAGTGGGACACGGGGAGGGCGCCATTGATGAAATTGCCTGACTAAGTTAGCTAGCTAGGCCTTTGTCTACCTCTCCCGTCTCACCTCTCACATACCTCACGCGGTGACTAGCAATCGCGCACGGACTATAGTGCAGTGCTTGGAGTGACGGAATTTAAAGAACGTGGATTTTACTACCACAGTGTAACTACTCCAGTTATAGGCTGTGGTGATACCCTTCATCTTTGCCTCCACTTTGGTGAACTTTGACGTCACAAAAGCCAATCTTAAACTTGTTTCAAGTAAACTCCAAAAAATTGCTCAAAAATCGACTACAGTGCCAAAATAAATATGACCGAAGCAAAGAAACATGCCGAGATTTCCTGTCTAGTAAAAGACTGTCTACATACCCGAGGCTGAAGATAGCCTTTTCAGTGAGTCCGGTGAGGCAGGCGCAGACCCCAAGTACGAAGGTGAGGATTCCGAAGGCTGCGTGTACAGGCACCAGAGAGGCACGGAAGCCAGCAGTTCCCTTATTGCAGATCAACAACAGCAGGAAGCTGAAGAAGCCGACAGCGTACTGTAGAAAATATTTAGAAAATTCGTTAGATGTGATGTTTTCTTTTTTTACAACTCATATTCTGCGGTTATTGTATAGCGTATCGTCTATTGGTTACTTTATCGTGTAGGTTTATTTAACTTTACGTTACAATTAAACTATGTGTATCTATGACTAAGTTTTAAGATAGGATTGTCCTAATGTGTTTCGGTAATTAATTATACCTACGAGTGAGATGTGTCCGTCGATAACCTGTCCCCAGATAATGATAGGAGTTATACGATACGGCTACGGGCATCGTTATATTGACAGTATCGTTTGCGTCTCTTGGAATGATGTATTTGATTAATGTTCAAGTTCGATAGCGGACAAGGTCCAGCTTAATATGATATTGAAATTTAGGCATCTTATAAAAGGGTCTAAATATGATACCCATTTGTTATTTCCTGTAGGGTAGGTATAGTCGAACAAGCTTTTTGGTATACAGGCAGATAACTTGCAGTTATTTTAAACAATTTTGTGAGTGTTTTCAGTAGTCAACAATCCTTTTAAGTCATTCTCCTAAGACCAAAAAGTTAAATTACACACACAATCAAAACGAATTTTGGCAATGTAGCGGAAAATGAATATATTTTGCCTGTAGGTACCTACCTATCGCAGAATTTGATATTTTGGATGTAGGTAGGTACGTAACGTAACCTAAGTAAGATATCAAAATTATTAAAATTATCAATATTATTTGTATTTTGTGTTTCACGAACTGTGTCCAAATAAACGTTATTCTTTATTTCTTTCTGTCTGTCTTTCTTTTTCAAAAAAAATATTGCAATCGCTTCCATAATGTGTCTCTTAACGCTAAATTATCTCAAAATGTGACCACGAGCCTCACGTCATAGTCTCCAAAAACCATTCTGCGTAATTGGGGAGCTCTCAAAAAGCTTTTGATGTTGCTGAACTAATTAATTTGGACAAGCATTTGATCCGCAATTAGCTTATCTCATCCTGCCGTTAACGTCCCTAACGAGCCGGTTGCTTATCTGTCGTTGTGCCTCACTTAGGCACTATCTTCACGCTCGTTTTGCGAGCTTAACTTGACGATATCAGCTCCAAATTAATTTTAAAGTCACAGCAAATTATTTTTGACTTTATGATACAATGAAGTTACTTAATTATTATGTTGCGGCACCTACATCGCCACATGCAAACTACGCATCAAAGACATTACGTCACACAAAAATCCTGACTTCACATAAATCCTGCATCGCGCAATTAGAGTTTACCGCACGCTGGACATAAGTATATACAAGATACTGAGATCAATCGTTGGGCTGTTGCCCGCTAAACACAACACCCGTCTGGTCGGAGGATTCTTCCTTTTCTATAGAGGATGAGTGAACTTTACACCCTGTTCTTCATACCCCTTAAAACATAACATCACGGTTGTACCTATTCCTCGTGTGTTTACTGAATAGTACAAAGCTAAAGCATCACTTGATGCAGTTTAAATAATTCTTCGTTTGGTCTAAACCCATCTTAACTCACTCATTCATCACACACCCGCACCAAACACTTATACCTACACTACCCACGTTTAAATTTAATGCACCTAAGTTTATTACAATATGTTAAGTAGAATTTATTGTATTGGAATAACATTCGATTATTGTCGCCTCACTTACCGATCGATGTTAAGTTTGTGCACCTACCTACTATGTATGTTATAAAGTTGTAAGACGAAGGGGACTAGCCCCCAAGACACAGGAAATCCTAATGTGGAGGCTAGTGGTATTTGAATTAGTACTGCTCTAAAACAAGAAAGTTTTTTTTTCAAAACTTTTCTCAACTTAAACATAATTTCTTGATATAAGTGAGTCAGAAGTTACCTGTAATCCAAACAGTCCCATAGCAACGAAGCCGATCCAGCTGTGTAGCGAGTAGAAGTTGTTGATGCCCTTCTTGTTGTGGTAGTCCAAAACAGCCAGGAATCCGATGACGATGCAGGGGAACGCCAGCGCGTGGAAGATGGCGTGCAGCAGCTTAACATAGATGCGCCTGAAGCAGCGGCAGATGCGGTACAGGAGCACGGCTGTGGACAAAATAGCAAAGGTCATTTAAAGAAGGAACTACAGGAAGAAGACATGGGTCTCAACACATGAATCTGACGAAAGGATTTTTGTACAAATCTGTGTCGGTTCTATCTGCGTATGTGTAAGACACTTCGGTCACTAATCCATCTGCCCAATTGATTCTCACGTGAATGATTGAGGATTGACACTGATGCAAAGGCCGCGTAGAAGACACGTGCAGTGTGGAAGTGAATATTTATGTAGAACGAGGTGAACTTGGACATATTTTCTATAAAACTCAACAAACTCGCTCGGAGGTGTTGTATGTTGTATGTTACTCGCCTAATTCTCGACCACCACATCATCCTGTGAGTTTAAATGGCCACTACGAGATTAATATCAGTATCAGTGCCAGTAATCAGGATGATTAGAGGCAATGTTCTCAGCTTTGTTTTATTTTTAGCAATGTCTTATGTCTGCTCATTGTAGCATCATCATTTAGGTTCATGCTATGTAATGAACTAATACAAACTAGCTGTAGGTAAGTTATGTTTTTCTTTTAATTAATAATTACCTATCCCACAGAAATCTTATGATATAAAATCTTAATTGCTACAGTCCTTCGGTACCTACCTATATAGTTTATCGAGTTCGAACGAGTTCGAGTTTATACGAGATCTTTCATAAAAGGAGATATTGTTGGTCTATCTTCATATTGAAGTCGAGCAGCCAACAATACGGCTTGCATAAAATCCGAGCTGATATTTTCAATACCGAGAATACTGTATTATCATCGGCTCTATACTTTTGTATCGTTTTATCGGCAAAATACTCCCGGAGCCATGTCTTTTCTTTCGTCTTGTCTCAGAAAAATGTGACTGTAAAACCTTCTAGTAGATAGTTTTCAAATACTTAGATAGATATTGACTTTCATGGCAATATTTCTTTAAGATTTATGATTTCAGAAAGTAACCAACAAGAATAACTCCATTAAAATCAAATTAACGATGTTTTGCTTGTGGACAAGAGTATACCAAGTGTACCTAGTAAGCTAAAGGTACTTACAGAACCCGCTGAACGTGATAAATCCGGCCACCATAAGCGTTGGATGGAGGTTGAACTGCTTGTCGGGCAGATCATCGGCCCAGGCATAGCCCTCGCGGTAATAGAATACCCAGAACACGGTCAGGGCCGACACGCCGATCAGCAGGATGGTGGCAAGCGTGATGACGAGCGCGTACTCGCACCATTCGCACGCCCCCCTCTCATGGTCGTCCGATTCGTACGAACGACTGCGTTGGCTGGAAAAGAAAATAAATAGATTATAGCATACGTCTGACGAATAAAAGAACAGTGAGGACTTGGTTATCGAGGGTACTAAACCTTAAAAGTAAGAAAGGTACTTCTCAACTATGAATTTAAAAAACAGAAAACCATCCCTGATAAAATTATAGACGGTATACGATTAATTCTTCCATTTATAAATGTCGTAGACTTGCTACGATTTGCCCTGGGCATTGCTACAAACAGGTCATTTGTTCCATGTTATTTGAAAAAAATAAAAAAGAATTTCCATACCACTGAGGTGGTAAATGTTTTTAATAATTTAATTTTCATGCTGAAGAAGAACATCCGCGGCAACTTTAACCCCAAATTAAACAAAGTTTCAAACTTTACCATCGCAAACAACTGTCGTTTGCTTATCAGCATAAAACCGGTTAATGTTTCAATTAATTTTAGCAACAGCATCGGAACATCCTTTAAACCCAGATAGGGATCGATAAACTTTTGATCTCAGTTCTCTAGGTAGTCTATTTTAGGAGAACAAAACCGCATGAGATAAAACGGACCGAATAAATGGGTTCACTATACGTTTCTGTCGGCAGCAGCGCGCTCCAGCGTTATCAAAGTTAGCCTGATCACACACGAGCAATCTCATTGAATACTCCGCTAAGTTAAAGCAGGTTACTAGACAGGAAACCGCAGCTCCATTGATACTTAGCTCAGCTAACTATCTACATGTAGCTAGATATATGCATAATGCAAAGTTTACAGTGTAGTCCTGGGGACCACACAAAGGTGTCGGATGGCGTGAGATCATTCACGCGACAACGCCGGATGCGATCCGAGGTGCGTCATGCAACGATGGAGTATCGAGCTTTTTTTTACACAAACTTGCTACATATCATCTTAGTACGTCGTATAAATTCCGCCCTTTTCGATACATGAAAAAGTAAACACGAAAATGTGATATATTTTCCTGCATCCGTCTTCGTAAGTTGCAGAAAACAAGTAATAACCGTCCGCAGCAAACGTGTTGGCGCTGGGAAAATGTTACGATTTTTCATATCCTCGTGTAAACAGAGCGACACAGAGCTATTTGAAATTGTATGCACGCTCCGCAATTTTTCTTTCCACTGAATAAATTGTGTTTCAAATAGAAACAGACGTAGAAGTAACTTAGTTATCTACGTGTTGTCGTATTGGAAAAAGGTCGTAGTGACGCAGGTTTTCATGGTATAAATACTGACACCTTTTAGTTAGATACAGGTCACTAAGCCTTTGCGTAGTAAAGCCTTTAATGACCTATTTCTCTGAGACCTTTAAAATTATAGATGAAACACTGTTCCATTGCAACAAAAAGAAAAATAGTTACTATCTATACAAAACTTATTTTCGGTTCATTGCACAGAAACTCATTGAGGTCAGCTGCTCTATTGTTTAAACATTAAACTTATTGAACGTTGTCTTTGATGCAACCATAGGATAAAATCATCAATTTACCGGAGCGTGAGCATGTTGATCGTTTATATGTAAAGTATCATGAACCCAGCTTAAAAATAAAAGTCCGAACAACGGTATTACGAAAGGTCAACAGGATTTAGGTAACAAAAATAGGTAGGTATCTATATAAGCGAACCTGTAGCAGATGGCGATAAAGGATTAGCCCTTCAACACAAGTGACAGGGTCAGCTTTTGTTCCAACCTTTATTAAGCTTGCCCTTGCATGCCAAAATTAAGTTGATTAAAAATATTTGATGGAGCCCTCAGAGATAGTAAATTCCTGACAATCCCTATCCCCCCCCACATTCTTTCCGAGCAATAGGATGGTTAAATACCATTTTGAATTTGCATGAATTTGAGATTGGACTGCTCCAATATTTTTTCAATTTGTTGGGTCGAATTGCGAGATTCAAACAAAAACGAACCAATAGGTACTTAGTATATTTGGTTTTAGGAGTCGAAGCTCGGTTGAATAGCGGTATTAAAACAGAGGATAGTACGTAGAATATCAACAATAAGATGATGTGTGCCAGTGTTACTCGTTGCCAGGTGAAAGTCGCGTAAAATGCAGAAGCGACCACTGCCCTACCTCGACGAAGGTACTTGCTCTGTAACTACCTATTTATGTTGGCATACGGTGGGCTTGAGGCTTTGTCCGAACACACATTGGCTTACTGCCCAGCCTCCATATTACTGTGTCTAGGACACGACAAATTGGACTCTTGACTTGGCAGAACGCTCGAATTATTTTCACCGTAAGAGTAAAACCTTAAGTTTAGATTTCCTTTTGTCGAATACAAACTAAGTTACTTATTAACCGGATCGTTGAAACATGAAAAACAAAGTTCACCCATTTGCGAATGCATAACAGGAACATTATCGATACATCTGTCGGCGATGGTTACGTGTGTAGGTACCTACGTATGCAGCTCCATGTGCTTTGTAACACAATATGAGCTTTCTCTCTAAACGACTGCATTCAGAATAGAAACGTTATTGTAGAAGCAAATGTGCTTATATAATTTAATCCAAAAGCCAATGACATGCACGTTCTGTTAGCTTTGTACCTATTGGTAATTTTAAGTTTTAACATGGTTGTTATGATATTTAATGCGGAATTACGAATTAATTATAAAAGAGAACTTTCTTTGAGGAATTCCAACAAGCGTATTGCAAACAGCAAAATCGCGTTAGGTACTCGTTCCACAGTTCAGTGCAAAATGGAATGTCTAAATTGTCTAAGTATGCAAAATTATCCGCAGGTGATTTGCTATGGACGTAAAACTCAGTGACCAGACTCGTGATAGGTCAGTCGAGAAAGTGGAGGAAATGCAGGTAGTCATGCTACGTCGCTGCCGCAGGCTTTTTTCAAGCCAAGCTTTATACAGCTACCTACGTCTTTATTTCGTAGTAAGAACATATAAACGACGTGACTTGAATGTCGGGATCTACTGTGTGTTACTGCGTAGCATCGTTTAGGCCCTCGTTTGTGGCCGTAAATGAGGTTCGTCGTTTGGAGTATCAATATAACTTTATCATACCAAGAAAATGAAAAAATTTGAAGCATCTTTCGGGGAAATGTTATCTTTACCGCTGTGCGAGGCTTTTCACGAAATAGCCATTGACAAAACAAGATAGCGCCAAGTGGAACCCTTTTATTAAAATTGCAACCCATTAAGGCGGAAATGACCAATCGTTTGGTCACGTCGGTGCAGCCCGTGCCGAGCAATCTTTGAGATAACTCGATTAACCTCGATCACGATCTGTGACCGCGTTACTTATTATAACTTCGGCTCCAGCCGGCTATAACCGAACATCTCGTAAAACCGCACAATTACCGCAAGTTGCCATAATTACACAGGGTACCTACCCAAACGAAAACTCACTAAACGTTGAATACGGTGCAATTATCCGACAATGGTCTTACTACTGACCAAAGTGGAATTGTTAAAAACAGCTAAATGTTATACGTGACGATAACGGCAGGTTTTTAAAATGAACAGAACACATACGGTCTCAGAAATAATTGACACGTTGTATTTACTGTGCTTTCTGTCTATTCAGCCAGGGTTCACACATTACTACAAAAATAATTAAACAATGTGTTTGGCGATAAAGTTAAGATTTCTATTTTTTTTAAACGTCGGACAAAACTACTTTTGTTCTGGTGAAGCTACTTTAGCGGATAACTCGTGCTGTGCGCCCGAGTGGAGAAATGTAGTAGTACAGGGTCTAGAGATGACGGGGAGGGGCGGGGGGAAGGTCGTCGACCCCACCGCCCGTGGTACTCCTGGCCTACATGGGAAACGAAGAGCACGATCGCTCTTACCATAACTGGTATTAAGATTGACATCAAAGATGAACATTCTACTTAAATATTAAGGGAGAGAACAAAAGAAGCCCGTTACGATTTGCTTGCGCAGGGATCAAGTTTTCCAAGGAACGTTTCACAACTTTGTTTTCATAATCCTTCTTCGAACAAATGTTTGCAAGATTGCGTAACTGTAAGAAGAACCGTTAAATTAACCACATTCATTCGGAAAGTTCTTTGAAGTTCGCCTCGCAGTCTCTAGTGTCCTTATCCAGTAATTAATTTGCCAGACGAATGAAGCCCTTAACAACATCTGTGAACTCTAGCGAGGTGTTCTTAAGAGCCACTTTCGATGCCACGCTCCATAAGTCATAAGTCAAATTTACATTAATAAGCGAACAGTGGAATGGAAAATTGCAGAAACTGTACGTTTATTAGTCGAACAAAGATAGTAACTTTCCAGTTGAACTTTAGTCGAAATTAAAGTGCACGGTTATTACGAAATTATTAAAGTTTACTGTAACGACCAGTGTCTCGGTTAAACGAAGGTACGTATTAATTACACAAGTCATGTTTGAGACGGCAGTTGATGGAATAACAATATAGCCTCATTGGTGCAGCGGTTACAAGCTGGTCCGAACCTTGAGCCATCCACAAATGAGTTTTTTCTTTGTTGAAGCTCCAGTAACAGACACATTAGTGCTTCTGATTACGTAAGATAACTTGGTCCACCTATTTATTACATTAGGACCTTTATACCTACCGAAACCGACTAGCTAAGGGTTTAATACTTCCCCCTGTGTTTCCTTTTGAGGGAGTAAAATTAAACAAGTCTAGCGAACATAATTAAAACTTTATTATTTTGATTATGTTATAATTATAATTATAGAGGAAATCAGATTACTTATTAAAAAAAAACTAAAACTCTTTCTCTAAACCACATAAATTGGCATTTTTATCACTTGACCGCTATCTGAATTACATAAGTTCTACCTATTACATTGACAGTGAAAAGAATTAAGTACAATATTTCAAACATAACCAGTTGAATAGTCGTGCCCCTTTCAAAATTACAAAATAAAGCCATACAAACTTGGTGGCTCGCTAAAGCCATTAATATTTCAATGGAGATGGACTCTTTTGACTGTAGAGACCAGTGTCCTACTTACTTATTTACAACTAAGAGGGATTTGACGAGTGCTCATACAGCTTGCTAGAAGGGTCAATGACTAACGTTGAATTAGCAGAAGCAAGGATAGATTTTCCCTTTGTAAGAATCTGCTCCAGCCCCTGCTTGATGTAATTAAAGCTTACTGGAATTCAATATACGAATTATATTACTTAGGCATTAATAATAAGAAACTAGTCCGAGATATAACTGGTACGAGCAAAAGACTTGCGGACGAATGAATGTTCGACGCAAATAAAAGCTCGCGCAACGAACGTTTGCAAAACAAATGCTTGCGGTGAGTACGTTCCTTGAGTTTTTGAAACTAATTTGTGAGCTACCTATTTCAAAACCATTCCATACAAATCTTTTGTTTCATATAATGGAGTCCACACACTATACATGAGTATGTAGGTACCTAGCGGTTCTGTCATTTAAAACCGGAGGCCTGGGCCGCTAGGTTTGACCCGCGTCACGCGGAGTGGTCTTTCAGCGCATTTAAGAGGTGGTAACCGAAGTAACCGTGAAGCCGTCGACTTATTCCGTCAGTGTGCATTGTCCTTTACCACGGCATGTAATGTTACAACATATTAAAAGTAGGTACCATACAATCTGTCTCTTTTGGACAAGCCATTTTCGTATTTCTTTAATAACCAATCTTTCTTTGTTTAGTCAAAGTCTTTGAAACGACTAGATTAGTTTAGTGATTGCATTTTGCGTCATTTTTCGGTGATGTAAGTACATAATTAGTATTAAAACGTAATAGCTTATTATACGGGTATTAGATATTAATTCTGTTCTTCCGGATTCACTAATGGATTTTTCATTTATGAAAAGACCGCTTGCAATATTTCAGAACATATAGAAATAACTTCAGTATTAGGTTCCTCTAAAGAAAAGTTTTGTCTAAAAAGACGATAAAAATGTTAGTTTCTCACAAGAATTTTATTTATACTTAATTGCGTTTTTTATCAGTTCATGTCCGTGTATTACCGGTCGAATCTCACTGCCGTACTTAATTGTAACTTGTTTTCTCTTGGCATTGAAGCCGTAGATACAAATCTTGACACTCGCATTACTGTCGCGGTTAACTAGAACAAGCTGTGTTTAAGTTATGTGCGTAGACTTATGTCGTGTGCCTTAATAAGCTTGCTTTTATCTGATAATTTTGGTTAAGTTATGTGACTTGTCGTATGGAGGATAAACATTTGTATAAGAATTTGTCGTGTCAATTATGTTTGTAATGATTTATTTAATAATAATATTTCCGCGACATCCTGTTTTTAAAAGGCCAGAAATTTTCTGACATTGGAACTGGAGCAAAACCTCGTGAATTATTAACCTGATTTTATGTTAACGTGCTTAATTTATGGGTAGGTAATGTCATATGTTTTAAGGAAGGGCTTGTGGCTAAGTAATAACAGCCGAACGGGTCGATCGATCAGGCTTGCCGCGGTTGGTCCGTGGATGGTGACCATCTTTACATATCAAGGCCCCTCCGTGCCTCGGAAAGCACGCTCCCGCTGTCATTTGTAGATCTTTGACAGTTGTTACGGGTCGTCAGAAGCCCTAAAGTCTGACAACCAGTCTTACCAAAGGGGTATCGTGTTACCCAGGAACTGGGTTGTGGAGGTCAGATAGGCAGTCGCTCCATGTAATTAAAATACTGGTATTCAGCTGCATCCGGTTAGACTGGAAGCCGACCCCAACAAAGTTCGGAAAAGGCTAGACAGATGATGAATTTCGTATGTTTTAGCGGACATATAACCTTCACGCTTTAATATAAGAAAGCTTTCCATGAAATTATGTGAAAAGAAGATTTCCCACAAGCAATGGTCAAAGGCTAGCTAGCTTGATATAACCCACTAACACTAATGCGATCTTTAAACCTAGCACATTATGCGCGTGCGCTTCAAACGAACACTTGAGTATCGGTTGAAAGTCTCTTTTCCTAGAACCACATTTACATTTGCAATAATGATTGCTGTACAAATTAAAAAACGATTTGAATCAATCGATTTCTAATAAGTAAAGCCAGTTTTACACGCATGAATATTTATGTTGAGAAAAATACCTACAAAATGTGAATGCACTATCTCCCCGTAGCGGCACATGAAAGCTGTCGCGGGAAACAGACTTAACTAGATTTCCTTTAGTGCTGAGTTAGAAAGTGCTATAGGTATGTTACATACTTACTAACGTTTTATTTAACTCACGTCAAACTCACCTTTAGTACCTACTTATGAAGACTTAGGTTCAGGAATGAAACAATGTTTTTTTTTTTCAGTTGATACCCTACTTACAATATTATGCACATGTGAAAAATTGTGAATCCAAATAAGGAAGTATTAAAATTTTGATTCAATAATTAACAAAGAAAAAGAAAAACATGGCTCGACTCTTACAAAATAAACATTACGAGTATCTAACAATAAAACATATTTATCAAAGCATTCACGCAAAGATAAAATAAAAACATTATCCTGCAATTCCGTAAACAGGAGCATGAAGAACCGTAATTATTTGTGAAAACAATACTCGACTCAACTCAACTTATTTAATAACCTTTGTTGGCGGGAGTGTCCGTCTCTCCAGTAGCTTTTGTTTCTATGCAGAGCTACGGAACGTTCAACACAAAAGCGTTCGTTCATTTGTTCGTTCTGCGGTTCGTTCCATTTAATGAGGAAGTGCTCTAGAAAAACTACGGTACAATTATTGTTACGAAATGCTACCGTTCCGCCGTATGTAATTTGTACCACTTACATAGTCGCATAAGCAATCTCCCCCATGAGAGATTTGTGTTACGATCGAAGACATTATGATAGGTGCGCGATATAAAAATGACAGTGATTTGATTGTTGAGGTTTCATAATACTAGGATGCTTCACATTAGCTATGATTTTTATTTTCAATGTTATGGTTGAAGCCAATGACGTAGAAATTATGCTGAACAATTCAAGGCCACCATCGACCATGACTGCTGAATTGTTTACGTTTAAAACAGTTATCTCTAAGTACACCGAAATGTTGCGTTACAGAATAAAACCATGTTGTAAGCAAGTGGAACGATTCAAACACACGCCATGCAAGCATCTCAGAGCTTTGCTTTTCTTCTTTATTCCCTTCCCATGAATAAGGGAATGGGGACGTGCAAACATGGATGTAGAGGACGTCGCATATTTACGACTTGTCGTGCAGCACAGCCTCACTGTCGTACAGCCTCACAGTACCGTGACCGCGGAGTAATGAAAATGGAGTGAATAGGTGCGGCCGAACTGTCATTTGGCGTCTTCACGAACAGCTGAATCATCTGCTATTATACATATTTTCCCCCTTCTAGCCCACATAATGAATTTGCATATTATCCCGATTTTTGATGAATTTTCCTTATTTTTCCGGCTATCTCGATTGCAGGCGACTACGATATTATACGTGTTCAAAAAATGCTGTCACTGATAGTTATTTCTTCAGCAAAGGTTAACAGGCTGATAATATGAAACTTAATATGTGTGACCCCAGTTTAGGTATAGGTGGGTAGGTATAAGGTTATGTAGGTTAGGTTATGTATCAGTTAGGCTTATTCAAGGGCGTGCCGTGGTGTTGTGCGTGTGGTTAGTGACTAACCTGGTGTCAGAGTTTTAAAGCCGCCCAAGGGCCTCTGACTTGGCTTCCCATGTTGTCGAGATATATCTCTCAAGCATGTTTAGCGGTTTCCTCACGATGTTTTCCTTCACCGTTTTTAAAACAAGTGATAATTATACAATCCGAAAAGTCGTAGGTGCGTGTCTTGGGTTAGCACTCCATTATATACTATTCTGTGGTCATGATCATCTGTCGCGCCGGTCTGTCGTGGCTGCTGTTGCATGTGTAAAGCCATTTCGACGCCATTATATGCAATACACTGACCCACTTCTCACCTAGACACATCACGTACATCTGGCGCATTTCTTATTAATTACTATAATAGCGTCTGGTAATGGTCGAAAATTGTGTGGAGCTATTTAAAAACTACATTTATCCATCATCAACTATCAATTAAATATTTAAATTCCATTATTTGATGATAGATAAATGTTCGTTTTTAGTCCCTCTTTTCGTAGGTAGATTCCTAGATTTTAATAATTTTCTTACACCGTTAGTTTGTATCAAGTTTATCTTGGTAGGTTAGTGTTGGTACTAACCGTTATCGAAGATCTATAATTAGTATTTTAGTACGCAGGGCAAAACAAGCCTTATTTTTGTTTTTAATTTCCAGCTTCGTAACATTACGCAGTTTTTACCCGACTACGGCGAAGAAAAAAGGAGGGTTATGATTTTGACCGGTATGTATGTATGTATGTATGTATGTATTTATGTATGTATGTTCATCTGTTCCCTCCTATCTTCCAAACCACTTATCACAATTTGACAAATGAGGTATCGTTTGAAGCGTCGTGATTGTCCGCTGGTTATAGGCTATGTGAAATCACATTAAATTTAAAATGGCGCCCTCTAGAGGACATAAAGTGAGGAACTTAAAAAAAAAATGGTTTAATCGTACCATGTTGGGTATCAAATGAAAGGGCTTAATGAGCACATTTAAAAAATATATATATTATAACCACAAAAGAATTTAAAAAAAAAACAAGTAATTAAAACTAAAACCCAACTACGACTTAAAAGGTATAAACAAGACAACACAGACAGACAAATTAAAAATCCGGAGTCACACGTGTTAGGGCATAAATCGAACAGATTACGTGTGACTCCGGATTTTTAATTTGTCTGTCTGTGTTGTCTTGTTTATACCTTTTAAGTCGTAGTTGGGTTTTAGTTTTAATTACTTGTGTTTTTTTATTTTATATGTATTACCAATCTTATGAAATTGTTTTATTTGCAGAGGCCACTCATCATCCCATTCACTTGCAGACATGTGTAACTTGCGTCACGTCAAGATGCGCACACTTCATTACGAATATCTTAATTACAAAATTAAATCGTATTATGTTATAGAGGTTGCGTATGCGCAAGCGACGACGCGACGGTGACGACTGCTTCAATCGAACCATGCGCGGGTGTCGATAAACAATATAATTGCGTGTGCGACTTGTGCGCGGCCAACTGGTAAATTGAGCTCACTTCAACATCGATATGCTACGCTCTGGCGATCTAACACCTTACACACTAATTTTTGAAGTCCTAATTTAAACCTTACTGCATTTTCATGCGTGTACGCACGCAATAATACACAAACTATGGTTAACAAATGTTTCCTAATATACCAATTTCTAACAAAATCACTTCCGTACATTTTATGGGTAGCTACACAGTTACCTACTTTCAGAAGAACGTGATTTTAATCTACCTTGGAAGCAACTGAGTCCGCTAAGTTAGTGAGACGAACTTCATAGGCAAACTTCAAAGAACTTACCTACAAGTTTCAGTGTCCAAAGTTACCGTGCGCTTCCAACAATCAACTTGGCAGATAGACACAGAAATTCAAAATCTTTTCACTGAAAAGTTAAGGCAAATATCTTAAAATATTTACGTACCTAAGAATTCCGGGCCGTATAATAAATTCGTGCTTCATATTTGCGAACACGCGAGAGAGTGTAGTGATACGAGAAATCTGTTGTTTAAATCTGTATTATCTTTGATTAAATGAATTCACTATCGGACACATTGTTTTCACTTATCTTTTAACAGAGAGAATCGGACCAAGTTATTGTTTTTCGCAAGATCTGCTTACTTTTAACTTCGTGTTATTTTGGTAACTTCGTGTTATTTTGGTAACTTCTTGGCGCAAAAGTGTCATGTTCTGTGGTCAAGTGCAACTAACTTTTCCTAATGCGACAAGAACATTGGACTAGCAAGAACGTTCGTATTTTTCTAAACTTCTGTATTTTATCTGCAATACAACTAAGAGCAGTATGTTGCTAGACGTATGAGCTTGAAAATTACATTGAAATAGCGAATGCAAATGCAAACGGGCTAGCGTGCACCTACCACTTTTTACACTAGATATGTGTATAATTATTTATAACGTGGAAGTACCTACGAATTATGGTTTCCTCTTAATTATTGATATTTATTATTAATAAAAAACGTGCATTACAACCAAGAAAATAAGTTTAACCTTGAACTAGGTGAAGGTTTATAAAGGTAAACATAATATTTGATCTTAGATTAATCAGATTGTCGAGAATAAGATCTGAATGTTTTTTTTTTCTAATCAAAATTAAGATAAACTTAAACCATATTTTAGGTTATTTTTGGTTGTTTTAATAATATATATAATAAATTCCGTTGTCAATTATGAAATACCTAAATATTTCAAAGAACGATAAACAAAAATGAAGTGACAATTTTTTCTTTTACACTGGGGAAAACAATGCCTTTATTTTCGTTGACAACACAAGGAAACATTTTATTAGGTCGTGTTAAAGAATTTATTTTACAAAATTGAATGACAGATAGGAGAGTATCAATTTATTTCAATTAATTCATCAATTCATGTTTAGATTGGTGGCATTGAACTTTTCAACATAGACTGTATGTACTTACCTAATAGTACTTATTGAGGTAAGGAATTTAATAATTGACTAAATGTTTCTTACAACTACGCCATACGGCAACCATTATTACGGTCGTGAGAGGTAGTATTTGACTAATGCATTTATTATTAATGCAATAAACTGAAATTGAACTTGCTTTAAGTAGTAGTCATTTCAGTTTATTGTTTTTAATTTCCGGACTTGGCGCTTATTCGTGGAAACTATAATAGGTAGGTTTTTCTTATTTTAAACTAGCTTCCGCCCGCGGCTTCGCCCACGTGGTATGTCGATATAAAGTAGCCTATGTCCTTTCTCAGGCTCAGATTATCTGTGTACCAATTTTCATTTAAATCGGTTCAGTAGTTTCAGTCGTCGGTTCAGTAGTCGTGAAAGCGCGACAGACAGACAGACAGACCGACAGACAGAGTTACTTTCGCATTTATAATATTAATATATAATATATACCTAAATATATAACATATAATATATAAAAATATAGTAAGGAAGTAAGGATTAATATACTTAATAATTTATTTACACTTTGCCAGCCGTGCCTTTATTGAAATCTCAAGGTATTTAAGGACGTTGATTATGAACATTAACTTTGTGCTCTAACCAATTAGGGCGATTTTTGCCCAAAAAGGGACTATTTTTGTACCTGCCTACTCCAGTGTCACTTAAAACCCCCGTCCCTTTTTTGCACAAAACCGAGTTGAATCTTTTGTACAATTCCCCAAGTTAAGACCCTAAGCAACGTAGACCGGATTACAGTCGGCCCAAACTTTTTCTATCTTCGTATTTCTCAGAGGCTTACAAGTTCCATAAAGTTATACATCACTGAGTATCGATGGATTAACTCTCTGTGGGAAGAACGGAAATTAAACGCACTATAGGTACACTGTACAGCTACGCGGCTTGATGAGCGTGTGAACGGAACGCACGCGGGGAATCGCAGCAAGCCTTTTAAACCGTCCGAGGTCAAGGTGCTGTAAACGTAATCAGTGAAATGAACCTCTTAGTTTTACTTTTTTTTTTTACTGCATGTGAAAATTTTAACATAATGCCGCAAAGAGTCAACCTTGACATTAAATATAAAATATATGCAGTAGAAAGTTTAGAGATTTATCAAGCCGACACGCGAAACACTTTTTACTATGTATGTTACATGTAAATATAAAATATTTCACAGTTTAACTAACCATTTTATGTGCAAATTAAAACGGAAATGCAGCGTAACCTCCATTATATAAAACTAGCTGCGCCCCGCAGTTTCATCCGCGTAAGTCTCGATCCCGCGGGAATATCGGTATAAAAGTATTCTATGTCCTATTCATTCCAGGTCATGGTCTACCCATGTGCCAAAAAACAAACAACAAAAAACGGATTTGGTCATCCAAATCCGTTCAGCCCTTTTAGCGTGAAAGCATATCAAACAAACTCACTTTCGCATTTATAATAGGTATTAGATAGGATGTGCAAGAAAACGGAATTCAAGCGCAGAAAAAGCCTCTATGAGAATTTACTAATTAACCATTTATGAATTCAAATCTACAAAAAAAAATTGTAGGTCTAGTTTTTAGCGTAAAACAAGGCATTAACTAATTAGGCATTCATGAATACAAATCTTTAAAAAAAATATCGTAGGTCTACTTTTTAGCGTAAAACAAGTCTTCAAATAAACACGTTTTCCTGGCCCACATAACATTAATTCTTGTAACCCAAGTGAAATAACAGACAGTTTAGCGATGCGCCCAATAAATGGTAAAAAGTGGCCCACTGACCGTATGCTAACGGTAAAAGAAACTACAACTGTTTTCACTATCGGTTTTGTGGTCAATCTTGCTTACCAATGCGAGAACCTGTTCATTTGCTAGCGTCTAGAATGCAGGTGTCGGGTGTCAGATTATAACCACTTGGGTGAACCAACCAACTAGGTACTCGTACCATTCGTATATTATTTCTGAACTCCCGTCGCTCTGCATCAACCTACATCCGAGGCAGATGGAGGAAGCAGTAAGGTATATTTATGGAGTACATTACTCCAATTTTCTATGAAATACCGTCTGCATATTCTGAAGTAGCTCGTCTTTTACAACGTACAAGGACTAAAATATGACCGTTTCTAAGCTCAACTCTACATTCATTTATTTTATTTTTGTCTTATGCAGTTTACATGGAATTCGTATAAAAGAGAACATTATACCTAGACTAGCTTTTTCCCGCGGCTTCGTCCACGTGGATGTCGGAAAATATCCCACGGGAACGTACTACCGGGATAAAATTACCCTATGTATTAATCCACGTAAATAATGTATTAATTCCGTAATACATTGTTTTTTATATAACTCTATTGGTTTACGCGGCGCACGCCAGTAAAATCGGCATGGTATTTTCCGACATCTTCAACAATCATAGTCATATTTCAGCAAAATTACGCAAAACCTACAATGAATTAAACACCTAAACCTTCCTCATGAATCACTCTATGCATTGGTGGAAACCGTGTAATGATTATATAGGTACGTATCCTTTCGGTAGTTTTTGAGTTTATCGCGTTCAGACCGACACAGTTGCGGCGGGGGGACTTTATTTTATAATATGTAGGTACTACAAAGCTCATGAACATAATTTATTTACATTTCAATTTACACAAACATCTAAAATTCTCTATGAATACTGTCACTAATTATTTCAGCAAAACTAAACAGTGCTCATTGAAGGCTTTTGATACTTAGTCAACATAATCCCGGTTGGATGAAAAGCCAGTCAGTCGTCTAATTTACTATTCAGGGACACGTGTGCGGATCAAAAGCCTGAATACTGCACGTGTACTTTCATTACCAGTAGATAGATAGTAGGTACAGTCACGATAAATATACGTATTAGTATGGACAGCTCAGCAATAACAGATATTTTTGTTGCCAGTGGGATGTCACATACCTACTTTTGCAATATGAGCGGCTCTCATTACGATATAGAAGAAAACTCAAAACATTATACTGTCAGGTGTGTATGCTGCCAAAGTGATGTCAGATATTTTTAATCACAATGAGCTATCACATTCTTCTGAATTTAACTGATTAGACGCGACACTCAAGGAAGTCCCTTTTGACCAGTGAACGAAAGACAGCTATAAAAATGCTTTGTGTAGCGATGAAAAATAAAATTGGTTTCTCATAAACTGATTCTCGAGACATATCGATTGAACATACTTAAAGAGTTTGTAATCGAAGATTTATCTACATTGCTTAAAACTGATTCTCAAGACTTAACGTTTTATTATAAGTACGAGAACGAAACGTCAAAACGGACTTCTTAGATTGTCGCGAGTCTAGGCAGGTATTTATAAGGCAAGACATATCCGATATGTACTCTAAGAGGTGACACATCTTTTTGAAGCTGATGCAGCATCCTATATTTTGGGTCATCAGATAGTTTTGATGTTCCTTCGATGTCACATATTTTTGCTCCCACTTGCCTTCCACAAATGATCACATATATTTGCCATCATTTGGACGACAGATATTAAAGGATGAATCATGAAATCAGATATTACTGTCCATATAGTTCACGAACTAACTTCGTGTGGAACAGAAAGTTAATATTATAAAGTTTAGTTTGTACCGAGGCTAGCTTTACGACCGATAGATGGATCGGTTTGGAATTTATTGACTGATCTGGTTTGCTATTCCCTTGAGGGATGTTGTTAGGGTACTGTCGTTCGTCAATAACGTTTAAAGAAGGTACTTCTCTCATCTTTATGTCATTGATATTGGAAAGACGTCGATTTTTAAGTGGGATATGGATAGATTTATACAGCTCTATCGCTTTTTATCAGACATGACTCCGACTAGCTAAGGGTTTTATATAACGTCTTCCCTTGATCATCTAAAATTCTTGCACTTATACTACAAGTTTTAGCTCGTTTATTGAACTTAGATTTTATATTAAAGCTCAGGAGATATTGTTCGAGACAGTACAAAATTGAATGACATGTAAAGGACCATGGGAAGAAACGTCCCCACCCACCAACACGCTTGAGACTAGTGTCATTCGAAGCGTCTGGTGGGTTCGATACTTTTTTACTATGGCGACATCTTTCAAAAATGTGGGGTTTTCCTGGAATATTACTTTTTTTATTCAATATTAGCATTATTTAACATTTATATATTTTCTTAGTTTGCACTTAAGAGGCATAGAATATAGCGACCTAAATATGGTTCTCATTCATGACAACCTTTCTTTTTATCAGGGACCATTTTTTTTTTCTCTGATACCTTTTTTTAAAGTTAGGTTCGGTTAGGTTATGTTTGGTAAGGATAGGTAATTATAGCTTAGGTTAGGTTAACTAACCGAAAAGTTTAGGTTAGGTTAGGTTAGCTAACCGAAAAGTTTAGGTTAGGTTAGGTTAGCTTCTGTGCGCTGTCAACGCGGCTCTACGTGGGAATCGTGCGATCGATGGCCCTTTACGGGGCCCCGATCTGGGCGGCTGACCTGACGGCCGGTAGTATCGCAGTCCTGCGCAAGCCGCAGAGAGCGATGGCCGTCAGAGTCATCAGGGGGTATCGCACGATCTCCTACGAGGCGGCTTGTGCACTGGCCGGATCCCCGCCCTGGGACCTCGAGGCGAAAGTACTCGCGTCATCGTATCGGTGGCGCGAGGAAGCGAGAGTGCGGGGTGAGCAACCGATGCAGCGACACATAGAGCTGCATCGGTCTCAGCTGCGCGAGGTCTTGGTGGCGGAATGGCGGCACAGGCTTTCACGCCCTACCGCCGGCCTCGACATCATCGAGGCGGTCCGGCCGGTGCTCGAGCGCTGGCTCGGGAGGAGGCACGGCTCCCTGTCGTTTCGGGTCACGCAGGTGCTCTCGGGGCATGGTTGCTTCGGGAAGTACCTGTGTCGCATAAACAGGGAGCCGGACGCCCGGTGTCACCACTACGTTGAATGCCAGGAGGACACGGCGCGGCCTACGCTGGCAGAGTGTCCCGCTTAGGAGGGGCCGCGCCGTGCCCTCATCTCAGAAGAAGGCAGTGACTTGTCGCTGCCGGCCGTAGTCGAGTCGATGGTCGGCAACGAGGAGTCCTGGGATGCGGTGGTTTCCTTCCGTGAGACAGTCGTTTCGCAGAAGGTGGCTGCGGAAAGGGAGAGGGAGATCTCTTCCACTCACCCGGCCCGCAGCAGGCGCACGGGGCGTCGGCGGAGGGCGGTAAACGCCCTCTCCCAGCCCCCCTAAATGGGTCCAGGGACGACGGACTCGAGGACGTCCGTCGCCCCCTACACATCAGGACCCGAGGTGGCGGTGCGTAGTGTTCCACGCGCGCCCCTCTTATACGTCACGGGGGGAGTCAAACACCTCACTCCTCGGGTCACGGGGGGGCCCCTGACCCGAGGAGTCCCGCAATGGCGGGCCAGTCTGGGGTTGCGGAAGATTTTTACGTTCCCGTGACCCCCGGCGAAGGTGTGAGCTGGAACACTGGGGTGGTTTTTAGTCAGTAAGAGTCTGACAGACCCCTCCGCCCGCCCCAGGGCAGAGGTCATCCATGAGGATTTAAAAAAAAATAGGTTAGGTTAGCCGTTTTTTTTTAAGTTTTTTGTACAATTATCCAATCACAAGAATACACAAATGCTGTTCATCATTGAGGAGTTCCATTTGACCTTCAAAATCCAAGATCAAATTATCACTGTTAGGTTAGTTGAGGTTAGGTTATGTTTGGCAAGGATAGGCAATTATAGCTTAGGTTAGGTTAGCTAACAGAAAAGTTTTTTGTTATTACAAAAAAACCCCATTGATTTTGCAATGGAGCAAGACAGTAAGTCTTTCTCGGGATCCCTAAAAACATATTGACACGTATCCTATGACTGTTGGAGGGTGGGGACGGAGTCCATACAAAATCCCCCATGGTCCTTATACCACAATACTATGCTGGTTATTTATATAACCAGCATAGTAATCATAAAGCAGCATAGTAGTCATTAATTATTTTTTAGTTATTGATGAATTAAGTAAAACAACTAAATATTTGACAGCTATTTGCGATGCAGCCAACCTTCAGAATTTACCCTCTTAATAGGATAATTTTAGCTAAACTCTCTCTGATCCAATATTCATATGTCTAAAACATACTAAGTATTTCACACAATATGAACTCAACAGTGCGTACGTATTGCGATCAATGTGCATTCTGTGCAAATTGTCACTTCTTGTGAGTGTGTGAAAGGGCCATACAATAAGCCTACCACTTCCATGTTACAGGTGATTACAATTACATACTATGAGGAGATTGACGTATTGAATGAGCAATTTACACCTTTTCTTTTTTAATTAGTTTGTTCTTTACGTAAGAAGCAGTTTAAACTGCTATAGCTTTTCTAAGGTCAACCAATACTATGGTTGAGCTTCAGTTCCTCCAATAAAAGGTTTTTGTATCCAATTTTTTATGCCAGATTTACGCATTATAATAACTATTACTATTACGGAGCTCGTGGCTAAGTAATAACAGCCGCACGGGTCGATCCATCAGGCTAAGCTACGCTTGCCGGGGTTGATCCGTGGCCATCTTTAGATACCGAGACTCCTCCGTGCCTCAGAAAGCACGTTAAGCCGTTGACCCCAGCTGTCATTTGTAGATCTTTGACAGTCGTTACGGGTCGTTAGAAGCCCGAAACTGATCTGACAACCAATCTTACCCAGGAGTAGGTATCGTATTGGCCAGTTACTGGGTTGTGGAGGTCAGATAGGCAGTCACTCCATGTAAAATACTGGTATACAGCTGCATCCGGTTAGACTGGAAGCAGACCCCAACATAGTTGGGAAAAGGCTAGGCAGATGAATAACTTTTACGTTATTTATGAGTGCGTTAGTGAGCCGTTTTTGGAGATCATTGCGTAGTTACAAGACCTATCTACTATTTTACTTATCTTCTAATATCATTGCTCAAAAATGACAAAACTTCACTCTTTAGCAGGATGAGCACAAAATCAACAGCAAACATAATATCGCTATGTTTTATTTACTGTATTCGTAGTTGTTGCAGTAGCTGTTCAAGACATAAAATTTTAACGACATCATGAGTCCAAAGCTTTAAAACAAGACAAGACATTTGTACCGCCGACATTTCTGAAAAAGGCTATAAAACCATAACAAT
Source organism: Lithophane socia (assembly GCA_947522985.1). Classification (NCBI taxonomy): domain Eukaryota; kingdom Metazoa; phylum Arthropoda; class Insecta; order Lepidoptera; family Noctuidae; genus Lithophane; species Lithophane socia. Next base: position 6,803,850 of record OX383258.1, on the reverse strand, counting down.
TATTTGATTCAAATACGACATTCATTTCTTGGAGTACTTAAGTAAATACTTACATAGTAGTCTAAAAGATATTTCAAGTAATTTTCACAGTTGCCTTTTTTGTCTGCCTATAAAATGTGTTAATTATGCCTTTACAAGTTGGAGGCCAATTCATTGTGAAAATTAAAGTTGTGAATAATATAATTCATAAAAGGTAGGCAATTATTTCTGTTTCATTTGAACAGTTGCGTGACCAATGACAAGGTGTGACGTATTTACTAACAATAAAAATATCAGCTGACAAACACACTAACTGAAAATAAGCATGAAGCATCACACAGGTGATGATGTCACTTATGTTTATAAAAATGCTCACATATTACAAAGCCAGTTAGCGCGATGTCGAATAGTAATACGTTTTCTGTATTTATGTATTTTTTTAATACTTCAAGCACACAAAAGTCCAGAAAAGAAAATAAATACCAAAAAAACACTACATAGAGATGTAAAAATGCCTATGGATAGAAAACTCCACCTCGAGGACTTAACACCATAGGCATTTTCTATCATAGTACATCTCTCTCTATATAGTGTTTTTGTTAGGTATTTATTTTCCGAAATGCATTCATCATTCCTCTTAGGTATACCTACCTACCGAATAAAAAGGACAAATATACGTAGATTCACTTATTATATAGTGTATTAAGTGTAAATTGCGAGGCAAAGGACCTGTAATAGGTCGCTAATCAACGCCTAACCTACTGCTCTAGAAGGCTAGTAAGTAGTTACTCGTGACGCGATAAACAGTTATTATGTAGGTAGGTTGTAAACTAATGGCCCTTTCCTGCCATACAAAACTTAATCAGCCTATAATGTTCCTACTGCTGGGACACAGGCTTCCTCTCAGTGAGAGGGCGTGGTCCGTAATCCACCACGCGGGCCCAGTGCGGGTTGGTAGATGTCATATATGTCTTCGAATTTTTAGTTCTAGGACATGCCGGTTTCATCACGATGTTTTCCTTCACCGTTTTGAGAGCAGTGGTGCAAAGTAAAGCGCCTGGCTGGCTTCGAACCTACGACCTACAACTCGTAAGTCACGGCAGTTACCACTGGGCTACCACTGCTCTTTCCTGTCATATCAAAATTCAATTCCAGAAAATTCAATAAAGAAGACAATGCAGACAAAACAAAAGCAAGAACTTCTCTAATGAATTTACATTAACTTACGTGATATTAATTTTGATTACCATTATCGGCCCAGTGAATACTTTTTCTTCTTTCTTTTTGGCCTGCGTAGACAACCCCGCTAGGGCTAGCTGCCTGACTAATATTACTTATTAATATCAGGACATGTGCTTTAATCTGTCGATAAGCAGTGACTATTTGTAAGAAGATGACATTTAAGACAGGATCTTTATCATTTTTTTTTTACTCCATCTCCTAGGCATAGGCCCCCTACACTCCTACCATATTTCGCGAGCCCGTGCGTGCCCCTTCCAGTTTTGAATGGAACCTATCCAAGTCGTCCCGCCATCTCCTACTTGGTCAGCCGAGACCCCCCCGCCTCCATGTCCCAGGGCACCAGTTCTGATGCTATTTGGGCCCACAGTCTGTCCGGGCATGCAGCAGACATGTCCTGCCCAGTCCACTATAAGTTAAACAGCCTTTTGAGCCACGTCAATTTTATTTATTGTATTTCATGGCACCATCTACTTAGGTCTATTACATTTTAAAGAACATATAGAACAACGAATTGAATTGACATACATGTTTGGACGATTTGAAGAACACGCTAACGGTGTCCATTAGCACGTAAGCAATAATTTCGAATGTAAATGAACAACTGCGTGTTCTGGGTGAATTAGATTGTTTCCTTAGTGGTCCCAATATCATAGGTCGTATAACTAGTAAACGGTTTGATGGACATGACTCAAATACTGAAACCAATTTGGAAGCCAATAACTGGTTTTTAGAGAGAGGCTTTAATAATAGTTCTAAGATAAACATTTCCCGGTTATCTTGTCCACCAAATTACCATCTGCACTCTATATATTGGCTCGCTTTGGGACCAATGGACAAACAAACTAAGATCAGCAACCAGGTAGCTATGTAATGTGGGCAATGGGTAGCTCGCCGTCCGATAAGGACCAGGCCTGGGTCGACGGGTCGGGCTGTGTTCCACGCGCGCTTCAAAGAGATGACAGCATAACTCACAGGTTCCGCTAGGGCCCCTGCCTGCCTAGGGCCTGGCGGGGTTGCGGTAAAGTCCGAAAGAGATACCGTGGCCTCTGGCAACGTACAGGCAACTGAAGGAACACGGGTGGGTTTTAGTCAGTAAGCGTCTGACTCGCCCTCCCGCTCCGCCCAGAGCGGGAGAAGTTATTTGACAATTTCCGACCCAAAAAAAACAAAAAAGTTAGCTATGTAATCAACGAAGTGTGGTTATGGCAAATATTATCTTTTTTGGTGTATAGCGGTCATTGGGAAAACTATTCTCGACATTAGATTTTGATCAGCAACTGTCTATCCTACTGATGACTTCGTGCAAGTAAAATAATTTCTATGTGATAGGTTGAGGTATTTCATTGGTGTAAACAGAAATAGGAATTAATTACAAACTGGTAGTGTTTGATATTGAGTGCTCTGATTTATGATGTTTTATTTGAAGCGTTAACAATAGATGTTAATTACGATGAAAGGGAAGGACTATTGTTCGCCAGGAACAACACTTCATTGTAACTGGGAGTATTTTATTGCTGGCTTGTTTTTCATACAATCAAAGAGTAGATGATTCCAATGCTTTGGGAAATAGACTTTTAGGTTTATATAAAAAGATACATTCCTAGATCTTAAAATAGTTGGAAACTGGGTGATACGACAAACTGAGGGCCTAGACAAGTGACAATCGCTTTGAAAGCGTTTCGTATTTCTACAACGACTTTCAACAGGATTGACATAAGTTTTTCGATAGCTTATTTCAGTCCTATACATTTATGCCTTTTCCATCATCCTTATCGCTGATAGAATGTCACTTTGTCTCTGGAGATCCAGTTCTAACTTGTTGGTTACACTTAGCCATTGAAGAAGTGGGTGCCTGTAATGAGAACCTATCGACATATGCGTTCTGTTCAAACCAGACATGACAAGTGACAATGGCGCTATTATGTAGGTACATATTTTGGTAGTTCTACGATAAGTTCAATACCATGACAATGAAAACGAAAATAGACGTAAAGAATAAAAGAGCCACTGAGAAGAAAATAAATGAACCAAAAGCTTTCTTATTGAGGCATTTTAGAATACCTACGCTTAACATAGTTGAAAAAAGTAGAATGTAAATTGCTAAAGTGACCCCATCACTTACTTAATTTTGGTGGGATAGTACCTAATTATATTCAAATTAATATCGAAATCATCGTGTCCCATTGGTCCGCCACATTCCACCGTATAAGTTCAATAGGTACTACGCGCGCAGTGGGACATCTGCTTAGTATTCCGAGCACCGAGCGAAACAAACACGGGAATCTCTCACATACCTCCATCGATGTTAAAGGGAATACGGTACGCATGGCGATTTTGTAAGCTATATGAGTATCAGTACAGTTGGTGGTCTCAATTTATTTATTGGTACCACAATACGTACGTACGTTGGTTCAAATGTACGTAGGTAGGTACATGCTTGTATATCTGTGTATTGCTGAGGAAAAAGGCATCATTATTAAGTAAGTAATTATAGCTAATGTTTGCTTTAACACATTTTTTTTTAATTTCGGAATTCTTAAATGAGTGTTCAGTGCCAACCGAAAGACTTTAAATGAATGACCGTTGTAAGCTGCTTTTATGTCCCATTGGTTGCCGTTATCAACAACGATCCCTGCCTGTGGGGGAGTTAAAAACCGGTGACTGGTCTATTTGGAACCTACGTCCCATAAAACTCCATGGAGTGTTCATGGCTACTAAGCTTTGGAATGGCCAACTAGCTTCATCTTTCTGACTGACCAAACCCTTGTCTGTTCAAAAGACTCTGTAATTGGTTTAATCTAAGTACCTAAATGCTTTGAGTTTCAGTGTCCCTAAGGTTTACAGTATTGTGTAAAAGTAAACAGCTGACGTCATAATTAAAATGGTAAGTACTTAATAAAGACACCGTAAACTTTATACTTCCTGCACGCAATTAAGATTAATAAGAACTATTGCCTATTCCGAATAAAATAATAAGCACCGATAGCAAAATACGACCAACGATTTATCATTTAATAAAATGATAGTAAACTGTAACTATTCCAAGTAGTCGTAGCAGGTTGTTGATTTATTACTACAAGGTATCACGAAGATTTATTGGCTTGATATGAGATAAAACCTTATTGAAATAGAAGCATAAATTAAAATGGCTTGTAATTTAGGCAACGTCGTAATCCCTTAGAAGGTTGGCTGATAACCGAGAAAAAAAAATCCACAAAAAAATCAACTGCGAAATTGCTGTTACCGTCATAAGCGGCAAGTCAACGGATAAGGTGAATCCTTAGCCAGTATTGTATTAAAAAAATCAAAAATAAATTGAAGTGGGGCACAAGAAAATCCATTTCCATTTTAATAAAAATATTATGATTAATCGAATTGATACATCTCTTCAAAAGATTCAAAGCAAAACGATGTAAGTATCACCTACATTTTAGGAGTGATCAATCAAAATATGTATTTCAGAATAGCACATCTCGCAAACAAGAAAAACTTCCGAGATGTGATAACACAAGGTCATGTTTCGCACACAGATTCTTACTGATAAAGAAGTAAGAACAGCGTGACGCTGATAATGAACGGCCTTGAAGATAACAGATGTGTTTGTTAAGGGTTTAAGTTAAAAATATTTGACGTAGCTAGTCTAATTTAATAACGGCAGCTGCTGTGATTGAGTAAGTATAGGTACCGTGTTATATTAACGACCCACCCCTCTTCGCATGGTTATAAGTACATCCAACAACTTGATAAAACATCGAGAGTTTTTGATTCTATAATGTAAGTGTAAGTTGTAAGTTTATATTAACGTTAAACCTTCCGGAATAAATTCTCTATATGATAACCGCATCAATATCCGTTGCGCAGTTTATAACGCGGTCGAAGACAGACACGAAAAGCGACTTTAAAAATGTACAATAGAATAGAATAGAATACTCTTTATTATGTACACCATAAAAAATACAGATACTTACAAATGTAGAAATGTATTTATAGAAGTAGGTACCAGATATAACAGTAGAACACAAACAAACTAGGGATGACATTATCAGTCGCACAGCTTTAACAGCTAGAGCTCTATAGCGCTTTAATACTTCAAAAATGCAAGCTGTACTATCCCAGAAAGAGCAAAGCGATTTAGAAAAATTATGTATAGTCTCTATCATGTTTAAAAATTATGTATAAATATAATGTGCGACAATTTCATCCTCCTTATGAATGGAGGAGACATTCTGCAATAAAACGCTCATGTTGCCAAAGAGGCTGGCATCGCTGGCCCAGATGTGTGGCGATAAAGTGCCATCACCGGCCACTGTGTAAACATGATTGTCCGAGCGCATACATCAGCGATTCGTGACAGATGTCCGAATTACGAAACTGTGCGATGTGGGAGGGAATCCTGCTATTGTTTGCAACCTGTCGATGTGGGCTAGATGTCCTCGAACTTAACAAGTGCATTACTTTCTACGATACATAATTAATCTGTATCGTTGAAGGAGTTAGGCTGCAGAAACCTACTGCCGCTAAGACTGTGTTTTACAAGCATCATTAAACAGTTATCTGACGGCGCTGACTGTACCAATTTCAAGTTGTTGGTATTAAATTATTTAAAGAGTGGTATAGGTTCGGAATAGAAAATAAATATGAGTTCCAACAAATACCAGTGGTATTAGTTTTTGGTATTACAATGGAATACCTCATATCAAATATTAAATGCTGTCGTTGCACCACAGCGTTGCACATTGAAAGAGCAGATTGCAACTAAAATTCAATTAAGGAGAAGGGAAGAATTTAGGAGAAGGTTTAGGAGTAGGTATGTAAGGATCTAATTGGTTGAATTTTGTAGTTTCTGCTTTACTTTGTGTATGTATGTATGTGTTCAATTAATATTAAATATGGATAATTTGATAACCTATAAAAGTTTTTGACAGAAACTCGTAAAACGATTGAATTATAACTTTATAACGCCAGAACTTTATAACAATTTAAATAAACATGCAACTACACCAATTTAAACTTAATCTCAACTCTGGAATTTCAAATTACTTACTCTATGAATAACTTATCTCATACCAGTAGATAAACCTATATCGTAGCTATTTAATTAAAATCCGATGACAGCTTCACAAAACAGAAGAAATAATATTATTATAAGACCTTTTTATAAGATAGTAGATAGGAACCTGTATTGAGATTGAGACACTCAAGCACCACGATTACCTTTCTCTGACCGACGCAATTTCCGGCATCGATTGGACGGTATCAGTGTTACTAAACAATAAAATGTTTTATGATAACAGTGATGTAACGCAGTCACTGACCTCTCCAATTTGTCAACACTGATCTTTGGAATTATTGTGAGAGTAGCCGCAGGGTTCAGTATATTGAAATTTATTGTTATTTCCATTTGTATGCGTTGGACTTAACGTGGGGCTCAATTAATGGATATTACTAACGTAACAACATTATTTCTATAAAAAAAAGAGTCTTCTAAATTCCAGTTTCTTGTTGAGATCACTATAACAGCTATATGTAAAGGTTGATGATAAAAAGTGAGCTGGAACACATTTATGTACAACAATGATGTTTTAAAATCGATGTAGATTTTATAATAGAATCTAAATCTATGTTTTAGTCTGTTTTGTTTATTAGAGAATAAGTAGTATATAACTTATATTATATTCGCATGCCGCTTTAGCCGATGTGTCCTGAACTTATTTATTTATTTATTTACTATGGATGACTTACAGCTAAAATTAACAGAAAAATAAAACTGTATGTGAGACTGACAGCCAATTAAAAGTTATCTAAACCTAACCAATTTTGTACCTACCGTATCCGACGAAAAAATGTCTTTGTTTTTATTTTAACAATATTGGTACTTAATTATTGAAATAAATATCAATTTCCATTAGATTGTTCAAATTAGACCCGTGTTTCTTAAAATGCACCATTTTCATGTAGCCTACCACTGTACTTAACAGAAAAACGGGTAGCCTAGCGAACTTGTTAGTTTTGTTGAATCGCTGTCGCCTATGCAACGTGTTTGCAGCTTTATAAACATGTTTAAACCCCCGATGCGATTGGCCAACACGCTCGCATCCTCTACGTCTATGTTCTAAGTTATGTATCTTGTTTCTGCTGTGTTCTATGTATTTGTATTATGTATTTAGGGAGGAACGTGCTCACACATTCATTCTGGTTACGGGATAGAATACAATTTAGATGTTTTGTGTGCAGTTAACTTTATCTTAATGTTTTGTTTAACTTATTTACTGGGTGATATTGGGTGGGAGGCTTAAATATTTTGCAGCAAATATTTCACTTTGTTTTTTATTTTTACATATAAAGCAGTTGTCATGTCCTGCATTTTAAAATGTATGAGTTTGTCTAATAAAACCCCTACCTTTATGGGACACTTATTTTTTTTTAAAGATAAACGAGTTGAGACTAATATACTGGACCTGGATTCGATTCCCAAGTCGGGCAAAGCGTGATTGGGCTTTTCCATCCGGAATTTCTCGGTAGCTCCCCGGAGTCAGTTTGTGCCCGGTGGTGACAATAGGCTCACCCCCTATTACATGGGGCTTGAAACATACTGGCGAAATGTGGGTGTACTCAAACTCAATTAATAACTATGGAAGTAGGGATAATAAATATGGGTACACCTCTGCCTAAACCTTTCGGAATACAAGGCGTGATGTTATATTATGTTGAGTCTAAGACCAACAAAAAAAGGTTTTATGTTGGCCTGAGTGTTGAGTTTAGAACAAAAATTAACAATTTCCCAACAAGTAACTACTAGGTTCTTATAAACCCGTTACCGAACATCTAAGCTTATCTTTAAAGCAATTACGTAAAGTAGACGACGAACTCGATAACAATTAAGTAGGTACACTTCGCATTTAAGAATTAGTTAAGGTTAAGTAAATCTTATCTAACTTAGTCTTGACTTGGTTAATTAGTTAGGATGAGTTACAAGTAGGTAGGTACTATTAACTGGTACAATACAAGTTTATAAAAATCGAATCATCAACTTTCGAAATCAAATAGGGGACCCAGTAAACTCGAGAATCTACGTAATCTTGGATTTAGATCTAATCTTAGATATAAAAGTTAGATTTTCAGCAGTTTACTACATAAACTTTACAGCACGATGGCGTATGAGAGATGTTATGGACAGGAAGTACCTACCAGTCCCCGTTGGAACAACAGCTGATAGGCGGGTTAAGCAAGAAAATCCTAACAATAATCCATACCAATATTATAAATTCGAAAGTAACTCTGTCTGTCTGTATGTTACCTGTTCACGCCTAAACCACTGAACGGATTTCGATAAAATTTGGCTACGAGATAAATGGCATCCCGGGGAAGGACATAGGCTACTTTTTATCGACATACCACGCGAGTGAAGCCGCGGAAGCTAGTAATATTATAAACGCGAAAGTGAGTTTGTTTGTGTTACGATTTCACGCTAAAACTGCTGAACGGATTGGGATGAAATTTGCCACATGAGTTGACCTCGACCTGGAGAAGGACATGGGCTTCTTTTCATCCTGAAACGCAGACGAAGTCGCGGGCAACAGCTAGAATATTATATTTTTCTATTGTTTTTAATGATATTTATGTATATCTTATTATTATTTATTACTAGCTTCCGCCCGCGGCTTCGCCCGCGTGGTATGTCGATGAAAAGTAGCCTACGTCCTTCTTCGGGATGCCATCTATCTCCTTTATCGAAATCCGTTCACTAGTTTAGGCGTGAAAAGGTAACATACAGACAGACAGACAGACAGACAGACCGACAGACAGACAGACAGACCGACAGACAGACAGAGTTACTTTCGAATGTATAATATTAAGTATGGATTGTATATTTAGATTATACTTGCTGCACTCACATGTAAATTAGAGCAAGGGCAGGATGACGATGACAAAAGAAAGTTATCGTTAGTTCTGCAGTTTTAAGAAGATAAGAAACTCATTCTCTTAGTGTGTTGACAATTGAATCCACGCAAACGAAGTTCCTCGACACACGTAGCTAGTACCGATGATATAAACAGAGGTTATTTCTTGGAAAGTGAAACTGGGAGCGCACTCCATGGCATTTACGTAATTACGGTACGCACTGGCGGTGGTGAGGCGACGTCACCATGGCAACGCTCTAATACCTTAGGAAAGTGAAACTAAGGACGACGACCTACACCATAAGGTGTCAGTCCCCATTAACGAGAGATTTAACATCAATTTACGGCCACCTTTCAGCTAGTTAGCTCATTTTTCCTTTTGCAATAGAGTAAGAATAGCATAGCATTGCATAGTTGTAAGCGACAAAAGTCGATACGAAACGAACACTTCAGTGTTTTAATCTCATTATTGAGCTTATAAAATCCATTTATATAAAAAATCAATTGTCGTGCATTAGTTTTTGTTTTGGTCGCCTTACCTTCAGGGTGTTTTAGAAAAAAGCCAATTAGGAAAACCCAAAGGAATAGCCGAAAATCCAAATTTTGTATTGGAACTTGCTCACGTGGTACGAAGTTCATCTAGTATTTATCAATTAAAAAATGTTAACTCTTAACTATTATTAGTGTCAATTGAGATGACGATGCTGACCGTTCCTATCTTAAAATCAGGTGAAGATCCATAATAGCCTAAGTGTTAATCTATCATTACAGTGTCTCGTCTACAACAACAACGTTTATCTTTTTGCATTATATCGCAAAATCTTAAAAATAATCTAAACTCAACATTATCAAAGTAAAATTACCAACTTCCGTTCAAATAAACTACAGAAAAAACATAAGTAGCATAAGTATCAACGTAACATCTTGATATTGAATATGATAAAATATCAGATAAAATTCGCAACTAAAATCTTTCCTGTCAAACGTCTGTTACAATTGACACGCTAATCAATAGTTAACGCTTTTAGACAAGCACGCTTCAATTGAGACTTGTCAAGTTATAATTATTTAAAAACAAAGTGGCTTGAAGGCCATAGTTACAGCACTATGGCACAAAAAATATACAGCCTTATCTAAAGAAGACTATGAAATCGAAAGTTGAAAAGCGAAATTAACGCGAGGTTCTAAAATAATGGCAGATATGGTGCAACACTATGTAGGAGTGAAAGATCGTAAAAATATACACCCAAGACTGTAAATCCTATGTGGGCGTATTATAATGTGCTTTTTAGTGTATTAGTTAAACGAGTACCTATGTATTTCCCAAGTGTTCCTAACATTTTAGGTGCTCGCAAGTCTAAAATATAGTCGCATAAAATACTTTTGCGAGCTTATGTGCGGTCTATGTTAGCCATAAAAAAACTTTTATGTACAATCCCGAGCTTTTGAAAAATCTACCTGAATCTTTTGTTGTGGAAAAATCTCTCCAGGTTTATGAGTTAGTCCTATCACTATGCGTTTAGATACACCGTGACCCTTATTATGAGAGAACACGGCGACATCTCGTAACCATAAATTATGAAAATCGCTGAAATCTCGATGTTTTCCCGTGTCCTGTACTCTATTATTCATGAAAACCTGATGTCATGCAATTTAGATAAGCCGGCTCGGCCTTTGATGCCCTGGAGAAATTTAATTTGCACTTTTAAGCTCCGCAACTAACAAAGCCGCGCTATTTTCTCCTTGGGAAACCACTATTCAAAATTCTACCTTTTATAAAAGTGGGCGACTCTACAGTCTTGTTAAAGGCAAATGGATTCTGAGTGAAACTCAAAGGAGGGAAAACTTTAATATTTTTCGAAGCATATTTTCCTTAGCAACCTACTTTATGTCAAGTAGAAAATCAAAACGTTACATATTATTATTACAGAGACCGGCCTACAATACGTAGGTGAACGTAAGTTTCTTTCCATAAACATACGTTTAATTATTATCACTAATAGGACAAGTTCGGTTGACTCGCCTCCGCTGAGATCAAGGGTCAATCATAATTGAGTTTGTCGAGTGGGGACCCTCCCTCACAAGTCAATTTATATACCTTTGTACGGGCTATATTGGATTTCAAACACTTCGTTCTCTCAATGTGTGTGTTCCTAGCGCTCTGTGGGAGGGACGCTCGGTCCTAAGTTAGGTAACAACTAGTTGCACATGTTTGCACATCAAAGTTCGGCGAACTACCCGTACGAACGCCCGAAACTGTTCGTGCGGGACTTGGAACAATACATTGTGGATTACTCTACATAGGTGCGCCTAATTGAGGTGTTGTAAATAATAATTGTGTAGCAACTCCCCTTTAGCCCTTCGCCGGCCGCCATTACGTGCACATCACGAAGATTCCTTCAACTACAGCCACACGCGGCAGAACAGCTCCGCCTGCCAATAGCTATTACATTAGACATGCTCAGATTAGGTACGCTCGAAACGCTTTACAATATGTAGTACCGTTTGCATACCGCAGATATTGTCTGAGTTCTGTGTAAGCCCTGTAAACGTCGGAGATTTAGCCACTTAAGGACTACCAGTAATATTCCAACATTCCTCACTTTATGGCCAATTAAAGTGGACACGTCTTAGTAAATCCAAAGCACGGGATGGTTGTGCAACAGTCCGCACACACTCGGCCGCAAATCATGGTACACGATTGTGCCTACGATTATACGCTGACCTTTATCGCTGTCCAGGAATTAGCCAACCGACGTGCAACACGGCCGATGTATACCACAGCTACGCTGCACTAATGTAATCATCTCACATGAGGAAACAATAAGCCTATAATGAATCTTACAAACAGGGAAATGAGCTCGTCATCCAATAGTAAGTATTCGTAGTTTAAACACACTCGTGATGGATTTCTATCACGACTATATTCCCTAGAAAGTCGAGTCGAATCGTTGTCGATTTTATCGCGCAATAATGAATTTTAATTAGTTCTTAAGAAAAGCGTGGGTTTATGCTTCTTAGTAGGAGCTAAGTTATTTTGCAGTAAAATTAAAGGTGCCTGTTTTATGGTGCTTTATAAAGTCTTGCGCAGGTTTCATGATAGTAAAATATTAATGTTTTCGGTGCTATCAAGCACTGTGAATTTCAAGCTGTGTGTGGCTACAGTCCTAAGGTAATGAATCATAGTTCAAATTATACGCTCCGGGTGCTTGATGACTTGAATTTGCGTCATTTCTGCAAACAATGATTAGATTCTACCTTTCAGGTAATTCACCGGATTTTGTTCATCATGACTATGGAATTTCAAAGTAAATAAAAAGCTGAAATTCTAACTTTTAATGTTTATTTGTTACGCTTTCACGCTAAAACGGCTGAACGGAATTGGATGAAATTTGGCACAGGGGGTACCGTGACCCGGAATAGGACATAGGTTACTTTTTATTCCGATATTCCCACGGGATCGAGACTTACACGGGTGACACCGCGGGGCACAGCTAGTACTAATATACCTATGTCATATGCACGTTATTGTCTTCAACTCCTTTTTTGACAACTATAACCGAGAAAAGTTTAAAGGTAGGTAAATTAAATACTTATTTATTTATAGCCTTTCCTCTATTAAATAGTTAAGTAGACTGGCATTAAATTATTATCATTTTAGTTTATACATATATTTATTTCACAAAGGCTTGTATGAGTGTAAATAACTAGCTACATACAATTTCTAGAGATTGTCTCTACTAATATTATACATAAAGAGGAAAGATTTAATTGTTTGTTTGTTTGCATTGAATAGGCTCCGAAACTACTGAACCGATTTGAAAAATTCTTTCACCATTAGAAAGCTACACCCTGAGTAACATAGGCTATAATTTATAAAGATTACACGCGGGCGAAGCCGCTGGCGGCAGCTAGTAATATCTAAGAACGAAAAAATATGGAAAAGTGCAAAAAATTGAATGCTCATAAAGATTCTGGTTTAATTACCTAACAGACAGACGACCAACCGCCGAAGAAAAAAAAATCGAAATCGGAGCTCACACAAGGTAAAACAACAATAATTCAATGAGTGCCGACTGCATTCTTCCTGCCTTTACCCGACCACCTTGAATATACTCGATTGTTTAACAAGTACTCGAGTTGCATACCTGACTCGATTAGCAATACTAATACAATAAAAATATTCGGATATTATCTACCTATTTGTAATTATTTGTATCTAGTTTCAAAACAAATGCGATTCGTTGAAGAGGCTCATGTCAATAATGAGGAATTTCGATTATCATCGATTTTAATCGGTGAACCATAACCAATCAAATGCTTAGACTATGCATATTGTTTAAAAGCAGAATGCAGTACATGCCTAGTGGTGTACTATTTTGTTTATAAACAACGCTTTAAAAAGGCAGAAGTAACAAGAGGCACAAATCAATCTATGAACTGTTTGTTTTTTCCTAATATTATTTTTTAACACTAAATGAGATTAACATAATCATAGTCACTCACAAAAACAGGAGAGAGATGAAGCCATCAAGATATTCGAAATTCGTTGATACATCATCCTAATCCTAAATATTATTATAAATGCGAAAGTGAGTTGTGTTTATTTGTTTTTGTTACACTTTCACGCTAAAACGGCTGAACGGATTTGGATGAAATTTGACACAGAGGTAGAATATGACCTGGAATACGACATAGGATACATTTTATCCTGATATTCCCACGGGATCGAGCGTTACGCGGGTGAAACCGCGGGGCGCAGCAAGTAAAACTATACGTAGGTATACCTACAAAAGAAGTACCAGAAACAATATTACATAATAATATTAACTCGAAGTAATTAAACTAAGAGAAGTTTCGGTAAACAGAGGCCTGCGGAAGAGTTCCAATCTAACTATCCAACTAGCTTCGGGAAGCAGGCACAAATTAGATTTACACCGGCACCCAACTTGCTACTCAGAAAAACAATGTTCTGTATTTAACCTCCCGGGGAAATGAATTGCTACAATTTACGGGCCTGTGCTGTAAATTAAGGTACCGCTGGTCTTCTAATGAAAAGCAATGAGCTTTAGAATAGCCTACGCGAGTACTAATGATCAGAAGGCCAATTCTCGTACCTACTTAATAAAAAACGTTTACTTTCAAATCGCTATCTGTCAAACTTGTCATAAATGTTGGTACATTTATTGTATTTTTGACAGATTGCGATTAATGCGAATGTTCTTAAAAATTACGAGAATTACCCCTCTGATTTACATCTAGCACTCAATGGGAAAAATAAATACCTACCTACCAGCATTTTCAGTTTGTCAATCAACGGTGTTGATTATAGAAATAAAATGGGGGTGATCATGGTCTTGTAATAAGCAATTAGAAAATTAATTTACGATGTTATAGGTACCTGGTGTTGACCTTTTCTACGTTTGTTGCATGAGATCACAAAGGATACATTCAGTAGTAAATATCAGTGTATATGTAAATATCATCATCTGCCTAGCCTTTTCCCAACCAAGTTGGGGTCGGCTTCCAGTCTAACCGGATGCAGCTGAATACCAGTATTTTACATGGAGCGACTGCCTATCTGACCTCCACAACCCAGTAAGTGGGTAACACGATACCCCTTGGCATGACTGGTTGTCAGATTTTCGGGCTTCTGACGACCCGTAACGACTGTCAAAGATCCACAAATGACAGCCGGAACCAACGGCTTAACGTGCTTTCCGAGGCACGGAGGAGTCTCGATATGTAAAGATGGTCACCCATCCACGGACCAGCCCCGGCAAGCGTAGCTTAACCTGATGGATCGACACGAGCGGCTGTTATTACTTAGCCACGACCTCCTCTCTGAAAATCCTCTCTGTAAATATCAGTGTATATCCAGTATTGAAATGATCAGAAATCCCTATAGAATTGATAAGTTGCCAAACAGTTCGGATATCCATAAAGGTACCTGGTTTCCGTAGGTACCACAATGACATTGAATGCAATGTGCGCAGTTAATTCACGTTGCATATAGAAATCATGACTCGAATCAGCCGCATGATTATCATTAATAACACTCATCATGATTTTTTTATGGTAGATCATTACATGCAGGAATGTTCTGTACCTAAATCAACAACCTTTAATGAGATAAGTGAGGACTAAAAGTGTTCTTATGATTATTATAATGTCTATTTTGAAATTGTAAAATGGACCTGCCCAGCCATAGAAATATAAATATATCTTATACGTGCCTTATGCTGAAACTAAACTTACCATGGTTTAGGAAGTTTCTTAATTAGAATAAATAC
Organism: Lithophane socia; assembly: GCA_947522985.1. NCBI lineage: Eukaryota > Metazoa > Arthropoda > Insecta > Lepidoptera > Noctuidae > Lithophane > Lithophane socia. The sequence continues at coordinate 6,788,435 of OX383258.1, read as the reverse complement.
TATTCTTTGTTGGATCTCTAATTCAACTTATATCTCTTTGAAATATGAAATGTTCTTACACCAATGTGTCTGCTAACCGTTCGTCCTATGCTGTAATTTATAGTGTAAAAGATAGATTCAGTATGTTAGAAACGTCGTCTAATTGGGGCCTAAAGTGTATATCCAGTAGGTACTCCTGTTTCACTGAAAATATCGATTTGATATACAAGAATGCAAAACAAGTCACAATATCACATAACAACATACAGCGAAACTGTAAAAATTGTCATTATTGCAACGTTATTGGATAACAGACGTTATTGTGACAAACACTTGTGCTCATATTGTAAGTTTACATTCTATACGAATCTGAGCATTTTTACACTCACTGTGCAAGAAAATTGGGTATTCTCAAGAGAAACCTTTTTTGTCTTGACGGTTTTATGGCTTAGCATTGTTTCAAACTCGCACGTTTAGAAAAGCAAAACATGTATAATTTGAAAATAATTCCGTTGGTAGGTGGAGTTACGGACGTGAATAATATCTGTATATAAGTCTGGTAACGCTTTCCGTGATTAAGACTTTGATTTAAAACCGTCTGTTTTATCTGCACTAATCACAAACGTTTATTTTGGCCAGATATGTCTAGGGTTTTTTTTAAGATATAGCCTTTTCAATTTCAAAAAGATGCTGATGCACTCGTTGCCAAACGTGACCAGAGAGAAAGAAGCAATTTAATCCTAAATCAAAAATACTTAATTCAACTGACAGTGACTGTCAGTAGGTAATGTCAGTGCAGATACAGCAGTTTGTGAGATACGACTTTTGTGAGATACGACTGTTAGCGGGGAGGGTGAAGAATCTACCTCTACCACTTAATTTCAATATATCACAACGAATCTCTCACTTGTCCCCAATCATACCTACCCATAAAACGAATTGATTAATCTAGGTCAATATCTAGTTCTTCATTTGTAGGCTGACGCATCTTTTTTGAATATGTACAGCAAAAGAAAAGTGCATAAGTTAGAAAATATAAGTATAATATAGTCATAAAAAGGTTGCTCTTGCAGTATAGCAATCTAGTAAAAAAATTGCCGGACAGCTAGACTGGAGGTGGAGGCTGATGTTTTCCCAGAATGGCCAGGACTTAGTTAACATTATTTCTGTGCAATATTTAGAAGAATGCTCTAATTCATTAAAGACTTGCCGAAACACCCGCAAAGCATCGTATTTCACGCTCAATTTCACGTCTAGAGTTTTAGTACGAAACCAGTTGTTAGCGATAATTGGCCACGTGTGACCCAACCGTATTGTTGGGTGTTTTTTATAAAACAATTAATATTTGTACTAGAACTGATTCTGATCAAGTATCGTAATGTTGGGCCGCGTTGCTGTGTAGTGGTAAGTTGTTTGTGAAAAAAAAAAATCAATGCTAATCGTTTTGCGCCGATTTACTGAAGTAAATAGTCGAAAAATTACTCGACGAGAAGTGCTTTATTTGTACCGCTAGAGCAGTCTAGACGATTAATTACATTCAATGAAATAGATGAATTTATACATGATATTACTTTTACAATCTTGGTCTGGAAGCAACAAATTCTTTTCGTATTTTTCTTTATTTCTCTATTTATACACACAAAACACTTTTGTGCATATACGTAGATAAACAAACAAAGTTTTCTCCTAAAAATGGTAGAGTCAACGTAGCTTGCAGGGAAAAGCAGGTGAGTAAAAGAAAATAATCTTAACTAAAACAATGTTTTGACACTTGTATCTTATTTCCGTTTACAATTTCAAAAGATTTTAAACTATATTTTTTGTTAAACCTTCACATTCGAAAATCCTAAGATAATCTTTTCCACGCAGAGTTTGAACACGATGTCAAAACAAGTTAGCTGATCTCGATTTGCATATCAATTAAAACAACACCTCGGTTGCAGAACTGGCCCTAGCAGCCTAACAACGAGCCTTTTACCCGATGATTGGCGAACCATTCCGCATTCTTGTCTCCAGCAGCCGGCGCAAGCGCAAGCCCACGCTTCCCTTTACTAACCGTTGCACGTTTAAAATATTTCGAAACCTTTGCCCTTATAGCTTTATGAAGAAAAAGAAAATGAGGCTCAGTTTTTTTTTTAATTGTGGGAAATAGTTGCAGAATGACGTCACAAATTACAAGCTGCGTATTGAATTTCATAAGTTTCGTTACGCGGTCCATTGCGTGTTTTATTTGAAACGATCATTATCAATTTATGTAATTGTTGCGTTGAGAATGGAGTAAAGTTATACTGACATGTAATACTTCAATTTATCTCCTGATTCTGTACTTATTTTTGTATTGTTTGTACTCGCGATTTGCTCTATGAGCATCAAGGCTATCTTGATAGCGAATTCAACTGATTTAATTATAATTTGATGTGATGTTTTTGCAATTTATATAAGAACTATCATCACAAATCTGTTTGTAAAGGCATTGTTGAATCTCACCTGTTATTCTAAACACCGATCGATGCTGTATTTTTTTTTTAAATTACAGCATTCGGTGAGCAGCAAACTCGTAGAGCAGATTCCCATTGAATTAGAAATTTTTATGTAAGTAATTGTAATGGTGAACCTTAAAAAAAATTGAATTTGAGTCATTACTATCAGCAACGGAAGTGACAATAACCTTGTTACGGGTGTCGGCTCCCAATCGGAAGGTCATGGGTTCGAACCGAGTGTATAGCCGAGGGGCCAACATAACGATTTCACACAAATTGTTCACTTTTTTCTCCGGTCTTTTCCGATTCTTTATTGGCTACGCCCGCATCGAAACTTTATGCTTAATTTAGGGCTCTTCGAAAGGTTTGTTGATCAAACGAATTACAGAAAATTGTTCTCTCGGGAAAAATAAAACGGGAAAGGCGAAAAACTTGGCTTTGGTGCAATTTGGGAAGTATTGTCAGACAAAAGCTGAATAATCAGACAAAATGCCCTTAGGTCTCAATTTTATGAGTAGGAAATGTTTATTGTAAGTACCAATCTGGAGATTCTCAACAAACAGGAAAAAAGAAAATTAAGTTTTTTGTCACAGAAACGAGTGCAGATAGAAAAGATAATTGAGTTAACTCAAATAAAAAGACAAAACAGATCTGTACTAATCATGAGCATAGAAATACTTAGTCACAAAAAGGCCTCCAGTTCCAGTCAGCCTGACAAAATTGTATCATGACCACCTAACTTTACATTTCTGGTTATATCCTAATTCTGAATTTAAATCCATCGAGTTTAACCGCCCTCGTAAACAAAGGACGGTGTCGTGTTTGGATTACTAAACATCCTGCAATCAAGGAAACAACTCGACAACTCAACTTGAGAGTTGCGAACAGGATACTCAATTACATAATTACTTCGGACTCGCAGGATAAGTATAATAAAGGAGGATGGCCCTTCAGTTCTAAGTCCCTTCCTTGGTTGTAAACAACAACTATTAAACTCGTAAAAACTGCAATATTTCGTAATTCTTAGATGAGGACGGCTCTCTATTGCTAAAGTTTAGTAGTATCGCAAATAATTGAAAATAGAAAACACCAATTCGTTCCTTGACACAATGAAGTTTTGTTCATTTTCATTTTGGATGAGATGTAGGAGGTATCAACATTTTATTACGTTAAATAGAAAACAAACTTTCTAATTTCGACACGCGTCGCATCCCACCCCTAAGTAAGCATCATAGTTAAACAGGACCCTATATTCATCAAAATTCCAAACCGTGGTCACAAGGACGATATATTTATTCTAATTTATGTGTAGGTAACACTTCAGTCGTGTCCATTATAATAGCTGTATGACAAAATTCGAGCACATAACAATTAAGGTCACTTGGTGCGAATAACAAACTATTTTCGTTTGTATCTGATGCTGACATTAACACAATAGTATGCAGAACTATTGTATATCAACCTATCTATTTTTAAGTATAGACTACTATTACATAATGATTATACGGGTAAAGTTAACACACGAGTAGCATATATTACCTATACAACGTCCTAAAGAGACTATCTCGCGTAGAAAGTCACGGGATCGCACGAGCTGAAGTCTATGCAATGCATTTTCAAATTCTATATCTGTCTATGTCCCAGATTACGCTTTTAAGAGTTCTATAACTTCAGGAGGGGCTAACACCTTTTGTAAATGTATTAGTTCCGACTAACGGCGTATAATATTATCTAAAACCATCAAAGGCCTGTATACTTTTACATACGATATGTAAGGCACCATCTTCCCATGGGCGCTGTAAATGTTGAGTAAGGAATTTTCGGGTTCACGGTTTGCAGGATTAATAATAATATCCTCTGAGAAAACCCTGTGTTTCTCCAAGGGCTAAAGGGAAAAGGCTCATAAAACTAGCAACCCGATGTTCCTCATAAATCTTTAAAGCAAAAACCTTCGCAAAAACTTCAAAAATCTAAGCAGAAATTGCTCCACATTTTTTATTGCATGCGTCATCAAGGCTGCCTTATCTCTGAAATCACGGTGGAAAAGCCGTATTGTCAATGTAAACAAACAGTTTACGTATCATCAATCTTACTCAGTATTCAGGCTGAAGGACTTACCTGAAACAGAAAGATACATAAAATCAACAAACGAGTAATGAATCTCAGCAGATAATACTTACAAATAAAAATGTTTACTTATAGAAGTTTTCATGATAATACGAAGCCTCGCCTGTTCATAGTTTAAAGTTTGAACACAGTACGAGACACTTTTGCTTTGAAACAAGACAATTATTGTTTGCACACCCGACGAAGTTTTCCGTCAAACAATGTTTCATATTACAAAACATTCAACAACTGTAGTCTACTGCCTGTAACTTTACTGAAAGGTCGACATTTCTGCTAAATGAACCAACATTTAGCTATTTTGTGCAAGTGAAAAAGAGACAGTTTTATTGACAGTGGTAAGAGACAATGCATATGCACATCTTGATTAGGGTTTCATGCGGCCTTACACTTGTTTGTTGTATCTATTATCAAAGCTGGCATCGATGCACGTAAGGAATGCTATTGTTCGGCATTATTTGTGTTACTTTCTAGCTTATTGTATTCAGTAGGTAGGCATTTGTGATCATTTGCACGTATAAGATTTGAATGTAAGAAATAACAACATGTTTAGTCACGTCAAACAAGCGGTCAGGGGGTCAAGTGGATGCAGGAGCTTTTGTTTTGTATATGCACGTAGGTAAACTATACGTACGGTCTCTGCTTCAGTTGGTATCTCTGACGCATTGTGACGACGTTTGACTAGAGGAAGGTAATGCTTGTAACACAGTGTTGAAGGCGATATCACTATAACATGGGTTATTCACTAGATAACCGCACAGGACGCCGGGGAGTCACAAGCGGTGCCATCAATCGGCACGAGCACGGGACCGCGACCGAGCCGACACTGGACAACTCGTTTTAGAAAATTCGCAATTGGATTGAAAAAGTGCTAAATTGTCCGACAATTACGACAGGCGAGGATGTAATTAAGCATTACGGGTGAACGTGTATCAGTCGGTGGGTTGGGCGCGCGACTGCGGCGGGCCTGCGCGGGCGCACACCTCGCCCGTGTCCGCCGCGCCAGCCCGTGGCGTGCAATCAATTTATGCAAATTACCGACGGGACGGTCTGCTCGCACGTCCAATTGACTATTAGCTATACCGGGAATGCTGCGAGATACAAACGACATTGATGCCTGTTATGGAGATAAATAATTTATCACGTTTAGAGATTCGGGTATTAAGTGCACTGAACTAAAAAAAATAGACAAAAAATAAATAGAGTAGAGTCATGTCATCACCTCTCTCCCTTGAATTTGAATGTTTTATATATATTTATAGTATTTATTATAGTAAATATGTATGTAAGTATATGTATCATAAGTTTATAGCTTATTTATGTACTGTAAACCTGTTTTATCTATAATGCAATACGATATATTATATATTTTTCCTCTTTGTTAATCTTAATTAGAGCACCTGCCATCTAATCTCTTCACCACCCTTGGTTGACTGGTAGAGAATGCCTCAGGCATTAAGTCCGCCTTTTTATCATTTTTTTGTGCGAAAAGTTTAAATAAATAAATAATTAATAAATAACTCGGAGTGTGTCAACTAGGCGAAATAAATTTAGTTGTGGTAACGGCTAGACTGCTGACACAACAGTGCTCGCAATTCGGCAACGGTTCCGCTTCACTGGATGTTTAAAAATACTGGTAAAGGTATTACACGGATTTACCTATACTTAACCAATTAGCAACTGATAACAGTTCCGTAGTTTCGTGAAACTGTACTGTAAGTCGCGTCATGAAAGCCTTTTTTAATTTATTCACCTCCAGATTTAATGCCTCAGAAGCTTATCATTTAAAATTCTTGTGTACCTACAGCCTCTCTCTACTAAGAAGGTACTGAATAAATATTTGTAACGTTAATAAAAAAAAGCTGCAATTTTATTTTTGTTGATAAGGCTTTTGAGAAGATGACCGGACGCGTAACGCGAGGGCTGACTCGAGGTGGCGCGGGAAAAGAGTTCCTGAAGGACTTGGGGAGGCCTTTGCACAGCAGTGGGACAGGCTTTAAAAAAAATAGACATTATTTTTTCAGCATAACGAGACTTCGACGAATGATAATAATTTGCATCACAAAAGACAGTGAAGTTTTCAACCAAAATAAAAATGAAATGACATGCACTTAGGTATATGAATGACCAATTGCTATGTCCGAACTCCGAATAAATAATACCTAGTGTTGAATTGAGTATACATATATAGTTACATTACGAATATTATATGATGTAACAAGAACAACTAAATATTAAGTAATTGCATGATATACCTAATGTTGAATCTTGTAACATCCGATTCAAAATTCGATCATTTAACCTGAGCTTTCATATTTTTTATCGTGATGATATAACGTGGACGTCCACGTCCATAAAATTGACGTGGACGTCACGTTATCACCAGAACATGTGACGTGAAAAATCGGGTTTGTCTTGTTTTGCCATTACTTGGTCGCTGTACTTTTCATAAGATGATTGATTACCGACATTAAGAATCGTAAAATTAATCATAAGAGAGGGGGCAAAAATGTCCACTATCAAATTTTTACCTCCCCTATATTGTGGTCAATTCCCATAGCATGTGTACTTTCAGATTGATATAATCACACAATGAAATGATAAATTACATTTATAGGCACTTATTCCACCCTTGGATTTTAGTGGTGAAGAAGTCTCCCCAATAGCAATATAAATAATATAGATACCTAAGTACCACAAATGATGATAAGGACCCATACTAACACACGTAATATTTTAACATGGTGCCATCTTGCACCGTGAAAAGTACTTAAAATTACAAATCCGTACTAATTACTATTAGTACCTAACTCGTGCTAAGTAACGTTGCCGCGTCGTGCTGACAACATAATGCGTTCGTGTAATCATTACTTTTTACGTGCACTTTGCACATCAATCAGTTAAAGTCTTTGTTCATAAATATAATAGATAGAGTCCAAATAAACGTTGTAAGAGAACAGTACAATTAGTTAAAGTAGGCCACAAACATATCAATTGATAACTCAAATAATGCACGTACTAGAATAACAAATACTATCTTTAGAATGTGGAGAAAATGTTAACGAATTTTTAAATAGAAATCACATACCATAGGTACATCACGCGCCTGTATTCCCCAAGGGGATAGGCACAGGTATACCTTTAGTAAACCCATATTTCGCCATTCCCATGTAATAGGGGGTGAACCTAAATCAAAAGAATTGATTTCAGTAGCAGCCCGAAGTCATTTGTGCCCGGTTGATGGCAATAGGTTCTTTCCCCATTACATGAGACAAACATAACTGACTGATTTCGATAAAGCGGTTTAGAAAATAAAAATATAATTATACTATTCCCTTGTCACCCTAAAATTCTACAAACAATACGTCGTTATATCTATGTAAGTGTATCTATTTACAAGGTGCATAAGGTTAGCACACAAACAAGTAAGACCACAAAACTGCAAGTAAAACGACATTGTAATAAGAAAAGTGGCGAAAACCGACGACTAGTTTAGAAATAAGAGAAAGGTGACAATGAAAGTGTTTGCCAGACTTCTCCGATGTTATCGTAAATAGAAAATCTGTCCATGACATGATTAAGTACTTTTATTTCTAGTAAACTATGATATATTTCATGACAGTTAATCAACATCCACTGTTAAATTAAATTCATCTGAGAAATGGCTATAATCAGTAGCTTGAGTCTGTCAAGGAAAGATAAACAAAGTTTTTTTGAAAGACGCTGCTACCCAGCAAAATTCTTCTACATCATCCAAAGTGATTAATTACAGATTTTGATGAAAAAAAAAACGTGTAGGGTCGGGGGACCCTACACGTTTTTTTTCCATAAAAATCTCGGGAGACCCCGTCAGGAACGAAGTTCCTTACGCTATACTCACACGCACACTTTTTTTTTTTTCAGATTACCTTTCTGTCAGGTCAGTATTCATTACAACATGAAAAGCAAAGGAAAGCTTAATCGAATCCAAAATATTGCATAACGTGTGAACTGTACAAAGTTACGTCAAAAGGTCATTGACACAAAATATTTCCCCACATGTGTGGATGGCAACTGGCAGACAGACGGAAAGTAAAGTGAAGTGGTGCACTAATGAAGCGCAGCACCCGCCAATTAGCCAGCCTCGGCCATGCAACATGAGCTCAGTAGCGCTTAAACACAAAACGAATTAAACGCCACGAGCATTTAGATGCACTCTTCCTTTTAAAACATCTGTTTTGAATATTTTTTGTTTACCTACCAAAATTACAGGATTTTTAAAACTGTTTTTACGCACCCAAGACAATACTTATTATATTTCTTGTTATCATTCATTTTTTTTTCAGACATATAGAAATTAACACAAGCAAACAACGTTTAGCTTTCAAAGAGCTTTCAGCGAAAGAAACTTAATTAAATAAGAAAATTATTTTCATGTATTATTAATTAGAAACACACACTAAGTTTAAAGTTAAATTAGGTATCTTGGGCACTAATTTTACAAGACATAAATTACGAAATGAATTATCTGTAAGTTGGTATACAGTACATTCGCTGTTGGCGGTTACGCCATTTGTCTTTCCAGCTAACTTGTGTAACGTAATATTTATTGCTTGATCAAGAATGTGCGATCATGTGCTGCAACTGTCGTTTTAGTTTACTTGCACTGCTTTGCATCACAATGGGTTGGTTTTTATTATGAATGTCTGATAATTTGTAATATTACCACACCCATGATTTCTATGTAACCCTCATATACAAATCATAGGTAATAGGTAAAGCTGAGTTTAATGATCCGGCTCGAAGATCCATGGTCAATTTCTAGCAGCTTAACCCTCATTAAGTCCGGATTATCATCAAAGATCCACCGAACCAGTCAGTTTTCAAGACTACAGTGAACAAAACACGTTTACTAGAATGTCGGAACAAAAGAGATGAATAACACAGCAGAGTGTATCGTTGAAAAACACTGGAACTCATAATAAAAACTCCTCTGTTCATTGTTACTGGAATTTAATATGAGATTATAAATGAGTCTGTTACCACTTCCTCTTATCAACACTATCGATTCAATCGAAATTTTGTATTGCTGTTACAATAATACAAATGCACAATACTTTGTTTTCACATTCAGTTTGGCAGCTGTTAAAACATGCGAAGCTACAAGACGAAGATAATCTTCCATGTGCCACGACAGTCAATGAATATATTTGTATATCATAATAATCGGGAGGAAACCGGCATATCCTAGAACCAAAAATTCGAAGACATATAACATCTACGAACCCGCACTGGGCCGCGTGGTGCATTACGCGCCACTCCCTCTCACCGAAAGGATCTAGGCCTGTGTCCTAGCAGTGGGAATATTATAGGCTGATTATTTCACGTTAAGTTATATCGTTAAGTCTTTATTTCCCGAAGGAGATAGCTATTGAGGCAGATGAAAAGTGGTTATTATAATAAGAGGGTGAGTTTATTGCCATTAACCTAGCACAAATCCAGACTCTCGGCTGCTACTGAGAATTTGACTAGGCCAACGAGGCACTGAGTTTTTTTGCATACCATTATCAATCGACCTACTACCACTTTACTTGCAATAGCTAGCTTGAAGCAATAAGATCGTTATCGGTTCTTTCCTATATGATTAGTATTGTAACACTCAAACTTGAGTAGGTACTAATCACTGGTATTATGATTTCAAATAATCAAGGAGATTGAATTTATTATTTTTATATTTCAAGCGGTATAAACTTCGCTTAGATTAGACTTGGTCTTTGACCGAGGTTTAGAAGTACAAAGAGCGATAGCATTTCAAAAAACAAACTCACTGACCAAATTCTCAACACGAATAAAGGCTCCAAGAAAGGCATCGCCGATGTTACGATAACTCTGTGAGGCTGAAATGGGACTAAGCGGGTCAAATCTATAGGATGCATCAAAACAAATTGGCTAGCGCGTGCTTGGAGACGGGTGTCGTCACCGAGCCAGGCCTAAGAAACGCCGGAGTGACGATTTGGACTCGTTCATAACCAGCCGGAGAAGGCACAACATATGGAAAACTGGAAAAGTAAGGGGGGAAACCTTTGCCCGGCTGTAGAACAAAAGGGTAACGAAAAAAAAAATGTCTAGCACCTTGATGGGCACTGCCACTGGGCATACGAACAGAGCCAAAAAAAAATACTACAGTTAGGTACCTACTTGATTCAGTTTAACTAATTCGAAATATTTTCGTCAAAGATAAATTAGGTGACACTGCCTAATTTACCTTTGACTAAAATATTGCGAACCCTAAAAAGGAAACAGTATCAACATCGTATCTAAATATAAATCAGGAAGAAATGTAATCGGAACACAAGAGATAAGTAATTTACGTTACGTTCACAGCCAGACACAAATCACATTGTCGTTGAAGCTAACTGCGTACGATATTTTCCGTGTTTTCCGACTTTTTCCGGCTGCCGGTGACGTCATACCGTCTGTCGGGCACAGCTTTCCGGAAAACTCGCAGCCGCTGCCTGTCTACCATATCCTACAGACGTGTAGTGGAAAATGGGAACGAAAAGTTAAAGCTGCCAGATGCTGTTTCTCAGGATTATCTTATTCCTTTCGAATGTTAAATGCCAGCTGCATGAGGTGGGTTGTATTTTGTAGTTTATAAAATATTCAACGATACACTTTGATATTACAGAGATCTATAAGAAAATACCTTCTCTCCAATTCTATCCAAAAAAATGACATTAAAGACAGTTACAAATTAAATAAAAATTCATTTCCTCCCATGATAATAAAATGCGCAAACCGTCTGCTTCCACTTTTCTAATATATTTAAACTCCGTTCTTTTATCATAAGAGCAACGTCTCAGCTAACAAAAAAGAAAACTGAGGCTGAAACCATCGCAGACGCCATTGTCAGCGAAGAGAAAGATATTTGAATACGAAATATCGTAATATTCCTTCGCAGACTCGGAAGTTTTATTTCTACTTGACAGACTTTCGTAGGCACGCCTTAATTGCACGACTACAGCACTACAGAACTGGAACAAAGGATCAGCTTGGCGGATTTATCTTTTACAGGTTTATTTTAAAGCATTTGAGAGTCTCTTTAAAGTCAGCGGACGGTGAAACGAAATTATTTTTGCTGAAGCCCGCAGCCTGTTTTATAATTAATTTAATGTTTTTGAAAAGTGCGCAGCATTGACTGATTAATTACAGGTAAGTATCTTCTCGTATTTTAGTAAAACTAAACATTATGATGAAAATACGCATAATTTTGTAAGTTAAAATCTAACTCCGATGTATTTATTAGGATTCGAATACCGCAACAGTTTTCATGATTAGGTACATCCCATTGAAGAGTTCTAACTAAAACATAATTATTATAACATTAGCTTGCTTTTGCCGAACACAAGTTCCCAGGAAGCATTCCAGTACTTACTAAATTAACAACAATTTCACTGCACAGTTACGACTAGAAGTAAGCACGTCGAGTGGGTGGTCAGATTTATGAGAGGATACAATAGATTGCGCCAAGGTCTGCTGCAATGACAGATGTCCGTCTCAATATGCCCGAGTGGCTGAGACTTGAGAGCATTGTCGGTCGGTCGCTACTCGGGTTTGTAAATACTTGTATTATAGCTACGCTGTCTGAAGGGGAAAAGTGCATCTGTTCTCGTTTAGGATATACTTGAATGTCATTGATGATGTTTCGTTAAAATGGGTAAGCGAGATTTAAAAAAGATGAAGTACGAGAAATCTAAAAACCCGCTGGCCTCATTTGGGTGCGGAATTCCTTTAAATCGGACTTCTGTTCTGTTAAAACAAAGACTTACTCGCAGTTTATATTAAATCTGAATGCTTTATAATTATTTTATACCGATAGCGCTCAGAGAGATCTTAGTTTATCATTTTAATATTTATATCTGTGTATTTTAAAATAATTGTTGAAGAAAGTTGAAAGTTAACATAAACATGCTGAGAGAGAGTCGGCAATCCAATAAATACGTTTAAAGCTAATCGTTTGCTAAATTATTACAAATTGTAATGTACAATACTGTCACGACTCTATGTGTATCTTTATAAATTCGTGATAAAAGCCTTGAGGCAAAATTAAAAAATAGCTTAATATGAACAAACTGTCATTCGATCTCCCATAATAGACTATTTTTTCAATATGGATCCGGTAAGTGATTTGGTGTGGCGATTTAACTGATAGGTATGCGGGGACAAGACAACAGATTCGCAAGTCCTACTTATTTCTAACTGTTATGTAAAGTCAACTTCGTAAATGCTTTATCACTGTATGGTAAGACTGATGTAGTTAGATAGTTTCAACCTTAGTGAAGTTATAATTTTCGGGGAATTGTTGTCAACATTGGTACCTACTATTACGAGGTCAACTAAACATACCTATTGTCATTTTTCCGTCTAGTTATTATCGTGATTTTCCATGGCGTTATTACACGGTAATTGTTTTTAAAATATACAAGGAAAACCTTTCAGTATCCTGTAAGCAATGGAGCGTATGCGATATTATCTGTGCGATAGCTTGTCACTCGCAGCAGGAATATTATTATTGTGCAACTACCCTCCCTCACGTGACGACCACGGTCATTACCGTCCGTCCCCCTATCATTGGTGTCACTGAAAACGTGACAAGTACTCATCCACGTCATAGGATGTGTACACGCGGCAAATCAGCAACACCAATCTGTCCACACCATTCTGGCTATTACGATTTCAGAAATAAAGCCTAATATAGGATACGTGATTTAGAAACAACAAAGCAGGCTATTTGACGCTTGTTAGGAATTTTGAGCATTATGCTCTGGTGTGAAGATTTCAATTTGAATAATGTAGAGCGTGGATGGTGCTTAAATTGATGCTTGACATTAAAAAGAAAGTGCTGGTCTGATGCGCTCGATTCGATATCATTAATAAACCATGTACGTAATCGATTTGAAGAGTGTTCATGTACTGATAATGAAAATACTGGCTGAAACCAGGGTGTCAAGGCCTGTACAGATATAGGTACTTTCTCTGCAAGAGCTAAGTTTTTTCTCAGAGTGCCGATTGGAAGACTCGCTTGAATCGACAAAAGACTATGTTTTTTATATAATAAGTACTAAAATAAATCACCTGTCAAGACAATTCCGCAAATTAAATTTCATGAAGTGAAACGTTGATTAATTCCCATTCCATTCAAATTGAACCTCCGGACACAGTTAAGCAAACAGGTGGTGAATCTGTTAAGCAATCGAATTGATTCCTAATTTGCTTCATTAGTTATTCATTTGCATGTCATCCTCCTATGTTAGGGTGACCATCGCTTCGTAAACTTGTAGGATAAATCTTGAACTGTTGACAAACATACATTCCTAAATGAGAGACAATGATGTACACAAGGTTCTAGAATGTATAAACAAAATAACAATTCCTTCTTACAACACGCGCGTAGCTGCTGTTGCCAGCAGGGATCATGGAAAACCAAAACCACTGTTAGTTTTGCTGATCTATACACTGTTAGTTTTTTCATACAAATAAATAAAATTGATGTGTCTGTTTGTAATGTCAAAAAAACAGCTTTATTCTTAATGCATATGCTTATGAACGTATATACGAGTATGGTACCTACTTAGGTACTTATAACAAAAAAAAATACATTTATAAAAAAATAGGTCTGTTTGTCTGTCTGTTAATCTCCGAAACGGCCGGACCGATTTTGACGTGACTTTAACTAGCAGATCTGCTGAGAGTTGAGAGCTGATGTAATACGGAGTAACTTAGGCTACTAGTATTTTAAAAAAAGCCACGCGTGCGAAGCCGCGGCCAGCAGCTAGTATTATATAGATAAAAAAAGCAATGTAAAATGCAATGCAATGTAAAAAATTAAGCTGACTAATGAAAATAATGATAGTATAAATCTATCAGTTAGATTAGATCATCTGTAATATAATCAGGCAAGAAAGTCATTAAATGAAGTCAGTAACTCGTTAATTAATTCACAGAAAATTAGACTTAAATTACAACATGATGCTGAAATAAAATTGATGAACAAACCCGTCAGTAGGCAACAGTAAAGATTTACGACTTTTCTCCACTTAATCGAATAGCGACAAAATGAGCATCCAAACCTCTAATTAAGTCTTTTTATGTTGCACACACACTTATTTTTGACGCTATGAATGCTCAAGTATGCGCGGCAATAGTTGCAAAGGAGTGTTGCTATAAATCATAAGTGCTCATGAAGAGATAAAGAGATAGGTTCACGTCTGGTAGCACCGCTGTCGGCTTCCGCAATAAATCAGAGCAAATGTGTTGTCAGACTGGATCTGGCGGCTGTTGCGGATACCGCCGCCTCTCCGGACTGACTGGTGTTATACAACCACTTCTAACTGCTAACTAACTCTGCTTTATGCCTGCATTGTTGTGGTCTTTTCCTGGAGGCGAGCAGTCGTCCTAGTTATGGGTTCTTCACTCCGTAACGGGAATGTAGGAGTCGTTGACATGGAGTTAAATTCCGTAGTTGTTAGGCTTGATACGATTGTAAATTTTAATCATGTAAATCATAATTACCTTTAAAATATCTTGATGTTATTATACATGACATGATATAAATCTACATTGTAAAGTAGAATAAAACAAAATCATTTACTATATACAATGTGGTACATACATGCAATACATTTTAGCCTTTTTCAATTACTTTCAGGGTCAGTTTACCTTTAGATGCAATTAAGAGCTGTTTTTTGTAGAAACGTTCGTAAGAAAGGTTATCTAAACTAGCATTCAAGAACAGGACAAAAATATTAATATGTTTTATAATATGATTCTGCGAAACAAGTTGTTAGCTAGTTTACATGAGAAATGTGTTTGAACGCAGGTATATGATTTTTCCCTCCATGTATAAAGGAAAAAAATACTGTGTATAACAACGTAACCGGCAGAAACAATATTTACATTAATATTATACCGTGCATGAAGAAAAATACGTCACAACCGTATTGTTTTAGCGCTACTTTACGAATATTTTCATGAAGGTTATGACACAATAATGAAGCAAACTAAAAATACGTGTCATTCAAGATTTCAAGTATAACTTTACCGCGTATTTAAGAAGCAACAGGTATTGCTAAGTGTGTTACGGAAGTATGTCTCGATAAGGCTTGAATATTAAAATATTTTGAAAGAATTGTAACAAATGAAAAGTATTTGTAATTGATAAACCACCACACATGGCACAATTATACACGCCACAATGTTTTGTGTTGTTGGACTCGGTTTGCCCTGACAATAGAAAAGATTAGGTACAACGTGGACGATAAAACTTTGATAAAGTCCACTAAAATGTATAGATCAAACATGTTGTAGGTATTACACCAAGCGGTATACCAAGTATACTGTATACTCGGTATACACTATACACCCATGTATACTGTGGTGTTCCATCTCACGGTCTCGTGTGGCTGTCTCCCGCCTGTATAATAAACAGCGTCAATTTCATTCCATTTCCTGAGCGCGCTCCCGGCTCCCTTCCCTGTGCGACCCACTCGGCGAATTATTGGATTTAATAAGATAACACTTGGAGAACGAATACACCCGTATCTGCGGCGATGGTAACGCTGCCCGACGGTTGTTATGTGGGCATTGCGGTCAAAAAGATCGACCAATTGGCGTATTATTATCCCACAATACCAGTTGTTTTAATAATAGTTGGTGAATGGCTGGAGAGTATTTTGTAGGTACAACGAAATATTCTTAAAGACTTGATCTAGTTATTTAATACTTATAAAAAGATTAACGCAATAAATACCCCCAAGTCCCGTAAGAACATTAAACGGGTGATAAAATCAACGGAAGACTTGATCTGACTTAGAAACCGTTACCAACTAGTAGCCATGAATACTTTGTGTCATCCTCGTATCGATAAAAAACATGGTCACATTAACGACAGCCTTACTTGGACGAGCTGCTGCTAGTAAATAAAGTGCTGTAATTGCGGACTTCCCGTGTTATTACCGTTCTCACAAAACGTATGGTCACCCTATCAATTATCCTGTCATGTCGGTGGTACAGGTTTATAGTTTTATATAAACTTTCACTTCGTAAAATTATTAGAGATAATTTAGATAAAATCTGCTTTACATGATTTAAAAATTAATTTGTGAAATGTTTTTTATTACTTAACGGTTAAACTTTTAACCGTGGCTTAGGATAAAAATACAAGTTTTTTTTTTTTTTTTTTGTTACTTCTATTACAATATTTAACTTAGAAGTTCATTCTCTTTTCTGCTTCAAAAATCTAAGATAAATACCTATATTTATCCCTCGCAAATAGGGGTCTTAGAAAGCATTCAAATTTATATAAATTTTAATTGAATCTCTTTGATTTCGTCATGGGTACTTCAAACATGAATGTGTAATTACACATTTAGTTAATTAACTAATTAGTCAGATTCGTAGAAGCAGCCCAACAATTAATAGGAAAAAATGATCTATTAATAGGAATGTCCAGAAACTGGACTCGCTTATCACTCACGCGCATGCACTAACTCTTTGAGGCAATTGCGGTAAATAAAAATTTAAGGTCGAAATAGCCATCGTAAATTGTGGGTAGAGCTATAGATACCATGACCGGAAAAAAATAATATTAATTCGTTCAAAAATTTATTTAATATTAAATTGACTATGTTTAATTATTTCACACCGATTTTGTCCTTTGAACTTTCAGTTCAAAATATTTTTCTCTTTGGGAGTAACCAAGTAATCACTGTTCAAATATTTTAATTAAATAAAAAATTAACATACTTTTGACTCTTTCCTCGCGCCATTTCTTCTTATTTGAACTCACAAATCAAGAAACCACCAGATGAAACAAATATAATTCTTCAAAAATCACAGAACACCAAGCACAATCGTTCGAAAAATATAAAATATTCGATTATAAAAAATAAAAAGTTCGAAAATTAAATATAAATTTTGGCGGCAATCTGTCACATGAGCATGTTTCCCGCGAGGTGCGTACGTCCACTCTCTGAGATCTCGACTCGGTCCGGACGCGGCAAGCGCCCTACTTCGGCGTAACCAGTCTTTCGCGTGAGACAGAGATCGTCAATTACAGAAATAAACATGTTAGAAAGAGACAAAAATACTCGATTTTTAATCGTTGCTTATTTACTTTTATTACTAACGTAACATACGTATTGTAATTGATTTAAAAAATCATTCTTGTGTGTATAATTCCAACATGTGCCAATGATCTATACTCAACATACTAGTAACGCCATCTAGCGGAACAAAGCTGTACTAGGCTAGCAATCAGCTGGCTACCCTTCATACTCTCTACAGAAAGGTGTAGATCATGGATCACAGATGGCCGATGCAACGACAATAAGCACAAGGCAGCATTTTTTACTAAACAGATAATGCAATCCTGCGCATGGAAATGGCCTAATGGGGTAAATTAAATAGTGAATTACTGGCTCTCTATTTTGACTGCCAGAAAAGCTTTTTTTAAAATAGATATGATAAATAATATTGTCTACTAACTTTGGATGCTATTTTGTTTTAATTCTATCCTAAAGGTCTCTTTAATTTCCTGTTAAGTTTGGGCAGTTTCCCCAGGAACGAATAGGTGTCGTCGATCCAATGCTACTTTTTACTAAGCAAAGTGATCTGGTAGGTATGGTGTCGTTCTATAAACTCAAGCAATAGGGACAATACGTAACCGAGCCCACGATATCTGGGACTAGACACATTTACAGATATATTCCCAACTGCAGTCTCGCGTTTTTTTTCCAATATATTGTGTAATCGCTTGTCTTCGATCTATATGCACCTTACGAATCGGATGTTTTTTGCGTAAACAACGCTCTGAAGATCTTGTTTGGTAACAAAGTAGGATAACAGTCCTTTGTGCGGGAGCGATTTATCGACATTGATTTGACATGATTTGGACATAAAAACTTAATTGACACTTCACGTTCACGTAACCTTGGAATCGAACTGAGAGAAAACCGTCGGGTTTATGGTCACTACTGCTAATTCAAAACTCGTAGCCAAAGGGCGAACTAGCCAGGAAGATGAAGCACATCGAATTAACAGTAATCTGCACAATACAACCCAGTCAGCCCCACTAGGCCAAAGGCTTATAACAATAACATATTTACCTTACAGCACTTGATACTTGCCCCTAATCCTAAAAAGCCAATAATCTTATAATACACCTTTAGATGGAGTCCCTTTTCCCAGAACTAAGTACTTAACCGAAGGGATTGGAGTTCGAGGAAAATCAATATCCGGTTATATTGGAGCTCTTTACTTATTTACCATTCCCCGGTATTTCCGGTACTCGGGCAAGTAAAATGTTGCTGAAACAACATGAAAAAAAACCTGGAAATGAAGATGCGTTCCGATTCCCGCACACCCTTTGAATGTTTGTATCGAAATGTAAATAGGTACTTGGAATTACTTCATGTTCGTATCAGCCGTCTGTGTTTCAATATTTTATTTATACTTGCAGATAAAAGGGATCAATCAGAATATTTTATTTGACTTGAAATATTATGTTACCATACACAGAGATGTTATTTTCAATTCTAACAACTTTAGCATAGTTCGGCTTTTCAAGAATGAATGAACTGCCTGAATGCCTTTAGTATAAATAGACCGTTTGCGATCTGGATTCGGTTTTCCTAAATTCCTACTGAGAGAATCAACGTATTCAACGTAGCCCAAAAGTGCCCGTCAAATTGGCAATTAGCACTACCAGCTTTTGAATAAAAGTAAGCTAAACTACACTACTGCCTAAGGTGAGGCATACCGCTAGTCGTAATTGCAAGGTCAAAATGTATTTTAATGAAATGATTACGATGCCCTACATTTTTCAGTAGTACAACTGACCCCTCTGGAGCACATTTCCGTTAACGGCTGAGACTCTACTTTTAAAATCATTTCAACTGTCGCCTGTTAACATAACCTATTAGTGTAAGAGGGTATGAGAGGAGCTCGTGGCTAATTAATAACAGCCGCACCGGTCGATCCATCAGGTTAAGCTACGCTTGCCGGGGTTGGTCCGTGGATGGGTGACCAGCTTTACATACCTCCGTGTCTCGGAAAGCACGTTAAGCCGTTGGTCCCGGCTGTCATTTGTGGATCTTTGACAGTCGTTAGGGGTCGTCAGAAGCTCGAAAGTCTGACAACCAGTCTTACCAAGGAGTATCGTATTACCCAGTTACTGGGTTGTGGAGGTCAGATAGGCAGACGCTCCATGTAAAATACTGGTATTCAGCTGCATCCGGTTAGACTGGAAGCCGCTCCCAACATAGTTGGGAAAAGGCTATGCAGATGATGAGTTACGAGGCTATGGCTAGTTTCAGGTTGCGCTTATAATATCATATTGAGATTATCATTCAGACTCTTAAGTTTGGTGACTATGGGAATAATGCAAAAAGGAGAACCATATTGGAAACGCCGGCCATTTCCAAAAAATAAAAGTTCCCAGCTACAGACTGATGAAACGATCGATGAATTAAACGTAGTTCACAATTTAAGTAAAGTAGAAGCTTAGCCCTGGCCTTAGACTCGTTATAATATAAGTGCGATAAAAGATAAAACGTCTTGTTATCCAGCAGTCATATTCTTTTGATGTCTTTTACAGACACTTCTGCACTAACGCTTACGATATAATAATAGTTATTTTATTCACACATGGAAATATAGGGACATTCTGCAGCCATGTAAGCTAAGCTATGCGCGAAAGTTTTAAGCGTACAAAGTACGACCGATGTAGTCGCTAATACCGCCAAGCTTGCTGAAACTACATCGGAACGGGCATTTGCAAAAAATAATTTGAAACCTTCAGTCGAAAGTCTGCCTTTGAAACAACCCTAACTATAAGTACGGGAATTTAGGTATTAGATCATTTCATAATTATACATAACTAGCTGCTGCCCACGTTTTCGCCCGCCAAATTATATACTAAAACCTTCCTCGAGAACCACTATATCCATTGGTGAAAAGAGCATGAAAATTGGTGCAGTAGTTTTTGAGTTTATCGCGAACAGGACGACAGACAGACGCAGCGGAGGACTTAGTTTTATAATATGAAGGATAAGGGAGACGAAGCATTAATAATTTTGAACTTTTTTTATTTGCCAAATGAGGCTTGCTCTTTACCTCAATCTCCCTGCTGGAAATCTGAATGAAAAATGAATACTCACACTTTAATTTTCTTCCCCTCCGCCTGGGATATGGTGGCGGGCGGCGGCGGCAAGTCATCCATAGGCACCTCCTCGTTGGGGGGCGACGGCGGAGACTTGTCGAACTCCGCTATCGGCGCCAGCTCCGGCATGGGAGACACCGAGTTACTGTCCATAGCCGACAACTTTATGGGAGACACTTTGGCTATTTTAACGACCTTTTCACACCCCCGGGTTGCCGGAGGAGAAGAGAGAGTTCACACGAGGGTTCGGAAACGTCCACACAAGCAAACTAGGACCACTCGAAATGGATTTCACGTAAAGTTCACAGTTACGTATTTAATTAAGACACGGCCACTAGTGTGTGTTACTCCACAGTACCACACACGATACAGCGCACAACTTTCCCGATAGAATGTCAGCAACTTTCGGGATTAGCTCCGGACGAACTTCGGGACCTGGAAGCGATTAAAGAGTTATTTATTATTGTACTTTCGTGTTCGTGCCCGTTTTATACAGAGTTGAACTAAGTGGCGATGTATTTATTGTACGGACGTCGTTGACCGGAAAGTTGGCTGAACGTAGATATATAATAACGAAGCAGTATTCATTGGTGCAAGGAAATGCTGAATTTTGTTAAGGCATAATTTTTGGACGGTAGACCATGAAGTGAGGTAGGAAGTGCGGAAGGTAAATGTCCCGCGCCCTACTAGCTATTATTCAACATTCGCCTGACGTGCCGCCGCGGAAGGGACTGACACGATCCCCCACACGTATGACGTTCCCGTTGTTTATACTTCTACCGGCTCATTGACCACTACACGAAAGGGAACCGAAATAGATTCACACAAATATTATCGTGCTTTATGTTACTACTTCTCGCGAGACGAACCATAATATTGTTTCAAGTCTTCAAAAGTTTGTTTAACTTAAAATAGAGAAAATAGTGGGATAAACGACGCGGTTTTTTTCGCGGGGTTCAATGTTTTGCGGGATAAAAGCCTGCCTATAGGTATTCAGCTTCCTTTAAATTTGGGTTTAAATACTTCCTACTAATACGTGTCACACCGCTAGCTGTTTTACAAAACAGCTCCGTTATGTAAAACAGCTGAACATCGTTCAGCTGGATTGCCATTACGTTATGTTTAACAAAACTGCTACCCACGTTTAGACGTAATGTAGAATGGCTTATCCGCAATCACTATAAGCGTTTGGTGTGGATTATTATGCGGAATCGGTCGCAGTAACTAAGCTAGGGCACCCCGACTTATTGGTAACTACAGCAAGCAGCAAGGTAGATCCATCTGCGACATTTGTACTGTCTCATCACTGTATTGTATAAAAAGTGTACATTATGATTGGCCACCAACGCCAACGTTCATAATAATAGGTACGAGTATGTACTCAATCTTGAACTAATTGATTGCACAATATCAATTGATTTTCATTTGATTGTATAACAAGTCTCTTTAACATTACCTAACACTGCAGTGTGATGCACAATGATTTAGTAATACAACGTTTATTTACACATTTCCAGAAATAACGAAACAAAAGATTTCAAGCAGACGTTACCTAAGATTAGTACGATCATAAAATTAAGCTTGTACCTAACGGTGAACCCTTTAACAAAATCGTAACTTTAAATTACGGTGTTTAAAAGCTTATTTTCCTGAAGAATAGAAGTCGCGGAGTGTACCTATACATTAAACGTTTTCCAACCAAATGAAGTAGCTGTACCTACTCCAAAGTTATCCTCATTTCTACTTGGTTTCACATTATGGCGTGTGACAGACAATTAGGTACGAGCTTCTGCGATTGCACCGCCGCGGTCTAATCAGCATCGCCATTGTGTAATTGTTCGTCCACTAAGGAAGCGCCGTCTTTTATTACCGTACATCTAGAGTTAGACTAGACTTTCGCTTTCAACGTGAGAATCAGCCAAGTTGTTGACATGTTCACCGCGTATAATCGTGAAAATGAAAGGAGTTTTGTTAAAAGCAAACATGTTTCTTTGTTGTTGTTGTTTAGTGATATTAAAGTCTAGGAATGATTAATGTTTCGCCTTTGCTTTTTAGGAACACGCTTTTATTTATAGCTAAGCTTCATTACTGTGAAACTAGATATGTGACAATAACCTCGGGGTAAAAGCCTTTAGCTTTGGTAAAAAAAATAAGGAAAGACATTTTCACAATGCTGCAGTAACTTTATTATTGAATTGCCAGAGTTTCATTGATGTTTTACAACATTTGATTTATAAGTCTGTAGGTAGGTCCTATAGATTTTTTAATTTAATTTATTTTTTAATTTTTATTCGATATAATCCATACTATACATACATATATTATTATAACAATAACATCAGACCTTGTTTCCTCGAAGGATTGGGCAGAGGTGTACCTTTAAGTACACCAACATTTCGCCAGTTATGTTTAAGTCCAATGTAATAGGGGGCGAGCCTATGGCCATCAACTGGGCACAAATCCAGACTCAGGGCTGTTACTGAGAAATTCCAATAACTGAGGAATTCTATAAGTACATTTATTTTAAATGTGAAATAACTCTGTCTGTCTGTCTGTTACCATGAAAAGGCATACGCTACAAGGGTAGATCGCGACCTGCGTTAGGACATAGGACTTTTTATCTTATTATAACGTTCCAGTGGAATAATTTCCAACCTCCGTGCGGTTGAAGCTGGGAGTAAAAGCTAAGTGTCAATTATATATCCACAAGTCCACACAACATTTAAATTAATTTCGCTACATTATATATTTTAATTTTGTAAGTACTTTTATTCATGTAAGCTGTGACATGTCATAAAGACCATCATCATCATGCATGTGGTAGAAATGTATTTATTTACGATGCTTAGATTCTACGACCGCTCGACCGGTACAACAATCAAACACTTCCTTGTTGACACATTACATTTTATAGTAGAGCCACCCTCAATATTTCAAAGGTAAACCTGTTTATTGATGAGAATTGACTAAGCTATGAATAAACACTGTGAAGGAAATGTATTGTTGATTATTTAACATCTTTCAATGCTCTACTTGCAACATTCAATTAGCACTTTTGTAAATCTATCGAACATTTCTGTTTCCTTTTCTGAGAAAAGGAGCGACAAAACGTAAATCAACGTTGTGCTCCTCTCTAAATATGCACAACATCACGCTTATTTCCCACAGGGGTAGGCATAACGTAGAAATCAACCATCCCTCTTCTTCGCAGTTCCATAAGACTGAAAGCTTTTTTTCAGACGAGAACAGCATAATATAAAACCGTGAATCGATACAGAATTTCTTCGCACGTTACCCCAAATCATGCTCACTACGAAAATATAGTATCAGAGGTCGCACATTATTTACCCCTCGTATATTCCCTCTGGGAACGGAGGGTTGCTTTGAGAGTACTAAGAACCGTACTTGTACAACACAGGAGTGGAAACAAATTAGTCTTGATTCTGAACTACAGGGATCGTTTGTTGCCATTATAGATGAGGAGCTTCGACTGTTTAGTGTTTAATTATCCGGGATACAAAGTGCCCTTTGTTCATTTCTGTGTATACTGCAACCTTAGCAATATCGACGTTATAATTCGACCTAAAGCATACATTCTAACAGACTGAGACAGATTCCCATTTATTTTATTGGTATAGAGAAAGATGTAAAACAGTCGTAAATTATGAATATTAATAATTTTGCAACCTGCACTCCTGACACTTGACATTTTTTTAAATTGGCTTACTATAAATATTTAATTTTGCAATGATTACACAACAGATGATACTAAACACTAAGCAACCTAATTTTATTTTAATCAAGAATATGATGAAGTTTGCGTATATAATGAGCTGTTGAATCTACTTTATACATATTTCGCTATGCTTTATAATTATATATGGCTACATATTATAACACTACACCTAACTACATAAATAAATAAATAAGTGGAAACTTAGACATCCACAGTGACATTTACGTTTATCCTGTTATGAAATACCGGAGCAATTCCTTTCTCAGACACGACACGATTCGGAACAAGAATTGCCCGCCATTTCCTAGCATTGCAGGTAAATATACGAGTACATAGACCGGCACGTACGCCTGTAAGTGCTCTCCAAGTCCTTGACGTTGTAAGTTCCAAAGCAACCGCAATTTCTCTCGCGAACGTTTTCAGCTAAGCACTACAATTTGGTGTTATTGTTCTGTAGCGACTTATCAAATTGAGATGAAACCAACCGTAAGCGACTCGCTACTGTTTCTGCTGAAACAATGAAATGTTACTTTCTTAACGTTGCATCTGACTTTGTAAAGTGCTCGGTTTATTATATCCCGTTGCACTCGTTTAAAAAAATAATTATCTTAATAGTTTAACCAGGTTTACGCCAACTTTTTCAATAATCAGAAAATAATCTTTTTTTTTTTTAATAATCATCTTGGCTCTAGTTCCAAGGGCATTGAAGAGGCATGGTATCCCAGTTCATTATATAACTTTCAGGAAACAAGAATAGGTAGAGTACTAAAAGAAAATATAACACTCGCTTAAAAAAGGGTCTAAAGAAATGACTACGCCTTGGCGTTAGATAATGATGAGAGCGCCAAGTGTGTGCCGGTCGAAGGAGTGCGGAGTAGTGCGAAGTTGTGCGGAGTATTGCGGACTAGTGTGGAGCCGCGCGGAGGAGTGCTCCGGAGTGGCGAGCCTCAAATGAGGCTACAGCTCTCGAGCACGTCGATGGCAGCTACCGACTCTCCTTACCATCGTTTTATTACGGAAAAGGATGCGGGAAAATGCCTAGTTTTAATTTAGAGGTGGTTGCTTTTTCGATTAGAGTAACGAGGTTAGTAATGGACACAGGCAAACTACTTGGGTAGTTTTATACGCTTATAATCGACTTATCTCGGGGTTAGCTGATTTCACAACTAAGTACCTACATTCCTGCCAGGGTTGCGGGTTAGTCCGAAAGGGATACCGGGACCTTGGCAACAGGCAACTGAAGGAACACGGGTGGGTTTTAGTCAGTAAAAGTCTGACACGCCCTTCCGCTCTGCCCAGAGCGGGAGAAGTCATTGGATGATTTCCAAACCTCAAAAAAAAAAGAAAATGTACCTACATTGAACGACTTACTAACTCTCTTCCATTATTTAGGGAAAGAGAACGGAAAAAGATCTTTTCTACTGTAAAAGGTTGCCTAAGCTCTTAGATGAGTTATTTATTTATTAAACAACCAACTTATATTTACAGGTGCGCCACACATATAAGTTAACGAAGTTAAGTACGAACGTTAAGTTAATTATAGACCTCGAAGAATCATAACGCTTTTCGGTACGTCTATACATACGCGTCAACAACAATTTACGACGCATTTAATACTACTGCTACTATTGAACTCTCCAAATAATCTGAATTTGTTTGTATCTGTACCGTGTGAGTATTGTGCAAACTTGACCGCAAGCCCGTTGTCGCTTTATATTGGACACGCTCGGTCGGACAACATTCATTCATTTCGAAATAAAACTCAATGAAATAAACTACGTCTCGGATACTCAATCATTTAAGGAAACTACTACGGGCAGTTATCCAATCGTAGGTCAGTGAAATAATCAAATTGGATGACGACACCCCTGACCAAACCAAAATGGGTGCTCCATTGCAGTTGATTAACACGCCTACTGGATAGGCCATTTCATCTGTCACTGAAGATAATTCACGAGATAAAGAGCTTCCTCGTGTTCTCAAAACACGTCTGCTTTTTATCAGTCGTTATGGCATTAAAGTGGTGGAAATACTTTAAACATTTGGATTACGATTCCTGAATTTAATTATAAAGTTACCTGAATCATCAATTACATTGACATTATCAACGATGGGTACCTAAATGTTAATTAAATATCACGAAATCCAATATCGAACAAAATTTATCAATAAATAATCAAATCTAATTAACAAAACGTTTAAATACCAAGTGTGAACATAAACTGGAAGTGCCACAAACATATTGTGTTACTGGAGCAAGGTCTGCAAAGTTAACAAAATAATTCGCTTCAAATACCACCGGAACAATGAACTACTAACCTCAACACCTGCGGGCCCAGCTCTTTACAAACGGAACTATAAGTAATAATAAATGAGACTTTCCACGAAAAACGACTTCGCTATTATATTACAGGCTTACTCGGCAAAAGCACTCAGAAAATCGATACCAGTTTTTCCCAAAACTATTCATCACATCCCATAATTCATCGATTAAGAACGAATGTGTGTTACCAACACAGCGGTGCAATTCGTCATCCTGATGGCTGCAGCTACTCCCGTTCCCGGGCTCATGTGCTAGATAAAACCGTGAGTTATGTGCTGGGGTATAAGGATAATAATTGAGTGGCAGTGAAGCGAGGAAGAGGACAATTTGTAGTGGCCCCAAATCAGTACGCTGGGGAAGGCTCTCCTAACACGACTAGATCCGTCCTACCTCGTGTAACTTCGCAATTTATTTATGCAACACATCGCTGTTTATTGT
The DNA here is from genome assembly GCA_947522985.1 of Lithophane socia. Lineage (NCBI taxonomy): Eukaryota > Metazoa > Arthropoda > Insecta > Lepidoptera > Noctuidae > Lithophane > Lithophane socia. Next base: position 6,761,157 of record OX383258.1, on the reverse strand, counting down.
GTTATAACCTGCGCAGTATATGATATGAGCATCACGTATTTTAATTAAACTCGATGATCTCAGTAGTTTTGCATTTTATGGGACATCCAAGGACCTAATGAGGGGTTCATTACATTTTGTCTATGCACTCAGCATACATAATTATGGATATAAATCAGCGTGTATACAAAATATCACGCAAATCAATTAACGTCGTTCCGTTACATAAAGGAGGGGTCAAAGGAAGCAACTAACAAATGTAAACAACGATTTGTAAAGTAATTCCCCCTAGCTGTCATAAAAATGTGCCCACGGAAGTGACGGGGGTCGTCATTAAAGCGAGTGACGTAAAATTGTGACGCTCCCGTAAGCGTGTCATACCGTGACACAAGGGTCCACCGGGGAACGATGACAGTGACAATGTGACAGGTCGTTTTGCTAATTAACCGGGGGGATTTGTTTAATTTATGCCTCGTTTATCTTTTAATTATTGTAACACTTGCTGTTGCCCGCGACTTCGTCTGCGATCCAGGTTGAAAAGTAGCCTATGTCCTTCTCCAGGTCAGTAGGTCTACCCATGTGCTAGACCTAGAATTTCATCCAAATCCGATCAGCCGTTTTGGCGTGAAAGCGTAACAAACTCACTTTCGCATTTATAATGTTACTAGCTTCCGCCCGCGGCTTCGCTCGCGTGGTATGTCGATAATAAGTAGCATAACTCCTTCCCCGGGATGCCATCTATCTCCTTGACACATTTTATCGAAATCTGTTCAGTGGTTTAGGCGAGAAAAGGTAACATACAGACAGGCAGACAGAGTTTCGAATTTATAATATTAGTATGGATAAGTTAGGATAATATTGAAATGAGCGTAAGTTGAGAAGGAGACTATTATTAATAATGCGAGTATTATATTAGGTCTGCTAAATTAAATACGGTCAAAATTAACAATTGTTCTATGTACTCTTACAGCTTGGGTTATTCATTTTGAACAAGTTGTACTTAAGTTTAGACATAAAACGCTCTTTAAAAACTAAAAATAAGTAACATAGATGTGGAAGCATCCTGAATAACCCTGTAAAACACGTTAAACAATGCCAAAAAAAAAATGCAAACGTAGAATAATCCTAAAAACGATTCTTGAATTTTTAATTCGCACGAGAATAATTAAAACATGAATATTCAGCAGCAAAAACCACATAATAATTCAACGACTTCCCCAACGCGTAAAGTGCGGCGGAAAATGGCCATCAGAGTAAAAGGGCTCACTTGTGCTCCCACTTGATTATATTCCACCGTAAGTACTTGATCCTGGGGTCCCACGACCACATTACAAGCCAAACGAAAATAAAGCATAATCACAATGTCGCAAAATACACTTTCATTTGACAAGTCGTATTACGATACTTGTGTTGCCCGAAGTATGCTTACGAAGTTGCCAAGTTATTTCATACGGAATTAGATTTGTAAATTGAGAAATAAGCACGCTATTTATGTTAAACATTGCCGTATTGGAAGCAAATATTGCAGTTATTATTGTAATAAGGCGAAATAATCTTGCCTTTTGCATTCATGCTATTAAATTGCACGTGTCTCCAAAACGCCCCGTCTATAATATGGAAATATTAAAGCCTCTAAACGTGAACAGCTCAAATGAGAGAATGCATAGAGCTAAGGTAATCCTAACTAATATTATTAATGCGAAAGTGAGTTTGTTTGTTGGTTTTTTATAGTTTCACGCTAAAACGGCTGAACAGATTTAGATGAAATTTGGCACATGGGTAGACCATGACCTGGATTAGGACATAGGATACTTTTTATCCCAATATTCCTACGGGATCGAGACGTATGCGGGTGAAACCGCAGGGCGCAGCTAGTACAATATAATAAGCAAAAGATAATTGTTTCATTGAAGGAGGTCAGATATCTATGAAATAATTTCTTTATAAACATCACACACCATAGAAAGACAGGTTTCTCAAAATATAAAGTAACTAATAATTAAGCTTTAGAGTTTAGCTATACCAAGTTCGACCGTCTACGGTAACTCCATTTATTTTAGTTTCCATCATTGAAAACTGAAGACTGATCCTAGATGACGCTTCCTTTCCGAAACATTCTAGTTTACTAACTTGACTCTTATTACTATGAAATAAAATTGAAAATTGATTAGCTAAGTTTCCTTTACTTATAGAAACTGTGAACCCGTAACCACGGCCGTTAACATCAAATAATTTTAACGTAAATATTTACGAGAGGGGAGGGAGGGGGAGTCTTCGGCACAGCTGTGTGGTCCTTTTATGACTAATTGTTTGTTTATCCTTCTCACTATTTTAGTTTGGAAACTGTTCCTTAAGTATAAGAAAAAACTGATACATTCCTACATTTCCTACACTTACGATACTTTGAATTTTGTTTTATTTCAAGCTTTTTTTAAATATTTTGTTTTATTAAATTATATTTTTGGAATAACTTAACTACCTACCAGCTTTTATTTGATACCAATATTGTAATTTATTTAAAAAAAAACCTTCCGCTCCCTTTTTTTTTTGTTTGTGGATGAAATATATTAAAAAATATAGCCTATGTCACTCCCACAATTAAGACGAATCTAACGTCACCTCAAATGTTAAAATCCATCAAGCCGTTTAGGCCACAGAGCGTGCCAAAGAAATAGACATACATACAAACATACATACTTACATACTCTCTAAAAACATCTCTTTCTGGGGCAGTCGGGTAAAAATGCGGAACGTAAAATAGTTGTAGGAAATGTCGGAATAAATAAATAACTGTTTATTTCTGCCTTCTATTAACACTTTCGCGGACACTGAATGAGACACAGTTGAAGTTTTATTGTTATTACGTCTATGGGCGTTTACTGTCCGCGAAAGTGTTAAGCTAAGTTGTTTGGTTCAGAATAGGTAGGTAGGTACTATGAATACCTACGCAACTTCGTATTTGATTACAATAAAGAAAACTTCTATGTACTGATCTAAGATTACAATACAATTTTAATTGACTTCGACGCCTGATGGTCCCTTTGTTTTTATATTTATTGGTATAGTTAGTAAGTCCTTTTAGTTTTTTTTTGTTAATTATTAATTACTTAAATCTAAATAAAAAGTGTAAATAAATTTTAATTCAATTAACAAAGCCACGAATAAATAAATAAAGATAAGTAGGGAATGCAATAAAGAATATTTGGTATTCATCCTTGCAACGAACAGCGTTTGTATAAAATGTGCGATAAATTGCATGTTTAAAACAACAGTTTTCCTAAAGTTCACAGTAAAAAAAAGTCGTTTGTTCTAGAGCTGATCTTTAGACGAGATAAAAATGACGGTTTTCGCCGAGTTAAACCGTACATATTTTCATTTAAAAAATAAAATATTGGTTAAGAATTTCACTCAAGGATCGAGAGGTTAAATTGTGCGAACATGTGTTATAACAAAATCAACACACGATAATACTAAACTATATTAAAATGAAGTTGTTTTAAAATAACTTAAGATAATTACAAAAACGAAAACTAAGTGAAACCTAACAAAAGCTATTTCGACATGTAAATTTTCAGTCCCGGGGACATCAGATTCCTACATTTTCCCTCTCAAGCTGAAAATTAATAAAACATTTTACACGTCCCTTAACTTGGAAATGTTAATTTAAACTAACCCACTTTCTCACAAAGCGTGCGAAATCAACAAAAGACCGCATGAGGGTTGAATAAAGCCTATAATAACATAGAGTCATTCAAGACGACCTTGTAGCAGCGGCGTAGCGAAGGCTTCCCTTGCTACGAAATTCGTAGCAATGTGCTACGAAGACCCTAAAAAATATTTTTTGCTTGTTACAATAATTTTCCTCAGTAGGCCATTTTATTATCTATTTTTGTTTTGTACAGGGTGATAATATTATTATTATCATGTTAATTTAAACATAAATAGGTATAATATGTTAATAAATTGCTTAAATATACATGGCCTTATTTTTCTCATGTCCGATTTCAGCAAAATATTAAGTATTTATTTTAGAGGTGGTGAATCTCAATGTTTTTATATCTCAATGAAAATACTATACGCCATTCATACATATCCCTTAGTAGGAGCACAAAAGAATAACTTCTGCATAAACAAGACAGACCGTTTGAAAACAACAGGAAATGCTCAGTGAATCTGGCGGATCAGACATTCTTTGTCTCTTACCATACTACCCATTTTTAATTATTATAAACATCTGGGTATATGACACATAGAGGAAATTCCATTTTAGAAACATAAGAATTTGGTTTTTAAATAATTTGTCATGATTATTCTTTTGGTCTCTCATCGTTGGCTATGAATCGTTCTGACTTCAGTGATTTTTCTGTCCATAATCAGTGGGTTATATTTCACGTTATAATACTAATTTAGTAAGTAGGTACATAATGCCTTGCTTAAGATTAACGTTTGCATATAGATCAAGTTTCGCTTTCATTTCTCGCTCAAAACACACTTAGCGAGCGCATCGCATGCAAATTACTTTTAAATATCTATGAAACAGTTGTAAAGTAAGTTCAAAGCGCCGCTGGATTCTCTCCAAAACTTATCGAGTGTAGTATTGAATGCAAACTACACGGTACACTGGTGCATTTCAACAGAAATTGCATCTCGTTCAAGGCGGAATACAAATCTGAGGAGAATAACAAAATGTCGTCGATAAACATTTAGGTGCTACTTGTGATTGCTGAAGTGCGGTCGATCGTGGGCCGAGAAAGTGATACGCGACCAGCATTGTTTAACTACGCGGTAGAAACCGAGACAATCATAAATATTAGATGTTTTCCTAGATATGTCTCAGTAATAGATAACGTCTTAATGCGTGCTTGCTTCTGACGTTCGCGATAATTCTGCTGTGCCAGTTAACTACGTAAACAATGAATTTGAAGGCAACATAGAATAATAATTAAAATAAAGCAAAAAGAAATTGTCGTTCATCTGTTTTTGAGGCCTATTTTTTATATTTGGATAATGATCTACACTTAAAATGGCCAAATATCTCCTAAAACTATGTATATACTTCTGAGAGACTCTAATAAAGAAACAAGAACACAAAAATTGACAACATGCAATTATTTAAGTATCAGATATCGACTACATATTCATAAGCGGATTACGCTAAAGAAACTGTAAAAATATAACATGAACGTGATAGCATCAACGCAACCATGGAGTATGCAAAAATGGAGCGCTTATATGCGGGTGGACGGTGTAAATATCAACATAAATAGTTGAAGGCACTAAGGTCCCATTAGGATTTATGTTTTTATCCTCAATAAGGAAAACATCGTGACGAAACCGGGAAACCTATCCTAGAACCGAAAATTCAAAGAAATATGCATCCACCATTCCACACCGGGCCCGCGTGGTGGTGGATTATGGCCCAGTCCCTGTCGCAGAGAGGAGGCCCGTGTCCCAGCAGTGAGAACATTACAGGCTCATTATGGTTATCCTTAATAAGTAGTTTTTTGAATAGAAATTAATGTTATTTAAGCGTTATTGCAAGTCTTTTATTATAGTTGCTCTATTATGAAGGGCATTTTTCCGACTCACGTTTTGGCGCGTAGACCATCGTCTAATGAAATACGTGTGTCGTCCCTACAACTTATATACAGTCGACCTAAGTACCTACCAGAATCTTCCATCCAGCACAGAATTTTCATAAAATAGAAGTTAACCCTCCATTTTCTTTCGTATCCCCATGTTATAAATAACCACGTAATGATGCACTACAAAGTACCTAATCTAGCGAGTCTGTAACTGCACTTGGCTCGTTACATGGTCGATCTCAACTGGTGCCGAATAGTTGAAAAAAGGTGCTACTAAAGACACATTGATCTGAAATGTTCTTTTTGGCAAATTAGGAAAGAAAATAAGATGTGTTCCTCCAGCCCGCACAAGCCCGCGTGGTGGATTTAAGACCTACTCCCTCTAACAGAGAGGACTCCTTTGTCCCGGTAGTTCATTATAGGCTGATTATGCAAGTATGTTATGTATTTATATCTTAAAATAATGTAGTGTTACCTTCTACCTATAGGTATTTAAATAGACCTGTTAAACTGGACACCGTATCGGCATCAGTAGTCAATGCGTAGTAATAAATCAACTAGTTGTGTTATGGCTAATTTCACCCGCACTTTATGTTTCATACCTCTGGAAAGTAACGTAGTCACAACGTCATGTAATACGAAATAAGGAAAAGTAATAAACGCCCGAGACAAGTGCGTTGATTGTTATTACAAGATTTGATTTAACGCGAAATTTGTCACAGGGTTAATGTACCTATTTCATCATATGTTGAGAGAAAAGAAGGAGAAATGGACTAAGATAATAACTGAATGGTACCCAAGAGAAAGCAAAAGAAGCAGAGGAAGACAGACAAAGCGATGGGAGGATGATTTTAAGAAAGTAGCAGGCCCAGAATGGTTACGTTCAGCAAGAGACAGAAACAAGTGGAAAGCCTTAGAGGCGGCCTTTGTCGAAAGACAAGCTGTTATGAGGGGAGACCAACCGAATGCCGAGGATAGGATTTAGCTTCAGTAAATTAGCTCTCTTACCTCTATTTGAAACTTTTAAATATTTTTGTCAAATAAGTTAAAATTAACAGTAATAAAGGCTTATTTTATTTTTATTTATTTATTTTATCATGTACCTATTTTATCTCTGGATGTGATCAAAGAAGTTAACTATATAATAGAACGTATGTGCCATTGATTTTAGTCCCTAAAAACCTGTAATAGTTATCATTATTTTATTAATTAGTACTGAATTTTAAGAAGAAATGGTACTGTAAGTTAAAATTAGGCTGAGAATCAACATTTGTCAAACATCTAAAATTAAATATAGGGATAACGTCTTAACTTTACCCGAAAGATTGAGCTAGAAGGTCAATCAATTGAACTAGGAGGTCAATCTTTCGGGTAAAGTTTTTAAGTTACGTAGGTAAGTATACGTTGAAGCTAGAACTGTGCCTACCTGCCATAGGTAAGTAAGTTAGTCAGACACGGTCTGATGGAGTGCCATCTAATCAGTTTGCTTGTTCTATTAACCCTGCACGCAAGTTATAGTAAACCAGTTATTGTGCATCATTATTTAATGTTATGTCACTTTACGGGATATTGAGTCAGATGCGTCAGAAGTACCCTCCTTATAATAGAACAAATCAATACAATATATTACACTATACCTTATTATCATTATGCATAAATAATTAAGTAGCCGAGTGTAACTTCCGTTATGAAAATTCACGAGTAGTAAAACTTGGATTGTAAGCACCTAGTTACCTATGGATTGTAGAAAAGCAACTTCGGTACCTACGTAATTGATTAAGAACAAGCGGTTTTCATCTAATAAAGCAAATTATTAATTGAATTTTCCGCTTGTCGGTACAAGTACAAATCGTAAATGAGATCGGTAGGTTACGGTTGCATCGCGGCGGTAAGGGACGGCGGGAGAGCAACATGGCGAGCGGGCGGATGCTGCGCGTACAGCCTCCGCCGCGGGCGTAGTACGGCGCGAACAAAGCGTCCCACCCTACTCGCTTCCTGCCTCCGTTTCAGCCTCTTCCGGTCAACTCATCCGTAGCACATTTTCATGTATGAAACAAGCACTCAATTTGAAATTTACGTTAGAAACATTCACTTTATAATTAAAGAATAGTACTGATATCGACGTACAGTGATAGATAGCTGTAGATGAGATTCAGGAGCGTGTGTGCGCGTGTATCGTCGAGAGCGCGGTCCGCGGGCTACTGGCGGCAGCCTCCGAGCGGGGGCGCGGGGGCGTGGGGGCGCGGGGCTGCGCGGGCCACGCTTTTCATTAAGGAGCCGAGCTACGCCGCCGTAGCAACGGTCGCCGCCCCGGCCACGGGAAAGCTCCCAGCCCTTGTGATTTATCTCAAAATCTGCGACTTACCGTCCGCGTTCTGCTACGAACATTTGGGCTCCACTTTCATGCATTTAAGGATACAATTTGTGATGAGATCTTTTGAATTTGTATTTTAATTAATGAAACTATATAGTAGCTGAGGCGAGACTAGAGGAGAAGAGATATGTTTTAAACAACCAATAGGATTTCGTAATTCACACATCTCGTCTCCACTCAGCTTCAAGTGAGACGACTGAGCGGAGATATATCATATTTGTATGGCGCAATCGAAGCGGAGATGTGAGCTGTACCTCGCAAGCTGGCGACAGATGGCGCGCAGCGGAGACGAGAGAGATGTGAGCGGCGCAGCGTGCACTGAGCGGCGCGGCGTGCAGTGAGCGGCGCCGCTAGTTCCCCCTGCTCTAGCCAGCACACCATCTCCGCTCTAGCCAGCACACATCTCCGCTCTAGCCAGCACACATCTCCGCTCTAGCCAACACACATCGCCGCTCTAGCCAGCACACATCTCCGCTCCAGTCTAATCAATACGCATTTCCGCACAGCTTCTGTGTCCGGGTGGATACACCCTACCTGAAAAACATATATTCTCGTTTCCGCTTCGGAAATTTCCCCACATCTCCGCTTTGGTGGAGTCCGGGCCTACCCCGTATTAGACATCTGAATGTAATGTTAGATAGAGAACAGAAAAAATACTTCTAAGTAGGTACTTAGGTACCTATAATTTAGAAAAAAACCTAGGTCCTCAAGTTCACATATCGCCCCCCCCGACACCACTGTGTTCCAACTATAAATCATACGTTTATCGGCTAGGCCAGGCTACCACATTAATGACACTTTCGCCATAATCTCGATGGTCTCGATATTACCGGCAAGCCGTGCCAATTTTGATTTTGACTAAGTGGGTGTTTGACCCATGGAATAAGTAAGTACTTTAAAAACTCTTTGGTTTGACCACTGGCATACCTGTCAGCGGGTTTGGCAATCTTAATGACATATTTCCATAACCCGCATCCATAGAGTATAGTAATAGATTCCCGCATCTTTCTTACAGTTTCGTAAAATTCAAGTTTTTTTAGAATGATATAATCGTAAATTTCCATATATAAAATGAATAAACAGGAAGCAGTGGCCTTTTTATTTACCATTGCTAAAGAAATTCAAATTTCGTTCACAAGTCCCGTGATATTTTTTACACAAAAAGATTTTGCCGAAAACATTTTCACTACCATGAGAAATATCCATGATTCTTTACTGAAACAAGAACCACCCGAAAAGTTTGCAGAAATCATTCATTCGTTCCATCATGAATGGTTGGAAGCGGTTCTAGATGTAGAAATGTTTTCCAAAAGGATTAAGGACACTCCGCGTGAGGTTATCCTTAGTGCACTCGATTACACCATGAATTGTACCCAACTGAGATATAACCACATTCTGAAGTATATTGACGAAATGCAATCTACTATGACCGAAGAAGAAAATCAGTTAATGCAAAAGGATCTTACAATCATAAAAGAAATGCAACATACGGTCAATAGTGCTCTGCTTGAGAAACAACGTTATATCAGTTCACAGGCGGATCAAACAGAATACCTTACTAGGATTCATGATGAAATAGAAGAACTTTTACACTGGCTGGACAGATTAGAGGATAGTTTAGCAATAGAATTGTGTTCTGTACTGGAAGTCCCTCTTGCACCAAGTAACCTTGCAAAGACGTTAAAACAAATTATTGACGAAGTTGCCAGGGATGTTTCTCCGGAAGCTCAAAGACTGGCTGAAGTAAGCCATGTCAGGAGTAATTCGTTGACTCCTTCAGCCAAACAGGGTGAGGTCAACGAACTAGAAATGGCAAAAGTTATTGACAAAATTAGTGTTATAAAGGCTCGTATAAGTCGATTACGTGCTGAAGAGTCTTCTGCATTAATGGCTCTGAAGCATAAAACCATGTTTTTAGAAGATCGAATGCAATCGCTCGAAAATATTAAAATGAAAATGTATATGCTTAGAAAAGAATCTTGGGAAAAAGACTCGGTTGAAAACTTAGATGAACGTATACCTATCTCATCGCCTATCTTCAATCATTTACTGCCACATCAAGATCGTTGTCGTCTCGTGGAAAAGTTAATACTGCTATGGAATGAAGCACTGATGGCAAAAGGACATGATAATGAATCGGTTCTAGATATATTTAGCACTGTAAACATGTTAACAGAACAATATTCTGACGAAATGGGAAGTTTTACCGTAGATAAATTTGGAAGAAAGATTTACGATATAGGAGATGGCAAATTATATCAATTAAATGACCATGGTAATCTAGTCCCTTTGAGTGACGACGAAAAACATATTTATTTTTATGACTCTTGCGGAAGATATTATTTAGATGATACAAGACAGCGGATGTACAAAAATCATGATGGAGCTAGTGAATATATGCTAGATAGAGGCGGAGTTCTTGTAAAAGTTTGGGAAGAAATAGACGGTGTTGAATATTTCTTTGATCGTCTCGGTCGATATTATGTTAACGCAGAAGGACGTCATATATATCGCGATGAAGATTCGAATGAGGAATACGAACGCGACGACTTAGGTAATTTAGTGAAAATTCATGAGCAGCCTTTCTATTATGCACCATGTTCAAACGAACCGATTACTATGGAAGAAAACAAGTATCTTAGAAAAGAGGTCGGTGACGCTCTAAAAAAATGCATAGCTGAAGTAGTTTTACACCAACCTACTGATCCTATAGCAAACTTGGCAGATCTCTTGACAAAATATAGTGATAATAATAAAGCACATCAGAAACATCTTAGGGATGAGCAAGAAAGATTTGAACACAGCCAACTAATCCACACGACCAAAGATAGTTCAGTAAACCTCTCATATGCTGATGAAGCCACTCAAGATATAAACTTCATCAACTACCAAAGGGAAACAGACCTAAGTTTAACAAGTTATTAAGGATAACTAAACAAAAATTTACCGAGTGTTAAGTAGAAAAGTGTCGCCCAATGATTTTTACACCGAACCGGAACGGGGTTCTTGATGAATAATTTTATTTTGGTACTAAGTCGAGTCGCGTTTTTTTTGGATTATTCCACTTTGCCTAAATAATCTGTCCCACCAGTGGGACAAAGTAGTATGTTCTTAATTTTATCGTCGACGGTGTCCCAGTACCTAATTGATTTTGGTAGGGCAAATGACAAATCACACTCGCGACAAATATACTCTTCCCATTTGAGAAAATAAGTAAAAACAGAATTATTAAAATAAAAAAAAACAAGTAGAAACTATCCACAGGTACGACATTAAGATGACTCTGAACTACTCTGAAGCATAGAAACAATCTCTTTTTTTTTTCCATTTCATCATGTTCAGTTATCAATGTCGTAGATGGATTGTAGAATCCGCTGTTTTACATAACCGCAAGCTGAAAAAAAATAACTATGATTTCGGAAATCGGTGACAAAAAACGAAAACTCAAAACCAAAGACACCGACTTCCGAAATTAAAGTAGGTAATTTTTCACTATAAAGTGTCTTTTTTTTTAAGTCGGTTGTTTTTTAACCGACTTCTTCAAAAAGGAGGAGGTTCTATGTTCGTCTATAAGTTTTTTTTTTTCTGTTTCGAACGCCGTTACTGTTGTTAGGTACAGAGCTACGAACGACAAAATGTACAATCTAACGCTTCATATCACGATATTTTACTTTGACCCGCTGCATTGATAAATGCCAAACTTTTAAAGTTCAGTATTTATGTCTGTAATTTTTATGGCGTACATAATAAAGAGTATTCTATCTATCTATCTAAGTACGTAAAACCGCTAAACGTGCGTCGATCAGTTGTTTTTTTTTTTCAAAACGGAGCTGATAGGTAAAACAACTAGCGGTTTTGTAAGACAGCTGATTCTACAATCCATCTGCGACATCGATATCACGTCTGCAAAGCTTCGCTAGCTCATTTAATTGACCCGGATTTCATATAAAAATCCCACTAAGCACTATCTGTAATAGTAAACTGCATTATTTGCAAATCTATGATTTTTCATAGTAATTGTGTACCTATTAAGTATGATGAGATGATATAAGAATTTCGATCTTCACTCTGTTTATTATTTAATTCATTACGCGTTACACAGAGGAGCACTCGTGGCTAAGTTATAACAGCCGCTCGGGTCGATCCATCAGGTTAAGCTACGCTTGCCGGGGTTGGTCCGTAGATGGGTGACCATTTTCACATATCGAGACTCCTCCGTGCCTCGGAAAGCACGTTAAACCGTTGGTCCCGGCTGTCATTTGTGGATCTTTGGCAGTCGTTACGAGCCGTCAGAAGCACGAAAGTCTGACAACCAGTCTAACCAAAGGGTATCGTATTACCCAGTTACTGGGTTGTGGAGGTCAGATAGGCAGTCGCTCCATGTAAAATACTGGTATTCAGCTGCATCCGGTTAGACTGGAAGCCGACCCCAACATAGTTGGGAAAAGGCTAGGCAGAAGATTACGCGTTACACAGAACATTGACATAGAAAAGAATAAAGCCTTAATTCCGTCATCAACCTTGTTTTTATTTTAAGCTGCTTTAAAGTCATCCTAATCTCGTACGATTCGTTTCCACGATTTTTAAAGTAAAACTATTTATTTTCTCCACAATATTTTATTACATACCTACTTAAATCTAACAGTACCAACCCTAGTGTGGATAAGTGAATAAGCGAGTGTGATTCGCCCCACAGAATCAATTAGTGGGACACAGTATACACTTTGCCCTACAGGTGGGACAGATCGGTGGGAAAAGTGTCCGTTTTTTGTTTCTTGTTTGTTATTCCTTATTAAAAAAATAAAGTTTAAAGAAACGTTACTTCGCTGGTCCAGTGATCGTAAGCACGACTGCTGCGCATGGGGTCCTCTGGGTGCGATACTCAGGTAGAACGAAGTGGTATTGGGTCTTTCCGTACATGAGACTTAACTTAATACGCGAAATGTGGGCGTGGTACACACCTCTATACAAGCCTGATGTTATGAGATCATAGGAACACATAAGTATTCTATCAATTTACAGCCTCGTCGCAGACAAACAGAAAATAGATAGGATAGGAATAGGTTCCCGTTGGCACCCTTCGAGTGAGAAAAGGAACCCAAAATATAAAAGTTAACTTTAAAGGGCCAAGTCACACCGGAATGGCAGCGGCCGGCGGCGACACCAGCGGCCCCCGGCGGTGCCGCTGGTTGCCTCGCGCTACCTCCAGACCCCACGCGCCTATTCTCCTCTTGACTACAAAGAAATGGTGCACTCAGTGTTGCGGTGGGGGTGAGGAGCGCGCGGCCGCCCGCGGATCCGCGAGCGGCCTCGCGACCTTTTCAAGCGATACTGGTCTTTTGAGTATGTAGATAAGGTTTAAAATTATTTCACACTGAAGTGCTCGTCGCGTCGCTGCCATTCCGGTGTGACTCGGCCCTAAATCAGAATTTTGGGTGAATGATATCACGTAGGTACACTAACTGCCAGTGCTCTTGTGAGATGATGCGTAGACCTCCGAAACTATTCACAACCATTCGATCAAATAGAATAGACGACCGCTATTCTTCCGAGAACTATTTGCTGTCGGGGTTAAAGCAGGAAACCATTTTAGGAAAAGGATAACCGTATCACCGCCGCCCATGACAATACGAACGATGCCGAGCTGCAGCACACCATACAAATCACAATAATGCAGTGCGAGAAGACCACTTATTAGTCGCTTGCCTGAACCGGGAATCGAACTAACTCGCATGCGAAAATACCATCCTGTCTTTTTATGGGGTCAATTTAAGGATCAATAATTATCATCTCAAAAACGGTGAAGGAAAACATCGTGAGGAAACCGGCATGTCCTAGAACCAAAAAATTCGAAGACATGTGACATCTACCAACCCGCACTGGGCCCGCGTGGTGGATTACGGAGGAGGAGGCTTGTGTCCCAGCAGTGGGAACATTATAGGCTGATTATGTTATGTTATGTAATTATCATCAAAAACAAAACATAAGATAAAACATTCGTTTTATTATCAAAATAAAATTATTTTATATCCATAAAATTTCACTTATTTCTAAGTTTTTTACCAGCTGCTTGACCTTTCGCCGGCATTTTATCTTTGTTAGGATTTATTAAACCTATTTGCTTCTTCTTTTTATTAAGTTTATTTTTTAATTTCTTTGAAGCTGCAACTGCAACTTGTTCAGTAATTTTGTCTTCATTTTTGCTTACGGCTTGTATTTGTGGATTCTCACCTTGTTGGTTACCTTTGTTCTTTTTATTCTTCTTTTTCTTTTTATTCGGACTTTGATTTGTTTGTACCGCGTCAGCTTTACTTTGAGCTGATTTAGGACTGCTGTTGTCATTCTTTACCTTTTCAGGGACATTTGCTGCATTTTTATTGTTTTTATTTTTGTTTTTCTTATTACCCGGACTTTGTGGAGTACTAGTTGTGGATTGTTCAGTAGTGCTGCTGTTTGTTGCCATGACATTTTTATTATTTTTGATTTTCTTACTTCCTGGACTTTGGGGAGTAGGATTTTCTGACTTTTCAATACTGCTGCTATTTAGTGCAATAACCTTGGCATTTTTGTTATTTTTATTTTTGTTTTTCTTACTTGATAGACTAGTAGGATTTACAGTATTTTCAGTAGTGCTGCTGTTTGGTGCCTTTACATTATTGGAATTTTCTACATTCTGCTTACTGTCTTTGTTTTTGCGATTTTTCTTTTTCTTTTGATTGTTATTTTGGGTGGGTTCGGCCTTCTTAGCAACTTGTTGACTTGCAGGTCTGAAAATGAAATAAACAATTTGCTTATAAAACAGCAGTATCTTTCTTTCTCGTGTGGTTAGTGTCTGAGTTTTTAAGCTGCCTATAAGCCTCTTGACTTGGCTAAGCAGTATCTATACAGACATATTTAAATGGGCAATGTTTCGAGGAACCCAACTCAAGATTAAATCTTAAATAATAGCATAAAGTAGTCTCCAGTTGATGATTATTATTTTAAGAACGAAAATGGCTTGGAATACAAAGTATCAAAATTTCACTTATACTACATATTATAATACAACGAAAGTCCTCCGCCGCGTCTCTCTGTCTGTTCGCGATAAACTCAAAAACTACTGCACCCATTTTCATGCTGTTTTCACAAATGGATAGAGTGGTTCTCGAGGAAGGTTTTAGTTTATAATTTGTCAAGCGGGCGAAGCCGCGGGCATCAGCGAATAAATTATAATATTTACTTTAAACCTCTTTAAACTTACTTTGTCAGTGCATTAGGCTTGACTTTCTTTTTCTGTGGCTGAGCACTGTCCGACGGAGCTGATCGTTTTACAGGTGACTGTTTCTTATTCTGTGTCTCCGACTTTTCTTCTTCTGACTGGCTATCTCCATTTTCTTTAGATTCTTCTTGATTAGGGTCAACTTCTTCATCATCTTCGTCTTTAAATGGCTCCGGCTAAAACATTACATAAATATTACTTTTTATGTACAGCATTTGCATTATAAAATTTGTGAAACATTACAATGTATACTTACAATAACATTAGAAAACTTCTTGAACTTTGCCACAAAAAAACCATCCATATTATGTGTGTGAGGGTAAAATCTTCTGGTCAGTTTCAATGACGGATGGAACCGATGATGCCTGTACTTCACAAAACCTTCAGTTCCAAAGTCAAGACCTGTGGGTACCAACTTCACATTTCTGCGCTTCAATGCATAGTTCACTACCCATTCGTTTTCTTCAGGCAAAATTGAACAAGTCGAGTACACAATGTAGCCACCAGAGCTAGACTTTGCACTGCAACAGTCAATGGCAGCAAGTAGAAGTTGTCTCTGGATGTTGAAACATCTCTGAATATCTTTCTGATCTTTTGTAGTCTTAACACTAGGATCTTTAGCAATGACTCCTGTACCAGTACAAGGAGCATCCAATAACACCCTATCAAAACCTTTCATTACATCAGGGAACTCTCTACCGTCATGATTACAAATAACAGCATTTACTACACCCAACCTGTGGAAGTTACCAACTACAGCTTTTGTCCTTTCTTTATTAGCGTCATTAGCAAATAATGTACCAGTGTTCTTCATGATGGCTGCGATATGCGATGCCTTGCCACCTGGTGCTGCACACATGTCCAATATCCTCTCATTCTCTTGTGGTGCTAAAGCCATTACTGGCAAGAAACTTGAGGCACCTTGTAGGATATAGTGTCCTGCTAAGTATTCAGGAGTTGCACCAATTGGTACAGTAGAGCTATACACTACAAGACCTACTTTACTCCATTTACCCACAGGGTCTAAATTCACTCCTCTGTTAATAAGAGCTTGAGCTAAATCTCGCCGTCTGGTTTTAAGGCTATTAGTTCTAATAGTAACAGGTCGCGCAACTTCACTTGCTTCCAGAAATTCAACCAACTCTTGCACAGGAAATATTTGCAGAAGTACTTCCATAAGAAATTCATTGTAACTGTAATAAGTGCAAAGATCTTTTAGAAGCAAATCAGTATATTCACAGCGGGATCTACCATCTTCCTTCAAGCGACTGAAATCTCCTAACACTATTACAACATCTTTGATTCTTTGAAGAACATCTTGGAGACTTGCTGGATTGTTTAGTTCCTCTTCAGATGGGAATGCAAATACATCTTGTTTGGCAATATTCAACTGCATCTCTTCATCAGCTAACTTTTTGTCTACTTTCTGTTTTTTCTTTAATTTTATATTAGCCTTCTCTATGGGCAACATGTCATCATCGTCGTCATCGTCACCATCATCGCTGTCCTTATCTCCTCCACTGGAGTCAGAATCATATTCTAATTTGCCACCACTAGCTGAACCTTCATCTTCTGATGTCACATCACCATTTTCATTGTCAGAATCTTTGAATAAATCATCCAGAGTACCAACCTGAAAGCAAATTTCATATGAAATCCAGTACATATAGTAGTAATTTTATTTTATTCTAGTACAGATTTACAGTAATATTCGAAAATTAACAACAAGCACATGGTTTTTAGAAAAGACAAAAAATCATAATGCTTACCTTATACTTTTCTCCTCCAGCTTTCTTCTTTCCTGCGCTTTCATCATCAGAATTTTCTTCCATTTCTGACCCATCATCATCCACCTCATCTTCATTTCCACTGTCGTCATCTTCCGATTCTGAATCATCCTTTTTAGCTTTGCTTTTCTGTTCCTTTTTGTTTTTCTGTTTTGGTTTCAACCATTCCTTATTGTCATCAGTGTAACCTGTTATAAATAAACAGATTTTTGTTTTAATCTATCAAGTTGTAACAGCTTATTTATGAGTAGTATTTTTATGCTTATTTTTTTCAGTATTTAGACAGGGCAAGTTTTGAGCCAACAATTATTTAAAAACTCTTGTGCCATGTTGATGGCATGACAGTTTTTATGAAGAAAAAATAAGGTAAGGCATGATGTTATATAATTATGCCAACATGCAAGCCATGTTCTGAAAACAAAGAAGTAGTTTGCGATTCTAAAGAATTCCTAAATTAAATATAGGTGCTGTTTACAAAAAATCTGAAGTGATCACCTGGAGCAGCTTCTTCATCAGAACTGTTCCCAGCGTCCTGATCTACTGCCACCTCTGTTTGTTTGGCAACATTCTTCTTTGCTTGTTTCAATGCTTTCCTCTTTTCCGCTAGTTCTGCCTTCTTCTTTGCTCTTTTAGCTGCTCTTTGCTTCTGCCTGTGAGTAAGCTTCTTGTCTGTTGTGTCATCTTCTACTGCAATAAAAACATACAGTGTAACAATGAGAATTCTCACAATACCAGTTAATAGTAGGTACATACATTCCATGTGCTTACAGAATTGCTTGTGGTTCAGAATTTCACACCCATTGACCTCTAATAAAGAGCAAATGAAATGTCCTGAGGGCCTAGACAAGTGACAATCGCTTCGAAAGCGTTTCGTATTTCTACAACGACTTTCAACAGGATTGACATAAGGTTTTCGATAGCTTATGTCAGTCCTATACATTTTTCCCTTTTCCAACATTGTTATCGCTGATAGAATGTCACTTTGTCTAGGACCTCAAGTTTTCACAGGCCGAAGTAGCCTTAACAGCTAGGTAAGTGAGTAAACGAAAAACGATCAATGACTAATTAATAAACGATTTCATAAGTATACTTAATGTAATCTATATAACTATGGAACTACTTTATATATAGGGGCAGGAGAATTGATGATGACTTAATTTAATATTTCATTCCATAACAGATATTCCCAGACTATCATTTTTGAAGGGTTAGATAAATATTAAAAGTAAATTATAAACTAAAAGCAGGGTCTTGTTGGTACCGAATAAAAAAACAATATTTCAGGGGCTAGTGGAAACAGATATTTAATGATATATCTAGTCATTTACTCACGCAGTTCTTTTTTAAACACGGGATCAGGCTGCTTGCGAGCTTTTCTACCGGGTCCTTTTTTCACTTTTTTAGTTTCATCGAATTTTGCCTTACGACCCATGATAAATGATTAGTATGTAAATACTTGTAACAATGCTCGATTCTAATATCAGTCTTCCGCCACAACTTATTTGTCCAATAATTATTGATTTCTAACTCTAGATACTCCAGACCACCATGCACGATTTAAAAATACCACACGTGTTCACGATCGAAAATAGGGTTACAGTTGACAGTTTGACACTGACAGACAATAATGACAGTGTGATTGTGATAAGGTAAGGACAGACAGCGGGCCAGACTAGCGACTTGCGGCTAGGCATGGGATTACTTTACGCGCACCGATCAGTACCGAATTGTCTTTACCGGGAATCCGCGAGCAAGCACCTCTAAGCCAAGGATTAAGTTTAAACCACAGACTTGATAGAGATACTAATACTAAACTAAAAGTGGCGATAGACGTGCGAGCAAGGCCGCGTACTTATGGCTCGGTGAGCTTACTCGCCCGTGTGTCTTGCTAAGTACGCGTACTTTGAAACCGCTGAGTAAGTTCGCCCGCCGGCGATCCAACAGGTTTGAAATTTTATTATTTTGCTCGTAGCCCGCCTTGGCTCATCGTCTGTCATCACCGCGAGTCACGAGGCGCGAGCCAATTTGACAATGAAATTTTGAGCAAGCTTCACGTTTGTTACCGATGGCGAGCCGAGTAAGGTCGCGAACTTAAAACCGCGTACTTTAAAGTACGTACGTATATCACCCACTTTAGAACAAGTATGTACAGTAGGACGCACGTCAGTGATTACACTTTAACCTTGCCTTTCAAAAGAATCACAAACACTTATATAGTTCATAATTTATGTGCCAAAACACACAGATTTCATGAAATAGTCATTCAATACATTTACATGAACTTAGAGATTTGTATTGCCGATTCTTTCGGTCGCGTATCATATTTTATCAACATACAACCTGATACTGACCTGCAAAATGCACAACACGTTAGCCAATAACTTCTGAGGCATAAATGTGATATGTAGTTTGGCAGATTTTCTACAGAAAATTAATAAACAATTATATGCGCCACTATCATGCTTTTTTGTCAAGTATCAAAATAATTCTTAATATAGTCAGTGATGATGATAAGTAATATTTGTTTAGTTTGCCGCGCTTTTTTACAACCTTACGATAGGTTGTCGAATCTAAATTGACACATTTTCACGTGGCCGGCAAGCAGTCAAATCGGGTTTTGAATTTGTGAACAGTAAACTCGGTATGGAATGAAGTTTGCGAATCGTCATTGACAAATTGCCGGCTCGCGGCTCGTGGCGATGACAGACGACGATTCAAGGCGGGTTACGAGCAAAATTTCAAACCTGTTGGATCGCCGACGAACTTACACGGCGGTTTTAAAGTCCGCGTACGTACACACGGACGAGTAAGCTCGCCGAGCCATAAGTACGCGAACTTGTTCGCACGTCTATCACCCCTTTTAGAGTTAATGGTTGGACACCAAAGTAAAGACCATTTTCAAGGATTTCAATAATACGTATAATATCCTTTTATTTATATAATGGAAGGTGTGATTTACTACTATACTTAGAGCCTTGTGTGGATAAAATTTAACAGTGGCGCCAACATTGGGGCAAAGGAACTATTTAATGAAACGAACTCTTGCAAAAATTTGATTGTTCTGTGGGCTCTGTGGCTCTGTGCTGCTGGCTGTCTGGCTGTCAAAGAAAGAAGTGTCACTGTCAATGCAATCATGCAATGTTGACATGACAGATAGTAAATTCGCAAAAAGTTCGAACACGGAGAAAAATATTTTACCAAGAAGCACCAGAAGAATTCTTGTAAAAATGCATTAAATTTATCATTAATAAAAGTTAATGTAAGTAATTAAAATTAAAAACAAAATGGTGTTATCAAAAAGCATTTTTAAATGCGGTCCTAGAGTTCTCTTTTCGAACCAAGGATTTTTCAAGTAAGTAAATGAATCATAATCATTTGTGTTTCTAGTAAATTACGCACTTTTGCTATTTGTTTAATTACCCACATCTTAATTTTAAATATTTCATTACACTTCCTGTAGTTTTCAGGGTCATTACGTAAATAGACGTAAAGGCGAAATTGAATGTCAATGTCATGGCACTGATCAGCAGAAACGAACCTTCTTCAGTTATCCTAAAAGTGCTCGAACCCGTGAATATCGAGGGCGACAACTTGTTGGGTGAGTAGTTACTAGATCCTCTATGAATATAATTTTACTAGCCATAGAATTGCAACAGGTGATTAAATGACTTCTCTCCATGATCGTCGAGTAATGCTTAGTGTTTCATTTTTGCATAAAATTATTAATGGAAAGATTAATTGTAGTCACCTCCTAGCAGAGATTCTCATCACAGTTCCACTTAAGAGACCCTGCACTGTCCTAACTAACACATTCTGTCCTCCATTCTGGTGCACCAATATCAGTGCACATTTTCTGCTAATAAGAACTATTAATCATTATGCTGGGGCTAGATTGTTGCGTTATTGTGAACTAAACTTTGCTCACACACCACTTGACATCTCACCGAGCAACAGAGAGCCCAAGCATAATGCTCAGGGCTCTCTGTTGCTCATATTGTAATGCTGGCAGCATTACAATATGCTCATTAATACTAGGGTATTTAATTAAAAAATTGTATCATAAAAATCACATAATTTCTGGTAGGTACATTAGTAGAATTATGTATTTGGATTATGTGTGTTATGTTCATGTCCTTCATTAATATGTATTTGGATGTATTTTATTGAAGTATAACTTTGTTTTTTACTTTTAGTTTATTAGCAGCATCTGTCCAATGTCCATTTTCTTAAAAAAAAATGCATATAATATAATGTTTAAATAATGCTTTATGAAAAGCATTTGCATAGTCACCTTCCTTTATAATTATTCACGGTTCAATGGCTGAACATTATTTGCATAATTGTTATAAGTTAAATGCCAGACTGACAGCATTTAATATTTGAATTTATACATCGGCATTTTGGTGGCCAATTCAAGACTACAAAGCTTCTTTATTTTTTGTTCATAAATCTTACAATTATTTTGGAATTTAAAAATCATACATAAATGCATTAAAGCGCAGTTTAATAGGCTTTAAATGAATGGATTGTGTTCAAACCTAGTAGAGCTGACGTGGCTTAAAACACTGCCCAACTTAAATGGGACTGGCTGCCGCATGCTAGACAAACTGTGGGCACAAGCACAGAACTGGTGCCCTGACATAATAAAGCCCAAAACGCACACAGAGCGGGTGCGGGGCGGGAGCGGGTCGGGTCGTTTTCATCGCGTAAGTCGCGCGGTTCATCGTGTTCACACAGAGCGCGGGCGCCGGGCGACAGCGGGTCGGGCGCCGGACGGCAGCGGGTCGGGCGCGGTTGTACTTTGACAGGCGGTAGCGGTTGCAGTGTGAAAATGTCGGGTGATTCCGACACGGACGAAGAATTATTATTTTTACTTATTTTAAAAAGAAGAACGCGAAAATGGAAAAGGTTGTAGGTTCATGACAATAATAAAAAAAGACATCAATATGGAGAATATCATCGATACGTGTATTGCAACGAATGTAACGCCGCTACACCCACATTGCTATTCTGTAACCATCTTACCTTGAAAACTTAGGTGAAGTGAGCGTGGAGTGAGTCATTGTCATCCATACCTACTGATGCTAAGGCAGTGACAGTTCACTCCAAGCTCACTTTGATATTTTACTACACTTAGTTTTCACGGAGATATTTTTACAGAATAGCACAAACGCTCCCGACCCGCTCCCGTCCCGCGCTGTTGTGTCAGCGGGCGCGTTCTGTGTGTTGACATCCATATAATTCCTTGAATAACAATTAATGACACCCGCCGTACTCCTGCGCCCGACCCGCTCCCGTTCCGCGCTGTTGTGTCGGCGGGCGGCGGGCGCGGGTCCCGCTCCGCGCCCGCGTTCTGTGTGTTGACATCCATATAATTCCTTGAATTACAAATTTTATACCCGCCGTACTCCCGCGCCCGACCCGCTCCCGCCCCGCACCCGCTCTGTGTGTTTTGGGCTTAAGACGGGGCAGGCCACATAGGAGATGGGTGGGACAAACTGCATATATGTTTCGTCCAAACTGGAAGGAGGATGCCAGGGCTTGCGAAAGTTAGAAGTAGTGGAAGGAAGTCTATGTCCAGGATTGGGACACTGAAGGCAAGAAAAAAAACCTGCATCATTCATGTCATTCATCTTCTATTTTATATATTTTCAGGCACACAATGGAACAAATGTTTGATGTTGTATCAGATGTTGATAACTACTACAATTTCCTCCCATGGTGTAAGAAATCTATAGTATTACAAAAAACTCCTAGGAACCTTAAAGCAGATTTAATCATTGGTTTTCCACCAATAAATGAGTCTTACACCTCTAATGTGAGTCTATTTAAACCACATTTAGTGAAAGCAGAATGTGTGGATGGCAAGCTCTTCCATCACATGTTAACCCTTTGGAGATTTAGTCCAGGGCTAAAAAGGGAGCAGAGATCCTGTGTAATAGATTTTCAAATTACTTTTGAATTCCGCTCTGCGTTTCACTCACATTTATCGAATTTATTCTTTGACCAAGTTGCTCGACAAATGGAAGGAGCTTTCATCAAAGAAGTTGGCAGACGATATGGACCAGCTTCAATGCAACCTAGAAATTTGTTGGTTGATAGTGCTGATAATAGTTGACAGAACTTAACTAGTCCCTAGTACAATTTGTGTAAATGTATTTATTGTGATTATTTGTTTGTAATTATTGTGATTGTGATTAAATGATAACATTTATGAATGTTTTACAGAGAAGCTAAGCTTCCAATATTGTTACCGACAGAAAAAAATATAAACATAAGCATTGTTCAACAGTATTTTATTTACATTTGCCCACATTGTGATATAGTCACTGGTATTTTTGGTTTATTGTTGGGCCCAGTGGGAACATTTTCTATCTTTCTCATTACAAGAAGTCCATCAATCACTCGTCCGAACACTACATGCTTATTATCTAAAAAGTTGCACTTAGCACATGTTATAAAAAACTGGCAGCCATTAGTATCTTTACCACTGTTGGCCATTGATAGTAATCCTGGAGAGTCATGTTTTAACACAAAATTTTCATCAGCGAATGTGCTGCCACCATAAATGCTCATAACACCAGTACCATCACCCTGAAAATAATATTAAGTATTACAATAACTTTTACATGAATTTTATAAGTAAAAAAATAGGAAGTAAAAATTTTTGAGACCATCACCAATTAATTGGCAAATTTTAATGTGGTTAATCAATAAAATAAAATTATCAAAATGCAGTAGGCATTTTTGCATTGATACTTGCTCAACAATGTATCATTTTTAGATACCCAAGTGAAGATGCTGAAATGAATTAGACTGGAGCAAAACAGCCATGAGAAATTGAAAGAATTGAGGGAGACTCGCTTAGCAGTACGACACCATGGGCTGTTATTAAAAACAATAAAAATTACTTACATTGACAAAGTCTCCACCTTGGATCATGAAATCCTTTATAACTCTGTGGAATGTAGCACCTTTATACCCAAGAGGTACACCATCTCTTCTATATTCGCCGGTGCAGAATTCTCTAAAATTTTCGCTTGTTTTTGGAACGACATCAGCAAACAATTCAAAAATCATTCGCCCTATCTCCTGAAGCAAAGAAAATTCGAGGACAGGCTATATATATTATTTATCCGTATTTAATAGAGATATAGTACAAAAACAATTGATAAACTTACCGTTGTCCCAACAGTTATATCGAAAAATACAACGGGATTGTTTGGATTCCGAAGTTGAGACTGAATTTGATTCCAAGTTGGCATTTTTTAAGAGATTACTATTAGGTATTATATTTTAAGATAAATTTCACATTCGTTTCTAAAAATTTACAATTTTTTATAGGTTTCAGAAATAGCTCAGTCAGGTTTTACGTAAAGGTAAATAAACTAAGATTACTAAGATTGGCGGTTCTGTTTTTTATAACCTCTTAATTAAACGTCACACTGATTTGACAGTCAGTCATTAGGCTTGCAGAAAAAATATCGAAATATCGATATTTTTTGTTCGATATATCGATATTTTCCGGCGATATTTATTATTTCGATGTATCGATATAAAATATCAAGTATCGAAAATGTATCAAAAACGATATAAATTTTCAATAGCAACACCGTTGTCGCCGCTGACTAAAACCGCTGGAATTCAGAGCCGTAAAAATTATTAGTACTTTTTTTCGTAGTTTGGTATTTAAATGATTATAAAACTTGAACTACATAAAAAAAAAAATCTTTTGAAAATTCCACCGATATATCGATATATCGATATTTTTTTTTCGATATATCGAATTCGATATCGATATTTTTTTTAAATATCGATACGATATATATCGATACTTTTTTACACTTCTTGCATCCCTATCAGTCATAGACCCCACAGAGTACATCTAATATACTGAAAAGACCCCGTCCACAGAACACATATCTACACTCATACCGCCCCAGAGCGGCCCAGTCACTGACTTCAATGAACTTCAACTTAATCTGTGCTCTGTAAAGATTGGATGGGACGTACTGGGTGTTGGGCTGGACGCGTAAAGACATATTCCGTGCTCACCACACCACTAAAACGGGTGATAAGTGGGTGATAAACTTGCGTAGGTACTTAAAGTACACGGTCTTTAAGTTGGCGCATCCCCCTTAATACCGCGAACGTTAAGTACCTACGCACATCACGTCTATCACCCACTTTAGCCTTGTCCACGTTGTTTGTACTTTGAATAAGTTGTCCATAGACCACAGACCTTAAATTATCTATCTTCTTCTTCTATATACACATATTAAAATCGTAAACGGTCCGTGTCTGTACATTAAAGATTTTTGCAAAAAAAGTACTGGAAGCCGCGAGAAATATGTAATAGAAAGTTTTTTTTTTTTTTGAAGTTTTTGACCGTTTGTTTGTTCGTTTGTGAGCGCATCACGTAAAAGCCACTCATTGGATTCCAAATTGAATTACTGAACAATATGAAGCATGGAACATTTAGTCTATATTTCATCAAATCGACCTGCAAAATCAAAAGATATATAAGGATTTAAAACACATAGGTTTTTTTTTTATCCAGGTTTTACGTGCATGCTTGACGGTACCTAATCTGTTCACAAGAAATTGTGCAGTTTCCGAGCTGTAACCTAACAAAAAGTACTAGAATTGCATGAATTCACGATAGTAGGTATTAACTAATAGGATTTCAATCCGGGCGACGCCGGGCACGAATAGCTAGTCTATAAATAAAAATCAATTGTCGCCTGTATGAAAAAAGTTCATCACTAGAGAATGGCTCGGCCGATTTGGCAGACTTTTTTTGTTGTATTCGAATCTGGACAAGGGGTGAATGAAAAATTTTTTTTCGAATACTTGGAATTACACCCCGGCGACGCCGGGCACGAACAGCTAGTGGTCTAATAATTTGGCAGAAAATTGACATTGACAATGACAAGACAAGACAATTCACTTTTGTGACTTTTCACAAGACAAGAGAATTAAGGTATTATATCAGTATGGTGTCAGTTGTCAGTGGATGATTTGGTTGATGTTTTTTTGTTTTCTTTTTGGGAATGGCTCTATCTAACTAAAATTTATATATTTATCATATGAAGTGGTAGTTAATTGAGAATTAATTGCCGAACAATAACTTCATGAAGAATTCTGACGACTTGAAGCAAAATAACCTATATTCAGGAGGTACCGATTTTTTTCTGAACTTTCTATTAGTTACGAAGAAGATTTTATGATGGAGGAAAAGGAGGATCAGACTGTTATTGATTACTACAAGGCTTTAGAGTGTGAGAGAACTGCGACAAGTGATGAACTAAAGAATAGTTACAGACGTCTCGTACTCTCTTCACACCCTGACAAGGAAAATCAAAATGATGAGGCTTTTCTTCGTATACGAAAAGCCTGGTCTGTTTTGAAGGATCCTCTGACTAGGAAGCAGTATGACGCGAGGCTTTCTTGTTACGAACATAGTGAGTGTTTTCTGTATGATACCATTACTTTAACGGACATGGAAATGAACAGTGAAGGATTTTATACCTATCCTTGCAGGTGTGGTGGTACTTATGTGTGTGAAATTAGTGATGAGGTTTTCTCAAATGTTCTTCTTGGTTGTAACGAATGTTCATTCTCCATCCAAGTTAATATTTTGCAGGACACTAAACCCCCCCAGGGGTAATAACAATAAAACTTCTATTCTGTCTCGTTCAGTGTCCTTTAACCAATTAATAAACCATCATGATGGTTTAGTTTATAAGCAACAATACCAGACTATTTAGTTACTTTAGTTATATTTTGTTGTTATTAGAAGTGAAGCGCTTTACGCTTTAATTTACTTTACTCGAGTTACATATTTTATTTTTATTTTAGCATGTGCTGAACATGACATCCATTTTAGTAGTCTGTAGTTATAACTTGTAGATATCTTAAAATAGTAGATGTAATCCTAAGTTTAGTATTATAAATGCGAAAGAGTTTGTTTGTTATGCTTTCATGCTAAAACGGGTGAACATGATGCATATAACTAATTCTATGCTATTTTGATTAAATATCTGCTTATGTGCTCGAGCGAGCGAGACAAAAACCAGTAAAGTGCTCACTGGTTTCCGTTATCACCGTGGGCAACGGCCGGGCGCCGATGATTGTAAACAAAGCTTATTTAAGACTTTAGTTTCTTTGAATGGTGCATAGGTGCATACACTTGAATTTTTTTTTATAATGGTGAGGAACAGAGCTTTAAACTAGCACACATTTCGTTTGAATGTATGATTGTATTCATTTATAAAATTGGTTGTAAATATGAACAAAGATAATTTTTATCTTAGATTTCAAATAAACGGCTATAGTAATAAAAATCAAGTGATGACCTATATGTTTTAAGGTTTAAAATGCATTATGTGTTTATTCATAACATAGAAAATAAATAAAACCACATTGCACAGTATAATATTTATTCATTAAAAGCATTCCAAATTGAGACAAAATTGTTGGCGGACCGGAAGTTATGTGCCCAGACCAAATATTTTGTTTCTCCATAAATCTGATAATTACATTAAAAATATTGGCACCTGTAGTAAGTTGTAATGCTTCAACATATTTGAAAGAATCGTGGCAGTAGAATTAAAAACTGTACTAAAATAAGGTCCTAAAGTCATACAAGTTTTAATGAAAAATATTATTTACCTTTTGTTTTCAAAAAATGTTTTACAGGTTTGATCAAAATATAATACAATAATATTAATTACATACCTCATTTAATACACTTTCCAAAGAAGTATTACACTTATTAAAATGACGGTATGGGATAAAGTTATATTTCAAGGTGGTCCTATGCTAAATGTTCTGTAAACGCCGTACAATAAGGCTGAGTATACATAGTGGGATTTCCGGATCTCATCCGGATTGATCTATGAAATCCGTCAATCTATTTTTTTTTTGTATATGTAAATAGGATATTGGAATCACTTAAGCAAGTCATATTTTTTTTCGGGCACAAATTCTCTATTGAGACGAAGGGTCCCCATCGCCTGCCAGGGTTGCGGGTTAGTCTGAAAGGGATACCGGGACCTTGGCAACAGGCAACTGAAGGAACACGGGTGGGTTTTAGTCAGTAAAAGTCTGACACGCCCTTCCGCTCCACCCAGAGCGGGAGAAGTCATTGGATGATTTCCCACCCTCAAAAAAAAAAAAAAAAAAAGGTCCCCATCGTGTCCGTTTTCTGCGCCTTTAGTGTTCTGGATAACAGCGGCGAGTTATAGAAATTGTCCATAACAAGGGTATGGCCCTGGTTAAGTAGAGGGCGTGAGGTCCTGTAAACTATCTGGGATGTTGCACCCTCTGGTTCATTGGACACCCTTTCGACATCAGGTCCTTCAGCAAATTGATCTCCCTTGCATATATTTCGAACTTCCACAAATATCATGTTCGCGACTCGCAAAGTTCGTAGCTTTTTATACCTACCCGAGCAGCTTTGTTGGCGATCAGTTGCACAAAATTGAGTCTCCCGTCTCCCCTTCCACAACAGAAGAGACTCATCGATCGCACTATTCTGCTTGGGGCAGGGGCGACGCGTTCATATAACCCAATTCCTATCGGCTTCCCTTCTGAAATTCGGAACAAAACCACTCTTTCGTCACTGAAAAATGACACAGTCAGTAGTGTTTAAAATGCCTGTTCAATAATCAAACTATAGGTACATTCAATGTTTTGTCTTTGTTGTCTCCCAACAGCAAAAAAAAATCTCTAAAATATAATTTTATTTCACATAAACCTACATGGGCACTTATGAAACGTTAGAAGCTAGGTGCACGGTTCCAATTGGTCGTTTCCTATGGAGAAGAGCCGGCAAGAAACTGTATGGTTACTCTTTTAAAAATAATTGGCTTTTACAATACTTTCAAATTACAGTGTTGGTGGGCATGGGAGGACAATGTAAGCCTTTCAACAAGTAAGTACCAGGTACTTAACAAAAATAGAAGATGTTCAATAAATCTACAGTCCAATAAGCCTACAACGTTCTCACATTCACAAAATAGAAAATAATCTATCTAAAAGACTAATAATAATAACATTCAAATTCAAATAAAAATAAAAACCTTTTTAAACCAATTGACGTGATTGCTATTACAACTGTAACAAATTGAATAATTATAATCCTGTCCACAAAAGCCACAAAGAGTTGAAATTAATTGGAGGTATATAATGTCAAATACAATGATTATATGTCAAGGATGAATGTAAAGAAAATAAACATGGTAATTTAGGAGCAGTTAATAGACTCTTACATAAATATGCCGTTAATGAGGTACCAGGGAAGCCACATGTGCAGAAGGAATTATTGCCAAACTTCCTCGTCTTCAACGTAGTCTTTAATTCTTATAATATGCTTTTTTGATAAGGACACGTTTGATGTGGGTTTTGAACTTTCCATCGCTAAGTTCTGTAACCGACTTTGGCAACTTGACTTTAGTGAAAGTGTATGTTTTAATTACCTATGTATTTGGGGTAAGTAGATACCTAGTTAATAAGTTGAAATTTCTTAATAATAGATTTGAAATATATGAGTACCTACGATCGATACGATACGGTTTAGGTTGGCAGCATTAATTCGTTAAGGACGTACAATGGCTTTTGGCCCGCGTGCGGCCCGACTGGTAGCTTAGTGGTAGCGTTTATATTGTTGTTTAGGATTATTTTCTTTGTGAGGAAACATGCTTTCCAAGGTTAAGTTTTGAAAATAAGCCGTGCTCGCTGAGATATAAGTATAAATTACAAACGCCGTGATGGTTTTTTCAAACATTCTAATGTTTCCCTTTACGATAAATATGAATACCTTACTGGCAGTTGTAAATAAAATAAAATGTATTGTTTCCCTTGTTTACTTTTCTCAGAATCAAGTAGTTTATGTTATAAAGGGGTTTTTACTTTCATAATCTGACGATTTTTCGACGGCCAATTCCCTCTAGTGGCCGTGAAAATTTCTCGTTGAACGCGCCCTCTGTTTAATTATTTTGTGAATTTTTTGAATGGAGCTCTCATTCTTGTACTGACAAAATGCATTGCGTTTCTGATATTTTCGTTAGATGGCGTTGCGCTATCAGGAGCATAGGAGCTTAGTAAAGATTCTATCTGCGGTTGAAATCACTTGTTGAACTGCGCGAGTGTGCGTGGTTTGTGAAAGTGGGCTTTTTGAATGTGACTTTTAAATAAGTTTGAGAAAAGAAGATCAAAGGAAAAAAAGAGAGGAATTTAATGAAACGGTTTATTGACACCGATCTTTTGTTAGGTAAACAAGAAGTAGCTTTTCTCGGCCACGATGAAGGTCCGAAGTGCCATCATAATATTTTTTTTTTTTTTTGCTTCGGGTTCCCGCTCCCTTCGCCACTGTTGGGTAGGTATAAAGAGCTAAACTTATGATTAAGATGGTCAATTACGGGGGATATTTTTGCAAGTTTGGTGTGGGAAGTGATGGTAGCATTTTCAACAAAATGCAGGCATTACTTAATCAGTAAAAAATTACTGAAGGACATGAAGTCTTTAAAATTTCCGATCTTCAGATACGAAAATCGAGGACGCCAATATTCCTTTTCGACAGCATTTGGGATGAAACTTTGCACCATTACAATCCCGAAGAAAGTCCACAAGTCGGTCGACTGTATGTTTTTCCATTTCTTTATTCGGGAATGTGGAGTTAAATTTGTACTGGAAACCAATTGGTTAGCGTACCTATTAGCACAGCTATTATAATACTACGTACAGATACCCAATCCCATACAAAGAAATGACACCACCTTAAGTCTGGCTATTGAGCTGGCTATTTTTCATCCTCCATTTTATTAACAGATGGCAGCATCAGCGACTCACAAGTTGCCAGAGACTGTAGTTTTACAACGCCATCTAGGAGTCTTGCCTAGATACTACGCAAGACTCATAAATGTTCTTTTTTTACGTTTTTTTCTTTCTAGGTGTTCCATTTTTATATTTCTACGTAAAGTATTAGATAAAATAAAAAGTTGATTGCTTCCCTGAAGCCACATTGGGAATCGGTCGGTTAATGAAACTTAACGAAACGCAAGTTTAAAGTGACCCTGTCTTCACTTAGTAAGAGTAAAACGACATCTATTTTAAAGAGCTCTCGACGAAATGATTAACAGATGGCTACTTTATCATTTTATGGGTTCGAATTGAAGTAAACGGCAATTTAAGTTTTTTGTTGAAAATACGAAATTTATGAGTGTAAATACATACATCAGCATTAAACAAAGATGTTTTGATTTTTACTAATATTACCTCAGCCAAAATTTGCCGTATAACGCTTTTTAGTGATTGTTAATATCATAAATTGTTACTTTTGCTGCCATCTATGATTTTTTTTCAAGACTAATTATAATTTGTTCGAGTTGAGACCCCATGCTATTGGTTTCCGTAACTTTGATGTTAATAATATTTTCATCCCAAATCCTCTCCTAAATATCCAGAGGGGTCATCCCGTCAGTCTCAAAAGTTGGCCCTGACAAACCAGTAAATGCTTCCCGCTCGCCAGTGAAGCAATTAGTGCTTTGCCAGTTAAAATGGAGCATGTCCTGGTCAGTGACGCACTCCCGCAACGCTGCATCATCCCGAGCATCAATGGTGTTCAATTGATGCAGTTGCTCAGGATTCAGGTTGTCGAGCTCTGCATCCTCCGCAACGCACCTCCGCCGGAACACATCACATCGCGTCGATATCCTAAGGCAGGTCCATATCAAAGTCCGACCCTGGATTTTCTGCGATCGATTGCGCTCACGCAGCAATCTCGTCCTCTACGTCGTCGAATATACATGGTTCTTAAACAAAACCACATACTAAAGTAAACGCATACTAATAAATTAGTAGAAAGTGGTAAAAGACCACTCACCATTCGTGACGGAGGACGTCGATACTGTCGGTTACGAAACGACCGCCGAGCCTGGACTGGGCGCTACAAATTAAGATGTTATTGGTTAAATTTAGAATAAAAATGTATTCATTTCAAGCTTTCATTAGTACTTTCTGGTTATAGTATAATACTACTTATAAAGTTACTATTAAAGTTACATATAACTAAGAAATCTTTAAGAACCGTGCGAAACAGTAGCGGGTCGCTAGATTATAATTATGTTTGTGTAGATATATATATAGAAGCTATACCTACCATTCAGGAACATTTTTGTAGATATGCCCTACGTATTTATAATAATGTAAGTAAGTACTTATATTATTAATTATTTATATGCATGCATGTATTGTGTCATAATATAAGTATAACATTATGAATATAGCAGTAAGTAATGTTTTTTACTATGTTTTATTGAATAAACCTTTGGTACCCTATATTGTTAGCTGAATTGTATTTTGGTTAGAGGTCTCATGATTCATGAATATAAAGTTGAAAACTATGAATTTTCAGAACTTGTAAAATGACTCAAAAGCATTTTTGATAATTAAATCATATCCTCCCGCAGTCTCATAGTCCGCTGGGACGGCAGTCGAGACGACCGAGGAGAGATCACTCGCAGGACCTACGTCTTTACATGTTTTCCAAGGCTTGGGGTTGCCACTCCACTAAATTACAAACTCATGGAAAAACCCAATATCAATGCCCAAACTGACGTTTCGCCAGCTAGAAAAGAAGAAGAAAAAAGAAAGATTTTTTTCCCCAAGAGATGTCTCGGTTGTGTGTAGTTTGTCGTCCCACAAACTGCGAACCTATACGTTGTAACGAAGGTCGATCGGTGTAGCTCGCCGTCCGATAAGGACCAGGGCCGGGTCGACGGCGCGTTGTGTTCCACCCGGCCGCGCCTCAAAGAGATGTCAGCACAACTGACGGGGTCCGCTAGGGCCGATACCTGCCAGGGTCGTGGGAAAGTCCGAAAGCGTTACTGTGGCCTCTGGCACACACAGGCAACTGAAGAAACACGGGTGGGTTTTAGTCAGTAATCTGACACGCCCTCTCGCTCCGCTCCGGGAGAATTTATTTGATAATTTCCCACCCAAAAAAAAAGAAATAAAGGGTCGTTTGGTATCGATTTTGTAGATCATCACTGGAAGCTATTCTAGCTGTAGGAAATATTGAGGTGGCCGTGTCAGGATGTGCGCTCGTCTTTTACTTCGACACAATGGACACCCATACCCAATTACCCATACTACTATATGTATATTTTCGGGCAGAACAAGTCGAAATTCCCACTATGTAATCAAAGCTTTAGAGTTTGTGATGGTGGCTATGCCAAAATGAGTCATTACTCGTAGTGTATTTATTCTATTTATAAGCGGTCTATTTGTGCCCATTCAGTCTCTTGGTATTAAATGATGGATTCCAGTACCTATTTTAATAATGCCATTTATTTCGTGGTTAGAGCTAGTACATAAATACAAGGTTGACGGAGTACAATGATTTATATTAATTAAGGTTAACTCATAAAAAATTACTATAAGTAATAAAATCTACATCTAAAGTAAAATTTTGTACAGGTTCAAGTAATAACATTACTTAGTTTGGAAAATATTTCATGCGGAAATGAATTAGGTACATACTAGCAACATATCGATATTTTCGAGAGAATTCATTTAAATATTTTATACATTACAGAAGATCTAAGCTATCACATAATGTGAATTATAATTTCGTAATATTTTGCTTTTTACAAATACTTCATTGGCAAGATACTAATTTTAAAATAAAATAGGACATAAATTCATTGTAACATCTAGGTATAGAGAGTGAAAGGATAGAGAGATAATAAAATATTACCAGAGTCAGATAAGCAATTTGCCATACTACTATGATAGCAAACTGTCCTATTTAACCAATTACATCACCACCTCGTGCGATGTTCTTGAAACATTGCAGGGTGGTGATAACTTCTCGCCAGCAGTAAGTATAAAATAATTCACAAGCACTCATTGAGATTACGATCTTTATAGATTACCAATAGCAATGTGTTGACACACACATTGAATCTTTAAATTATAGCCATACACAAAATATATACACATTGTGCACATGTTTGTACTTTAAAATTAGATTCACATAAATATGTAATTAAAGTCCAATATTGCAGTCACCAATCATACACACTCTGCAGCATGTTGGCTTGCCTATGTATTCATAAACAACCGTTACACCAATAACAATCAGCACAGTCTCACTTTGTTCACGCATCTGTCCATGAAATTCCTTTTCCTCTTCGTTTGTGTGGCAGCTTCTAAAGGCGTGGGCAAAGATAATTGTGTGTGCATTTGTTCCTCGGCTTCTAAAATGCCTTCGCAGCTACGGCATCTACGTGAAGTTTTCTCTATTTCGTGACCGTCTATGTTATCACTACTCTCAGATAACATTTCAGGGAGACTATAAAGTGATTTTTCAGGCGATGTGTTCTTAGAAGTATTACAACTAGTTGGTAATTGTTCGCAGCTTTGTGAGGAGGCTAATAAAGTTTTTCCCAAGGAGGATTGGCGATTTCTTCGTGGTCTGGAAAAAATAAGCAAACATTTCAATTCTGTGTTGCGGTGAATTCAATAATAGTAAATGGCGAAACTTCCTTAGCTCGTAATTTCGTTAAACATTAGATACAAATAATTGATCGATTATATTAACACTTGTGTCACGTAAATAGACCCATTCATATTCGTTCTTATTATCTTATTTACTTTAATGATTGGTTAGTATCTGTAGGAAAATTTCAAATAAAACACAATAACGTACCTAACAGGCGGCAGTGTGTGTATGGGCGGCTCTAGTCAATCTGCTTTATCACTTCCTCTGCTCTCGCAAGAGGCCATACGTTGGTAGTTCGGAGGTCCTCGCCCAATGGTGGCAGTTCCGGGTGTTTGCGTGTCCCCACGACCTCTCAGTTGTCCGTCAAGCCGATTAGCGAGATTTGATTTTCCTCGGAGGAAGCTGGAAAGTTTTGATTGATTCGTAAGAATTGGGAAAGTACGGATTTGATTTGATATTGCATCATTTTGTATGGAGTAAACAATATTATCATCGTGATTTTCTTATCAAGTATTAATAAACAGTGCATAAAAAAAACTATAGGTACCTTTCCAGCTTATCAACACATGCATCCTGATAATCGTGTATCCATCTAACACCATTGAAGTGGCAAACGGCACGCATATCTTCGGGAAGCTCTTCAGCTTTCGGCCATTCAAAGTTGTCGATAATTGGTACAATATTGCACTGTGATTGCAACGCTGCCACTATCTCCTGTAAAACACACATTTACATTAACTTTGGTACATTTCTATACTTACACAAAACAATTGTGTGTCAATCAATAAATTTTGATAAGTACGAGTACGTTAAAAAAGTAAAATAATAAACACAAATATATATGATTCAAGGTCGTGATGTGTCTATTTATCTTTTCCAAATCAAGGGAGAGGTTAGTAGGTACTTACTCTATGAACCCAGTCTTTTCTATCTGTATCTTTTTTACATCTGTCGAGTGCATTTGGCGTAAGAACCAGCAAAAAGTGTTTTGCCTGCCGTATGCTTTGCAGTAGATTGTTGTCGAATTTCCCTGCCTCTAGCCGTTCTACATCTATAAACACTGTAAATCCTCGTAGCTGAAGATGGACTTTGAGTAAACTAGCCAGTTGCGATCCATTAGACCTCCGGTAACTAACGAATACATCCAAGTTCTTCTCCATATTTTCTTCACCCTTACTTAGCAAACTGCACTCGTATGCTGAAAACATAATAATCATTTATCGTACTAACCGATTATAAATAAAGTATTTATTAGTGTTGTGTTTCTAGATTTTTTCATGTCAACAATGATATCAGCAAGTTTTTGTAATCACTTGTTCAAACCAATAATTGGGTTACTTAGGTAGAATAGTGGTTATCTGATTTGATCATTTGGCATCGTACGACATAAATTGAAGAGTATAAAAAAAATAGATAAAATTTACATAAGTACCTCTAATAGCATTTAAAATTCTTAACCTATGTATACTATTCACAATTCGACACTCATTCTCTAGTTGCTCATCACTGAGTCCTCGAATAGATTCCTTGTCAACGCCAGCATTTAACATTGAATATGTATAAATAGTGTATTCGGGTCCTATACATTGCAGAAAGTCGTTTAGACTACTGGTGTCTCGAGAAGTGTAATCTGCCATTTTCTTTAGTTGCTGGAGTTCTCTAGTGAATCTGTAATAAGTAAATCACACTTAAAATTTGGAAACGTTTTCTGGATAGGTTTGAGCCTTTAGCTGGTAGCGTATTAAAATAAATACCTTTTACGTTTGATTCCATTTTGCAAACCAATATCTTCCTTGAGGTTTTCTTCACTTATTTGTAGTAACAAATCTCCATCAACTCTACTGTCGTAAAAGTTTGTCGCATATTCTGTGAAACCTATCTGCTTTACCCATTCCCGAACATCTTCTATGGACCAAAGAGGGACTTGCTGCGATAATTTATGTGGCACCTCTTCACCTATCAGTCGCAAAGCTTGTGCAGCATATTTAGATGCAACAGCATTCGGACAACTAGCCACCTTTTTCAACGATTCTATTGCCCCAATCTCTCTAAATATTTCTGTGTTTCCCTGTTGTTTCTTGATTCCAGCCTCCATGCAAAAATGGAAGGCTGCTAGATTTCTGGCTTCTTCTCTTTTCGAACTCAACACCGGTACTAACCTTTTTAACCAGTTCTTGCTTTGGCCATGAGCGTGTGCGAGATTTGATCGGGCGAATTCAGATGGGTTGTGGGAAGTTACAAAAGGTTCTACTAAATCTAAGGTGCCAGATTTAAGGACGGCGGCTTCTATTTCTTTATTCGCAACTAAAACGGCGATAGCTAAGCAAGCATAGTACTTAATGTTATCATCATTATGGAAAGCTAAAGGGAACAGCCACATCGGGACTTTTCTCTTAATCATTGCTTCCTGATTTTCGGCTCCACCGTACAAAGACAAATTAGCGAGTGCTGTTGCGCAATGCCTGAGTGTTTCCACATCATTTTTTCTACACTCAAACAAGACTGCGTCTAAACCTCCTAATTTAATAACATCGCCACACGTGCTCTCACTGTGTTTAAATAGGTGTTCCAATATCCCTGTTCCTATTCTTGAATGATCTACTGAATTTGCGTGTTTTGTACAAGAGCAAGCGACGTTGACAACTTTTTCAAGGCCATTTTCTACCACATGAGCTCTATTTTCAGTCGTGAGACATTGTTCAAGCAGTTTTGCAGAAGAGAATTGTAATTCGGGATTATTATACTCCAAACAATTGCCCATAAGTATGTCAAGTCCTCCGGATTCTCTTAGTGTGTTACACAGGGAATATCCCAGTTCGTGGCCGTAAGTTGGCACCGCCCACGCTCTTCGTAACATTTCATTCAGTTTGTTGAAATGCATTGATGCATTTTTCATATCCATTTGGTTATTTTTTATGGATGCAATAAATGCGTTCATTCTAGATGAATATTTTTGGATCGCCATTTCGACATCTTTTTGGTTAGAATTTGCATTTAGCTTATCCAAATCTTCAAAAGTTAGATTTGTAAGATCTTCATCTCCCGGTTTAATTGTTCCATTTAATAATTGACTCATCTGAAACAACAAATTAATTTTAACATTTAGTTTCATTCAAACAGTTAAAATCATAATTATCTATTGATATAGAACCCTTTAACCCTTATTCTATTACTAAAACATAAATTAACTGCAGGTGGAAAACACTTAAAAAATTAAACCTGCTTATGCGCTTTCTTTTTTGTCCAAGCAGTATCAGAACATGTTTTCATTTTTAATTATCTAAGTACTATTAATAGCAGATAAGAAGTGTGTCCAGTTGAATATAGCATGTCATGGAAGATATATTAAGAATTTAAATAAGCACAATGTAAATAAAGTAACATACCTGAGAGGAAGTGTGAAGTGTGGATTTGGTTGACAAGTTTTTGCTAGAAATCGTCATATTAGAGTGAGCAACGCTGGAGTGCTCCTTGTGACTAAACATCCCGCTCGAGGTAACTGTTTGACGTGCTTGTGCTGAAGCCATCGCCATTTTCTCTGCGCTGAAGGCCTCTGTCTGTAGTCGTGAACTCGAAGTTGTCATGTTATTTGCTTCCTGTGCTGTTACTTCACCCGCTTTCAACGATCTTTGCTCCTGGAATTCACATTTGAACGTTATTTTAATGTGCAAATCTATACTTATCACTAGCACTGGTTTTGAAAGGGTGTAATTAGTGACGTAAAATAGAAAAATCTTAAGTTTTGATTTCACGTTTGAGAAGACACTGGTGTTATCACTGAAGTCACCAACAAACTTGTATAAACAACACATGATTCACAAAGTAAATATTTGATAGTTACGGCAATAGCGATACGCAATTTGGGTCTTGATCGTCGTTTTGAAGACATAATTGTTTTTTGAATAAAATTGCGACTCGTTCGCCCCGGAATATGAAAACTACTTTTATATTGGACAGCGGTCCACGTCACTGCTCGGATTGTACGTACTAATAACTCCTATTGGATTTAGGCCAAACGTCTGAAATTCGTGCGTTTTCTATGAGTTTTGAAGTTTGTGTACACACGTCACGTGTTTTGAAGGTCGTTTGAGAAAATTTCCGAGGAAATGTACTCTCACCAAAGGATTTTGTGGCTGCGGATGAAAGCGTGCTAGGACGCCGCGGTGTACCGGCCACGGGGCGGACCCCCCTCCCGCAGACATTCTGATTCTATATTTAAAACCGTCTATTCGAGTACTCGTGCGCGCACGCGCAATAATTGACTTCCGCGTGTGCTCGCGCGCACGACGTTCAGGCACTGACTGAGAGAAGCGTGGTTCAGTTACTGCGGCGATAAGCGCCTGCAGATAAATGAGCTCACCGCTCCAGGCGATCCTCCGCGTCGCAGCATCCTGCCAGTCCATGCAATAATTCGTGCAGCCATGGTACGCGAAAAAACAATCGCGTGATTTTAAAAACATTCACATGTTGGATGTTATCGAAGCAAGGAGTCCCACTCTACTGCGCGCTTCGCCGTGGTGAAGGCGGTTCTCTGTGATATCGATCGGTCGCATTCACGCGAGGTCACGTCCTTCGACGCGCCTTTTCGGCTCCGCAGACGATATTCCTAGACGGCCGAATGTGGTGG
This sequence comes from Lithophane socia, assembly GCA_947522985.1. Classification (NCBI taxonomy): domain Eukaryota; kingdom Metazoa; phylum Arthropoda; class Insecta; order Lepidoptera; family Noctuidae; genus Lithophane; species Lithophane socia. Next base: position 6,722,038 of record OX383258.1, on the reverse strand, counting down.
TCGTTTGACATGACTGTGTTTTAGGAACAATTTATTCACCTTTGATTGGTTGGTTTGGTTGTAATACTATTAGTTTTGAACTATATTTGCAATATGAAAAATAATACGATGTATTGTAATATTACTGATAGTTTACACATAGGTTTTTTTAAAATAGTTCACTTACTTGAAGGGATGCTGCGTTTTGTTCTGCAGTTAGACCCTCGGCCTGCAGCAATCGATGTGAGGCACTAGCTGCGCTACGTTCCGCATATTGCATATCACCATGTTGTAGTCGACGCATTTTTGTACTGTTGGACGCAGACCTCGATGCACTATATCCATCAGCGACGACTCGAGTAGAACTAGCAGAAGTCATACGCGCTGCACTATACTTTAGTTCATTCGCTGCACTTGATCCAACAACAGCACTATTGCCAGAGAGTAGAGATGGTTTCTCTGTTGTAGGAGGTGGCGTGTCAGATTCCGGAAAAGTTACTAGCGGGCCTTCACCGGAGAGTTCACCCATGTCACTCATATCGCCCATATCATCCATTTCACTGAGATCTCGAATGACGGGTAAATTCCGATCGCCTAAGTCATCTTGATCCACTATGTTCTCCATTGAGCTTCTTAATCTGAAAATAGGATGATAATGTAAAATAATGTGGATCTGCAATCAAAACGATATTTTCTTTACTTAATATAGTCAGTGTCCGCGGTGCGAGAGCACGAAAAGGGTTGCGCGGAAACTGTAGTGTTGCTATTGTTTGTCGGCGTCGTACTGAAAACATAGAGTAGAGAAACAGCGGGTGGGAATTGGACGAGAGCCAAGGTCGCTCAGGTGAGCTCGCTCGTACAGGTTCGTGGGTAATGGCAAAAGTATCTTTAATGTTCTCAGGAAACCGTCTGTGTTAACACCTATTGACCGAAAATGAAACAAATATTGGCACGTTATGGTTTTTCTTATGTAAGTAACAGTGTAAAAATAATTCCTTCTAATTATTATTTTGATGCAAGCTGACTAACCTTTGGCCAAAATTTTTCGCTGCGGTGTTACTTAACGTCTTCATCTCGGAAATAGAGCTTTTGAGTTCAGTAAGGTCGGACTTCATAGAACTCGCTTTCCTTTCAGTGTTGGCCATGTGCGCGAGTCGCTGCGATGAACTTTGCAACCTTTGGCTCGATGAGGCGCTGCTTGAAGTCGTACTTGACACCATCTGAAAAAATAATACATTTATGATTGAGAAAATGATATTCGGGCACCGGTTAATGATGTATATTCCAACTGTATTAAATATCCACCTTTGATTAGAGAATTACAATACTGTGATTCAGATTTGCAATTGTGAAAATGGAAGGAGGCACAATCTTGCGTATTGTTCCTTACGACTCGTTATCTAGACTAGGACTGCAGAGGAGTTCAGTGCCAATGTTAGAGGAGATTGTTAGTTTGGGCGTCACACGTCTTGGCGCACCTACACGAACGAAGTAAATAAAGCCAGGGCTATACAAAATAGAAATACAGAAATAACAGGGGCATTTTAAAATTAGCACACGTATGAAAAATCGGCCCATCATACATTGATAGTTTATTGTTAGGTGTCCTATACATTCTATGTACACACTCTCTACACCCGTAATGTAAGTAATAGGCACAATTTTAATACGTAATATTTGATTTAATACATAAAATGTGTGATAGCGATCCATTAAAATATTATAAAAAGCTTACAAATCGTTGTCTATAAACAATTAGTCGGCTTATTATAGAATCATATTTTGGCATTGAATACAGTGATTGAGAAGCGAAAAAATGATTCAGCGCGTGTGGGCGGGCGGGATGCAACAAATCATGCCCTTGAACCTCGAGCGTAGGTACTTGATACTCCGAATGTTGTAGACCCGTTAGCGACGTTTGTCTTTAATTGCGTGGGAGATCAAGTACGGAAAATATTTGTGTATTCTTATAATGACTAAAGTTTTGGCAAGAACCTTAATAGTTTTTTTGTGATCCGTGATATAATCTGCATTGCAGAACAATTATGGTATCACTTCGTAATTAAACTACCAATAAAATACATTCGGTCGGGTTTTCTCTCTAATGCAGGGAATGGTTGCTTACCAGAATGAAAAAGGTAAGGTAGGGCATTGCAGTTTCAATGCGTTACGAACTTGTGTCGAATTCTTGAAAAGTCACTGATTTACAAACTGACATTAGTGGCATAGCTCAGTATGACAGGAGGCCCTTAGGGCGCGTTGTAAAACATCGTATTATGTCGTCCTACGTTACACCATGTCACTATAATCTTTGGCACTGAGCCAGTTTCCAGTCCATGTCAGTTCATGTTCACTCGCAGCTGATATCCGATCAGACTGTAGTTTTGTCGGCTTCTCTTTGATTCGCTCGACACGCTCTGACATATCAGCCAGTCCCATCGTTGTCTGTATCTGTATTTGGAACTAACTTTACCATGTTCAAGCGTAAAGTATCATAATCGCGCGATTTATTTTATTACTGCTAATTCCGAAACAAAGGCATACTAATTTTGTACAGCTTCGAAATAATTATGCATTCTGACGACCTCGTCGTCATTAGCGCCGACAATAGGTAGATACATCTCGCGGGCAAAGCGGAGTCGCATTTGCGTTAAAATTTTATTTTTCCCGTAACTCGCGTTGGGCGAATTCAAAATAAACATACACTGTTTTATAAACCGAGGCCGGGGCTAATATAACTCACTATCTATATTTAAACCTGAAATTGTGTTCAGAATAATTTATACCATAAAATATTTCTCAAAAATGTTATTTCTTGGAAGGAATTTTATATACTTAAATTTTGTCGTTCAGACGGTTAAAAAAACAGCTTTGTTTTTTCGATTAGAATAGATCTTTTTAGAGTGGTTGGTGTTGTTGGTACAGCGCATGTACAGCGGTTCATCTTAACCAAATCATAATTATCTTTTTTTCTTTCCTAAGCCCCCAAATGTGTAATTAAGTACCTACACATTTTGTAAATCGAACATTGTTTTTTTAAATAACTCTCCTTTTACTTGTTGTTCTGTTTTATTCTCTCAATAATTATTCGTAATTGGTTATGAGCAAAAGTCAATATGACCTCATCGTTACTTATTTAAATCTTGTAATGTGAAAATCCTTAACTGGATAGCTTTACCGTAATGTAGGTCATAGGTTCATGTTATCACTACAGAAATAGAGTAGGCAACTCAAACCGCAAGTGATAATGCGAAATCATTATCTCGAATGAATAGAACAATAAGTAGTAATTATTGTTTATACTGACATTCTAGCATTTAATTTAATAGTAATCACGACGATAAATTGGATTACGGGTCGTAATTGTAATATTTAATTGTTTTTTTGGTAGTGCCTAGGTACAAAGCAATTTTATATTATCTTAAACGACTCCTATGTCAATCGGTTTACATCTGCTTCCGATAAAGACCTGCTTCCGATAAAGTTCCTGTTGAACGTTTCTACTAGTCGCTTCCCATAGTGTCCTCACGCGACTTTGACAATTTCGCTTGTTCATCCGTTAAGCAGTCAGTAATCGATACTAACACATCTCTACCATGGACGACTGTCCATAACCAAAACCATCGTTGTAGTCTTATTCTGCCATTTTAGGCAATACGAGAATTCAAAAGATTTTCATGACTTTTTTAATGGAATGGAATTTAAATCAGTCCATAAACGAAATTATCATAGAATGCAATGTTAACTTCATTTAGAATAGAATATAAGTCATTGTTGCTGTAGGTGGTTCACAAATAAAGTTGGTAAGAAAAAAAAAGTATATTCACAAACCTGTTGTGTCGAAGAGCTAGTAACCTGGGTGTTAAGACTCTGATTTTGTCGAGACATGAGATTGCCTTTCTTCATATTTTCCATGACGGAAGCCAAGTCCTTGGCGCTGCCGTTCTGTTTTATACTGTTGCTCCCATCGAGCGTAAACTCTGGTATCTGTAACAAAGAAAACTTTGGTTAATATTTCATTTTTGAATAAAGTTCCGTTACATGTAGAGTGTAAGCTATTATGCTATTATGACCGTTAACTAGCATAATGGCTTACACTCTCACTCTTAGCAGTATCATATCAATAATTTTCAAAGCGAAATCATATTGCTTTGTGGTCAGCAATTGATCACCCCTCCATTATTCATCGTCTATCAGGAGCATGAAATGAATGTCGATTCTTTTAAAACCGTTACTAAAAGGTGTAGGTTTAGTGCGCCTAATGATTACAGATTGTTTTATTACCATCGTAGGCCAACTTTATTGTTGTTCTTGGAACACAGTAACTACAGCGAATTCAGCACAAGGACACATCTACTGCACTTATTGAACCCGTTGAATAAGGTCAAAGGACTCATTGACGGTGTAATGTAATATCAATGCGTGAGTCATCGGATAGTCCGGTAAGAGGGCAACGCTATTAATCAGAAACTCAGCTCACGAGCCTGATTGTCGAACGCAAAGACATGCTCGACGCATATTGATGGGGCCGCCTACGATACATCCGTGCCGTAGATTGTTTGGTTATGCCTACGATGTCAAAATATGTTAGTCAACAATTTGTACTCAACAATGGATATTTGATCAAGAGATTTTCAATACCCTTTTATGGATAAATTAATCAACACATCATGTACTGTAGGTAGATCTGTTTCTGGTTGTGCCTTCATAACGCAGAGCAGGTATCCTCAGATTGCGCAAGATAAAGTTTTAGAATTGTAACGTCATCTGCCATTTATAAACGCTATTCTAATTTATCATTCGCATAAATAAAAGATTTCAATAATGATAACGTTGTTGATTGGCTGTGTGACATTGCGATGATTAACCTATCATGCGGAGAAACTGTTCGAGATTCGCATCTGATGACGCGCGCTGACGCGGACAGTGCTGATGTCATGGCCACGCCGGCCGGCGCAGCGTCATCATAACGCCTCACAGCTACTTGTTATTTACAATACAAACCTATTAAAATAAATATTCTGTCAAAATTTGGATTACATATTAGTAACTAAGGTGAATCTTAGAAGAAAAAATCTGTGCTTTAGGGCCGTTATGTTCCTCTTAGAGCAGATAAAATATTTTTATAATTTGTGTAAATTTATGTCTAAAAATTAGATCATAGCCAAGACAAAAAAATTTAAATAACTTTTTGTATCTAAATGGTGTCATAGTTATTACGTATTTGCATTGATTATGTGTGTAAGTACCGCCAGCTCCGCGCTTCGTGATGAGTAATGTCAATGCAAAAAAGAGGCAATTCAACTAAAGTATAATACAACAGGTCAATCGTGGTCCGCGGATGACTCATATTTCGCAGAAATGTCGTCACAGTTCCAGAGATACATCACTGACGTTTCTCTATGTAGGTATCTGTTACGCAATTAGATCACTGATTTGAAGTGTCAATTTAGCGTCACAGGATATGATACAATCAACACATTGTTATTAAAGTACTACAAACGATATATACCTACATCAATTTTCATGCGTGTTGATAACGATAACTTGTAGGTGATTACTAAAACTCGTATGCAGTGCAGAGCTTTTACTATGGGTAAATAAAGATAAAAATCAATATGTATTGTACTTATCTACAAAGTAAGCAACTTGCTAAAACTTGTAATAAATTGTTTAGTAATTGTGATAAAATGCATGCCCAAATACCTACGTATATGCTAATCCGTATTTTTGGGAGCCCTAATTGTGACTGGTAAAGTTTTGTCGGTAGGCCACAATTACCCCTACACTGTGCATTGGGCTGGTAAAATAGAATTATTACCTATGTACTTTCTGACATTATCTTCGAGATTACTGACATCTGTGAAGGAAAAAATCGTGAGGAAACTTGTACCTACCCCAATTGCGTAACACACATACAAATATGATTGATCGCAATTGGTTTCATTTTCGGAGTTCTCCCACGTCCATTGCGTAATTTACGTTGTTGGTCAGACGAATTTTTCAAACCTATGAAGCAATGTTAATTTGTTTAATTTTTTAAATTTCATAAAGCTCGGATTGTGATTGAAAATATATGTTATGCAATTAGGGTGCTGGAATAGTTGGTTTATGTCTGAACTCTACGAGTACAACCCGTCTTGAGCGAGGGTGGTGATCAATCCTCGTGCCTTCTCTGTATGAGAAGAGGCCTTTGCTCTGCAGTAGGCTGGTATCACTATTATAAGACTAGAAGGAATTGCGTGTGTTAAGGGGTAAGGGCAAAATTCTACGATTATTCACATATTTTTTAAATTGGACTTATGATTTGGATTTCATCAGAGGAAACTTTTAACTACATACATAGGTTAGGGTCGGCTTCCAATCTAACTCGATGAATATTTTGGACTTCTTCGCGTAGTTATTTTTCGATAAATATTTATACAGAAACAAGCATTTCTTTCCATACGCGGAGCCTTGCATTGTCGCTATCATAGTCTCGTGGTTTACGTAGACGACGTTCTCATAGCTTTTGTGAGATGAAAATGCATTGTTCTTGCTTTTTTAATAGTCAATACGTAAATAATTAAGGGTAGGATAAGGTTTTCCGTAATAACCATCTCATGATATGCTGATTTATGTTATAGAATTGAATATCTATTAAAACAGTTATATCGTACAGCTTTGATTTAATATTTCAAAAAGTCGATTATAGTTATAATTTATAGTTTTTGTATTGTTTACTATTATATTTAAAAAAAATCATTCGTTATTCTAAAGTACTTAACTATCTATTATTAAAATCCATATAGACATAGTGGTAACTGGATACAGATTTGGCTGCACTTTGAAAATTACCTATCCACTGTCAACTTACATGGTATTCCAATTATTATATCTTCGAAAATGTCAAAAGGTTAAATGTCAAAGGTTTTTAAACACAAAAATTATGCGATAGATTAAATATACAAGGTTGACTGCAAACTAACAACAGCTACCTATGGTATTGTCATATACTTTAAGCTTAGTTAAAATAAACTTAACTAACACAGCGTCGATAGTTGTTATTAAGGGTTAGTTGATATTAAGATAGTTGGTTATTAACTGCTAGGTAGCTACCTATTCATATTTATTAGTTTGGACACACATACATATAAAATATCTTAATTTGAACTACCGATCAACTTGACGTTTTGGAAAATATAGTACTGGTCATACGTCCACAAAAAATATAGGTAAACAGATTCACAGCTGTCTAAAACAAACGTATTGCACTTTCCTCGTAAACATTAAAGATAAGCAAAACTCAGGGCAGTCGTGAAACAAACAAAAGTCAATAGGTACACGACATAAATCGAAATTAATGAGCAGGAAAATAATACTGCAATGCCTATGCCCATCACGTCAGTGTACAGTGCTTACTTCTGAGAACCGCTTTCACGGTTAACTATTCTGCATTTTGAAATTGATTTTATTTTCTCGCCACTCCCCTTGCGTACTCTTCGAAATTGCATCTTGTGGCTTGTTGTATTGACGTCAAGTTCCTATGCACGGTTGACCGTCCATTTATAATGCACCTTAATGTTCTGGCTAATGCCAGATGCAGCACATTGCAGTGACCGTTGCATGCCGATCAAGGAGCATTATTACCGAAGGTCAGTTTGGCATGCACAATCATTTTATATGTGGCATGATAGGGAAAACAAGAGAGCTTTATTACATAATAAACACTATGACTTTGCATGCAATTTGTATGCATACCTGAGTTAAATGTAAGCAGAATATAATCAGTCATCTAATTCCGATAGTGCCTTTAAAACTTAACGGTTACAAAATTTGCGAAGTGCATTGTGTATTAATTCTACAGTAGTATAGGTAAGTATAACAGTTCTAATTAGAATGTTATAGTACTTACTTACAGTAATGTACTCTGAACCTCAAAACATGTTAGTTACAAAAATTTAAATCCAGTGCAATTGCAATTAAGTTCATGTTAATAGCTAACGAATCCATAGATTTACTAAAATAAAATAAGACAGGTTTTGTTAGTAGATTAAATGCCTACGTACCATATACTTTAATAGCCAAGTATATATTTCATAGATATATTTATGCATAATCAATTTACCTCTTAACAACCAATCAAGATTTTAATGTATTCTTGCTAATTAGAAGTAATTTATATTCATTTTTCTTAAGCTCCAAGAAATACTTGTAACTGCACAAGTATTTTAGCGAAACACAGCCAGTACAAACTAAGTGCATACCTACTTCGGTCATGGATTTGTTGTATCCGCTGATAGCCGTACAATGGTCCCAGTTTTAACAGAATACGAGTAGATCATAATGGCTTTACCTTGTACTGCGCCAACAACTAACACTTTAATAACGTTGACTTAAATGTTTGACAGTTAGATTCACATAATGGTAGAACCAAAACGAGATAAAGTTGGTCTTTATCAACGAAGAGCACTGTCGATCACTTATCGTCATCACAGTCGCGTGTCGTGTATACGAACTGAATACGACCGTACGTGTCACTGTGGCGGCGGCTCCGGCGTGACTGCCGGCCGGCCGGCCGCAAACTTTAACTGGCAACCACAATGGGCTAATTAGAATGGGCGAGTCGAGCGAGGCGCGGGGTAGAGGGGCTCCACCCACGGACCTTTGCATCCGCCTCACGGATAACTTTGATGAGAAACTTGGATCTTATCAATGTCTCCTTCCCATAATGAAGAGATCAAACTAGACGAACTCTTACGCAAAAGACTGAAAACACTTCGACAGCAGTGCGGTTCTACCAAATGTTGCCAAAGCTCCTTGACAGTAAAATAAAATGGAGACAAAATATATAAAGGAAAATGCAATGATAAATTGCGTAGGTAGGTAGCCAATAGCTAACATGAGGAAATCATAACTGGAAAATTGAAATATTATTGGGAGCATTCAAATTTTTAGGTTATTGGTGCATGCTGGAATCAACTGGAATGTAATTTAACACGCTTCTGAATTATAACATACGTACAATAGATTATGTTATAAAAAAGCTCAGCAAGGGAAGGGAGACCCAGCCACTTCTGTCGTCCGCCGTAATAAGTCAACGACCTTTCAATGTCAGCGAGATACTCGCACAGCGAATCATCGACACAGATAATTAAGCGAATATTATATATCTGATTTCCTTTCAAATACCGATTCCATCTATTTGATGATGACAGACAATAATTTATTATGGCACTGTCCATTTAAATGGAATCATTAAACTGAATCGCTGTAACCTTAAATGGGGTTTAATGTCTTTCATTAAGTGATAATTTCAGTCTATCGAAATAACATCAATTTAGGTGCTCTTTGCGTTAATTTTGCTCCCACGCCGTACTACTTGAGTTATATGTAGGTACTCGTCTATTGCTCTAACCTTAAAATTTAGTATAGCTAGTTATATTATGCTACCATCTACCAGCTATTAGGCTCTAAAAACTCCAATTTGTGTGATTCTTAAGTTCCAAATAATAATACAAAATTATTAAAAAACCAAATGCCAATTTTTGAAATTTTTCTACGTCAGACAAAGGCTTTCTTCAAAAGAATTTCCGATTCCGTCAACACAGTTTCTTAAAAGTAATAAACGTATGAATCATAATCCAACCAAATCGTTAAGCCTATACGTATACCTGTCATTACCTGTACAAGATTCGTCTCAGACCACTGTAGCAAATTTAATGTTTACTAAATTCGTGAGTAACCCATGCCTTATTCATTTCTTAGGATTAGGTATTTCAAATTGCAGTTTAATCCGACTACCACAAATAGGTACTGACTTAATATTTACTTAGGATCGCGTTTGGTTGTTAATTAGGGCAATTTATGGTTCTTAGTAATATGTATAACTGTAAATGAGAATCTCTACGTAAGTATATACGCTAAATGTAGAGCAACATCTTACTTAAATGACAATGAACTGTAAAAGCTGAAATGTTTCTGCAGTATGTTGGCTTCCAGACTGTAGCAGTGGAAAATAAAGCCTCTACCATATTTGTCAAGTAGTATGAACTAGTTATTATTAGTTTTCACGATTCAAAGCAAATACTTATCTTGCTTGCCTAATTTAGTAAGAAAAGCAATCCCTTACCAAGAAAATATCATATTTGAGAACAAAGACAAGTTGTATTATGATTTTCTTTCATATATCTCTAAAAAATTTCGCAAGGAGACTATGAAAGACGACCCTATGAAATCGTTTTATCGCTGTCTATTTGCCTGGAAGTTGTGCCACATCTTGGGTTGTCCTCATATAATAACTATAAGTAATTGACGATTTAATTAATATAACGATAACACTGAATAAATATGAGAAAACAACACCTACGTTATATGAATACTGCTTGACTCATATCAAGTATTATGCAGTTCTACGTAGAACTTGTAACTGTTTCACAGATATATGACTAATAAGAATGAGTAGTTTCATTCATAAATGATTTTTGTTTAGTGGTCACGGCTCTGCTTAGGCACTATTTACGAGAACTTTTATTGTCAATGAAGGCGTGAAAAATTGTGTCATGTGAGATAACGTTGTTACGATTTCTTACAATATGATAATAATATGACGAACGTATATGTTACACATGTTTAATTTGGAGTGGTGACGAATATTCATTATGTAAAAAATTTTCGTAAAAAAATACAAAATCATCAGCCTCAGCAGTCATCTGATTGTGAAATACATAATAGAATACGTGGGTATTACAGTACGAAATGATTGATTAAAATAAAGACCAGTGACAGTTGACAGTTATCAGTTACAAGTCCATGTTTATGTCCATGTTATGTGTATTGACAACATAACAACAAATATTGTTTTTTGATATATAAATATATATATCTGTTATAGTATATTGTATCTATTGGTAAGTTTAAGTACCTACTTATTATTTTGCACCAATGACAACCCCATTTTTTATGTCCACGCAATCACTGTCCATTCTAAGGTTGCCTGGAAGAGATCACAGAAAGTGATAAGGCCGCCCATTGTATGTTTTATAGTTTTAAATTTATTTATTTTCGCAATGTATTTTCTGGTGTACAATAAAGTATATATAAATAAATAATAAATAAACAACATCACGGCTGTAATCCCTGAAGGATTAGGCAGAGGTGTACCTATAGTACACCCACTCGGTTTTTTATTCTTGTGCCCACATCTCGCGCGAGGGGCGAGCCTATTAAATAACAGAATTATGAAAATGAAAAACATCATTTAGAAATTGTACTTTGAGTTGAAATGGTACCATTTTTTATCGTTATCGTAAAAGGATTCGTTATGCTGCTGTAAAAAACAACAAAAAAAAATCATTTGGTTGTAACTTTGTGTTACCAAATATAAGTAACATACTTACTTACCTATAAGAAAACCTGTGAACATTGATAAGATAATCTTTCAAGATAAGTTCAAGATACGATTTTAGTGTTAGCTAAACAGCCTCATAGCAAAACTCTTCTTAAAACAATACAATTAAAAGGAATTCTAGTTAAGAAGCTTAAAAAAAAAAACAAAATGGGCTGTTTCGATGTGAGCGATATTTAATTCCTTCCGCATTAATTATAAGATTGACATAATGAAGTTCGAAGTCAGTCGCTGAGTCATCAGTGGTTCACGTGGCCGCTTATCACTCTACATACATATTGTTATTACGGCACTTATGTATTGTAGATGTTACCTGCGCGCGCGCCGATTACAACCACTATGACTCACAGTACATCCTGTTCGCCTTTGTGGGACTTTCACGTATATTAGCACTATTGGAAAGCTTTTTGTGTATGAATTCAAATCAGATTCCACGCAATTAGATCAAATTGTAATCGCCTTTTCTTTTATCTAAGTAAGATAATTTAACTTATTAAAAATTAGGTAATGCACTTAGCTTTATGACTCCTTTATCTTATCTCATTGTAATATAATTGTATATCTTTTGATTGTTTGTTTATTTATTTGCCTAGGTATATCTACTTAATTTAGCATTCCAATGATTAGCTATACCTACTACAAATTCCATTGGTGATAAAATACATATCTCCATTTAAAAGCACACATGAGTCATAATGTAGTTTGGTCGGTCGATGATGATAAAGGATAAATATTTCTACTAAGTATTTCACAAAAAAATGCTAGATGAAGTCATACAATCATTGATAATAATGTTACGATCAATGGCATCATCGTATGATACATTTTTTGATAAGCAAGAATACTGGAAACTCGAAATATGGGTTTTGATTATTTGTTTTAATACATACGTATATTGGAAGTGGGACTTTGTTCCTCCTAAATCAAGTAGGTAAGTTCTTAGTTACAGTCAGTGCATATGTTTCCATGTCCATATCGCTATGTATATTAAGAATTTAAAACTCATTTACCTACATAAAAGTTTATCTTACTACCTCTTAAATATTTTATAGAGCATCATATCCTGCTGCACTTATTCCGAATTATTTAGGGTCAGTCACCCCCTTTCTAGCTATATCATTATATTCATATCACATGCAATCCATCCATTGTTTCTTTGTTAAAACTACTTACTTTGTTAACCGACTTAAAACTCCATGAAATCTTTAATACTACGATTTCAATTCATACTTCTTTTGGCTACAATATGCACACATGGAGTATCTGCTTTGTACGCACGGCTACACATCAAGCTATACATTTCCAGTATAAACTGACCTCGCATTGTACGGATATCCTATGCAATGAGAGATCAGCATAAACTGGAAATGTATGGCTTGATGTGTAGCCGTGTGCACCTACAACTACTGGTCCTATAGAAACTATAGGAACAGAGCCTAGAATGTCACTCAACGCGCGATATTAATCCCACATCAGCTTCGCATATAAGACAACTTGTGGACATAACTATTCAGACACAAACAGCACTTGATTTACGGTCTGAGGTAATTATAAGCCCAGATAGTTATCTAGTATAAGGAAAAATGGTATTAGTGGAAACAAACGGATGTTGATTATATCGCGTTACGACATGCACTCATTCTTAGGAAACTTATGAAATTATTATCTTTTAGTTATTCATGGTTAACAATTCGTTAGCTACAAAACCATCATATTTTGTTACATTTTGCAAATTGTAGTTAAATCATAAGACTATAACTTTATAAAAGCATAATAACTTAATTACCTACTTGATATTTTTTTTTGTTAGTAGGCATGGTCATGCAGGTAACATAATGATATAAGCAAACTTTTGCTTAAATCACAAAATTTTAATTACTTATATCGTTTAATTAAATTACCATAACTAGTTGACGTACTTAATGAACTTCGTTTCTTAATTAACTTTCTTTAATAAGTGAAACCGTTATAATGCAAGGAAGGATTGCATGAGGCATTGTTTCCGTAAAAATAAACATAAGTAGGTCTCTTCAGATAATTTCCTCGGCGAAGGCAGTTATAGTACCAGGCATTAAAGGAAGAGTACGGCCACGACTTTAAAAAAAGAAGTTTTTAAAGGGTAGGTGTTGCAAAGGCTTCTTGAACCATTTAACAACAGTGTGTTTCAAGTTCTGGTTTTATCCAAGTTTACTTAAAATATGTAAAATATACGGCCTTTGTGGCGTGGCGGGCGCGAGCTCCACATGTGTTTGCTCAATGACGAAGCGGCCACAATACGTTACAGAGGTATGTTTCGCGAATAATATGTTACTCACCGATCCCATCGAACAAAAACTTGTTTAGTTGATATACTTAGCAGATCAGAATGACTCGCTAAGAACGTAACACGTTTCTAACGATTATAAATAACTTAGAAGTACAAGATTACCCTTGTTGTTAGAAGGTTTCACCACTTTTGGTAGGTTTCATAGTGATTTCGTACCGAGCAATAATTATGCGGGCATGCATCAAAGCTACGGTTATCAACAGCAGTGTTTCGTATGATAATATTGTTATTTTTATACGAACAGTTGTAGGTATGTAGAGCCAGGCAATTAATATGTAAATTGGATTTGACATAACGAATTCAAAATGTTTGAAATAACATTTATAATAAAAATACAACATTAGCTTCTATATTACCCGCCACCTAATAATTACAAAGCAAAACATACCCATCGTGAAGTCTTAGACGACTTTTCCGGGGAAAGAAGGGACTCTTCCGAACGTACCTGAAACAAATGTGAACATGAAAATAGTTAATTATAATACAAATATCAATCTAATATTCAAGAACAACATCCGTGACGTGAAAATAAAGAAACGTCTGCGACGAATTCTGTAAAAATACATTGAAACTCTATTTTTTGGGTTTGTGGCAAATAATAGGTATCACATAGTTTTCTTTTAAAATAACTAAGACTGATTTTATCAAAGTCAGATATATATCTTTTATCCGTGGAATAAAATTTTTGTCTTACAGTTTTTGTATGGAAAAACTGTCAAAAATTCAAAATTTATTCGCCATTACAATAGTACCTAACTATAAAACAACAACAAAACACGTAAATCCATTAAACGTTGCCCCACACTAAGAATTTCTTCCTGTATCGTGGGTGCGTTTACAAACATAGAAACTCACATACACTAACACCCAGCCCATTTATGCCCCAGCTTGCTACCACCCTTCACGAGGGGTATCCCTTGCGAGGGAAAGTTGCGCATTATAACCCCCTATATATCCCCCTAGGGATTACTATCTCCTTTCCCGTTATTTTAGCAAAGTTTTAAATGGGTATGGTATAGCTTCAACTTACGGAATATACCCAACGTTAGGTGGCTGTCGATAGATTTCCAGATTAATTTTCCAAGTGTGAGTGGATGACCAAATCCGAAACTTGGATATGGAGGAAAATTATCTAAGCTTTTGTAGTCTCGGGGCCGGCTATGATAAAAAATAAAACAGTACCATTCGATTTTTGAAAAATCTATTTTCCTTGCTATTTTCTTTAAAATTATGGATAAGTCATGATTATGAAGCAGTTTTCAGGATTTTTTCTTTTTTTTTTTAAACGAAACTTGTTCGCTTTTTCGCATAATTATCTTGCTGCCGATGGCGAACTAGGCAGTCTAAGCATAATATTGTTATACTTATGCCCTAGAGATTTAATTGGATACTAGGAAGTATTGTTGCACTATCCATGTTGTCTGTCATTGCATTCCGAAAGTATAACATAAATTCTATTGTCTGATTAGCTACCGGTATCAGGGGTAAGTGCATTCGCTCATCTGTCGTGTCTTGTGACTCATGAAAATATTTCTGAATCGGTGACTCATAGTTCGTTTACCTGCTAATGTTTATATACTTGAGATGTCGTATACAACTATACATAATATATATCACATTTTCGATTTATAATACACACTGGAGATAATTTAAAATGCCCTCAAATATATACCGTATTGTACCGCAGAACCGTTATTGATATTTCATGAAGGTAGTCCAACAGAATGACGTTTTAATGTTGGAAAGTTCATCCATAATTCAGGAATAAACTATAGATGAATTAAGGATGGGAAAGAAAACTTTTCTACGAAATGCTACTAATTGAAACACTAGTTAATTAATTAATTCCCGTTTAATAAATCCGAGACAGGTAATCAGAAAAGAAAGTACCTACTTAGGTATGGTTGAGAGTTCCCACTAGTAAAAATGTACCCACTCATAATTTATCTTGAACAATCTATACATATTATAAATTAAAGTCGCTTTTCGTGTTTGTCTGTACGTCCGATGTCCGCGTTGTTCTTCTAAACCACTTAACAGATTTTGATGAAGTTTTGACCATCGTTTAGGGAATTTATTCCGGTAGGTTTATGTGTGTATAATACGTTATTATTAAAGTTACATATATCTAAGAAATCTCGATGTTTTGTCATGTCGTAAAAACCGCGCATAGCAGGAGCGGGTCACTAGTCACAACATATTATACATAGAGATATAATTTAGTATCTCTATGGTATTATAAAACAAAGTCCTCCGCCGCGTCTGTCTGTTTGTTCGCGATAAACTCAAAAACGACTGCATGATTTTCATGCTTTCTTCACCAATGGATAGAGTGGTTCTCGAGGAAGGTTTTAGTATATAATAACCGACATCCACGCGGGTGAAGCCGCGGGCATCAGCTAGTATTTAATAAAATGAAGTCAGAGTACTCAGAGTAATTGTTCTATTTACAGCAACAGTCGAGTTTGTTTTTGAAATGTCATAATTTCGACTAATTGTAGGTGTCACCTTTGCGCGTTGATTAAATTAATTTATTACATTTCATAGCGTTTTTGGTTATGTCTCGTAAATAAGTACTAAAATAAATTGTGTGTTTATCAAATGAAAATTTTTGTTCCTTACCTATTCTGACGTCTGAAAAGTTTCGAAGTTTCGTTTTTCTTATTATTTAAAATTTTCATGTTATAAATTTTCACTTCAAATAATTGCAATATGTAGTACATATGGTAATATGTACTACATATTACTGCCTGTAGTACTGCCTCGCTTAGGTAAATACGAAATAAAATGATTATATGTAATTCGTTTCGGAAACAAATACTTTAAAGTGTGCAGTGTTGATAACAAAAACAGGATAAAAGTTCAAGCCAGATTCGTTTCAATTCTACGGAAAATTTTGCATCACCGTTGCGTAGTTCCTTATTTGGTTTTATACATATCTTCGACCCACGCAAGTGCAGTGTTCCGTTTAATTTTGCGATAAATATTCTACCTACTTACATGCTCTTAGAAGCGTATTACATATATTTTCTGGTTTAAATTCTGTAACCCGGCAGGCTGAATTAATTAGCGCTTTTTTAACGTCCAGTTATTGTAGAAATGGATTACCTAATTTGTTAAAAAAATAAAACTCTATGTAACCGGTGGCGTAGCATGAGCTAAGTCATCAACTTCGCATTTCTTTGGAACTGTCTGAATGAATCCCTTAATGGGCAATGATTTCAAAGTATGAGCAATTTAATTCAGCTTAAGAGACAATGCGTAGGCACATTGCAGCTCATAAGTGCGTTGTAAACTCAATAAGCGTCGAGACAGCTGTAGGCGGCCGGAAAAGTGGACCGTCGAGTGTTAGTCGACTTCCTACTTAAGAGTGCTCGGTGTTCGGCGGAAACGCTATTTTTGGCGCCCACCGCCGCTTCCTCCGAGGAAAGTTCACTTGTTGAATGCAATCACTTTTGATCAAATCGAAACCATCATCCTTCTTTTGTTAAATAGGTACTTAAGTCTGTATTCTGTACATAATATTGAAGCACTTTATATCCATACAAAGACAGGAATTACTGCCTGCCGGAAAATAACGATTGCCGCACAAATGACACTGATTACATTTTCTTACAGGAAGTAATACATTATTACTACTTAGTTGGAAATAGACTTTGTCTGTTATTATCATTTACAAAGCAATTATTCTGCCCACACAGCGATGACAAATCGATGTGATAAAACGAAATCCTTAATATAATGTACGTCGTGTGCACCTATTTACCTACTCTCGTGTGCACACCGTTACTGTAAGAAAACTTGAGATAACTACTTTCTAAAACAAATAAACTACTCGAAAAGCCAGGAACACGGTCGGCAGATTCCTTACCACATATTTGTAGGGTTTACGGATCCCGTTCTGCATTCCCTTTATTGTGTTCACGCCCATTATGGTGCGCGAGGAATGCACTGGGACCCTTCATTCACCGGAACATTCAGTTATGGTGCAACAAAAAGTTAAATTTGTGCAACAAATTATGGGTAAGGGACATGACGAGTAAATTATATTCTTCTTGCAACAATCATCAGTAAAGTATTCAAAAATCTAAGCAAGTACCTGTAGTTATATGTTTGGTAAAATACCCAATACAGGTTTTCTTGTTCTCAGGTGAATCATCTTTAAACGTTAAACCCGATCGCCGTTTTTATTTCAAAATCCGTTTTTGGAAAGGATTCATAATTACATGGCCAAAATTTCATTTAATTATTGATGGGTAATTGCTGTTACACCTACCTGTCTTTACTTTTGGAAGACTAACGATTAATAGGCATTTTGAGAATCTTTATTCCTAGTAAATAAATTCATCATATGGATAAATAAAGTCAAGAGTTAAATATTTATAATTACTGTTATTATTAACCTCCTTTTCGGGAACAATCGTCTTTGTTATACCCGAGGTTGGTATTGGTGAACTTGAAACTACCACAGACACGTACGTGAAACACCTGAGACAGGTTAAATTAACTATAATATATTTTTATTATGGCGTCCTTTGATTTCTATCTCTAGTTGACAATGACAACCGTGGCCTATATAGAAGGCAATCAATTATAATTTTGTGCCATACACGGCGAGACTGCAGTTAATGTATAACCATAAAGTCTGAGGTTTGATGTGAATGCGCAGTTGACTCTTATCAGAGAGGGCGGTCATATGAAAGGAAACGACATTTAATAACGATTTAATTTCTTGTCATTGCAACAATAAGGCTTACATTCATTTGTCCCACAAGTTTGTCCAGATGTGGGAACAGTTTTACCCTTTGACCTGCTTGCGCGATGGAAGAATTTAGTCCTTAACAGCGCTCACTCTGAGTTCAATCTGACGACTCAGTGCATTTGTAGGTCACCGATATTGCACAGGGGACCTTGTGTAATAACCAGTATCTCGAACGTACGCGGATGCTGCGTGTGAACAAGAGCGAAGAGAAAATTAAGAAACCTTAATTTAGAACAGGAAATGCGCAAATGTTAACTTCTATACATAAATGTAGAGACTTGAATTCTGTGAGTTCACGTAAACTGTTAGCATTCTTATTGTTCATGTGATGAATAGTGATACTTCTGGTAAACTATCAACAAAACCAATAATGGCCTGGTGCCACTACTGAGAATCTAGCCAAGGCCAAAATGTGAATATTTCTGAAGTAGGTCGCCTAAGTGGAACGGCTTACACTTTAACTGAATCATAGGTTACGTGAAACATTATCATTCACATGATGATAAATATCTGTGTGCACAGTTAATTTCTTTGTATTGCCATGGAAATTGTTCCTACGTGGTTTAGATAATGCCGTTTTTAACCATGTGAATGAATTTATAAAGTTAAAGCAGCAGAGCCCTTACGGGGTCTAACTTAATCAATCAATGTTCTACAGAAACATTACAGCTTCTTATCCTACTAATGCATAGAACTTTTGTAATAAAACAACTTCTTTATTTTTTACTTAAGTAATTTATCTACATCCGGTGCACATTCATGTCCAGATAACAAACAACCTTAGCTTATTATACAAACATTTTGTGCAATGTTTATGTAAATCCTAACCTGAAACTATAGGTATTTATATAATTCTCATCTTGTAATTCTAACCACCAATTGTTATAATATACTTCCAGCATTTACCTGCTTGTCTTTACAATTGTTTCCTATTTAATATTGTTCGCATTGATTCACAGTGTGAAATAAGTTCTGTTTTAGCTGTGTTATAGCCTAAATCATTAAAGACTCGTTATGATTCGTAATTGAATTTTGAACCATTCTTGAAATCACTACGATATGATTGATGATTGTCTAACTGCATCAAGATAATGGTAAGATACCATCTAAGTAATTGGAAATACAGGTACTACAGCACAATTTCTTTGATCTTCGTTGACTTTTATTTATTTAAGCATACAATTACTGTAAAGTCAATAAGTAAGGTGTTTGTTTACATCGCATTGTGTTATCGGTTACCATGTCGTCGAATGTTAACTTAGAGTCGCTTGATAAGTATATTGGAGTGTCTTACCTTCTTCGGAAAGAATATTTTCGGTTTTCCCGTGTATGTGGAGTATGAGGCCATGTTATCGACTTTCGTCACAACCATAATTTGGCCAAAAACACTAAATCCGGGACGAGCAAACACTACCCAAAAAGAGTAGTACGTAAGGAAAACGTATTTTTTCTTTTGTTTTCGAGAATTTTCGATGATCACGTGTTTTGCCGTAAGAGTGAATCTATAGTAACACTTGATTATTACAATTGTACGGTACGCATTAAGATCGACACTAAAGTTTTTGTTCGAGTTGGTTTTCGTCGCAATAAACTTTTAATCCTTGGACGCGACGCGTCCACGTCACCGTCGTCGTCGCGACGGTCTGTCTCTTACGTTGCTACTCTGTTCAAAATTCGATCGTATACACTATAAAACAACATTAAAATATTATTTGAAGCACTCATACAATATCGCTGTCACATCTTAACCTCGCCGCGATTGTTTACGAGCCACGTTGTACGGGAGGCCGCGCGCTGTTTCTTTTCAAACTGAATTTTCGTAGCGTTCACCAGTTGCTTTTATCAATTCATACGTAGGTTCTCCCCCCGCGCTGCTCTTTGTCTCGCTCACACCTTAATGTTTAACGGATGCGTAGAGAGTGATAGAATAGCACGCCTCACACTAATATTACATAACCACGGCAATTGTAAGTATGTATAGAACATAATGCATGGCATACGTTACATATGTGTAGTTATAGTACGTATATAGTGACGCTTTGTATGGTAATACCACTCGTATTTGGATTTAGATTTTATATTATAGAGAAACAAGATGTTATTATGAATAGCACCCACCTATAGTAGTCACTGTTATGTTACCTATGCTAAACCGGATTAGAGAGATGTATACAGTACCTACCTAATAAAATGTAGGTACCTAAGTAAGTATTAATAATTTTATATACGGTAACAATTGACACCATTTCTTGGCATGTAGAAATAACTTTTATGTCTGCAGCAGGTTGGACAGGATACAACCTGGCCATCCCGATTTTAGAAATGGACGTAGTTTTCAAAGATTGAAAGAAGTACCTAAGTACCTACCATTTTTTTTTGTAATAAATAATTGGTTTCCATTATATTCATGTTGTTCCTGAAATTCTGACTCTACACTTTGTTAATGTTCTAGTCGTTACATTAAAATGACAGTTGCCTAGAACTTCGAAGTTCAACTATTCACTGCCACATATGATCTTTGACTAGCTTTAGTTGCTTAGCGGCTTCATAAGTAGCAGGTGAAGATCTTCGGCGCTGTGCGAATAAGAAACGAACGAACGGACAGAGGATTAAGGAAAAGTAGTTAAATAGTTAATCTTTCAAGACGATTCTTAATTAAAAATATAGGCGTTAATCACGCACCGTAAAACAGTTCAAAGTTCAGCAAAATACAGGGACATTATTTTCAGCAGTTCTCCTTGTCATGAAGGATGAGGTGGACATCAGAGGTGGTACTCATTGGCGCCTGTGTGGAAATAGAAAGCAGTGACACATCAGAGGGGCGACGGCTGGCGAGACAACTGCCGCCGACTGGCGCCGTACGCGCAAAGGGACATGATACATTTGGATTTATTTTGCAGATACGATGTATTTCACTGAAAGTGTGACTACTGTGTCCAGTATTGACGAAAATATATCAACGAGAACACTAGTCAGTTTATTGAACTTATTCATGCGTTCAAGAAATAAATGCATACCAAATTAAATTAAAAAAAAAAAAACTACAGAGGCAAAGTTATATGCAAAGAACAATAATATCTGCTGAAATATCAGTATTGAGGAAACAATCACATTGACTTAAACATAAAGTAACAAAGTCTCATCCTGATCACACAAGATTGGCAAGTGATAATGGGATATCACATAACTACAAATTGTGAAAGCTGGTATGCTTTGGGATCTCAGAAGATTGACAACAAAAGCAACAAAGCGGAAAACTTCATATTCAATGAAAACAAAGTAGAGACTTCATTCATTACAAGAACAGTTTGCGTTTGACTTAGAAAATTTTAAAGAGAGGAGCTGATT
This sequence comes from Lithophane socia, assembly GCA_947522985.1. Lineage (NCBI taxonomy): Eukaryota > Metazoa > Arthropoda > Insecta > Lepidoptera > Noctuidae > Lithophane > Lithophane socia. The sequence goes on along the minus strand of OX383258.1, from coordinate 6,700,237 downwards.
AAATGAATAATGAGGCCTAATATGTTTACTTAAACATAGTACAAAACGTTTGTGATATTATAAGGGCTTGAAAACTCATGTATACTGACGATCCATTCATGAATCTGATAAGATTTAACAATGAATGACGCAAATGAAACTTAAAATAGATTAAATTTTGTGTTTAATTAGCTGTTGTTATTACAACGTAGACCACGCCAAACATCTGCGTTTGTTGTTGCCAAATGAACACCAGAAAACATACAATTGTTAACTGTGAAATATTGCATTTATTTTTCGTTTGAAGTAGGCACCTTCACGACTATGACCTACTGAGTTCTGTTCTGCTGAAAGTACTTAATCGGTAACATAAAATTGCTCATATCTTTGAATGAAACATGCAAAACGTGTTTTTATGAGCTGCCTAATTAGGACAGACTAGTAAGACAGCAGACTAATTAGTAACTTGTCTTTTGTTTCGGTCAGTAAACTATTAGTAGTAAAAATTGCAATATTTTTTATTGGCACCTTATTCTAGAATATACTAGCATGACTCTATATTTAAATAAAACAAGATAGACTCTTGTAAAATTAGTGAGAAATCTTTTAGATTTGAATGACCATCGTTTTCGAATACAGGCCTACAATTAGTATTCTATAGTATAATATTATAAAGAGGAAAGATTTGATTGTTTGTTTGTTTGCATTGAATAGGCTCCGAAACTACTGAACCGATTTGAAAAATTCTTTCACCATTAGAAAGCTACATTCACCCTGAGTAACATGGGCTATAATTTATAAAGATTACACGCGGGCGAACCCGCTGGCGGCAGCTAGCAGGTGATAAATAGATGGGCCAGGGTCGTCACTCAGAAGGTGCCTGGCCAGGCAGGCCCTAAGATACGCAGGTACGACGACCTAGACTCTTGACTGATTGGCCGGAAAAAGCAGCAGGTAAAGATGGATAGCGAAGTATGGGGGAGATCTTAGCCCAGCACTGGGAAAGAATAAGATAAAAAAATAAAATAAAAAAACAGATAAGATTACCTGAGGCATAACTTTGGTGCTGTACTTAAAACAAAACGAATTCCCTCTCATACAACACGTCACTGTTTTCTTAAACTTCATGTTACACGAAACGAATACTTCTTTAACACAAGCCTCCCAAATCACGTAGTAATACACACAGCACATTAGCGAACGACTGCATCAAATAATGCTACGGATAATTCTGTCGCTAAGTGAAACAAAGAAATAATCCTGACGGCGTATTTCATAAAAATCAGCGCGAATCATTACTCGACCGACTTAATTATGCCATTTTGCAATTTTGCTCCTATGTCTTATGCAATAAAAAGTAGTACATGACACGAAACATGTTTGTCTTTTAAGAAAAAAAGTACCATCTTGATATTGTTGTTGTTGCCCAATAGCACAAATGACGGTCAAGTAAATTGTTTGAAGATCTTTAGTCAAAAACTTCCCTCAATTTTGTAAAGGATACTTATGGTTCCAACTCATCACTACGTATATTAAAAAAAAAAACATACAGACGAATTGAGAACCTCCTCCTTTTTGAAGAAGTCGGTTAGAAACAAAGTCCTCCTCCGCGTCTGTCTGTCTGTTCGCGATAAACTCAAAAATTACTGCACCGATTTACATGCGTTTTCAACAAAGGATAGTATGGTTCTTGAGGAAAGTTTTAGTATAAAATAACCGACATCCACGCGGACGAAGCCGCGGGCATCAGCTGGTTTTCTATAAAACTTTAGTTTCACTTAAATGGTAATACAGAATTTATTACAAAGATCTTTGGACGATTCAGGACGTTGAACTTTGATGAGATGAATGTTTTGATTAATAATGTGTTTGGATTTTAATCACGCACTTTTTAATTTATTTAAACGTTAGTCACGTCGTGTACACTTCCGAGTCGGGTCAACGCACTACCGGTCATAATATCTATTACCATTTATGCATGCTTTTTGACACCCATCAATGTGCAACTTAATCATAATACACGAATCAAAAGTGCACGTTGTTCAATGACTGACGTCGTAGAACAATTAATATAAAGTCGGCATTTATTGAAGGCATCGAGCTTGGCACTGAATCAATTGAATACAGAGGGCCTAGACAAGTGACAATCGCTTCGAAAGCGTTTCGTAATTCTACAACGACTTTCAACAGGAATGACATAAGCTTTTCGATAGCTTATGTCAGTCCTATATATTTTATTATCCTTTTCCATCAACGTTATCGCTGATAGAATGTCACTTTGTCTAGGGCCTCAGCTTTGATTTTTTTGTTTTGGACGGAGCAACAGTCTTTCGAAAGATAAAATTCTAAATAAATCGTCACGAAAAACTCGAAGTTTGAATAGTCTCGTCTCTAGGGCGAATTGAAAGAAACTAAGAGTAACAATATCAACAAAAAAAGTAAGAGCTGCAATCAGTATGCAGCAGCATAAAGTCAGCATTGACACTGAGCGATTCAGGCATTTTTTCTAGGTAGGTTGGTGTAGGTAGGTATCAATAACTCGATATTTTTCCTTTTCAAAAAACCCTTTCGTCATTGCATCTCGCACCTGTATATGAGAGAAGTTATTTTAAGCTGTAAACCTACTTAAGTGTCAAGAGCCTTACATAACTGAACAAAAATTTAAAAACTCTTGACAAATGGACTCAGAATTTACGACGTATATGTTGGAAATCATAACTCATTTATAGATGTTATTTCTAAGTTAGTAACGGTGTTGGTAACTTTACACGGCAAGCGGGTAGTCACACTTTACACGCGCGACGCCACTAGCCTTACGAAGTTGTTTACGTTTGGAGTCACGTTGCTGTTGAGATGCAGCACAAAGTGCACAAAGACAGTAAAGTTGTCCATCCGGAACAACTAGAGCTGCTTACTCAGATTAACTTTACTAATTATAGATTATAATAATTATCAGAAGCGACCAATGCGGGCAGCTCTTGTGCTTCGAGTGGTTATTTGAATGAACTACATTGACGTCACATAAAATCCTGCATCGCGCAATTAGAGTTTTCCGCGCGATGGCCTACACAAGATTCCAACATCAATCGTTGGGCAGTTGCCCGCCAGACACAACACCCGTCTGGTCAGAGGATCCTCCCTTTTCTAAAGAGGATTAGTGAACCTTACACCCTGTTCCTCATACCCCAAAATGCCGCCACAACATAACCTGTACCTACTACCTAGAGACAGACCTAAGTACTACTTAACTGTCATCATTACTAATACAAAATAGCCCTAACCAATTACTTTCCTGCAAGGTACTCCGTATTTTCCATAGTTTTGTGACGAACTCTTGACGTACTAGTTACAGACTTCATGCAAACTGTCACGTTTTACCTTTACGAAAAACTAGGTTCATATTACTTATTATATTTGAATATGAGTTTCTAATTAATCACATTAATAATACAAACGTCTGTACTTATATTTCATTGTAGGTATGTATACCTACGCTACGGTGTACTTTGACTGCGTAATTTTGCTCTGGGCGATACGCAATCTCACGCAAAAATGTTAGCAACATAAGCATATATGGTATCGCTTACATATGGGAAATCAGATACCGTTCTGAGGACATTTATTTTGTCTTGGAGGCGCGTGGGAAACAACAGAAAATAATAATCTTTAGGTAAACTAAGTAATGTTGTAATCATAGTTGCTAAGTAGTAATACCTGCCATAACATTACTTCAGGTGGCAATAGGATAATAGAATGAATCAATTGAAATTTGAAGTCATAAGTAAGTAGGAATATAAGGCTGCCTGTCCACTGGAGCGGAGAAGAGAGGAGAGGAGCGACGATGTGCCAATATTTACCAATAGAATCTAAACTTTACTACAGAGTTTAGATTCTATTGGGTAATATTGGCACAGCTAGCAGCTAGGCCTAAACGTATTACCAGTCGTCTTGTCAGTTAACCTTAGTGTTGTTTTACCTTCAGGTAAATTACAAATAAACCAGATAACTACCTATTCTTAAAAAAAATAAGTACCTAATGATTAAGAAAAACAAGTTTAGTATGAAAATTCCTTTACAAAAAAGTGCGAAAAAAGGTTAACCTTAGGTATTTTGTTTCAGAAGTTCTTTTCAAGTGTTAATGTCGTGAGTTTAGATTGTGAACGCACTTACTGCTGACAGTTAAAGTGTTATCTGTAAAGCACGTGCCTCTAATGTCAACATAGTTGGTGTTCGGTGTCGTCACGGGAAGTGCTGATATCTTACGACTTACGAGCTATCTCCACAGGGAGAGTAACTATACAAATACCCATGATTTTTTTACAGAATCAATGAAAAGGGACAAATTAGGTACCGCAAAAATTTATTAATTTGGCAGGTACTCTTGGTTTAAATCGGCCCAAAACTTTCACTTCTTCGGTAATCTATTTTTTAGAACAAGGTTAGCAAGTAGACTTTAATTAAGTTAATTTAAATACGCACGTGTCGTATACCTACACTGTAGGTACTTAACATATCACCCAATAGCTAATAACTGCCATGTGTGACTAGATTAGGGTACCCACCCTCATTTAAATTTAAGTACAAAGCAGTAGTTGGACTTCACCATAAGGATTTTTAATTAGTATCTAGACTATCACATTATAAACTTATCACATATGAAAAGTAAAATATTAGAAAGATTCGGTAAAAGCTTAATCATTGTGTTCTAGCAAAAAAGGATTAGGCAGCTCCAACTTCAATGTTTACCGTGTAAGTCGTTACTCGCTTTTTTTCAAGAAAAAGCGTGATTAATATTTTGAATAATACAAACGAGGCAAGCAGTTTATGTAGGAAACAATAACAAAACTTCGCCCTTACTTAGTCGACATCTTCGCAGGTGTAGGTATGGAATATTGAATTACTTGCACGATTCAGCTTTACTACAAAAACATTAGATGCTGACAATCATGAAACTTGTTTGATGCAGAACGTAGGTAGGTACCTATACCTATTCATTAATTTAGACACGTTCAAAACTTCACACGTAACGGCTTGGAATTTAATTTGATACTCGGCACGATTTCAGCATGTTAAGTTGTTTCTTTTCGGGGTTAGGAACCAACTTCACATTTTCTGCCAATAAAGTGGATCTCACATTGAACTACAGTCCGGCCGTCGAGAGAATGCTTTCCTGACAGTTGGACACTGTCTATTAGTGATAAGGATTAAGTTCGCATAACACAGTCGTTAGTATGAAACTGATAGGTGTCAAGGACGCATTCTCTGCTTTACCTTAGAATTTGATTTTACATGATGAAAATTACATTCACAAGCAATAAGTTAAGAACAGTGCACCCTGTATGTGAACCCTGTTTTAACCTAAAAGTGTTTCAAAATAACGTCATAATTTGGTCCCCCACAATTTGGATTGGCAAAGTTCGACATAGCACAGGTGAATGCGTTCACACGAATGCAGAACGGAACCGGATCGAAATTGTGAAAACTTGATGACTAAATCTCGTATGGAATATCCCCAGGGCTCTATGTTGTAACAAAGTTCACTTCGCCTAACAGTTGTCAAAATATTTTTATAGTATGAAAGGTGTACTAAATCAAAATATAGTCTATACAATAACTCTAGACCACCTTATTAGTAAATATAGGCAGATTTAACCAAAACAACCCGAACGGTTCCACGCCGCTATCTCATTGACTAATACACCTGTGTTTGAGAACGGCTAATTGAATATTGATAGTAATGAATAGTAGGCAAGGTGACTGCGTACCAGCTTGCATGGCACTGTAGCGATGAATAAGTTTTGTGCTAGATATATTCTTAGACAAGTGATAAGTACTCAATTTTACCCTGTCGAGATTATGTGCAATCTAGATAGGTTGGTGAGTATTTTAAAAATGTTCGATTACTCTATCTGATGACATAACATTTTTTAAATTCACTGGAGTCGGTCTGAGCTGTGCTCCATAAAGAATAGCCGAGGTTACAATTCTAAATTGAAACCTTTTTGTTTGACATTGCCATAGCGTCCTTAGCGAATTGTAGGCGTCGACTTAAGCCTAAATTGTACGTAAACATAATAGCAGTCGTTTTCCAATTGGGAACACAAGTAATTCTGTGTTGCTATTACACCGTGATATCTGGATTGTAATCCGACACACTTGTGCACAGCGTCGTTAAACTACGTTGGACAATAAGCGCTAGTGCAAATAAACTTGTCGACCGTATCGTTGGACAGGACATCCCAATAGAGTCGACGTAAAGTTATTTGTTTAAGTTTAGTGTCGTCCCACGTTCAACTCTGGGATAAATTAGAATATTATGGTTTTATTGTACCTACCTCGTTCATTGTCTACTTTAAGTTTTTTTTAACTCTGCTGTGACTTTGGTAACAATCGTTTAAAAAATAAAACAATCTTTAAAAAATTATGAGTAGTAAACTCATCTAAAATTGGCTGACCCTGTGTGTCTCAATTAGCTACATATTTAAATGAAAACTAACGATAACGATAGAATTTCAAGGGCGACCGTTACGTGAATTTTAATAGTAAGTAAGTATATTTAATTTATCTCTTATAGGAGTTATAGGCACCTATGTCTTACGGCATCAACTACTTAATTTCAAGTTGACTGCTCATAACTTGATCAATATTTTACCTTAGTAAGCGGCAGGATGCATATAATATTGGCATTTAGCTTAGCTGTAAGAACTTCGCATTTATAAAAGAATCAATAAATACAAAATACCCGTTCAAACATTAAGGTTATGTTATTTAAGCTTATCTTATCCTGCTTTCTTTATTTCCTTATCACAAAAAATAAGGACGGGGCTATTCAATGAATGAATGTGTGACTTAAAATTATTGTAACTAATTATGAATGGACATTATCACAATTTAGTGAATCATTAATAGTAAATTGAAGTGTATCTTTGTTACTGTTTCAACAGTCAGGGCGAAATTCTCCTACTAGATACAGGTAGGGCATACAAAATTCTTAGCTGTTATCTCTCCGTCGATGTAACGATAAAGGAACAATATCGAATCGGTCAATAGTCAAATACCTATTGTTTGTAAGTTAACTTTTCCGCGTACCGGTGGTATCGTAATCAAGATCTTCACAAAAATGTTTTGATAAAATATTTTAGTTTCTGTAGTAAACAGAATTTCCTGGAAAATTGAAGGAAATGGCAATCGGTATAAGTACGTACTTAGTTCATAATATAAATGTATCTACCTAATGTAGGTATGTCTGTGTGAACATCTGAAAATGATGCCTTCAGCATGTTACGAAGAACCCTACAGTTTCAAGGCACAACCTTCAGTATAATACAATGACTAGTTATCATCATCTGCCTTTTATAGTATTTTACATGGAGCGACTGCCTATCTAACCTCCACAACCCAGTAACTGGGTAATACGATACCGCTTGGTAAGACTGGTTGTCAGACCTTCGGGCTTCTGACGACCGGTTTAGCATGTTACGAAGAACTCTACAGTCTCAAGACACAACCTTCAGTCTATTACAATGACTAAAGCCTCTTCATTTTCTATGGTCTATTATTAATAATATTATTTATTAACATTTAAACTTAACATCACGCACGCCTTGGTCTCCTGAGTGTAGGGCAGAGGTACCTATACGCCACATTACGCCAGTTATGTTTTTGTCCCCTGTGATAGGGGGCGAGCCTAAATTCCGACTGGGGCTGCTACTGAGAAATTCCAGATAGAAAAACTTCGTAACCTTTTGCTCATGCTCGCGGTAGCGCTTGCGACCAGTACTTAGACTAGAACAACGGGAAGCAGTACTATCAATTAATTTTATAATATCGATATTACAAATGAATAAATACATACAAACACGTGACATGTGACAAACATGTCTTGGTTTCATCAGACATAACAAATATCGTTAAATGACATGACAAAATGTAACTATCTATTTTGTATATTTATAATACATATACCTAGGCATTTATAAGCCGTCAAGATAAAATTCTTGTGATACCATAATTTAAATAAGTATATATCCTTTTGTCTTTAACACAAATATTTATGACATCATCATATTAATATTTAGAATGCAAATTTTAGAATGTCGTTCAAAATGTATAACACATATAATTACTAAATTCCTTTGGAGCTCTTTAAATGAATCACTGGGACGATGATTTCATTAGGCTCCACTACGTAAGTTGATGTCAATTGTCAAGTGATCGAGCTCATTCATGAACGTAATGAAATTATGTCGTTGCGTAAAATATGGGTGTGTCATTGTTCTCTTTCTATTCAATTAATGATCGTAAAAGACTCTTGAGTCGCTTGTAATAGGTATGTCATATGTCATGTAGGTTTGAACGTAGGTATGTATCGACGTGGTGTAGGCTTTCTTCAATCACACGCTTCCATCCTCACGCTGTGACTACTCCAATCAAGTCAATACAATTAAAATGACTACTTTATTCATCAGGTTCGTGAAATTAACTACTTAATTAAATACCTTTAATTGATGTAGAGCTTACATTCGGGGTCTAGATTTCAATATCTATGAAAGTATCTTCGTAAGTTGCTTAAAAAAAATTGTATCTTTTGTTCAGAACCAATAACAATATTGTTTTGATTTAAACCAGTCTTCCTGTATGTACTTGAACTATTATTTTCGCATTCGTTTATGATAGGTTTGTTTTAAAACCATGAACTGCCCACTTCTCAGTCTATTTCTAGAATATGCGCCCCGCTTTTAAATTGGCACCCATTGTCGTGGGAAAAGCTACATTTAAATCTATCAAACTATATGCTTGGATGTAGTTATCATATGCTTTCTGCCACCAACGCACTTTGTAAATCATGATCTAATATGGAAAAAACTGGTGACTTGTTTACTCACAAATTGCATCTTTTACCTGTTTGCATGATTCTAAGTATTTGAGTCACAGTTCTAGCAAGGAGGTATATCGAAATGTGAAATCACCGTATTATACTGAATTTTTCGGCTTGCCTGAAATACAAAATGGACGTAAGTATAATAAATTGTTATCCTGTGAGCACATCGTTGCGGTATCACTATCGCATGATTCATGGCGTTACTCAAGTTTGAGGTTAAAACGAACGGTGTTTGTATAGTTAGTAATATGCAAGAACGTACGACATTGTTCACAAGATTAAACTGAATTATGACAGTTTAGTCAAATACCTTCTAGCTAATATTTTAATTCTTATCAAATGACATTGAATAGATCAGTCATAAGTATTCTTATTCATGTGCGTGAGTAGCGACCGGTATAAGCAGAAATGTAATCGCAGTGTGCAGTTGCAACACGATTATAACAAAAAAACGCTGATAGGTATAAATGTTAGCAAATTAAAATTATTTTACGTTTATTGAAAATTACTAAGATTTTATTATTATTTTATTTATTTATTGCTTACTTACAGGACTTATTGGACTAATTGAGACACTGGTCTTCATGACAGCTTAACCAATGAAATTAATTCAGAAGAAAGGCTGCAGCTGCATGGGCAGATTGATTGAAACCTTAGAAAAACCGTGCAGGACGACATTTTTTTTTTCTCTTGGAGGGTTATGTAGTACCTACCCACGACAAATTATTTTCTAGGTATAAACAGTAGTTGTCCTTCATTTAATTAATGCCTAAATAATAAACGTCTTCATTAGTAAAGGGTTTTGATTAGGTAACGTTGGTGACTGACTACGTCACAATTAAAACTACGTAAAACTGTTTTGTGCCTACCTTTGGATACTATACCTATTATATATACATTATATACATTGTTTTAGGTTCGATTCGTAATACTCATCTACTCTTGATTGATAATAAATCTTCGAAATTAACGACTATGTTAAGAAGTTGTGTCATGTGGGGTTTAATAAAGACTACATAGTAGTAGAGCAAAATTATCTATATTTGCATTATTCTATACCTAGAACCCATTTACGAATTTTATGATCATAATCAAACTAATAAAATATATGCTAATCTACAATCAACTCGTATAATAACCGGGGTGATGTAATTATCATGATTCTTAATTCTTATTCCGGTTTGTATTCAGTACTTATAGAAAGGGCATGTGTTCATAATGGATTGATACGAGCATTCTATTTTTCTTTACACCGTAATGTAAAAACATCAGTGAAAATTATGGGTTTTCATGAGAGTCGTCATTTTGCACCCGTTAGATGTCGGAACCGCATTCTTTACTTAGGTAGGTACGCTTTGGTTTTCTAAGGACGCGGTGAACGGTCACACAATAACGGCTGTAAAAATACAGAGCGTTTTTTGACATCTTAATGTCAAATACTAGTGAAAATGACAGATTTTCATGATGGCCGTTGCAATATGACGGAACCGCTTCTAGGAAGCCGTAGCTTAACTCGGAAAAATAAAAGTGTAACGTAGGGCATTAGGCAATATAAACCTACATTCATATATCTTTGTTAGAAGCTACGACTAGGTTTAAAAATAAACTGTTATAAAATCTATTTCGACATTGGTATTTAGGGCGCATAAACAAGCGGATTGTCTTGATCCCAAGGAAATTCGTTCGGGAAATTTTTTACTTGAGTCGGTTCTTCAAATTTATATCCAGTTGAATTTGTATATCAAAGAACATTTACTAGTAGGTATGGATTCTGTAAAGATTTGGATACCTAGGAAAGCGGTTCCGTCTTATTTATTTATTTTACTATTTATGTACACACAGTAAAATACAAAAAGATACGACATAATTAAAATATGAGTACAAAGGTACTGCTTATTTCTTAAGAAATTTCTTCCAGCAGACCTGCGAAAGGAGAAATGAAAAAGAAATGTAGACAATAGTGTGTGAGAACAAGAAGAGAAAAAACATGAATATGCGAAGTCTTAACTAAAAATAACAAATATACCTACACATATACGCAAGAAAATTAACATATACTTAAATAAATACATAAAGCTTAAATATATAAACATAAATACACTATAGGTAATATCTTATTAAAACTCGGTCATCAATCAATCATTTAAACCAGTATTTGACATTAAGATGTCAAAAAACGCTCTTTATTTAGACAACCGCATTGGACAACAAGCATTCTTAGAAAACCAAAGCTTTAGGAACCTACTGTGAAATGTGGTACGCCATGTTCAGTTGCTTGTTTGTTGCTTATGCATATCTTATTGTCCTATTTTCGAATAAAATTAATTCACCGATTAGTATGATGTTTTTTTTCCTGAAGGAAGATAATAAATCAATATTCACGTGGTTCAGTTATTGATCACAGGGTATTTTATTCATCATTCGATCAAACAATTCTGCAAAAAAATTTTAGAATTAAAGTTATCACTACGTACCGAAACATAATTAGGTATTACAAAGCCGATTTGAATTTTAAACTACCATATTTTGCAATTTTATGATAAAATGAATATCAAACCATAAGAAACGAATTGTATTCCGTGGCGATTGTCTGTTCGGTTCCTTATGTAGTAGTAGCTAGGTCATTCGACAATACGGCGCCGGCGCACAAAGGGAACCCTGTTTTCTATCTTACTCTTAAGTTTTCAAGGAACATTGTTGCTGAGTTATTGGCCTGTAAACCAAGAATTGATATTAAATCTTTGTTCTTTATGTTACTTTGTTGAGAATTGTCTTTAACTATGTACCTACATTGTCTATTAAACTCGTATGTGCATGTATTATACACTATTATTGCTTTGTTTTCCTTAGACGCGTTAGAGTGGGTGTGTTGAAGCGTAGAGCCCTATTTGCTAGCCTAGGTAGGAAAATACCTACCATACTTATTGTGTTCTTCTTTAGCAATATTGCCAAGGCCCTGTCCTGAATGATGGCTGCCAAATGTTTAGGTACACAGTTGTTTACTTACCAGCGTAATTCGCTTACAAATAAATTAACTTGGTACAAATCGCCCCCCCAAAAAATGTTGTTTTTTCAAAATTGACGATTCCCCCTTTTCGGGCGAATCACCAAAAAGCCCACAAACCAAAACTTCATGACTGTTTACCTAAAAACTCCCATGTTAACTAAAAATAGACCAACACGAATAAAAGAAACTAAACAAGTTATTTATCTTGAAGTTCCGTTGACTTTGGAAGTAGTAGGTAAACATATGATACAATGGCAAAAAATCACCTATCTAAATCTACAACACAGTTTGCTTTTTCAATTCGTTTAATTTTTTCTGGGATAATCTATGGAAATCGGAACTTTCCTAGGACCCACATCATTTTAGACATGTTTTGTTCTGAAAACACCGGTTTAATTTGGAATTTGCGGTAGCCTATAGATCAATCTCTCTCTCGTGCAATTATTTACCTATGATTAATTTATTATCAGTCTACATATAATTCATGAAATTATGCAGGATGACGTAATCACAACCTATTCAAATACTTGGGAAATTCAATTTTCATTAGTCAATGAATAATGTACCTACTTAGTGCTATCTTGAAACGCCTGAAAAATAATGTAAAGCAAAATGTTGTTCGCGTATGCTTTGTTGACGTTAGTGTTGCGGCGCTCAATAAACTCAATCGACAAAATAAATGCAGTAGTACGTGTAGGTGTAGATACCCATCGACACGTATTATCAATGAGTAATTTATGAAAAGGTGCAATCGATACACGGTTATGGTTTGACCGTGATCCTGAAATTGTCTGTTCAATCGGTTAATTAAAATGTTTAATATTAAAATATTGTCACATTGTTATAAAGGACCTAAGTATGGATTTTATATTACTTTTGCCCTATAACTTCGACTAGCTAAAACCTTCCTGTTCGATAAAACAAGAGTCATTAAAAAACGCAACAAAATGTTAATGGTTTATTTTTAACCAAACAATCGAACTATCCTCTTCTATTCTCTCTCTCTCTCGAAAAAAAAATATTCATGAACAATGAATTAAAACATCCCGACATATTTAGGTCAGCACGTGCTCAGGCCAAACCACCAAACGAATTCGTAAGTCGGTTAATGCCCACGCTGTCCCGCAAACCGGACATGTCAGTCTTGCGCGGACGTAGGGAAATTGAATAAAGAGGAAATATGACACCGGCTACTTGCGACAGAATTCGAGTACCTAGGTTTATAGCGTGTGCTGCGCCGGCGACGACGCCGCCGGTCGCCAGGGGCAACGCACTTCGAGATGAAATACTCACAGCGCAATGTCGGACAATACAATGCTTAGTTTAATTTAGACAAATTATTGCTTTATGCCTGTCTTTGTAATTATGTTCTTCATCGATAAGGTATGCCAGAATCCTGCTGCTAATGAACTAGGAAGGACTTTTAATTGCCCTTTAGTAAAAGCCCGTAGAAGAGACCACAGTTCTTCATTTTCTAATTTTGAAAATCTAAAACCAAACGCCTAATTAAGTTCGCCTCTAAAACTACTTTCTCTTTCAATGTCTTGTTTTGTGCTCGAAGCCAGTTGCTACAAAAATTATAAAAAATAAGGTACTTTAACCTCATATCCTGGTAACCCCAGAAGGCCTCCTAGAAACAGGAGGCTAAAGCACGTGCTTATCTGTTAATCCGGCACAGCTCAAGTGGAAACGTCGCTCTACTCTCGCCTTCCGTTTCACAACAATAATTGACAAATTACAGAACGGTCAAAGTACCGTTTCGGGACAAAAATGTGGTCACAGCAACCAAACTTTTCTTACAGACAGACTTTGTGAATTGTTAGCCGCATTTTTTACCGAATATTTTTAAAGAAAACTCATGAAAGTTTGTATTTCTGCTACTTATATTATGTATTTTTAAATGTCGTGTTGGCCCAGTGGTTAAGGCCTAGCTTCTCATGCACGATTTTTGGGTTCAAATTCGGGTAAATACCAGAAGAGGCCTTTGCCCTGCAATGGGTAAATATAATTATACTACATGAAAATAGATCGTTTTTTTTTCAAGAAAAAAAAAAGGCTATGGAATCCTTAAAATTGGCAGTTGAGACTTATTTATTTATTCAAGACTTACGGATATGCAACAAATTGTATGTAATTAGTACATTTGCAGTTGGTATAACCTAGTGAAGCAAATAAAGAAATAATTTTTGTTACGATCACGATTTAGGGATGCAAGAAGTGTAAAAAAGTATCGATATATATCGTATCGATATTTAAAAAAAATATCAATATCGATTTCGATATATCGAAAAAAAAATATCGATAAGTATATCGATATATCGGTTGAATTTTCAAAAAAAAAATTGACTTTATGTAGTTCAAGTTTTATAATCATTTAAATACCAAACTAGGAAAAAAAGTACTAATAATTTTTACGGCTCTGAATTCCAGCGGTTTTAGTCAGCGGCGACAACGGTGTTGCTATTGAAAATATATCGTTTTTGATACATTTTCGATACTTGATATTTTATATCGATACATCGATATATCGAAATAATAAATATCGCCTGAAAATATCGATATATCGAACAAAAAATATCGATATTTCAATATATCGATATTTTTTCTGCAAGCCTATCACGATTACTTCGCTTTACGTAAGCATTGCGAGTCTGACGTGTGAATTGTATGTGCAGAATATTTTATACTTATTTTTATAAGACAAAGTGTAGGGTTTTCGAGATGTATTTTTATGTAAATTATGAAGCTGTGCATCTTATGCGGTCCTACAGATTGTATGCACTTCCTACTTCTTAGGTTGAAGATGAAAAATTAAAAAAAAAACCGGCCAAGTGCGTGTCGGACTCACACACCAAGTGTTGTGTAGCACCGTACAGTATTTAGCGAAATGCGCCGAAAAATACGTTTCTTTTATGGGGATACCCTTGAATTTATAACTTTAGCGCGCCCCACGGATTCACCCGCATCAGTCTCGATCCCGTGGGAATATCGGGATAAAAAGTATCATATTTATGCCCTAATTCAGGTAATGGTTTACCCATGTGCCAGATTTCATCCAAATTTGTTCAGCCGTGTAAGCGTAGCAAACTAACAAATAAACAAACTCACTTTCGCATTTATAATAATAGTTAGGATTTTATTATTATTATTTGTTGTTATAGGGGCAAAATAAATACACAATCTGTGATTTCAACTGTCTACCTATTATGGTTCATGAGATACAGCCTGCTGACAAACAGACGGACAGCGGAGGCTTAGTAATAGGGTTCCGTTTGCCACACTTACTTGGATACGAAACCCTAAAAAATTTCTCGTTATAAATCACGTCACAACTACAATGAACAAACTATTATTATTAATTAATCTATTAGCATTGTCACGTCAATTATTGACAACGCCTATTACATCAATTATCACAATCACATCACCATTAAATTAATCTTGTAAACAAAAGTGTGAAATAACAATTAAGCAGGAGTCATGAATGACCGGCGGACGAGCCAATTCCGACGCATAGTTTTAAATAAGATTGACACGGTTTATTAAGATCATCAATGAAACGACCTCGACTCATTGTTAAGTGTCGGAGGCAACCTTATTAATTTTAGACACTCGATGTTGAGACCACACGCGATATGGCGGTGAAAAGTCAACGCGATAATTGACGGTCAGTTTGTTTCCAATAGTACGCGTCACGTTTTTATTAGCTATTTGATATGCAAATATAATCCTACTTGACCTTAAATTTCGTGTTTCTTCTCCTATAGAGAGAGTTCTTCCGATATAAAAACACTTTTTTACAAAAAAAAAAAACCGACTTACAAAAAATAACACTACAAGTGAAAAAAAGTTTTTTCTTTTCACTTTTCAGTACCTAGTTGTTACCTACCCCACACAAATTCGAATACCACTACCTGCTATGTAAAAAGAAAGAAATACAAAAAGATTTTTTTTACTTTGTATGATTAATTGATTATAATTATTTTGTACCTGACGGGATTATCCACAGCGACATTCGGATGCATGGTCAGATAAGGTGATTGATAGACGCGAGGCCTGCTTCAGTGTAGGCCACGCAGAGCATCTGCGCTGGCTTAGTCGCTACATAAGTCAAAATAATGTTTATTTCTCGTTAGAATTGATTTGGTGGTCATACCAATATCAAAAATAAATATTTGCGCGGAGTTTGCACGACGTTAGTGCAGGGTGTAGACATTTTGATGACGTATGCGTTACGCCTAAGCGGCCTCTACGCATCTCTACGAATGCAGTTACTACGCGTTTCGAACGCAGCTTCTACGCACCCTCTACGAATGCAGCTACGACAGAGCTGCTACGCGCCCTCTACGAATGCGGCTACTACGCGGCTACGACACAGCTGCTACGCGGTTTCTACAAAAGCGGTTACTACGCGGCTCTGACGCAGCTTCTACGCGCCCTCTACGGAAACGATTACTACGCGGTTACCACGCAACTACTCTGTGCATCAAATCAAAAGAAACAAACTTATATGTTACACGTTATCGGCCGTCCTTCAACCAATTGTTATGGTTTAACAGAGAAATTATAAAATAGTATAGCACGTGTTGGTTAATTATTCATACCTATTTTATAATGTAACTACCTACTCTTTTACCTACACAGGACGCCAGTCTTTTACAAATCATTTATACCTAAGTATTACATTTATGTAATTTCGGTAATTAAAAGTAGAAACGACCCTACATTGGCTTATGTACAATTGAATTGACGAGCAAGAACAGTTTGAACAACTTCGTGGATTACCTATCGTTATTTCACAGACAAAAGTGGAGAAGGGGCATTAGATGGGAGTTTGGAGTTTGTAGACTAATGATCCACTAGACCAATTGACTGTGGGCTAGTGGTGGATCTTTGGTCGTGTTATAAGTCAATGAGTCAATCAACTCAGTCTATCACAGTCCACTACAGGACAGGGTCTCTACCAGGCTGCGCCCTACACCATGACCTCCGCTTTCCGCATCCAGTCTGTCAGCCACCTTCTTAAGGTCGCCGGTCCATCTAGCTGGGGGGCATCTCACACTACGCTTGCCGATACGCCACTCCACTCCGGGACTCGTTTGCTTCACCGGTTATCAAACATGGCCAGCCCATTGCCGCTTTAGCTTGCTTAGGTACTCTGCAAGCTATATAAAAATAAATAAGCAATATCTAATTATCCAACGTTGTAGTTGATGTTAATAACAAAACTATTGGCTACAGTGCATAGTGCTAGTTTGCAATCGCCTATTTTCATCGCATCAATTTTCTAAGATCAAATGCCAAATGAAACGACAAGGCGATGATTGCAATATGACAATTAATTTTGCCGCCAAACGCGTGTTAAATATCAATTAAGTAGAGTTTTATGTAGTCATTTAAGTATCTTAAGTATGAAATGTTATTCTAAGTATTATCACCAAAGAAACTGAACGCGATCAGCACATAAACCACGTTTAAGAGCTGTCAGGTCATTATTTTGTTTGGTATATTGACACTGACAGCTCTTGAACTCGGTTTAGATGTGCTGATCGCGTTCAGTGTCATTGGTGAAATTCGTCCTAAGTCTTAGTTAGGAAAGAAAAGAGATGTTTGAGATTGTTGTTCTTATACCTATACACCTTATAGGTACGTATCTGTTGTGGTACCGCCTTATTCTGCCGTTTATTTTTCCTTTCGTTCTACTTATTCTATTTAGGTACATACTTAAATTACGTCGTATTTGGGAAGGAACTTACTGTCTTGTCTTATCATTGTATTTTTTTAGGGTTCCGTAGCTAAATGGCAAAAACGGAACCCTTATAGATTCGTCATGTCCGTCAGTTTGAGAGAAGACTGAAATGTAATAGGATTGGTTCAGGGGGCCTACCACCTAATCTTACTTAGTGGGGGAAAGAGATGGAGCTATACGTCATGTAGAGCTTCATCTCTTTCCCACACTGAAGTAATATTAAAATAATACTGCTGTAAGAGCTGGTGGTAGGGGCCCAGATGGCATATTATGTGAGGGAGAACATTTTACATACGCCGTACCTACATGTTTATATAATACAGATACCTTTGGTAAGTATATTAGCTAAGTGAAGTTTATTGCGCAAACTGAAATAATACAAACAATCCATCAATGACCCAATAAACACCTGGCTGTAATGATAATGAACTACGATGTATTCAACCTTCGCTGTCAGTGTAATGTCTTCGAAATATAAACATGATTAGCATTCCGACATACCTACCTACCTACCTACTGTGGAAACTCGTGACTTCACAGTCACCTACAATATCTTAGTGTTATTTTCCGAATTTACTTATACTTACAGAAAGAGAAAAACGTCTCATCAGGGGGCCAAGTCTACTAATTTACAAACGTGTCAGTGGTCTCGCAATGATGAGTTTTTGACAGATTTTGTATGGCATATCTGTCAAAAACTGATCACTGATCTGTGAGACCACTGATGCGTTTGTAATTTAGTAGACTAGGCCCCCAGATACTAGCCGCCTTACTAATAAACTTTGTATAGCGCCTGTATAGTTACACAACGCTTTGTCTTCTTCTTTCAAAAGTAATTTGACTTTTGAAAGAAGAAGACAAAGCATTGTGTAACTATACAGGCGCTATACAACGTTTATTAGTAAGGCGGTATGTATCCAGTATCTGGTGAAAATAGATAAACATAATCGTCCTGGTATACGAGTACCTAGGTTATATCTCACTCTGGACTTCTCGAGACACCTAGCTAGAAAAAGGGCACCAAATGCATGACTCGCCCGGGGCGCGTATTCTGCGTTCGCAATTTATTTACCAAACATGTAAACAAACACGAGTTTTAGGAAAAAAAACTATAATACCTATAAATAAGGTTCAGTTTGCGCTTATAATTCATATGTTTTTATGACTTTTTCAACGGTCAGTCAGTCAAAAAATCTACTTTATTTACACTTGCATTAAGTTGATGTTTGTATATGTGGAAATAACATCTACATTGGAAATAAGAATTTAAATAGACCCTATGTGGTTAAGGCCGGCAATAGGCAGCTACTGTAAAATAAGGTATTACGTCCTGCCAATTTTTACAGAGCAATGGAACACAAGAGTGTGTTTTGTCGTTAAGGTACTTACATATAGTTGTCGCATTTTAGCATGACAATAGCGGTCATTGCCCCTTCCTTAGTATCTCTCTCTAGGAACCCAAACAATAAACGATGTATAGTTTTTCGTTATTTGTCGTCAGAAGCCCGAAAGTCTGACAACCAGTCTTGCCAAGGGGTATCGTATTACCCAGTTACTGGGTTGTGGAGGTCAGATAGGCAGTCGCTCCATGTAAAATACTGGTATTCAGCTGCATCCGGTTAGACTGGAAGCCGACCCCAACTTGGTTGGGAAAAGGCTAGGCAGATGATGGGTCAACGACTGCTATTTCCACGCTAAAACGCAAGAACTGTACTCTTAATTGATTTTAATTGTGATAAGCATACTACAGAGGTCCGGACTACACAAGGTCAATCATAAATTTTCATTATTCATTTAAATGTTCATTATATTGAATCGGGTTCGTCGTGGGCGGTAATTATCTCTGAACTATTTCAATTGCTCTATAAATATAGTTACTATCGATATGATTCATAATCGCAAAAGCATGAAAAACTTTGCCCTACATCGGTTTGAAACGTTAACTGTTATTTATAAAATCACGAAATGAGAACGATAACTAAATGCGAATCGCTATTCAGTGGAACATCTGACGGAGAAATGTAACGATCACCTGAAGCATGCGATAGTTAGAAATAGCTCAGGCCAGCTCATATTATGAATTAGGTATTCGGTACAGTTACTATTAGATCCATTTTCGTACTACGTTATTTGGTTCAGCCAACGAGGTTAAAAACGGCAGTCATTGTTACAAAGCAAGTAAACTGAGGTTTCTTAACATCACGCATGTATTCTTTGAAGGGTTAGCAGAGGTGTACTATACCTATAGTACCTATAGCACACCATATTTCGCCAGTAATGTTTAAGACCCTTATAATAGGGGGCGAAACTGTTGCCATCGACCGGGCACAAATCCAGACTATGGGCTGCGACTTAGAAATTCACTGCCCGACTTGGGAATCGAAACCAGGAACTCATCCTCAGTAGTAGCGCTTGCGACCACAAGACCAATGAGGCAACTGAGGTTTCTTATTGTATCTATTACATCTTGACGCTTTTCGTATGATTCAATTTGTGTTTGTTTACTATGTTAGTGAATGATAAAGTATGAATCATACATATTATGTACTATCATGCAATAAGGTTACCACGAACTGATGACGGAATGCTCGTAGCTACATGTATTATCTAAGTAAAAAAAGAAGATAATGGGATCCGCCCCTGATTGGGATCCGCTTTGAGCTTGGAGCTTGGAGGATTATGTAGGTACCTACATTTTTTTCATGTATGAACCGTCACACTTTGAACTGGAATTTTGTTATTTACCCTAGTTAACAAGTAGGTAAGTAGTAACTGTTTTGATATTTAATGATCTATTTATATACATAGAGATATAATATAACATAGAGTGCGCGTATTGCACAAATCGCTTAGTGCGCATCGTAGACAAGTGAACAATAGATAAGTGTTGGGTAGGACATTCAAGAGGCACTTCAAATGTCCCATACAAAATGATCCCAACACCTCAAAATAACATTTTAAACCGCGTCACTGTGACATACAAATGAATGAATCTCGAACTGACAAGTGAGTGAGAGTGTGGTGAGGAACGTCGTGTTGTTCAAACCCGTGTCTACTGTTCATAGTTTGTTGCGCGCACTTATATCTCTATGTTTATAAAGATCAATCATCGAAGTAGGTACGATTATTTATCAAAAACCAAAATATTGAAGCATCCATCATTTTACATAGAAGTAAAATCCGCTTATTCTCAGTTCTACTAATGAGTGTGTATTATTTATTTAGAAACCTTTTATTATATTTGAATAGAGACTACCTACTGATTCCAATGAATATACTTAATTAACGACACCATCTATTTTAAACATACACATATAATTCGCCTTCAAGTTCAAATCAACATTCAAGCTTTGTACATTACAATTCTGTATACGTTGGTAAATATTCGTCTTTAGTGATTTACAAGTATGCTAGTCTCAGCGACGACAATGTGTCACCTTGTGTCCCTTCGCTCCGTTCAAAATTATCACAATTACGTAATGCGACAATTATTGCGATGATGATCACGTCTCTATCCGCGTGGTTCTGGCCAATGTTATGGTGACACGTCACTCTTGGTGATCCCCAGTTTGTTAAGTATCCGTCTGGCACTAATTACCAATTCAAACCGATCGGATATTGATGGTTTTCGATGGCGATCGGATATTTTGTTACAGTTTTGAGTTACGATTACCTAACTAGTCTGTTTTCTGATGACAACCACTTATTCGTCTCATCGTTGTCAAGATGGTTATGCACTTAAATACCTAAAGTAGATAGATTCTATAACTCAACCTAAAATAAGTTTGCTAATCGCAAACAACGTTGCTTATAAACAAGAGACCCGTGAATATTTGAACTTCTTATCTTCATATAGCCACATTTAGGCAGTCTTTGTTGGCACACATCAGTAACCGGTTTTTGGCAATCAAGTCGCAGTCGCACGGAGTCCTGTCCTGTGACTGCGAGACACTAGTGTAAAGCCTGCGACCCCATTATATTCGTACGACGTACATAATGAGTGTCAAACACATTGTGAACTGCATTAATACTTGTTAATAATACATGTCATGTCGTCTGTTTATGACGTACGTGTTTATTGTGTCTACATGGTTTAAGATTTAGACTATTGTATTACGTACATTCTCCCATAACGCATACCTACGTTTCTGATCATTTTAACAAATTTGACGTAAGAAAAAAAATATTTAATGTATTGCGTTTGCGCATGCAGTGTTTGAGTTGATTGAAAGTAGTTGGTATTTTTGTGGTTTGAGCAATAGCAAAACGAGTATCTGTCTATTTGAAATTAAAATGCTTTATCTTATCCGATTAAAGTTGTTCTTATTAGGTTTATTATAATTATCTGCTCAGCAGACATAGTCACGGACATGCTATGGTAAACAAGCGGTGAACAATGGAATAAAATTGTAGTCAAGCTAGAAAGTAGTTAGACCAGTGTGCTTACATTGTTATGATTTCATTGTTACCTACATTCTCTTTACCTATTATGAATATCTACTTACTTGTAGTATTCGATTGTATATAACACTCGAGCAGACATATCTGGTATTTCACAGGAAATGCGTGCGCATTTTCTATCTAGATCCTACTAATATTATAAATGTGAAAGTTTGTGTGTTTGTGTGTTTGGATGTTTGTTACTCAATCAGGGAAAAACGGCTGAATGGATTTGGATGAAATTTGGCAAACAGATAGCTTATAACCTGGATTAACACATAGGATACTTTTTATCCCGATATTCCCACGGGATCGAGACTTACGCGGGTGAAACCGCGGGGCGCAGCTAGTAAATAGTAAAACAATTCCGTGTCTGATTGACTGTTGACTGATAAGAAATGCACACGAAAATATACACGAAATTCGAAAATAAATAAACCATAGAAGGAGTAGCCTCAGTAAACCTACTTCTAAGTACACATAACATCAGGCCTTGTTTCCCCGAAGGAATGAGCAGTGGTGTACCTATGGCACACCCGCACATACCCTCATTTCTCAATAGCAACCTGGGGCCTTTTTTTTTTGTGGGTGGGAAATCATCTAATGACTTCTCCCGCTCTGGGCGGTGCGGAAGGGCGTGTCAGACTTTTACTGACTAAAACCCACCCGTGTTCCTTCAGTTGCCTGTTGCCAAGGTCCTGCAACCTGGGGCCTGGAGTCTGGATTTTTGCCGTGAAAAATTGAAATATGAGTTTAGCTACTTCTAAGTATTTCGTTTCAAGTAGGTACTTCCACGTGGCGCTGCTAGACTTCCAAAACAAACCGTGTTAATGACGAGTGTTTATGGTAACAATTTTAATAAAAAGTCGTGCTCTTGGTCATACACCAACTAGAACCCAAATTGTAATGAGCATGATTGTAGATGATGGAATTATCTATGATATCATCACATAGGACTTCCTATTATTTGTGTTACGTATCAACGAAATGTTTTAGACATGGTAAATAATCTAAAATTGTGATTTAGTCATCGGTTTATATTTATTTATATTAGAAGAACTCGTGTAACCGGTGATACAACAATATTACTGAACATTTTCAAAAACTTCTGGGAGAATTACTCTAGAATTTACGTGTTCTAAAAAAGTTTCGTTAGTAATCTCTTTGAGACTCAGAACAGTATGATTCATTTTGAACCAAAACATTCTAATTTTCGTCACAATAATAACACTATTTATAAATTAGTAAACGATAGTTTGTCAATTTTGTGCTGCTTAATTTTACTGTTCCTGCATTTTAGTTTCAGGAACCTGCAGAACGTAAGAGCCTTTTCCCAATTAAGGCTACTTAGGGATTGTGCCAAGATGATGGCAGTAGTACCTAGGTATTCTCCTGTCAACTACCCACCTAACCCACAATACGTCTTGTCAATACCTATCTCCTATGGCAGTTCATTGCAATGTCAATAGTGGAGGTTTATATTATATGGATGTGATTACAGAAGAACGTATTAAAACAATTTTATGATGATTTCCTTTCCAACTGACACTATCTCCGTTTCGTTGCGTCGTTGTCATATTTGAGTGATTAGGTAACAGAAAAATATACGAAGTTAATCGCCACGATTTTAAATATAATCTCGTTACAAAGATTTTTTAAGATCACGTTCTGGGTGCGGCCATCTTTGAAACTGCATGCCAGTCTCACCAGCTTATCACGTATATGAATACTGATGTATTTACCGAAATTATGACGTCACGCACCATTGACCCGCCGTGCCTGCGTCTATCGAGATAGACAGACAAACGGATCTCTTGATAGTAATGCTACAAGCAGATAGATTTGAGATAAGCTTCCAGATTAAGGTTAGAAAAAAGCAAAGTAGATTTAAATAATAGGTAGGTAAGTCTATTAAGTGGAGAAAGGCCTGAGATGAGCCTTTCTCCATTATTCTACAAAATATTTACAGGCAGGATGGTTTATTTATAGGTACGTTACAAAGCATCACACCTTTTTCCCTTAGGCAGAGATGTAGCCTATAGCACACCCACATTTCGCCAGACATGTTTAGGTAAGTCCCATTATATAGCGGGCGACCCTACTGTGGACTTGCGTAAAAATTGAAACACTTACTGAAATCATTTAGTATGAAGATAAAACTAAATGATTAGCTGTCAAAGTAGGTAGATGATAATTAAATTACTTACCTACCATTTTCCTATTAGTTTATCTCGCTGTTAAGGAAAAATAGTGCAAATAAAACAAACAAGTATGTTTACACAATAAAAATTGTGGTAACAATAAGGTACAGATACATTTAGTTTTGAAAAGTGCCCGAATTTAAAAAGCCTTAGTTATTCTCTTACTCGTATTACTACTTACTCTCTTACCAAATTTGAGTCAACGTCACATGTCTTTTTCTTTTATACTTATCGATGAGTCGTCATCTCAGTAGTACCCCTTTTTTTGCCATATCATCTTTCACACAGTCCATCCTTCGTTTCCTTGGGCTTCCTCTGCTCTAGAGCCATTCACATTCATACTCAAAACTTTCCTCATGACATTTTCCTCACTCTTCCATATTACATACCTACCCATACCATGACATCCGATTTCCACACAAGTTTTCAGTCACCGGTGCCATTTTTTTACTTCCTGTCTATATAACACGTCTCTTTTAACATTTTCATCTCGGCTGCATGCCATCTTTTGCATCTTTTTATTTTGTGGCTCAACATTCTGATCCATACAATTAAAAAGCATTAACGTATAATTGTTATTTATAGGCATACAAAGCATAACCCAGGTTCAGAGGATGTTACAAAAGGTTCATAAGGTACACTGTATTATAACCATGACCGTGCAAATATATTAGGAACCGAAGGTACATAAGTTAGGAAAAAAAAAAAAAAATTGGGTACCGCACTGCCGGGCATGGCTTGAGTATACTGTATTGTAGTCTCAATACATAGCTAGTCAGAACGAAAACGCTGAATACCTACTAAAATTTATTTTGAATCTGGTCTACAAAATTGCCTTTCTTTCTATCTATTATGGAAATTGGTTAAACGTTCTAAATTGATAGACCATGATGTCAGCGTTATAATAATTATAAACGTAAAGTTTTTAGCATTTACTTTCATGGTTCAGATGTTTTCTAAACTTTCACTGCCATCGTATTAGATTTCGTATGGGTTATTCGTTTATTTTATTTTGTCCACTTAAATGCTATACTATACATACTTATTTTTGTGCTTATAAATACCTACAGACACGAGGAATTAGAGTGAAAGTCTACGTTAGAATATTTAATTAAAATCTGCGGATAAGCCTAATTTAATTTTAAATGGTTGATCTCAGTTTTCAACTGAGTAACAATGGTTTTCTGGGGCGAGTCTAATGTATAAATGCTTAGAAAGTAATTTGTTGATTAAAAACTTCTTAGAAGAGTGAAAATCTATGGAGTTTCAAGAAGTCTATTATTGAATGTTTCGTCATTCAGGAAGTGCTTGTCTTCCGGCCTTAGATTGCAGGAATGTTCGTAAAGGAGACAGGAAAATATTGGAAGGGAAATCCAAAGTGCACACTATTGTTCCTGAATTGTAGTTTTAGGATTTCCCTCGACAAAATACATTTCAAAAGAATAGCTATTCACGTGCTTCCAAGATATTGCTTGGCACGTTCTCAAATTTTAAATTTATAATCGCTATTTAAAAAACTAAAGCTATCTTTTCTTGTATTTAGATTGCGTGTCCGCCATTACACAATATGGTTTACGCTGGGCGTAATTAACGGCTCACTTGAATTGTGTAGGTCATGATTACGATACGATAAGCATGTTAACCGGAAGGATGCTTATATAGACGGGACAGTGCGATATGTTCCGTATAAAATTAATAATAGTTATGGCTTCATCGTTATTCGATGATTTTTCAAAGTCTGGATTGACCTTTGCGATGAAAACTTCATTGTAAAATAAAATGTCTCTTCATCAATAAATAGCACCCTATAATTTTAGACTTGTTTCGAAAATTATTAATTGCCGGTAGTTATTTATAGAATAGGTTGATCAGCACCTATTTTCCTTTGTCCTTCCCCTTTCACCAGCTTGATAATTGTGCAACTTATTTTCGTAACCGATTAAGACTAATTTGTTTCATTTTGACAGTTCAACAACATTCATTGCGTTATTTACGTTGCTGAGCAGATTTTTTTTCCAACTTATGACGCAATGGATTAGACATTTGTTTCAAACCGATTCCGATTCTGATTGATCGTGTTACGCAATTAGGGTGTTGATATTTATTTTTTTTATCTTGTAAATGTATGTGATAGATATCTACACTTACCGTGTATTAATGGTCGTGTTGATTAAAATGAGGTAGTTCAATCCAAGTTATCGCCCAAGGCTGTCTTTATTGTGCTAAATGATAAAGCAAATACCCTTGAGTGCCGTGAAGTGGTGTTTTTGTGTCGGACTAGTACCATCACACTATTCGATTAAAGTTCTATAAGTTTGAACTCTATTATAATTATCGTAAAACACAGATTCGAAATACGCTTAATTTTATTCACTCATCAATTATTTACTTTTATTTAAGTGTATGTAAAAATAAATTTCGATCGTGCCCATACCTATTTATATGTAGTTAATTGATACTTACATGTGTATATAAACAAGTTCTCTGGTTTAAAACGAAATCAGTAAATCGATAACTCGTCTTTAGACGGTTAGACAATTCATGTTGCCGACACAGTATATAAAACAAACATTTTACGACAGGTCAGTCGCGTTGGAATGGCGTATGCACTCCATGCACTTAAAGTAATGAAACCTACTTTAACGCACCTAGAAACCATGAAAGTGACTGATAAAAATAAAACGTTTTTTTTTTAAACTACCGTAGGTATCTCTTACTGAAACTTGGGTGTTGTAGTAGGTTGGTATATTTAGATGAATAATATGTATTATCACTAGTTAGTAAGTAAAGTAGGCATGCTAAACATCAATGATCGACTACTAACAATCTTTATATAGAGATGATTTCATGTACAAGTATTATTTGTACAAATATTGATTATGTACTAACTTAGCTCAAACTTACATAAAATACAAGATCCATAGACAGATATAGACTCTAGTTTGAAAGATTTGTCCTCATTGACTGTTTGAAAATCATAACTACTATTGTAAATGCGAAATCCCGAGCTTGTTTGTTTGTTACGCTTTCACGCTAAAACGGCTGAACGGATTTGGATGAAATTTGGCACAGGGGTAGACCATGACCTGGAATAGGACATAGGATACTTTTTATCATGATATTCTATGGGATCGAGACTTACGCGGGTGAATCCGTGGGGCGCGGCTAGTAATAAATATTTGGTAATGCTTAACTAGATTCTCATAGTTTTATGGCTCTACATAGGTACACTTATAATGCTCTCATACAATTCATTACTATACGATATTGCTATTGTTTTGTGATTAGGAAACTGTGTTTTATACGTGGCGACGTAAAACTGGGACGAACACACACAAAGGTGTATCGTAGCAAGCGGAACGAACTATTGCAAGCACCAATGAAATCTTGCATTAACTCGGAACAGCCGAAGTTATTTCGGGAAATCGTCTGGACTCTCTCCAAAAAGTGGAGGGAGTAGAATCAAAATCTCTCGGTCACTTTCTCATTGAGTCAATGACATGAGTGAGTAAGTATCAGGTCCAGAAACTCCAAATCTGAAAGACTAACGGGAGCGCTTCGCAGAACTAACTATATTTATAATTTCTTCTACTCCATGACGTATGCATGTTAATTTGACGCGGGATAAGGCGTGGGCTTCGGGAAAAATCACATAGGCGGAATTGGTGAATCAATTCAGATAAATAACCAGGCAGACTGGATAGAAAGCAGGCAGAGCACGTTTTGTGAATGTAAATAGAACATATGAGTCAGATTTTTGTTAGGGATACGCATCACATTATATACGTTAAGTTGTATGTCCGAAATGGCGTATTGCAATTTTATCTAGGTATCAACATATTCATGGAATCTTTATAACATGTGGAAGCTTATACCTAGGACATGGAATTTGAGACATGAAGGCGAAATGCAATATAACAAAGTTTCAGATAAATGCAATGCTAATATAATATAAGTTATGCACACAAGTAATGCACATGATAATGATAAAAACTGTGCAAGGGTTGTTACGAAGAATACAAATTATTAAATCGAACAGTTCACAGACGACATATGTCTTTTTGTACAGAAGTAATGAAATAAACCTAATTATAATTCATGACAGAGTATTTTTGTCAATCCGATGCAAATTAGTCCTTGCGTCAAACAAAGATGAAGGATTTACAAAACATTTCGTACAGTTTGATAAATGGTTTTTATTATAATTAAAGTCGGAGAACACTGACATCGTGTGATCTTTTACATTAATATTTATTTCTACTGCGATTATCTTAGTATGATAGTCCTTGATAGTATAGCTATAATATATGCACATTAGATCATCGTAGAACCTGTTCAGTAACCTTTAAGTACAGAACACAGGTGTTAATGAAGTAAAAATACGTTTTTAAAATGGATAATTTGAGAATATCTTCAATTGCTACTGGTTAATGATAGTGTTTGTTTTTGATTCAGGTAAAACGGATAAAATGGATGTTCTGAGAATATATTGATGTCATTATCAATGTTTATCTACAAACTATTTATATTTTGCTATGCAATTCCATGCACAGCAATGTATTTTAATAAATGTTAGGTGAAAACAAGTAATTTTTCAACTCTTGGATTGCTTTAGATAATATATGTTTTTACGTTCTGATGAACGTACATTCAAAACATTGTTAGAAGAAAAGTTGCGTAGCGTTTTCGTCTCAAGTATCACTTTTGTTGAGAAAAGAATACCTATACACTTGAAAATTCAGTCAGTTTTTCTTAAGACATTTACAAATCAATTTTTAAAACAGGTTTTTGGACATATTTATTTAATTGTTATTGCATCTGTGCATCAAATAATAAAGTCATAATTTATTTATTCGGCTATAGTTTTATGCAGCTAATGTAAAACTGTTACATTTGCATCTTTGCATATACAAACTTTGGCTCCGCTTACAATGAAATTTTGAATGTTGAAATACGACTCGAGCAACCTAACCTAAACACGTTCTGGGTCGCTCCAAAAACCAATCATTAAGACGTTGTGCATCCCATAAAGCAATTAACTTATTTTTATACGAAAAAATATGTTAGGATGCATTCACGAAATGATACAAACGGCTATAAATCTGAAATATTATAATACCGTGAGCTATTAAATTCTACCGACGTCTTCAGATAAAAAAAATCCTACATCTGTTTTATTGCCGCCAGTCAATACTCTTAAGATAATGCACGTAAACAGATACCGTTCGAGAGTTATCATGAGTACAACATTAGCTGATGTAAAGCAGAGCGACCTACGAGTCGGGCAGATTCGTTCCGCTACGATAAAGGGATTAGTTCGTCACGGCGCACGGCATTTGTAATATTCCTGTTGCTATACCTACGTGCTTTAGATATGAGGAAAACGTTTAACGCTTAGAACATGTTGATAAGTACCTGACCGAAGAATCGTTCCCTCGCAGCCGCCATACTCTCCGAACGCGGTGAATTGGATCCTGAACTAGTGTCGTTAGCTTGCTGCGTTTCGTACTCCTCCTGCCGTGGAGGCAGCCCGTCGGGGACATCTCCGGCCGGTGCTGCTGCCTGCACCAGCGTCTCGGCTGGTGCTGCTTTCTCGGAGCCGTCTTCCGCCATCGTCACCACTTTTTGCACGGCTCCGTTGCCTTTGCCACCACCCACACCGTTACTCTTCTTGTTGATACCCTTAAGTCCTTTCGATTTCTTCTTGTTCTTCGGCTTCTTAGGCGGCTTGCCCACAGGGAAGCGTCCGCTGGCGCAGCACTGCACGTTACCCATGACGGTG
This sequence comes from Lithophane socia, assembly GCA_947522985.1. Lineage (NCBI taxonomy): Eukaryota > Metazoa > Arthropoda > Insecta > Lepidoptera > Noctuidae > Lithophane > Lithophane socia. The sequence goes on along the minus strand of OX383258.1, from coordinate 6,670,198 downwards.
CGCGCGCATGTCGCGGTTTACTCGGTCGGCGGGAGTCGGCTCGGTCGGTCGGTCGTTCGAAGCGCGTCGGCGTCGGCGCCGACTCGCAGAATGAGTGCGGCGTGAGAGTCCCCGGCGTCGCGGCGCCGCCCACCCGCCCCGGAATTTTCGACGTACTTCAGAATCGCACTGACCGCTGATTACGCGGATGCCGTCCGCGAAGGATCGCACCCGAAAGCCGAACCGCGAGCCGGCCGCGCTGGCGTCATCGTGTGCCCCTGCCTCCCGCGCGCCGCAAGGTCAAGGCGCGCTCATTGTTCCCGCTGGTGCTACTGGCTAGACGCGCGCTGCTCCGCTCAGATGCCCGACAACTATGCCTGGCGCCGCACCACCATCGCCACCACCACTACACGCGACCCTCTCACAACTGCTATCGATCACGCAATGTTTATGTTTGGCTACCACGGGAACGGCACTGTACCTCGTCGATAGCGTCACGCCATTTGCACACCCCTGGCTTGCATATCGTTAACACCGAACGGTTGCGGTGAAAATAGTGTTGATTTTTGCACTTGGTACGTGTGGTGTCAGCACGAATGTTTAGTTACTAGTGTTGTTGTGGCGTGCAATGTTTTGTTATCGTGCGCGCGCGGAGGCTGATAGCGCGAGAGGCGCACGTGTCGTGTCCGTCGCCTAGTAGCCGTAGTAAATAAAGCGCTGCTCGTAAACGACATGCGTCGAGGAAAACTGACGCTTAGCCGCAGCAATAATAGCTACCATGTTGTGCAAATAAATTATGTTATAATATTATTATTTGTTTAGCTAACAGGATGTCCTGCAGCTATGCGGTTTAGGTATATTTAGAGAATAGAGATTAGGTATATTTTTTTTTTCTTGTGTTCAATGCTGGCCGGTCAGTGAGAATAATTATAAAAATAATTCACTGCAGTAAGGGTCGTTTCTTTACTCTGTGGTAAGGGTATGAGGACAACCCCAGCTAGATGGACCGACGATCTTAAAAAGATGGCTGGGACAGACTGGATGCGGAAGGCGGAGAACAGGGTATTGTGGCGCAGCCGGGGAGAGGCCTATCTCCAGCAGTATACTGCGATAGGTTGAGTTGATTGAAGGGAAAATTATGTAGGCAAAGCTTATCCTGCTGCTCAATGGACCGTTGACAGATTCCTAGATTTAGCAGTCTCGTGTCAAATCTCGCTATCTTGTACAAACCAAAATTGAAAGTCGAAGTTAGTATTAATTTATTTTCTTACGCTTTTCTAACAACTTTTTCATTTCATACCGTAGTCAAATAGATATAAGAATGCCTCGGCATCGGTGATGTAAACAGAACGGTTTGGGATGCTATGTTGACGCGATGTCGCAATTTCACTGAGGAGATGTGGATGTGGAGCACAGCAGGCAAGCTTTTAGCGAGTTTTTATCATGAATAGTGTTACACCGTCGCGGCGTCGAATAATGTTGTTTCGTTTGGCTGGTACTTTTCTAGGTTTTTATAATTTTATCCTTGGTTACATAAGGTATCCTTTACTAAAGGAGGAGCCAAAATAAATTGATATTTTAAATGGTTTAGCGAATTTATTACTAAGTTACTTGACCCGCCGGTTTTATATACACATTCACCTTCCGGAATAAATTCTAACGCGGTCACACAGATAGATCCGAAACGAAGACTTTAATTTATAATAATTATATGTATGGATGTAGCGCCTCGTGACCCTGGCTTCATAATCAGCCTACTAATAATGTTCCCACTGCTGGGACACAGGCCTCCTCTCGGTGAGAGGAAGTGGGCCTTAATCTACCTCACGGATTAGTTAACGTCATTATGTCTTCAATTATTTGGTTCTAGGACATGCCGGTTTCCTCACGAAGTTTTCATTCACCGTTTTGAGAGCAGCGGTGATGAAATAATTTACACAAAGTAAACCTCCTGGCAGGGTTCGAACCTATGACCAACAACTCGTTAGTCGCGGTCGTTACCACTTGTCACCACTGCTCCTGATCCTGGCTTAACTTTTTGAAATACACTAGCGCAGGACTATTTTTATCTAAAGAAATAAACGCATCATCTTTTTGTAGGAAGATTGTTCAGCTTTCACTTTTTACCTACGTCGTGCTACAAAGCAATGTTACGGTTTGGTGTGACAATGCTCTGAGTTCCAGTTTCTCAGCTCTCGCCATAATAAAACACGCTGCGGCGCCGCACGCGCACACCGAAACACATGCTATTTACGATTCAGATATGGGACGCGATTTGACCGAGAGCGATAATGTTTATTTATTGTGAATATTAAAAATATGCCAGACACCTTGGAAGTGGTTTTATGAGTTTGAGATGAAAGAATGGCAAATATTTTAGACGTGCAGCGACGCAGAAACTAATGGACCTTGTCTACGAGAACCCGAATAATATTTCAGAGGTATGCCAACAAAAGTTTTACTTAAAAAAAAATTGTGACTAGACCAATATTTTGAGAAAATATTGGTAAATTCTGTGTTTCAGTGAGAGTTGATATCTATAGGTAAAAAATATTTTTCTATATGATTAGACAAAATAAGAGATTTTATATAAGAAAGGCTATTTTAGTAAACTTTCAACAAAGCAAAGGTTCGTCGACTGCTTCGCAAAACTAAGTTCGATTCCCAAGAATTGTTTTTTTTTTTTGCTTCTTTTTACATTTTTTATACTATTACCTACTTATTCCTTTATTTTATTTAAACACTTAAGTATAAATAACTTTTTAAAATATTTTTATAAAAACAAATAAAAATAATAAAAAATATACTACCTACTTACCTATTATATTATTATGATAGTTCGTAGAATGTACACAGAAAAACAAAAAAAAATATACCTAATAATGTGGCCGTTATTTCACTTGGTGCTGTCTTACGACTTCCACGCGAACGAAGTCGCGGGCAGAAGCTAGTATAAAATAACTCTACATTATTAAATTACGATGGTACAAAACAATAAAACTAAGATAGTCTACAATTCTACATAATAGCGTTCAATAATTTTCTGTGTAGCGTTTGAACCTTGTCGGTAATGGCACGAAATGGTCATTATTTTCTTGACGATAGTAATCGACTGGAACGTCATGGTTTGCTTAAAAGCGTAGAATAAATAAAGAACACTCACACCCGTTTGCCAGAATTTCATAGAACCATACACTTATACAGGCAATAACAAGGAATTCGTGGAAACTGTAAGTTTTTAGTTTACTATTAGTAGTTGAGGTGAATCCGACCGAGCTTCGAAGAGATTTATATTTAGGTAACAGAATCATTCTATTTTGTGACTATCTAAACTATCATAGTTATTTTAGTTTTAGAGTAATGAGCCTCACCATAAAAATAATGCTTTTAAAATCATTAGAAAATCCATCTAATTCGGAATGAATACAAAAATATCGTATTGATTCCCAACAATGGGAATATTATAGGCGAATTATGAAAGCCAAAGATATTTTAATCACAATGCTCACCGTATCTGCATCGCTTTCTTCAGTAGCCATAGCCACTCCCTTGTCCAAGTGACGTTCAGCAATATCCAGCTCCCTATCCAGTTCAGCAGATTCAAGTTCCAGTTGAGGAGACGACTGCAGTTCTTCAACTCCCAGCAACAGAGGATCATGATCTGTGTGCAGAATGTGGCGAGCAGGCATCTTCACCACTAGTGGTCTGAAGTTTAACCGGGAAGATCCTGTAATGAAGGAGAGAGGATTAGTAATCATGGTAATTTATGGACGATATTGTTTTCATTGTTTCATATTACTAATTGTTTTATGATAGAATTATATGGGAGAGGCATATGTTCGTAATTTAGTTTGTTATACGTAGGCATACGGTAACTAGAGTCGAAATAATCGGTATAGTACGACACAACTTATATGTAGCGTATTGCATTCATTCATTTCAATTTTACGAATGTTTTTGGTATTATGACTTTACAAGTTATTGCGTTTCGTAAAGATCATTTACACCTAAACCAGTAATAAAGATTGAAGATTTTGGAGGCGGAATCAGTACGGATGGTGATCGGTTTTACGAATTTTGCCAATGCTACATATAAGTTGTGTCGTACTGTACCTATCTACGGTCTCTAATCAACCCGGGGTTCTAAAAAATTATTCGATTGAATATATATTGTCATATATAGGTATATATTGTCATACATATGTTTAGGCGTACAGAATCAACCCGGGGTTCTAAAAATTTATTCCATTGAATATATTGTCATAATTATACAGTATGCAAGGGTAAACACCGTTGTCACTCAAACCATGGGTAGTTGACTTAAATATAAAAATAAATGACCCAGTAACAACAAAAAAAAAAAACCTTATTTTCATTAAAAGATTTTAAAAATTAAATATCCGTCCCTGTCCCGATTCTCATGGATACGCGTTCGAAAGAGCTGCGAAACAGCTGACGGCCGGTCACGTAACGTCCCGTGCGCCCCGCCCGCCCCCGCCAACCGCCCCGGCCGCGGCCAGTCGTTGCCCTTGCGTGTAGGGTGAAATATTCTTGTGGAAAAATTTAGATTTTCTTTAAAAAAATAAAGTTGTATTTTTCCATTGATTTTACTTTCTATAAATGAAACCAAACCACTGGTTTCAAGGATAACGGTGTTTACACTAACACCCTGTGTAGATACCTATATATGTTTAGGCGTACAGAAATCTTTTTGTAAAATGACGAATGGTCCACGTTCCATAATTTCTGTTCGTAATTTCATCGACGAAATGATCAATAAATTTCTCAGAAACTGTACCAGCAATATCATATTATACTTAATTTATAGTGACACTCAGTAGATATTATTTAGGTGTAAAGTAGTTTATGCTAATAGTTGTAGCTAATTTTATGAAGTAACTATTTGTTAGTTGGTACCTGCGCATGCGAGTAAATTTAAGAAACATTTACATTCAACATATGACATTTAATAACTACCTACCAACATTATCATAACTTAAAACTTAATCTTGACGATCGTAAACTACACTAAATAGCAGTTTACTGGCTTAAAGCTTTCGAGAATTAAAAAAAAAAACAAGTAACAAAAACTAAAACCCAACTACGACTTAAAAGATATAAACAAGGCACCACAGACAGACAAATTAAAAATCCGGAGTCACACGTGTTAGGGCATAAATCGAACAGATTACGTGTGACTCCGGATTTTTAATTTATCTGTCTGTGGTGCCTTGTTTATATCTTTTAAGTCGTAGTTGGGTTTTAGTTTTTGTTACTTGATTTTTTTAAAAATACTTTTGGGGTTATAATATATATATTTTCGAAATGTGCTCATTAAGCCCTTTCATTTGATACCCAACATGGTACGATTAAACCATATTTTTTTTTAAGTTCCTCCCTTTATGTCCTCTAGAGGGCGCCATTTTTAATTTAATGTGACTTCACATAGCCTATAACCAGCGGACAATCACGACGCTTCTAACGATACCTCATTTGTCAAATTGCGATAAGTGGTTTGGAAGATAGGAGGGAACAGATGAACATACATACATACATACATACATACATACATACCGGTCAAAATCATAACCCTCCTTTTTCTTCGCCGTAGTCGGGTAATAAAATAATATTATTTTTAGCTTAGAAGATCGTTACGGCTGATTTATATTTAAAAAGAGCTTGTCTAAACATGTACTACTTAAGTATAGAAGTTCTTATCTCTGTATTGATGGAGTAAACAAGTTACGCAATCAATACCTTGCCTTGGTACGAATTAACAAAGGAGGTTAAAATATTAAAGTACTTCTGTTATGTTAAGCTTCAAGTCAACACTGATTTATGCCACGGATTTTTATAATGCAACGACTTTTGGACTTTTGAGTGGCTAATGTAACTTCGTTTCGGAGTTGGAATGCAGTTCATCTGAATGCCCTTTTAAAAAACATTAAAAAGAGTGCATAACTTTTTAAAGATATTGGTTTTAGGAATATAAGGGGGTACCTTATATTCCTAAAACCGTTTTCTTGCGTATAAAATATTTGAATTACTAGGTACCTACAGTTTCACCCTTCGAAGAAAACCAGTTAAGAACATTAACATAGGGATTCTAGCACTTACCTTTAGAGTCATCTTTTTGCATATTCTTCATGATTTCTCGTGCGCTATGCAGCGTCTGAGTAGAGGTAGAGTGAATGGGTCTTATGGACACGCGCTGAAGTCCACTACCGGGCAGAATAGATGTCATTACTTTTCTGGGCTCATCTCTTTCAGGGCTCCTGTACTGAGTAATTAAACCCTCATCTTGATCTGCATCTATATCTATGAAGCATTCCTCGAACTGCTCAAAGTTCTCGAGATCCGAGTCGAGTTCACTTCTAGATCCGTGAATTTTCGGTCTGTAAAATGAGTCCGAATTTCTTCTGTAATCGATCTGTTTCGGATCTGGCGAAGAATAGCTTCGTATCACATACCCTCTTTGTACAGTCTGAGGTAATGCGGCATCTGGATCGTTTTGAGGCGCTGGTGATGAATAGCTTCTCGGCAGTAGGCTTCTTGTGCTCTGCGTCTTGCGCTGCTGCTGCTGCATAGTTCTAGTTGATATCAGGCTCTTGCCGCGGCCCGCACTTTGTGCCTGCGGTGGCTCTTTACGTCGCATGGCGAAGCTTAACTCGTCACGATTTATCAACTCCTGCAACGTGTGGAACTGTATGGATCTCGAGACCAACTGACATACGGAATAGCACGGCTCCAGCTTGTAAGTTCACTTTGTGATCTATGGATATTGAATACCAGCGGATCGAATTACGGTATCGTGTAACAAGGCCGGGTGCAACCAGATGATATATCATATGGTAAGGAACGATGAACACGACCGACTTAATGATACTTCTGTACAGAGATGACAATTTAATGTGTTAACAAGACACTGGTTTACCTACGCTCTGATCTTCGATTAGATTCATAATTTAATCTCTGGTTCACGTTTCACGGCCTGTTATTTCTAAGGTTAATTCAGCTGCAAAATAAGGTATTGTCCACGTGTCTGGTGTCACACTTCCATGTATCGCAGTCATTTATCTGTCACTTATCTTCGACACTTAACGTAATAATAATAGTTTCCTTTTGCGAGCACTGATTGTTTTAATTCACACGCACTTGTTAACAACTTCAGAGACGTAAACAGTTTATTCTATTTGCAATAAAATATATTCAAGTGCATGACGTGGGATAAACAGAATACTACTAAGCTTGATGTATTAAAAGTATACGAAGAGCCTTGCGTACGCGCATCGTGGGCGGACAACTTTCTCTTTTTAGGCCAAGCTCCATTGATATTAAAACATATCGACTCATTGTAAGTACCTACCTACCCATAGTTTTTACTCAAGCTAGTTATTATCTCCTACTATACTTATACTAGGTACTACAATTACTTATCTCACAGTCAGCTGACTTTGTAAACTTTGTAAAGGTTCCTCATCCAATACCCGCAGTGACTATAACATGAAACAAAAGTTGATTGCTATTCTGTAATACGTATCACAAAATTGTTAGCCTTTCCTTTGAAATATTACGGAATATAATTATTCAATAGCCAAGCCATAACACAAATTATGAAGTGACGTGACACAGTTATACATATAAAGCTCGCGACTCTACCAAAGAATGCAACGATTATGACCTACATTGTACGTAGGTAGTTACCGTATAGGGAAGATAAGTAATAAAAATATAATGTGTAAAATAATAAAACGGCCTTTATATTTTTGACACATAATAATTCCAACCGGGCAAGTTAGTAGCAGTGTGGAGTTTGTGCCCGATTGATGCCAATAAGCTCGCCTTCTATTACATACACTAGCGAAATGTGGATGGACAAGTCACTCTTAAGACCCATTACGATGCAAGTTTCTTGCCTGGGGCATAAAATAAAATTTTAGCAATAAATGACTTGCATCGTCTAAAAACTGTTTAGACGGTGCAACTTGTATTATTGCTTCAATTTATGGTATGCTACCGCCCCGACCCTTGCTCGAGCCAGCCCGTGCCGCGGTGCCGCTGAGCCTGTAGCTTTAAATTCGTCCCAAAATAATGTAAATCCAATTCAGCCTGCCCCTTACTGTCCTCCCCCAAGTGACGCCCTAAGCTTAGGTCCGTACCCCACAAGGGGTGCCCTTATAGCGATGACGCTTAGTTTATAAATTTTATGCCCTGACTGGAAGCCTTAATTTATTGAAGCACCCATAGGATAGTCCGGTTAACCAGACACCAACCTCCTAGGTTGACCTGTGAGAGGTCATCAATAAAATAAAAAAACAAAAAAAATAATGGTATCCACATCAAATCACACCTTGTCTAAGTATATCAGGCTTTAGTAATTAAATACTAACATAGTCTCTATGATCTAAATAAAAAAAATATGTAGTGGATATGTGGTGATCTGATTAAATAAATAAATAAGAATTATTGCGCTTCGCCTCAATTATTTTTGTCCTCATGTTGGTCACTACAATTTTAATTACCGCGCCATCTATACAAATCGATGGTAACTGCAACACATGTTAACAAACTTGCTTATTGCGTTGTTCTAGCATCATTCGCTAGATGGAAATAACTCCATGAGTCATGAAACTTGATGAAATTAGATTATGAAATTCAAGTTAGATAGCGCCACCATCGCGTTCTGATTCACGTAACTTTGTAGTACCTACATTGTGTCTATTTCATTCAGCGATGATTATTATTAGGTCGTGTTGTCTGTCAATTCTGTACAAACCTATTAACATTCTCAAATTTTGCTCTTAATCACTTTCTATAAGAGCTACGTAGTAGTACATACACCTTTTATACGGATCGATCGTAGATTCATAGCAGGTAATTTATCTTTTTGCGGATCAGCTGAGTTTAAGAATTCTCTGCTAAAGTACTTAGGTATATTTTTATTTAACTGACGTTTGTCAGATATTGCGGGCGGATGCTTTAGGTAGCTAGATACCTAGCTTTTTTAACTAATTACAAATGATAATTTTGAAAATAGAGTTGAAAACGCATTTATACGCCCAAAGTTTCAAGGAGAATTTCTTCTTGACAGACTGGCTTTTCAGGAAGAAATTCTCCTCGACACTTTGGGAAAATTTTACTTTTACCCAGACACTTACTTAAAAGAAGAGCCAGTAACTTATAGAAGAAATCAAATTTTTAAAATCAACAAAAGTACAAAAAAAGGCACTCCATTCAATTAGATACTGCACAGAGAAGAGAAAGGAGTCCAAACTAGTTTTATTAGTACGAGTGATGGTAAGTTACTTCAAATTGTACATATCGATAAAAAACAAATAGATTGTGATCTATTGGCTAGCATGTAGATTTTTTGTTATAAATTATACCTAACAAAAATGTAGGATTTCTAAACTAGCCAAAACTAGTTTATTTTGCGGCTACACGCAACTAGACTAGGGTAAATTAAAAATAAGTATGCTAAAATGTGCTAATTAAAGTTCAAAATTCAAAATGCGTAATATCTTCTAGAGATATCCTGATAAACCAAATATCAATGGTAGCTTTCACTTTCTCTATGGCTAATTATTAATTTGGCGTTATTGTTAGACTATATTTAGGAATTTTGAATTGAACGCCTCAGATATTCTAGAGCTGTAATAACGTTGGTTAATTTGATATACTTGGAGTTTTAAAAGATGCCTCTGAGGCCAGCCCTAATTTGGCTGATATTCGTTCAGAGCAGGAGGAGGTTCTCTAGATCCATGAAAGCAACCAACTAATAAAGTCAATCCATTGAACTGGTTTTACAGGTGTGTCTCACAATCTGTCATGATTCGCAATATGTTCTTATTTATGCAGAATTTCACGAAGTTAAAGAATCTGCATCGTCAAGTGCTGACACCGATTCAAGCCACCTTATTTACACAAGTAAGCGGTTGCTAAATATTTTTATATGTCCATCGACAAATAAGCCTCCTCCCTTGCGGCATTCCTTAGCTCGTGAGTTGTTGCTGTTATACAACTTCAGTTAGCATGCGCCCGCGCACGCTACGCCGCGTCTCGCACTGTTGGATCACAAGACATAACCGGTGTTCACGCGTTCTGAACAATTTTCACTTTTCGTTGCGTTTATAGAAGTATTTACTTAAACAATCTGTTCTGAGACGGTTCAAAATTTTGTGTGTGATATAAAACTCAGTGTTGGATCTCGTATAAATTTTTTGTGAGTATTTAATGGAAATAAATAACTTTATTATAATATCAACGTTCTATATTTTTTGTGACTAACTTTATGTTATGCTTAGATACTTAATTTTCAATAAAAATAAGCTGTGTAATTAGTGCTGACTAGGTGGTACTAGGAGTAACGTTGACTATATCCGAAGTCTTTATCTTTACAGTGACGAAAGTTACTTATTGAGAAAATATAGAAGAATCAGTGATGTTCCAAATTCTACTGATTCTGTAAAATATGGTAGGTACTAACACTAAGTAATAGAAACTAGGGATGCAGAGAGTCTTTCCGTAGAGAAACATCTGTCTAACGTATAACCTCTTTTTAATTAACGATAGGAAGAGCACCATAGATGTTATCCGGGCAAATTTATGGGTAATTCTTTGAACAAATTGGCCGAAAAGTACATACAAGGCTCGGAAAGGATCGTTTACGTATTTAATTTCAAACATCCTTGCAGGAAGGATGTATTTTTTTTAAAGCCAAGGGTTCTCTACTTGTGCTAACAACACATTGAAAATCCACAGACTTATACTTTCGATTATCAACTACTCAATATTCCTAATATTGAATGGTCGATGTAAAATTCTAAATACAATAAATAATGGGGGCCTTAGTACCTACCTACCTACTCGTTCCCACCATTAAAATTTAGTTTAAACACAATTTATGTTGTCACCAAAGTACTTGGTATTTAGATTAATTACTTACTTTTGGCATAAATAATATGCAGCATGGAAACTAACAACGGCATTGAGTGTATGTATCTTTTTCGCAAAAACATAGAACCTGTTATTTTTTTTTATATTACTTTTCATTTGCGTGTGTTGGTGCAAATAAACAGTAAGTATGTATATACAATGAGGTATGTAATACAAAAAGAACCAATTATATTTCTATGAGAAGAGGCCCTACTGTCGAACAATAATAGTCTGGTATTATTACTTATTATATTATTATGTATAAAATTATTCAAAGGATCATCATAATCAGCCTATAATATTCCCACTGCTGGGACATAGGCCACCTCTCGGTGATAGCGAGTGGGCCATCATCCACGCGGGCCCAGTGCGGGATGGTAGATGTCGCAAGTTTTCGAATTTTTGGTTCTAAGACATGCCAGTTTCCTCACGATGTTTTTATTCAACGTTTTGAGAGCATTGTTAAAAAAACTATTTACACAAAGAACAGCGCCTGTCTGGGTTCAAACCTTACTACGACCTACAACTCATAAGTTGCGGCCGCTACCACTGGGCCCACCATTGCTCACTTATTCAAAGGATCATGATTCCGGTATCCATTATTTAAAAAAAAACTTTTGTAACTCCCTACATAATGATCTACCAACGTAACGCACTAACCGACAGTACATAAGTAAGACTTGGGTTTTCCACAGATTATCAAGCAAACGTTATTATACTGAACTTGATACACACTAGTAAGTGCGACAAGTACAAGGTAGATAAGTACACACGGCTATATATATAAAGCTATACATCTCCAGGTTAAGCTGACCTCTTATTGTACGGAAATCCTATACAATGCAAGATCAGCTTAGCTACTGGAAATGTATAGCTTGATGTGTACCTATAGAATTCTTAACACGTGTGTAGTGTTAATAACTTTAATGAATGGAGTCACCCATCTAGAAGGGTCATCGACTTTTGTTTAAAGTCTAATTGGAGTTTTTTTGTTAAAATAACTTAGTTGAATTGCAGATCGTTATGGCTTGTGAACATGTTCAGTCACAAGCACTAATGTTATGTATACACGTAGCAACTTTTAAAAGCGATTTTCTCCTTCCGTATTGATTGTAATTTTATGTTATAATAACGAACATAATACAGTAACGAACATAGTTGGAACCCATATTATTATGAAATAAGTATCATCTCAAAATTGCAATCGTTATGCCACGAGAAAATCGTTATTGAATTTTGCTAAGTGTATACATATTTTTGCTCGTGACTGTACCTTTACCTACTGAATAGAAAGAGAAATATTTATAAAAATGGTTATAAACCTTATGCAGAACCCCACGATTACTTCTGCTCAAATGATTACAATCCACACTATGATGATAGAGCGTGGAGAGCGGCATAATCGAAGGAAGCTAATGGTTCTAATGGTTCAGCAGTAAGTCGGGCTGTGCTAAAAATGTTGGTGATAGCCGTATGGATTATCAACCGTTTGTAGTTGTATTTTATTGATGCAGAATCGTTATTGATCTTAGACCGTAGGAATTACTCAAAATCTACTTAAAATCATTTAAGGATTCAAATAAGGTTGAGAATCGGAACTGTTTGAACGTCAGAACTACATATGAAGGTATCTCGAATTTCTCAGTAGAAGCCCGGAGTCTGGATTTGTGCCCGGTCGATGGCCATAGGCTTGCTATTACAATCTGGCCAGCCTTTTCCCAACTATGTTCGGGTCGCCTTCCAGTCTAACCGGATGTAGCTGAATACCAGTATTTTACATGGAGCGACTGCCTATCTGACCTCCACAACCCAGTAACTGGGTAATAAAATACCTCTTGGTAAGACTGGTTGTCAGACTTGCGGGCGTCTGATGACCCGTAACGACTGTCAAAGATCCATGAATGACAGCCGGGACCAACGGCTTAACGTGCTTTCCGAGAGACGGAGGAGTCTCGGTATGTAAAGATGGTCACCCATCCACGGACCAACCCTGGCAAGCGCCTCCCCTTGCCCCTTGCTTGCCCCCTATTACATGAGACGTAAACATGGCGAAATGTGGGTGTAGGTACCTAATACAGATACTTACACTTCTGCCCAACCCTTCGGGCAAACAAGGCGTGTTATTATTTACTAGATATCAAATTGTTTTTGAAGTGAAAGAAGTAAACCTTCTTTAGGCGCGTTGAGCACTTTTTGGGTGAACAAAAATCATGGAACTCGCGTCACCGTCACGCTTGAAGAAATGTTTTTAGCGCCATCTACCGTCTACCGTTTGAATTACCTTGAGGTTACGCATTGTTTCTTAGTTTTCACTTCTATCGGCAGTCCCCAAAGACTGCCCACCATGTTATTTTTTGTTCTTGTTTTTACTTTGAGAAGACATGCACATGGTAGAGTTAGATTCTGTGTGATTTAAACTTAATTGCTGAAAAATATAGTTCGTACTACAAAGAACAATGGCCGCAATTACGTGCAAGTGAGTCGCGGATAACTACTAGGTTAGGTACTATTGCAGTCTATTAAAATTCATTTTTGTGTTATCTAAGTAACCGGGTTTTTATTTCTATTATACAATGCTGTAGTTGCTGCAAATTTTGTGGACTAATGGATGACGTAATGAGTTAAGTATACCTACCTATGTACTACCTTATTCCCTTATTATTGGTGTGCGTCACGATTTATTGCCAACCGATTTTTAAGCTATGAATCCAGGAAACCATTTAGTGGTAAGAAATAGGAAATCTTCCTGATTGATTACAGTAACCAATACTTAATTCTTAAAAGCTCAAAAGCTGTTTTGCACTGACAACTGATATACTCGTAACAAATCATTACTCAGTATTATAATAATATTCTATAATAATTCGAATACTGGTGTTATCCAGAGTACCTATGTTTCTACTACTTATGTCTCTACGTAACGTCTAAGCGCCTACGCCACGTAGACGTTACGTAGCGACGGGTTGCGTATGAGTCACTAAGAGATCGCGTTTTGTGCGATGCGCAGGAGACGCGCGAATGCATGGTTAAAAATAATTTCTAAACAAGATGCGAAACAGTTGCAAACATTTAAAACGACTATTCAACATGAAAACAGTAACTCATAGAATAATGCATAGTACACACATGAATGGGCAATAAACGTTACGACTTACGACACTTGGGTCTAGCTGTTATTATGCCTAAGCCATTAAATAGCCATTCAACTGCCTAGTAATTAACATTGTTTGTACACATTGTTATGCGGCCTGTATATACAATTGAAGTAGATAACTTAAATTAATAAAAAATATAGAAGTCTTATAATAAAGGCAAACAGACCAACTGATACCTAAGTTTATAAACAAACTGAAATAAAGATACCTGCTTGTGCACTGACTTGTAAAATAATGCACTACTTAATTTACTCTTATAAGTAATATCATTATAATATTATTTATGTAATTAGCATTCCAAAATGACAAACGAAAATAAAAATGATTCAAGTCAATGTACCATTCAACTTCCATTGACGCTTAGGAAGTTTGCAACAAACCATTGCACGATAATCATACGACAAAGCTACCAGTTACTAAAGAACTTGGTGCGATAATTTCAAAATGCTCTCATTACTCATTAGTCAACTAGAACTAATAATTCACGCATAATTAACGCATCTAACCATCGCCTACTTCTTCGTGACACAATTTTTACGCATAGAACCATCAGCGACCGACGTGACACAATTTTTCGCAATCGAATGACATATGTACCTAAGTAGAAGTGGTTTGACATGCATTACTGTGTCAAGAAACTTCTGGCGCACAATAAAAAGTATTTAACTTTTATTATATAATAATATCAGCCAGCAGTGAATGGAGAAATCGTCTCGTGTTCAAGCCCTTTACGAAATGCTGTGTCAAAAGTTTGACAATTATGTAAAGTTGTGGGAATCCGGTAAGATGGATTGGTTTTATGATTTATGTCTTTGCGTCAACTCGCCTAGGTTCATTTCGTAGTTTAATGCCGGTCAAGGCCACTTTTGAACAAGATAAACCTATTAACTTCTTTATTAATAGTGACTACATGCATATTTTCGTGGCTTTTATAAAAATGCAGGACAACATGCTATGATATTCGTGCATGTTAGGGGTCCCCGAACCAATCAATTGCAATTGATGTTTACGTGATTGATACGCAACTGAAGCGAGTGATTGATTGATTCTTGTAGTTTTACTTCCGTAGATACCTACCTACATGCGGTGCATGGCTAGAAAGTTAATAACCATATTAATGCAGGTTAACTAGATAAGTAACCTATAATTAGTTTGCGTGATCATCATCATCATCAGCCTATAGCACTCCACTGCTGGACATAGGCCTCTCCAGATGCACCCCATTCAGTTCGATTCTCGGCAACTCTCATCCAGCTATTACCAGCCACCCTGCGAAGATCGTCGCTCCACCTAGCCTGAGGGCGTCCTACCTTACGTTTGCCAATTCGCGGTCTCCACTCAAGAATACGTCTGCCCCAACGATCATCGGTTCTACGGTTAATATGACCGGCCCATTGCCACTTCAGCTTGCTTATTCTGTGAGCTATGTCGACAACTTTGGTTCTCTGCCGGATCACCTCGTTCCGGATTCGATCCCTGAGAGACTCCAAGCATAGCCCGTTCCATAGCTCGCTGAGCGAGCTTAAATTTATAGACCAGCCGTACCTTGAGTGTCCACGTAATATATACCTAAGTATACTTTCTATAACTCAATAGAACAGAATATTGAAGTCCGTTACCGTTAAGTGCCTACTTCACGTGACTGTTGATGCAATTCACCATAGGTAGTTTCTAGCATTGCATAATGATAGGAATACTTACCCTTAATATGGTACTCGGAAAGATATCAGTTCTGCGACATCATCATCATTATGGTCGATATTGCAATAATAAATAGCTTTCTCTTAAATGTATTTTTTTTTCGTCTTGCGATGCTTTTGATCTCAACTCAGAATAAAAATGGATATGTACTCATCTTAATGCTTGCCAACGTTGTGACGGTGATCTCTTAGTTAGACTCTTAGATAGTCACATTTTATTTTTTATACTAAGCGTTCTAGGAAAAAAAGCATAAAAGTTAACCCCGCATTTGTATTTTTTTTTAAAACAACACATTATCTAAATAAAATAAAAATTTAGGTGTAGGTCTATAGGTGTACCTCTGCCTAGCCCTTCTATTACTGGGGTGATTTTATGTGTGTTATTCACAAAAGTATTTTTTTAAGATCATAATCGAAAAATAATAATAATATTGTACATAAGTACATGTGAAAAAGGGGAAATAATCATAGGGCTTCAAAAACTCGTCCGCATTGCTATCAATAGGGAAAGTGACGTTATTATTTTTAAAATTTTTATAATAAAATTTTACAAAATTATATAATCGCTTATTATAATAATACGCTGATGATAATAATATTCATGAATGTGAAACTGCGTGTGTGTTATTTATGGGTGTAAAAGTTCTTAGCCACTCACGAGAAATAGTGAGAGACGCATTTCACTTATTGAATGAAAGTCGTAAAGTGCAGATCATTGGCAGTATAGGCGGACTCGTGTCGAATAAAAAGAAAACCATGACGTCATAAAAGAACGATACAGTTTTCGTGGGAATTCTTGATTTATTATTAGGCTGTTCATTAATGAATACACTATTACTTTTTAATAAGTATATACCTGCAAACTTACGTTAAAAAAAATACGTTAAATAGACCTACTTAACTCAACATTGAGCTTTCTGAACAACAAAAGATCAATCAATTACCTAGCCTTTTTCCAACTATGTTGGGGTCGGCTTTTAGTCTAACCGGATGTAGCTTTTAAATGGAGCGACTACCTACCTATCTGACCACCACAACCTCGCTACTGGGTAACAAGATACCCCCTGGTAAGATTATAAGACTACCCGTAACGACTCTTAATTAAAAGATAGTTTTCTTAATTTCTAGTTGCCAAAATGACTTCAGAAGTGAACGAATGGTACAAAGGGAGGAGCGTCCTGGTGACGGGTGCTCTCGGTTTGATGGGCAAAGTCCTAATTGAGAAGCTGCTGTACAGCGTCCCGGACTTAGGCTGCGTGTACGCACTGGTGCGATCCAAGCGCGGCAAGTCACCGGAGACACGCATCGAAGAAATGTGGAAACTGCCTGTGAGTGTTGCAATAGTCATCATGTTTGTTTATTTAATAAGGTGTAATTACATAACTGCGTAAATGGGCTTTAAAAATCGAATAATAGAAGAATTAAAAATATATAGCCGCCGTAACGTACGCCTGGTTTAAAAAAAAAAGTTTGGTGAGTTATGTGAAAACAAAAAAAAATCAAAGCAGAAGTCAACCAAACCTTATTTGCTATGAACGATTTTTATTAATTTTTTCATAATTCTGACTTTAAAGTCTAAAATCGCCAATCCGCCTTCAACAAGCGTGGTGCTTACGCTTTCTCTGTATGATAAGAGACCTTTGCCCTTTGTGGGACACTATTATGCTGGTATTATAATTTATAATATTACTTAGCAGTCAGTCTGCTGGAACACTGGCATCGTCTCGGTGAGACCGAGTGGGCCGTAATCCACCACGCGGGCCTAGTGCGGGTTGGTAGATCATGTCACATGTCTTCGGTATTACTTATATAAACCTATACTTATAAAATTCCAGCTGTTCAAACGAATAAGAGAGGAGAAGCCGCATGTTATGAAGAAGCTGATCCCAGTGACCGGCGACATTATGTACGAAGAGCTAGGCATCAGTGGTTCTCACTTGAATGACATCTATAATGAGGTAACTATATAGCCGATTGATAATAATTTTTAGTTCCAGAGCGCGTAGGTAAAATGAGATTCTATCAGTGACAACAATGACAGAAAAGACAAAAATGTGCAAAACAAAAACAAGTCGCGGTGCAAGTCGTTGAAATACGAAACGCTTTGAAGGCGATTGTCATTTGTTTAGCGATATTGTTGTGCTATGAACTATATGCTCTATGCCAGTGTTTTTCAACCTATGCCTAACTCAGGGGTCGTGGACAAAATAAATAGGCAAGTGTTTCTGGGTCCTACACTTCACACTAAAATACAATTTCAGTCAGAAGGATGACTTTAGGGCCTAGGGGTCGCTAGAATTTGTTAACTTCTAATGGGGTCGCGTTTTAAAAAATATTGAAAAACACTGCTTTAGGCTATAATATTATAGCGTAGTCTGAAATGAGCTTTAGCCTCTTGATCTTGGTTGAGGATAGTTCAAGGTTCCTCGCTTTGTTTACAAGAAACAAACAATTGAAGACGCATTTGTAGTTTCAAAGTAGCTCAGCGCGAAACTCTGCCCGACGTCACTAGTTTGAACTCTGTGTGTACGTATTATGTTTGTAGTACCTGTTAGATTTGTTTGATTTTGTAAATCAATATTAGTTCTAAAGTTTGACATTGAAATAGTTTTTTTTTTTAAATATTAACAATAATAATTAAAACGTTTGACTGCCAAAATCAATGACAAACCAGGTACCTATTGGTTTAGTAATTTTGTCGACTAAAAAACGCTTGACAAACCATCCGTAGAACTAATTCCATCTTTTTATGATCATTTTTTTTCACAAGCCAGAGCACGTCAGTTGTGTACCTATCCCTTTTCAGGACAGCTTACGTAAAGAGGCGTTATAGGCCTAATTAAAAGTTATAAACAAACCATATCCTAAAATCACAACAGATGGACATAAAACCAGATATATGTAAACAGAGAAAGCGGTGTGCGATGTAAAGGAAAGTGCAACCACGTGTTTAAATCACTCTTCATTCTTGCGCGAGAAACCTGCTCAAGTCCGGAGTAGCGATTGTCATAGTCTTAAAGGATTTCTCAAAACAAACAACACGATTTGACAACGCCTCTTATGAGCGATTACCTAACGGTATTAAGATAAATGTAGGACTTCCGTGACTTAAATGTTTGACATTTCATGGTTTCTTTTTTTAATAAAGTAATTTCTTTCGAAAGTTTCGAAGTATGAACGGGAAAATCGGTATCCATGTTTTCGAAATACACATGATCAGAGTCACTGGCAAAATCTACTTCTATGCTATGATAGATACCTACAGAAGATTGCATAATCAGTCCGGTTTTACTTTCATTATGTTTTATTGGTTACAAGTGTTACAACTCTTTTCAAATCTGCCACACTCTCTTACGACATTGAATTATATCATCAGGTTTTATGCGCTGCTAACCCCGTTCCACGATACTTGGACCATTCATTCTTAAATTCTAAGCTATTAGACGTGACACAAAAGTTTATTATTAACTAGTTGACACGACAGACCTCCTGTCCAAGGATACACAAAAACCCTTAAAAAAAGGATTTCAGTTTTTCCAATTTTTTTTTCCATAACAATCTAATTTGGATTCTTATAGCCAAATCGGTCCAGCCGTTCTCAAGTTATATGTTTACCAACGAACAGCATTTCATTTTTATATAAATAGATTTCTGTCTTTTACACCTTCGATTGAAGACCCCAAAAAAGTTTGTCTTAATCCAGGATTATCCACTAATGTGGATTTTAACATATTCTTCAGAGTCTACCCCTAAAATCGCTTGCAGAGTATCCTATTTTTATTAAAAAAAATTTATAATTCTAGGTGTCAATAGTATTCCACTTTGCGGCAAGCTTGCGACTGGAAGCCCCTCTAAAGGAAGGTCTGGAGATGAACACCAAAGGTACCCTGAGAGTATTGGACTTGGCGAAGAAGATGAAGAAGCTCGTCGCCTTCATACATCTGTCTACCGCTTTCTGTTACCCTGACTACGAAAGAATGGCTGAAAAGGTAAAACCTACGCCTGAAAACTATCAAAGTATTGTTGATTGTATTTTTTATTACTCGGATATTAATTTTAAACTAGTCCACCATCGAAACTGCCATTCATCGCTGTGACCTATATAAGAATAAATATCTACTTACCTATTTAAAAAAAACATTAAATTCACTAACTGACAGACAACTCACAGCCTAAATCGCTGAGTCTCTTATAGTATAGGGAAAGTAACCACAAAAAAAGGATTTTAGAAAATTCGTCCCCTAATGGGGTTAAATATGAAGTGAAAGTTTGTATGGATTTTCCCATGCCATAAATTAAGATATTTAAATAACTACATTTTCATATCCTCAAAACCTTTCATAAGGCATTGATTCCATGAAGACATCGAACACGTCACATGTAAGAAGAATCCAATTTAATGGCTTCTTTAAATCTCTCCAGGTGTTCGATCCTCCAGCGGATCCACACGAGGTTCTTCGCGCAGCAGGCTGGCTGACGGAACAGCAGCTCAATCTTCTGGCACCTTCTATCTACCAGATGCATCCCAACTCCTACACGTACTCCAAACGGCTAGCAGAAGCTCTGGTCAGGGAGAGCTACCCCCAATTACCTGCCGTTGTTGTCCGACCTAGCATAGGTGAGGCAGAGCTTCTATTCAATTGATTTATTTCGTGAACGCAGGCTATACAGAGAAAAATTGAATCACCAAAGATGGAAAGAAATATTAAATTAAAACGTTTTCTTAAAAAAAGAATTTATTGCGGGTGGTTTATGTGTAAAAATAATAGAAGAAATCTCGATGTTTTAAATAATATCTCATTCCAGTCACTCCATCGTATAAGGAGCCCACTCCAG
Source organism: Lithophane socia (assembly GCA_947522985.1). Lineage (NCBI taxonomy): Eukaryota > Metazoa > Arthropoda > Insecta > Lepidoptera > Noctuidae > Lithophane > Lithophane socia. Next base: position 6,649,593 of record OX383258.1, on the reverse strand, counting down.
GCTGGGTGGACAACCTGAACGGTCCCATCGGTCTGATGGTTGGAGCCGGCAAAGGCGTCATCCGCTCCATGCACTGTTACGGACACTATCACGCCGAGGTCATCCCGGTCGACATCGCTATCAACAGCATCATCATCATTGGCTACAAGATTGGCAACGATACTCAGAGGTACTGCTTCTTTTGTAATTGGTTATTTTTTTCCTGTTCGCCTCAATGTGGTATCAGCTTTAAGCCGCATTTACACGATGAAAGTTTTTTTTGTGGCATAGATTAAAATTGAAGCAACAAATGATTTGCATCATCTAAAAAGTGTTTCCATAGTACACCTTTTATTGTTGCTTCAATTACCGACGTTGTAACTAAGATACGAAGTATATCTTAGTCCATACTCGATTAATCTCGGAATTCTTTATCTATAGTAACTAATTATAGTTAACTAATTACTTTCCAGAGACGTCAAAACAACAATTAAAATCTAAATCGTACACTTTTCAACATACTGCACTGTCAAAAGTCTGTCTTTCATTCTTGCGGTAAAACCATGAGAGTCAAGTTTGGGGTCTAAGACATCATGTTTCAAAGAGACTTACTTTTATTTCAGACAACCCGAGATCCCTGTGTACAACCTAACGACCGGTGACGACCGCAACACGACGTGGAAGCAAGTCCTGGACATCGGCAAGGCCACCGTGCGGAAGTTCCCCTTCGAGGGGCCGCTGTGGTACCCCGACGGGAACATAAGACACAACAAGTTCATACATGACTTATGTGTGTTCTTCTACCATATCATACCGGCTTACTTCATCGATTTCCTGATGTTCTTGTTTAGACAGAGGCGATTGTGAGTACTTTATTAGTTTTTTATACGTGCCCACGATGTAACGTTTTGCGTGGGGGGCGAAATTTTACTGTTTTTCTGGAAAGTAAAGGGGTGCCCCCTGTTCTTCCCATATATACCAACAGATTCCCCATCATATTACTTTATCTTCCGCGGCTGGGCAGAGCATTTTTTGGTATTCCTCAATAAGTATTACTGCAAGATTATCGATAGTTTATTTACCACTATTTTCCAGGAACCGAAATTGATTTCGAAAAGTTATACAAAAGTTTACTTTCTACAAACGTATAAAATAGCTCTTTATCTTCATGTATTACTACTCCGCATTGATTATGCAACACTTTGTACCTGTTTTTATGTTGAGGTAATTAACTTACCTACCTACATGCCTACCATACTTTACTGTTAGTAAACTGGTAGTTAGGATCAGCGCTATTGACCTCATATACAAGCGAGAAGTAACAATAAAATAAATTGTTGGTAGTTTATTGTAGCTAGTCAGTATCTGCAAGCTATTTTTTTTTTTTTTTTTTAAAAAACGTTGCCCCACTCTAAGAATTTCTTCCTGTATCGTGGGTGCGTTTACAAACATAGAAACTCACATACACTAACACCCAGACCCGGAACAACTACTTGCAGATCATACAAATATTTGTTCCGTGCGGGGATCGAACCCGCGACACGTTGCGCAGCAGTCCATCGCTCAGCCACTGCGCCAACCGTGTCGTCAAGCTATAGATGACATAACTCAGCAAGTTTTATTTGTATGACTAACAAAGAGACTAATTATACGTGAGAAACATAATTATACAAAGGAGCGTTTTACGGTATCTTGTTTGTTTGGCCGGAGACCAGGATTATTTTGTATCTTATAATCCCAATAAAGAAAATAAATATTTAATTTTGTTACCTTATTTTTTATTTAAATCAAAATGCGTTCTATTCCAGCATGGTACGCATCCAGAACAGAATAACGATTGGACTGGAAGTCCTCCAATACTTCACGACTCGGGAATGGTGGTTCGATACGAACAACTTCAAGTCCCTAGTTTTACTACTGAATCCTGTCGACAAAGAGACCTTTCCAATGGACCTGACCATCATTGAGGATGAGCCGTATATAGAAAGCTGCATGATCGGAGGAAAGGTGTATTGTTTAAAGGAGAAGTTGGAAAATTTACCCAAAGCTAGACTGCAGAATCACATGTAAGTACTGTTTTTCCAAATACTTATGTAGGTAACTGACAATTTTTTAATCATCGTTCTTATCTAATCTTTTGCTACCTATTCTTCCAACCTCTGATTACTAAATACAAAAGCCATTCATATAGCCAGCCTTAAAGCTAGCCATAAAACTATTATCGGTGAACACAATATTGAATAGCTAACGAATAATAATGGTTATTCATGTATTCACTTGAACACAAGACATAATAAATTACTAGCAATAATCACATTCAATTTAATATTCTCATTAATATATAATTTTTGTGTTTTTATTGTTTCATTCAACACTGTACATTGGAAGTCATTTAGAGAAAAAACAAAAGTTTAACACAGGCTTGAGGAGTCGGCAATAATACGTTGACAAATCATTTCATAATAATATCATTTCATAAATTGTATCAAATTACTACTAACCGATCCTTATTATTATGGAGTGCCGTAAGGAAGCATACTAAGCCCTTGTTATTTGTGTGTTGTTGTTCTCTATTTAAATAACAATATTGAATGGAAAAATTACTAAATTATTTTGATCAATTTGTCCCACTATAAATCAAACTTGATTTTAATGTGAAACAAGTGAACTTGAATGAATGACCCTGCTATTCCTGTTAAACTAACAATTAATATTTTGTTCCCAGTCTGTACATACTGGATCGTCTGGTGTCACTATTCTTCTACCTGGTACTTCTGTATTGGATCGTGTCTTACTTCGAACCGGCGAGGGAATTACTTTCGTACGGTGGCCCCGCTGTACGGTATCTACCTCTAGTCGGTAAGGCAGTTTTTAAAGACGAATAAAATAATGTACGTAGATAATCAAATTAAAAAATAAATATTTTAAGTTTGGAGAAGGTGGATCCTTAAACTGGTGATTTATAATGCTATCGATACTTATTTTTGTGACATTATTACATTTTATGTATATTTTGTTAATTTGTACATTGTCACTCTCGGAAGTATGTGCTTGGTGCTGTAATTTATAATACATTTAAAATAGACTTATAGGTTAAACTTTATCCGTCCATATCACATTGATGTACCTACTATAATTATTATGTTTCGACAATAAGAATGTAAGTTCAACAGAACTTCATATTTTGTACCTTAAGTAATTTGAATCTTATTTTGTTAAGTTTATTGTAAAATATACCTACTTCTCATAATAATATATTTTTGTATCAATACTTGTACCAAATATACGTATTAAACGCCCACAAAAAAAATTGTATTTAAATATATATTTTTTTTAAACATCCTACTCTGAATCACTTAGGGTTCCTACATCAAGAACTTACGTACATAGGACGTGCGTAGGAAAATACCAAAATGAGTTTCGCTCCTATACGGTTTCATTATTCTATGCCACCACCAACGTAAGGTTGTAATATAGGCCCCTCTGAATCGGTTAAACTACTGGTAACAGGAGCAGTTAAGTTATCGACTTCGTGTTCACAAATGAAGAAGCTCCTCATATCGCAAGCGGTGTTGATCAGACGACCGTTGAAGAACATTGAGCCGCACTCTTCATGACTGTCTCCGTCCGGTTGGTAATTGTCGAACCAGGCGTCCCGATCTACAGTCAGGCGTGTTCCTGGAAAAAGGCATTAAAAAAAAAATCAATGTCACTAGTGTTGTGTTAACAACTAAGTGCCCAGTCAAATTATGTCAGGATGAAAAATTCGTCAATGAAAAGCCGCCTTTTTGGATTTCGATTTCGACTAATTTTCAGCATCAGCATCTCCCAAAACCGTGAAAATGATACCCATGTCCCAGTTACCATTTTTTTTCTTTGGCCATATCTTGAATTAAAATTAACGACAATATAGCATTTGAAATCAGAAAGTCAAAGCACTTACAAGCTGAATTATCGCAGCTTGGGACACACATAAGTCCGAGCACTCTCTCCTCCCGCGTCTAAACACGCCTGCCCTACGAAAGCGCTCGCGTCCACTAAATGTACATTAGCTTAATTATGTGATCATCTGCAAAATACATGATACGGCAGGCACAGGTATTTAGTGGTCCGAATACGGTAGGCACTCTCCTTTCAAAATATCCAAGGAACACACACATACCTCGTACTGTCTGCCAGCCCTCGTTGAATCTGTTGTGAAAGCCCAAGTGATATATTCCTCTTTGATAGTTCTCTTTGAGCCTTGGTTTCGGTGTAGATTCCGCTAACTTCACAAGGTAATCCGCTTCCAGCCGATTGCTGATCACTGCCAGGTTGGATAGTTCTAGTTGGCACATGGCATATGCTTCGGTCCAGTTCAATGGAGTTGTGTGGAGTTTGTAGCACTTGCCATTGTTCTTATTGTAACTGTAATCTGAAAAGAAGGAAGTCATAAGGCTCAATAAGATGGATGAATGGGCCACATATCCGGAGCCCCCAAGGTTAACTTGGCCCTTGTGTGTCACAGATAAGCGGACTGTAACTATAGATACTTACTTTTACAGTCCATAACGGCATTGTAATTTGTACGCTAATTTATCACATTAGGTATTATTTTATTGTGTCCAAGGTACGCGGACACGATATATAGAGTAAGTTTGTTGGAATTCCGCAATGGCCAGCGAGTTCATTGGAAATGGAAAGATGTATCTAGTGTGTCCAATTACTCACAGAAATTAAAACGTACCTACCTAAGTTAGGGATATTGCATTGATAATTCCACTCTAGTGACTGAAGACTCTTCTTGCAAAGAAAGGGAAACTTTTTCTGACATTCGGAGTCATCCAGGTATCCAAGTCCTTCATTTAAAAATATGTACACACAGTCCTGTCCTTCGCCAAAATTGTCCGGCTGACCTGTCTGCCAGTTGTTGTACACCTCAGAGATCGACTTACCTAGAAGAACGATTGTGGTATCATAATTCAAATTATAGGGCAAAAATCAAGTGGTACGTTTCTACTGTTGGTTAAGTTGATGATTTTAATACAAAACAATACTACAAATATAACATTTTGTGTTTTAGAGGAGCTTGTGGCTAAGTAATAACTGCCACACGGGTCGATCCATCAGGTTAAGCTAACCTTGCCGGGGTTGGTCTGTGGATGGGTGACCATCTTTACATACCGAGACTCGGAAAGCACGTTAAGCCGTTGGTCCCGGCTGTCATTCGTGGATCTTTGACAGTCGTTACGGGTCGTCAGAAGCCCGAAAGTCTGATAACCATTCTTACCAAGGGGTATCTTATAATACCCAGTTACTGGGTTGTGGAGGTCAGATAGGCAGTCGCTCCATGTAAAATACTGGTATTCAGCTGCATCCGGTTAGACTGGAAGCCGACCCCAACATAGTTGGGAAAAGGCTAGGCAGATTGACTACAAATATAACATTTTAGGGTGTGTTGCTTTATGCTATTCATTTAAAAAAGTAGGAATATAAATGGTTCTTGGTTAAAACAAAATACGTACCATCAACAGTCTCAAATACTCCTTCAACCAATAAGTCCGACAGCCCCACATACATCCATCCGATTTTGGGCTTAGCTTTTTTCCAAAATGATATCAAAGCCTGTGCTTCATCGTCATTGTCTGGGTGCCCGAAACTGCCTCCTTCCAGAGCACAAACTCGCTTGGCATCAGCCCAGGTCCGTGGTATCGTGTGGATCTTATAGAAACTCTGCAATGTTTCTATAAAACTGTAGTCCTTTCGGAAAAAATTTTTTGCTCTTTGTCCGTCTATGAATAGATGAGAATATTAATGCAGATAAAGAAAAGGTTACTTTACGAAAAAATAAATCAATGATTTTACGATGGCACTTTATTTTATTAGTAGGTATATAAAACAAACTTGTACTTGCAATAACAAATAACACGATATAGGTAGTATAATATATGGTCATAAACCATTTAGTTAGGCCTAAGTATATCGTAGATAAACACTTAAAAGGGGGAAATAAACTTTAGATGTAAATGTACTTACATGAATCTGACACGAAGTTCACAATTAGAAAGTATAACAGGATTATTGAAAACATTTTTGGATGATACGACAGATGTCGTGAACCGCGTCTGGTACACAAACGTAGGAGGACGGTTAGCAGATGCATCGAGTCTTGTCCAACCAGTTCTACCCTGCGCCTGCGGTCACATTTCCGAGAAAGGCGCATATTCGTATTTTTGCAACTAGTGGCCAGCGTATATCCTTTTAGATAACTATGAGACTGTCCATGCCGTTCGTCAAATCGTGATGTCTTCGGGCGAACAAGAATGTCCTTAGCAGCATTATCGGCTATCAAAGCATTTTGATATTCGACGAAGTTTTGGTTGAGCTTTGCTCGCCAGGTTACATTTAGCTATATAACTTCGAAATTAAATGTCCGAATGAATTAAAAAGTATTTAACTGCTACATAAATACCCTTGATGTTAAAACTATTTATTTGAATAAGAATTAATATTATTTTGATAAAACTCCTTCGCAAATAATGCATTAATTTCGAACAAATTTGAATACCATAACAAAGGTTATAGTGAGTCAATCTTAAAAGATAGACATATGCTGTCGCGGACTTTTTATTAGAACTTTTAAAGAGGTACAATTCCATCATACATGATATTTACGTGACATAAACCGTTTACGCAGCGCACGCAACGGAAGCTCTCAAAAAGGAATATTTTTTCCCGTTTTTACAACATATTTCATTTATGCTCCGCTCCTATTGGTCGTAGCGTGATGGGTCGCCGTCGGTGACCGACGTCGGTGAGCCAATTTGACAATGAAATTTTGAGCAAGGTTCACGTGTACTTTGCTCAAAATTTCATTGTCAAATTGGCTCGTGCCTCGCGGCGATGACAGACGACGAGCCAAGGCGGGCTACGAGCAAAATTTCAAACTTGTTGGATCGCCGACGAACTTACTCGGCGGTTTTAATGTCCGCGTGCTTAGCATGATACATGGGCGAGTAAGCTCGCCGAGCCATAAGTACGCGGACTTGCTGTCACGTCTATCACCCCTTTAATGCATCAGTGAAGTGTGTCATCAATTTTTGAACTTTGGATGTTCTTGCGTTCTTAGCCGCAGCATAAGGAAAATACAAAATTTACTTACATGTATACGTAGGTATTTATGCTTTTTAATGAGGAAAACATCTTCCAGAAATACAGGTGCGATGTTAAATGATGATGTTGTATGATGTTAGAGAAAAATGTTAGTGTAAATATTTTAAAATATACTGTCAACTGTAGAGATATAGAAATATTAAAATAGAATTTTGGTGTGTATCGATATGGTGAATGTACCTAATATTACAAGTCTATATGCAGTACGAAACTAAATGCACCTATAATATAATTCAATGCACATTTCTCTAATGTCGTTATCATAAAGAAATATGCCAGTCGCCATCCGGATGTAAGATTGTCACGTGAAGTGTTGATTTGGGACCTTGGCAACAGGCAACTGAAGGAACACGTGTGGGTTTTAGTCAGTAAAAGTCTGACACGCCCTTAGAAGTCACTGGATGATTTCCCAAAGTCAAAAAAAAAAAAGTTTTGATTTGATGGTCAATTCTACTAATTAACGTGCAAAGTGAAAAACATGAGACCGGAATGCGATGATATTGTGAGTAGACAAAAAATGATTAAATTAATAAATAAAAAAGGAAATATCTTGAATGAAAAAGGAACTACTGAACATAAGGCCTTGGGTTCGATTCCTAGGCCAGGCATTGTTATTGGGTTTTTCTATCAGGAATTTCTCAGTAGCAGAATTTCTCAGGCTCGGTCCCTATTACATGGGACATAGTCCTATAACTGGCGAATCAATCCCTTGGGAATATCGGGATACAAGGAGTCCTATGTGTTAATCCAGGTGCTTGGTTATTTTTATTTAAATTTTCACATGGGTAGATCATTGATCTGAAGAAGGAGATAGGCTACGTTTCTTCTTGGATCGCAGACGAAGTCGCGGGCAACAGGTATTATAAGATCAACCAATCTATCTAGCCTCTAGCCTTTTCCCAACTATGTGGGTTTCCTATCTAACTGAATGCAGCTTTTATATGGAGCGACTGACTGTTTTATTATTATATGCCACCACCAACATAAGGTTGTAATATAAGCTCCTCTGAATCGGATAAACTGCTGATAAAAGGCGCAGTTAATTTATCAACTTCGTGTTCACAAATGAAGAAGCTCCTCATATTGCAAGCGGTGTTGATCAGACGACCGTTGAAGAACATTGAGCCGCACTCATGACTGTGTCCTTCCGGTTGGTAATTGTCGAACCAGGCATCCGGATCTATATTCATGCGTGTTCCTGGAAGAAAGGCAATGATTTATCTAAATATTAATCACCAGGAATGTGTGAACAAAGTGCCCAGTCAAATAATCTCATGATAGAAAACTCATCAATTTTATAGCCGACTTTTTGGATTTCATTTTCGGTATCAACACTCACCAAAATCGTAAAAATGATACCCATGTTCTAGTTAGGATTTTTCTGTTGCCTTATTAATCTTGAATTAACGACAACAATTAAGCATTTGAAATCAGAAAGTCAAAGCACTTACAAGCTGCATTATGGCAGCTTGGGATATACATAAGCCCAAAGGAATTCACCTCCTCCCGCTCCTCCGCAACGCGAAAACGCTCGCGTTAACTATGTACCTTAAGGGTAACGACAAGATTTAAAAATATTTATATTAACACGTACAAAATGCATGTTGCGTTATATTCCTTTGTAAGTATCTATTCCTTTGCACTCACTTACCTCGAACTGTCTGCCAGCCCTCGTTGAATCGGTTGTGAAAGCCCAGGTGATATATTCCTCTTTGATATTTCTCTTCGACCCTTGGTTTCGGTGTAGATTCTGCTAACTTCACAAGGTAATCCGCTTCCAGCCGATTGCTGATCACTGCCAGGTTGGATAGTTCTAGTTGGCACATGGCATATGCTTCGGTCCAGTTCAACGGAGTTGTGTGGAGTTTGTAGCACTTGCCATTATCCTTATTGTAACTGTAACCTGAAAAAAGGAAGTCATAAGGCTCACTAAGATGTTTGAGTGGGTGAAAAGTCAGCCCTCGGACACTGATACTGTAATCAGCAGCAGAAAGGTATCGATAGGCAAGTGACATGGTTGTCTATACATCTACGTTTGGTGAATGCCAGTCCATAGAAACCCTTTGGTCGGCAACGGGTGCAACTAGGGACTTAATGGGCTCCGGACGTAGGAGAGAAATGACTAGTATCGAAATGAAAAAAATGATTATATAGATATAGTAGCCTCGTGTCCGGCTCCCACAAGGCTGACCAAAGTGCATTGTGTGTCAAGCGCACTGTAGCTATTTACTTTTACAGTCCATAATCGTTTTGCAATTTGTACGCCAATTTGGCACATTCGTTTTTTTATTATGTCCACGGTACTCTAATACGGTATATAAATTAGGTATGTTTGAACTTCACAATAGCGAGTCAGCTCCATTGGAAATAGAAAGACGTATCTCTTGTGTCCCCTTACTCACAAAAATTAAAACGTACCTACCAATGTTAGGCATATTGCATTGATAGTTCCACTCTAGTGACTGAAGACTCTTCTTGCAAATGAAGGAATACTTTTCTTCACATCCGTAGTCATCCAGATATCCAGGTCCTTCATTTAAATATATGTATACACAGTCCTGTCCACCTTCAGAATCGTCCGGCTGATCTGGCTGCCAGTTGTTGTACACCTCAGAGATAGACTTACCTAGAAGAAGTAGTAGAAGATGCCGTACGAAAATGATTTAAATTGTAGGAAAAAAATCAACTGGTATCTTTATAGGGACGGTGAAGTTTAGACATTGATAATTTAAATTCATTACAATACTACACATACGATTTACGATGTGTTACTTCTTTCTACGTCATTTAAAAAAGTAGAAACATATAAGGGTCTCGAAACAAAATACGTACCATCAATGGTCTCAAAAACTCCTTCAACCAATAAGTCGGAAAGCCCCACATACATCCATTCGATTTTAGGCATAGTTTTGTTCCAAAATGATATCACTGCGTGAGCTTCATCGTCGTTGTCTGGGTGCCAGAAACTGGCTCCTTCCAGAGTACACACTCGCTTGGCCTCAGCCCAAGTCTGTGGTATGGTGTGAATCTTATAGAAACTCTTGAATTCTCCCATATAATTGTAGTCCTTTCGGAAAAAGTGTCTAGTTCTTTGTCCGTCTATGAATAAATTAGAATAATACAGACTAGGAAAAAGTAACTTTACGAAAAAAAAAACCAATGATTATTAAGTACTCTCTTTTTAACTGTTCATAGATGGGACTGTTCATAGTTTATTAATATTATAAAAAAAACTTGCACTGACAATAACACATGCCACAATGGGTAGAAATATGGTCATAGGCCATAATTTAGTTAGGTTTGAGTATATCGTAGATAAAGCACTTAAGCCGAGAAATAAACTTTAGTTGTAAATGTACTTACATGAATCGGACACAAAGTTCATAACTAAAAAGTATAACAAGATTTTCGAAAACATGTTTTGGAATGATACGACAGATGTCGTGGAACGCGTCAGGTAAACAAACGTAGGAGTATATTTATCAGATACATCGACAGTCTTGTCCAACCAGTTCTACCCTTTTTTTTATCAGGTGGGAAATTATCATAATATGTAACTTCTCCCGCTCTGGGCGGAGCGGAAGGGCGTGTCAGACTCTTACTGACTAAAACCCTCCCGGGTCTACGGTCCCCCAGGGGCTACGGTATCCCTTTTGGACTTTCCCGCGAACCAGTTCTACCCTGCGGTCACATTTAGGAGATCGGCGGATATTCGTGTTTAACGATGAGTCCGTCCATGCAGTTCGTCAAATCGTGATGTCTTTGGCCGACAGCTCTACGAAGGACATCCTTGTGTATTTTCTTCGTAGTGCTATCGGCTATCAAACGGTTTTGATATTCGATAATGTTTTGGTTGTTTGAGCTCTGCTTGCCAGGTTACATTTTGTTATTTTTAATTTACAACGCAGTGTTGAGTTGAAAGTCGCACATGAAGGCCAGACATAAGCGTCACTTAGAAGAAAATGCACATAAATCATTCTGATCATCATAATAAGGATCATAATTTTTGAACTTCGGATGTTCGGCCGAAAATGTAGCCGTAGCATTAGGAAAATACAAAAATATATAAGTAGGTAATATTATAATACATGTAAACATAATCTATATATTTTTAAGTGATTGGTTTATTTTCGATGTATATGCTAATTGGTGAGGAAAACTCCTTCAAGAAACAAGGGCGTGATGTTGAGTTTAAGTGCCTAAGATAAACGTATTACTGTTTTCAATCATCTTGTTAAATTAAGTAGGTATACGACGGTGCAGGTTTTATCAGGTGGTTATTATTGCTTCAGCAGATTCAATTTCATCAAGTTTGTGCCGGAATATAGCAGTTCGTCGTGGCCGTGGCCGTGACGTTCCCCGATGACAGAAGATGAAGCGGCTGTCGTACTATGACAGCAGCTTTCTTGACATTTTCTGTCATCAGAAGACAGCCGCACGTAATCATCGATGCGACGCTCTGCCAGAGTGACTGTCACCAACCAGTGTCACCTTTTCGGTGATACTAGTGACTTCCTAACAAAACTAGACACAGCCACATGCTGCGCCGTCACAATATAGAAATAATAAATTCGGTTTTTGTTGTGTATCAGCCTTTTCCCAACTATGTTGGGGTCGGCTTCCAGTCTAACCGGATGCAGCTGAATACCAGAATATTACATGGAGCAACTTCCTATCTATCCTCCACAGTATTACACAACTAAATTTCAGTATAATTCAATTAATTAAAAAAAATGTCTTTATCAATAAGTATAATATTTGGGTGGGCTACTATTTTTTATATTTTTAAATGTTTTATATATTTTTTTATTCTAATATTTAAAAATATAATTTATATGTATGAAAAATGAAATAAAGTATAATATTATGCTACCATCCGAATGTCAGACGGGCAGCTCAACTCTTAATTTTCCTTTGTGTAAATTAACTGTTGTACACGCGCCAAAGGAGATAAGTAACCAGTCACGCACACTACAAAACTAACGCTGCTGTGTAGACGATTCATTACGTACTGCTCAATGACAGCCACGCGCACGATAGTATATCATAATTTCGCGATGAAATCTAAGGTGTTCGTAGCCCAACGAATAATACCAAAACTTACGAGTACTACTGAGTGTGTTCGGTTCTCTGAAAGTGTGATTCTTTTTGAGATTTAAAATTTTAAGTTAAAGCAATTGGAATACTGTTTGTTAAGAAATGGTTTTATTTATTTAAAATAGCTTAAATAAATAAAACCATTTTTATTATATATCTTAATTTAAAAAATAAAAGAACATCACAAGTTAACATGTTTTATTATAAATGCACAATATATTTAGAACATAATTACCATTACATCTTTTTATACAATTACATAATAAACAATGGACGGAGTGAATAAACATGTCACATAGATAAATATATAAACTGATCCAGTAACAATAACATCACTCACACTCCAGTACCGCCGACTTATTTAATCATGGCTAAATATGCTGTAAAGTTTTGAAGAATACCTAGTATTAAGATTTCGTCTATTCAGTTATAACAACAAACAGCAAGTAGTAACAGACAGTAACACACAAACAACAGTAACAGTGGCTGTAATGTCAGTAGTTCAGTTGTAACATAATTATAAATTACATTTTAAAATATTAATGTAAAAAAGTAACAACATTTCAAAATATAAAATATAGTAACCCACCGGTATCGGGAACAGTATTATAATTATTACCAACACAGTTTCTAGGAAAATATTAGATTTAAATTCGTTAAAATGTCTGAAATTTAAAGGCAGTATAAATATTACGATAAGTCGGCGGTAATTTTCGATATTACACATTCTCAAGATGATCCGTAATTAATAATATTAAATATTTTTTTCCGTGTATTGGCCTCCTTTTATTCTCCATAGTATTTTTCGTCCATCCTTATCTGATTTGAAACATTTTTCATCAGTAAATATGACGACATTGTTTTGCCAATCGAAGTGCCGATATTCCTTCGATTCGCGATTTTGACGGTGCACGGTGGATAATAAAAATGTCCGCGTCGGTTTGCATCATGACAAGCCGTCCGCTCGCAGGTGGTTCCGTACAGTTTGCATGGTGACGTTGTGTGCTGCTGCTGTTATGATAGTCTTAGCGAATATGTATGGGTGGCAACAATCTCACGGTGCCGAGGCGAAGCATTTGTGTAAGCCAATAGTGTCGGTCCAGGCAGGCGACGACGGTTTATTTAGCCTGTCTCAGCGTGACGATGCACCCACAGTCGAACAGTTTTTCTCTACAAAAAAAACGTGAAAATATTAGAACTAAACATACACCTCCCAAATGATAAATTAAGAAATAAAATTCCTACACAATATAAATAAAATGAAGAGAATATATTTTTATATAAGATATATAAAGACAAGTCATATATAAATTCTACATTTTATTGAAATTATTTATACATTTATAATTATAATAAAAAAGTAATATTTATATAATATAATTATGACACGTATTATTCACTGTATTCACATAAAACAAATATTTTTATCTAAATCTAAAAAGTGTTAAGCATTATTATTAATTGCTGAATGCTGCATATATTTAGAATTAATATCCTTTGATTATTATCCATATAAAATATGCAATTTACATTTTTAAATAATTTAGACAAAAAACATTTCAAAATTGTTATTATTATCTCCTATTCATTTACAAACATAATCATTATATTTTTGAATATTTCATTACAAAATACAGATGAAACATTTATTATAATACTGTGTAAAATGATAATGGTAATTATTTATTAATTATATCGATATAGTGACTGGGTATGCAGTTAATAAATAAATACTCCTGTGAAATTTTCTATTATTTTCAAATACTCATCAATCACTACAATTCGTTAAATGAGACACAACGGACAATCTCATTGAAATTACTGGGTAACGGTGATATTATGTCACCGATAAAATACAATATTTTTAATAATAATTTTTCTTACCGATATGATTAGGCGCCTTGCGATTTCACTAACAGAAATGTTTTGCTCATGCAAAACAATAATCTGAGCTTTTTGAAAATTGTTAAATGATGCATAGTCTCAGTTAATCAATTTATCACATCACAAACTTCGTAAAAGTGCAAAAGAAGGAGTGTAGGTGTAGTTGCTAATGCGAACTGACTCATACTTAAGTTCACAATTGAAGGTAGGAATATATTTTTAAAGCGGGTAGTTAGCTTCTAAACTGGCAAATAATTTTAAGTAGGCGAGAAACTTGTAGATTCTCAAACCGGTCAGAATATCACTTTATTAGTTAGTATATTAAATTCTAAGTTACAAAAACAATATTTAAGTATAACCTTGGATTGAACTCAAACCGTTTGTTACTGTAGGTTGAATGCTTAACTGTTACGCCACAAGAGCGTTAATTTTACATTGCGAAATTATGATATACTATAATTTAGAAGACATTAACACACTCACTCTACGAATGCTATGTGTGCGTGACTGGTTACTTATCTCCTTTGGCGCGTGTACCTACTAGTGCAGTCAGAAATTAGACAAAATGACACGTCAGTGACGTCATGCTAGAAATGAATGTAGGTATATGTTTTGGGACAAAATGTTAACTTTGTTTTGGTCAAATAAATTGTGTAATATGTTTCATATCTGTACGGTGAATTCAATGTTATGAAACAATGGTTGTAGACAGTAAAATCCTTTTACTGTCTAATATCTATTTAAAATATATGCTAAGTTACATAATGCTCCTAAAGTAAGTTCCGGAAAGATGTATATATGGGGACCCATTTTACTAAAATGGTTATGGATATTTGGTATAAAATGAAACACACAGTTATAGAAATAATAATAATTATGTATATTTTGCAAGAATATTAAAATAAACTGGTACATAGGTAGATATAGTGGGTAATTGGGTATCGGTTGATGCGGGTTGTAACAATCGGGCGATATGTGATCATTTCGGCGACAGCACTGATCAAACAAAAAGGAAAATATTAACAGAGTTTCACTTCAACTGCTTTATTATTCTACGCCACCACCGACATATGGTTGTAAAAAGGGCTGCTCTGAATTAGATAAACTAACGCTTGCAGGTGAAATAATGTTATCTAATTCGTGTTCACAAATGAAGAAGCTCTTCATTTCGCAATCGGTGTTGATCAGACGACCGGTGTAGAACATTGAGCCGCACTCCTCATCTCCGTCCGGCTGGTAATTGTCAAACCAGGCGTCAGCATCAATATTCAACGGTATTCCTGAAAAAGAAAATCATATATCAAAAAAATCATAGGGTATCTAACATACCTAACTGATAAAAAGGTTAATCGCTTGCAAAATATTGGTAGTTGTTTTCATTTCGATCTCAGGAAATATCATCATGATTTTCATTTTCACAAGGAATCTATGTGACAAAACTGATCGTGAGGAAAACAAGTTAATATTTAAAAGGGGTCAACAATCAGTTTCTGAGGGTACTGGTGGGTTTATACTAGGTACTCTAATCGGGTCTCTGAGCTACGTCCATCACACACTGGCTCGGTTTATGTCTCCTTTTGCTTGACAACTCACTGGAGGTAGCAAAATTGACGACGAAAGCATTCGCCCAGACAAGAAACACTATTTTCATTTTATTTTCTACTTTTTGCCCTACTACCTTATACAAATCTAAATCACTCTCACGCACCTTTAACTGTCTGCCAGCCATCTGATAATTTATTATGAAAGCCCAGGTGATATATTCCTCTTTGATATTTCCCTTTGACCCTTGGTTTCGGTGTGGACTCTGTTAACTGCACAAGGAAATCCACTTCCCGCCTATTATTGATCACTGCGAGGTTGGATTGTTCTAGCTGGCACATGGTATTTGCTTCGCTCCACTTCAATGGAGTTGTGTGGAGCTTGTAGCACTTCCCAATATCTTTATTCAAGGTGTAATCTGAAATAATAAACGTTATCACCACGTTTCACGTAATACTTACTGGTAAAACACACTTTCCAATTTAGATAAAAGGATAATAAACGTATTACTGATATCCTTAGAACAGCCTTACCTTAAAATAAGTTACTTGTATTTATTTTTTAATAAAAACTTAATATTTTATCATATAAAATTAAATAAATTAAAAAAAAATAAAGAAAAAATTATCTCCCCCTTTAACCCTAGTGTCTATTTTGATGAAATTATTTTTTTAAGGGTACCACACCTCACACTGTTGGTACCTTAATGCCGATTTGACACTTTTTTAAATGTTCATTGCGACAACAGTATACGATTTGCCATGATAGCAAACACAGGAAAACTGTAGGTATGTAATGCGACCGCATACTTATAGAGGCTATAACCTACCTAAATTAGGTATGTTGCATTTGTCGTTCCACTCAAGTGACTTGAGACTCTTCTTACAAGTGAAGATTAACCTTTTATTACAGTCGTTATCATTCATATTGCCTTGTTTGTTAAAGTGCACACAGTTCTCATTACCAAAAGCATTATTCGGTTCATTTGGGTCCCAGGAGCTATACACCTCAGTGATTGGCTTCCCTAAAAATAAGAAACACGGTATTCAACTAAGTATTCATTTTTAACTCCCGACGGAAAAAGAGGGGTGTTATAAGTTTAACGTGTGTATAGATCTGTGTCTGTATGTGCCATCGTAGATGCCAAACGGCTAGACCGATTTTGTTTTTTTTTGGTTTTGTTTGAAAGGTGTCTTGATCGAGAGTGTTCTTAGCTATGATTCAAGAAAATCGGTTCAGCCGTTTCATTATTATCAGCCCTTTTCTAGTTGATGAATGGATGTGAGCATCTTCCACAAGTCTAATCGATTGGAAATTTAGAATTCTGTTAATTAAGTGATATGAAAAGAACATACATACGTTATCTTAGTTTTTGTCGTTTAATCTAAGTGGCATACGTTATCTTAGTTTTTAAACATTAGTGCATAAAAGTTTTAAAACATTCATGGTTGTTATATTTAAGAAAATTAATGAGAATGTTAGTATGAAAAATGCAACTTCTTTAAAATTCCCCATACAAAACGCCGATTTCATAGGTGGGGACCTAATATTATGACGGTAGCTTGCCAATTCATTTATGAGAATATTAGGTATGTAAGAAATACACTTTGTAAACAAGCTTATTACAAATTAGAGGATTATATCCAAGATAAGAATGCTTGGAAATATGCTGGTCTTGCTCCATAGGACAATTTAGAGTCTGGACAAAATCAAACTGGCTGCTAATTTAGTTTTATTGTTATTTCGTCTATGGGCGTTTACTGTCCCTCAAATTAAGGTAACAAACACAGATATTCGGTATTTTTGCAAATATTGGGTATTTTATAGTAATTAGTATGAAACATAAAAAAAATAGAAAATACAATAATTTTAATACGTACCGTCAACTGTTATAAATGCTCCTTCAACCAATATGTCTGACAGCCCCACGTGCATCCAATTGATTTTAGGCGTAACTTTCTTCCAATGCGATAACACTGCGTGTGCTTCATCGTCGGTGTCTGGACTCCACAAGGTGGCCCCCTCCAGAGCACACACTCGCCGGGCCTCAGCCCATGTCAGTGGTACCGTGTGGATCTTATAGAAACTCTCTTCGGCTTCTATATAGGTGTAGTCGCTTCGGAAAAACTTTTTAGCTCTTTGTCCATCTATGAATGTTGATAAAGAAAAGTTTTTATTTACTAAATGAAAAAGCCAATGTCATCTTTTAGAACTCTTAGAAACGAGACAAAACGTTGGTTATAAATATATTATAAGTACTTACATGAATCCGACACTAAGTTAGCAAAAAGAAAGATTAACAAAGTTTTTGAAAACATTTTTACGACACGCGTCTAGCTCGAACCGCGCCAGACAAACTTACGAAGTGGGATGTTAGGTATCATTCTCCGCCAGCTACTAAACCTGATTTAACACTGCGGTCACACTCATCGTTAGGGATCGGCAAATGTTCGCGATGGCTTCGGGCGTGAATATCCTTATTTTGACAAAAATAACTATTTGACAAAAAAAAAATAGTTTTGAGTACAAATGAGTTAAGCATCTGTAGCCGAACTAGGCAAAACCTGTATTTCGGCTATCAGCGCCAACTGTTTCTATAATTTCTGTTTCTTGTTAGTCAACCTGCCCCGCAAAAAGATAGTCAACCAGCCCCAAACGCCATTTTTCACTTTGATGATCAGACAATTTTTAAAAAAATGAGGGAATTACCATCTGTGAATAATACGATCTTGTGATTATTCCTTATGTGGTAAGGCAAGTTATTTATATAAATGAGAAATAAGACAGGACCTAGAATTGAACTCTGCGGATGACCATGGTGACCAAAGATCCTACAGATCTGTCAGATGGCGCGGCTGTAAAATTAATACCTAATAAACAATAATGATTATAAAATGATAACAACACGCAGTTCATCAAATCTTAATAATAAATAAATAGCAGGAATTGGATTTTTCCTGTGTAGGTACTTGCTATTAGCACTACGTATTGCGTGAAACAGCGCCATCTATTGAGATGGCGCTGTTTTAATGGATATTTTAGTGCAGTAACCAGTAACCGTCCTCTATTATAAGTACTCCCTAGACTATAAGGGTCAGTTCACACCGAGACGTGACGCGACGACGCTTGAAGAGGCCAGTGGTTTCGAACTGCACAGCGCAGCGAAGCGAAACGCCGCGCGGTGCAGCGGAGCGTGTCTACCAGTGTTTCCACTTTTAGGAATTTCTCCCTTTTTTTAATGTAAACTCGTAATTAATGTAATACTTCTAATTTTAGTTTACCATGTTATTATTGTCCTATTACCGTGGCTAAAGACGAAATTGGAACTAAGTCGCACATAATTAAAAAAAAAACGGGTACTCTTTGCTCCGTTGAGTTGAGACGGGTCGGGCGGGGGTCAGTCGAGCTTAGACCGCAGTAGCAGTAGACTTTATTACCCTAAAATACCCTAAAAAAAAATAGTACCCCAAAACTTACCCTGCTGTAATAGTTGTACTCTAAATCTAAAGTAAATAAGGTACCCTAAGTTGGCATCACTGAGTAGAGACCAGTCACCACAGAGCGGCTTCAGGCTGCGCCTCGCGGCGCAGCGCGGCGCAGTTCGGCATGGCGCGACGTAGCGAGGCATTTTCGAATTATCTGAATTAAATGTGTATCTTTTTGTGTAGTAAATAAAGTTATATTTTGTATAACTATCTTAAAAAGCGCGTGCAGCGTCGCGTCGCGTCTCGTCTCGTCTCGGTATGAACTGACCCTAATGCGGCATGTAATGCGTTACATGCTACTAAACAGTCATACATGTATGACCGTTTATTAGCAATTTATTATGATCCAAGGAACAAATAAATAATCCATCTAGAGACCTGAGTCTGCTGAGGGCCACATAGGGCTGTCCCTTAGCGAATAGTGACTTTCCTAAGTCAACTACTGCTTTGTCTAGAGTGCACCTTTGTAACTTGTGCACAGTAACTGCCCAAGTAAGGATTAATGGTAACATTTTGCGTTGAATTTTTCCCGATCCTCTTAATCCGTCAAATTCAGTCAGACAAGGTTCGATTCTAACAAGCCCATCTTCATCTGCATTTATAGTGGAATCATCAAATTGTATGAGAACTGCGCTTGGCTGTTCTCCGTGCTCCAGCTGATCCCGACGAAGAGCAGGCCATACCAGGTTTCTCCCCAGTCCCAACGCACCACTCACTAACCTCGATTAATGTTTAAATTCCTGCGTAGCATGACACGGGAGCCAATACCGATATCGATACTACTTATACGTATTATACCTCCAGTTCGGTTGGGATCGCTAGGTATATGTTCCGAAGATAAGGGTGTTCTGTTTTAGCTCCTCAAGCCTATCATTGCTCTCATCATGCACTAGTTTAGTGCATTATGTTTTACGCAAATGTTTTGATGCTCTTCGTAGTAAATGTTGCAAAGCTTTTTGACTGACATTGTAATTTAAATACTCTCTGTGTATACAATTACTTGACAGTGTCCAGTGCTTTCCCATAATCTAGGATGTTGTTCAAAAAGTCTTCAACCACATCACAAATTCATTAGAACAACATGTCGATTTTGCTTAATTGAGGTCCTCGTTAAAGACGTTTATAAGAAACAACTAAGATTAGATTAGAGGGGTTGGTTTTGTGGACGAAAAAACTATAAGAGAGAACTATTAAGTAAGCTCGGTATTACCTAGGTACATGAGAAACAATAAAACCTAAACAAAATAATGTAAACCGAGTCTGCAATTATACTCTATCACGAAATTTTAACCCCAAAATAATTTAAATAAAAAAAAGTTAAAAAACTAAAACCCGACTACTAAAAACCACATTCTAATAAAAAGTATGAAACAAGAAAATATTTCAGACAGTTATCAAGACAGTTACAATGGTCAAGGACAAGCCGTGGTCGCATGCCTGTACACCTACAAAACTATAATGGCATGCGACGACGGCTTGTCCTTGACCATTGTCACTGTCTGAAATATTTTCTTGTTTCATACTTTTTATTAGAACGTGGTTTTTAAGTAGTCGGGTTTTAGTTTTTTAACTTTTTTTTGAAGAAGTCGGTTAAAAAGGGTGAAATAAGATCAATTCTTAAATACATGGTATGTACTGATAATCCCCAAAGGTCAGTCCCAATTATTGAAATTCCAAGTTGTTTTGATTTTATTTCCAGAATATTTTATTTTTAATGTGTCTGGTATTTATGCGGAACAGGCTCTTTTAAAAATTTTAGAATATATTTTTGACAAATAAAACACACAATGGTCACAGCATGGTTACTCGTAGAACTGGTTGAACAGGATTGAATTTTAAAGATTCTGTTAAATATCCTCCTAAGTTTGTTTGCCTGGCGCGATTCAAGACATCAGTCGTATTACTTAAAATGTTTTCGAAAACTTTTTTATTCCTTCTGATTGTAAACTCTGTGTCGGATTCATGTGAGTAGAATATTAATATTATTATACATAGTAAACGTTTATGATTCATCTTCAACTGCACTGCACCGACCGAGTTAGATACTGTCATGAGAGGTACTCATGAGTCGGTCATCCTGTGCAGACACGTCCTTAAACTTGTACTATATAAAAACTTTTTACAAACAAAAAACAACCGACTTCAAAAAAAACACAAAAAAAAAGTGAAAAATAACTTTAATTTCGGAAGTCGGTGTCTTTGCTTTTTAATTTTCGTTTTTTGCCACCGACTTCCGAAACCGACTTCCGAGAAATGCCAATGCATTTTCATGTTTTTTAATGAAAATTGTTTCTAATGAAATGCTACATTTATCTTATCTATTCATAGATGGACAAAGAGCTAAAAAGTTTTTCCGAAAGGATTATCATTATATAGAAGCACTCGAGAGTTTCTATAAGATCCATGCGACACCAATGGCTTGGGCTGATGCCAAGCAAGTGTGTCAACTGGAAGCGGCCATTTTCTTCTACCCAGAAAACGAAGATGAAGCAAGTACAGTTTTAGCGTTTTGGAACTTAACTAAGCGTACCGTGCAGGAAATATGGATAGGGGTGTCAGACTTATTAGTTGAAGGAGTATTTGAGACAGTTGACGGTACGTATATTTTATTTTTGAATTTTATAGGTATATTTTCACATTAAATTCCTAAATACTGTTTTTTTTTAGAGATTTGTATTAACGAATTAGTAAGACTATTTCAAATGACAGTTTTGACGTGTCAACTTTGATAATGTGACTCCTGTGAACTTGTGGGTGGGGATATGACTTGCCCTCTTCCTCTCTCCCTCCTAGCTCCGTCTAAATTTCATTTATCAACATTTTCTATGACATTTAAAAAAAACAATAGGATTCCGGCAAGGGGGTCGGGGAGTTTACTTTCCTTAGTACCAAAGTGCGTTACGTCGCAAACAAGATTGAGTTCAAAATTTGTCGGTTTCCAGTGGATAGATTTTATAGAATAAAAAAATAATGCGTTAAATTGTAAATGGTTTGTTGCAAATGCTGCAATTCACAATTTTTCGACAGTATAAAATCTAACGGAAATAATACCGATAGCTTAAAAACTAACGAAGTTCATAATTATGTGGCGACAGAATATACTCGTTTCGCTCGGCCTACCAAGCATTAAATAATCATACCGAAATTGTTTTCATGTTGCTAGGAAATTCAATTTCTGAGATTTACACCAACTGGCTATACGGTGAGCCTAACGATTCTGGTATAGGTATAGAGAATTGCGCTAGGTTGGACCTGACTAGCAAAATGAATGATTACATATTATGTGGAATAGGCACTAGGCACAGAATAGTACACATTGACACGCTTCACGTAGGTAATGTAACGCCCTAGGGGCGTTGGCTGAATGTGTGGGGGTGTGTGTGAGGAGGTACAGGCAAAGAGGAGAGGACTTTCAAAGGGTTTATTGATTGTCAGAGACGTATACACGATTCGGAGGGCCAGTCCGAACTGGCACTCCCTAAACAAAATAACATATCTGTCAACTTTGAACTAAATTGTTGGAACGTTCGAAAGCAGTTTTACGTGAGGTTGCATATCGCATAAAATCTCACAGTAACAACGAGTGCAAGCGCAACCACGAGTTTTTTATAACAATACATTTTAATTTTCTAGGGAAGGCCATGTCTGAGGTATATTACAACTGGCAGTCAGGACAACCGGACAATTATAACAGCAACCAAGATTGTACATGCTTAGTACGAGCTGGCGACATGGATGATAACTTTTGTGATTCTAAGAAACACTTCATTTGCAAGAAGAGGCTTAAGACACTAGAGTGGAACCATAACTGCGATATGCCTAATTTAGGTAGGTTTAAATTTTTGTAAGTAAGTACGAAGACGGAGAAGCTCGTGGCTAAGTAATAACAGCTGCACGGGTCGATCCGTCAGGTTAAACTACGCTTGCCGGAGTTGGTCCGGGGATGGGTGACCATCTTTACATATCAAGACTCCTCCGTGCCTCGAAAAGCACGTTAAGTCGTTGGTCCGGGCTGTCATTCGTTGATCTTTGACAGTCGTTACGGATCGTCAGAAGGCCGAAAGTCTGACGACCAGTCTTACCAAGGGGTATCGTATTACCCAGTTACTGGATTGTGGAGGTCAGATAGGCAGTCGCTCTATGTAAAATACTGGTATTCAGCTACATCCGGTTAGACTGGAAGCCGACCCCAATATAGTTGGGAAAAGGCTAGGCAGATTGATTGAATCTGTGTAAGTAAAGGGACCCTCCTGAGGGATCTCGCTCTCAATCGGAATAGCAAAACTTTATAAAGGATGTATGGCTATTTCGAGTGAGTTACCCAATTGAAGTTAAAGCATTTTGATTTTGAGGGATTTTGTTTTAATGTCATAATTCACATCAAAATCATTGCTTCATGCCCACATTTTATATTGATTAAATCCAGCATTATCAAAATAGACCGATAATATCGTTTATTATTTCAGATTACACTTTCAGTAAAGATATTGGGAAGTGCTACAAGCTCCACACAACTCCACTGAAGTGGAGCGAAGCCTATGCAATGTGCCAATTAGAACAATCCAACCTGGCAGTGATCAGTAATAGGCGGGAAGCGGACTACCTTGTGCAGTTAACAGAGTCCACACCGAAACCAAGGGTCAAAGGGAAATATCAAAGAGGAATATATCACCTGGGCTTTCATAACAAATTAAAAGATGGCTGGCAGACAGTTAAAGGTACGTGAGAGTGATTTAGATGGGTAAAAGCCTTAGAAGGTAGTAAGGAAAACGTTCAATAACGAAATTGTTCGAAAATGTAGTGTTTATTGTCTGGGCGAATTTTTTCGTCGTTGATTTTTCTACCACACGTGTTGACAAGCAAAAGGAGTCATAGATCGAGCCAGTGTGATGGATTTATCTCAGAGATCTGATTATAACACCTATTACTATATACCCACTACTATACACCCCACAGCACGTTGCAAAGTACCGATTTTTTTGCCAGAGACCTTTAAACCCGTGCGTATATATAGCCCATCATTACAGGCTGGTTGTTCACTCGTGGTATCCTATCTTAATAATAACTTGTTTTCTTCACGATCGTTTACAGCTCACCTGGGTTCCTTGTGAAAGTGAAAAAACCGGCCAAGTGCGAATCGGACTCACGCACGAAGGGTACCGTACCATTATCTATAAAAAAGGCAAAAAAACGGCGGTTGTATTATGGGAGCCCCCGTAAATATTTATTTTATTCTGTTTTTAGTATTTGTTGTAGCGGCAACAGAAATACATCATCTGTGAAAATTTCAACTGTCTAACACGGTTCATGAGATACAGTCTGGTGACAGACGGCCAGACAGACGGACGGACAGCGCAGTTTTAGTAATAGGGTCCCGTTTAACCCTTTGCGTACGGAACCCTAAAAACATGGTCATACTTTCTAAGATTGAAATGAAAACGACTACCAATATGATACCTATCTAAAACTTTTTATCAGCTAGCTATGATTTTGTTTTGACAGATGATTTACTTCTTTTCTCAGGAACACCGCTGAACGTAGATGCTGACGCCTGGTTTGACAATTACCAGCCGGACGGAGATGAGGAGTGCGGCTCAATGTTCTACGACGGTCGTCTGATCAACACTGATTGCGAAATGAAGAGCTTCTTCATTTGTGAACATGAATTAGATAACAACATAATTTTACCTGCAAGCGCTATTTTATCAAATTCAGAGCAGCCTTTTTTACCACCTTATGTGGGTGGTGGAGCGGAATAATAAAGCAGTAGCGTGCACGTTGTTCAGTAAGCGTAAAAATAGTGCACTGCGCTTTACACGAGCAGCCTGAGGGCTAGATATACTCAAAATTCGTACAGTGCCCTCCGCGTGCAGTACAACAACGCGTTCAGGGTGCTGTTGAGGCTGCCCCGCTACTGCAGCGCTTCGGGGACGTTCGCGGATGTACATGTGGACTGTTTCTGTGCCACAATGCGTAAGCGCTGTGCATCCCTGGTGCGTGGGGTGTGGGGCAGCAACAACAGTATCCTGTCCCAAATCTCGAGCAGGCTGGACTTTCCGTGAATCGCTGCTGCGCCATTTCCCATGGAATGGTGCAGCCGCGGTGAAGCGTCGGACGCTGCTGCCGCTGTGTATATTGTTGTAGAATAATTAATTAGGTATCTAAATTACTAACATAGGATAAGTTTACTAACAAATGAGTCATGGTTACTTGAATAAATAGAATTGAATTGAATTGAATTGATTTTTGATATTTTCTAATAAGTTTTATCGGTGCTCTCGCCGAAATAATCACCTATCGCCCCCCGCCCGATCGTTACACCCCGCATCAACCTCTAACTACATATTATACAATACAATTTTATTCCCGATTAGATACTATTGTCCCGAGCATCCAGCCTGCACCAAGTGCAAAGGACAACTAATAGAAATCTGACTCTCATTAAGAAAATAATGTAGTTGTGCTGTAGGTTAATATTCTTGCAAAATATACATAATTATTATTATGTTTCATTTTATACCAAACATCCTTCTCAAAATACATGCTTAGCTACATAATGCTGGTACTATTATGGCAGTTATATTGATTTAACCTTCCAATCTGACATCTAGATAGTGACCGACATATTTCTAAGTACTTATATTTCAAAAATGTTTGTTGAATTATACTGTACATTTATTTCCTTAATGCATGTTAACTTGTTACCTACTCCCGTCATCCTGATACGAAACAAGAACTGAATTTATTATTTCTATATAATGAACAGTAATATTTTCCTCACAATTAAACACAACATCGCACCTGTATTTCTTGAAGGGCATTTCTTCGATGCGTGTCTTCGATGACTTTCCGCAAAGTATAGGTTACTTATCTCGGTAACCTGCAACCGTCTGAGCCTGCAATTGTATGGTTTTGTTTGTTTTCGACTAGGTAGTTTTGTAGTCTGCATGTGCACTTAAGGAAATAGTCAGTTATCTACCTGAGCACAGTAAAAAGTTATTCTAACATATGAAGTTTGTCTGGGTACCTTAATAATATTATAAATTCGAAAGTAACTCTGTCTATCTGTCGGTCTGTCTGTCTGTCTGTTACCTTTTCACGCTTCAACCACTGAACGGATTTCGATAAAATTTGGCAAGGAGATAGATGGCATCCTGGGGAAGGACATAGGATACTTTTCATCGACATCGTAACACGCGGATGAAGCTGCGGGCGGAAGCTAGTATTAAATATTTTTATTACAGGCAGATTGCGTGCCAGGAAAACCTTCTGACTTTAGTTAATCAAACAGATAAAAATATTTAATGTAAGCAGACAAACTTAATATGAAATAAGCCAAGTGTAATAGCATTTATATTATTATATTATATTATTATATATAATATTCTTATTATATTACTAAGTGTAGTTAGTTACTTCAATTGTTAATGAAGCCTTCGATGTGTTCCCACCATGTTAATTACTAGACAGTTGATAGATTATGGTAATGACTTAGGTCATAATACCAGCTGGACCACATTGTCGTAGGCCGTAACTTTAATTGCCCATCCACATGTGTGATATTATGAGTGTACTAATGACTGGTGCCGATTCTCTGGTCATAAAGGTCTCTAAACTAGACTAAAAATCACTAAAATTTAGTTTATTCCTGTCAAACGACGATTTCCTATTCTGAAATAGACTATAATGACACAACTTAACTATAATTTAGTTTGACAGCACTAAGATGGAACTGAGTTTTAATTTAGTGAAAATGCCATTCTGAATTTGACGTTTTAACCTAAAATTTTGTTCTCTAGCTAAAATCTTCTAACTTAATCTGACTATTTTTAATCGCGATTAAAAATGTGTGGAATAAAAAAAAAATTAAAGTAATAAAAACTAAAACCCAACTACACCTAAAAAGGTATAAACAAGACACCACAGACAGACAAATTAAAAATCCGGAGTCACACGTGTTAGGGCATAAATCGAACAGATATTTTGTTCTGTATAACGCCTTAGAATCCTAAGGCGTTATACTTATATTCTGTAATGTTGTGCAAGAAAACTATAAATAAATGATTTACTGCCAGACTTCGCCGGTATAAATAAATGATTTAATCCTAGAATCCTTCGTTTGCTCAGATTTCAAAACAAATACTCGCGCAAAAAACTGTTTCTCTTTGGTTTTGGTCCTCTAAGCATTAATCTTTTTTTGCAAAAATTCTAATACAACGCAGACTTAGAGAAAAATAAGAAAAAAAAAAACAAAGTTTCAGTTGAAGTTACAACTTTATTTTCAGTATTACGGTAGATAGTTAGTTTATGTAGGTATATTTAGTAAGTAGGTAACACAAAAAGTTT
Organism: Lithophane socia; assembly: GCA_947522985.1. NCBI lineage: Eukaryota > Metazoa > Arthropoda > Insecta > Lepidoptera > Noctuidae > Lithophane > Lithophane socia. The sequence continues at coordinate 6,622,108 of OX383258.1, read as the reverse complement.
GTATAGAAATGTTTATTTTAAACAAGCCTGGTTGGATATGTATCTCTTGTAAAATAGCGCCCGTGCGAATGAGGGCTAAATGTGACATAATTTAAAGTTCTTCGGTGCTTATTTTAAAATATTTCGAACACCTCTTACGATACTTCTTCTTCGTATTGTTGTAGGTTTCCATTAGCATTATCCAAACTTAAGGACTTTTTTAATATCTTCGGAACCTTTTGAGTACCTAAGTCATACATACAGACGAAGATAGAAGTTTGTAAAAAAGAGCCAGAATTGACAACATTTCTATACTTATTACAGTTAATCATATTTATTAACACAGTTACCTAATTTAAGTTAAGGATAAATGTTAAACCTAAACGAAATTAAACCTTCAAATGGGATGTCACTAAACGAAATTAAACCTTCAAATCGGATGTCACGCGTTTTTTTTCCAAATATTGTTTTTTCTTTGAAATTCGTCTATTCTGAATAGACGTAAAGGCCAAAAATCATTCCGAATTCCGATGATATTTGCCTGAATATTATTATGAAGTGAGAGTTTATGTACATTATGTTATCCCTAAGAGTCATTTCAGTGACATCGCCTTTGCATTTTCGTTTTTTTTTTTTAATTTTAGCACTTCGAAACTAGCATACTGAATATACCCCATCTTAATTCACCCGCGCGACATATTATAAGTGATTTGAATTCATGGTTAATATTTAACCGCGTTCATTGCGTATGACAATGGAGCCCTTCGCTGTCCAACACTCAGTAACCATTAGTAACCCTTCACTGTCCGACACTCAGTAACCATTAGTGACCGAATTAATATCTTGAACAAGAAACACATCCCATCACTACAAACAATGTGTGTGAACTGAACTGAAAATAATATTAATAAACTTAATAAACATAATATACTTATAAACTTAATATACTCCTTAATATAGGTAGGTACCATAAATGCTTCGCCATAATCAAGGCAATCAAACCAAATTTGGTCAGGTGCCATTGAAATTAGTGCTCTGAGTGGAATACCCCAAGAAAAGGACATAGTTAAGTTTTGCTTCTACTGTTTTATTAGTCTATGCCACCACCGAAATAAGGCTGCGGCACTGAATCGGTTAAACTATCAGGTGAATTTATAACTAGTTTGTGTTCACAAATGAAGAAGCTCCTGGTATCACAGTCGGTATTGATCAGGCGTCCGGTGTAGAACATTGAGCCGCACTCCTCATGGTCATTGACATCCGGCTGGTAATTGTCGAACCAGAGTTCTGCATCCACATTCATCGGTGTTCCTAAAAAAGAAAATTATCAATCATAAAAATCAGGGATGTTGCGGACATCCGCATCCGCATCCGCAACCGCGGAACTTCCGCATCGATTTGGACATCCGCATCCGTATCCGCAATATTTAATGCGGATGTCTATGCGGATGCGGATGTAGCACAGGTCGCGACAAGAAAGATAATGGGAGGGGCCGGCGACTTGCGTGTGCCGTATGCGAACGAAATCTTGGCTCCTATTAGTCAATCTACACTAATATTATAAAGAGGAAAGATTTGTATTTTTGTGTGTATGTTTGTAATGAATAAACTCAAAAACTGCTGCGCTGATTTCAAAAATTCTTTCACCATTAGAAAGCTACATTCACCCTGAGTAACATAGACTATAATTTATAAAGATTACACGCGGGCGAAGCCGCTGGCGGCAGTTAGTTAAAAATAAATTAAGAAAATGGCTCTTATCCTTAACTTATGATGAAACAGAAAATATATCGGCTATAGAATCATAACTTTATCAAAGCTACCTTGCAAGAAACTTTATCAAACACTCACAATATACATACACACCGCCCTGCACACAAACTACACTCATATACACACTCCTCGTAAACAACCACAAATCATCCACTCCATTTGTTGTGTTAACATCCACTACTAACCAAACTGAAGAGTCACGGTTGTATTATATAAATTTAAGCCGCAAAATCTCCGACTCCTAAGATACCTGCGTACCTATTTTAGGACCCCGGAAAGCTTACAATAATTTGAAAACTTGGTAAGTAGTACAACCCACTGTTTCTATATGCTGTTATTAAATGCTATGTACTGTGTTGTTGTTTTTATGTACTAATAAATAAAAAATTAAAATGAGCACTTCTCATTTACCAATAGCACGCAGATTTTTTCCTAGCGAACAATTGTTTAGTAGCGCGGGTTTAATATAGTTATGAACCTCTGCGTAACCAATTTGACCCCGAAAAGGCGGCAATATTACTTTTTATTAAATATTAGGTCCCCACCTATGAAATTGGTGTTTTGTATGGGGAATTTTAAAGAATTTGCATTTTTCATACTAACGTTTTCTTAATTTTAATAACAACCATGAACACTACTGTATTAAAACTTGTATGCACTACTGTTTAAAAAAAAACAAGTAATAAAAACTAAAACCCAACCACGACTTAAACAAGACACCACAGACAGACAAATTAAAAATCCGGAGTCACACGTGTTAGGGCATAAATCGAACAGATTACGTGTGACTCCGGATTTTTAATTTGTCTGTCTGTGGTGTCTTGTTTATACCTTTTAAGTCGTAGTTGGGTTTTAGTTTTTATTACTTGATTTTTTTTTTTTAATTCTTTTGGGGTTATAATATATATATTTTTGAAATGTGCTCATTAAGCCCTTTCATTTGATACCCAACATGGTACGATTAAACCATTTTTTTTTAAGTTCCTCACTTTATGTCCTCTAGAGGGCGCCATTTTTAATTTAATGTGACTTCAAATAGCCTATAACCAGCGGACAAACACGACGCTTCTAACGATACCTCATTTGTCAAATTGTGATAAGTGGTTTGGAAGATAGGTGGGAACAGATGAACATACATACATACATACATACATACATACATACATACATACATACATACATACATACATACCGGTCAAAATCATAACCCTCCTTTTTTCTTCGCCGTAGTCGGGTAAAAAAACGCCAATTTCATAGGTGACACCCAATATAATGAGAGCTTTCAGAAACCTTCCCAATATCAAAAGAGACACACGTATGACGTACCATTTACTGTCTGCCAGCCCTCGTTTAATCTGTTATGAAAGCCCAGGTGATAAATTCCTCTATAGTATTTTCCTTTGACCCTTGGTTTCGGTGTGGATTCCACTAACTTCGCAAGGTAATCCGCCTCCTGTCTGTTACTGATCACTGCCAGGGTGGATTGTTCTAGCTGGCACATTTCATATGCTTTGTTCCAGTTCAATGGAGTTGTGTGGAGCTTGTAGCACTTGCCAGTGTCCTTTTTGAAAATGTAATCTGAAATAATAAATGTAAAGTTGCGTCACGATACATAATAACGACCTAATAGATAGATGTAGGCTTTATTATAAGTACACCAAAATGTGCATTATATCTGTATGTAATTGCTTGTACAACCATATTATTATTATTAGGTAATTCCCGGTTCGTCAAAGAAACTCCAAGCATAGGCTATTTCTATTGTCGAACAGAACAGACGAACTTTCATTTGAATTTGTTGTATTTGCTATGAAAGCTAAAAAGACATTTGATTTTTTTATGTTACTTTTCATTTTGAAATGAAATGAAAAGTTTTGTCATGTCATTTCCAGTAAGTTATTAGTATCCATACTAATATTATAAATTCGAAAGTCTTTCTGTCAGTATGTTACCTTTTCACGCCTAAACCACTGAACGGATTTAGGCTATTTATCGACATACCATAAGGGAAGCCGCGAGCGGAAGCTAGTAACGCAATAAAGATGCACTCTCGCAAAAAGCATAAAGTTGTACCTAAATTAGGTATATTGCACTGATAGTTCCACTGCAGGGACTGGAGACTCTTCTTGCAAATGAAATAAGACTTTTTGTCACATACTAAATCGTTCATTTTGCCTTGTAAGTCAATGTTCAAACAGTCCTCGTGCCCTCCGTAATTGTCCGGCTGACCCTGCTTATACCAATTAGTGTACACTTCAGAGATTGACTTCCCTAGAAAAATGAGAAAATGTCTGATTAATAAATTGATATTTATTAAATATTTAATATACTATAAATAATAACTTAGCGGCATTTTTATATTGGCAACATAATAACTAGATGCCATTTTATCGCCCGCCGCCGTACCATCCCTTTCGCTGTCGCTATATAAAAATGCCGCTGCGTTTGGTAGGAATTATCACCAACCGGAATATATACCTACTATCGTAATTGCCTTGATTTTCCATTAGTAAAAATAAAAAAATGTTTTTGTTTTCAATTCCCTAACTATTAATTTATTTCTGAGCATATTGGGGTGTTTGGGAAAATGGAAAATGTGTGAGTGCAGCGCAAAGAACCACATTCTTATTTGTTAGGTACGAACAGTGAAAAAAACATTTATTTGTTTACTATTTTTCAAGCTATCTTTGCAGTTGAACTACCCTACGCTTTTCTAAACGATAGTGTATGTAATATAGGAAAATCTTCGGTTTCAGTATTTTTAAATATTTATGCAGGCACAACGGTATCTATCAACAAAGGTTATTTATCTGTCATTGGTTGTACCTATTGTAGTATTTATTATTTTATTCTAGTTAAATCGTCTGCACAATGTTAATTTTAATTAATGTTTGTTTTTGTCGGTTGAACAGATTTCGATGAAAGGCACGTGGGTAGACCATGACCTGGATTAAAGGATAGTTTTTATCCCGATATTCCCACGGGATCGAGGCTTATGCGGATAAAACCGCGGTGCGCAGCTGGTGTTATTATTGTTTAACAAATATTTTTATCATTATTAAAGAGTAGCAATGGAGTGTCTTGCCCATTCTTCTCCACACGAAACTCCCTTTCACACCTAGAATCAATTTTATTTTATTGTAAAAGTGCCTTTTAATGGCCAAGTTGAAATAAATTATTTGACTTTGAATAGGGACTAGGCGAACATTTGATAAAAAGTGTCAGAATTCTAAAAATCAAGTCCTCTCTGTGATATCATTTTTGAGTGTGTGACCGCGACCAGAATTATATTACATTTGAAGGTTAATTTCCTTGATGCTTTACTTGAAGTTGCAGTTCCCTAATTTATTTAGATGAATACATAATTATTTTAAAGAAATAGGTAGCTAACATCTGTGGTACTAAATTAACAAAATAGGTACGTACCGTCAACGGTCTCAAATACTCCTTCAACCAATATGTCTGATATTCCAACCCACAACCACATGATCGAAGGCATAGTTTGGTTCCAAAACGATAACACTGTACTTGCTTCATTATCATTTTCTGCGTAGAAGAAAGTGGCTGCTTCCAGAGCACACACTCGCTTGGCATCAGCCCAAGTCCGTGGTATCGAGTGGATCTTATAGAAACTCTCGACTGCTTCTATATAATGGTAATCCTTTCGGAAAAATTTGTTGCCTTTTTGCCCATCTATAAAAATATATAAAGAAAAAAAAATCAAGTAATAAAAACTAAAACCCAACTACGACTTAAAAGGTATAAACAAGATACCACAGACAGACAAATTAAAAATCCGGAGTCACACGTGTTAGGGCATAAATCGAACAGATTACGTGTTGCATGTTGGGTATCAAATGAAAGGGCTTAATAAGCACATTTCAAATATATATATATTATAACCCCAAAAGAATTTAAAAAAAAAATCAAGTAATAAAAACTATAATAATATATATAAAACTAAAACCCAACTACGACTTAAAAGGTATAAACAAGACACCACAGACAGATAAATAAAAAATCCGGAGTCACACGTAATCTGTTCGATTTATGCCCTAACACGTGTGACTCCGGATGAACGGATGACAACAGATGAACATACATACATACCGGTCAAAATCATAACCCTCCTTTTTTCTTCGCCGTAGTCGGGTAAAAAAGAAGTTTCTTTCAGGTCAGTTTCTTTTTTTAATTTAATACAAACTTGCGACTCTCTTTTGCAATTATGATGACATTAAAGTTTAATGTGGTAACTATTCATGTCAGTAATCATGCGCCAATGTCGAGGACGTGTATTCATAGAACACTATATTCTTACAAATAAATAAATTCTTATTTTGATTCTGACAGGTTATCCGTGATGGATCTTTTCATGAGAATACACTTGAAAACGAAACATAAAAGTTAGTTAATGTATACTTACATGAATCTGACACAAAGTTCACAATAAGAAGGATTAATAAAGTTTTCGAAAACATTTTATGGTAGATAGCAACATTCGTTAGGCAAACTTACAGTATTATGAGGATGTTTTGCAGATTCTCCGTCAGTCAATCTTGTTTATCCTGTTACACGCTGCGGCCACATTAGCGGCATAAGCGGATGCTGGTATTGTCGCGATCGCGACTTGTGTCGGTAATGCTACGGCCACAGTGTCGCGCAGAGAGCCGTGTCGCGTTGTTGCAATAAAACTTCGTGTACAATCTACGACGAACTATATTGGCCACATTGATATAATGGTAAAAGCGTGGCGATAATTCAGGTGAATTAGACGCGGGAAGAAAAAGGAAGAAGTGGTTGCGCTATATGTCAGGAAATAATTATTTTTCATTATTTTGCATCTTTATTATTTGAATAAAATAAATAAATAACTGGTTCTGATTCATAATTTTCTATAAACAAAAAAAATAAAAACTTTACTCCAGTCCATATTTTACTCACGACAAAATCAGAATATTGCCGGACGCAAATACGTGCACATATCTCGACGTCTCGTTGTAATCAGAGAAACAACCTCACGAACTTTGTCGCGATACATCGCTTTGATGTGCAGCAATTTACCAACAGCCGCGCGAAGGACATTCGAGTTTGCCTGAATGATTCGCGGTGTGACGAATTGCTTGTCAAGGCATGTCGCACCAACGCAAATCTTTGTCTAAAGGCTCGTAGATACGGGCGCGATATCGCGGGTGCGACAAGGGTAGCGCTGCCCGTCGCGCCTGTTTATGGGAGCCTTTATGCTTGGACCACATTGTCACGATAAGGTGAACTAAACTTCGCGCGCTCTCTCTTGCACACCGCTCAACGACAGAGAGTGCGCGACGTATAATTCGCGTTATCGTGACAATGTAGCTCCAGACGCTCACGACAATGTGGCCGCAGCATAGTTAAAGCGCGCATTAAAATGTTTTGTTGTGACAAACTTCGCTGACCTGGCAGAACTTCGTTATAAATAATCAGTTTCAAATCACACTTGATGAGTTGGTCGAATGTGCGCGTTTATCAGCAACACCTGTCGAATAACGTGGTTAAGAACAAGAATACTAGCACGAATATTTGTCCGATAATGTGGCCGTAGTCTAAAGCCGTCGGTACCTACGAATTCATGTTTTTTTAATATATTTTTTCGTATTAATTTTGAGGAAAATATGAATTATATCAATAGCTTTGAGTTGTTAAAACACGGTCATCGTGGTTTAGAAATCAATAAAACCGGTTTTTCTTACGTTGAAATCTTCTGTAGTAAACTTACACATAGATTGACTTTTTTTTATTAATTCATTACTACGACGTTGCAAACACTGCCGTTGTGTGGAAATCGACTGTCATGGTATGAGATGTGATGTGATGTGATGTGATGTGATGTGATGTGATGTGATGTGGAGGAATGAGGCACATGTTGTGAGGAATGTTTTGAGTATGAATGGAGGTTATAAGAGGGGAACACCATAGAAACCATGAAAGTATTGTGTGAAAGATGATATGGCTAGAAAGGAGGTTGAGAATTCATTTTTTTTTTTCAGAAACTTCGTCTCTCTGCTAGCTACAATATACATTAAGATTGTCTACAATTTTTTATGCTTGTCTAAACTTTCCTATTTATAATTTATGTACATGTATGTATAGGTACTTCAATGTACATGTATAGGTACTTCAAAATTGGCGGACCTAATGCCACAAGGCATTCTCTGCCAGTCAACCTTTCAGTTAAAAGGATAATAATTCTCCACATAAAAGTTTGAAAAATCAGTCCATTTATAGCCATTACTTGAACTTATAATATACTTATAATAAAATAAAAAACAGCAATAGTAAATATAAAATTTATTTAATTTTACATTTTTATTAAAGTTAGGTTCGTTAATTTTGCTTTTACAGTTTTTATTATTCAACGCCACCACCGACATAAGGTTGAGAGTTGCTCAAACTGGCGCTAGCAGGTGTAATGACGTTATCTACTTCGTGTTCACAAATGAAGAAGCTCTTCGTATCACAATCAGTATTGACCAGACGACCATTGAAGAACATTGAGCCGCACTCCTCTTCTCCGTCTGGCTGGTAATTGTCAAACCAGCTTTCAACATCATATACTTTGAATGGTGTTCCTGAAAAAAACCCAATGATAAAAATCTTCGTAGCTTTTGAATATAGGTAATGACATCCTATTTTTTTTTAAGAAGCATATTTTAAACACTTCCTTTCACGTGTAAAGAGTAAATGAGACTAGATGATTCTTTTTTATTTATTTAATAAGATTGGAAGTCGATGTACGTCGCGTCTCTGCAGGTGTAGGGTCCCCAAAATGATTAATTGCAATTGTCAATGTATAAGTGATTGATACACATTGATGCGTAAAATGGTCGTCTACGAAATGAAAGAAAGAAAGAATGAAAGAATAACGTTTATTTGGACACAGTTCGTGAAATAAATGAAATGCAATTGGTGCGATTGACAATATTACGAGATTGACAGCAAAGGACAAAAAAAACCGGTCAAGTGCGAGTCAGACTCGCGCATGAAGGGTTCCGTACCATTATCAATAAAAACGTAAAAAAAATCATGTCTGTTGTATGGGAGTCCCCCTTAAATGTTTGTTTTATTTTAATTTAATTATTTATTTTTAATGTGAATATATAACTAAATATTCTGTGAATATTTCGACCGTCTACCTGTTGCCGTTATCAATATAGAGCAAAAACGAGCAAAAAAATCACGTTTATTGTATCGGAGCCCCCTTAAATATTGATTATATTCTGTTTTTAGTATTTGTTGTTATAGCGGCAACACAAATATATCATCTGAGACAGACAGACAGACAGACAGACAGACAGACAGCGGAGCCACGATATAAGTCATGATCTCCTTAGGACACAATTTTTTAAAATGTTAATGGCATCTCTCCGGTCAACTAGGTGGAGGTTGTCCGCCGGACTTTCCTGTGGATGCCTCAATAAATTAAGGCCTTCAGCTAGGGCATAAAACTTCCTGCCAGGGTTGCGGGAAAGTCCGAAAGGGGTACCGGGACCTTGGCAACAGGCAACTGAAGGAACACGGGTGGGTTTTAGTCAGTAAAAGTCTGACACGCCCTTCTGCTCCGCCCAGAGCGGGAGAAGTCACTTGATGATTCCCAAAAAAAAAAAAGGACATAAAGCTTACAAACTAAGCGACTACACGCTAAGGGCAACCCCTGGGGGGTACGGACCCTGGCTTAGGGCGTCGGTGTTGCTGTCAGCAAATGACAGGCTGGATCGGATTATACACACACTAACGTACCTTTAACTGTCTGCCAGCCCTCGCCGAATCTGTTATGAAAGCCCAGGTGATAAATTCCTCTTTGGTATTTCCCCTTGACTCTTGGTTTCGGTGTGGATTCCGTTAACTTGACAAGGAAATCTGCTTCCAGCGGATTGCTGATCACTGCCAGGGTGGATTGTTCTAGTTGGCACCTGTCATTTGCATCGGTCCACTTTAGTGGAGTTGTGTGGAGCTTGTAGCACTTGCCAGTATTCTTACTGAAAGTGTAATCTGAAATAATTTTATTTATTTATTTTACCTTAAGTCTATCTTCTTGGGTTGCCTTAATGCGGTAGTTGTACTTTGTTACATATATACAGTGTGGTTCAAATAGGTAGTGCCGTCATTAAAAGAAAACAGATTCCATTGGCCCAAGGGGTATCCGAAAATCCCCCATGTACGAGTATGTTCCGCGAATCTTGCCATGACAGTTTTCGAGTAATCATTATTTTTTTAAATTGAGGTTTCGATAACTAATATTTTTTTATGACGTCACTAATTGGACCATTCTATATTATTAATAATGAGATGCTGTTCGTTGGTATGCGCATCACTTGAAAACCGATGCCTCCGCGCCGGACTGATTTGGCTATTGTTTGTTTTAAAATATTCATAATAAATAGTCCGAATCAGGTTTTCAGGGAAAGATTTTTTTTTAAAGTTTCCCGAAAAATAATAAAATTAAATTCGGGAAAAACTGAACGTCTTTTTTTGTATGAATTATTAATAGGATAGGATAACGTCTGTTTTAAACTAATGTTATAAAAGCGAAAGTGAGTTTGTTTGTTTATTTGTTTCGCTTTCATGCTAAAACGGCTGAGCAGATTAGGATGAAATTTGGCACATGGATAGACCCTAACTTGGAGAAGAACATAGGCTACTTTTTATCCTGGATCGCAGACGAAGTCGCAGGCAACATCTAGTTTAGAATAAATTTAATTACTATCCGTCCTGTTTCGCAATTCTTGGGCAAAATGAAATTTAATATGTAACTAAAAAGCCCGTGTGTATTTCTATGACAAACGCTTCTACTCCGTTCACCTATACCCTTTTTTACCCGTAAAAAATCGGTGTTGTACATTATTATTAGAGTGCAGTTGGTTCCAGCGATAAAAACTTACTTACCTAAATTAGGCATATCACAATGATGGTTCCATTCTAGTGACCGGAGGGACTTCTTGCAAATAAAGAGAGCCTTGCTGTCACATGTGAAATCATTCATATCTCCTATTATACCCAAGTGCGTACAGTCCTCATTACCGTTAGCATTGTCCGGTTGATTCATCTGCCAATTGATGTATACCTCAGAACTCGGCTTCCCTAGAAATATGAAATTAATGATTATTTTATATGATTATACTATATAATAAGGTGTATCTTTTCATATACGAAATCTCAGGGTTCATTGTACTCATCATTATGAACAACTTTCATTGTGGGACCAAACCTGAAATCGCGAAAAAAAATCAGGTGTTCCCTACATTTTGACGAGATATCCGAACATAAATGTAGGGAACAGCTGATTTGTTTTTCACGATTTGAGTTTGTGTTTCAGTAAATACCCAGCAGTGGACGTCATAGAGCTGAAATGATGGTGATAACGAAAATGATTTGATTTCTAACGGGTACTTGAAGAATAAAGAATTTTTTTGGTTGGGTAAAATTTTTACAGAGTTAACGTCAATATAATGTACAGGGAACTTTCCTACTGGGCCCGTGCGAACTTTCCTACCTGAAAAGAACGAATACAGAATATTATGTACTCGTAAGTACGTACCGTCGACGGTCTCAAATCGTCCTTCCACCAACATGTCTGACAGCCCCGTCCACAACCACTTGATAGTAGGCCTACTTTTTTCCCAAAATGTTGTCACTGCACGTAATTCTTTGTCGCTCTCTGGGTGCCAGAAAGTGGCCCCTTCCAGAGAACAGACTCGCTTGGCATCAGCCCAAGTAACTGGTATAGTTTGGATCTTGTAGAAACTCTCGGCAGCGTCTAAATATGTGTAATCCTTTCGGAATTTTTTTTTAAGCCTTTGTCCATCTATGAAAAGAAAAAAGGTTAAAAAATAAAAGCAAGAAAAGTTAAATATTCATATAATACATTAAAATATTCATATAATACACTAAAACAGGCATACAAACAAAAATATAACAAACGAAGTATGCAAACCTAAAACGAATATTAATATTTAGCCATTTATTGTTATATACAAACTTATAAATTAAAGTCGCTTTTCGTGTTTGCCTGTATGGTTATTCTTCTAAACTACGCAACAGATTTTGATGAGGTATTCAACATCGTTTAGAGAATTTATTCCGGAAGCATTATATTTATAATACGTTAATATTAAAGTTACGAATAACTAAGAAATCTCGAAGTTTTGTGAAGTCGTAAAAACCGTGCAAAACAGTTGATAGCAGTAGATTATGTATGCTAAGTTCTAGGACGTGAGTCCTCACAGGATGGCCGTCACAAGTATGCAGTTAAAAACGACACATAAACGTTAGTTAAGTATATCTAAGTAGGTATACCTCAAAAGTTGTTATTTGGTATAGTGTACAATATAGAATATTCTATTTATATAGGTACTTACATGAATGTGCCACAAGGTTCACGATAAGAAAAATAAACAATGTTTTCAAAAACATTTTGTGGAATGATACGACTGTCGTCTTGAGCCGCGCCAGGCAAATGCATAGGAGTATGTTTAGCGGATTTTCCGGTAGCCAATCTTGTTTAACCAGTTCTACCCTGCGGTCACATTAAGGTGCGTTTATAAACGAAACGAGCGAATGCTCATTCTAGTCCCGCTCAGTCACACATACATGTTCTATTTATGTTCGCGCAGATTCTATGAAATGTTCTTTAGCGGCATCGGAGATTGTTCGCCTTCTAGCAATATGCGGGCGAACACAAATATCCATCGTGGTGCAGCTTCGGTCGCTGAATCAGTACCTACCTAGGTCTTGTCGTCACACACGGCAACTTGTTTTTTTGACACGATTGTTCGACCGAAAATGCGGCCGCAGCATAAAATCGTACCTTTAGAACTCAATATTTATGTAGTAGGTATAATATATACAATCGTATACTACATTATGTTGTTAGTTTTTTTTTTTAAAGACGACATTTATTGATGATTTAAGTTGTTAAAATTCGTCACGTCGTTTATCGTGATTTTGCAAACAATAAGTACTGTTTTTACAAGTGTTTATTTAACTTGCAATGTTTGAATGTTTATTAGTTAGTTTGTTTGTTTATGCCGAATCTTACAAGCTGAATTAAACCACTTTCTCTGACACAGACACGAAATTTGATATACTGACGCATTTAATTACGATAGTCCTTTCTAAAGATCATCACGACCTGGCAGCTGCCCCCTCGATTGGCTCCAGACGAGGGAACTCCTCAACGTTTCATAGTACAGATATGAAATTTCATATACGCTTTAATTATGATAGTGCATTCTAAAGTCATCTATGACCTGGCTGTTGCACTCAGGATTGGCTCAAGACGAGGGAATTCCTGAACGGTACACAGCATCAACACGAAATTTTATATACGCTTTAATTATGATAATCCATTCTAAAGTCTACTATTACCGGGCTGTTGCACTCAGGACTGGCTCCAGACGATTTAAAAAAATGATTCCGATTGAATGATTAAAAATGCATAAATAACTTTATAGACATGTTGCTGAAAAACCCGGTTCCTGTTGATTCTTATTTGTGAGTAGGTATCTGGTTATTTTTGTTTTTTTTTACGTACTTAAAACAAAACATAATTTTATGAACGGAACCCTAAAGACGTAATAAAATTCTCTGAAATAATCATTTTGTAAAGAATTTATTCAAAGTGCAACTAATAATTTTCAATTTCTTGAAACCCGGGACTTCATCGTCATGTTTATGATCCGGGATTTTAAAGCAGGTAGGTACCTATTATCCATTCGATGTTGCTTATTTCGAATGCACATATTTACAACCATTTACAATCAAACTACACCTCAGTACCTCCTTAGTGCACTCATGTTTACGGAACCGGGCTCACGTCTATGTTGACAGCGCTCTCTCTTGGTTTTTTATTTGGTCTGAGAAGAATAACACGTCAGTTTTAAATATACTTACATGAATCTGACGCAAAGTTCACAATACAGAAGAAAAACAAAGTTATCGAACACATTTTGAAGACTGATACGACATACGTCTTGAGCCGCTTCAGGTAAACATAATACCTATATTATGTTTAGGGAAGTCTTTGACATTCCAACCAGTTTAGCCAGTTCTACCCCTTTTTTTTTTTGGGTGGGAAATCATCAAATGACTTCTCCCGCTCTGGGCGGAGCGGAAGGGCGTGTCAGACTCTTACTGACTAAAACTCACCCGTGTTCCTTCAGTTGCCTGTTGCCAGGTTCCCGGTGTCTCTTTCGGACTATTCCGAGCCAGTTCTACCCTGCGGCCATATTAGCGGCTTCAGAGAATGTTCGCTTTTACGATGTCTGCCCAAGCCTGAGGGCCTACACAAAGTGACATTCTATCAGCGATAACGATGATGGAAAAGGCAAAAATGTATAGGACTGATATAAGCTATCGAAAAGCTTATGTCAATCCTGTTGAAAGTCGTTGTAGAAATACGAAACGCTTTCGAAGCGATTGTCACTTGTCTAGGCCCTCAGTTCGGAAAGAGCGCGATGTCTTAGGGCGAACACGCGAGTGCCTTTCGCCGCGCTATAGCTGTCGATAAAGAAGATGCATGCCATTTATTTATAGTAAAAAGTGCTGCAAATAATGTTTTGGGGAACAAAAGTCGATGATTTGATTTTCGCCAAAAAGTTCGTCGCAAAATGTAGCCTCAACCAAAGATTTAAATCCTTAGATTTACTCTCACCGTACTTTAGCCGCGCGACAAGTGTCAATCAATACTCGACAATAGTGTATATAGAGCTCACAAATCCCGAATAATTTGCCGAATAATAAATTAGTTCACAAAAGTTGTATTCTCATTTCAAATTAAAATCTCCATGACAGTCAAATTTTTATGTCGTGTCAAAACCATGGAATCTGTATGTGCTCAAAACTAAACAGAAATGTGACGCAATAGGGTGAATAATTCTTTTTTAGATACGGCATAGGAAAAATACCTATGTGTAGACATATTTAAATAATATATAGTTAAAGTATTATTTTTTAAGTTTGTTTCTCTTATTCATTTTACATAACATCACGCCTTGTTTCTCCGAAGGGTTGGGTAGACGTCTACCTATAGTACCTACACCACATTTGGCTAGTTATGTTTAAGTACCATGTATTATGGGGCGAGCCTAATGCCATCAACCGGGCACAAATCCTGACTCCCGCGCTGCTACTGAGAAACCTTTTTAAGCTTTTATCGTGTCAGTGAATGATATTAATAAAATACAATAGACGCAGATATATTTAGTAACCTATTCCGCTTGACTATTCTTCAAGTGTTATAAAAACCTTGTAAGAAATCGACACGTTCACCTCTCAACGAGGCATCTTCAGGATGACGATTGACCAATTGCCAACCAGAACGCGACGTGTTACCACACCGAGCGCTGGACGCAGAGCAAATATATCTGCGTCTATTGTATTTTATAATGGATTTCTGCAAAGTCACGCCTGAATCAATTAACTAATGATATCAATATCAAACCAAACTGCGAATATCTTTTGTAATCACAATTATGTGTCGTTTCTTATTATTACATTATATTTAAAAAAAACCGTTAAAAAATGTAAAAAGCGATAAAAAAATATTAGACTCGCGACAATCTAAGAAGTCCGTTTTGACAGCTATAAAAATCCTTTGTGTAGCGATGAAAAAAAAAATTTGATTCTTAAATACTGATTCTCGAGACATATTATTGATTAAAAATACTTAGAGAGTTTGTAATCGACGACTTATCTACATTGCTTAAAACTGATTCTCAAGGCATATTTTTATGTTACAAGTACGAGAACGAAACGTCAAAACGGACTTCTTAGATTGTCGCGAGTGTAAGATGGTTATTTAAAACATTATAAATAAAGTAGTAGTCATGTGGGTAATATGAAAATTTTACGCTAAGTTCGAGGGCTTGTGTCTTCATAGGACGGCCGTTTAAAATCTTGTCGAGATTATGCACTTAAATAACATAAAAGTGCTCGGCAAGTTGATGAATTATTGAAGTTTGAAGATTCTAATTTTTTCGTAAAAATTAGAGATAAAATTTTACTGTACACAGCCCAAACAGGGTCAATGCCACCGTTTCTTCAGCGCAAAGTTGCGATAAAAATGAAAACTTCACCAGAATTATTTATGCTTTCTGTTCAAACAGTCGTCAAAATAATGAGTATCTTACTTTCAAAATCACCATCTTAAACCTCACCATACAACGACAGTTATCCATAAAATGTCACTCAACTAACTATAACTCAAATCGCATGCTTATTGGAATACTGACTTAACTAAAAAAAAACGATTTTTGGGTATCGCAAAAGAAGATCTCGCTATGAATGAGGACTTATCCTACTTATTGATGCATAAAAATAAAACTGATTTATATTAATTATGAATGCTTGTATTTTGAACTTCTATGATTAACTATTGATGAGATGTGAGTTAAAAAGAAACGGGAAATAATTTCTATCTATTTGTAAAAAATATTTTAAAAAGTACATTCAAAGTTAAGTCAGTTTTTTATAAAAAGTAAAGCAAATATTTTAAAATGCAAATGTTCCATTAAGTTTTAAGCCTGTTTCAGTTTGAATAAGGTATTAATTATAATGACTAATTCAGTATTTAGTTTGTATATGATAACTTTAATAACTCAATTCTGACCTATCTATTAATGGGTCAGTATTCCATTAAGCATGCGAAATACTTTCTGTAATGGGAAACTTCTGCAAGAAATCGAACCCCTGCATCTACCTCCGCAACTTTTTAACCGAATTCTTCAAAAAGAAGGTTCTGTGTTCGTTTTTTTTTGTGTTTGTTCATCGTTATTTTCGCCAATTTTATTGTGACCCGATTTAAAAAATTATTTTTCTTTCAACTACATAGTAATCTATACATAAAATAAAATCGTAAACGGTCCGTGTCTGTACATTAAAGATTTTTGCAAAAAAAGTACTGGAACCCGCGAGAAAGTAAAAATACATTTTTTGAAATTTTTGTCTGTTTGTTTGTTCGTTTGTGAGCGCATCACGTAAAAGCCACTCATTGGATTCCAAATTGAATTACTGAACAATAAGAAGCTTTATTGTGAGTAACATTTAGTCTTTATTTCATAAAAATCGACCTGCAGAATCAAAAGATACTTATATGGATTTAACACTTATGATTTTTTTTTTATCCAGGTTTTAAATGCATCTTGACGGTATTCTGTTAACAAGAATTGAATGAGAATTGTGCAGTTTCCGAGCTGTAACCTAACAAAAAGTACTAGGCTTGCATGAATTCACGATAGTATTAACTAATAGGATTTCAAATAGTTGTAACTAACAAGAAGTACTAGGCTTGCATGAATTCACGTTTAGATTATTTTAAGTACATGACTGTTATCTATAAATAAAAAAAAACAATTGTCGCCTGTATGAAAGAAAGTTCATCACTAGAGAATGGCTCGGCCGATTTGGCTAACTTTTTTTGTTGTATTCGTATCTGGACAAGGTTTGTATGAAAAAAATCACCGGAAAAGTCGGAATTACACCCCGGCGACGCCGGGCACGAACAGCTAGTGTTATCATAAATCACTACAAAACCGATCCCAAAGGACGTATTTTTTGCTTAGAACCAAAATAGTGCAGTAAAGTTGTATGAAATTTCATTGTTGCACCGTTTTGCAGGGCAACAATGAAATTTCATACAACTTTACTGCACTGTTTTTAGGGTTCCATACCAAAAGGGTAAAACAGGACCCTGTTACTAATGCTCGTCTCTCCGGCTCTGTTTGAGTTGAGATGGCTTGAGTTGACCTGACTTGACCTGACTAGACCTGACTTGGCCTGACTTGAACTGACTGGTTAATACAAATGGATAAATACCGTTTAAAATGACCTGACTTGACCTTGCTTGTTTATACAAATGGATAAATACCGTTTAAAATGACCTGACTTGAGTTGAGTACATTGGTAGTTGAAAGAAAAGTAGATTACGCACCTTGCTAAAGTGAGTAATTGATCATCAATAACTCACTTAGCGCTCGATGCAGCAATCTACTATTAAAGGTTGTATAAAAGGAAACATAATATTTTATTTACTTGATTAAAGTTAATAAAATTAAATAATTTTATTAATAGTAGTTTATTAGTAGTTTATGAATGAATTCGAGATAACTACTTCGTGTTCACATATGAAAAAGCTCTTCGTATTACAATCGATGTTGATCAGACGACCGGTGTAGAACATTGAGCCGCACTCCTCATATCGGTTTCCGACGGGCTGGTAGTCGTCGAACCAGGCGTCTGCATCAACATTCATTGGTGTTCCTGGAATAGTTATTTGTTATGCAAGGCTGTAAAGTTGTTTTTTGGCGCAAGTAGGTACCTACAAGTACTCACTTGTATTGAAACCTGAGCAAGGGAAGGATTCTAGGATTGAACCACGAGCGAAGCAAATGGTTCAAATATAGAATCCTGAGCAATGCGAAAGTTTCAAAGGCACGAGACGCAGAATTACTTTGCTGCCGAGCGAAACACACAACGTTTCACCTCACTACAGCGAGGAAAATAGTGTCTCCATGCATTGAACAAATATTGTAGGTAAGTACACTTTTATGCACTTTTTGCGCAATTTTCCGTAAGAAAGCTCAATTCGGCATTATATACCGCTTGCACTTACGCCGCACTGCTAAAAAACCAAAATGATGGAAAGTGAATTGAATAACAGAAGAAAAATAAAGTTTTTTCGAAGTGAAAACTTCTATAGGCGCGCTGAGGTATTTTTTTCGTGCTGGCCAGTGCGTTTATTCTAAAAAAGGAGGTTTGCGCACTGACATGAAATAAGTATTCATGCATTATCAGTGGACCCGGTGGTATAGAAAATTATTGAATAGAAACGTTCGAATTTTAAAATCTCTTTCTACGCTAGCGGATAAAATGCACTTTTGCACTCAGATTTCGAATGATAAACAGACTCTTTCCGAGCTTGTGAGGTGAAAAGGTCTTTGTGCTGCTCAGCAAGCTCATCTGGCTTGGTGACGGAGATGCTATCGGTGGATATACAGACACAACAAATAGACAGTGACCGATCTAGTCACTTTTTATCGTGATTTCGTTAGTTCCAATCAGAGCCACCGGGCAAGTTAAACTGTAGTTACTGCACTATTTCATTCTCGTGAATATCAGACCGCAATATAAGTTATTTCGAAACATCTGGGTTATACATAAAGTCGACCATAGAATAGTAATTGTATAAAGCATTTAGCGGAACTCCTTTTTCAACAACCAGGGGAGATCGCTGTAGCGTAGCCTAAGCCACATACTCACGTACCTTTAACTGTCTGCCAGCCTTCGTTCACTGTGTTATGAAAGCCCACGTGATACATTCCTCTTTGATATTTCTCAGTGATCTGTGGTTTCGGTGTAAATTTTGTTAAATTCGCAAGGTAATTCGCTTCCATGCGATTGTTGATCACTGCCAGGGAGGTATATTCTATTCGACACATCGCATATGCTTCGGCCCAGGTCAGTGGAGTTGTGTGGAGCTTGTAGCACTTTCCAGTATTGTTATTGAAAGTATAATCTGAAATGATAAAACATGTAATGCGTATAATTGATGATGGAAGATTTAAATACCTATTTACATAATATAGAAAATTAAATGTGTGAAATGCAGCAAATATTTTCATTAGTTAATTCGAGTTATTCCATTCTAATACCAAAAACTAATACCACTGGTATTTGTTGGAACTCATATTTATTTTCTATTCCAAACCGATACCACTCTTTAAATAATTAAATTGTATGTGCAAACGAATACCAACAACTTGAATTTGGTACAGTCAGGTTCGTCAAACCTAATCAAATTATTGTTTTTTCTAATATTTTATCCAAATACACTTCATTCCAATATTTTTACAAAGGTATAGGTAAAATTAGTTTAAGTGAATCATCTTGCTACTTTTTTTGGGGTATTCCTCGAAGCGCAACTACATTGAAACGCAACCAAAAAAGCGATTCTTCGAAACGCACCCACGATGAAACATAGAGAAGAGCATGACGGATTCGACAAATGATATCGATAGACGTTTTAAAATTCAACTGTCCTAATTGTTTAGTTATCCAAACTACCAGGAAGGCAGAAATGAACTAGAACTAGGTGCTTAAGCGACTTAATACCTATTTAGCTCAATAATGGTAAAAATAGAGGTTTTGAAATTGAATTATTTGTTGTTTTGAAAAGTACCGGGGTGACAGAATAGTTCGGCAGGGTTGACTGCTTCCTACCAGGGTTGCGTGTTAGTCCGAAAGGGATACCGGGACCTTGGCAACAGGCAACTGAAGGAACACGGGTGGGTTTTAGTCAGTAAAAGCCTGACACGCCCTTCCGCTCCGCCAAGCGCGGGAGAAGTCATTGGAAGAATTCCCAAACTCAAAAAAAAAAAAAAAATAGTCGCCTAAACGATCTCACTAATTTGCACAACAACCTACGATTAAACACAAAGAGGAATATAAAGTATTCGTTATTATTCACTATATCGATGAAATCTTAAAACTGTACCTAACCTAAAAATGTAATGACCTATACCTATTAGGTATAACTATCAGGAAAACAAAAAGTAACTGGAAGTAGTTGCTTATGAAAAACTCCTGTTATTCTGGTAGGCGTCTTTCGGAAAAGCCCCTGAAGTCTATAAAGGCCCCATACTTATCAAGAATTTGTCATTTTTCATTATCACTTAATATCTTGTTCGTAAAGTTTCCCAACTCATAAGTAGATTGATCGTTCACATTTTCGAAAAATTAAATTACATACAAAGCATTTTTACTGACTGTACCTTATATCTTCGAACTTGTTTTGATATTAGTTTAAACAATGGTATCCGTTCGGAATAGGAAATAAATATGAATTGAAACAGATACCAGTGGTACTAGTTTTTGGTATTAGAATGGAATGACTCGTTAATTCTGAATTTGATTATTCTAAGAATCTGCTATAACCCCCTTAGCGCCGCACTTAGTAAATAGGACAAGTTTGGCGTTTCATTGTATTATATTACATGATAATGTTATGTCGCCTGTCAAAAGCTCCTTGTTCTGTTATGGTAGGAAGCATAAAGAAGGTCCTTCAGGCCGGTAAAAAAATGGTGCTTACCAAGCAATGCTTGAATATAAAAGATTTAAACTTACCTAAATAAGGCATATTGCAGTAATAATTCCATTCCAGTGAACGGAGACTCTTCTTACAAATAAAGTAAGACTTGGGGTCACATAGGTAATCATTCATAGTGCCTAGTAGGCCCATATGCACACAGTCCTCTTTACCGCCAGAATTGTCCGGTTGCCATTTCTGCCATTTACTGTACACCTCAGTAATTGGTCTTCCTAAAAATTATAAAATCGTTAATCTCTCTTTACTCTCCTTTAGGCTTACGCAGGGGCCAATTTCGATGAAAACTCGTTACGGGACGTTATTTTTCGATGATTATTGATTGTGTATTTGATAACTTGATTATTTAAATAGTTACTTGTAGCCCCAGTCCAAATTTTATCCAGATCGGTTGTAAAATTCGGCCTGTAGACGAGTACGTATTACAAACTGACAAACTCGCTTTTTCAAGACTATATGCATATACGCTTCGCTCGCTCGGTCAATATAAATAAATGATTGTACCGAATAACGAAATGATTATCAAAAGACTGTTTAGCTTACTTAGCCAAAGTAGGTGTTATATTAGTGAGAAGTAATTTTTATATTTGTGATATTTTTTCTGCATTTTATTTTTATAAAGCATGTTAAACATGTACTTGACTAAGTAAGTAATAATTATAATTATAGCAGGTAATGTTGAATTCAATAACAGTTTCTGATTATTGCCTCCATTGTTTTTCACTGAAAACTAACATTTACCGATATCTGTGGTAAAACCTAAGATTTACCGGTAAAAGTCAGAAAATGATTAATATAGAACAATTCGGACTTTTTCCGGTGAGACTTGCTAAATCTTAGGTTTTACCGGTAAATCCTAAGATTTACCGCAGTTCGGACTTTAACAGTAACACTTATATTAAATACCTATTTAGTTTTAAATACCTAGTTAAATACCTAGGTATTTAACTAGGTATTTAAAACTAAATAGGTAGTTAAAGTTTTTATCATAAAACCATATTTGCTTAATGCTACTTAATGCGGCAAAGTGCATATTTATAGTGCGTAATGTCGGCTTGGTTACACTTTTTAACATCCTGTAGGTATACTACTTACTGTCAACAGTCTCAAATAATCCTTCAGCTATTATGTCCGACAGCCCCACGAACACCCACGGTATGCTAGGCTGGGTTCTGTTCCAAAACGATATAACAGCGTTCGCTTCAGCTTCGTTTTCTGCGTAGAACAAACTGGCTCCTTCCAGAGCACACATTCGCTTGGCATCAGCAAAGCTCTGTGCTGTCGTGTGGACCTTGTAGAAACTCTCTTCTGACTCTATATATGTGTAGTCCTTCCGAAAAACCTTTTTATCCTCTTGTCCATCTAAAATATGGAAAATAGACATATTAGAGAACGATTAATTAGTTTTTGAGTTGCTTGTTTTGTGTGGATACAGAGTTTAACCATAGTGATTGTTGCACTTTATTCTGATTTGTTGCTTCTGTTTCATTTGCTTATACCAGTGCAGTGTATACCTACAATTGTTGGTGAACCAAATATTCCTGTCAAAAATAGAGATTTCAACATGTTTTGTTGTGAATGTTTCGGCATCGTTAAATGATAACTAAATTTAAAGAATTTGTGATGAACTTGATGTTTAGAGGATTTTTGTCATAAGAGGAGGAATTGAAAAGCGACATTAAGTTTGCTGCATAATGTTTGAATTAAAGATGCGCATCCGATGTACATCTGATTTATTAAGCAACGCAGTAAAATCATTCCCAGCACGCTTAGCATGACAACCATAGAAAAGGGTTTTGTCGACGGAAGAATAGACAAATTGACAGATTGTGTGTGTGTTTCTCTCATTTTTTTCTATTCTTCTGAGCTTAAGAATTTGTGAAAAATCAACCCTAATGCGGTTAAAAGGGGGAATAAAGTTTATATGGGCGAATTTTACGGTGTGGGTCGAGTTATAATCCACCTAGAAAGTTGGAAGCGCTGACCTCTCTGAGGGGAGATATTGTTGCGGAATATTTTACTGCGTAGCTTGGTCAACACAAAAGATAATAATAATTACCTATTCACTTATCGATGTTTTCCTACTTTCAGACGGACAGAGTCGTGAATACACACGGGGGACGGCTAATGGAAGCGCAAAACACACAAGGCTTAAGTATATCTAGGAATGAAGGTTAGTTAGATGAGTAACAAAATAAAAAAGCTAGTGTCATAATACTCACGTGAAAAATCCGAGAACAGATACACTACGAGCAAAACTGACAAACTCTTAGAAAACATTGTTGTCACTATACGACATGCGTCTTGACGCTTGTAAGAACGACCATTTTGTGATCGTGAAGTGAATATTTAAAGTGAACTCTCAACTTTTATATCAGTTATGTACTGGTTTTACACGTAGGTATTTACAATAATAATATGTTTTAAAGAAGGTAGAAGTGCTCGGAAAGTTGATGAAGTATTGAAGTTAGGGAATTCGAATATATTCGTACAAAGATAAAATTATACTGTAGATAGCCTATAGGGTCAATGCCGCCGTTTCTTGAGGACAAGGTTGCGATTAAAATGAAAACTTCACCAGAATTATATTCTTTCTATGCCTTGTTTTCAAAATCACCATCTTAATCTCCATCTTTAAAACAAAACTGTTAAAAAGCCGTGTAGGATAACGCGAGATATGCGCCGTGAAACTTTGCCACGTCTGCCGCAGGATTCATGCTCACAGTCAGTGGGCACCATGTCATTTTTCTTTTAATGTTTAATTTTTTTTTTGTATATTGGCACCCAGCTGTTTATTAATGTACCTAATTAGTTATAATTTAACCGTGTTTTTGTATGTTGTGCTGTCTTTTGTGTGCACCAAATAAACGTTTTATCTATCTATCTATCTATCTATCTATCATTCATCACGTGCCCACGGTGAACATTCGTAGGTGCCATGAATTTGATTGACAATGTGGCGTTTCGTTTTAAATGGCAAGCGATTCTTGTGGTATGCCCCGCAATGTCTGTACGCGCCTTTAACTTCTTCGTTTAGTATTCAATAGACTAGAGATGGAGAGTTACAGTATATTAAAACCGGCCAAGTGTGAGTCGGACTCGCGCACGAAGGGTTTCGTACCATTATCTATAAAAATGGCAAAGTAATCAATTTTGTTGTATGGGAGCCCCCTTAAATATTTGTTTTATTTTAATTTAATTATTTATTTTTAAAGTGAATATGTAACTAAGTATTCTGTGAATATTTCAAGCGTCTACCTATTGCCGTTATCAATATCGAGCAAAAACGAGCAAAAAAAATCAAGTTTGTTGTATGGGAGCCCCCTTAAAAAATTATTCAATTCTGTTTTTTACTATTTGTTGTTATAGCGGCAACAGAAATACATCATCTGTGAAAATTTCAACTGTGCTACTATCACGGTTCATGAGATACAGCCTGGTGACAGACGGACAGACAGAAAGACAGACGGACGGACAGCGGAGTCTTAGTAATAGGGTCCCGTTTTACCTTTTGGGTACGGAACCCAAAAAACTAGGGTTGTTGCGGAACTTTACCTCCGTGTCTATAATGGGAAACTTCGGCAAGAGATCGTACCACTGCATCTGCCTCCACCAGCTTTTATTTATTAGCAAGTTTACATTATCTATAGGTAACTTATAAATATTAGGTAAATCATTTTAAAGGTTGTATTAATAAAAGGAAACATAATATTTTATTAACTTTATTAACTTTGTTAATAATGTTAAACAATTTTATTAATTATCGAATTTTATGTGCAAATTCGAGCTACTTCGTGTTCACAAATGAACAAGCTCTTCATATTACAGTCGGTGTTGATCAGACGACCGGTGTAGAACATTGAGCCGCACTCCTCATATTGGTTTCCAGGCTGGTAGTTCTCGAACCAGGCGTCGGCATCTACATTCAGTGGTGTTCCTGGAAAAGTTATTGAAAAATCAATTGATCAATCAATAATCTAAACAGCCACCGAGATTTCTGGGATCTCATTCTACTGTCCAGTAAACTAACACAGAAAGGCTACCCGCAGATAACTTCACGGACACACAAGACCCGCGGCGAGTAGTGTATACCTCTGTATACCTCTGTAGGTCTCTGTAGGTGTGTCTGTAGGTATACACTACTCGCTACCCTATCTTTGTGCGGTTCTGTAGCAGCAAGTTCATCTGGCTCGGCGACGGAGATGCTGTCGGTGACTATACAGACAACAATAGACAATGGCAGATCTAGTCATTTTTATAGTGATTTCGTTAGTTCCAATCAGAGTCACCGGGTAAGTTAAGCTGGAGTTACTGCATTAAGCAAAGTTCATTCTCGTCTATTTAATCGTATATAGCATAATCAGCCTATAATGTTCCCACTGCTGGTACTCAGGCCTCCTCTCTGTGAGAGAGAGTGGGCCGTAATCCACCACGCGGGCCCAGTGCGGGTTAGTAGATGTCACATTTCTTCGAATTTTTGGTTCTAGGACATGCAGGTTTCCTCACGATGTTTTCCTTCACCGTTTTGAGATCAGTGGTGATAAAATTATTTACACAAAGTAAAGGGCCTGGCAGGGTTCGAACCTACGACTTACAACTCGTAATTCGCGGCCGTTACCACTGGGCTACCATTGCTCTCTCGTGTATTTCAGAACGCAATAAAAGTTATTTCGACACATCTTGAAGTCGATCACAGAATAGTAATTGTAAAGTGCATGTAGCTGCTGTATTTATTTTAGTGCTTCGACAGCGGAACTCCTCTTTCAACATCCAAGTGAGAACGCTCGCGCTGTAACCTAAGCCACACACTCACGTACCTCTAACTGTCTGCCAGCCTTCGTTCACTGTGTTATGAAAGCCCAGGTGATATATTCCTCTTTGGTATTGCTCAGTGATCTGTGATTTCGGTGTGGATTTTGTTAACTTCGCAAGGTAATTCGCTTCCGTAGGATAGGAGATCATTGCCAGGGAGGTATATTCTATCCGGCACATCGCATATGCTTCGGCCCAGTTCAGTGGAGTTGTGTGGAGCTTGTAGCACTTTCCAGTTTTCTTATTGAAAGTGTAATCTGAAATGATAAAATATGTAATACGTCTATTTGATGATGGAAATTTAAATACGTATTTACGCATAGAATACTAAATGTGTGAAATGCGGCAAATGTTTTCATTCGTTAATTCTGAGATTGATTCTTCTGAGAATCTGCTATGACTTAACGCTATTCACTAAGTGCGGCCATATTATGGGGAATGTGGCCGCAACTAGTGAATAGTTATACTAGTGAATAGTCACTGACAAGTTTGGCGTTTCATTGTATTATATTACGTGATAATGTTATGTCGGCCGTGAACAACTCCTTGTTCTGTTCTGGTAGGAAGCATAATGAAGGTCCTTCAACGCGGTAAAAAAAATGGAGCATGCCAAGCTATGCCTAAATAGAACCTACCTAAATAAGGCATATTGCAGTCATAATTCCATTCCAGTGAATGGAGACTCTTCTTACAAATAAAGTAAGACTTCCAGTCACATAGGTAATCATTCATAGTGCCTAGTAGATCCATGTGCACACAGTCCTGTTCACCGCCAGAATTGTCCGGTTGCCATTTCTGCCATCTACTGTACACCTCGGTAATTGGCCTTCCTAAAAATTACAAATATCTATCTTTAATTTCTCTTTACTCTCATTTAGGCGTACGCTTTCGATGAAAACTGAAACGGTAAAGAATGGAATTAAAACGAGCTTAGAAAGCCAAGAGTCACACATTCTTCACAATAGTCATTGCAGTAGTGAGATGGCTCACAAGTAGATACATAGATGATTTATGTAGTACGTACACACAAAAGCAAGATCACAAAAAACAAAAGCATAATTAAATGCTAAAAAATTCATGAAGAAAATAAAAAAGAAAACATATCTTTAAGAAATAAAGTGACACTATGACTATGAGATACTTTTAATCAAATAACGAACGTACAAAGTTTGTCTCAAGGTTGCACCAAATGGGAGTCCAGCTCAGCATCTGCCAGTTTATACGACGCTGAGATTCTGCTGGATCCCTGCACTGACATACTAAAGTGACGAGATAAATACGCGAACATGTAACAGTGAATCTTTCTTTTTCGACGATGTATTTATTGTATATTTGATAACTTGATTAGCTATTTAAATAGTAACTAGCTTTTGCCCGCGACTTCGCTCGCGTGGAAGCCGGATATTTTGCCACGGAAACGTACTACCGTAACGCGCTCGCTAGGCTCTTTTTGCGAGGAGGTTCCAGCGGAGTGGGAGAGAGAGCATACCTCTCATTCCACCCGCACCAGAAGAGCAGCCGGGCGTCGAAGGGCGCCTAACGATCTCCGGCCACCATAAGGCCTGCGTGCGGCGAAATTGGGGGCTGTGTCGGCGCCCGAACCGTCAGATCCAAAGAGGTGGCACGCAAAACATCATGCGTGCCTTTATAGGAGGACGTGCGGTCGTGGGATCGGCTGCAGTTTGTGATAAGGCCCGCTAGGCATGGCGGGCTGATACCTCCCGGTATCTCCCGGGCCCCCGACTCATGGTAGAAGTAGGAACAGTGGGGTTTTAGTCGGTAGGAGTCCGACATAACATCCATTTCCCCACGGAAAAAAAAAGGCTCCGCACGCTGATTTTTTCCGACATCTTCAACCATCATCGTCATATTTTAGCCAATTGACACTAAACTTTAATGGATTATATACACCTAAGGCTTCCTCATGAATCACTCCGTCTATAGGTGAAAACCGTATGAAAATCTCTTCGTTCTAGTTTTTGAGTTTATCGCGTTCAGACAGACCCAGACGCGGCGGGGGTGCTTTGTTTTAAAATATGTTTTAATAATTAATTTATGTATCCCTAATAAGGTAAAGCTAAGCTACCAGCTATAAATGGATAATTTTATTAATATAATTATATACCTACCTACTTAGGTATAGTTAAGGTCTTAAGGTAAAAAGTAAAGTCAAAGGTAAAGTCGTTCTTAAAATTTTTTTTTTGCTTCGTACTACTTTGCAATGTGAATATTTATAATGCGTAGATGTCGGCTTGGTTACACCTTTTTACACCCTATAGGTATACGTACCGTCAACAGTCTCAAATAATCCTTCAGCTATTATGTCCGACAGCCCCACGAACACCCACGGTATGCTGGGCTGGGTTCTGTTCCAAAACGATATAACAGCGTTCGCTTCATCTTCGTTTTCTGCGTAGAACAAACTGGCTCCTTCCAGAGCACACATTTGCTTGGCATCAGCAAACGTCTGTCCTGTCGTGTGGACCTTGTAGAAACTCTCTTCTGACTCTATATAAGTGTAGTCCTTCCGGAAGAACCTTTTATCCTTTTGTCCATCTAAAATGTGGAAAATAGACATATTTGAGAACGATTAACATTTTTGTCACTACTAAAATCTTTTACACAGACAACCTATTGTGTAGCTATGTACCTACATATATTAAAAAAGAATCAATGTATGATTTTTTTAAAATAAAAACCTGGTTCCTGCCTAATATTAGAACAACCCATACTTGAATTTGGAAGAGTAGGTACATCAACGAAAAGATCCACTGCCGTGCAGCCAATAAAAAAAAACCAGTCCGCCACGAAGGGAAAATGTTTTAAGTACCTACTAGGTAAGTGTGTTTACAACTGTGCGTTTGCATTGGCGAAACATTCACAACAAAACATGTTGAAATCTCTAGTTCCTGTCACAAATTTGATTGTCACATTTAGGGAAAATAGATGTGAATGTTTCGCCAATGCAAACGCACAGTAATGTTTATTTGTATGGATAATCTTTTGGTGGCGGCATCGGCATCCTTAAATGATAACAAAATGCAAAGAATTTGTGATGAACGTGGTGTTTAGAGGAGAGGATTTTTGTCTTTTTTTGGGAGGAATTGAAAAGCGACATTAAGTTTGCTGCACGCGTAGCATGATACCCATTGAAAGGGATTTTCTACGCGTTTATGTCGACAGAAGAATAGACAAAATGACAGATTGTGATTGTTTATCTGTAATTTTATCTATTCTTCCGTCGACAAAACACGTTTCTATTGTGGTCAAGCTAAGCGTGCTGGGAAAGGCTTTTGCGTTGCTTAGTAAATCGGATGCGCATCTTTAATTCAAACATCGAAAAACGAGCTTAAGTATTTATGAAACATCAACCCTATTGCTGTTAAAAGGGGGAATAAAGTTTATTTGGGCGAATTTTACGGTGGTAGTTATAATTACCACCTAGAAAGTTGGCAGCGCTGACCACTCTGAGGGGAGATATTGTTGCGGAATATATATTACTGCGAAGCTGTGTCAACCCAAAATATACTAATAATTCACTTAGCGATGTTTCACTACTTTCAGATGGACGGAGTCATGAACACAATTAAAAAGTAGATGATAAAATAGAATTTATGAGAGTTTTCAAAGGCTTAAAAACATGAATTATAAAAACATCTACGATACAATACTCACGTGAGAAATCAGATGAAAAGTAAAGTACAAGAAAGACTAACAAAGTTTTAGAAAACATTGTTGTAACTATACAACAAGCGCGATTCTCTTGGAGCAGACACGGTAATATCCTAACGTTTACAATAAAGTGAGGCTTATAAAGTGAGAGTTTGCGGTTATCGCCTGTCTCAAAAACTCACCCGTAACATATACAGGGTGCCTACTTGCTAGTAGAAGTCAAATTCTGGAAATAAAATTATACCTAAAATTAAAGCTTAGATCTGTTTATTTGTTGCAGTTGCACACACTGTTGTATGTTTATAACGGGTGTAAAAAGATTCTTAACGAAGTCGAGAGTCACTTGTTCTTTCTGTATTTTTTTGTACGGGACCATACCTGGAAACCTTCTGTTTACGGAGAAGTTGAAGGTCAAAGTTACAACTTTTTTAAACGTTTTTAGCGAAAACCAGTTCTAAATTATTAAAAAAACAACTTAAAACGTAATACTAATTCAATCCCTTTACACGTAGTATTATAATATCTGTGCCTGTACCATTGCATGCACTCATAAGCACAATGTTTTGCAGAGTGCCTCAACTCGAGCTGTTTAACTCCATACTTCAACGTACACCTATAACTAATAATAGTAACGGCATGGCCTTCATCTTAAAAATTCAGCATGTAGGTATACCGAACGAAAATGTAGAGTTGACTGAACTACCAATTAAAAAAATGAAGATAAGATTACCCACATTAATTCAATTACGCTTAATTGGGAGTTGTACCTGTTTGTGCACGTTTCTACCGAAACTACTGGATATCAACTAATTAGGGGGTTACCATGCACTCAATATTCTACAGGAGCAGCTTGGGGAGACCGAGGATTACCAAAGAGGAATATATCACCTGGGCTTTCAAACATGCTAAACCATGGTTGGCAGATAGTGATTGGGTGTATCTCCTTGTACTGTTACAGATTATAAGATAATCTAAAAAAAAACCTTCCAGTTAGGTAGTTGTATTTTAATAAAAGGAAATTAAGTTTATGAACAATTATCAGGTTGTAATCAACCTCCGTGGATAAACATGATAAACTGAAGCAAATTACAATATATGATTGTTCATAAACTTAATTTCCTTTTATTAAAATACAACATATCGGAAAACTAAATGATTTATAGTTTACCAGCAGCGCCCCGGGATTCACCCGCATAAGTCTCGATCTCGTGGGAATATCGGGATGAAAAATTATCCTGTGTTGTTAATCCAGGTCTAAACTATCTGTCATCCAAATCCGTTCAGCCGTTTTAGCGTGAAAGCGTAACAAACGAATTCACTTTGGCATTTATAATATTAGTTAAGTTAGAGTTAGGATTAGCATACTTCGAAGACACAAACAACGGAGGCGGCGCTGCGCCATCTTTTTGACGGATACATGGTATATGGCCGTGCTTCATTTGGAACTTGTTTCTTCAGATATCTTTTCACCGTATGAGGTAAATATTAGTCAGTTACCTTTGAACTGATTAAAAAGAGGCATGTCGCGTCAATTTAGTTGATCAGTTTTTTGATGTCTAGGTAAGTATTAGGCTGGCGGGAATGTTACAAACAACAATATTACGTAATATTGTAGTAACGTGAGGTTAACCGTAACTGTTAGCCCCACAGTGACAGAAAATTATATCTAACTAGCTGTGCCCCGCGGTTTCACTCGCGTAAGTCTCGATCCCGTGGGAATATCGGGAAAAAAAGTATCCTATGTGTTAATCCAGGTTATAAAAATTTCATTTTTGCCAAATTTCATCCAAATCCATTCAGTAGTTTTTACGTGAAAGAGTAACAAACATCCATCCATCCATCCATACTTACAAACTTTCGCGTTTATAATATTAGTAGGAAGTAGGAATAGCTGCGCCCTGCGGTTTCACCCGCGTAAGTCTCGATCCCGTGCGAATATCGGGATAAAAAGGGTCACGGTCTACCCATGTGCTCTGTTCAGCTGTTTTAGCGTGAAAGCGTAACAAACAAACTGACTTTCGGATTAATGGTTATCAGGGACTGGGTCGTTTAATCAGCAGCAGTTACTTGAAATTATTACTTTAGAAAAAATATTTTATTTTATTATACACTACATAGTGATTTCGATACACTGTACGTCTTGTTTTGCACAGAGGTCCTCTCTCCAAATGCATTCTAAATGCATAATGTTATAAGCATGTTAAACATGCCATGTGTAACATGCCAATGTAGTAAGTAACGCAATCACTTCGGGGATTTCCTTATGAAACTCTTCGGGTGACGTCACTGATCTTTGCTCTGCGGCGCACGTCGCGATACTTTTATGTGTATCACATGGCGGCATAGACCGCTTATACTACACGCTCCTCGCTCTATCATCATCAAAATTGATTAGGTACTGTTATGGCGACGCAGGTCGTATCTGGCGAGAATGATTATGTCGGTGGCAGAGGCATACAAAGAATAGACAAGAGTTCGGTTCTTCGGTCTTATTATACTATGCTGCCACCGACATACGGCAGTACAGCCGGCTGCACTGAAAACTGCTGTGAACTCAGGATAGCAGGTAAAATTATTTTATTCGGTTCGTTTTCACAAATGAAGAAGCTCCTCATATTGCAATCGATGTTGATCAGACGTCCGGTGTAAAACATTGAGCCGCACTGCTCACGGCCTTCCGGCTGGTAGTTGTCATACCAGACGTCGTCATCCACATTTATCGGAGATCCTGAAAAAAAGTCAAAGAAATATTACACAGAGAGAGACAAATTAAATTAAATCTCTCTATCTCTTAAATCAGGCAAAAATTAATATAATCATAATAATTATAGTGAGTGTTGTACACGATACCGGAGTCGCATGAAACGTTTAGTTCGCCCAGATCTTTTTTAATTTCAAGAGGGTGCTAGTTCCAGATTTAGAATTAATGAATTGAAAACGAAACTTATACGGTGAAAAGGTATCTAAAGAAAGAAGTTCCAAAAGAATCACAGAGGTTGTGATCTAAAGAACTACCTAAGATCTGGAAGGATTTTTTGACCTATCTGTAACAGCACAAGAAGATACACCGAACCACGTACCTTTAACTGTCTGCCAACCATGGTTTAACATGTTATGAAAGCCCAGGTGATATATTCCTCTTTGGTAATTCTCTAAGAACCTTGGTGTAGGCGTGGATTCCGTTAACTTCACAAGGAAATACGCTTCCAGACGACTGTTGATCATTGCCAGGGAGGTTTGTTCTCTTACGCACATGGCACTGGCCTCTGCCCATTTTAATGGACCTGTATGGACCTTGTAGCACTTGCCAGTATCCTTACTGAAACTGTAATCTAAAATAATAAATAATGTGTGAAAAAAAGATTTGATAAATATTCACATCGACGTGATAATATATTTGTCGAAAGAAACTTGGTTGGCAGCAGGATGATGGGGCTTACCAGACAATGCTTCTCTGCGCAAACACCAAAATAGTGATTAAAAGTGTTTGTCAGATTGTCACAGTGCGCTGTGACAATTACTTTTATACCATTCCCCTCTAAAAAGCTTATTTTATTCACTGAAAACAGTGAATAAAAAACACTTTTGATCACTATTTTGGTGTTTGAATTTAGAACATACCAAGATATATATACAACCTCCTTGCGAAAAAATACTTGATAAAAACTCCCTGTGCCAAAAAACTCAACATACAAACTCCTTGTGCAAATAACTCCTCAAGATTTGATTGGTCGGCATTTTCGATAAGGAGTTTAGCATTAGAATAATAATTGTTTTATGTTCTTTGCTGTCATTAGTAAATTGGCGCTATTTTGAATACTGTAAGTAGTACGAACACAAAGTTTAGTGTTACATAATAATAAATCGATTGAAAATGCATTCAAGTGAAAACTGCCGGTAGAGTGCGTGCAAGAGCAGTCTGCTCGCGACTGGTGGCGCTGGCGTGCTTAATTCTATACTGTTATATAATATATTAAATCTATATTTATCATTAAATCTTATCATAAATTAATATTAATAATTAAATAAATCTATAATTAATTTTACCTTACTTATGCGACAAGACGGCGGCATACGATTAGTTCCGATTTCAGCTGCGCATAGACTTACCTTGCGCCCAGTATATGTAGTGCATTTGCATGCTAGAGCCTATAACCTACCTAAATTTGGCATGTTGCATTTCTGGTTCCACTCAAGTGACTTGAGACTCTTCTTACAAATGAAGTTATACAATCTGTCACACTCGCAATCATTCAAGTAGCCTTTTTTGTCAATCTGCACACAGTCCTCTATACCACCAGCATTATTTGGCTCATTTTGTTCCCAGGTGCTGTACACATCAGTGATTAGCTTTCCTAAAAATAAGAAACACTATAATAATATATTTCTTATACTGGGTGAAATTTTATTCGTTTTAAGGGGTCAGTACCTACTCATCATTATGAACAATTTTCACTATGGGACCAAACCTGAAATCGCGGATAAAATCACCTGTTCCCTACATCATGTTCGCATAACTCGTCAAAATGTAGGGAACAGCAGATGTTTTAAATAAATATAGGTTGGGACGAAGTCGCGGGCGAAGCAAGCACTTCGCCCGCGACTTCGTCCCAGCCTATATTTTTATACAAACCCAAACATTTCCTAACATACTATGTCGAGGATTAAAAGTAGCGTATGTCCTGCTTCAGGTACCAGGCTACGTCTCTGTCAAACATCATTACGATCAGTTCAATGGTTGAGCCAACTGTTGACACAAGAGTTCAACTCACGTTGAGGTAACGAACAGACAGAATATTATAATACGTACCGTCAACTGTCTGAAATATTCCTTCAACTAATATGTCTGACAACCCCACGTACATCCAATCGATTTTGGGCATCATTTTTTCCCAAAGCGATATCACGACGTGTGCTTCATCGTCGTTGTCTGGGTGCCACAAGGTGGCCCCTTCCAGAGCACACACTTGCTCGGCTGCAGCCCATGACAGTGCTATCGTGTGGATCTTATAGAAACTCTCTTCGGCTTCTAGATAGGTGTAGTCGCTTCGGAAAAACTTTTTAGCTCTCTGTCCATCTATCAATGTAGATAAAGAAAAGTTTGCTTTACGAAATGAAAAAGCCAATTTTGTCGATTACGAATAACCTTTGCAATCACAATAACATTCATACCTCATTGATATTTATAGGTATCTATCTAAAGGAACGAAGCGCTAATTTAAAGTATCGTATCTTCACAAGATATGTATATCTATATTGCACCTAAAACTGTTTTTCTCCGCAACATCCAAAGGTTGACTGGTAAAAAATGCCCATGGCATTACGTCTGCCTCTGTACATTTGTTTTCTTAATGTATTAAATAAATAAATAGCCGTACTGAACCATGCCTGTCTTCACTCTTAAAAATAAGACAAAACGTTGGTTATAATTATTATACTTACATGAATCTGACACTATGTTCACAATAAGAAAGATTAACAAAGTTTTCGAAAACATTTTAAGCGACATCGTCTTGCTTGAACGGCGCTAGATAAACATATGAAGTAGTATGTTATGATTCTCCGTCAGGTATTAAAACCTAATTTAACGTTGCGGCCACACTGTCGATCGAGATCGGCGAATGTGCGTGGTGTGTTCAGGCGCGAAAGTCCTTCGTAGCGCTGCGGCCAAAATAGGGGAGACTTCCTAATGGTCTACATTTCTTGTGTTTTATATAATATTAACATTTGTATAATGACTTTGATTTTGACGTTGTCGCACCAGAACGAAACACAATAGTTAATAATTCTGTATTAAGAGTTTTGTGTATCGAACGAGTTAGTTTGTTAACAAAATAATGTAGTAAATCATTATTGTATAATGGATAATAATGTGTACCAAATACCACGGTGTCCTCCATTTGACTTTGCGAATTATAAGTACAGGATGTAATTTGGTTGGTGCTTATGAACATCGAATACAAAGTTTGCGATATTGCGGCACCGAATGTTCGTCCGAAAATGTAGCCACTGCATCAGGATACATAACCTGTTTATCATCTTTTTTATGAATTGTATGCAAATTACGAGGAAAATATTAGTTGATGAACAACTTAGAACAGACTAAAAACTTCAGGTACCGAGGTTTATGAATCATTAAATCCAGTTTGTGGTGTACGTAAGGTTTGTTGCGGTAAGAGCCTGGGGCCCAACCACAGAAAATAGGTAATCAATCGACAAAAGAGTCTAGGAGGAGCCCCAACCGGCCCCAAGTTGGCGAAGTATATTAATTTTAACCTTCAGCTGTGCCCTCAGTCTCCTTCCACGACATCCAAGGTATGGGGGTGGTCTAATCTGTTAGCCTGTTCCACAAAAGAAGATTTTGTGTACCTAATAAAATGTTTTTTTTTTAGATAAGTCCCTAATAAAATGTTTAAAAAATGAACTGGTGTGACGGACAGATATACAATCAGTCAATCAGACGACGTATGCTTAGTTATGGGGTCTCCGTTGGCTCCCTTTGGATACGGGACCCTAGAACAGAAACTCAACAGTCATTACTCGATTCGGACATCTGTTAGTTTAGTTTAGAGAAGGTCTTTATTAACATACATGTATACATATCTTTAGTAAACAAAAGTGACTGTTTCACGTAACGACTGTCAAAGATCCACAAAATGACAGCCGGGACCAACGGCTTAACGTGCTTTCCGAGGCACGGAGGAGTCTCGATATGTAAAGATGGTCACCCATCCACGGACCAGCCCCGGCAAGCGTAGCTTAACCTGATGGATCGACCCGTGCGGCTGTTATTACTTAGCCACGAGCTCCTTATGTGCCCTCTTTAAGTACCTATAAAATAATAATGGTTACGAACTTTTTACAGTTATGCAGCATTTTAATTTCATTTTATTGTAATAATTTCATTTAAAAATAAGGGTAGCAGCATTTGCTGCTAACCTTATTTTTAAATGAAATGATGAAATGATTATAATTTTAAATGAAATGTAGTTAAGTATTTACTTAACTACGCGCTTAGCGTAAAGCGCGACCGGTGCAAACGGCAGCTCAGCATAAACCGGATAATTTACATTACAAAGCTAGTTGCGTAAACTTAGTTATTCATTGATAGTTTCACGTGTAAATAATTATCTATTTACACGTCAATGAAATGAATAATTTCGGTTAGTCCCCCTATGCACTAGTCCCGCTATGCTCGACTCGAAAAATACCTACCAAAAAGTTTCGCTATGCACGAAATTCTTCGCCTCTTCGTAAACAATGGAAGGTACAGTTGGAAAGAAAATTGTATGAATTCAATTTCAAATTATTTTTTTTTATAGCGCTAGTCGTATATGCGTAAGCGTCTGTAAGTTGAAATTGGTTTTGTCTCGTTCTAACAATCAAAAAAGTCAAAATAACGGATATGGACAAACTAGTTTCAGAGCAATTCGAAGTTAAGAAATGTTTATGAATAGAGCTGTAAGTCAATACTGTACCTACCCACAAGATTTAACGAAGTCTGTAGACTTCGTTACATATCCTATCTCACTAACTAATACTGTATGTATTACAAATATAAATGTAAGCAGAAAACTAGTAAAATATAAAAGACCGAGTAAATAAAAAATCCGTTCTCAAAGTCAAATCACCTGTATTCATAAAATTTCAGTCTTATTAATTACACAAATAAAATACAAATAATCAACTATTTAAAAATTTAAAAAGCTAGGGTTTCTGTCAATACATCTGTTAAATCTACCAATCCAAGATTCAGCCAAGTTAGTTGTTCTGTGGTGCTTAAATGGTAATAAAATATTACACTGTAACAGTTTTCTTCATCACTGCCCGCGAATGTGATTTCGTGCATAGCGAAACTTTTTAGTAGGTATTTTACGAGTCGAGCATAGCGGAACTAGAGCATAGGGGGACTAACCGAATAATTTCGGCTATCAATAAAAAAGTAAATCGGGCTTTAAGTGACATTTATGTATTTATTGAATTAGATAGTTAGTATTGAATTAATTATTTACATTTTATTGATCGTGTTCACCGAAATTTTATGTCATCAACTGATTACATTAAACTGCACTTTATGTCATATTACCTGAGGAAATATGGCACATGCCTTGGTGAACAACTAAGATAAGTACTGCTTAAATCGGTTGAGTAATCATCGGTTATTATGAGCCTTACAAGACTTATTACAAAAAGTTATTTTCGTAAAAACTAGTTACAAACTGAATCGATCATCAAATTGCGAGCCGAGAGTGTCTACTTCGTGTTCGCAGATAAAGAAGCATCTTGTGTCACAGCTGATATCGTTTAGCAGTCCATTGTAGAACATAGATCCGCACTGCTCTCGGTCCTCGTCTGGCTGGTTGTGGCCCCAGCAGACGTAACCGGTGTCATCTAGCGGTGTGCCTGTAAACAAATAAGTTATCTACTTAATAAAAATCTTAAATTCACTGACAAACAACGCACAGCCTAAACTCAGAAATTTTGCACGAGAGTTCCTTATATAACGAGGTTGAGCAATAGGGCGTGGGACATACACAAGTGGCGATTGTCGCGGGCGTGAAGGCGTGACGCGCGGACGTTGGGCCGGTCCTTTCTTTTCATACAAAATGTATAGGAGCGACGGCACTGGTGTAATATGAAAGAGCGGCGCAGCACACACGCCGCCCCGTCACCTCGCCTGCGCAACGCCTCTTTTGTAGGTATATCTCGCGCCTAAGGTTGGATTTTAAAAAATTCTACCCCTATAATAGTAGAGAATGAAATTTTGTATGGAAGTTTGTCATTTTTACTTTTTTTTTTTCGAAAAATTCGATGACTGCATGACTTCGACCAACCCACGTTGTAGATTAGGGTCCATTTTCTATATCAAACGAGGCCTGAGCCAGGTCTGGTCAGTCATTAGTCAGTAAGACAACAGTTATTACGGAGATTTGCATTGCAGGAAAGAAATTGTCTCTTACCTCTTACTGCTTGTCAGCCCTCATTGAGTCTGTTATGGAAGCCCAAGTGAACCGCTTCATTTTCGATGTTTCCAGAGACCTTGTTTTTCGTTTTAGTTTCTGTTAGCCTCACGAGAAAGTCGGCTTCCAACTGGGTGATCACTGCTAGGTACCATTGTTCTGCGCTGCACATGTGTTGTCATGACCCCCAGGACCCCCCCCCCCCCCCCTCGGACCGCGCCTGATAGTTGCCAGATATTCGTTTCATTTCTAAAAAAAATACTTTAAAAAAATAAAGCCAGTAACTTAAGGCAAATAATACTTCAAAAATGCATATTTTCTAGAATAGCTCACATTTACAATATTTAGCAAAAACTGGTCAAACATGTTTTAAAAAGAATTCAAAAACAAGTTTAACGAAATTGGTTATAATTACTATGCATATCTTAAAGATTTGAGCATCTGTCATCATAGACCGATACCGGTAGTTAACATTTTTCTGTTGTTGAGACGATGCATCTACCTACGTTAATATCGGGCCAATAACAAAATGTAGCTGGTTTTTTAGTAAATTACTTGAAAATAGATTTCAATACTTTTTATTAGATCCTTTTTCGTTTACTTTCGTCTGATTTAGAGACTTGTTTGATCATCTTTGACAGAAAAAGAACTTTTTTTAATAATTCAATCTCATTAAAATCTGTTAACCCATGAGTAGAGTGCGTTTCATCAAATAGTTCCTTGTTGTAGGACCAAAACGAATACGCTACGCTGCTACCAGGGCTACCGACGACGCAGGCGCGGCGTCAACGCTAGGTCCGTTTTTAAATTTGACAGTGGAGCCAACATTTCGGCAAAGGAACTATTTAATTAATCCGTAGACAGAATTAATCGCACTCCAGACTACGAGAATTTCATTATGACAATTGAAGTACATTAATTGAATGTTTTACGTCGAGAAGACGAACTTTTTAAACATTATGCAGCAATGGATTAGCATTTTCCTTCTATTGTGATCGAAAGTATGACGTGCAGGCAGAAACATGTTTGAAAACGTATTATTATAACCCACCTAAATTAGGTATGTTGCACTGTGGGTTCCATTCTAAGGACAGGAGGCTCTTCTTGCATATGAACGGGTTCTTTCTATAGCAACGGACATCGTTAAGGGTGCCATCTCTTTTCAGGATGACGCAGTCCTGAACACCATCGGAATCGTTGGGCTCACCAGCACCCCAGTTGTGGTACACGTCTGATATGGGGTAACCTGAAAACGATAATAATAATTATAGTTATTGGTTGGCTTAATTGCCAAGAGCCTCGACCAACACCTAAGGAGGCTCTCGTTGGGCAGCTGGATAAAGGGCTTGATTCAGAAAGCTGTACTCCTGGACACGGCTCGCATTGTTAGGAGGTTCCTCTCTCTGGAGCCCTGACCTGACTGTAGCTTGGACCCTGTTCCCGATACCGGTGGGCTACTATTTTTTATATTTTTAAATGTTTTATATATTTTTTTATTCTAATATTTAAAAATATAATTTATATGTATGAAAAATGAAATAAAGATATAATTATACTTATAAAATAAAAAATCTTTTTTTTTTTTTAATATAAATGTTTTTTTTATCATTTTTTTAATTCTTTTTAGTTATAGTTACTAAAAGTTTCTGTTTTTGTCAACAATTTTACAGTGGAAACCCCAAATTTTTTGTTACATAGTTCGTAAGATGGAAAACTTTTTATTTCAATTTCTGTATACAATGTGGAGACGTCAATACAACAATAAATGAAAACACTGGCAATACTAATGCATAAGAGTATTTTGGAACTATCAAATAAATCGTAACATCGAAATTAAAAAAGTCATTTTTTCAAACAAACTAAATAGTAGTGATGGTTCGACTATGGGGTTTGCCGATCTTTGACTAGCTATCGTAACTAAACTATTGGATATATTTGATTTATTTTTTGTATGTAGACCGAGAACGTCATTAGATATACGGAGTTTCATTTTTTGTCGTATTGTCGTCTCCACCTTGTATAGCAGTTCATACTGGTGAGGGTAAATATGGATAAAAATATATTTTCTGCAATAAATGTTTTTTTTAAGGCATAGTGAGCACCCAAGAAAACTTTTATGTTACTCGAGTTTTGATTCTAAATTTTGGCATTAATTCCACCGAATGTACCAATTTGTGCCTAACTAAGAATAAACGAATGGTACTACTATACCTACGTCAAAAAAACACAGGGCAATCAACAAAAAAATTGAATAAGTATATTAAACAACAGAGCTATGAAAATATATTTTAATTATTTTGTTCAACTACTAACTTCTTATTATTCAATAGTTTGTTCGTAAAAAGTTTTTTTGTGGTTCTGTAAAACTTGTTAAAATAATTTATTCAGCAAAAAGGTGAATCATTCCCTAAATTAACGCTAGATACTCGTACACTTTTAATAGGTTAATCCTAAGTTATTTAAGGAAATTTAACTGACACTACCAAGATTACAATTAAAATTAAATTTATTCGCTGAACGGTTGACTTTTAGGATGATTAACGTTAAAACTTAGAGAGACTGCGCATTGAGCACATAGCTCCAGAACGCTCTAACGGGGTTTGGAGAATTGGAAATTGTATGCGAACGAATCCGTGAGCGACTGTTAATAATAAGATATTATTAAGTATTCTTACCGTGTATGCTCTCAAAAACTCCTTTAACCAGTAAATCCGATATTCCCACATACACCCACCGGAATGACTGGGTAGTGTTCCAAAACGAAATCACAGCTTCGGCCTCATTGTCGTTTTCTGGGTAGAACAAACTGGCTCCTTCCAGAGCGCACAATCGCTTCGCATCGGCCCAAGTCTTCGGTAACGTGAGAATCTTATAGAAACCCTCTGAAGCTTCTATGTAAGTGTAGTCCTTACGGAAAAACTTTTTATCCCGTTGTCCATCTTTAAATAATAGAAAACTGTAGATAATTGAACAGTTTTTTTTAAATTATTTTTATATTAGTATCAGAAAAATTACTCACCTGAATAATCAAAAACCTCACTAAAAGAACTATGAGCAAAGTTTGCGAAAACATATTATTTTAAAATAAGAGACGCGTGTTGAACCGCGTCATACAAACGTATGAAGATACTCAGCAGATAGCAGATTCTCCGACAGACCACATCATTAGCATAAAGGCTCGTACAGACTGGCGCAATATCGCAGCCGCGATAGGCAGTGCGAGCCTTGTCGCGCCTGCGATATCACGCCATTCGGCATAACCCTTAAAGTGAGCATGCGTAAGCAATATATCTGTAGACGTTAGTATATTTAGATAAGTATTATCAAATGTGGTTATTATAAGTATAATTTTACTTATAAACAGGTAAGTGAATGATTAACTTCGACCTCAGCTGATTCATCATTCAACTCATCTGTCGAGGTTATCGAGTTTAAATTTGATTTTTAGTGGCCTCTCGCCAAAACTCAAAAAGTACTAGGTAATTGCTACGAGGTCTGCTGGCAACGATTCTTTTGCCCAAAAAAGATTTTTTGTCTGTTTTTTCTGCAGTTTGTTTAAATGTATGTTCCAGCATCACGCAAAAACTGCCTTCTTTTTCAAATCTTGCTTATATGTTTACTAATAGTATAAATTCGATAGTAACTCTGCCTTTATGTTGCCTTTTCACGCCTAAATCACTGAAAGGATGTCGATAAAGAAATTAATCGTTAAGGAGGTGATATACCAGGGTTGCGGGAAAGTCCGAAAGGGATACCGGGACCCTTGGCAACAGGCAACTGAAGGAACACGGGTGGGTCAGTAAAAGTCTGATACACCCTCCCGCTCCGCCCAGAGCGGGAGAAGTGATTTGATGATTTCCCACCATAAAATTAAAAAAAAGATATATGGAGGTGATATAGGGGATGAAGCGACCGTTTTTGATTTAAAATGTGCCTTGTGATCTATTTCCCTCAAATTAGGAATATGTCGGCAAAATAGTAACATTCACAAAACGAATGCAATTTAAAATGCAATTGTTAATATCACTAAGGGGCATTCTGTCATGACGGCTCGCTTTACTTCCACTCCATAGAATGTTCCACTAAGTCAAATCTGTGTGTTACTTCTGTAGGAATATGTAGTGTAGCCGACAGCAATGGGCAACAATTTCTTAGAAAAAATAATGAACACAAGCATTGCCATACAACGTGGCAATGCTGCCAGCCTTTTGGGCACGTTTCCTGCTGACAGCGATGCGGACGAATTTTTTGATGCACTTTAATGATTATTTCCTCCCCCTTTTTACATACTTGTATATATTATTAGTATTGTAGCGTTAGATGTATAATAATGTATATTATTAAAAGCCAATAACACTTGAAATGCATGAACACAAGTACTTAAATAGAGTGAATAAAAGAAAGCTTTTTTATATTGTATTTTGTATTTATATTGTTATATTTCCCAACAGGAAACAAAATACTTTAATTAGAGTTATTTTTAAAATATCCGTTAGTTTTTTTCCCAAAATGCACTAACGCTCCATCGCTCTTTGGCAAAAGTTAAGTTCGGACTTCTACTGAATTAAAAAAAAAATGGATTTCGATCAAGCTCACTCAATCATCATGAAGATTTTTGATATCCAAAGTGGAAGTTTCACGGTAATCGTGCGTGTGTACATTATTACTTTTCACAAAAATAATAGCTCGTTTGAGGAATTGAAAATATAGTTTAATCATTAAACTATAATTATTTTCATTCTACATAATATATTTTTTCTCTTCACTCTGTGTCTCGCTGTCTCCCTCGTTTTCACAAATAAAGAAGCTCTTCATGTCACAGTTGATGTGGGTCAGAAGTCCGTTGAAGAACATTGCGCCGCACTGCTCCCGGTCGTCTGCTTCAGGTAGGTAGTTGCCCCACCAGACTTCGGTATCGTTCAGTGGTGTACCTAGAAAACAAAATTACCATTGAGAATCTAAATAAATCAACATAATTCCCAGAGTGATCGGAGGGTTAATTCGTCAACTCGTCCTACATGCCTACGGCCCATTGCACATTATGATTTTCTGCAAGTCGTCCTTAATGGGCCGTAGGCATGTAGGACGAGTTGACGAATTACTCGATCGGAGTTGCCTCACATGGTACACATCCGCATGTACCTTTAACTGTCTGCCAGCCCTTGTTGAACCTGTTATGAAAGCCCACGTAATATATTCCTCTTAGGTAGTTTCCTTTGACCCTTTGTTTCGGTGCGGAATCCGTAAACTTCGCAAGATAATCCGCCACCGACCGGTTGCTGATCACTGCCAGGTAGGATTGCTCAGCGCTGCACACGGCATATGCCTCGGTCCACTTTAACGGTGTTGTGTGGAACTTGTAGCATTTGCCAGAATCCTTATTGAAAGTGTAATCTGAAAGAAATGGATTTGTTCGAAAAGGTTAATATAATAATGTCCGTTATGCATTTTTTGTGAGCAGCGCTTTGGCGAGTAACCGGCTAGGGTTTTCGGTTTAATCAATAAAAAAATCATTGTATGCTTCAACTAGCTGTGCCCCGCGGTTTCACCCGCGTAGGTCTCGATCCTGTGAGAATATATAGGGATAAAACGGATCCTATGTCCTATTCCAGTTCATGGTCTACCCGTGTGCCCATCCTCTCCTCTCTAGAGTAGGGAACGTCGCGCCGGCGTCGAACGGTTCGCGTATTGCATTTTTATATTCATGATTACTTCGAAATTAAATGTCCGATTCGAATGAATTAAAAAAAATCAAGTAACAAAAACTAAAACCCAACTACGACTTAAAAGGTATAAACAAGACACCACAGACAGACAAATTAAAAATCCGGCGTCACACGTGTTAGGGCATAAATCGAACAGATTACGTGTGACTCCGGATTTTTAATTTATTAATTACTTGATTTTTTTAAAAATTCTTTTGGGGTTATAATATATATATTTTTGAAATGCTCATTAAGCCCTTTCATTTGATACCCAACATGGTACGATTAAACCATATTTTTTTTTAAGTTCCTCACTTTATGTCTTCTAGAGGGCGCCATTATTAATTTAATGTGACTTCACATAGCCTATAACCAGCGGACAATCACGACGCTTCTAACGATACCTCATTTGTCAAATTGTGATAAGTGGTTAGGAAGATAGGAGGGAACAGATGAACATACATACATACATACATACATACATACATACATACATACATACCGGTCAAAATCATAACCCTCCTTTTTTCTTCGCCGTAGTCGGGTAAAAAGTGTTTTGCTGCTACTACTACCCTTGATGTTAAAACTATTTATTTGAATAAGAATTAATATTATGTTGATAAAACTCCTTCGCAAATAATGCATTAGTTTCGAACAAATTTGATTACCATAAAAAATGGTTATAGTGAGTCTTATCTTAAAAGATAGACATATGCTATCGCAGACTTTTTTTTGAACTTTTAAAGAGAAATAATTCCATCATACATGGTATTTGCGTTACCTACTTAAACCGGTTACGCAGCGCACGCAACGGAAGCTCTCAAAAAGGAATAATTTTTCCCGTTTTTGCAACATTTTTCATTTATGCTCCGCTCCTTTTGGTCGTAGCGTGATGTTATTGGCCAATAGCCTTCCTCGATAAATGGACTATCCAACACAAAAATAATTTTTCAATTCCAA
This sequence comes from Lithophane socia, assembly GCA_947522985.1. NCBI lineage: Eukaryota > Metazoa > Arthropoda > Insecta > Lepidoptera > Noctuidae > Lithophane > Lithophane socia. Next base: position 6,577,115 of record OX383258.1, on the reverse strand, counting down.
CCAGAAGTTCCTGAGATTAGCGCGTTCAAACAAACACACTCTTCAGCTTTATAATATTAGTATAGATAAAAAATCTTTCGCTCATGACCACGTTTTATCAAACATTTTTAAACGCGAAGCATGACCGATTGACCACTTCTATCCACAGCTTCTATCTCTATTTTACGAAGAATAGACTTATCTCATTTTTTTTAATTTAATTAATTTAGTTTAATTATTTTTATTTAATCTCTTTTGATCCGTACGTAACAATTCACATGACACATATGTCATTTTGTCTTTCATTTCTTCACCGGTACTCGCTACGCATAAGTATCACCACTTAAGGAACCTTTTCTCTCGAGTTTCTAACGCAGCAGTATAGTTTCAGCTGAACTTTGATGAGTCAGTCTGGACTTGTCTATTTAATAATAATAATATTTAATTGTAGTAAGTAAAACAAGATATTTAGGGTATTATCACAACAATTTAGACACTTGTTCATCGCGTGTCTAATGTCAGTTTTATGTCAAACTCCATACAGAAATGTCGTTTTAAAAAGGGGTTTTAGGCTAAACAACTGATAAACACGGTTTTGTGGTAATAAGGTTAGTCTCAACTGGATATCAGATGCGAGGCGTTACATGACCGGCCGTCAGTTGTTTCGCAGCTCTCTCGAACGCGTATCCAGGAGTATCGGGACAGTGACGGATATTTACTTTTTAAAATCATTAAATGAAAATTAGGTTTTTTTTTGTTGTTACTGGGTCATTTATTTTTATATTTAAGTCAACTACCCATGGTTTGAGTGACAACGGTGTTTACCTTTGCTTATTGTAGATCGAGTACATAATATAAAAGCTCCTGGCTAGGAGTACTTACCAGGGCGCTAAGCATAATAATTTGCAGGGCAGTTGAAGTGCAGGGAGTTAGGTACCATGCAATTCTAATCCTATCCTAACTATAATATAAATGATAAAGTGAATTTGTTTGTTAAGCTTTCAGGCTAAAACGGCTGAACGGATTTGGATGAAATTTGGCACATGGGTAGACCATGACCTGGATTAGGACATAAGAATAGGTACGATATACTATTTATCCGATATTCCCACGAGATCGACACTTATGCGGGTGAAACCGCGGGGCGCAGCTAGTCAATAATAATTGACGAAATGCAGGTCCGTATTCGACAAAAATCCCGGCCAAGTGCGTGTCGAACCACGCACAATGAAGGGTTCCGTAGTTGGCATGAATTTATCCAACAAACTTAACATTGTAGTTGAAAAACTTGTTCTTCATGTTTTTACTACTGCGATTAATACTCGGTAACTTGTGGAGTCTACGTAGCGGTGATAGTTTTCCTTTTAATTTCGTTATAATACTACTGCCGTGAATTTTTTCACATATCCGAAACCAATCATTTAGCTGGCAGGGACTCTAACCAAAATTAGCACTTTAAAGCTTAATATTTCGCAAACAGATCCCTGAATCCAAAAATGTGTTCATCAAACTTTATTATTTTTAAACAACCTTTCCAACGATATCCCACACCAAGGGATCGACGAGAAAAAAAAAAACCATCCTCACTTCACGCGTAGACCCTAAAAATTTTACGATTTTATATTACCACTTTGTCGGCGTGATTTATATATTTACCCATACCAAATTATAGCTTTCTAGTACCAACAGTCTCTGAGCTAAGCCGCGTACAGACGGACAATCGGACATGGCGAAACTATAATGGTTCCTTGTTGCCTACGGAACCCTAAAAAGTGTGTCATACGAAGTTTTAAGCGATAATTAGTAGTCTATGTGGACCATGACCGGCACTCGACCTGCCACACCAATTATGACGCTGTCTGGAGTCGCGCGCTGGTCTCTGACAAGAGACCGACCTTCCTCAATGTTTTAATAAGAATGTTTTAATAAGACTATAGTTTTCCAAAGTCTTATGAGTTAGTTTACTAATCAAGATTAAAACCTACCTAAATCGGGCATATTGCAGCAATAGTTCCACTCTAATGACTGTAGGGTCTTCTTGCAAATAAATTGATACTTATTGTCACATCGGCCATCGACATAAGTGCCGTTATTGTTCAGGAACACGCAGTCTTCTATATCGTGCACATCGTTCGGCTCGCCTGCCATCCAGTTATTGTACACCTCTGAGAATGGCTTATCTATGAACACGAAATGAATCAATAACTGCTTATTTATACTTATAATATTATAAAGAGGTTTTGTTACTTTGTATGTGCGAGGAAACCTTCGAAACTCTCCTCCGATTTCAAACAATATTTCACTGATTGAAAGCTACGCTATTGGCGAGGGCCATAAGATAAGTTTTATGTTAAAAACACGAGGACAAAGTTGCGGGCAATAGCTAGTTTTTTTTTTCTAGATAGGCCAAATCCGCTTGGTACTTGCGGTTACTTGATGTCGTTTAACCTTAGTATCTTATTTTTTTCGTAGATATTATGAACTTATTCTTTATAATCCACTTAAGTTAGATGGTTTGATTATGGCAGAAAATAAATAAACTCTGAATGAACCGACTGGATGGATGACTTACTGTCAATGGTTTCAAATACTCCTTTAGTTATTGAGGCTGATATCCCGGCATATAACCGCGGGATAGTCGGCTGGGTTCTATTCCAAAACGCTGTCACGGCTTGTGCTTCATCTTTGTTTTCAGGGTAGAACAAACTGGCTCCTTCCAGAGCACACACTCGCTTGGCATCAGCAAAATTCTTTGGTATCGTGTGCATTTTATAGAAACCCTGGGATGTTTCTATATAACTGTAGTCCTTCCGGAAAAACTTTTTAGCCCTTTGTTCAGCTACAAAGTTCATTGAAATAATTGTAATTGAAAGGATGAATGAAACTAAAAGTATTAGTGTCACAACCAAACAAAATGTAGAATTTAAGTGAAGGAGAATTTAAGCCCTTTATATTTTACTTAAGTACCTACTTAATTTTTTTTTGTGCCCGCCATTTTTTTTTCTGGGCCGATGTCTTTCATAATCATTCAGAACACAGGTAGGCAGCACCACGGGTGGGTTTTAGTCAGTAAAAGTCTGACACTCCCTCCGCCCAGAGCGGGAGAAGTCATTGGATGATTTTCCACCCTCAAAAAGAAAAAAAGGTAGGCAGTATAAATACGCATGTGACCAAGTGTGCGAAAAAAAAACAACCACAAAAGAAAACGGCCTCACACACACGCACGTTCGCTCGATACTCATTAATAGATTTTGAAAGCAATCGGCTCAGAAAAAAAAAATTGCCACCTTTTTAAATTTTGAAAACAGTTATTGTACTTCTTTCTTCAAAATTCTTCAAGAATTTTACAGTGAAAACTGAGGTGAAGTGAGCTGTCAATAGTGTCACATTGGACAACTGCCCCACGCGAACGCTTCTGTCTACCTGCCGCGCACAAACATTTTTACATAAGTAATAGACTGAAACTCAAACTCAAACTCAAATTCTTTATTGCATTCATGTGTATAACAGCTGTTACATAAACAAATAAAGTAAGATCCAACATGAAACCCGGTTAGGGCACGGCAACATAAAAGATTGGACAAAACAAGCATCCAGTGAGTAGGTACACAGGATTGCAAGTTTGTTAAACAAATATAATTATTATCGATAATGTTACTAGTATTAGGTTTATGTAGTTATTCTAATTAATATCATGAGGTTAAATTATTTTATTTACGTGTATTAATTATTATATTTTATTAATTTATTTTAGTTATTATATTGAATTAATTATTAATTATTATATTTTATTCATTTGTTTTAGAGCGCGGTAGAAATGTGTCCTGCAAACGCCGCCTGTTGCTGCCGCGCTCTTGCCGGTCAATGTTTGGACGCACCTTTAGACGGTTCATGTCACTTGACATGTTTAACAGACAAATTGCTAAAATGTTTCGGTATTAATCTTGTAACTTATTGTTCACAACATGTTTCGATGTTTGGAAAACACTAACTTGAAATCTGTATTAAAACTTACTCATGTTGCGTGCAGTGCTAACGCAAATTATTTGTTTCATGTTTCGAAACATCTGCACGTTGAATGTTTTCTGGTGCAAACGCATACCTAGTTTTCACGGTAAGATTTTTACAGAATAGACCAAGAGATTTGAATTTGATAAAGACACGGTGCATCATAAATATATGAGCGTGCATTCTGAAAGAGGGTAACGTCGCAAATTGATGTCAAATATTTCGCTGTTTTTATTAATTTGGCAATATTACTGTATGGAAATATGAAATATGGGTAACTAGTGAACTAAAATATTGTTTATGAAATGCAATAATTAAGTACTAACATAACACCGAATATTTAGTTTTAGATGTAAAAAAAGTATTTGGGAAACTTTCCAAGTGCATTTTTACAGCTAAAACGGTTACAACATCAAATAGAGTTATTGCAATTCATTATAAATATTCTAGTTCACTAGTTAGCGATATTTCATATTTCCATACAATAATATTGTCCAATTAGGTAATCAAAACAGGTACATATTTGATAGATATTTGCGACGTTGCCAACTTTTAGTAATAAACACTCATAATTAAAATGGCGAATTTTATAAGACATAAACTACACATACTTTCACCTGAAACTTGTGCTTTTACCCGAAAATATGCTTAGGATATGTGTAAAAGGTGTTCCTAGTTGAAATACTATTACTTTTATGACTAGTAATATACCTACTATGAGTACTATGCTATGATTGTACTCCATCCACCGGGGCAATCTAGCGATGAAAAGCTCTTTATCTATTGGACCATTAGGAGAACGTGCACAGATTAAAACATACCTGAATTGATCAGATTGCAGTTATAGTTCCGCCCTAGTGTCTGGAGGCTCTTCTTGCAGATGAAGATAGCCTTTGCGTCACACGGCATATCATTATAGTTTCCATCGATGCTCAGTTGCACACAGTCCTCGTTAACCATATGGTTGGGCTCACCACTCTCCCATTGGTTATACACCGCTGAGATTGATTTTCCTAGAAATATGAAACATACCTAATAATTTATACTTTTTTTATTAAATCTCTTCATTATCTAATCTTGAAGTGGTTTTCACCAAAATTTTAAGAATTTATATTTCGGAAGGTTTATGCGCATAATACAATCTTATTAAACGTACACATAATGAAGTATTGATGTTTTGTCAAGTTGTTATATATAACCGTGCAAAGCAGGTTCCGGCCGCTAGTTAAAAATATATAAAAATTAGAAACGTACCGTCGACGGTCTGAAATTGTCCTTCAGATATGATGTCCGATATTCCAACAAACACCCATCTGACAGTAGGCTGGATACTCGTCCAAAGTGATATCATAGCGTTGACTTCATCTCTGTTTTCTGGGTAGAACAAACTGGCTCCTTCCAGAGCACACACTCGCTTGGCCTCAGCCCAAGTTTGTGGTATCGTGTGAACCTTATAGAAACCCTCCGTTGTTTCTAAGTAACTGTAGTCCTCACGGAAAAACGTTTTACGTTTTCGTCCATCTACGAATAGAAAAAAAACACATATAGTACATTTTTTTTATTCTGTCCTTTAAAAAAACTAAAACAACATCTTATCATCACGTTTCATTTCCCGAAGGGCTAGACAGAGGGTGTGCCTTAGTACACATTACGCTAGTTAAGTTGAAGTCCTTTGTAATAGCGGGCGATAACTAAAATGAAATCAATCAATCTGCCTAGCCTTTTCCCAACTATGTTGGGGTCGGCTTCCAGTCTAACCGGATGCAGCTGAATACCAGTATTTTACATGGAGCGACTGCCTATCTGACCTCAACAACCCAGTAACTGGGTAATACGATACCCCTTGGTTAGACCGGTTGTCAGACTTTCGTGCTTCTGCCGACTCGTAACAACTGTCAAAGATCCACAAATGACAGCCGGGACCAACGGCTTAACGTGCTTTCCGAGGCATGGAAGAGTCTCGATATGTGGAAATGGTCACCCATCCATGGACCAACCCCGGCAAGCGTAGCTTAACTTGATGGATCGACCCGAGCGGCTGTTATTACTCAGCCACGAGCTTCTCCGGGCGATAACTAAAATGATGGTTTATAATGTTTCAGAGTTGTCAGTAACAAAATAAAAAAGCCTGTGACATAACACTCACGTGAAAAATCCGAGAACAGGTACACTACGAGCAAAACTGACAAACTCTTAGAAAACATTGTTGTCACTATACGACATGCGTCTTGACGCTTGAAAGAACGACAATTTGTGAACGTGAAGTGAATCTTTAAAGTGAACTCTCAACTTTTATATCAGTTATGTACTGGTTTTACACGTAGGTCTTTACAATAATAATATGTATTAGGTACATAAGATAAAAGTGCACGCAAAGTTGATGAAGTATTGAAGTTTGGGAATTCAAATGAGATAAAATTATACTGCAGATAGCCTAGAGAGGTCAATGCCGCTGTTTCTTGAGCATAAGGTTGCGATTAAAATGAAAACTTCACCAGAATTATAATAATAATATTCTCTCTATTCAAACAGTTGTCATTATCAGTATCTTCCCGTTCAAACTCACCTTAAACCTCTCCATACCGGACACTTATCTTTAAAACTCAAATAGGTTTTTGGAATCCTGATTTCAGCGTTGCTTAAAATCAAATCTAAACTGTAAATACAACCTTATTTTTTGTTTATGCTAAACCCGAAAAGGGGGCATTGTACTCATCATTTTGAACAACTTTTTCAATGGGAACAACTTTGAAATCGCGAAAAAAAATCAGCTGTTCCATACATTTTGTCGATTTAAGTGAACACATATGTAGGGAACAGCTGATATTTTTCGCGATTTCAAGCTTGGTCCCATAGAAAAAGTTGTTCAAAATGATCAGTACAATGACCCCTTTTCGGGTTCAGCATAAACAAAAAAATTAGGTTGTACAAGGTGGAGACGACAATACAACAATAAATGAAAACACTGGCAATAATAATGCATAAGAGTATTTTGGAACTAACAAATAAATCCTAACATCGAAATTAAAAAAGTCATTTTTTCAAACAAACTAAATAGTAGTGATGGGCCGACTGTGGGATTTGCCGATCTTTGACTAGCTATCGTAACTAAACTACTGGAAGGAAATATTTGATTAATTTTTTGTATGTAGACCGAGAACGTCATTAGATATACGGAGTTTCATTTTTTGTTGTATTGTCGTCTCCACCTTGTATATGTCAACATGCAAAAAAAAAACAAGCTGGCTCAATCACAAGAAAAAATATCAAGTTTTTGGTCTCTCCTTAAAAGTAGTGGTTTTGTGGATACGCCCGATAATCCTATGGTTTAAAACCCGCGATATGTTACGGGTTAGTTTTAGAGATAGGCGATAACTTCAGAGCGCTCTCACTATATATGCCACACTTTATGATAAGCGTTCGCATATTAGTGCCTGCTCCAAGAAACGCATGTCGTTTAGTTACAACAATGTTTTCTAAAACTTTGTTAGTCTTTCTTGTACTTTACTTTTCATCGGATTTCTCACGTGAGTACTGAGTGGCAGATGTTTTTATATTTTTTGAAGAACACTATGATTTAAAAATTAAGATCTAATTTATCATGGATAAATTATACCGAATAAAGCCAAGGTTAAAATATCTGCAAAAACAGTAGTTTAATTGCTTCCGCTATTCTTTTAGAGTGCGTTTCATCCTATGCCGTAGTGTTGGTTCCCCTGTTGTATGACGAATTTTGTACGTTACGGCGCCACCTAATAGGTCCGTTGTTAAAGTGCCAACATTACGGCATAGGAACTTTATTGATGAAAAGCACTCTATAAGTACTTTCCGATTTTAACGTTCCATTGTATCCATAATCATCCGGTAACCATAATAAGCTAAACAGTATGGGGAAAAATAAAATAAGAACGAGTTATTTTCGATCAAGAGAATAAATGACATGGAATAATATATTATAATGCATGTTTTGTTTTTGATTAATTTGATTTATTTACATTTTATAATCTAAGTTTGCACGCCTACAGGTTAGGTTTTTATTGACATTTGGTGTATAAAGGACTGTTATTTCTTTGACAATGCATCTGACATTAGTGGCGGGACCAAAGGCACAATGTAGGAATCTTTTTCATAAAATCCCCAATTAAACGATTAGAGATCATGAAATCGATTCACAAAAAAAATATTTTTGAAAAATATATCAATTCAAAAATATTTTTTTAACTGTGTTTGATTAATAATAACATAACATAACATCATGCTTCTAATGCCTGAAGGGAGAGATGTACCTATACACTCTCATTTTGCCAGTTGTGTTGTAAGTCTCGTGCATTAGGGGGCGAGCCTATTGCCATCAACCGGGCGTAAATCCGGACTCCACTTGCTACTGATATATTCCAGATGAACAAACCCAATAACACTTTGCCTGAACAGGGAATCGCACCCAGGACCTAATGCTCAGGTGTAGCTGAGCATAAGGTCCTGAGTGCGATTCCCCGGCACAGCGCTACAGCGCTTGGGACCACTCGACCAACGAGGCAATCAAATGATTTCGATTTTAGTGTTTTAGGTTCGAGAAAAAATCGAGTATCATTTATCGATCTCAGATCGCCATTCACCATCCCTACCGATCCATCCGATCTTGGCGTCACGTTGTGTTTACATAGGTATTCGTTGTGTACTGTGCGATTATTGTGTTCTATTTCTAACGACCATTGCTATTATTTACGAACTGATTTACGAACTGATAATTATTTTCAAAGCCTGATTACCATTGCTATATAAAAAGGATTCTTCGGTTTTGCTCTACGATTCGATTAAATGGATATTAAGATGAGATGCATAAACTGTGGTATATTTCGTAAGGCGGGTTCAAAGGCATATTATGTCAATGCTAACCTTACCCCTGCAAGCGAGACTTGCCCGGTGGTTGAATAATCAGGTATGTACTTAAACTACATTGGAACAATACCTACTATATAACAACAAGACTGCAGGTATAAAGTCTGACATAGCGGTTCGATTGCATGTGAGCCAGCAAAACTTAATAAAGCAGCGTTTATTTGGGGAAAGGGTGGCAATGCATCAGCAAAAACCCTGCTATGGGCGGCGGTGATTGCCTAATTCCCGTAACTAAAAACGTTCAAATTCAAGTCGCAATCTCATCTCAGCGACAATTATTGTCAAAAACTCGATTACCACAACGCCTAGCGCCATCTCATATCGAAAACCAGAGTTATTTAGTGAATACTTATCTTTATTTTTCTCAGTTTCCTGATCTTTTAGACTCGTGAAACTTTTTTGTCTGGAAACTGTAGAATACAACAATTGCAAAAATAAAACAATATTTGCTGCACATTGATTTCGACACCTATGCCGGCGCCCATAGTCCCACTGGTCATGTCATTTGCAGTTGCAAAAACATGTTCTCCCATACATTTTGTATGGGAGAACAAGTTTTTCAACTACAATGTTAAGTTTATTGGATACATTCATACCAACTACGGAACCCGTCATTGTGGGTGGTTCGACATGCACTTGGCCGGTTTTTTAATATAAGTAGGTACATAGCTACACAATAGCCAATAGGTTGTCTGTGTAAAAGCTTTTAGTAGTGACAAAAATGTTATTCGTTCTCAAATATGTCTATTTTCCACATTTTAGATGGACAAAGGGATAAAAAGTTTTTCCGGAAGGACTACACTTATATAGAGTCAGAAGAGAGTTTCTACAAATTCCACACGAAACCACAGACTTTTGCCGATGCCAAGCGAATGTGTGCTCTGGAAGGAGCCAGTTTGTTCTTCGCAGAAAACGAAGCTGAAGCCAACGCTGTTATGTCGTTTTGGCACAGAACCAACTCTAACATAGGGGTGGTGTACGTGGGGCTGTCGGATATTAACGTTGAAGGATTATTTGAGACTGTTGACGGTACGTTTACCTACAGGGTGTAAAAAAATCTACGCTTTATAAATACACACTTTGCCAAATAGCATTAAGCAAAAAAATATTTTTGGGAACGACTTTTACTTTAACTGTATTTTATAAATGTATATGACGGCGTCAGCGTTGGCTGAGTGATAGTGCTGTCATCATCTTGATTCGGTGGTATGGAATCCATAGTGCAGGTTTACAATAAAACACGATGATACAGCAAATCAGTTAGTATTTCACTTTCAGAATAATTATCACAGTAGTTACAATACTAATAATGTTCACGCACTACTTTCTACGTTCGGGCAAACCGACAGTTTCGCATAGGAGAAGTGGAGGTCTGCATCCGTTCGTTGCCCTCACAAGACTGACTCGTCGCTCAGCCACTTCCCTTAACAAGACTCTGTCCACGTGCCGCCCCACTCTAGCGAGCGCGGCACGGCGTTTACCCTCACCTTTGTACTACAATAATCAATTGAGAGACTATTATCGCTCAACTTTTATAATCTACGGCATATTATATTATAATAAAATTATTCATTCATACATAATACACATCACTACATATTTTAAAACAAAGTAGGTACCCCCGTCGCGATTGTGTCTGTCTGAACGTGTTATACTTAAAAAGTAAAAACTATAAAGAACAGATTTTCATACGGTTTTCACCTATAGACGGAGTGATTCATGAGGAGGGTGTACACTCGCGACAATCTAAGAATTCCGTTTTGACGTTTCGTTCTCGTACATGTAATAAAACGTTTTGCTTTGAGAATCAGTTTTAAGCAATGTAGATAAGTCGTCGATTACAAACTCTCTAATCAATCGAAATGTCTCGAAAATCAGTTTATAAGAAACCAAATTTTTTTTTTCATCGCTACACATAGCATTTTTATATCTGTCAAAACGGACTACTTAGATTGTCGCGAGTCTAGGTGTATAATCCATTAAAGTTTTGTGTAAATTCACTAAATTAAGACGATGATTGTTGAAGAGGGCGGAAAATATCATGGACTGGGAGCCTAGCGTGCGCATTACGGTAGTACGTTTCCGTAGGATAATTTCCCACTTCCAACCACGCGGGCGCAACCGCGGGCAAAAGCCAGTCACTATTGGAATAATTAAGTTATCAAATTCACAATCAATCGAAAAATAACGTTCCCCAATGCAAAACTTTACTATACATAGAATACAAAATTTAAATTGCTGATACATAATTTCACTCTGCACATAACACTACTTTAGCGTATTTATCTCGTGTGCTCCACATTCGTATGTCACTGCAGGGATCCAGCAGAATCTCAGCGTCGTATAAACTGGCACATGCTGAGGTGGAATGTCATTTGGTGCAAGTGCAACCTTGAGACAAACGCCGCACTTTGTATGTTCGTTATTTAATTTAAAGTGTCTCATAATCATAGTGTCACTTTATTTCTTAAAGATATTTTTTTTTAATGTTTCTTATATTTTATTCGAATATTTTATTATCATTTATTCGTTTTTTATGATCTTTCTTTTGTGTGTACTAAATAAATCATCTATTTATCTACTTGTGAGTCATCTCACTATAGGAAAATATTTGCAATGAAGAATGTGTGGCTCTCGACTTTCTAAGCCCGTTTTAATTATATTCTTTATCGTTTCAGTTTTCATCGAAATCGGCCCCTGCGTAAGCCTAAATGAGAGTAAAGATAGATTTTTATAATTTTTAGGAAGGCCAATTACTGCCGTGTACAGTAGATGGAATGCAGATGAACCGAACAATGCTGGAGTTCATGGAGAGAACTGTGTGCACATGTACCCACAAGGCACTATGAATGATTACCTATGTGACCGCAAGGCTAACTTTATTTGTAAGAAGAGTCTCCATTCACTGGAATGGAATTATTACTGCAATATGCCTAATTTTGGTAGGTTTTTTTTTAAATTCAGGCATTATTTGGTGAGCCCCATTTTTTTTATCGGCCCGAAATACCTTCATTATGCTTCCTACCAGAACAGAACAAGGACTACCAAACGGAACTTCGACAAACGTTACTACGACATGATTTTACTTCGACATTACGGAACTCCGACACGTCTTTACTTCGACAGTACTTTACTTCGACATGCCTTTAGTCCGACACTACTCTACTCCGACAAGACGTTGCTTCGACATGACTTAACTACGAAATGATGTGAGTTCGACGACATCCTACTTCGACAATAATGCTAGTTCGACATGATTCAATTTCGACATACTCTACTCCGACATGCTGTACTTCGACAATATCTTAAATCTACGTGATGCGTCTCAGGACACGATGCTAATTCAAAATTATTCTGCGACGTTGAGAAACAACTGAACTTGTGTAATTTTTTTTAACGGTAATAATATATTTTAAAGGCGTTCAAACCAACAAACTCTTCAGCTTTTTATTAGTACGTAAAATCACTTTGGTGGCTCCATTTCTGCACTATGTTGAAGTAAAATCTTCTTTGATTTCTATTTTTCTTACTATTATGGATCTGTCACAGTTGCACAGCGTTTCGATTAGAACATGCTAGCTAGACAAAATTATTTATTGGGGTATTTTATTTTTTTCTTATACATGTTTTAATGCGGTTCCAGCACAAAACACCCAAATAAAAGAAGGCATGGTCACGCGAACCAAATAAAACAAAAAATGACAATAAATATTTCGTATACTGAAACAAGTAGAAAAACAATCCTAAAATTATCAACAACAGTCATAAAATATGGTCCTTCAGACCGTATTTCGGCCATGGCGGCCAATCTCAACGGAGACTAGCCTTCGGCGCGGGAGATATTATAGTGCACAAGTGTGTGCGCAGACACAGGTGCACTCTCTCTTCCCTCACTCTCATAGTCCGATGGGACTGCAAACTGACACGACCGGAGAGAGATCAGGCGCAGGACCAACGGCTTAACGTGCTTTCCGAGGCACGGGGGTATCACACCGCCAACTTCCAAACTCCGGGCTGCTACTACGAAATGCCTAATTGAAAACTTCAATAACACTTTGCCCGACCCGGGAATTGAACCCAGGACCCCACGCTCTGCAGCCGCGCTTGCGACCACGAGACCAACGGGGCAGTTAGTGATAAAATACTCAACTACTTACAATTTTTTTTTACATAAATTATATGCAGATCATAAAACTAACTTAGTATTCCAAAAATCAATATGATTCAACTAATAATAAAGTTAGTAGGATACACAGCTTAGAAATTTATTCTACATCACTAAATTCTTCTTGAAGAATCTTCTACATTAAAATCCTGGCATAGGTACTAATATTTTGACAAAAATTACAAAGACTTACACTAGAACTTATATTAACAGTAGGGGGTATTATTAATTCTAAAACCTCAGAAGGAAGTTAACTTGTCAGTTTTTTGTGAACTTCTCTATTCTTAACAGTAGTTGACATTAGCGCAATAATTCTTGGAATTGGGACAAATGGGGGTGTGGCTAGTGGCTCAATTAATAAATTCATGGAAATTCAACAGTGACTTTTGTCCAGCTAGTATCTTCTAATCGAAACGCTGTGCGTTGATCGGTATGTTTATTGAAATTTTTATTTATTCCAAATCATCCTTCTGCTCCTTTATCCCAATATTTATAAATAAATAATTATTTAATTTTATAAAATAATTATTAGACGAGAAAAAATATGCCAAAATAGTTATGTCAAAGAATATTAGGAGCAAAAAAATATGCGAAAAGAAGGGGTCCCATCTGAGAAGCATCACGTCGATTTAAGATGTTGTCGAAGTACAGCATGTCGGAGTAGAGTATGTCGAAATTGAATCATGTCGAACTAGCATTATTGTCGAAGTAGGATGTCGTCGAACTCACATCATTTCGTAGTCAAGTCATGTCGAAGCAACGTCTTGTCGGAGTAGAGTAGTGTCGGACTAAAGGCATGTCGAAGTAAAGTACTGTCGAAGTAAAGACGTGTCGGAGTTCCGTAATGTCGAAGTAAAATCATGTCGTAGTACCGTTTGTCGAAGTTCCGTTTGGTAGTCCAGAACAAGGAGTTTTTGACAGCCGACAAAACAGTATCACGTAATAAAGTACAATAAAACGCCAAACTTGTCAGTGGCAAAATAAAATGTATGACGCTGTTCCACTGGTTACATTGGGCGGAGTTCCGCTGAAAAGAGTCACTGTGGCACTTGGTCACCGATATGCTGTCGGATGAGGCCGATTTGGAGAGGGAACGTAGAGCATTGGCTCTCAGGTGTAACATGCTGGCCCGCAGGTTTGCACGGTGTACGTGAGAGGTTAAAATAACACTGTTCAGGGCCCACTGCCAGTCGCTGTACACGTGCGCCCTGTGGGTCAGTTACACAGCGCTCCTACAATGCTCTACGAGTCCAATATAATAACGCGTTCCGGATTTCGGCTCGCTACTGCGTTTGCGAATCGCATCACTGACGCGTCTGATGCGCGGCAGCCCTAACAGCCTCGTGGCTACTGTAGCCGGCAGGGTGAATGGCAGAGTAAAGGCTCTTACATACTGGGGCGATTCGTTGCGCGACGCGAATTTTGACAAAACAATTTCTGAGAAAACTTCACGGCGAACAATGCGGCGGCGTCGCGTCGCGCGACGAGTCGCCCCAGTATGTAAGAGCCTTAATGTGTCACTGCAGGCGTAGCATGAGCACCGTTTTGTCGACGGAAGAGTAGACAAAAATGACGTTTCCTGTAGACAGTAGACAGTACGAGACGGCAGCAAAATAGAAAGAGTCAACTGCACTTTTTACGAAATTCACTCTTTTATATAATTTGACTCAGAATTCTTTGTTTTATCATAGGATTTATCGGTTGTCAGTGTGATTTTGACAGTAAGGATAGAAAACTTTCTTCCGAAATAGTCTACATATAAAAAGACCTAGACAAAGATCGTTAGAAATGAAAGACAAAATGATAGATTGTAGAAAGATTTCTACGGTGGATGTCAAAAATGAAGAAACGAACTGTCACTTTGTATAGAAAAAGCTATGTCTATTCTTCGTTGAGATAGAAAGCGCCATGCTACGCCTGCTGGATAGCGGCACACAGACCGCCATGCAGATTAGTGAGATAAGTCTGTTGTCTAAAGTGTTTTAGTTAGTAAGTACCAATTATATGTAATTGCATGCTATGGATCTTGGGCTGAAATATTTTATATTTAATTATAATTATTATAACGCTATTCACTAAGGTGTTTATTCATAAACGATGATTAAAGTTATGTGACGTTCAAACGTCAAAAATGTATGGTTGAACTTAGTTTTAAGCAACGTTTATAAAGTAATCCCCTAAATGCGGCGCGTGCTTCGTCTTTACAAAGCATGCGCCGCATTTAGGCGTATATATTTTATTATTTATATTTTTGTGAAACGCGACAAATATTTTTATTCGTTAATTCTGAGACTCTGCTATAACCCATGTGTAAATAGGTAGGTATTTAAATCTTCCATCATCGAATAGACACATGACGTATTATCATTTCAGATTACACTATCAATAAGAAAACTGGAAAGTGCTACAAGCTCCACACAATTCCACTAACCTGGGCCGAAGCATATGCAATGTGCCGAATAGATTACAGCTCCCTGGCAGTGATCAGCAATCGCACGGAAGCGAATTACCTTGCGAAGTTAACAAAATTCACACCGAAACCACAGATCACTGAGCAATACCAAAGAGGAATGTATCACCTGGGCTTTCGTCACAGGGTAAACGAAGGCTGGCAGACAGTTAGAGGTACGTGAGTGTGTGGCTTAGGTTACAGCGCGAGCGTTCTCACTTGGATGTTGAAAAAGGAGTTCCGCGGTCGAAGCACTAAAATAAATACCTACAGCAGCTAAATGCGTTATACAATTACTATTCTGTGATCGACTTCAAGATGTGTCGAAATAACTTTTATTGCGTTCTGAAATACACGATTAAATAGACGAGAATGAACTTTTCTTAATGCAGTAACTCCAGCTTAACTTACCCGGTGGCTCTGATTCGAACTAACGATATCACTATAAAAAATGACTAGATCTGCCATTGTCTATTGTTGTCTGTATAGTCACCGACAGCATCTCCGTCGCCGAGCCCGATGAACTTGCTGCTACAGAGCAGCACAAAGATAGAGTAGCGAGTAGTGTATACCTACAGAGGTATACAGAAGTATACAATACTCGCCGCGGGTCTTATGTGTCCGTGAAGTTATCTGCGGGTAGCCTTTTTGTGTTAGTTTCATGGACAGTAGAATGAGATCCCAGAAATCTCGGTGGCTATTTAGATTATTGATTGATCAATTGATTTTTCAATAACTTTTTCAGGAACACCACTGAATGTAGATGCCGACGCCTGGTTCGACGACTACCAGCCGAACGGAAACCAATATGAGGAGTGCGGCTCAATGTTCTACACCGGTCGTCTGATCAACACCGACTGTAATACGAAGAGCTTGTTCATTTGTGAACACGAAGTAGATAGCTCGAATTAAAACATAAACTTCGATCATGAATAAAATTGTTCAACATTATTAACAAAGTTATAAAGATAAATAAAACATTAAGTTTCCTTTTATTAATACAACCCTTAAAATGATTTACCTAATATTTATAGGTTACCTATAGATAATGCAAACTTGCTTATAAATAAAAACTTGTGGAAGTAGATGCAGAGGTACGATCTCTTTCCGAAGTTTCCCATTATAGAGACGAAGGTAAAGTTCCGGCACAACCCTAGTGTTTAATATACTGTAACTCTCAATTTCTAAAACGGGTGTTAGACGTGCGAGCAAGTACGCGTACTTATGCCTCGGCGAGCTTACTCGCCCGTCTGTCATCGCCGCGAGCCACGAGCCAATTTGACAATTAAATTCTGAGCAAGCTTCACGTGTGTCACCGACGGCGAGCTGAGTAAGGTCGCGAACTTAAAGACCGCGTACTTTAAGTAGGTACGCACGTTTATCACCCACATACTTAACGAAGAACTTAAAGGCGCGTACAGACATTGCGGGGCATACGCCGAGAATGGTTTGCCATTTAAAACGATACGCCACATTGTCAAATTCATCGCTGTCATTCATTGTTTGATGACAGCAACCAGCAACCGAACCAGATACGTTTTCGGGCCTATAAATCGCAACGTCGTCGTTTTAAAAAGTGTTAAAATATTAACTTTACAAACTTTAAGAGGTGTTGTAGATCATCGAACTAAATAACTTTGACTGTAGGATCAATTTTGAAATCGGTTATAAAAAGTCAGCTGTTCCTGCACCTACTGTTCTAAACTGTATGGGACAGCTGATTTTTTTAACACCTATACTTACTGTAAAAAAATCTGAAGATTTCCAAGTATTCTGTTTTTTTATGAACTCTGTAACACTCTGTATAAGTACTAAAAAACAAAAAAACAATCTTAGGATTCTTTAGATAATTTTGTTCATTTTCTACTTTTTAATTGCTTTTCTTTGCAAATTACACTTTTTTTTTTTTAACATGGTAATTTACATATTTAATAATCATATGTTTTTATATACAATCTAACACTAAAATTATATACAAAGCGAAATAAAAATTATTATGGAAAGTAGGGCTCATACGGCGTCAAAAAATTCTTCCGCAAATACAATATTATATTCAATTACACTTTTGATGAGGTTATATTGGCAAATTGCTTACAGCCGTCTTACAACTCCAATAAAGTGGACCCCTCCATCCTGTATATATAATAAAATGTTTAATGTTGTTATTACATCGGTGTTACTGTATTCCGGTTATTATAACGCTTCTTTTTGGCACAAATAGGCGTGGTACCAACATCCCCGGATGTTGAAGGCACGACTAAGACGGAGAGATTTTGCTTTCTCACACGCTTTAGAATATTTATTTCGCTGGTAAGTATATCAGCTGGTAAGTATATCGAATGTAAGTATATCAGCGCAATACCCATAAAATATTTACATTTGAAATACCTATGAATGCATTTTGTCTAATCTACTTTGTTACAGAAAGTTTTCATAATGACCATGCTAGCTTAGTAGGTGTCTGCCAAGCCCCCATGTCGGATTTAATACGTGGGATTAAAATACCATAAATAAAAAGTAATATTAATTGAGTTGGCAATCAGTTTAATGCGTTAATACCTACTTGTCAGAAACTAAAGTGTAGCTTGACTAGCTAAAGAATAACATAAATAACAGCAATAGACAGACAAAGCTTCATATTATATAATTATAATAGTTTGTTTTTTTAATTATAATATAATTTAAAAAAACAACTGTCGTGTCTTGTATTGTGTGTCGATACTCTTGCGCCATCCCATCTTCCCGGCTCGGCGTGCTGTGCTGGCGCTGCCGCTGCGGCTGCGGAAAACCTCAAGCATCGAAAGTATAATAGCCTTATTAGGCAATTATATTTTCGAGTCGTTTCGGGTTGAAACCCTAGGGCCGTGGGGTCCGAGTGCTCATAGCTTGTTTAAGGAAATCTCCAAACGGCTGTTTGACACTTCCCGTGACCCAAGGGCTGGCTTTTACCTTGGTCAGAGGCTAAGCATTGCCATTCAACGTGGCAATGCCGCCAGTCTCTTGGGTACACTACCAGCCGACACCGATGCGGAGGAATTTTTCGACGCCATATTTTAGATATTAGTTTTTTAATTGTATAGTTAGATTTCCTTTAGTTAAATAATAGTTAGGTTAGTGTTAAATTAAAATGATCATGTACAAAGTTAAATTGATTAAATGACAGTTTTGAATTGGTGCTTAAAAAAAAAAACCGTTTTAGGTGAGTATATTTTTATTTGTTCGATTATTTAATTTACTCTAGGGCTAAGATCGAGCGGTCCACTTCATGTTCACAAATGAAGAAACTTTTCGTATCACAGTTGACATTGTTCAGACGTCCTGTGTAGAACATGGAGCCGCAGATCTCACGGTCATCTCCGTTCGGCAGGTGGTTGTCCCACCAGAAGCTGGCCTCTACAGTCATCGGTGTTCCTGGAAAACGAAATGATTAGTCAAAACAATATAAATCAACGACATAACTTAAATATTAAATATTAATATCACGAACATAAACAACATTGTGCATGAAAATAAGTTGGGGTGTCTGAAGTATTGAGTTATTCAAATTACACTGTGTATTCCAAATACGAATATATTTAGTTTTGCAGCAGAGCTTTTTTTATAATTGGCTTCGGCTGTGGAAATCGATACTGAACACACCCGTTCACTTACCTCTAACTGTCTGCCAGCCTTCGTGTAATCTATTATGGAAGCCCATATGATATATTCCTCTAAAGTAATCCCCTCCGACTCTTTGACTCGATGCAGATTCTGTGAAGTTTGCAAGATAATCCGCTTCCAACTGATTATTGATCACAGCCAGGTAGGATTGTTCCGCTCGACACACGGCGTGTGCCTCCGTCCAGTTCAATGGAGTTGAGTGCAGCTTGTAACATTTGCCAATATCTTCATCAAGAGTGTAATCTAAAAAAAGACTTAAGAAGCCTAGGAAAAACTAGAGCTCTGGTCAAACTGAAGCGAATCCCGCGCGGAATGCGGGACGTTATTCGCTTGCGCCAATTGCTTTAACTTATATTGGGTGAAACCTATGAAATTGGCGTTTTTTTCTCACAAATAGAGAACCTCGTCACTTCTTCAATGGTCAAGGACAAGCCGTCGTCGCATGCCATTATAGTTTTGTAGGTGTACGTGTACAGGCATGCGACCACGGCTTGTCCTTGACCATTGTCACTGTCTTGATTTGTGTCTGAAATATTTTCTTGTTTCATACTTTTTATTAGAACGTGGTTTTTAAGTAGTCGGGTTTTAGTTTTTTAACTTTTTTTTATTTAAATTATTTTGGGGTTAAAATTTCGTGATAGAGTACAATTGCAGACCCGGTTTACATTATTTTGTTTAGGTTTTATTGTTTCTCATGTACCTAGGTAATACCGAGCTTACTTATAGTTCTCTCTTATAGTTTTTTTGTCCACAAAACCAACCCCTCTAATCTAATCTTAGTTGTTTCTTATAAACGTCTTTAACGAGGACCTCAATTAAGCAAAATCGACATGTTGTTCTAATGAGTTTGTGATGTGGTTGAAGACTTTTTGAACAACATCCTAGATTATGGGAAAGCACTGAACACTGTCAAGTAATTGTATACGCAGAGAGTTTTTAAATTACAATGTCAGTCAAAAAGCTTTGCAACATTTCCTACGAGCATCAAAACATTTGCGTAAAACATAATGCACTAAACTAGTGCATGATGAGAGCAATGATAGGCTTGAGGCCTCTAGAGCTAAAACAGAACACCCTTATTTATTTATTTTATTTTGGTTCACCAACAATTGCTTGCACTATAATACCTATGAATAACATGCAAAAATATATATGCGACAGTGCAACAATCACTTACAGGTAAACTCCGCATGCATAAAGAAGTTGTACAATAATTAATATTAAATTAAATCTAGTAAATTAAGACTAGTAAATTAAATCTAGTTAATTAAATCAAAGTATAATTAACAATAATGGTTAACTGGTCTAATCGGAGAGACACTTAAAGAAATTGGCTTTCAATTTGCCCAAACTTTCGAAGTGCAAATCGATTCGATCACTGCAGCCATTGACAACCTTGCATAACCTTGCATACGGGGAATTGGCGCCTAGAACCGTTCTTCTCTGCGGTGGGCAGATTGGTGTTATGGCGCTGCGAGGAATTCTTGAGGGGGCACGGAAATTAAAGGTGTGCAATATTTGTGGGCAGTCAATTTTATGGTGCATTACTTTGCACACAAACATTGCGTCATTAATGCGTCGGCGAATGTCCAGCGAAACCTTCTTATCTTCGGAAAATATACCTAGCGATCCCAACTGAACTGGAGGTATAATACGTATAAGTAGTATCGATATCGGTATTGGCTCCCGTGTCATGCTACGCAGGAATTCAAACATTAATCGAGGTTAGTGAGTGGTGCGATGGGACTGGTGAGAAACCTGGTATGGCCTGCTCTTCGTCGGGATCAGCTGGAGCACGGAGAACAGCCAAGCGCAGTTCTCATACAATTTGATGATTCCACTATAAATGCAGATGAAGATGGGCTTGTTAGAATCGAACCTTGTCTGACTGAATTTGACGGATTAAGAGGATCGGGAAAAATTCAACGCAAAATGTTACCATTAATCCTTACTTGGGCAGTTACTGTGCACAAGTTACAAGGGTGCACTCTAGACAAAGCAGTAGTTGACTTAGGAAAGTCATTATTCGCTAAGGGACAGGCCTATGTGGCCCTCAGCAGACTCAGGTCTCTAGATGGATTATTTATTTGTTCCTTGGATCATAATAAATCCTCTCACGTTCTCTTGAGGAATTGGAAAGGTTAAGAAGTCTTTCTTCTTAAGTCATGCGTCATTGGGCATTTTTGACCCAGTGCCTCGAAGTACGCGTCGATGATTGAAATGTGGTTTGTTTTGAACGTTTAAGGTTAACATAAGGGGAAAAAAAAATGTGATTTTTACCGACTTATTGATTTTCAATCACTACTACTAACTGTGATCCGCTCTCTGGCGCTCGTAAGGCGCAATCCACATTGCAGTACAGAGTTTAGAGGCCCTCTCTTTCACACAATAAACCGACATTGGGTATGTCGGTTTCAATGTGCGTTGGCTCGCCCAAGTCGATCAGCAGGCTTAGCACGAGCACCGTTTTGTCAACGGAAGAGTAGACAAAAATGCCGTACCATGCGGACAGTACGACGGCAGTAAAGTAGAAAAGTCAACTGCACGTTTTTACGAAATTCACACTCTTTTACATAATTCGACTCAAAATTACTTGTTTTGTCATTGTTGTTTCTCTGTTTGATTCTTATTTTTACTGATATTAAGTCACGTCAACTACAACAATTTTTCTCAAAATGTCGAAGTACCGTATTTTGAAACAAAAAATTTTACAGTAATATTGGCCTAAACCATTTCCTTGGTAATGCCCTATTAACTAAATGATGTCAAATAGGAGAATAAAGCTTTGTTCTTCTATGAATTATCACAGTTTTGCCTTCAAAACGCTCTCCTGTAAAATCATGATTTTGTAGATAACCGTATATACATTGTGGCCGAGTATAAAGTACTTAGATTTTATTCAATATCGTCAATATTCAAAAACCTTGCTGGTGCATCTATTCCTTCCTGATGATTCTGTTCTATACTATCACCAGATATCGAACAAGCCCAATAGGCTTTTTAGTTCCACAGTTTAAAAATCATTTACTACCTTCCGGGTCCATCATCAGTCCATAAACTCCAGCTAGTTTAATAGCACTTGTCAATACATATCCAATGAGTTTGAACACGATGATGCTATCTTGTTATATTGAGGTTTTCCCATGGCCACCTTCCGGCTCCATTTTCAGACCCTGAACACTAGTTTCAAAGCACTTGTCAATACATAACCAACGAGTCCAAACACGATGGTGCTATCTTGTTCGATTGAGGAGCTCCCATGGCCACCTTCCGGCTCCATCATCAGAACTTGAACACCACCTAGTGTCAAAGCACTTGTTAATACATGACCAATGAGTCCAAACACGATGGTGTTATCTTGTTTGATTGAGGAGTTCCTATGGCCAACTTCCGGCTCATCATCAGACCAGCTCCATGATATCAATTTTTCAAAATGTCTCGGTAGTTGTATAAGTATGCCAAGTTTTAGCTCAATCGGATTCCAAGAAGTGCTTGAAAAATTGAGGACATTATTGGAGTAACCGGAAAGACATACGAACAGAGGAAGCTATTATAAAGCTTGTAAAAAAAATGTTTTACTTTTCATTATCCTACATATCTCTCTAAAAATAATGTAAGTAGATAATCATTTTCAGGTTTGTTACTATTTTTATAATTATAAATGAGTGCTTGGAATGACGCGGGACAAACTGCGGAGGACAAGATAGAAAAGCTCCTAAACATTACAAGAATGTTTAGGAGCTTTTCTATCTTGTCCTCCGCAGTTTCTCCTTTTTAGGAAGATCTTTGTGCATTTTTGTACGCATTTTATATACACCCCTTTGCAAAAAAATTGGGCATCTTAACAGTCATTGGCTTTTGTATGGATAATATTAATATTTTTACTATGTCATTAGCATAAATGATTAGTAATTTGTTATAATCAATAAGAATATAGTTTTTTGGCTACACCCCTCTTCCACCAGTGCTACAATTTTACTAGCTCTTATTGCTTTTTCTGCCATTACAATCGACACAAAGATATCACTTTTAGGTCACAATAAGGCTGGATTATGCGACAAACATAAATTATTCTACTAAAAATAACGAGAAGTTAGTTTTAGTTGACAGGATATATAACCTTCTAACCGCAAACCTGCAAAATGTTAGTTAAAGTCACAAACGGAAAACGGGATTATTATTGTTTTTAAACAAAAGTTTCGAATTTGGAATTAACTTTTTTTCTTACCCAGACTCTTTATTAGGTGCCAGTAACATAGTTTGGCTATTAAAACCTCTTTACAACTAAATGATTACCAATAATGTACAAAAATCAAAACTGCCCGTTTTTTTTGCAAAGGGGTGTATTTAGAAGGATAAGGACATACTTACGAAAATTCGTTCTTTTGTATTAATTCTTGTTTTGCTAAAAAAGCTTTCCCATACTTTTGAGGAATGCGACTCATCTCATTGGGTAGTATTCATGGTCTTTAACTTATTCCGATTAGTTTCGTTAGTGGTCACTGGTGGGTCACAGGTCCGAACAAAATGTCCATTTACCGTTCTTTTGAGAATTGGAAAGGTTAAGAAGAAAGACTTAACCTTTCCAATTCCTCAAGAGAACGTGAGTCATGAGGATTTTTTAGCAATTTATTATAATCCAAGGAACAAATAAATAATCCATCTAGAGACCTGAGTCTACTGAGGGCCACATAGGCCTGTCCCTTAGCGAATAGTGACTTTCCCAAGTCAACTACTGCTTTGTCTAGAGTGCACCCTTGTAACTTGTGCACAGTAACTGCCCAAGTAAGGATTAATGGTAACTTTGCGTTGAATTTTTCCCGATCCTCTTAATCCGTCAAATTCAGTCAGACAAGGTTCGATTCTAACAAGCTCATCTTCATCTGCATTTATAGTGGAATAGATTTATAGTAGAGAATTTTCAGTACGAAAAGGGCAATGTGTAACTAATAAACTGTAATAGTACGCTTCAGGATCTGAGTCAGCTGTGTAATACCGAGTTCGTAGAATGGCTGATCGTGATCTTTTTTTCATTCTACACATTCTGTTTAGCAAATTTATACACGGACCTTGATCTTCGTTTTCTTCTTCATATGCATCTGCATCACCAGAATCCTCTTCTTGGTAAGTCTTCGAACTCACCGGCTCATAATTTACTGCGAATTCACCAAGACTCAACTCTTCTAAGTTCAGGGGTCGATTCTCATAGCGTTCGAATATATTCTTGCAAGACTCAACTGTATCCGAATCAAAACGCAGCATTCTATATCTTAGCTCAGGCTTGCATGTATTCACAAATATAGGTTTTCTAGAGCTATCTCGTAGCTTGAGGTGGCACAATCGGTATGCACATTCCGGCGCTGACACTTGACGAAGGTTCAGTAAGCAATTCTGGACAGCAAATATCTGTCACCCAAAATTTCCACCCCTTTCTCTAACTCCATAAAGTGCCTCGGTTATTGCTGCCGCAGGTTCGTCGGTTCAGATTTTGCGATATAATATGCCACGCCAAGAGCTGAAACCACAAGCTGAATAACATTATTGGCACTCCATAGCCGTAATAATTTCTCGTTATCATTATTTATCATCACTTCTTCAGGACGTCTCTTTAATTTATAAAACTTTCCGCCATTTGCAGTTGCTTGATTATCATCTAATATAACAGTCCTTTCTGAACTTGATTTTGGAAAGCCGAACCTGCACGTGTTCGGGTTTCTTTTGTTATACGAGTAGCACGTATGTGTATGTCGGTGAGTTTGTAGTCTAGTCACAAGATCTCTTAATTCGGAGTCATGTTCTGGTATTCTACATGTAATCACATTTTCAATTAGATTGATACCTGCTGGTGAATTGAAATCAGGCATGTTATTACACCTAACGATCATATGAATGTGTGGAGATCCTTGTAACTGGAATTCCACACGCCACCACACAAAAATCAACCAACTCGCGTCCCAATATGTAATTAGATTTGCTTTTTAATACACGCATAATTGCATTAAATCTAAACATAAACTGTCAGGATAAAGTAACTGGATAAGTTTTTCTTTAAATGTAAGATTATCAACTGGATAATCAGGCCTGCCATCTGCGACTAAAAGTGCCTTCAATATGTCTCCCCAGTTTTTTATATTAGATTTTCTGGTTGTACACCATCTTGACGAAGTCTTCCACATACTGACATATTTTGACATACTCTCATTAATTTTACCGATGATAAAGCATAAAACAAATATTCCACTGTTTGGAAACGTTTGTCGCTTCCCATGACTCTAGTTTGAAAATAATCTAAGGGTGATATTTTGTGTTGCCTTTCTTCATTTAAGCCATTTTGTTCGTTTGGGAACAGTTTAATAAACGCTAATTCCTCGGCTCTTTTTTCCACAAGGAGACTGATAGGAGGAGCCGTCTCGCGGTGGATGTCGTGTACTGGAAGAAGTGTATCATTTTCCACATCATTGTTTATAATATTCGTTATATTCGGTATCTGATATTCGTTCGTCATTAACATTGTGACATTTATTTCGCCATTATTAGTGGAGGAATTAACAGGGGTTTCATGATAACCTTGATTGTTAGGCAGGATCCTTTCGTCAACGGTATCTTGATGATGAGACCCATTTGATGGCGTCAACGTTACGTTTACGGATGTTATGCAGAACTGCAAGTTGGTGCGTCCTCTAGTAAGAAGAACTATAGGTAAGTGTTCAGCTAGAGATTCAATAGTGCTGAACATCATTAGCATTGCACATCCTCTAGTAGTTGATGCCACAAATCCTTTAGGTCCCCTTGAATGGGAATCAAACAAATAATAAACCGAATCATTTTTTATTACTGAAATTGACATTTCAGTTTCTGCAGTAATGATGCGTTATGATCAATACTCAGAAAAAAGTGACGCAATGCTTCTAAAATGCACGAAAAGTATCCTTCGAGCACCTCACCTGTTGGATTAATCAGTCCTGTAACACAATCAATATCAAAGTCAAGTTCATAAGAGACATTTGCGATGACTAATTCCCGAAGCAATTCATCAGTACTTAAATAATCCGGTTGTATCGACAGACTCCTAAGACACTGGGAATAATATGCATCACCAAATATTAGCACTTTATCAATATCTGATGGATCCCATTGTATTCATTCTTTAGTGGACGAATAAGCTATGGCAGCTGCTGCGTTGGCAGTGCATTGTTTGCCGCAACTATTAGCTGAAAACATGTCACTTCCTTGATTAAAATTCCCTCTCAGAATTTTACGTTCTGAATCAATTACTTTGAAATGTTGATTTGGCTCCTAATTATGTTCTAACATGTACTGTCTCTGCTGGTATTTCAATTATGTGTTCATTATTATTTGATGTTTGGAGTTGTTCAAAATTCAGTGTCACATTTCTGTATAAACGATTGTTGTGAACTAGCCAATTTAAAGCTGAACGGATGTTATCTAAATTCACTCGATATTCCCTGACCCTGTCAACATTTTGCAAAGTTTCGATGACAACAGTTAGACCACACTGTTCAATGGACAGAGGAAGCTGTTCTGCAAGTTCCTCCACTTGTTGAGCAAACAACACCGCCTGTCCTTTAAATCCTTTTTGCCCGAAACGACCTCCTAGTTTTATTGTTTTAATAAAAGGCACGATTCTAGACACAAGTCTTAATTCAACTTCTGACAATGATTGCAATTGATTAGGAGGATCGAGAACAGTCATTTTGTTCCAAAATCCCACAGATGGAACTTTGTTGCGGTTTATAGAATTTGCACATCTATGACAAGCCGTAATTCTTTCTGGAGTATTGGGTGGCAGTAGATCATTAGATAATATATATATAATGATCTACTGCCTATACTTCGTACTTGGTTTTTATACCCAGTTTTTTTACAAATATAACATATTTTGTCTGAAACATCTGAAATAGCTTTGTTAAACTCGGGTCGGGGTGAGTCGGGATTTTCTCGTTGAAGGAGACTCCAAATCACGTACTTGAATGGCGTGACTTCTCATTGATTCGAGTCGGGATTCTCTCGTCGAAGGAGACTCCAGATCACGCACTTGAGAGGCGTGACTTCTCATTGATTCGAGTCGTAGCTCTGTAAAAGTAGGACTTTCAAAGCAACGCATTTGTGAAGCGTGACTTCTCATCAAGTTGAGTCGGAATTCTCTCGTCGATGGAGACTCTAGATCACGCACTTGAGAGGCGTGACTTCTCATTGATTCGAGTCGTAGCTCTGTAAAAGTAGGACTTTCAAAGCAACGCATTTGTGAAGCGTGGCTTCTCATCAAGTCGAGTCGGAATTCTCTCGTCAATGGAGACTCCAGATCACGTACTTGAGAGGCGTGACTTCTCATTGATTCGAGTCGTAGCTCTGTAAAAGTAGGACTTTCAAAGCAATGCATTTGTGAAGCGTGACTTCTCATCAAGTCGAGTCGGAATTCTCTCGTCGATGGAGACTCCAGATCACGCACTTGTGAGGCGTGACTTCTCATTGATTCGAGTCGTAGCTCTGTAAAAGTAGGACTTTCAAAGCAACGCATTTGTGAAGCGTGACTTCTCATCAAGTCGAGTCGGAATTCTCTCGTCAATGGAGACTCCAGATCACGTACTTGAATGGCGTGACTTCTCATTGATTCGAGTCGGGATTCTCTCGTCGAAGGAGACTCCAGATCACGCACTTGAGAGACGTGACTTCTCATTGATTCGAGTCGTAGCTCTGTAAAAGTAGGACTTTCAAAGCAACGCATTTGTGAAGCGTGACTTCTCATCAAGTTGAGTCGGAATTCTCTCGTCGATGGAGACTCTAGATCACGCACTTGAGAGGCGTGACTTCTCATTGATTCGAGTCGTAGCTCTGTAAAAGTAGGACTTTCAAAGTAACGCATTTGTGAAGCGTGACTTCTCATCAAGTCGAGTCGGAATTCTCTCGTCAATGGAGACTCCAGATCACGTACTTGAGAGGCGTGACTTCTCATTGATTCGAGTCGTAGCTCTGTAAAAGTAGGACTTTCAAAGCAACGCATTTGTGAAGCGTGACTTCTCATCAAGTTGAGTCGGAATTCTCTCGTCGATGGAGACTCTAGATCACGCACTTGAGAGGCGTGACTTCTCATTGATTCGAGTCGTAGCTCTGTAAAAGTAGGACTTTCAAAGCAACGCATTTGTGAAGCGTGACTTCTCATCAAGTCGAGTCGGAATTCTCTCGGCAATGGAGACTCCAGATCACGTACTTGAGAGGCGTGACTTCTCATTGATTCGAGTCGTAGCTCTGTAAAAGTAGGACTTTCAAAGCAATGCATTTGTGAAGCGTGACTTCTCATCAAGTCGAGTCGGAATTCTCTCGTCGATGGAGACTCCAGATCACGCACTTGTGAGGCGCGACTTCTCATTGATTCGAGTCGTAGCTCTGTAAAAGTAGGACTTTCAAAGCAACGCATTTGTGAAGCGTGACTTCTCATCAAGTCGAGTCGGAATTCTCTCGTCAATGGAGACTCCAGATCACGTACTTGAATGGCGTGACTTCTCATTGATTCGAGTCGGGATTCTCTCGTCGAAGGAGACTCCAGATCACGCACTTGAGAGACGTGACTTCTCATTGATTCGAGTCGTAGCTCTGTAAAAGTAGGACTTTCAAAGCAACGCATTTGTGAAGCGTGACTTCTCATCAAGTTGAGTCGGAATTCTCTCGTCGATGGAGACTCTAGATCACGCACTTGAGAGGCGTGACTTCTCATTGATTCGAGTCGTAGCTCTGTAAAAGTAGGACTTTCAAAGCAACGCATTTGTGAAGCGTGACTTCTCATCAAGTCGAGTCGGAATTCTCTCGTCAATGGAGACTCCAGATCACGTACTTGAGAGGCGTGACTTCTCATTGATTCGAGTCGTAGCTCTGTAAAAGTAGGACTTTCAAAGCAACGCATTTGTGAAGCGTGACTTCTCATCAAGTCGAGTCGGAATTCTCTCGTCGATGGAGACTCCAGATCACGTACTTGAGTGGCGTGACTTCTCATTGATTCGAGTCGTAGCTCTGTAAAAGTACGACTTTCAAAGCAACGCATTTGTGAAACGAAACTTCTCATTGATTCGAGTCGGGATTCTCTCGTCGAAGGAGACTCCATATCACGCACTTGAGAGGCGTGACTTCTCATTGATTCGAGTCGTAGCTCTGTAAAAGTAGGACTTTCAAAGCAACGCATTTGTGAAACGTACGTCTTCAATGAATTTAGCCGTTGTGATAGAGAACTTGGCGATTCCTGCGTTCGCATCTGAGAAATGTAGTTCTTCGCATTTTGTAAACGTTTAAGTTTCTTTTGAGAATTTTCCTTTTTACGAAGTGTCTCAGCACGCTTTTTTGTAATGATACGATTTTCCAATTTCGATTGTAGGGACTGTGTTTTCCTGCGATTTGATTGGTAATCTTTGTCTTTTAGTATTCTATGTTTTGTAATTTCCAATGATTCATTTTTCCGCGCCTCTGAAACGCGAGCTGCTTTTTTGTCTTTCGTGATAAAGGCATTTTTTTTAATGTTCAAATTATTATGAAAAATAATTACACCTACTGTATTATCCTGCACCTATTCTGTGCTATAATTAGTACGACATAAAAATGAAAAAAAAAACAATGAATACATACAAATTTTTACACGCATAGACAATATAGACATTGGACTGTACAAAACAAAAGAAATAGATAGTCCTTCCAGACCGAACATGTAATAAAATTATTATCAACTTAGTCAAATTATTATTAACGTAAAGAATTATTATTTACAATTATTGATTGGATGAGAAATGGACTAAGCCACACATACACCTATTCTATATACGACATAAAAATGAGAACAAAAACAATTAATGCATAGACAATATAGACATTAGACTGTACAAAAGAAATTAATACTCCTTCCAGACCCAACAACTTAATCAAATTTTTACACGGCAAGAGATAAAGAGTCCAAGACATAAAGAGATAAAGAACCAAACGACCACTATTTTATAGTTTTATAATACAACGAAACCAAAACGACCTTGTGAGACTGAACTCGAATGAGAAAAAAAAAAATTAAATGTTTAATTAAATCTTACAAGAGATAGATAAAGTTATTCTTATTTAAATCAACCAAACGACCACTATTTCATTTTATAGATTTTTAAAAATCAAACGACATTGTGAGTCAGAACTCGAATGAAGACAAAAAATATTCATTAAATTCTATGGAATTGTCACTAAACTGCCAGCACGTAGTTTGCATCTGCATGACATGCAAACTACGTGCTATTATTCGCATCAATCAATTAGACTTCCTCCTTCCTCTGAAGATTAAAAAAAAATCCGCGAGAGGCAGCACTAGGGCACACGTGTTTTGATTTCCCTATTGACAGTAAAAATTAATTACATTGAAAAATAAAACAATTATTAAAGTGAATAAACAATAATAAAAAATAAATGATCATGCCTACTAAACATTGTGCATTCGCAAATTGCACAGCTCTTTAGCATAGGCCTCCCCCAGACTTTTCCGTAGCTCTTTAGGGCCGAGTCACACCGGAATGGCAGCGGCTGGCAGCGACCAGCAGCGGCCAGCTGCATTTGCTGCTGGCATGTAAATTTCGATTTGGCTTGCAAATATAACTGTTTTAAAGGTCAGCGCAGACAGAACGGAGCGCAGCGGAGAGGATTTTATTAACGCACTTGAAAATAAACTTTAAAATTATTACAATAAAGTCCGCGCCCGCGGTGCCGCGAGCGGCCTCGCGTCGCCGCTGGCAGCCGCGGGCAAAACCACCGACGCGTATCTTACGCGTGGCGCGCGGCCGCTCGCGACACCGCGGGCGGCCTCGTGACCTTTTTCAAGCTTTGCAAGTGATACTGGTCTTTTATGTATGTAGATAAAGTTTAGAATTATTTCACACTGAAAGTGCTCGCTACGTCGCTGCCGGCCGCTGCCATTCAGGTGTGACTCGGCCCTTACTGTCATTAGGGATTAGGGAAATCAAAACATCTGCACCCCCCACTAGTGCTGCCTCTGGCGGATCTTTTTAGAATCTTCAGAGGAAAAAGGCCAATAATTCAACTGAACGGTTATACATGTATGACCGTTTAGTAGCATGTAACGCAATACATGCCGCATTAGGGTCAGTTCATACCGAGACGAGACGCGACGCGACGCTGCACGCGCTTTTTAAGATAGTTATACAAAATATAACTTTATTTACTACACAAAAAGATACACATTTAACCTCTCTGCTCGACAAGACTTTGACACGTGACACATCAGCTAACTCGACAGGATGTTGCGAATTCCGTCATAAAAATCAGGAATTTACATGAACTTTCAGCATTTGAATTTATTAAAAAAAGTATGTTACCGCATCTATTTTATACAATAAGTTTGTGGCAAATATCATAAATTATATGTCGAGGTCGGTCAAACCGCGTCAGTCGACTGCGTAAGTTGTTTAAAATAGGTATAAATACACCTATTCAAAAGGTTGGCAACTCAGATTCCCTGAAAATATGTACATAAACAATCTTCTCTCTTGCTGAAAATATGCAAAAGGACCAAATAAAGATATTATCATTCTTTCTGCATTCTTACTTTTACCATTATTCATACTTAAACTAGATAAAAAACACGATCAAATATGAACAAAAATTAACAAAAATTGTGGTGCGACGTAACACTTCTTAGTGCTTACCGTCACCCAATTTTTCGATTTCGATTCAAATGTTGCACTCAGCCTAATCGATATTCGTTATAATCAAACTTGATTAAAAATTGTAGAAACTGAATAAAAACTCTTTGGTATATTTTTCATTAATTATTTTATTTTGAAAATTAATTTTAGTAATAAGTACATATACATACACTGTGGATAGTGGTGTAACGTTTTAGGGTTCCGTACGACCGAATGAAAAACTGAACCCATTTAGGATCACTTGTGTCACACGAGTCTTGTGTCTGTTCTGCATTGCTGCAATTTGCTTCGAATCTACTGGACCGATTAGGTTGAAATTTGGTACACATATACATTTTGGTGACCCAAACATGGAAATGTAACGTAAATAAATGGATTTAGCAAATAGTCACTTTTGGGGGGCCAAACCAGAAAATTGAAAAAAAAAGTTTTCGAAAAAGCGTTCATACCTGCGACGGTCTTCTTCTTATTTGATAGCAAGAGAGAAAGAGAAGGAAAGTGGGAATTTAGTCAAAATGAAAATCCAAGATGGTGGGTTCAATTTTTTTTTAAATTTTTCCTCTTATCTTTCGTTTTCATAGTTTGCGATAATGCTAAAGTCAATAGTGAGGTCAAAATTTAAATCCAAGATGGCGGCTGCGACAAGTTTTTGTCATGTGTGTCGTGTGGTTTTCGGGTGATAGTGTCGATACCCAATAAGATGAAATTATAATTATATTGTAAATAAATTATCATAGACATCAGTCGCTGTCGATTGTAAACTTGATAGCCAAAATCCGTAAAAAAGGACCTCTTAATTATTTCGTCACGTCCGTTCGTCCATTGGTTCGGAATTTCGGATGTCATAGGTACAAGCATTTTACTCGGACACCTATTTATACTATACCTACCGTTGAAAATTTGGAAGAAGGTGTATTCTTTACACCGCAAAAAATCGTATAATAAAATTACCATAAACATAATTAGGGGTGTCATTCCCCATACATGCAATCGAGGGATGAAAAAAAGATGTATGTAAAGATGTATGACTCATAAGCAAGCATGTAGCATTGTTGGATCTTATAATTAAAATGATAAGATGCTTCTAAGTGACTGCTTTTTGAAGTGAATAACCCATTGTAACCGAAAATAACCCGTATTTCAACAATGAGTTACGGGTTATTTTCGGTTACAACTGCAGAATTAACTTTGTTTTTCGTAGTTTTTTCTAGAAATACAAACTTATTTTTGCAGTCGAAGAATTAATGCTGTGCAATGTGCATGCTTATATGTTCATCCCAACTACGGAACCCTTTTGTGCGTGGTCCGACAAAGACTTGGTCAGTTTCTTAAATTTCGTTGGGAAACTACCACAAAAAAAAACAATTTCTAGTACCTACTCAAGTAACCTAATAAAAACAAAAACTAGCAAGCTCATACAACTAACAAAACATATTGACGTTATGTAAAATTAATTTCTCACCATTATCAAACAAAATTTTGTTACGCCTACCTAAAAAGTATACTGGGCATTCTGTAGCAAACTATCAGAAAAGTTTAAAAAATAAAATCCACATTAAAATAATTTTGTCCAATATATTAAAATAATTTAGAACAGCGAGCGCATTCCATTTTAAATTCAATTATAGAATCATTTCGGCGCGAAATTCAAAAGATGAGGTACCTAGCCCGGCCATAAGGTCCTGTCTATTGAGTTAATAGAATGTATAGGTTTCAATATAATGTCCGAAAAACGATTAAAATAACATTAGAAAAGTATAAATTATTAATGTATCCAGTGCTTAATGTATTTATTGTATAAAACAATTTTATTTCAATTTCCAAGTATCGATTTCTTATATTTGACATATTAATTAATCGAGAAGAACGAAATTTAAAAAATAATCGTTTGTCATAATCGTTTTCGACATCATTACAATAAAAAAAAGTATAATGGACGGCAATTTTGAAAACAAATTCAGTAGTGGTAATGAATAATACGTGTTATTGGACCCGTGTTCGTATATTATGTTAAGATTTGGACATTTTCTAGTTGTATATAATATTTTGAATAATATTTGTCACATTTTAAATCGTATCTACATGTGTATGAGTGATATTCGTGAAAAGTAAAAATGAAAACACGCACGATTGGCGCGAAACTTCGTCTTTGGATAACACAAAACTTCATTACCACTATTTATTTAACTTGAACAATGGATGAATTCGTCAAATAATTAAATGATGTATTATTCACTGCCCCTGTGGTGGGGTTTGGATGTTCAAAATCACAATTTTTTTATGTTTTTTAGCCTCGACCACCACTGTCATCAAAATGGCGATTATGGTATTTACAGTCTTGAATTTTATATAGGTGAATTAATTAACTTGCGCGCTGAATATGAAAGATTTAATGGCGTAAACATAATGAGTTTTTATCCAACTCTCATAATTAACGCACATTCATAAGATTTGATGGGTAGCATATTAAATATTTCCATAATCGAGACAGGGTGTCGTATGTGGTAATTCTGGGGTCCAATTGGATCCGCTACCGAGCCGGCGGAGGTTTTTGTGTTCGGGTCCAATTGGGGGCGCTTCCGAACTATACGGTTAATTCAGATAATTCGAAAATGCCTCGCTGCGTCGCGCCATGCCGTACTGCGCCGCGCTGCGCCGCGAGGCGCAGCCTGAAGCCGCTCTGTGGTGACTGGTCTCTACTCAGTGATGCCAACTTAGGATACCTAATTTAGGGTAAGTTTTGGGGTACTAATTTTTTTTAGGGTATTTTAGGGTAATAAAGTCTACTGCTACGAGTATTTGTAATGTGCTTGTCAAGCCCTTTCATTTGATACCCAACACGGCATAATTCAAGTGTTTTTTTTTTATGTCATGAGTTTATGACCGCTAGCGCCGCGCCATATTCAAATTAAGGTGTTCACATAGCCTGTAACCAGCGGACGATCAAGACGCTTCCAACGATACCTCATTTGTCAAATTGTGATGAGTGGTTTAGAAGATAGAAGGGAACAGATGAACATGTTAGTATGAAAAATGCAACTTCTTTAAAATTCCCCATACAAAACGCCGATTTCATAGGTCCGACTTAATATTTAAACTTGTGTTTCAACTTGTATTGTAACTTGAAACTAGCATGTTAGTCATTAATATAGCCGAAGCTCGTGTCCCGCGCGGGATTAGCGTTAGTGTGAGCAGAACTGTACGTATACCGCCTTTTACTTCAAATAAAGATCCGAGTAAAAATAACATTATTAGAGTTATTCTCAATTTCGTATTATTGTATACTAGCTTTTGCC
This sequence comes from Lithophane socia, assembly GCA_947522985.1. NCBI lineage: Eukaryota > Metazoa > Arthropoda > Insecta > Lepidoptera > Noctuidae > Lithophane > Lithophane socia. The sequence goes on along the minus strand of OX383258.1, from coordinate 6,541,961 downwards.
CGCGACTTCGTTCGCGTGGAATAGTGACTTCCGACAGATTTTTGGTTTTACCCACATAGTTCCCGAACTCGCGGGGGGATCTCTTCAAAAATGAACGGAACCAATTTTAAATTTACGAAACGATCAATCCACAATTCCACTACAGTACCGAAGCGCTCGGCCGATACCCAACCAAATGCGTGTAACGAAACCATAGCGCGGTCTATTTCGATCCCAACGCCATCTATCGAGCATAGTGACAACTCGGATTATTTATCTATACTCCGTTCGGGCATTTTCTTTGTACTAAAAGTTTTATTATATTGATATTATTTTTTTCATACCTTTTTACTATTTATTTACATTTTTCCGATGAATTTTCAGTACTGAATTGATGCCGACTCTTGACCAATAGATGGCGCTGTATGTCCGGAATAAATTTTATTTTTTATTTTATTTTTTGTAATAAAAACTATCCTATGTCCTTTCTCAAGTTCCAAACTATGTCTGTACCAAATTTCACACAAATCGGTTCAGTAGTTTAGGCGTGAAGCAAAGACAGACAGACAGACAGACAGACAGACAGACAGAAAGACAGACAGACAGAGTTACTTTCGCATTTATAATATTAGTTTGGATAGAATAAAGTGACTCAAACGTTCTGTAACTGTATACTGTATACTTCTGTACTTTATCCACTGTAACTCTACTCCGCCCACAAACAGAATCTACCAATGAAAACCTCTCTTGCACCATTTGGAAAACTGTAGGTAAGTAAATACAGAGATTAAAACATACCTACATTAGACATATTGCAGTGATAATTCCACTCCAGTGAGAGAAGGCTCTTCTTGCAAATGAAGTTATACTTTGCGTCACACGTCACATCATTAAGGTTTCCTTGTAGGTGCAGGTGCACACAGTCCTCGTTACCGCCCATATCATTCGGCTCACCTCCCAACCATTGGTTATACACCTCAGAGACTAATTTTAATAGAAATATAAAATTAATATTAACATTAAAATGATTAAGGCCCAATTCCACCGAACCCGCCAGAACATCTCGCCCCGTCCCGCTGCCAGCGTCTGCAACCCTGGCGAAACCTTTACAAAAGGATCATGCTGGCGTCACCGCGAGTGTTCCAAGCGATCCAAGTATATAACCTATGTCAGAAAAGACGTCGAATAGGACGGATGTTGAGGGTTTCGTGACAGTGCAAAGGAGGTACCGCCGATCGCGAATAAAATAAGAACCGATGTGGCAAAGCTCCTACAGAGCCCGAAATAAGTGTGCGTGCTGCAAAGCCGAATACACCGTTGTACATCAAGCTAGTAAAGTGAAGTACTACGAACATAGTTTTAAGCTATTTATTAACACAAGTTTTTGTTTAATCTATACTAATATTATAAAGTGTAGTTTGTTTGTTTGTACATAATATTAATTCTTATTCAAATAAATAGTTTTAACATCAAGGGTATTTATGTAGCAGCAAAATACTTTTTAATTCATTCGAATCGGGTATTTAATTTCAATTTCGCAATACGCGAACCGTTCGACGCCGGCGCCGCGCCCCACCGCCGCCGCGAAGTTCCCTACTCTAGAGAGGAGAGGATGGGCACACGGGTAGACCATGACCTGGATAGGACATAGGATACGTTTTATCCCTATATTCCCACGGGATCGAGACGTACGCGGGCGGGTGAAACCGCGGGGCACAGCTAGTACTTTATATATGTTAATTTGTAAGGTTTTTATGGGCCATCGTAGCCTGAAAATAAATGTTTTTATTTATTTATTCAGAAATCAGAAATCAGAAAGTTTTATTTGTGAACACAGGTCAAGTTACACATAGTGTGAGGTGTTATAAATAGGTAGATCCTCCATGTTTTGCCCAGAGGCGTACAAATATAATTGTTTAAGTTTAAAAATAACAAATTGTTGAAATTCTGTCAACTTTCACGTCAGTAATAAAATCAGTTTAAATAGGCATAGCATATCAAAAGAAAAATAAACATACAATCAATTATTAACTGGTATGTTTACATTAAAATAAACATACAATCAATTATTAACTGGTATGTTTACATTAACAGTCAAGATATAATACTTATCCAGTTTTTTAGGTAAGTAGGTATCTATTTTAAAACACACCTCAGCGTTCATGACAATTGGAACGAAAACGGAACATTTGTACATTAGAAACCTATTAGAATTAAAAACGTACCGTCAACGGTCTCAAATACTCCTTCAGTTAATATGTCCGACATCCCAACAAACGCCCATCCGACATTAGGCTGGATACTCTTCCAAAGTGATATCACAGCATTGGCTTCATCTCTGTTGTCTGGGTAGAACAAACTGGCTCCTTCCAGAGCACACACTCGCTTGCCCCCAGCCCAAGTCTGTCGTGACGTGTGAATCTTATAGAAACCCTCCGTTGTTTCTAAATAATTATAATCCTCACGGAAAAACTTTTTATCTCTTTGTCCATCTAGGAATAGGAAAATAGTCATAAAATTTATTTATATTTTTGTCCTGACCTGATGGTTGTAACTTAAATAGTATATTGATATTAAAGCAATTGTTTAGTATCATCATAAATAAAATAAATGACACAAAACTCACGTGTGAAATTCGATAAGAAGTACACTACAAGCAATACTAATAAACTTTTAGAAAACATTGTTGTGAGTTTGCAACATGCGTGTGAGACCATTTTACACGAGCGCTTACAATAAGTGAAGTTACATAAATTCTTCGTATCGCCTTAGTAGGTTCAGAAGTTCAGAGTGAGATGAAATCTTTTTGTAAACAATCTCGGGTTTGTCCCAAAGTGAAAGGTCATCTGCAAAACGATAAAACCGGCCAAGTGCGTGCCGAACTCCGCACAGTTAAGGTTTCCGTAGTTGGGATAAATTTATTGCAAAATAAAAGTTGGTCGATTATTACTCGGTAAGTTGTAGAGCCTACTTTGCTGTGATAGTTTTCGTTTTAAATTCGGTATATACTACTGCCGTGAAGTTTTTCACATATCCAAAACCAAACATTTCACTCTAACAAAAATTTGCACTTTAATACTTAAAATTTCGCAAACGGACCCCTGAATTCAAAAATGGGCTTCACAAACTTAATATTTTTTAACGACACGACACACCGTAGGATTGACGAGAAAAAAAAAACATCACCACGTTACGTCTAGGGTAGGTATACCCTAAAATAATTTTTTTTCATGATTTTATTTTATCACTTTATCGGCGTGATTTATATCTATATACCAAATTAAGTACCAGACGGACAGACAGAAAGACAGACAGACAGACGGATATGGCGAAACTATAAGGGTTCCTTGTTGACAACGGAACCCTAAAAACTTAGAAACAATCAGTTTGGGAAGTTTTTTTTGTATATTTTTTTAAATCCATAGACCAAAATAAATAAAAGAAATCCGGTTTGGACGAGAGGCGACTAAAATCGAATTTAATTAACTCTGTAACCTCGACAAATGAGTTCACATGACACCTGAGCTCAAAGTTTGTCATTCCTGTTTATAAGTATACCTAAATATAATATTAACCACATTTGATAAAACTTATCTGATACTACGTCTACAGACATGCGCTTGCCCAGTTTATGCAAATTATATGGTCTGTCGGAGAATCTGCTATCTGCTGAGTATCCTCATACGTTTGCATGACGCGGTTCACCACGCGTGTGTTGTGTCCTATCGTGCAATAAAATGTTTTTAAAAACTGTGCTCATATTTATTTTAGTGAACTTTTTGTCGGATTATTCATGTGAGTAATTATTTTGTTACTAATGGCTTTTGTAATCTGAATTTTGATTGCAACAGATTCCCAATTAGGTTGATAATAAAAGTAAATAATAACGGACTGTATAAGCGATGAACGCCTAAACAGTGAATGAAGTGAGAAGTCTTTTTCATTACTTGAAATAAACTGTTTATATTATGTACATTTTTCTATTAATAGATGGACAACGGGATAAAAAGTTTTTCCGGAAGGATTACACATATATAGAAGGTTCAGGGGGTTTCTATAAGATCCACACGATACATAAGTCTTGGGCTGATGCCAAGCGAGTGTGCGCTCTGGAAGGAGCCAGTTTGTTCTACCCAGAAAACGACGATGAGGCCCATGCTGTAATATCGTTTTGGAACGCTACCCAGCCATTCTTGTGGGTGTATGTGGGAATATCGGATTTAGTGGTTAAAGGAGTTTTTGAGAGCATACACGGTAAGAATACTTATAATATTTTACTATTACAGTCGCTCGCGACTTCGTTCGCATACAAACTCCAATCCCCCGTTAGCGCTACGGGGGCGTACCACAACCTCTTTTGACTTGGGAAAGAGATGGAGCTATACAGGACGTATACCATCGGATCGTACTATTTCGTTTCCACTCGGTACTCGTAAGATTAAAATAAAGCTGTTCTAAGAGGTGGTTTCGATTTTTTTTTTTTTTCAAATATGCTTGGAAATTCGAACATTATTTTGACAACCTTCTTCGAGAATATCGTTGTTGGTCATTGATTCTGGAATTAATTATTACCTCATTTAATAAGTTCGAATTTCCGCGCATTATTTGAGATAAGTACTATACAAGCCTTGACCGCAATCAGGCATTGATGGACTCACGTATTTGTGCCTCGGCTTGGCCTCCGCCCACATTTTCACGATCGTCCATCAATGCCCCTGTAGCAGGCCGCGACAGTAAAGTACTATCTCCTCAGTGCACTCAGTGCACTCTCTCAGTCTTACAACATTAATCATACAAGTTAATCATTCAGCCAATTAGCTAGTTTTTTTTCCTTTAAATATTTTTTGTTTACCATTATCCTCCGACTGACCTCCGAGTTTAATCTTAATCTTACTTCACACTGTACCATCCGTATCATTTTGACGTACAGTAGTAACATTCGTAATAGCCTAATTAAGTATTATTTCTATTTCTATTTCTATTGAGAAAGTGGGACAAAATTCATTCTTCGCTATTCAATCAAAATCTACGCGACGCCGACACAAAATTTGAATACCTAACATATGAGTTTTCTAATAATTATTACTTTACGCTCACTATTTGTATATGTCTTAACCTTATTAGTATGATGAACCGCCGTCTAGTGACAGAACTGCAACATACCTACATTTTCGGAAGAGGGCTGTTTTTTTTTTTGTAATTCTTTTTTTAGAGTTTACTCCTTATTAAGCGATTTTTATATAACGTTTAGTATTGTGTTTTATTCGTAAATAACACGGATTTCAATTATGAAAAAAAAACATAATAATAATTTTATTACATATTTCACACTTCGATCTAGATATTTCGGCCGTGCGATACACGATCAGTTACGATCTACTTATTGTTTCATTTGAGTTATATTAGGGTGGGGGAGGTAGGGTTTTCGGTTTTTATTTTTTTTAAGAGATGCCTTTATTTCCCCTTTACGATTCAAAGACAATCGTATTAAGGAATAGGCTTATGTCGGAGCTGAAACACACACATTTTTTTTTTTCACTTTTTTGTTTTGCTACTCACCGAATGGATAAACTCCTTTCTTTTTTGAAGTCGGTTAAAAATAAGTAAAAAATGTATAACCAAAACGGCAACTTTTTTTCAGGTCACCCCGTAGTAGACGTGTACCACAACTGGGGTGCTGGCGAGCCCAACGATGCTGGTGGTGTTGAGGACTGCGTCATCCTGAGAAAAGACGGAACCCTTAACGATGACGGATGCTTTAAGAAGAACCCTTTCATATGCAAGAAGAGTCTCCTCTCCTTAGAATGGAACCCACAGTGCAACATACCTAATTTAGGTGGGTTACATTGATTAATATATTGTATCCCCACCTATGAAATTGGCGTCTTTTTCTCACAAATAGAGAACCTAGTCACTTCTATGATTCAAAATATGTTAAAAAAGTTCAAGTACCCATTTTCCTAACAAATCTTCTACATTTTAATTAAAGCACTATGGTTAATAGTGAGAGAGAGAGATAGTGCTACAATGTCAACAAATACATTATTTGCCCGTTGACCTTTACGATATATTTACGTAAATAGACGCCTCGTCTAAATAACAGGAAAATTGTTAACTTTTTGTTAATGATGACAAATATGTATTGTAAATGTGAACCCGCATATTCATGCAAAATATGTATATATTTATGTATTATTTGCCTTGTGTTACTAGAAATTAAACGGATATCTTGCAACTTTCCAGTATTTGGCCGGCAGATATCCGACTCTAGCTTATAGGGTAGCCAGATATCCGGTATCCGACCAAACCATTTCCGCAGCAATGCTAATGTCAGCACTTTTACATGGGGGTTGGCAGAATCTACAGAACCCTTTTACTTCGTGTACGTTCATACATCTGGTCAAACACGCACGTCGAATCTTTGTGCAGGACATCAACATCATTTTATTGTATAACATGTATTACAGATTACGTTTACAACGAGGAGATCGGCAGATGCTACAAGTTCCACCAGAATCCCTTGAACTGGACCGACGCCTACGCCGTGTGCAGCGCAGAACAATCGTACTTAGCAGTGATCAACACCCAGTTGGAAGCAGACTTTCTCGTGAGGCTAACAGAAACTAAAACGAAAAACAAGGTCTCTGGAAATTTCCTAAGTGGAGCGGTTCACTTGGGCTTCCATAACAGACTCAATGAGGGCTGGCAAGCAGTAAGAGGTAAGAGACGATTTCTTTGCTGCAATGAAAATCTCCCTGTATGAGGTCATACTGACTACGGCTAACTATCTGGCTCAGGCCTATTTTGATAGAGAAAATCAACCCAAATACACAATATGTGACCAGTGTGGGTTGGCGGATATCACAGTTTTCTTGCATTAATATACACAAGCTTCCATAAAATTTTCATCACGTAGGTACGAGTATTTAACCCCTGGAAAATCCTTCCTAACTGCTCTTTGCTCACCTTTGTTATTTAAGAAAAATCATTCTATGCATTTTTGCATGATTACTTCGAGATCCAGCGCTTTAGTTTGTGCGTTGTTTGACAGTGTAGTAATTAGATAACTTATTTGTTTACAGGCACACCGCTAGATGACACCGGTTACGTCTGCTGGGGCCACAATCAGCCAGACGGCGAGGACCGAGAGCAGTGCGGATCAATGTTTTACAACGGGCTCCTAAACGATATCAGCTGTGACACAAGATGCTTCTTTATCTGTGAACACGAAGTAGACACTCTCGGCTCGCTGTTTGATGATCGATTAGGTGCCCCTGTAATAGTCTGATTAAGTTTTACGAAAATGACTGTTATTAATAATACTCATAAGGCCCATGTTAACCGATGTTTACTCAACCGAGAGGGAAACCCTCTCAGATATCCTTGGTACAATATGAAAACCATATAATAACAGTTGTTTAGCCTAAATACCTTTTAGAAATGACATTTCTTTAAGGAGTTTGACACAAAACTGAAATTAAACACGCGTTGAACAAGTGTTTAAGTTTTTGTGGTAAGCAGTAGGAGCTACCTGCGTTGAATATATTAAATCTTTTAAATATTAAGTAATTGTTTGATTTAAATTTCGGTGAACACGAGCATTAAAGTGTAAATAAATTAGATATAAAATTAAAAGCAAATTACATATTGTGATTAAGAACACTGCAAGTTTTATTTAAACCTTTACTGCTTTTTGTCGAATTTGATCATGATCTTGATCATTCTTTATCTTAAAAAGAAGCTCCATGAAGAGAATACTATTAGGTGCTGTCAACCGCACATCAGCGGTAACAATTTGACATTGACAGCCTAAAAACCTGACAGCTTAAATCCTACGATATATTGTAATGTAGGTCATTACAATATATCGTAGGATTTAGGAATTCGCAGACAGGTGCGACGCACTGATGCGCCACGATTCTGGTAGAACAATTTCTAATTTCCTCTTGTTTAAAACATTTTGTACTTACTGTTTGTTTTATAAAATTTGAATAAAACAGTTTTATTTCCAACCCTGGTAGTGATATAATCAGCTAAATACGGGATTAACCGGATTCTAGAATTATTTGCACAATTTGGGATTAATAAAACCACAGGTGACAAGGTCAAACTGACTTAACACATTTTATTACAATAGGATGGTACAAATATCTCCCGGTAGATGGCATCTCAGTCACAAATCAAAATCACACCACTTTCAAGTATGCACTACCAATAACGAAATATATTACTAAGTAAGTAGGTACTTTTGTAAATTATCATAAAGGTGGTCCCTAAAAATAAAATAAAACTTGTTTGTAACTGACGTAAAAAAAGGAGGAGGAAACTTCCTTTTTTATTTTAATTCATTACTTTGTTAACAATAATTAATTTCATACATTTTGTGCGAATTATATTAATTCGAGCTATCTACTTCGTGTTCACAAATGAACATGCTCTTCGTATTACAATCGGTATTGATCAGACGGCCGTTGAAGAACATTGAGCCGCACTCCTCATAATGGTTTCTGTCAGGCTGGTGGTTGTCGAACCAGACGTCGGCATCTACATTCATTGCTGTTCCTGGAAATGCTGATGATAAATTAAACAAATTCTATAAAAAACCGAGATTTTTGGGATCTCTTTCTACTGTCGAGGATATAAATATTAAAAACCCCTCCCGCAGATAACTTTACAGTCACAAAAATCCGCTAATAGTGCACCTACAGAGCAGCAAGTTCATCAAGTTCGGTGAGGGCGGCGCTGTCGGTGGACATAAAAAAAAGCCGTTTCGTTTCCAGTGACCCTCACGTACCTCTAACTGTCTGCCAGCCTTCGTTGAATCTGTTATGAAAGCCCAGGTGATATATTCCTCTTTGGTATTGCTCATTGATGTGTGGCTTCGGCGTGGATTTCGTTAACTTTTCAAGGTAATCTGCTTCCATCCGATTGCTGATCACTGCCAGGGAGGTATATTCTATTCGACACATTGCATATGCATCGGCCCATTTCAGCGGAGTTGTATGAAGCTTGTAGCACTTGCCAGTATTGTTATTGAAAGTGTAATCTGAAATTATAAAATACATATTATGTAATGTGTATAATTGATTCCCGACGCCTAGGGCGTCTCCTGCGGGGGGCCGGATGCGAGAGGTCATTGCCGCCAATCGCCTCCAAGAGGACTCGGTGGTGCTCCGCCCAAGCAGGGCAGATCTCCACCGTAAGCTCCACCGTATCCTCCGGGCGATCCACACTGTGTAGACACCCGGGCGTTTCCTCCCGGCCTTATACGAAACAGGAACCTCCCGAAGCAACCGTGTCCGGGGAGGACCTGTGTCAGGCGGAAGGTGAAGACGCCGTGACGCCTCTCTAGCCACTCCTTTTTTCATTTTCAACAAAGTCGCAGCCAATTCACATTATGACATTACTTTTGTCCCTCCCTGTCCAAAGAGATTTTAACCTACCTAAATTAGGCATATTGCAGTCATAATTCCACTCTAGTGACTGGAGACACTTCTTACAAACGAAGGAAGACTTGTAGTCACATGAGATATCATTCATAGTGCCTGGTACGTCCATGTGCACACAGTCCTCTTCACCGACATTGTTCGGTGCATTTTTCTGCCAGTTGCTGTACACATCAGTGATTGGCCTTTCTAAAAATAATAAATAATTTATGATTAGAAAATAATTTAAAAATAACTGGTATTTATTTATTTTGTCATTAAACATTAATGACAAAATAAATAAATACCAGTTATTTTTATTTTTTATTTTTACACAGGCTGAATTTTTGGCTCAGACGTAAAATGAACACTTTGCCAAACCGGACGCAAAATGTCCATTCAGAATGTCTCTTTCGCATCATGACCATTTCACAAAATTCCCTCTCGTAAAATGTCCATACACAAATCAAAATAAAGGCAAGAATTTTGGTTGACTTACAAACCATCACCAAAATAAATAAATCTCGCAAACGATTCAATTTCTGTTCTTTATTTTGATTTGTTTGATGTACGGGACCTGCCTATCTGATTTTAAAGTTATTATGTAACCCTTTGTGCGCGAATCCGACTCGCAATTGACCGATTTTGTACTGTTAAGAAGTATTGAATGTATGTATTGAAACCTGAGCAAGCGAAAGATTCTAGGATTGAACCATGAGTGAAGCGAGTGGTTCAAACATAGAATCCTGAGCGTTGCGAGGATTTCAAAGGTACGAGACGCAGAATAACTTTACTGCCGAGCGAAACACACAACTTTTAAAACGGAAAAGAATATAATTAAAGCGGGTGTAAAACATCCCTTAATGATGCCATGAGTCACATAATCTTCACATTAGTCATTGCAAATATTTTCCTGTACTGGGCCATACCAGGGAACCGATTTGGTGTAACCGAGTGGAGATATTGTAAATCAACATATCACTCGTTTTTATTCGAAATCATTATGATCTACGTAGTTCTACTATGTCTTTCATCAGCAATTATTCTTGTTTAATGCTACTTGGCATAGTGAATATTTATAATGCGTATTATTTATTTCGGCTTCGTGGTAGCTTTCACACCCTGTAGGTATACATACGGTCAACGGTCTCAAATAGTCCTTCAGCCATTATGTCCGTAAGCCCCACGAACACCCACGGTATGGTTGGATTGGTTTTTTTCATAAAGGACATGACATTTTTGGCTTCATCTTCGTTTTCTGCGTAGAACAAACTGGCTCCTTCCAGAGCACAAATTCGCTTGGCATCAGCAAAACTCTGTTCTATCTTGTGGACCTTGTAGAAACTCTCTTCTGATTCTATATAAGTGTAGTCCTTTCGGAAAAACGTTTTATCCCTTTGTGTATCTACAAAATGAAAAATAAACATATTTAAAAAGGTTAGCATTTTTGTAACTGTCTTCTGTCTAAACAACCTATTAAATATTATGTAACTATGTACTTATATTATAAAAAATCGCCAAGTGCGGGCCGAACTCGCACACGAAGGGTTCCATACCACCGTACATATTTTAACACTGTTTTTTTAGTAAAAAAACACGTTTCTTGTGTAAGGCTGACTGTACACTGGAGCGGACTTCTCATGGTTTCACACTTATATAATTACTTTTTAACTTAATTACTGTTTAGGTCAACCTATTCCGGACTATATTGTGTAGGTTGACTCTTAAGAGTTCAAGTTCTAAAATGTAAGTCTGTAAATAACCAAATAAAATTATATGAAATTTAAATATGGGAAAACCAGAAAAGGGATAATTGTACTTATCATTATGAACCCGTGAAAAAAAAAAAAAGCTACTCCATATATAACTCGCTACTTCGTACTACGAGTTATTCTTCAGGTTTCAAAGTTGGTTCGATCTACATGAGTGGAAAGACTCAGCTGAGTTATCAGAAAACCTTAGAGCCTTGGCTATGTAGCTGTTTAAACAACTAGATTTCACTACATACTGTTTTCCAACAGAACAAGACCAATGGTAAAAACTTACCTAAATTGGACTTCTGAATATTGCAGCTACAGTTTCGTTTAAGTGATGGAAAGCTCTTCTTGCAAATAAACCTATAATCTACGCCACATCGGATATCATTAAAATAGCCGTCTTGGTTCATGTGCAGACAGTCTTCATTGTCATTATTGTCCGGCTGAGCTGGCATCCAATTGTTGTACACCTCGGAGATTGACTTACCTAGAATAAATAACATATAAATAAATTAAGAAAGTTAAAAGTTTTAGTTAGCCCTTACAGCAAAACCAAATATTATGTTGGGTGTTTGTACACTGGACAGCTTTATGACATCTTCCTGCCCTTATCCCAATTTATCTGGAATCGGCACAAAACAAATATTAATAAAATATACACTTACCGTCAATGGTCTCATATACACCTTCAGTTACTATGTCTGATATGCCCACAAACACCCATGCATCACCCCAGTATGTATTGTAAGTAGGCCGGGAATATTGTGTGTTTTGGAACAGTTTCCAAAACGATATCACAGCGTTGGCTTCATCTCTGTTGTCTGGGTAGAACAAACTGGCTCCTTCCAGAGCACACTCTCGCTTGGCATCAAGCCAATTCTTCCTTGTCATGTGGACTTTGTAGAAACTTTCTTCTGATTCAATATAAGTGTAGTCCTCACGGAAAGACACTTGATTATTTTGTCCATCTATGAAATAGAAAATAGTTATTATTATTAAACTGCATGGTTTTACTCAGGCACAACATTGGAGATAAATAGTTAAGAGTTTAAGCAAAACGTAGATGACATTAATACTCACGTGAGAAATCCGATAAAATGTATATTACAAGAAAGACAACCAAAGTTTTAGGATACATGTTGTAACTATACCTACGTCATGCGTCTAACCTCTTGCAGCAGACACGACAATATGTGAATGTTTACAATGAGTGAGGCTTTTATAGTGAATAATGAACAATGATACGCTTTATCACTGTTTTTGTTATTGAACTTATATCCAATAGTAGGGAAAACTGGAGCTGGTTGATTAACTTTTGACTGATTGGTGTTTATTTCTTGTTTAAGTATTAAAATTACTTTACTTGATAGTTACACTACATGTCTTCCAAAACAAATAAATTATAATTAATCATTGTTATTTACTAGTTTCAGCAGAACAAGAAATCTTCAGTCCAGGACCAGGGTAGGTTGACCATAGGCCGATGGTATTTTGACTAAAATGTGAACTCATGAGAAGGGATGAGTAATAGAAAAATATTTTATTGTAATATTATTTTTATTATGTTTACCTAATTATAAGATCATCAACATCCACTAAGTGAAAAAAATACGTAGGATTATTGAAGCTAACTCAAAAACTACCCACCCAAACAAAGTTAATATTTATTCAGGGTGTAAGGGTAAACACCGTTATCCTTGAAACCAGTAGTTTGGTGTCATTAATAGAACGTAAAATCAATGGAAAATTACAACATTTTTTTTCTTTTTTTTTAAACTACATTTTACCACAAAAGACGCAAGTTTGTTGCCCTATGCGCTAGGGCAACGAACTTGCGTCTCAACACGGGCGGGGGGTGCGGGACGTGACCTGACCGGCCGCGAGCGCGATCCTTCCCTCAGTTAGTCAGCTGTTTCGCTAGCGAGCACGGTGTCGGATAAAAACTTTTAAAAATCTTTTAATAAAAATAACGTTTTTTTTTGTTGTTACTCGGTCAGTGTTTTTTATATTTAAGTCAACTACCCATGGTTTTAGTGACAACGGTGTTTACCCTGACAACCTGTATAGAACCATCGCGCAAGCAACCTGACCTGTACCGAATGACAGAAGAATTTTTTAAATCAGTCCACAGTTGACGAAAATATCGATAAACATAAAAATAGAAATTATATACAGACGAATGAACCTCCCGGTTTTTTAAAAAGTCGGTACTAAATAATCAACATTAATATTCGAAAGAAACACTGTCCATCTGGCTACTTTTCCACGTTTTACTGGCTGAACGGGTCTGGACGTTTCGCATACGGTTAGACCATGACTCGGGGTAGGTATGTTACTTTTTATCCCGGTGGTACGTTCCATGGGATAATTTCCAACACGACGCGGGCAAAGCCGAGGGCAATAGCTATAGTAAACGATAAATAAGACCATTGTAAACAAGCAAGTTTTTATAAAGATTAAGGTATCAAATAGTATATAATATACAGTATGTTAACTAACAAAGGGCGTTCCCGTTAACCTGCAATAGTATAGCGTGTATACATGCTAAAAAAAATATTACCTAAATATATATAAAAGTTTTCAAAGTAAATTATTTATTAGAACCTAACGGTTTTGTTGTGAATTTAAAAACGTGCTAAGTTATTAAACTTTATTTTACATTACGATAAGAAAGTAAAAGAAACGGGAGCTGGGGCTTGTGGCTACGTAATAACAGCCGCACAGGTCGATCGATCAAGTTATGCTACGCTTGCCGCAGTTGGTCCGTGGATTGGTGACCATCAAAACTCAAAACTCAAAGCATTTATTTCAATTAAACCATTTACAGGCACTTTTGAATTGTCAAGGAGTCGGTCAGTCAGAAATATGAAGCTAGTTGCCCATCCCAAAGCGTAGTAGGTACCTATGGAGAAGAACGGGCAAGAAACTCCACGGACACTCTTTTAAATCAAAATATTGTTTCAATATATGGGTTACATCATTCATGTTGAAATTATAAATGTGAGAACAATGTAAAAAGCGCGTTAAAAGCGTCCGCAATTATGACATACAAACAATTCAAAAATTAAAATAAGCCGTGGCAGCTAAGAGATGACCAGTCACAACTGACGGCGCCCGTTCACGAACATGACGCATGGATCAGGACATGGATCATGGATCATGGACCATCTTTACATACTAAGACTCGGAAAGCACGTTAAGACACCCCGGCTGTCATTCGTGGATCTTTGACAATCGTTACGGGTCTGTCAACCAGTATTACCAAAGGGGTATCGTATTACCCAGTTACTGGGTTGTGGAGGTCAGACAGGCAGTCGCTCCATGTAAAATACTGGTATTCAGCTGCATCCGGTAAGACAGGAAGCCGACCTAAACAGTGATGTTAAAAAGCTAAACCGCTGATGAAGAAAGTGAAACCCCCAAGTGCTTTCTTTCACTTTCTTCATCTTTTATCGGCGAACTTGGACCCATTTTAACATTTATGTTTTGGTGGGGTATAACTTATATCACTCACTTTTACCCCTCGCCACTACGTAAAAAAACTGTAGTTTTTTTTTAATATGTACTAGTAGTTAGTACCAACATATTAAAAAAAAAAGTAACTGTCTGAAACTCTTGGTGTTAGCTATGGGGCCTCTAAGCTTTCCTAAGCTGAATCGTAGAACCTCGTAGCACTGCGTTTACGAAGTATTTCTTGAGGGTATTAAACCTCCAACTGTCATTAACGAGACACAATAGAATTTGAATTGTTATCGGCCATTAGGAGGCCAATCGACAGTTGAGCGGTAGTTTGTAACTAGCGACCTGCCCTGCTTTGCACCGGTACAACAGCGATATGACAAGAGACCCGAGATTTTTGTGTTCTATCTAAGTTAAATGATGCAGGGACTCAGGTGATTTTTTTATTTCCTATGTATTTATGGTATCGTTACGGAAAAGTACAACACGTTTTGATTATATACATACAATAGGTATATTTTTATTTGTTCGATTATTGAATTTCCTCAGAAGATCGAACGGTCTACTTCATGTTCACAAATGAAGAAGCTCTTCGTATCACAGTTGACAATATTCAGACGTCCTGTGTAGAACATGGACCCGCAGTGCTCACTGTCATCTCCGTTTGGCAGGTGGTTGTCCCACCAAGTGTTAGCATCTACAGTCATCGGTGTTCCTGGAAACCGAAATTGTTAGTCAAAACAATATAGATCAATGACATAGCTTTATGACATAGGTACATACTTAAATATTAATATCACTACCTTAAACAACATAGTGCATGAAAATAAGTTGAGGTGTGAAATATTGAGTTATTCAAATTACACCATGTGTATTCCAGATACGTTTTGTAACAGATTTTTTTTAAATTATTATTTATCTGCGGCTTTGGCTGTGGAACTCGATACACACACGTTCACTTACCTCTAACTGTCTGCCAGCCTTCGTGTAATCTGTTATGGAAGCCCATATGATATATTCCTCTAAAGTAATCCCCTCCAACTCTTTGATTCGATGCAGATTCTGTGAAGTTTGCAAGATAATCCGCTTCCAACTGATTATTGATCACAGCCAGGTAGGATTGTTCCGCTCGACACACGGCGTGTGCCTCCGTCCAGTTCAATGGAGTTGAGTGCAGCTTGTAACATTTGCCAATATCCGCATCAAGAGTGTAATCTAAAAAAGGAATTAAATTATAGTAAACGTAGTAAATGTTCTAAGAAGCCTAGGAAAAACTACAGCTCTGTTCAAACTAAAGCGAATCCCGCGCGGAATGCGGGACGTTATTCGCTCGCGCCGATTGTTTCAACCTTATATTTAAACTTGTGTTTCGACTTGTATTGAAACTTTACATTAGCGTGTTGCGTGACTTTCTAACCCTTACTAATACTATAAATGCGAAAGTAACTCTGTCTGTATGTCGGTCTGTCTGTCTGTCGCGCTTTCACGCCGAAACCACTAAACCGATTTAAATGAAAGGTACACAAATAGTCTAGAGCCTGAGAAAGGACATAGGCTACTTTTTATTGACATACCACGCGGGCGAAACTGCGGGCGGAGCTATAGCCGAAGCTCGTGTCCCGCGCGGGATTTACGTCAGTGTGTTCGTCAAATAAAGTTCTTAATTCAAAAAGTGACTTGAAAATATTATCTGAGTACTTGTCAGTTTTGTATTATTTAGGCAGAATAAAGTTCGAAACACAAAAAGTGACTCAAACGTTCTGTAACTGTGTATGATTTCTGTACTGTAGTCATACACTGTAACTCTACTCCGTCCACAGACAGAATTTACCATTGAAAACCCCTCTTACACCATTTGGAAAACTCAAGGTAAGAAAATACAGAGATTAAAACATACCTACATTAGACATATTGCAGTGATAATTCCACTCCAGTGAGAGGAGGCTCTTCTTGCAAATGAAGTAAGACTTTCCGTCACATGGGTAGTCATTAAGGTTTCCTTGTAGGTTCAGGTGCACACAGTCCTCGTTACCACCAAAATCATCCGGGTTACCTGACTGTCATTGGTTATACACCTCAGAGACTGATTTTCCTAGAAATACAAATTTAATATACATTTTAATGATGATGGCCCAAATAACTGATATGTTTACATTAACAATCAAGTTAATATGCCCAGTTTTTTAGGTAAGTATATATAATTATATTTTAGTAAGTATTTTTTTTTACCCGACTGCCCCAGAAGCATGGTAAGTATGTATGTTTGTATGAATAAAACAAATTATTTAAAAAATAAAAAATCCACCTGCAAAAAATGTGCTAATTATATTTTAGTAAGTATTTTTTTTACCCGACTGCCCCAGAAGCATGGTAAGTATGTATGTTTGTATGAATAAAACAAATTATTTAAAAAATAAAAAATCCACCTGCAAAAAATGTGCTGCTGCTTTTTAAATAATTTGTTTTATTATTTAAAACACTCTTCAGCGTTGATGACACATGGAATGAACACAGAATGAATAAAAAAAAATAGATACAACATTTGTACATTAGAAACATATTAGAATTAGAAACGTACCGTCAACGCTCATAAATACTCCTTCAGTTAATATGTCCGACATCCCAACAAACGCCCATCCGACATTAGGCTGGATGCTCTTCCAAAGTGATATCACAGCATTGGCTTCATCTCTGTTGTCTGGGTAGAACAAACTGGCTCCTTCCAGAGCACACACTCGCTTGGCATCAGCCCAAGTCTGTCGTGACGTGTGAATCTTATAGAAACCCTCCGTTGTTTCTAAATAATTGTAATCCTCACGGAAAAACTTTTTATCTCTTTGTCCATCTAGGAATAGGAAAATAGTCATAAAATTTATTTATATCTTTGTCCTGACCCCACAGTAGGTGTTGATTGTTAATATTATATTGATATTAGAGCGATTGTTTAGTTATCATAAATAAAACAAAAAAGCACAATAGGTACTCACGTGTGAAATTCGATACGACGTACACTACAAAAAATACTAATAAAGTTTTAGAAAACATTGTTGTAAGTTTGCAACATGCGTGTGCGACCATTTTATACGAGCGTTTACAGTAAGTGAAGCTTATATTAATATAATTTCTTCATATCGCCTTACTAGGTTCAGAAGTTCAGAGTCAGATGAAATGTTTTTGTAAACAATCCCGGGTTTGTCCCAAAGTGGAAGGTTATCTGCAAAACGATAAAAATGCACCTTCCGACTTGACTTCAACTCTCCTCTTCTACGTCTGTAAATGCCCCAATTATTTTCCTGTTATACCAATACCTACCCTATAAAGGAGAATGGGCGCCTGCTTATGGGGTTCTGCCCTGAAGCCCAATAACAATAAGATATACACAAATGGAAAGAGCTTTCCATGGAGAACCTTTGCTGCTAACACGACTTTTGCTAATTGTCAGTCAGTTTGGAGTTAATGACCTAAATAAATATGACCACTGGGACACCGAAGTTAAGGAATTTTCTTGACCCACTAGCCATAAGATATACACCAATGAAAAGAGCTTTTAGAAAAGAACCCTTGCTTCTAAAATAACTGTTGCCAATTATTGTTAGTCAGTTCGGATTTAATGCCCTAAATAGGTAATAACTTGCGCACCGAAGTAAAGGAATTCTTAGCGTCCAAAAGCCATAAGATATATACCACTGAAAAGCGCTTTTTAGGGATAACCTTTGCTACAAACACGACTTTTGCCTATTATTAGTCAGTTTAGAGTTAATGACCTAAATAAGTGATGAATTTCAATTATGCTTAATTACTCACATTTAGAGCTCTGTAGCTCCTTTCGTACTAACAATCGAGAGAAACGTCATATCCCGAAATATTTATTTTGAAGAGATCTTTCCATTGGCATATATGTAGTGTTTGGGATTCGAGTACCAATAAAAATCACTGTTTAAACCACGACAAACGTTTATTATTGTTAATTTTAAAATTACACCCTTTTTCCAACACCGTCTTAAATCTATCGTCCTTCCACCCTGTCGCCATATTCGTTCTCCTCACTCGCTCGTTCCCTCATTCATTTCACTTCTTTCACTCAGTCCCTCACTTACGTTCCATTTCCTCTATTACTTCCGCATCCATTCCCACATTCGGCCGTCCTGCACTCATGTCTGACCTCAGACATTCCTATAAAAGTTAACTTAACCTAATACTAACAATACACAATCATCATATCACTCACACTTTCCATACTTCCACCACACATACTAGTCTTCCAACTCCTCTATTCCACCTTGCTCAGGCCACCTCTTCATCTGGTCAGCTGAACTAGATGTTTTGTTAGGCCCCTCCTCAGAAATATCCAGTTTTTCCACCTCATAGCGATCATTACGCTTACATTTTGTTATCCTGTAAGGACCTAAGTACTTGGGTTTCAATTTAAGCCCAGGGCCAAATTGTGTTCTTTTGATAGCAACAATATCATTTTCCCTGTACTTATAGCTCTCCTTCCTTCTCTTATCATAATGTTTCTTGTTTTCTTCCTGTATCTTTAGTATCTGTTCCTTAGCCTGTAGTCTTATTTCTTCCCTATTTTCATCATACTGCAATGTATTCTCATCCTGTAACAACTGAACCATTTCTAGGTCTTCCTTATTTTTCATTTTGGTTCCCATTAATAATTCAAAAGGGGTTGCGTTTATGGATCTCTGGAAAGTACTGTTCAATGCCCTCTGAACTCTGCTGACGTATCTATACCATTCAGCAGGACTTTCCAAACATAATTTGGTCAGAACTGGTATAATTATCCTATGCACCCTCTCTACCTGTCCGTTACCGCGTGGCACGCCGGTTGTAATCTTCACGTGACTTATATTCTCTTCTACACAATATTCTCCAAACTCGTTACTAGTAAATGCCGTTCCTCTATCAGTTATAATTCTTCGGGGATTCCCAAAAATCTGTTGATGCAGCTGAAGTTTGTTCAATGTCTCCCTGCTTGAAGTGGTTTTCGTGGGGAACAACCACACGAACTTGGTAAACGCGTCGATAACTGTGAGGATGTAATTATACTGCTTCCTAGTAGCAGACAATGGTCCAACATGATCCAAATGCAAAGTATCAAATGGAACACTTTCCTTTTCAATAGGGTGCAAATACCCTTCTTGTTTACCCTCCTTTCTTGTAGCCAATAGGCATGGAATACAGCTCAATAAGAAATCATCTATTTTCTTATTCAAATCTCTGATGAAATAATCTTTATTCAATGCTTCTCTCATTTTGGCTTTTCCAAAATGACCCCTGTTGTGTACTCTATTGATAATGTCCTTTTCTAATAATCTTGGCACAACTAACCGCTTCTGCTCACCCTTGTATAGAACGTCATTTTCTAACCAATAGTCTTCATACGAATTTTCTTTCAAAATCTCCTTTATCGCCTTTAAGCCATCATCCTTGTCCTGTGCTTGTCTCATACTGTCCTGTAACGTCGTAATAACTGCAACTGTAGATATTCTGCTTAGGGCATCAGTGTGCTTCATCCTTGTGCCCGCTCTATGCTCCACTTCAAAATCATACTCACTAAGCATGAGTACCCACCTAGCAACCTTTGCTGTCAAGTCCTTTTTCTTTAGCGTCATTTCAAATGCCTTGCAATCTGTAATAATTTTAAAATGAATTCCATACAAATAATGTCGAAATTTTTTAATACCTTCTATTATGGCCAATGCCTCCAGCTCATAGCTTGAGTACTTGCTTTGCGCGTCGTTAGTCTTCCGACTCATATAGTGTACAGGGTGTAACCCTGAATCTGGATGATTCTGCATGAGTATTGCAGCTAGCGATATACTCGAAGCGTCTGTGTGTACCTCAGTTTTAAGCCGGGGATCAAAAATTTTTAACACCGGTCCACTGGCCAACCTATCCTTCAGTGTCTTAAAAGCCACCCTCTCCGCATCACCAAACATAAATTCCTTATCCTTCTTCAACAGATCAGTCAATGGTTTAGCAATGACTGCATAGTTCTGAATGTATTTCCTAAAATAGCTTGTCAATCCCACAAAAATGTGCAAAGTTTTAAGATTCTTCGGCTCCGGATACCTTATCACTGCATCAGTTTTATCACAACTTGGCCTTACTTCTCCATCCTTGACTCGATGTCCCAAGTATTCCACCTCACGCTGCAACAGGTGCGCTTTTTTCCAATTTATCCATAAACCATTCCTTGAAGCAACTTCCAACACCTGTTTCAATCTTGATAGCGCTTGATACTCATCAACAGCTGGAATTATTAAGTCGTCAATAAATATAAGTATCACCCCCTGAGCTATTAGGTCCCTGAAAATTATAGTAACAAACCTAGTAAAAGTTTTAGGGCAATTAGATAGACCAAAGGGTGCCCGCAAAAATTCAAATTGACCATGATGAGTTACAAATGATGTGTAACCAATTGATTCTTCACTGACTCTAAGGTGGAAAAATCCGTTCTTCAAATCCAAAACACTGAACACCCTTGCACCTTGCAACTTATCGATGAGGTCATCTATCACTGGCAACGGAAACTCATCCTTGATGATCTTTTTGTTCACTAAGCGATAGTCTACACAGACCCGAACTGAGCCATCCTTTTTCTTGACCAGGACTACAGGACTACTGTATTCAGAGAAACTCACCCGTATGATTCCATTATTCAACCACTCCTCTACCTGTTGTTCGACTATCTGCTGCTCCACTATTGACAAACGTCGAGGTCGCTGTCTGATTGGGATGTCATCCTTCAAAATAATCTTGAGCTGAATAGGCGGCTCCTCAGTTTGTAGCGGTTTATACTCCTCAACACACTTTATAATTTCATCCTTCACCACTGAATCACGTACATGATCAACCACACCATCCACACACCCTGCAAAATAATTTATTTTAGTTAAATCCCATTCACACCCTTCAGGCAACAATGTTATGTTTCCTTCATTCATAAACACCTTAACACGTTTTTAAAAGTTTTCTCTGACCGCAGCCATAATGCCGCCGTTCCTGCGAGCGTTCTTCGTGCTATAATCAGAGTCTGCTGAGGCGTCCATTCGAAAATTTCTGCGTTATCTTCTATATCTCGCGCCCATTTGATCGACGAGTATGTTTTGTCGTCGCCGGTGAATTTTGCTATGCCGTGTAGCCCGTCTACGAGCCCAAAACTTATCGCCGCCTTCTGATTCTCGTCCATTGCCATCGTTTCTCCGCGTAGCAGACGTTTGCCGATCCGCACGTGGTCGCCGGTTTTACTTTTTATTGGACTCTATCCCGGACGAGCCCCCAAAATTTGTAGTGTTTGGGATTCGAGTACCAATAAAAATCACTGTTTAAACCACGACAACCGTTTATTATTGTTAATTTTAAAATTACACCCTTTTTCCAACACCGTCTTAAATCTATCGTCCTTCCACCCTGTCGCCATATTCGTTCTCCTCACTCGCTCGTTCCCTCATTCATTTCACTTCTTTCACTCAGTCCCTCACTTACGTTCCATTTCCTCTATTACTTCCGCATCCATTCCCACATATATCTTAACTCTATTGGGGGATGCGGCAGGCTTAACGAAGGCTGAACGACCTGTACGGCCGATTGACTCTTAAAAACATTGTTCCCAAAACGGCATCTGGAGGCCAACGTTTTAAAATGTCCGTTTATAGGTTTGCAAGGCTCAAAGTTAATAAAAGTTATTTCATTGTCTAAATACCTGAATTCCACTAATGCTTAATTACTCACATTAAACTCTGTAGCTCCTTTCGTACTAACAATCGAGAGAAGCGTCCTATCACAAAAGATTAGCCTTGAAGAGATCTTTCCATTGGCGTATATCTCAACCCTATTGGGGTACGCGTCAGGCTTAACGATCTGTCCGGTCGACCGACTCTTAAAAACATTGTTCCTAAAATGGCATCTATTGGAGACTAATGTTTTAAAATGTTCGCTTATTCAAAGATGATGTTTGCAGAATGAAAAATCAATCCCTGAATCATTAAAAGTTATTTAATTGATGAAATACCAGAATTCCAATAATATTTAATCACTCACTTTTAAAGCTCTGTAGCTTCTTTCGTACTAACGATTGAGAGAAGTCTTCATAACAAGAAATATTCTTCTTGATTAGATCTTTACATTGGTATATATCTTAATGCTATTATGGGCTCCAGGGCAGAAACGCCCGATCTCCTTTCAAGTTGACCGTCTTCTGAACGAATAATTCATAAACGCTTTATTCAACGTGTTGTTTTTGATAACTCTAGGGTTATATTATTATTTAAGTAAAAAGAACACAAAATCTCTTAGAATAGGTAATCCAAAAATGCTTAGTTTCGAAGATATAAAATAGACTCTCGATGTGTATAGGTATCTAAGTTTCATTTATAAATAAGAGTAATTAATTTTTATTCAAACCAATCATTCATAATTAAAGCTAAGAAAATGCGACGTTGTCATATTTCACGTAAGGGTGTTTTACATTAATAATCGTAACTTAGTCGAATTATTTTGTATGAAAAATGAAAACAAAAAAAAAACGATGAATAATTCATATGCCAGTTGGTTCTTTGATATGGTCTCAATCATACCCTAGAGCTATAGGATATTAAAAAAAACACATTGTATATTTCGGCTCGTTTACGCATTCGCATTCTTTATGATAATAGGCATTTTTTAATTTCTTTATATAATTTATATTTTATGTTAATTGGATTTTCAAAATTAGAACATTAGCTTAAAAGTCTGAAACTTTCAGAATTCCGTGTGCCGTTACGCAATAATTATGGAGTTTACTACGAAGAGCATTAATGAAATTGTTACATAAAGGGGGTTCGCGTGGTAGTCGTATTTAACGCCAATGTACTAAAATAACAGGCACATTTATATAAAAAATCCCTGTATGTCAAGATTCACTGACTGACTATATTATTAGGTACTTTCTTAAACAATCATAAAGGCTTAAAAAAACGAAGAGGAAACATACTTTCTTATATTAATTCATTACTTTGTTAAAAATTATAAACAATTTCATACATGTTGTTCGAATTAATAATTCGAGCTATCTACTTCGTGTTCACAAATGAACATGCTCTTCGTATTACAATCGGTATTGATCAGACGGCCGTTGAAGAACATTGAGCCGCACTCCTCATAATGGTTTCTGTCAGGCTGGTGGTTGTCGAACCAGACGTCGGCATCTACATTCATTGGTGTTCCTGGAAATGATAATGATAAATCAAACAAATTATATAAACAACCGAGATTTTTGGGATCTCTTTCTACTGTCGAGGATATTTACACAAAAAGCCTCCCATCCCACACAGACACAAAGATCCGCGGCACCGCGGCGGGTAGTTTAACTACAGAACATCGAGTTCGGTGACGGCGGCGGCGGCGCTGTCGGTGGACATGAAAAAACAGATCAGGGGGCTGTCTATGAAATATTAGTGCCCTCATTATTCCACTGCGAAAAAAGGATGTTGCTAGTGGCCTTGTATAGCTCCGTCTCTCCCTAACATTGGAAAAATGGTTGCATTAATACGTCGTGGTATAGGTGCAGCACAGATATTCCGAACCGTTGATATTTTTCGATGATTTAGGGGGACGCTACAAAATTGTTATTTTTATGGTAGAAAATGTTTAAGTGGGCAATAAATTATTATTACTAGGAATTTCATTGCATAACGTAGGTGCTACTATAAAATATACATTGAGAAATTAATTAAAAAGTAGTGTGGACCAGTGGTCATTTATACAATAATATAAATGTATGCTCATTTCTAGGGAACTTTAAAAACAACTTTGGGATTTAACTAACCTAATGTGAACTCAACCAACTAGAGAAGTTATTCATCTACTTGACTAAAACATCCCAAAGACAAAGGTACAGACTAAGTACACAAATTCGCGAAGGGTCCAATAATTAAATTTTTACACCTTTTTGGCACGAGGTATTAGCATCTTTTATAGTATATGGTTTACAAATGTAGTGCTTGGTTTAAATGGTATATACGAGTTTACAGTGTAGCAAAAAGTGTCGATTAAGTCGATTATTTTTAAACAAAAAATATATTTTGCTGGGAGTGGCGCATCCGGCTCCTAGAGTGGCCAGTAGGTGTTGAGGCAAGGAGCGCGTTAATTGACAGTATATACTGCCTATACGGGCCCTGAAGGTTAAGGCTTGGGGTACATAATTGCTGCCGGTGAGAGAAGTTGTAAAATACTGTAGCTGCTGTATGTCCTACATCCGAGGGAGATCGCTGTAGCCTAAGCCACACACTCACGTACCTCTAACTGTCTATAGAGGATATAAATATCAAAAACCCCTCCCGCAAATAACTCCACAGTCATGAAAATCCGCTAATAGTGGATCTACAGAGCAGCAAGTTCATCAAGTTCGGTGAGGGCGGCGCTGTCGGTGGACATAAAAAAAAGCCATTTCGTTTCCAGTGACCCTCACGTACCTCTAACTGTCTGCCAGCCTTCGTTCAATCTGTTATGAAAGCCCAGGTGATATATTCCTCTTTGGTATTGCTCATTGATGTGTGGCTTCGGCGTGGATTTCGTTAACTTTTCAAGGTAATCTGCTTCCATCCGATCGCTGATCACTGCCAGGGAGGTATATTCTATTCGGCACATTGCATATGCTTCGGCCCATTTCAGCGGAGTTGTATGAAGCTTGTAGCACTTGCGAGTATTGTTATTGAAAGTGTAATCTGAAATTATAAAATATGTAATGTATCTATTTGATGGTGGTAGATTGAAATACCTATGCGCATTACAAAATGCGTTTTGAATTAATACATTTTTATTAATCAATGCTTTTGGTCAGTAAAGTTCCATATTTATATTGTGGTAAAGTCCTGGAATCAGACATTGAACAAAAAATCACACTTGGTGCCAGATTCATTAAAAATGTCGTAAAACGAGCACAAATGTGCATCAACTTAGGAGGTGGTCATTTGACCGATAAACATTTTTTTTTAAACTTAATGTCATCAATTTTACAACTTTATATAATATTTCCGTGAAAACAGGGCCCGATTTTTCTTTCATTTTCAACAAAATGTCAGCCAATTCACATTATGGCATTTCTTTTGCTCCATCCTGTCTGAAGGGATTTTAACCTACCTAAATTAGGCATATTGCAGTCATAATTCCACTCTAGTGACTGGAGACTCTTCTTACAAATGAAGGAAGACTTGTAGTCACATGAGATATCATTCATAGTGCCTGGTACGTCCATGTGCACACAGTCCTCTTCACCGGCATTGTCCGGTACATTTTTCTGCCAGTTGCTGTACACCTCATTGATTGGCCTTTCTAAAAATATTAAATTATTTATTTATTTTGTCAGTAATGTTTAAACAAGCTGAATTTTGGGCTCAGTCGAAAAATGAACACCTTGCCAAATGTCTACCGGACGCCAAATGTCCATTTCTCGAATGTGTCTTTCGCAAAATGACCACTTCGCAAAATGTCCGTACACAGAAATCAAAACAAAGGATAGAATTCTTGTTGACTTACAAACCATCACTAAAATAAATAAATCTCGCAAACGATTCAATTTCTGTCATTTATTTTGATATGTTCGTATAAATGTAGGCCTGACCTATCTGATTTTAAAGTTATTATGTAACCCTCTGTGCCCGAATCCGACTCGCAATTGAACGATTTTGTACTGTTAAGAAGGATTGTATGTACATTGAAAAAAGGGACATTTTACGAGGTGGTCATTTTGCGACTGAGCCGATTTTTTTAAGAAGCGAGGATGACTTTTCGAATTAGAAGGAGTACCTAGCAATTTTTAAAATTAAATTAAGGAGTCTCGGTGCTGATTTTGATGAAACCCAACAAAGTAAAGAATATAATTAAAACGAGTCTAAAAAAACCCTTAATGATACCATGAGTCACACATTCTTCACATTAGTGATTGCAAATATTTTTCTTTACTGGGCTATGGTATGCCAGGGAACCGATTTGGTGTAACCGAGTGGAGATATTGTAAATCAACATATCACTCGTTTTTATTCAAAATCATTATGGTTTAAATCTCTGAAGTTCTAATAAGTCTTTCACCAGACATTATTTTTGCTTAATAAACACCCTGTAGGTATACGTACGGTCAACGGTCTCAAATAGTCCTTCAGCCATTATGTCCGTAAGCCCCACGAACACCCACGGTATGGTTGGATTGGTTTTTTTCATAAAGGACATGACATTTTTGGCTTCATCTTCGTTTTCTGCGTAGAACACACTGGCTCCTTCCAGAGCACACATTCGCTTGGCATCAGCAAAACTCTTTGTTATCTTGTGGACCTTGTAGAAACTCTCTTCTGATTCTATATAAGTGTAGTCCTTCCGGAAAAACGTTTTATCCCTTTGTATATCTACAACATGAAAAATAAACTTATTTAAAACGGTTAGCATTTTTGTGATATTATAAACATAATTATTATCCGCTTTTATAAGTTGCCAAAGTTGGTTACAAAACTTAGCGATGGTAAGTTTAAAACCCTCATCAAACGAGTCGTTCCCGCTGGTTAATACCCAGTGACAAACGTGTCCTTATCAAAAAAGCCTGATATAAGATTACTACGTTGAAGACAAGGAAGTTTGGCAATAATTCCATCTGCACATGTGGCTTCCTTGGTACCTCATTAACGGCATAATTGTGTAAGAGTCTATTAACTGCTCCCACAGGAGATTGGGCGTTTCTGCCTTGGAGCCCAATAGCATTAAGATATCGAAATCGCGAAAAAAAAACAGCTGTTCCGTACATTTTGACGAGTTATGCGAACATAAATGTACGGAACTGCTGTTTTTTTTTTTCGCGATTTCATATTTGTTCCCATAGTAAAATTTGTTCATAATGATGAGTACAATGACTCCTTAAGAGGTTGTTGGTGTTTTACCAATAACCCTGTATATAGATATACCAATGGAAAAATCTCATCAAGAAGAATATTTCTTATTATGAAGAGACTTCTCTTGATCGTTAGTATTTTTGTATTGTATGTTATTTGAATGCTTATTTTATTTTAATCTTTATAATTCTATGTTAATTAATGTAATTGGACCTGTGTCATTTTAATTAACTATAAATAAACAAACAAAAAAAAAATGTATGAAAGGAGCTACAGAGCTTTTAATGTGAGTGATTAAATATGAATGGAATTCTGGTATTTCGTCAATTAAAGAACTTTTAATGATTCAGTGTCCTGCAAAAATCATCTTTGAAGCCTATAAGCGAACATTTTAAAACATTAGTCTCCAATAGATGCCATTTTAGGAACAATGTTTTTAAGAGTCGGTCGACCGGACAGATCGTTAAGCCTGACGCGTACCCCAATAGGGTTGAGATATACGCCAATGGAAAGATCTCTTGATAGGACGCTTCTCTGTGTAAAATACTGGTATTCAGCTGCATCCGGTTAGACTGGAAGCAGACCCCAATATAGTTGGGAAAAGGCTAGGCAGATGATGATGAGAAAGCTTCTCTCGATTGTTAGTACGAAAGGAGCTACAGAGCTCTAAATGTGAGTTCAAGTAAACGGCGTAAACTCATTGGGGTCTGAAATGGCAATGGGCGTTCCTCAAGGCTCGATATTAGGTCCATTCCTCTTTTTATAAATGATAAATGATAAATGATTTTATTTCTGTAAGTAGGTTTGTACAAACACTTTTACACGTCAATCACATTTTTTAAAACTAGATGAGGTCGGCGTTTCCTATCTGACTACTCTGAGAAGAAAGGCCGAAACAAACTCAGAGGTCACAGTCTCTTTTAAAGTCCAGACATAATCTTGGTCAGATTATGTGAATACCATGTAGATTGGTGTCTGAAATGGTCTTTTGAGGAAAGAACCAAACAGAGTGAGTGGACCTGTCCAGTCAGTGCACGCATTTGTCAGTAATCGTGCAGCTCAACTCCGAATTTAAGGAGCTCAACGATTTGACGAACAATACCAAAGAAAGGACATTTGGTTAGGCCTCATAAATTACTCAAACTGCCAGACTATGATTAATTAAAATTAAGAAAATATAAATAATAAAAAAGAAAAGAAAGATCCACATAATCTTCACATTCACAATAATTAAAAATAATACAATACTTTACAAAGTAAATATTCATGTCAATGTAAATATAAATATAAAAATCCGGAAATAATCTTGGACAGATCATTTGAGGACCATGTAGATTTGTGTCTGAAATGGTCTTTTGAGGAAAGAACCATACAGATTTGAGTGGACCTGTCCAGTCAGTGCACGCATTTGTCAGTAATCGTGTAGCTCAACTCAGAACTTAAGGAGCTCAACGACTCGACGAACAATACCAAAGAAAGGACATTTGGGTAGGCCGCCTATAGTACTCAAACTGCCAGATAAATAAAAAATATGATCCACATAGTCCTCAAATTCACAATAATTAAAATAATAATAATATTATACTTCACAAAGTAAATATTCATGTCACTGTGTAGGTATATAATAAAATAAAAAGTTACCAAAAATAACAAAACTCGTAAGTAATTTAAAACCAAAAACAAAAAATAAATGTACAAATTGGAGCAGCTCAATCCCAAGCCTTTTTGTCCTCAATGTAATCTTTAATGGTATAAAACGCTTTTTGGCACAACTTACGTTTAATTAATGTTTTGAATTTATTAAGGCTTAGATCTTGTACGTGGCTTGGAAGCTTATTGTAAAAGCGTATACATTGACATCTGAACGAGCCACCTATTTTCTTGAGCCTTGTTGTAGGTACAACAAATTTGTGTTTGTTCCTAGTATTTATATTATGGATATCACTGTATTTTTTAAACAATTTTATATTTTTATGTGCGTATAAAAGATTTTCAAAAATATACTGTGAAGGCACAGTCATTACATTTATCTCCTTAAATTTCTCTCTGAGAGAGTGTCTCGGACTTAGTTTATAAATTGATCGAACAGCTCTTTTCTGCAAAACAAAGATAGTCTGAATGTCAGGGGCATTTCCCCACAACAGAATACCGTACGACATTACACTATGAAAATAACTAAAGTACACTAAACGGGCTGTCTCTATGTCAGTTAAATTACGAATTTTTCTAACAGCATATGCTGCGGAGCTTAGTTTTTTTGACAATTTATCTATATGTGGGCCCCACTGAAGCTTAGCATCCAAAGTTAAGCCCAAGAATACTGTTTTATCTTCGGGATTCAATTCTTCACCCTTTATCAACACATTAGTTTTCACCTGCCTAACGTGAGGTAGCGTAAACTTAATGCATTTGGTTTTTTTTTCATTAAGAAGTAAATTATTAACATTAAACCAGTGAACTACTTTTGCGATCGCGCTATTTACATCGTCAGTAACCAGCTGCTGACGTTTAAGTTTAAACAAAAGCGAAGTGTCATCCGCAAACAACACTATCTCATGATTATCCTTTATGAGGTAAGGCAAGTCATTAATATAAATAAGAAACAAGAAAGGACCAAGAATTGAGCCCTGTGGGACTCCCATTGTTACTATAGATCCGGGAGATCTTTTCCCATTAACGTCAACGCTCTGAATCCTATTACTCAAGTATGAAGTAAGAAGATCCAGAGCGGTGTTCCGGATTCCGTAGTGGCGGAGTTTCCTGATTAATGTTTCATGAAGAACGCAATCGAATGCCTTAGACAAATCACAAAAGATGCCCAAGGCATCGCATTTATCTTCCCATGCATTATAAATATGTCCTAAAAGTTCAACACCGGCATCAGTTGTTGAACGACCCCTTGTGAAACCGAACTGCTTGTTATGTAACAATTTATGTCTATTAAAAAATCTTTGCAATTGCTCTAAAATTAGCTTCTCAAATATTTTACTAAAGGTAGGTAGTACTGAAATAGGTCTATAATTTGTGGGGTCTGATGTACTACCTGATTTAAACAAAGGTATTATTTTACTATTTTTCATAAGGTCAGGAAACTCCCCACAGTCGATACAATTATTAAAGATAAGAGCTAAAGTAGGTGCTACAATGTCAATAATAGACTTAGCAACTTCTACAGAATTACCCCACAGATCTGCAGTCTTTTTTACATTTAAAGTGTGAAAGGTTTTAATTATGTCTCTACAGGTAATATGTTCAAAAAGAAATTCCGATTCGCAAACATTAACATTTTCCTTAAGCAAAGACTCAGCAACAGAAGGTGATGAGTTTAGGGATTTAGTGGTAGAAACGGGAATATCTGAAAAGAAATTCTCAAAGGCCTCGGCGACTTGTGAGTCTGATTTTATTATGTTGTCATTAATAGACAGGCTGTAGTCAGTATTTCGGTTACTAGACCTTCCCGTTTCACTATTAATAATATTCCAAGTCGTTTTAATTACATTACTACTGTTTTTAATCTTCGAACTCAAATAACGTGACTTGGCCATACAACAAACTTTTTTAAATAATTTTGAATAATTTTTAACATATAAATTAAATTCAACAGTGTTTACATAGGTCCTTTCACTGTACAGCTCATAAAGCCGTGTTCTACTTTTATGAATACCAATGGTAGCCCAATCACTGAAAGATACATTACTATTAACCGAGATAGTCTTGGGAATAAAGGTGGAATTAAATTGTTTACAGTATAAATTAAAAAAATCATCATATAGATGACTAGGATCAGTATGATGTGACAAAACTGGTAATGTATTAATTAGTTTTTCTTTAAAAACCTCCAAGCGACTTGCAGTTTTGGGGTTAAATGTTATATCCTTTTTAGCCACTTTGTTGTTTTTGATAGGGATAGTAACCCTTTGCCCGCAATGATCAGAATCTAGTAGATTTATAATTTCTTTGTGGCTTGGTATAATATCTGTATAAATATTATCTAGGCATGTGGCACTAGTAGGGGTTATTCGAGTGGGCTCCAAAAATAGGTTTACAAGATTGTAGGACTGAAACAAACTTATTATTTTACTACAAGAACCTGAATTTTCTAACAAATTAACATTAAAATCACCGCAAGTGATAATAGACTTATTGGAGTTGCAAATCTTGTGTAACACTTCATCCATTACCTTTTCAAAACAGTCATACAATCCTGAAGGGGGTCTGTACACACTTAATACAACAAACTGCTCCAATTCTATACAGGCTATTTCAACTGTCCGTTCGACAGATAGGCTCACAATATCCTTACGGTCTTTAAATTTCAGCTGGTTACTTACTAAAATTAATGAGCCACCATGTATAGCATTTACTCTGCTGAACGAACTACCAACCTGGTGATTATCAAAATTGAACAAGAACTGGGTGCTTTTAAGCCAATGTTCTGTTATACAAAGAATATCAATATTGTTAAAATTCATAAATAGTTCTACTTCTAAATCCTTGTTCATAAATCCTTGAATATTTTGATGCACCAGGTTAATATTATTTACTGATTTGATAGTACTTATCCACAAAAAATCTATCTTTTGTCAAATATAAGTGATTACCAACATAATTGTTAGTGTCAATTAAATGGAATAAATTATTATTGTATGTCAAATTGTGTAATGTCATATTAATTGCTGATCTAAAGTTGTTTTCTTCCTGTGGCAAACTTTGGCTGTAAGGGAACGTGAACATCACAATTTTTCTTAAACTAAGGTTGCACAAAGATCTATAATATTGGAGTAATTCTCCTTTGTTCACATTACCCCTATTACCAACAAATATTATTAATATAGTATCCTGATTATAATTGCATTTTATAGCTTTTTTCATTATGTCAAATAGAGAACAACCAGGCATACAGTAGTTAATTATTGAGTGTCCCGGATATTCATTTAACAACAAGTGACCTAAATCCTTTCCAATTTCATCACAAAAAAATATTATTTCTTTATTTACACTATGTCTAGGCAAACAGTTAGTAATTGATAATGGTAAACTGGCACTAGACTGCGGTATGGTGGTATCACATATTGTCAATGAATGGTCCGGTGTGGGTTCAATAGATGGTGGTTGACAATGTTCACATTTGTTAGTTTGTGAGCTTACCAGCTCATTCATTGCCAATACATATTCCCTCATTTGGTTTTCAGAGGCTGTATACTTGATAGTCATAGAAGTAAGTTTCTCCTGTAGTTGGTCAAGTTCATACTGCAAGTCTTCTGTGTCAATTTGGTATTTCCTAGTACTTTTTTGTAAGTTTAATGAATACATATCTAATTGTTTTAGTAAATGCAACCTTTCTCTATTAAGTTTTACATTTTTAATGAAGAATTTTTGTTTTTTGACCATTTTTTTGGTTTTAACTATGTATTTGTTGATTTTTATGTATTTTTTCAATTTATTTTTACTAGTAACTACCCTCACTGACTTACTTAATTTTGAATCTGATTTTGAATCATCAAGACCTGTTAAATCAATTGTGTAAGAAGAGGGGTTTATTACAGAAACCATTGATGGGGCTACAGGCACCAATTCATTGAATAGACTTTGATTCAACGAGGCAGTGATGTTAAGATTTGTCGTCTCAAGTTGTTCAATCTGACTTTGAGCCTCTTGTAGCTGCTGTTGTAGTACATATTTGTGATTAAGAGCTTGTTCATACTCATTGCTACACTGGCTGAACCCGTCCACAACAACTTGGAGCCTGTCCCGGGCTGCTATGGCATCAGTGTGTTGAATATATAACTGAGCCATTTCTGTTTTCAACTTGCTATTCCTTTCAAGAACACCAAGGAACTCTATTTCATTTTCATCTTTTTCCTTAATCAGTTTGTCACAGAGCTCCTGAGACGCCTTTAATTCGCTCAAAGCCTGACTGAGTTTGGTCTCTTCTAGGCGAGCCCGCGCGCTGCGAGTCATAATCATGATTAAAGAGAAAAGAGAAGAGGTTGGAAAAGAGTAGTGGATTTAGAAACAGATGATTAGTTGAACGGAAAATGAAATTTAGATCGTAATGAAGAAGTTCTGTCACCAAACTAATTAAGGTTATGTTTACGTTTTTTAAATCATTAGCAACAAATCGTAACCGTAATAAAAAAGTATCCAAAGAATAGTAGGCAAAAAAATTAGAACGTAAACAATCTACTACCAAGTAAAATATATAGTATTGTACCTGATATAACGAGATGAAAATGCAATATTCACTTGAGCCGGTAGGTAACTGTCAACGAATCACAATGTAGTTTTTACACATTATTTGCACAAAAAGCCTAAATTTAACACAGAAAACACTTAATTACGCTATAAACTAGTTAATAACTTGGAAATAGGCCTTAATAAGAAGGAAATCTATTATTTAAAATTAAAATTAAAGGGACAAATTCAAATCAGCCATTTAGTTTATATTAATGATTTACCCCAATTACTTCTAAATCAACCGAAGATGGTGTTATTTGCAGATGACACATCATTGATTTTTAAAATAAATCGACGTTCACAAAATTTTGACGACGTGAATAGCTCTATTCTTCAGGTACAAGATTGGTTTACGGTAAATAATTTGGTACTAAATGAAAAAAAAACCAAATGCATTCGATTTAAATTACCTAATGTTAGAAGTAGCGAATGTGACATCATATTGAATGGAGAAAAATTGGAGTTTATTAATCAAACAGTTTTCTTGGGAATCACGCTAGACGAGAAATTACAATGGGGACCTCATATAAAATCTCTTGCGGGGCGGTTAAGCTCGGCCGCTTATGCTGTTAGAAAGATGTAGAAACCGCGCGTTTGGTCTATTTCAGTTACTTCCACAGCATTATGTCGTATGGCATTTTACTGTGGGGTCGGGCTGCTGATATTGAATCCATTTTTATTTTGCAAAAAAGAGCTGTCAGAGCCATTTATAATCTATGTCACCGCGAATCTCTCAGGGAACTATTTAAAAAGATTAATATCATGACGGTACCTTGCCAATTCATTTATGAGAATATTATGTATGTAAGAAAAAATCTAAATCTTTTTAATAAAATAAGTGATAGACATAATTTTAATACTAGAAATAAAGATAAAATAGATCAACCATTTTTCAGATTAGCTAAAGTACAAACATCTTTTATGGGGTACTGCGTTAAATGCTATAACAAAATACCTTGTGATATATTGCAATTAAATGAAAGAAAATTAAAACTCATATAAAAAGTACACTTTGTAAACAAGCTTATTACAAATTAGAGGATTATATCCAAGATAAGAATGCTTGGAAACATGCTGGTCTTGCTCCATAGGACGATTTAGTGTCTGGACAAAATCAAACTGATAGCTAATTTAGTTTTTTTATTTATTATTTGTATGTACTACTTGTAACAATGTTAGGACTATTGTAATATCGTATACTTTTACAATCTTTGTAAATATGTGAGCACCATGTATCTGGTAATTAATTTATTCATTATTGCTCCATTTATAATTCTTTTTACCTTTTGTGGTACAGTAATCTTATTATAGGTGCATCGTCTTCACATATAATTATATAATTAATGTATACAAAATATTGTAAAACATTTTTAAAAGAGTAACGGTGGAGTTTCTTGCCCATTCTTCTCCATACGAAAACTACCTTTTGGAAGGGGCAACTAGAATCAATTCTATTTCTTTGTTTGACGTTCAAAAGTGCCATATTATGTGCCTATTTGAAATAAATTATTTGACTTTGACTTTGAGTAATTAAGCATTAGTGAAATTCAGGTATTTAGACTATAAAATAACTTTTATTAACTTTGAGATCAAACATGATCTTGCAAACCTATAAACGAACATTTTAAAACGTTGGCCTCCTAGATGCCGTTTTGGGAACAATGTGTTTAAGAGTCGATCGGCTGATCGTTAAGCCTTCGTTAAGCCTGCCGCATCCCCCAATAGAGTTGAGATATGTGCCAATGGAAAGATCTCTTCAAAGGAAATATTTCGTGATAATGATGTTTCTCTCGATTGTTAGTACGAAAGGAGCTGAGCTCTAAATGTGAGTTTATTGAAATTCATTACCTATTTAGGTCATTATCTTTGAACTGACTAATAACAGGCAGTCGTGTTTGTAGCAAAGGTTATCCCTAAAAAGCTCTTTTCAGTGGTATATAATATCTTATGGCTATTGGACGCCAAGAATTCTTTAACTTCGGCGCGCAATTTATATTATTAACTATTTAGGTCATTAACTCCGAACTGAGTAAAAATTGGCAACAGTTACGTTAGAAAGGTTCTCTTCGAAAAACTCTTTTCATTGGTGTATATCTTATGGCTATTGAGTCAAGAAAATTCCTTAACTTCTGTGCCCCAGTATAGTAACACTTTTTTTTTTTTTTTTGCAGCTTATACGGTTTCCACCAATGTATAGAGTTATTCATGAGGAAGGTTTAGGTGTATTATTCATTACAGGTTTTGTGTTAATTAGCTGAAATATGTATGACTATGATTGTTGAAGATGTCGGAAAATATATTTTTGAAATGTACTCATTAGACCCTTTCATTTGATACCCAACATGGTATGATTAAAAAATATTTTTTTTTTGTTCATTAGTTTATGTCCTCTAGCGGGCGCCATTTTTAATTTAAATGTGATGTCACATAGCCTTTAACCAGCAGACGATCAAGACACTTCCAACGATACCTCATTTGTCAAATTGTGATGAGTCCTTTAGAAGATATGAGGGAACAGATGATCATACATACATACATACATTCATACATACATACATACCGGTTAAAATCATAACCCTCCTATTTTCTTCGCCGTAGTCGGGTAAAAATACGAAGCAAATACGAGACGAACAATAATACGCCAATACAGGCGGTACCTACTTAAACGGTACCTACTTAAAAATAAGAATAGTAAATAATAATTCTTATGGGAAAACCTTATCGCCATCGTAGTTATTTTGGATACCTAACTCGTAAGTAATAAGCATTAAGGCTCTTATATACTGGCGTGATTCGCCGCGCGACGCGAATTTTAACAAAACAATTTCTGAGAAAACTTCACGGCGAACAATGCGGCGGCGCGCGGCGTCGTGTTGCGCGGCGACTCGCGCCTGTATCTAAGAGACTTTAAAAATGTACAAGGTTTATGTGTCGTATAGTTAGATATAGATAATTTACCTGACAGGATCCTTTGGATACCTATAAAAAAAAAGAAACTTCTTTGGTTTTCCTACTATTGATAAAACACACACTACACCAATTTGGCCTTTTTTAAATAAAAAACTAAACTTAAGCGTCGTACGTATCGCTGCACTTTATCTTCTCACGGGGCTAGCTCAAACCAGTTTTTCCTCTAGCGGGCGGCGGTGCATCCCCCGCGCGCCTTATCCAAGACAGGCCACGCACACATCGCTGTGCGTGTAGTAGTGTTCCCGCCCGAGACTTTAGCATGAGTGTGCGTTTCCACTGAAGCAGAGTCGAGCGGAGCTGAGCCGAGACGTGCAGGAATCTTCCAATCACAGACGAGACGACAGACGCGTTGAGGATTTTAACCAATGTGATTGCTCGATTCCGCTCAGCTCCGCTCGTCTCCGCTTCAGTGGAAACGCACCCTGAAGCTTACAGTCTGCTCCTTATTTAGTCTTGTGCCCGAACTGCGCCTCAAAGACCTAACGTCAAACAAAAAATCCTGCATCGCGCAGTTAAAGATTACCATGCAATGGAAAGACTCAACATCAATAGTTGGGCAGTTACCCGCCAGAAACAACACCCGCCTGGTCGGAGGATCCGCCCTTTTCTATAGGAGGATGAGTGAACTTTACACCCTGTTCCTCATACCCCAAAATTGGTTACAAGCAAGGTAGAATAGCATAATCTATTTGAGAAACAAAGATAGTAAAGTACAAAAATTTAATCAAATTTAGACAACGAATATGAACGAAACGCAGCCTTCGTGAAACTAATCCAGCGTACCGTCATCATCATCACTCCTGCAAGCTTTCGTGAGGCGAGTCACACAGACGCACTCAGATTGACGGATGTTAGTGGCCAAGGACCAGACTGGGACTGTTAAAGGCTAATAATGATGGTAGGTAATTCGTTCATTTAACTACAAAATGCTTTCAATTCAGAAAATGCTTATAAATAATTATATTGCATCGAAAAATCAGAGGTCAGAGTGTTGTTCTACGTTCCCAGCAATGATTAAAGCTTACCTGAATCAGAACTATTGCGTTGATCTTTCCACTCTAGTGACTGAAGACTCTTCTTGCAAATGAAATTATACTTAGAGTCACATCCCCAAGTACCCAGGAAGCCATTTTTGTAAATGTACACACATTTCTGGTAATCACCTGCATTGTTCGGCTCACCCGTCAGCCAGTTCCTGTACACTTCAGAAACTGACTTCCCTAGAATAATTAAACTATGATATATTTTTTTCATTTAGGTGCACCGATTTTTATACATAAGATAAAGTAAACGTAACAAACAAAGAATAATTGGAACAAATACAGAATCTAATCAAAAAGAAGGTAGGTACATGTGGTACGTATCAATTAAATTACGATAATAATTTACGTACCGTCAACGGTCTCAAACTGTGTTTTGGCCTTTTTATCTGACATCCCCACATAGACCCACCCCAAATGGAACTGGGTAGTGTTCCAAAACGATGTCACTGCGTTTGCCTCATCGTCGTTATCAGGGAACCAGAAAGTGGCTCCTTCCAGCGCACACACTTGCTTGGCATCAGCCCAAGTCTGTGGCATCACATGGATCTTGTAGAAACTCTCTAAAGCTTCTATATAACTGTAGTCCTGCCGGAAAAACTTTTTAGCACTTTGTCCATCTACGAATAGAATAGCATAATCTCTTTGAGAAACAAAGATAGTAAAGTACAAAAATTTAATAAAATTGAGACAACGAATATGAACGCCAACGCAGCCTTCGTGAAACTAATCCAGCGTACCGTCATCATCATCACTCCTGCAAGCTTTCGTGAGGCGAGTCACACAGACGCACTCAGATTGACGGATGTTAGTGGCCAAGGACAAGACTGGGACTGTTAAAGGCTAATAATGATGGTAGGTAATTCGTTCATTTAACTACAAAATGCTTTCAATTCAGAAAATGTTTATAAATAATTATATTGTATCGAAAAATCAGAGGTCAGAGTGTTGTTCTACGTTCCCAGCAATGATTAAAGCTTACCTGAATCAGAACTATTGCGTTGATCTTTCCCCTCTAGTGACTGAAGACTCTTCTTGCAAATGAAATTATACTTAGAGTCACATCCCCAAGTACCAAGGAAGCCATTTTTGTAAATGTACACACATTTCTGGTAATCGCCTGCATTGTTCGGCTCACCCGTCTGCCAGTTCCTGTACACTTCAGAAACTGACTTCCCTAGAATAATTAAACTATGATATATTTTTTTCATTTAGGTGCACCGATTTTTATACATAAGATAAAGTAAACGTAACA
Organism: Lithophane socia; assembly: GCA_947522985.1. Classification (NCBI taxonomy): domain Eukaryota; kingdom Metazoa; phylum Arthropoda; class Insecta; order Lepidoptera; family Noctuidae; genus Lithophane; species Lithophane socia. The sequence goes on along the minus strand of OX383258.1, from coordinate 6,502,970 downwards.
AACAAAGAATAATTGGAACAAATACAGAATCTAATCAAAAAGAAGGTAGGTACATGTGGTACGTATCAATTAAATTACGATAATAATTTACGTACCGTCAACGGTCTCAAACTGTGTTTTGGCCTTTTTATCTGACATCCCCACATAGACCCACCCCAAATGGAACTGGGTAGTGTTCCAAAACGATGTCACTGCGTTTGCCTCATCGTCGTTATCAGGGAACCAGAAAGTGGCTCCTTCCAGTGCACACACTTGCTTGGCATCAGCCCAAGTCTGTGGTATCAAATGGATCTTGTAGAAACTCTCTAAAGCTTCTATATAACTGTAGTCCTGCCGGAAAAACTTTTTAGCACTTTGTCCATCTACGAATGGAATAGCATAATCTATTTGAGAAACAAAGATAGTAAAGTAAAAAATTTAATAAAATTGAGACAACGAATATGAACGCCAACGCAGCCTTCGTGAAACTAATCCAGCGTACCGTCATCATCATCACTCCTGCAAGCTTTCGTGAGGCGAGTCACACAGACGCACTCAGATTGACGGATGTTAGTGGCCAAGGACAAGACTGGGACTGTTAAAGGCTAATAATGATGGTAGGTAATTCGTTCATTTAACTACAAAATGCTTTCAATTCAGAAAATGTTTATAAATAATTATATTGCATCGAAAAATCAGAGGTCAGAGTGTTGTTCTACGTTCCCAGCAATGATTAAAGCTTACCTGAATCAGAACTATTGCGTTGATCTTTCCCCTCTAGTGACTGAAGACTCTTCTTGCAAATGAAATTATACTTAGAGTCACATCCCCAAGTACCCAGGAAGCCATTTTTGTAAATGTACACACATTTCTGGTAATCGCCTGCATTGTTCGGCTCACCCGTCAGCCAGTTCCTGTACACTTCAGAAACTGACTTCCCTAGAATAATTAAACTATGATATATTTTTTTCATTTAGGTGCACCGATTTTTATACATAAGATAAAGTAAAAGTAACAAACAAAGAATAATTGGAACAAATATAGAATCTAATCAAAAAGAAGGTAGGTACATGTGGTACGTATCAATTAAATTACGATAATAATTTACGTACCGTCAACGGTCTCAAACTGTGTTTTGGCCTTTTTATCTGACATCCCCACATAGACCCACCCCAAATGGAACTGGGTAGTGTTCCAAAACGATGTCACTGCGTTTGCCTCATCGTCGTTATCAGGGAACCAGAAAGTGGCTCCTTCCAGCGCACACACTTGCTTGGCATCAGCCCAAGTCTGTGGCATCACATGGATCTTGTAGAAACTCTCTAAAGCTTCTATATAACTGTAGTCCTGCCGGAAAAACTTTTTAGCACTTTGTCCATCTACGAATGGAATAGCATAATCTATTTGAGAAACAAAGATAGTAAAGTAAAAAATTTAATAAAATTGAGACAACGAATATGAACGCCAACGCAGCCTTCGTGAAACTAATCCAGCGTACCGTCATCATCATCACTCCTGCAAGCTTTCGTGAGGCGAGTCACACAGACGCACTCAGATTGACGGATGTTAGTGGCCAAGGACAAGACTGGGACTGTTAAAGGCTAATAATGATGGATGGTAATTCGTTCATTTAACTACAAAATGCTTTCAATTCAGAAAATGTTTATAAATAATTATATTGCATCGAAAAATCAGAGGTCAGAGTGTTGTTCTACGTTCCCAGCAATGATTAAAGCTTACCTGAATCAGAACTATTGCGTTGATCTTTCCCCTCTAGTGACTGAAGACTCTTCTTGCAAATGAAATTATACTTAGAGTCACATCCCCAAGTACCCAGGAAGCCATTTTTGTAAATGTACACACATTTCTGGTAATCGCCTGCATTGTTCGGCTCACCCGTCTGCCAGTTCCTGTACACTTCAGAAACTGACTTTCCTAGAATAATTAAACTATGATATATTTTTTTCATTTAGGTGCACCGATTTTTATACATAAGATAAAGTAAAAGTAACAAACAAAGAATAATTGGAACAAATATAGAATCTAATCAAAAAGAAGGTAGGTAAGTATCAATTAAATTACGATAATAATTTACGTACCGTCAACGGTCTCAAACTGTGTTTTGGCCTTTTTATCTGACATCCCCACATAGACCCACCCCAAATGGAACTGGGTAGTGTTCCAAAACGATGTCACTGCGTTTGCCTCATCGTCGTTATCAGGGAACCAGAAAGTGGCTCCTTCCAGCGCACACACTTGCTTGGCATCAGCCCAAGTCTGTGGCATCACATGGATCTTGTAGAAACTCTCTAAAGCTTCTATATAACTGTAGTCCTGCCGGAAAAACTTTTTAGCACTTTGTCCATCTACGAATGGAATAGCATAATCTATTTGAGAAACAAAGATAGTAACGTACAAAGATAAAACAAAATAGTGACAACGAATATGAACGTCAACGCAGCCTTCGTGAAACTAATCCAGCGTACCGTCATCATCATCACTCTTGCAAGCTTTCGTGAGGCGAGTCACACAGACGCACTCAGATTGACGGATGTTAGTGGCCAAGGACAAGACTGGGACTGTTAAAGGCTAATAATGATGGTAGGTAATTCGTTCATTTAACTAGAAAATGCTTTCAATTCAGAAAATGTTTATAAATAATTATATTGCATCGAAAAATCAGAGGTCAGAGTGTTGTTCTACGTTCCCAGCAATGATTAAAGCTTACCTGAATCAGAACTATTGCGTTGATCTTTCCCCTCTAGTGACTGAAGACTCTTCTTGCAAATGAAATTATACTTAGAGTCACATCCCCAAGTACCCAGGAAGCCATTTTTGTAAATGTACACACATTTCTGGTAATCGCCTGCATTGTTCGGCTCACCCGTCTGCCAGTTCCTGTACACTTCAGAAACTGACTTCCCTAGAATAATTAAACTATGATATATTTTTTTCATTTAGGTGCACCGATTTTTATACATAAGATAAAGTAAACGTAACAAACAAAGAATAATTGGAACAAATACAGAATCTCATCAAAAAGAAGGTAGGTACATGTGGTACGTATCAATTAAATTACGATAATAATTTACGTACCGTCAACGGTCTCAAACTGTGTTTTGGCCTTTTTATCTGACATCCCCACATAGACCCACCCCAAATGGAACTGGGTAGTGTTCCAAAACGATGTCACTGCGTTTGCCTCATCGTCGTTATCAGGGAACCAGAAAGTGGCTCCTTCCAGCGCACACACTTGCTTGGCATCAGTCCAAGTCTGTGGCATCACATGGATCTTGTAGAAACTCTCTAAAGCTTCTATATAACTGTAGTCCTGCCGGAAAAACTTTTTAGCACTTTGTCCATCTACGAATAGAATAGCATAATCTATTTGAGAAACAAAGATAGTAAAGTAAAAAATTTAATAAAATTGAGACAACGAATATGAACGCCAACGCAGCCTTCGTGAAACTAATCCAGCGTACCGTCATCATCATCACTCCTGCAAGCTTTCGTGAGGCGAGTCACACAGACGCACTCAGATTGACGGATGTTAGTGGCCAAGGACAAGACTGGGACTGTTAAAGGCTAATAATGATGGTAGGTAATTCATTCATTTAACTACAAAATGCTTTCAATTCAGAAAATGTTTATAAATAATTATATTGCATCGAAAAATCAGAGGTCAGAGTATTGTTCTACGTTCCCAGCAATGATTAAAGCTTACCTGAATCAGAACTATTGCGTTGATCTTTCCCCTCTAGTGACTGAAGACTCTTCTTGCAAATGAAATTATACTTAGAGTCACATCCCCAAGTACCCAGGAAGCCATTTTTGTAAATGTACACACATTTCTGGTAATCGCCTGCATTGTTCGGCTCACCCGTCAGCCAGTTCCTGTACACTTCAGAAACTGACTTCCCTAGAATAATTAAACTATTCTTAGCGAAACCTCCCTCTCCAAAACCTGGCTCAAGCGGTGCGCTATAAAACACAGCGCGCGCTTAGTAACGGGTTCAAGCCTTCTGGCAACTCACCAGAAAGCTTAGATCAGATCAGGTCGCGACTATGCCCCCCCTAGTACGCCCCGATAAGTCCATCGCATTCGAGGACCAGGAAAAAGCAGAGTGCCTAGCCGACAGTCTAGAAGCTCAATGCTCTCCCAGCTCCCTGCCAGTAGACAAAGCTCACCTCGATGAGGTGGACGCTGAAGTCGAACGCAGAGCTTCCCTACCACCCGTAGAAGACCCCGATGATCCCCTGCCCCCCGTCGCTCCCGACGAGGTGCACGAGATCATCAAAAGTCTTAAAACTCGTAAAGCCCCCGGTTCGGATGGAATCACCAATAAGGTAGTTCAACTGTTCCCAGCCCACCTCATTATGCTACTGACCACCATCTTCAATGGTGCTCTAAGCAATAACATCTTTCCACAAGCATGGAAAGAAGCCACTGTCATCGGTATCCCGAAGCCCGGCAAGCCCAAGTCGGCGCCTTCGAGTTACCGTCCCATCAGTTTGCTCAAGGTTCTCGGCAAAATCTATGAGAGGCTTATTTATAAGCGTATCAGAGATTACGCAGAAACCAAGGGCCTCATCCCCCAAGAGCAGTTCGGTTTCCGAACTCAGCACAGTAGCGTGCATCAGGTACACCGGATCATAGAATACACAAGCGCCGGCTTCCAGCGCGGTAATATGACCGGTGCAATATTTTTCGATATCGCGAAAGCATTCGACAAAGTCTGGCACAACGGCTTGATGTACAAGCTATATCAACTCGGTGTGCCGGATCGTCTAGTACTTATAGTACGGGACTTTTTGTCGAACCGCACATTCCGCTATCGTATCGAAGGAGCACTATCCTCCCCCCGACCCATCCGTGCGGGCGTCCCTCAGGGCTCCGTAATCTCCCCACTGATTTTCACGCTTTTCACGAGCGATATCCCAAAGAGTAGAAACGCGCAGTTGGCTCTGTTCGCAGACGATACGGCCATCTACTACAAGGGAATTAGTAATGACAACATACGAACCACACTCCAGCGAGCAGTCAATAATCTTGGCGCCTGGTTTAAAAAGTGGCGTATCGAAGTCAACCCCGATAAGAGTCAGGCGGTATTCTTTCAAAAATACCGTAGGAGGAACCCATTCCCCCCCCCCCACCAATCACGATGTTCGGCAAGCCGATCCCTTGGGAGAAGCAAGCTAAATATCTTGGTGTAACATTAGACCGTTTCCTTACTTTTCGAGAGCACATTAAGGAGGTGCGTTCGCGCGCCGCCTTCGCTCTAGGTAGGCTCCACTCTGTTCTGAATGCACGTAGCAAATTGTCACTCAAGTGCAAATTGCGAACGTACACGGCGTGCATTCGCCCCATCATGACCTATGCGGGCTCGGTCTTTGCTCAGGCCAAACCCAACCAAATCCATAGGATGCAAACGCTCCAAAACCGATTCCTTAGAAAAGCCACGGGAGCCCCCTGGTATGTTCGCAACGAGATCTTACATCTCGACCTAAAGGTGCCCACTATCCGTCAATTTCTTAAACGCCTTACAAAGCGTTATTTCGACTCTGCAGTCAAGCATCGCAACCCTCTGGTTGTCGATGCTTCCACTTATGTACCCTCTAAAATTAGTATCATTCGCCGTCCCAGGCATGTCCTATCCGAACCCGATGACCCCATCACCCTCCTTCAGGAGAGCAGTAGGGAGACCAGCACTTTACAGAAAAACAAACACAGACGCTTACCGTCATTCCGACCTCGCCGTCGAGGTCCAGCACGACCAACGCGATCCCGATTAAATTCGTCCCCCCGTCCCTTGTCCGATGATGTGCCAGCCCGCGCCGAAGCTGAGCACGTAGCTTTAAATTCCCCGATTAATAATAATGATCCGATATTGATCCAGCCTGTCCCGTCTTGCTGTCCTCCCGTCAGTGACGCCCTAAGCCGAGGTTCGTACCCCACAGGGGGTGCCCTTAGCGAGCGTTCACTTAGTTTTAATTTAGAATAGTTTATATGCCCCTGGCTGGAGGCCCTGAGTGTAGTAGCTTAAGGCAGCCACAGGAAAGTCCGGTTAAGCAGTACGATCTTCTCTAAGATCAACTGCGAGATGCCATAGTTAAAAAAAAAAAAAAAAAAAAAAAAAAAGTAACGGGTTCACTCAATCATCGGTCGGCAACGGTTGAACATCGCCCTCGTTTGTATTCGTATTTTCATTTTGCTATATTGTTATTTTGCTAATTAATTTATATCATTTGCAGTAATTAGAGTTCGGATGTCTTATTTTTAAATTATCGTTTGATGTGATTTCTGATTTGTGAAACTTTGATTGTTGATTAAATAATTTAGGAAGTAATTGTGCGTTATTTTTAAAAAACTATCCTCACTTCTGGTTTCTAAGATCAGAAGTGGGATAGACCACGTGCTTAGTGCTGTTTGTGCCATCTGTTTTAAGTTAAGGTAAAAGTTCGTTAGTGTTTGAAATTTAACCTAATTACTGCAAGTTTTATGTTTTATGGGTACGCGAGGAGTATCGGTGAGTGTTGAATTTTATTTCTGATCATTTAATTTCTGAGATATGCCGGGACGTTCGACAAGTGTTGAAAAACCAAACGATTCGCGTCGATCGCATCGTAATCGTTCTCGAACGTTGAGAAGTAGATCGCGTAATCGTAGCCATGGTTCCGGAAGGAGCAATCACACTCCTTCACCACGTAGATACCGTGAGCATTCTCATAATCGCGAGCGTACCTCTTCTAGACTTCGTCATGTGTCCCGTAGTTCACGAAATGGTCATAGACGTCGTGACACCTCATATAGCCGCCGTGATTCTCCGCGTGATCAGGCCTTAGGTCAAATATTAGCTCGCTTGAACTCTATTGAGAGCCGTTTGCCGACTTCGCCAACGTGTCGCGCGTCTACGCCTGTTGCGGAGCATGGCTCGCGGGGACAGGACAATTTCACTGAGCAGAGGTCGCGAACGCTCGACCAGGATAAAGACGTGACAGATAAGCTCGTTGGCGCATTATCTTGTTTAGTTAAAGAGAGATCGCATAATTTTTATATTTCTCCCTTCGATCCTAACCTACACGACTTTGACGTTTGGTGTTCAGAGGTAGACCGCGCTCGTAATTTAAATAAATGGGACGATCGCGAGTGTCTGGGGCGCATAGGAAGTTGTTTGCGTGGTGACGCAAAGTCATGGCTTAACGATTGGGTAACAAGTGATCGTTCGTGGAGCACCTTCAAGTTAGAGTTTCGTTCACTGTGCCCACGTAATGTAGACGTTGATACAATTTTATTTGAGGTTATGTGTAACAATTCAAATAAATTCCCGACATACGCCGAATATGCTCGCAAGTCTCTTTTGCGTCTGAATATTGTAAAGGGTTTGTCTGATGAGCTGAAAGTTGCAATAATTGTCAGAGGTATCACTGATGCTCAGGTAAAGGCTGCGGCAACGAATGCGAAACTTAAAAAAAAAGATTTAGTCGAATTTCTGTCAGTATATATCAAACCAAAAACCGAGACACGCAGTTCAAACAATCCTTCCCACTCAAACAATGTAGGACCGTCATCATCGCGTAAACGCGAAGCAGCCAAATCGGGAGATAGTAAAATAGTTTGTCATTATTGTCATAAAGCCGGTCATACGAAATATAACTGCAGGAAAAGACCGAAAGTTGATACTAACGCGCCATCATCAGCAGATACCGTGACATCAACACCTTCAACATCGGGTGATAAATCGGTCAAGTTTTGCACATATTGTAAACGTAACGGTCACGTAATTGATACATGCTTTTCGAAACAAAAGTCCGAAACTGATCGCAATGAAAAGAAATCGGCTAAGATAAATTTTTGCTCAAGTGTCAATCGAAACGAGACAACATAATGCCTGCTGTTATTCAAAAGGTGCCTATAGATACTTTGATTGATAGTGGGTCTGATATCTCGTTAATTTTAGAATCGGTTCTTAAATATTTAAATCTCAATCGAATCCCAACGTATCGTTTGTTGAGAGGTATAGGCAGCCAGGAGATTGAATCGACGTCATATGTTGTGACGACGATTGAATTTCCTGAAGTGTCTTTGGAAGTTGATTTGTATGTGGTCCCCGTTGGGTGCATTACGGCGCCTATTTTGATTGGCACGGATGTATTAGATAGAGAGGGAATTACATACACGCGTAGTAATAACTTACACCGGCTCACGAGATTAGACAGTGTGCCCTCCGTACTGCACGTATCTACCGTTGAGTATGAAAACATTAAAACGCCGTTAGTCGGCAATGATAGGAATCTTTTGCTTGATATTATCCGCGAGTTTTCGAGTTCTTTCATTACGGGGACTGCTACATCAACGGTGAATACGGGTAGTATGGAAATAAAATTAACATCGAGTGCCCCGGTAGTTCATAGGCCTTATAAGCTTTCTTGTGACGAAAAAAATAGAGTTCGGGATATTATTAATGACTTGCTCTCAAAGGGAATTATTCGTGAGTCACAGTCCGACTACGCCAGTCCTATCATCCTCGTCAAGAAGAAGGACGGGAGTGATAGGATGTGCGTCGATTATCGGGCACTTAATGTTATAACGGTCAAAGAACGATTTCTTTTGCCCTTGATCGATGACCACATCGATAAGCTTGGTTGTTTCAAGTTTTTCACAAGTTTAGACATGGCAACTGGATTTCACCAGGTGCCATTAAAGGATGACGATTCGATTTCCAAAACCGCCTTCGTAACGCCTGAAGGGCATTTCGAATACTTGAAAATGCCCTATGGGTTAGCTAACGCCCCTATAGTTTATCAAAGGATAATTTCGAAAACCTTAAAACCCCATATTGAAAGTGGGCGAGTGTTGACGTATATCGACGATGTGCTTCTTATGTCGAACGGAATTCTTGAGGGACTCGACTTGCTGCGTCAAGTTTTGAGTACTCTCACGAATGCCGGTTTTTCGGTTAATTTAAAAAAATGTACCTTCTTAGATACCGAAATAGAGTACTTGGGACGGGTAGTTGGTAATGGTCAGGTGCGGCCGAGCCCAAGAAAAATAGAGGCGCTGGTAAATTCACCAAAACCTACCAATGTTAAGGGGGTTCGCCAATTTTTGGGTCTTGCCGGGTATTTTAGGCGTTATGTCGCGGGTTACGCTTCTAAAACAGCCTGCATTGCCAGATTGTTAAGAAAGGGAGAATCTTTCAAATGGGGTTCAGAACAAGATGTGGCACGCGACTATATTATTCATTGTCTGACCCATGAACCAGTTTTAGCGATCTTTGACCCAAGTTTGCCCACGGAGCTTCATACCGATGCCAGCTCTATCGGTGTCGGTGCGGTGTTGTTGCAGGAGCATGCCGGTAAACGAAAGAGAGTAGTCAGTTACTATAGTAGGTCCACACACGGCGCAGAGAGTCGCTATCACAGCTACGAGCTGGAAACCCTAGCCATTGTACGCGCACTTCAGAATTTCCGTCATTATTTAATTGGCATCAATTTCAAAATAGTGACGGATTGTAATTCGTTGAAATTAACCGAAACAAAAAAAGATTTGTTGCCTCGTGTCGCGCGTTGGTGGGTGTACCTACAAGACTTCACCTTTACTTTGGAGTATAGAAAAGGATCCATGATGCAACACGCTGATTTTCTAAGCCGGCACCCTCCTGAAACCGCAAACGTATCACACATTCGCAATCCTAATAATTGGGCAAAGGTCGCTCAGACTGCGGATGAGGAAACCCAAAATTTAATTGTTAAGTTAAGAGAGGGCCAATTAGATTCTTCAAGGTATTTAATTAAAAATGAACTTTTGTATTATAAATATACACCAACCGGGGAAGAACAACGATTGTTGTGTTACATCCCTAAAGGTTACCGACTTAGCCTTTTAAGAGCTTTCCATGATGAGCATGATCATGTTGGAGCCGACCGAACGACGGATCTTATATTACGTCACTTTTGGTTTCCTAGTGTTAGGCAATTCGTTAGAAAATATGTTAGCCATTGCCTTGTATGTTTAGCTCATAAGAAAGTACCTAAAGCACCCCAACAACCGATTCAGTCTTGGTCGAAGCCTGACGACCCATTCTGTGTTATTCACGCCGACATATTGGGCCCGCTTCCAGAATCTAACGGGTTTAAGTACGTTTTAATTGTAATTGACAGCTTTTCAAAATTTTGTCTGCTGTACTCCATGTATCGTCAAGACTCGGACGAATTAAAACGGGTGTTCACTAATGTGATATCTTTGTTCGGGTCTCCAAGTACCTTAATATGTGACAGAGGGAGAATGTTTGAAAGCGTAGCCTTCCGAGACTGGGTTAGTAGCTTGGGTTGCTCCGTTCATTTCATCACACCTGGAATGCATCGAGAAAACGGGCAAGCAGAGAGGTACTGCAGAACTGTTTTAAACATGTTACGGGTAGAGGTGGGACATAAAGGTTCCCAGTGGGCTGACGCTTTATGGAAGGTGCAGCTCAATTTAAATGTCACCAGACAGGCTACTACGCAAGCCTCGCCATTACAACTCCTCGTTGGGATTGATGCAGCTACCCCAGTAATAAGATCTCTAGTGCGTGACGTCGCACTTGAGAACCGTAACCCTAATCGAGAAGCACTTATGACGCTCAGGAGACAGCGTGCCTCAGACTTACTTACAGCTAATCAGCGGCGTCAAGACGACTACACCAACCAGAACCGGCGACAGCCACGAGCCTACGCTGCTGGGGACTATGTCTTTGTCAACAAGGCATCGCAGAGCACAGGAAAGCTGGACTCTGGCATGCGGGGGCCCTATAAGGTCCTACGTGTATTGCCACATCATCGTTACGAGCTGGAACTACTGGCTGGCTCGTATGGTAAAAAAACCCAGGCAGCTGCCGAGTTTATGGTGCTCTGGCGCGGCGAGTGGACGCCTGACGCATGCTCCGCTTTCTTCGAGGCTGGTAAGCAACCGGATGGCTTCTGTTTGGTCTGAGCTTCTGGCTTATGACTTCTGTTTGGCCTGAACCTATGGTTCATGGCTTCTGTTTGGTCTGAGCTTCTGGCTTATGACTTCTGTTTGGCCTGAACCTATGGTTCATGGCTTCTGTTTGGTCTGAGCTTCTGGCTTATGACTTCTGTTTGGCCTGAACCTATGGTTCATGGCTTCTGTTTGGTCTGAGCTTCTGGCTTATGACTTCTGTTTGGCCTGAACCTATGGTTCATGGCTTCTGTTTGGTCTGAGCTTCTGGCTTGTGACTTCTGTTTGGCCTGATCCTATGGTTCATGGCTTCTGTTCTGGTTAAGTATATTAGCTTCACTACTATCTATTTATCTTGGCTAGTATTCTACCCAATGGGAGTCCGGAATCCCATTGCTTGGAATGCTATTTAGTTCCATTTACGTTTTAATGCTTAGAGTCACTGATTTTGCTTTGTAATTTTTAGTCTGAAGCTTTTAATTTTACATTTTAATTACCTAAGAAAACTTCATGTTAGTTGGTTGGGTACCTGATGGTGGGAGTGCACGCTCACTATCGCGTACTTGACAACATCAGTTAAAGTGTTTGTTATTCCTTAGCTTCAGACACATAAGTGACGCAAGAAAACAAATGTACAGTATGTGTTGTTGTTACTTTGCAGATGATTATGACCAGTCTGAGGATGACGGGCAGTCTGGTGATGGTGGACCTGGTGATGACACAAGGCAAGATGCGGTCGAGGACGCCTCGCTGTCAGGAACGGCCGTCTTAGCGAAACCTCCCTCTCCAAAACCTGGCTCAAGCGGTGCGCTATAAAACACAGCGCGCGCTTAGTAACGGGTTCACTCAATCATCGGTCGGCAACGGTTGAACATCGCCCTCGTTTGTATTCGTATTTTCATTTTGCTATATTGTTATTTTGCTAATTAATTTATATCATTTGCAGTAATTAGAGTTCGGATGTCTTATTTTTAAATTATCGTTTGATGTGATTTCTGATTTGTGAAACTTTGATTGTTGATTAAATAATTTAGGAAGTAATTGTGCGTTATTTTTAAAAAACTATCCTAACTTCTGGTTTCTAAGACTATGATATATTTTTTTCATTTAGGTGCACCGATTTTTATACATAAGATAAAGTAAATGTAACAAACAAAGAATAATTGGAACAAATACAGAATCTAATCAAAAAGAAGGTAGGTACATGTGGTACGTATCAATTAAATTACGATAATAATTTACGTACCGTCAACGGTCTCAAACTGTGTTTTGGCCTTTTTATCTGACATCCCCACATAGACCCACCCCAAATGGAACTGGGTAGTGTTCCAAAACGATGTCACTGCGTTTGCCTCATCGTCGTTATCAGGGAACCAGAAAGTGGCTCCTTCCAGCGCACACACTTGCTTGGCATCAGTCCAAGTCTGTGGCATCACATGGATCTTGTAGAAACTCTCTAAAGCTTCTATATAACTGTAGTCCTGCCGGAAAAACTTTTTAGCACTTTGTCCATCTACGAATAGAATAGCATAATCTATTTGAGAAACAAAGATAGTAAAGTAAAAAAAATAATAAAATTGAGACAACGAATATGAACGCCAACGCAGCCTTCGTGAAACTAATCCAGCGTACCGTCATCATCATCACTCCTGCAAGCTTTCGTGAGGCGAGTCACACAGACGCACTCAGATTGACGGATGTTAGTGGCCAAGGACCAGACTGGGACTGTTAAAGGCTAATAATGATGGTAGGTAATTCGTTCATTTAACTACAAAATGCTTTCAATTCAGAAAATGTTTATAAATAATTATATTGTATCGAAAAATCAGAGGTCAGAGTGTTGTTCTACGTTCCCAGCAATGATTAAAGCTTACCTGAATCAGAACTATTGCGTTGATCTTTCCCCTCTAGTGACTGAAGACTCTTCTTGCAAATGAAATTATACTTAGAGTCACATCCCCAAGTACCCAGGAAGCCATTTTTGTAAATGTACACACATTTCTGGTAATCGCCTGCATTGTTCGGCTCACCCGTCTGCCAGTTCCTGTACACTTCAGAAACTGACTTCCCTAGAATAATTAAACTATGATATATTTTTTTCATTTAGGTGCACCGATTTTTATACATAAGATAAAGTAAACGTAACAAACAAAGAATAATTGGAACAAATACAGAATCTAATCAAAAAGAAGGTAGGTACATGTGGTACGTATCAATTAAATTACGATAATAATTTACGTACCGTCAACGGTCTCAAACTGTGTTTTGGCCTTTTTATCTGACATCCCCACATAGACCCACCCCAAATGGAACTGGGTAGTGTTCCAAAACGATGTCACTGCGTTTGCCTCATCGTCGTTATCAGGGAACCAGAAAGTGGCTCCTTCCAGCGCACACACTTGCTTGGCATCAGTCCAAGTCTGTGGCATCACATGGATCTTGTAGAAACTCTCTAAAGCTTCTATATAACTGTAGTCCTGCCGGAAAAACTTTTTAGCACTTTGTCCATCTACGAATAGAATAGCATAATCTATTTGAGAAACAAAGATAGTAAAGTAAAAAATTTAATAAAATTGAGACAACGAATATGAACGCCAACGCAGCCTTCGTGAAACTAATCCAGCGTACCGTCATCATCATCACTCCTGCAAGCTTTCGTGAGGCGAGTCACACAGACGCACTCAGATTGACGGATGTTAGTGGCCAAGGACAAGACTGGGACTGTTAAAGGCTAATAATGATGGTAGGTAATTCGTTCATTTAACTACAAAATGCTTTCAATTCAGAAAATGTTTATAAATAATTATATTGCATCGAAAAATCAGAGGTCAGAGTATTGTTCTACGTTCCCAGCAATGATTAAAGCTTACCTGAATCAGAACTATTGCGTTGATCTTTCCCCTCTAGTGACTGAAGACTCTTCTTGCAAATGAAATTATACTTAGAGTCACATCCCCAAGTACCCAGGAAGCCATTTTTGTAAATGTACACACATTTCTGGTAATCGCCTGCATTGTTCGGCTCACCCGTCAGCCAGTTCCTGTACACTTCAGAAACTGACTTCCCTAGAATAATTAAACTATGATATATTTTTTTCATTTAGGTGCACCGATTTTTATACATAAGATAAAGTAAAAGTAACAAACAAAGAATAATTGGAACAAATATAGAATCTAATCAAAAAGAAGGTAGGTACATGTGGTACGTATCAATTAAATTACGATAATAATTTACGTACCGTCAACGGTCTCAAACTGTGTTTTGGCCTTTTTATCTGACATCCCCACATAGACCCACCCCAAATGGAACTGTGTAGTGTTCCAAAACGATGTCACTGCGTTTGCCTCATCGTCGTTATCAGGGAACCAGAAAGTGGCTCCTTCCAGCGCACACACTTGCTTGGCATCAGCCCAAGTCTGTGGCATCACATGGATCTTGTAGAAACTCTCTAAAGCTTCTATATAACTGTAGTCCTGCCGGAAAAACTTTTTAGCACTTTGTCCATCTACGAATGGAATAGCATAATCTATTTGAGAAACAAAGATAGTAAAGTAAAAAATTTAATAAAATTGAGACAACGAATATGAACGCCAACGCAGCCTTCGTGAAACTAATCCAGCGTACCGTCATCATCATCACTCCTGCAAGCTTTCGTGAGGCGAGTCACACAGACGCACTCAGATTGACGGATGTTAGTGGCCAAGGACAAGACTGGGACTGTTAAAGGCTAATAATGATGGTAGGTAATTCGTTCATTTAACTACAAAATGCTTTCAATTCAGAAAATGTTTATAAATAATTATATTGCATCGAAAAATCAGAGGTCAGAGTATTGTTCTACGTTCCCAGCAATGATTAAAGCTTACCTGAATCAGAACTATTGCGTTGATCTTTCCCCTCTAGTGACTGAAGACTCTTCTTGCAAATGAAATTATACTTAGAGTCACATCCCCAAGTACCCAGGAAGCCATTTTTGTAAATGTACACACATTTCTGGTAATCGCCTGCATTGTTCGGCTCACCCGTCAGCCAGTTCCTGTACACTTCAGAAACTGACTTCCCTAGAATAATTAAACTATGATATATTTTTTTCATTTAGGTGCACCGATTTTTATACATAAGATAAAGTAAAAGTAACAAACAAAGAATAATTGGAACAAATATAGAATCTAATCAAAAAGAAGGTAGGTAAGTATCAATTAAATTACGATAATAATTTACGTACCGTCAACGGTCTCAAACTGTGTTTTGGCCTTTTTATCTGACATCCCCACATAGACCCACCCCAAATGGAACTGGGTAGTGTTCCAAAACGATGTCACTGCGTTTGCCTCATCGTCGTTATCAGGGAACCAGAAAGTGGCTCCTTCCAGCGCACACACTTGCTTGGCATCAGCCCAAGTCTGTGGCATCACATGGATCTTGTAGAAACTCTCTAAAGCTTCTATATAACTGTAGTCCTGCCGGAAAAACTTTTTAGCACTTTGTCCATCTACGAATGGAAAAGCATAATCTATTTGAGAAACAAAGATAGTAACGTACAAAGATAAAACAAAATAGTGACAACGAATATGAACGTCAACGCAGCCTTCGTGAAACTAATCCACCGTACCGTCATCATCATCACTCCTGCAAGCTTTCGTGAGGCGAGTCACACAGACGCACTCAGATTGACGGATGTTAGTGGCCAAGGACAAGACTGGGACTGTTAAAGGCTAATAATGATGGTAGGTAATTCGTTCATTTAACTAGAAAATGCTTTCAATTCAGAAAATGTTTATAAATAATTATATTGCATCGAAAAATCAGAGGTCAGAGTATTGTTCTACGTTCCCAGCAATGATTAAAGCTTACCTGAATCAGAACTATTGCGTTGATCTTTCCCCTCTAGTGACTGAAGACTCTTCTTGCAAATGAAATTATACTTAGAGTCACATCCCCAAGTACCCAGGAAGCCATTTTTGTAAATGTACACACATTTCTGGTAATCGCCTGCATTGTTCGGCTCACCCGTCAGCCAGTTCCTGTACACTTCAGAAACTGACTTCCCTAGAATAATTAAACTATGATATATTTTTTTCATTTAGGTGCACCGATTTTTATACATAAGATAAAGTAAAAGTAACAAACAAAGAATAATTGGAACAAATATAGAATCTAATCAAAAAGAAGGTAGGTAAGTATCAATTAAATTACGATAATAATTTACGTACCGTCAACGGTCTCAAACTGTGTTTTGGCCTTTTTATCTGACATCCCCACATAGACCCACCCCAAATGGAACTGGGTAGTGTTCCAAAACGATGTCACTGCGTTTGCCTCATCGTCGTTATCAGGGAACCAGAAAGTGGCTCCTTCCAGCGCACACACTTGCTTGGCATCAGCCCAAGTCTGTGGCATCACATGGATCTTGTAGAAACTCTCTAAAGCTTCTATATAACTGTAGTCCTGCCGGAAAAACTTTTTAGCACTTTGTCCATCTACGAATGGAATAGCATAATCTATTTGAGAAACAAAGATAGTAACGTACAAAGATAAAACAAAATAGTGACAACGAATATGAACGTCAACGCAGCCTTCGTGAAACTAATCCACCGTACCGTCATCATCATCACTCCTGCAAGCTTTCGTGAGGCGAGTCACACAGACGCACTCAGATTGAAGGATGTTAGTGGCCAAGGACAAGACTGGGACTGTTAAAGGCTAATAATGATGGTAGGTAATTCGTTCATTTAACTAGAAAATGCTTTCAATTCAGAAAATGTTTATAAATAATTATATTGCATCGAAAAATCAGAGGTCAGAGTATTGTTCTACGTTCCCAGCAATGATTAAAGCTTACCTGAATCAGAACTATTGCGTTGATCTTTCCCCTCTAGTGACTGAAGACTCTTCTTGCAAATGAAATTATACTTAGAGTCACATCCCCAAGTACCCAGGAAGCCATTTTTGTAAATGTACACACATTTCTGGTAATCGCCTGCATTGTTCGGCTCACCCGTCAGCCAGTTCCTGTACACTTCAGAAACTGACTTCCCTAGAATAATTAAACTATGATATATTTTTTTCATTTAGGTGCACCGATTTTTATACATAAGATAAAGTAAAAGTAACAAACAAAGAATAATTGGAACAAATATAGAATCTAATCAAAAAGAAGGTAGGTAAGTATCAATTAAATTACGATAATAATTTACGTACCGTCAACGGTCTCAAACTGTGTTTTGGCCTTTTTATCTGACATCCCCACATAGACCCACCCCAAATGGAACTGGGTAGTGTTCCAAAACGATGTCACTGCGTTTGCCTCATCGTCGTTATCAGGGAACCAGAAAGTGGCTCCTTCCAGCGCACACACTTGCTTGGCATCAGCCCAAGTCTGTGGCATCACATGGATCTTGTAGAAACTCTCTAAAGCTTCTATATAACTGTAGTCCTGCCGGAAAAACTTTTTAGCACTTTGTCCATCTACGAATGGAATAGCATAATCTATTTGAGAAACAAAGATAGTAAAGTAAAAAATTTAATAAAATTGAGACAACGAATATGAACGCCAACGCAGCCTTCGTGAAACTAATCCAGCGTACCGTCATCATCATCACTCCTGCAAGCTTTCGTGAGGCGAGTCACACAGACGTACTCAGATTGACGGATGTTAGTGGCCAAGGACAAGACTGGGACTGTTAAAGGCTAATAATGATGGTAGGTAATTCGTTCATTTAACTACAAAATGCTTTCAATTCAGAAAATGTTTATAAATAATTATATTGCATCGAAAAATCAGAGGTCAGAGTATTGTTCTACGTTCCCAGCAATGATTAAAGCTTACCTGAATCAGAACTATTGCGTTGATCTTTCCCCTCTAGTGACTGAAGACTCTTCTTGCAAATGAAATTATACTTAGAGTCACATCCCCAAGTACCCAGGAAGCCATTTTTGTAAATGTACACACATTTCTGGTAATCGCCTGCATTGTTCGGCTCACCCGTCAGCCAGTTCCTGTACACTTCAGAAACTGACTTCCCTAGAATAATTAAACTATGATATATTTTTTTCATTTAGGTGCACCGATTTTTATACATAAGATAAAGTAAAAGTAACAAACAAAGAATAATTGGAACAAATATAGAATCTAATCAAAAAGAAGGTAGGTAAGTATCAATTAAATTACGATAATAATTTACGTACCGTCAACGGTCTCAAACTGTGTTTTGGCCTTTTTATCTGACATCCCCACATAGACCCACCCCAAATGGAACTGGGTAGTGTTCCAAAACGATGTCACTGCGTTTGCCTCATCGTCGTTATCAGGGAACCAGAAAGTGGCTCCTTCCAGCGCACACACTTGCTTGGCATCAGCCCAAGTCTGTGGCATCACATGGATCTTGTAGAAACTCTCTAAAGCTTCTATATAACTGTAGTCCTGCCGGAAAAACTTTTTAGCACTTTGTCCATCTACGAATGGAATAGCATAATCTATTTGAGAAACAAAGATAGTAACGTACAAAGATAAAACAAAATAGTGACAACGAATATGAACGTCAACGCAGCCTTCGTGAAACTAATCCACCGTACCGTCATCATCATCACTCCTGCAAGCTTTCGTGAGGCGAGTCACACAGACGCACTCAGATTGACGGATGTTAGTGGCCAAGGACAAGACTGGGACTGTTAAAGGCTAATAATGATGGTAGGTAATTCGTTCATTTAACTAGAAAATGCTTTCAATTCAGAAAATGTTTATAAATAATTATATTGCATCGAAAAATCAGAGGTCAGAGTATTGTTCTACGTTCCCAGCAATGATTAAAGCTTACCTGAATCAGAACTATTGCGTTGATCTTTCCCCTCTAGTGACTGAAGACTCTTCTTGCAAATGAAATTATACTTAGAGTCACATCCCCAAGTACCCAGGAAGCCATTTTTGTAAATGTACACACATTTCTGGTAATCGCCTGCATTGTTCGGCTCACCCGTCAGCCAGTTCCTGTACACTTCAGAAACTGACTTCCCTAGAATAATTAAACTATGATATATTTTTTTCATTTAGGTGCACCGATTTTTATACATAAGATAAAGTAAAAGTAACAAACAAAGAATAATTGGAACAAATATAGAATCTAATCAAAAAGAAGGTAGGTAAGTATCAATTAAATTACGATAATAATTTACGTACCGTCAACGGTCTCAAACTGTGTTTTGGCCTTTTTATCTGACATCCCCACATAGACCCACCCCAAATGGAACTGGGTAGTGTTCCAAAACGATGTCACTGCGTTTGCCTCATCGTCGTTATCAGGGAACCAGAAAGTGGCTCCTTCCAGCGCACACACTTGCTTGGCATCAGCCCAAGTCTGTGGCATCACATGGATCTTGTAGAAACTCTCTAAAGCTTCTATATAACTGTAGTCCTGCCGGAAAAACTTTTTAGCACTTTGTCCATCTACGAATGGAATAGCATAATCTATTTGAGAAACAAAGATAGTAAAGTAAAAAATTTAATAAAATTGAGACAACGAATATGAACGCCAACGCAGCCTTCGTGAAACTAATCCAGCGTACCGTCATCATCATCACTCCTGCAAGCTTTCGTGAGGCGAGTCACACAGACGTACTCAGATTGACGGATGTTAGTGGCCAAGGACAAGACTGGGACTGTTAAAGGCTAATAATGATGGTAGGTAATTCGTTCATTTAACTACAAAATGCTTTCAATTCAGAAAATGTTTATAAATAATTATATTGCATCGAAAAATCAGAGGTCAGAGTATTGTTCTACGTTCCCAGCAATGATTAAAGCTTACCTGAATCAGAACTATTGCGTTGATCTTTCCCCTCTAGTGACTGAAGACTCTTCTTGCAAATGAAATTATACTTAGAGTCACATCCCCAAGTACCCAGGAAGCCATTTTTGTAAATGTACACACATTTCTGGTAATCGCCTGCATTGTTCGGCTCACCCGTCAGCCAGTTCCTGTACACTTCAGAAACTGACTTCCCTAGAATAATTAAACTATGATATATTTTTTTCATTTAGGTGCACCGATTTTTATACATAAGATAAAGTAAAAGTAACAAACAAAGAATAATTGGAACAAATATAGAATCTAATCAAAAAGAAGGTAGGTAAGTATCAATTAAATTACGATAATAATTTACGTACCGTCAACGGTCTCAAACTGTGTTTTGGCCTTTTTATCTGACATCCCCACATAGACCCACCCCAAATGGAACTGGGTAGTGTTCCAAAACGATGTCACTGCGTTTGCCTCATCGTCGTTATCAGGGAACCAGAAAGTGGCTCCTTCCAGCGCACACACTTGCTTGGCATCAGCCCAAGTCTGTGGCATCACATGGATCTTGTAGAAACTCTCTAAAGCTTCTATATAACTGTAGTCCTGCCGGAAAAACTTTTTAGCACTTTGTCCATCTACGAATGGAATAGCATAATCTATTTGAGAAACAAAGATAGTAACGTACAAAGATAAAACAAAATAGTGACAACGAATATGAACGTCAACGCAGCCTTCGTGAAACTAATCCAGCGTACCGTCATCATCATCACTCTTGCAAGCTTTCGTGAGGCGAGTCACACAGACGCACTCAGATTGACGGATGTTAGTGGCCAAGGACAAGACTGGGACTGTTAAAGGCTAATAATGATGGTAGGTAATTCGTTCATTTAACTACAAAATGCTTTCAATTCAGAAAATGTTTATAAATAATTATATTGCATCGAAAAATCAGAGGTCAGAGTATTGTTCTACGTTCCCAGCAATGATTAAAGCTTACCTGAATCAGAACTATTGCGTTGATCTTTCCCCTCTAGTGACTGAAGACTCTTCTTGCAAATGAAATTATACTTAGAGTCACATCCCCAAGTACCCAGGAAGCCATTTTTGTAAATGTACACACATTTCTGGTAATCGCCTGCATTGTTCGGCTCACCCGTCAGCCAGTTCCTGTACACTTCAGAAACTGACTTCCCTAGAATAATTAAACTATGATATATTTTTTTCATTTAGGTGCACCGATTTTTATACATAAGATAAAGTAAAAGTAACAAACAAAGAATAATTGGAACAAATATAGAATCTAATCAAAAAGAAGGTAGGTACATGTGGTACGTATCAATTAAATTACGATAATAATTTACGTACCGTCAACGGTCTCAAACTGTGTTTTGGCCTTTTTATCTGACATCCCCACATAGACCCACCCCAAATGGAACTGTGTAGTGTTCCAAAACGATGTCACTGCGTTTGCCTCATCGTCGTTATCAGGGAACCAGAAAGTGGCTCCTTCCAGCGCACACACTTGCTTGGCATCAGCCCAAGTCTGTGGTATCACATGGATCTTGTAGAAACTCTCTAAAGCTTCTATATAACTGTAGTCCTGCCGGAAAAACTTTTTAGCACTTTGTCCATCTACGAATAGAATAGAAAAATCTATTTGAGCAACAAAGATAGAAACGTACAAAGATAAAAAAAATCGGTAGTGCGCTATGGTTTAAAATGAAACACATGATAGATGTTCCTGTAGAAGTTTGAGCTACGATAAATCTTAAGATTTTCTAATAAAACCTAAAGATTTATCAAATTCAGTTCGATTTTTTTCATTTAGCATTCACTCGTTAAATCTTAAGTTTTACCTTAGACACAATGATACATGGTAAATGTTAAGACAGGCAGCAAATTAATGAAAAGAAAAACACGTTCTTATTTCTATACTCCGTGCTACTATACGGTATACCTACCAGTCAAAAATCTGTCAAATATAATGTGTGTCATCTTGAGTTTTCAAATATCAACATTGAATTTTATATGTTTATTTAGCCTAGGTATTTATTTATTAATGTATCAATAACACTTGTAATATTCGTTTTGGAAGTGGTTTTAGTGTTTTTTTCATGTTTTCTTTGTCTCAGTTTCTTTTGTGGAATGTGATAAATTACGAAAATAAATTATATCTCAGCGCAGCTAAAAATTTGAGCGCAGTCCTCTCGTCTCAACAGAGCGACGCCGACTGATTTGTGAAACAAAAATATGCTTGAAGTTCCCCGTAATGTGGGACGGCTTCTTCCACGAACTTAAAACGTCGTAAGTCCTACAAACTTGGATTCGTAATAAAACCAAAAATAAAACGAATAAAAAAAAAAGCCTACACAATTTTTTTCGCCTGGTTTTAATACAATCATCTAATTTTTATCATATTAGGCATTTTTTTTTTTAATAATCTAGTCTGTATTCAGTTATAAACCTTAATTATGTACATTATACAAGCTAACACTAAATTATCAAAGGGCATCAAAAAATTCGTCTGCATCGATGTCAACAGGAAAAGTGCCCAAAAGGCTGGCAGCATTGCCACGTTGTATGGCAATGCTGATTCTTTGGCCAAAAAATAGGCCAGCCCTCTTAATAGGCATTAGCATATTAAGTACAAATCGAAAATACGGGAAAATTAGAGGTAACTTCGTGATATTTTTTTATGGAGAAAATTTTAATATTTTGTGTTTCTGTTCCACGAAAAGTTTGGAAATATCATGTAGTTACTTTTACTATTTTTATTTTATACCTAAGTCTTATCAATTTTATGAAAAATCAAATTAAAGACAAACAATTTTGGTAAACTCTTAATACTTTACAAACTTTACTTAGTAAACTCTTAATACTTTATAAGGCCGGCCTTGTAAAGTATTAAGAGTTTACTTCAGGGATTGCTCAAATATCCAACCACTGTTGGGGTTTAATTTCATTTAATTTTACAGGGATAATGAAGTATTTACGTGCGAACTTGATTAACTGCTTGATTAACTTATTTATAAATAATAAAAGTTTATAAAAACTTTTTCCACAAAAAAAACAACCGACTTCCAAAAAAAACACTAAAAAAGTGAAAAATAACTTTAATTTCGGAAGTCGGTGGCAAAAAACGAAAATTGAAAAGCAAAGACACCGACTTCCGAAATTAAAGTCGCTTGTTTTATTGTTTGTAAAAAGTTTTTTTTAGATACAATACGATCAATAGACGTTATAATACAGTTTTTTTAACGTTTAGTATTTTCCAAAAAATATTCAGAGAGGTCTATTAAAAATTATAGCGTAGGTTGGTTATCAAGACAGATGAGGGGAATGAAAATAAAGTGAGAATGAAAATTCGGAAACGAATTCAAGTACCACCAGTCGACAGGACTAAACACAAAACAATAAAAACATCTATTTGATGATGCCAGGGCTATTATCTAGTTGACTAATACTTATCAAGTTAAAAAGGATAATATTTACGACGCAATACTCACGTGAGGAACCCGATAAAAAGTACACTACAAGAAAGACTAAAAACGTTTTATAAAACATTGTTACACTGTGCGACACGTGTCTGTTCTGGTATGTACGACATGGGTTGCTTATAAAGTGCGTCTTATCACTTACTTTTATTATAATTGACATCTGTATAACAATAAGTAAAAATATTGTTATGAAACTTGTCCGCAATTTGTTATTTAAACACAGGGAATACCTAACTTTTTTTAAAACGATAACTTTGCTGCACCGTTTATGTCGAGATAACGCGAAGGTTATTGAAATCATTAAAGTTTTCGAGTTGAAAAAAAGATAAATAAATTACGTAACTTATATAATAACATAATTATTTTTATCCTGTCTGCATGCGGTAAACTCTTGCTCAACGTCGTTCAAACATTCAATTAAGTTTGACCACTCAGAAAACTTATTTTAAAACTTAAAATTGATCACTACCCGCACTTTTCCACACATAACAAGAAAGGATGGCGGGCAAGAATATATGGGAGCTGGTCCCACGAGGGCCACAGATAAAACCACTGAAGTTTTGAAGGCATTACATCTCCCTTTACTCAGGCCAAGGCGCATCAAAATCTGTCCCAGGGTTATTCAGTTCTGACAATATTAGGTTAGGTTTTGTGAGGTTTGGTAAGGTTAGGTTAGGTTAGGTCTTGTTCTATTAGAACCAGTGAATAACAATAGGGAATATGCATGTGATTCAAATATGGGTCAAATATTTTTTTTTTATGCCTCCATCAATATTTTTGAATAAAATTTCTTTTTGAGCGAGAAATTAATTTTTTAAAAGTCCCAAATAACTGTGGGTAATTCAAATACTTGAAAAGGCTAAGAGCGGATGTGACGTAACAATCCAGGATAACAATCAAAATGTCAATGTCAAGTCAATCAACAAGTGTCAAGTCAATGTCAAACGCTCATAGAAAAAGGAATGTTTGACGTTGACTTGACAGTTGCTTGTCTGTTTTCACAGACGGTGACGTCACCACACCAAGCGCGCCAAATGGAGGGCGTTTAAAAGAGCCCGGATCGGTTGGATATTTTTAAACATTTTTTTAACAACTTTAAATTGCTTTTCTGCCGTCGATTTTTTTTTTACTATTATTTGACGATGTAAACTATCGAATAAAAAGATTAAAAAAATACATGCATATTCCCTATTATTCATTATGATTTAAATCCGCCGCAGGAATCCGCTGGATGCGAGAAGCATAGAACCGGTCGAAGTGACCGTCTTTCGGCTGAAATGATGATGAGTATAATTTAAATGCAATAATTTTAGGTAGGCATACTGTGTCACTATCTAGTAAATTAATTTGAAATATAAATATTAAAACACAAGAAATAAAGATAAATCAGACAAAAGTTATCCAACTAGCTCTGATTTACCAAAAACAGTGATAAAGCCGTTACGCTTTATCACTGTTTACACTTAACTCACTATAAAAGTCTCATTTAACTGTAAGCATTCACATGTTGTCGTGTATGCTGCAAGAGGCAACATGTATTCAAAAACTTTGTTTGTCTTTCTTGTAATATACATTTTATCGGATTTCTCACGTGAGTAATAATGTCGTCTACGTTTCTTATGCATTCAACTTCGACCAAATCTTAAATATATTGAAATGTAATGAAATGGAATTGTTTATTCTGTAAATAGGATATTGGAATCACTTTAACACGTCATTTTAAAAAGTTGTAAAAATAAGCTAGATGAGGTCGGCGTTTCCTATCTGACTACTCTGAGAAGAAAGGCCGAAACAAACTCAGAGGTCACCGTCTCCTTTAAAGTCCAGACATAATCTTGGTCAGGCCATATGAGGACCATGTAGATTAGAGTCTGAAATGGTCTTTTGAGGAAAGAACCACAGAGATTTGAGTGGACCTGTCGAGTCAGTGCAAGCATTTGTCAGTTATAGTGGAGCTCAACGACTCGACGAACAATACCAAAGAAAGGACATTTGGGTAGGTCGCATAAAGTTCTCAAATTGCCAGACCTTCGCTAAAACTAACAGAACGAAAAATAAATATCCACATAGTCCTCACATTCACAATAAAACAATACTTTACAAGTAATCATCATGTAATTTTTTATATAATATTCAATAATGTCAATTTTTATATAAAACTGGTAGGTATATTTTTATGGTTTTCCATAATATTCAAAATGTCACAATGCTTAGCAGAGCGAGCAGCTCAATCCCATGCATTTTTCTCTTCTAAATAATTTGAGATTTTATAGTACCCTTTTTTACAAAGTTTGGTTTTAATACAGCTTTTAAATCGTTTAATGGGTAAGTTTCGAATGTCAATGGGAAGTTTGTTATAAAAGCGTATACATTGACCCATGAACGAGTTGCCTACTCTGTGGAGACGAGTGCGATGTACAGCAAGATTGTGTTTATTCCTGGTATTTAAACTATGAATATCGGACATTTTCTTAAACTTTGATATGTCTTTGTGTACGTACAATAGGTTTTCAAATATATATTGTGAGGCTACAGTCAGAATATCTATTTCTCTGAATTTTTCTCGAAGGGAATCTCTTGGACCTAGGTTGTAAATGGCTCGAACAGCCCTTTTCTGTAAAACAAAGATAGCATTAATGTCCGCACAGGCTCCCCAGAGAAGAATCCCATAAGACAGAAGACTATGAAAATAACTAAAATAAACAATTCTGGCTGTATCTACGTCAGTTATCTGTCTAATTTTTTTAACGGCATAGGCGGCCGAACTAAGCCCGATATTGGGTCCTTTCCTCTTTTTAGTATATATTAATGATCTACACCATTTATTAAAAAACCAACCACAAATGGTGTTATTTGCTGACGATACCATAATTTTTAAAATAAATAGACGTGCATCAAATCTTGACGGCGTAAATAACGCCCTACTTCAGGTCCAAAGTTGGTTCACTGCTAATAATTTAGTATTAAATGGGAAGAAAACTAAATGCATGAGATTTGCTTTACCGAATGTTAAAAGTAGTGATTGTGACATAATATTGAATAGGGAGGAACTAGAATTCGTCGATAAGACTATTTTCCTAGGGATCACACTCGACTCAAGGCTGCAATGGGGTCCTCATATAACATCTCTTGCAGGACGGCTAAGTTCAGCAGCATATTTATTTATTTATTTATTAAAACTTTATGCACAAGTAAAAAAAAAAATACCGTACAAAGGCGGACTTAATGCCTGAGGCATTTTCTACCAGTCAACCTTAGGGTGATGCAGAGAAAAACATGGCAGGTGCAACATACGGGATAGCTAACTCGAAAAAGGATAAATAGTAATACATATATACTTACATACATACATATAAACAGAATAAACTTTGTCAGGAGAAATAACGATAGGTGGAGGAGAAAACAAGCCCAGCAAATCAGCGCCGCAACGATTCTGCCAACTTCTCACGAATATGTTCACGAGCCGCAACTTTGAAAGATAACCGACTGGCAGCCATCCTGATGTTCAGAGGGAGCGCATTCCAAAGAAATACCGCCTGGACAAAGAAAGAAGAGTGAATAAAACCAGAGCGGTGAGAAGGACATCGTTGAAGACGATTGTTGGTGGAGCGAAGATTTTTACTATATATATAGCATATGCTGTGAGGAAAATCCGTCAATTCACTGATGTAGACACCGCGAGGCTAGTCTATTTCAGTTACTTTGATAGTATCATGTCTTACGGTATTTTACTATGGGGACGGGCTGCAGATATCGAGTCTATTTTTATTCTGCAGAAAAGAGCTATCAGAGCAATATATGGCCTCCGTATGCGCGATTCTCTAAGGCAGCTATACTCTAAGTGTGTTCCGCGGAACCCTAGGGTTCCGTGATACCTCTGTCGGGGTTCCGTAAGAATGTAGAAAAAAAAATCAAAACACCTCTCTCTGGTCGCTCCGCGGCCGCGCGGACTCCGCGGCCCCGCGGAGACAAAACGCTATGAACGTTATTTATTTGTATTTGTACTTGCTGGAATTGTTTGTATTTGCTGGAACAATATCTCATAAGTTTGGTATCAACAATTTTATACTTGTACAACCCGTTCGCCCGTTTGTATGATAAAACTTTGTTGTTCCGATTGTCTTTTATGGCGGATATCTTTCAAAAACTTAACGAATTGAATTTATCGTTGCAAGGTAAACAGACAACAGTGTTTCAGGCCTATAATAAAATAACTGCTTTTAAAAGAAAATTAGATTTTTGGATCATTTGCATTGGTAAGAAAGAAATAGAAAGCTTTACGTTACTCAGTGAGTTTGTTAGCAAAAACGACTCAGTAATGTTTGAAGATGATGTGTTTGAATTGGTCCAATATCTCAGTTCGATGCGCGCATCTTTTGAAAAGTATTTTCCCGAAGAACACAATACAAAAATTAAAGTGAATACATGGATTCATAATCCTTTTTTACCCAACTTGGAAAAGCCTGAAAACATGTCAAACGAGATATATGAATCTCTTTTATAAATGTCATCAGACACAAGTATGGAGTCACTGTTCAAAACGACGGCGACGCCTCTCAATGATTTTTGGTGCAGAATCCAAGATGAATATGCAATGCTTGGCCAAATGGCTCTGGATATTCTGCTCCCGTTCCCAACTACATATTTGTGCGAAACAGGATTCTCTACCTACGCAGCCACGAAAACAAAATATCGCAATAGACTGGACGCCGAAGCTGATATGAGACTCCAACTTTCTTCCATCAAGCCTGATATCAACCAATTGATGAAAAATAAAAAACAGTTTCATACCTCCCACTAGTTAGATTTTTTCTTTTTTAATGTTTTCTATTGTTGTCCTTGCCAAGTGGTGAAGTAAATAATAATTAGTAACTGTTACATTGTACTTTTATTATGCTGATTAATAAAAAATACACTTATAAAAACAATTGTTTTATGTAGGGTTCCATCAAGTATTTTGCTTCCCAAAAGGGTTCCGTCATTTAAAAAGTTTTTGAACCACTGCTCTAAGGGAACTGTTTAAAGATATTAATATCGTGTACGTAAGGAAAAATCTAAGTCTTTTCAGTAAAAGAGGTGAAAAACACAATTATAGGACTAGGAATAGGGACCAATTAGTTCAACCGGGCTTCAGACTGGCTGGTAGACTCATCCTTCATGGGGTACTGTTTAAAATGTTACAATAAAATACCTCCCCACATACTCCAATTGAATGAAACAAAATTTAAATCTGGTATAAAACGCACACTATGCCGCCAAGCATATTATAAATTGGGGGATTACATCACTGACAAAAATGCTTGGCTCAGCGCTGGTCCAGCTCCACAGGGCGCATAAACTAATTGATTAGCATTCGAAAATATTGTTGGAGCTGCTGAAGATTGTAAAATCTATCTTTACATTGTATAAATTCAATCTCCTAGTATTGTATAACTGCATAGCACATGTGTGTGAGCACTATATACTAAGTACTTTAAAGCTACCATTTACTAGGTACGTCTTTCATTGACTTGAATGCGCCCTGGCCGCTGAGAGTATGTCATGCTCACTTTAATGTCTCGCTGGTGGTGGCGTGTGTGTTGGATCATTAAGTTCCCTTTAAAATGGTTGAGCTGAATGGTGCTGATCCATGCGTCATGTTCGTGAACGGGCGCCATCAGTAGGGACTGGTCATCTCTTAACTGCCACGGCTTATTATAATTTATTTTAATTTTTGAATTGTTTTGTATCTTTTTTATCTTTTATTTACGGACACTTTTAACCTGCACGTTTTTCTACATTGTACTCACATGTATAATTCCAACATGAATGATGTAAACAATATATTGTAACTGTGGCGGTATCTACATCGCCACATGTGAACTACGCATCGAAGACCTGACGTCACATAAATCCTGCATCGCGCAATTAGAGTTTACCGTGCAGTGAACATGTATACAAAAACCCAATATCAATCATTGGGCAGTTGCCCGCCAGACACAACACCCGTCTGGTCGGAGGATCCTCCCTTTTCTATGGGGGATGAGTGAACTTTACACCCTGTTCCTCATACCCCTAAATTGGTGACCCCGAAAATGAACGTTAACGCAGCCTTCGTGCAACTACTCCAGCGTGACGTCATCATCATCACTCCCGCAAGCGTTCAGTGAGGCGAGTCACACAGCCAAGCCAACACCCGAGGCGTCAACGGGTATCCTGACCACCAGCATGCAGCGATCGCACATTCCTGGTCATCACCCTCAGCCTCATCACCCCGACCCACTGGGGAATCACATCAATCACCTCAACCTCATCACCCTGAGCCACTGGGGAATCACCGCAAAACAGTTCCGACCCACCGCGAACATTGCGGCACCCGGTTCCGACTCACTGGAACCACAACTGGCACTGGCAAGCATCGCAAGATACAAGACTTAGCCCACTATCGACCTCCGGTCTCCGGAGGGGAGTGATGTGGCGGTATCTACATCGCCACATGTGAACTACGCATCGAAGACCTGACGTCACATAAATCCTGCATCGCGCAATTAGAGTTTACCGTGCAGTGAACATGTATACAAAAACCCAATATCAATCATTGGGCAGTTGCCCGCCAGACACAACACCCGTCTGGTCGGAGGATCCTCCCTTTTCTATGGGGGATGAGTGAACTTTACACCCTGTTCCTCATACCCCTAAATAACAATATTCTGATTTAAAAGAGTGTCCGTGGAGTTTCTTGCCCGTTGTTCTCCATAGGAACCTACTACGCTTTGGAATGGGCAACTAGCTTCATCTTTCTGACGGACCGACCCCTTGACAATTCAAAAGTGCCTGTAATTGGTTTATTTGAAATAAATGCTTTGAGTTTGAGTTTGAAGTTATCACGAGTATAAAAATACAATACGCGAACCGTTCGACACTGGCACCGCGTCGAGGGTCGAGGCCGCGACGTTCCCTACTCTAGAGAGAAGAGGATGGGCACACGGGTAGACCATGACCTGGAATAGGACATAGGATGCGTTGTATCCCTATATTCCCACGGGATTGAGACCTACGCGGGTGAAACCGGGGGGCCAAGCTAGTATTCTATAAAAAAATTGGGATTCAAAAAAAACTTTGTAACAAAACGCTTCTACAAACTCAATTATTATATCACTATTATTGTTAAGATAAAAGTAAAATAACAATAACTGTGATAAAATGTACCAACTTAAGTTAATTGAGACATTATAAAAGCTTCATTTCATTGTAAGCGATCACAAATTGTCGTGCCGCGGAAGTTAAGACGCGTGTCGTAAAGTTGCAACAATGATTTCTAAAACTTTGTTGGTAGTTGTTGCAGTGTACTTTTCATCGAATTACTCACGTAAGTATTAATCAATTAAGGTTATTTGTTTACTTTTAAATCGACCATCGGTCAAAATAAAATGTTATCTACATTATGTTTAGTTCAAATTATAATTTCAGTGCAAAAATTTCAAATATGCTAACTACCTACTTTAATTATTTTTGGTTTCTTAGATGGACAAAGTGATAAAAAGTTTTTCCGGAAGGACTACCATTATATAGAAGCAGTAGAGAGTTTCTATAAGATTCATTTGACAGAGAAGACATGGCATGATGCCAAGCGCGAATGTGCTCTGGAAGGAGCCAGTTTGTACTACCCGGACAGCAAAGAAGAAGCCAACGCTGTCATAGCGTTTTGGAACACAAGCTATCCTAATACCTATTGGACCGTGTCTGTGGGGCTGACAGACTTGATGACTGAAGGAGTATTTGAGACTATTGACGGTGCGTACAGTACTTTCAAATTTGGATTTATTTATATCTGTGTTCTTTCGATGAATTGTATGTTTTAAAAAACACAAAATAAGCTAGGTACAAAGTAGTTCTGCGAACCGGTAAACATCGCGAGCACAAACGGTTTCTGAAAATTATTCGATTCCACCTGGTAGAAATCTAAAAGTTGGCAATTGACTGCATTTTGAGGAGCTATTCTGCTCTTCGCGACGAAGATCCCCATCAGATCTTTACCAATTTTGTATGAGAGCAATTTAAAGTTACTTCCTTTCAAATAAAAAAGAACCATCGAAATCGGATCTCATAAGACGGAGATATCCAGTAACCCCCTTTTTGGAGGAAGTACCTCTCCAATCAAAAATAGATAAAGATGTACGTCTTTTCTTAGGTAACCGATGTCCAATAATCTCTTCTGTTCTTGTAAATTCTTGAGTATGTCGTCGCGTTATTAATTTTTTGGGAAACGTTTTAGTTATTGATGTTTTCCTTCTCAATATTGGTTTACTTTTAGGGTTTGAAACTGTATTTTGTCTTTGCATGTCATAAACATATTCAGTATCATCACTAAAAACTTCTTCACATGGTTGGTAGTCCTTATCCTTAACAGAGTCATCACTGTCATAATCTAATATTTCTGGTATAATGCAGTGAAAAGAAGATGGCATCGGGGAATCGAGGGGGCATCGATTCGTGGCAGTATATGGAATGTGTTTCATGCTGTTGAGTTAATGTTTCTATTGCAAGCTTCAGAGTTTCTTCTGGTTGGCTATAATTATATGTGATTTGTGTTTCATTGAATTTTTGAAACACTTGTGATGTCATCGAGTAAGATTCTTGGTAGAGAAGATTAACATAATCGTTATTGTTCATGCGGGGGGGTACTTTGATTCTTTTTGGCTAATATTAGAGCAAGTGGAAATGCGTATAGATGGCATGCTGTTAGTGTCAAGGCGTTGTGCAGTTGGAAATTCCTGGTCCACCATCACACTCATCATAGTTTGGATCCTTGATGATACACAGGAACGTCTAAAATACAATGAAATATAATCAGTTAACTAATGAACCAATTATACGACACATCTTTCGCACTAGTAGGTATAAAACAATCAGCAATCGAAACAGATACCTACAACAACAATTACGATGAACTTAGAAACAGTAGGTACTTTAAAACCCTCTTGCAATAGGTAGGTACATAATGAAAACTAGCAGCATGCGTTTTACCTGTGCAAGTATTGCGGAATACAGAAAAATATATGGTAACAAAAACAGGCATTTATAAAGTTAGCTAGATTAAAAACCATTCATTCGTTTTTGCTTAAAAGATTTACAAACATCCAAACATACTTTCGTATTTATAATAATGTTACAAATAGCTATTTACTACAATAAATGAAATAATAATGTCAGCTTACCTTTGCATACTTTGCGCCATTCTCGTAATTGTGGCGCTTAAAATCAAGAGACGCGCCGCACGTCCGTCCGCTAACGAGCACCCGAAGTGAAAAGGAAGGAATTATAGCCTGAGCTGGTCAAACGCAAACGCAAATCACGAGCGTTTAACTGCTTTTTAGTCTAGTAGTGTCGTTTAGCTGCTCTCTAGCGATTGATATTTAGCTAATACTAATTTCAATACATAACTTAAAAGCCGCTATTGGCGTATAACTGCTTTCTAGTGAAGTTTTTCTTTATAACTGCTTTATAGTTAAGGCACGATGTTCAGATGGTTATTTGTGACATAATACATGAAGGTAGTTAAAGACGCTTTTTAGTCAAGCATTACTTAACTAAAAGTACGTTATCTAGTCAGATAACGTACTTTTAGTTAAGTAAATTTAGAAAAAAATGATACATCAATTTGCCGTTAAAGTATGTTAACGTCTTTCTAGAGAAGTATTGTGGCTTAGCCGCTTTTTAATTAAGGGAGTAACGAAATTTATGTTTAACTGCTCAGCAATGTTCTGTATCTCTAAAACTATAAATCATAGAAAAATGATTCTTACACCAAAAGATAGAGCATCGAAAGTTCTATAAGACTACATTACAAAGTGAAAAACGACCAATTGTGGCTTAACGGCCTTTTAGTTAGTGGACGGCAGAATTAAGTTAGTGTATAAACCATACCATTAATCCTAATAGTTATTTTTCACATTTCATATTTCTAGGAAAGTCTATCTCTGAGGTGTACAACCAATGGCAGCACGGTGAACCAAATAATGACCTCGGTGTAGAGGACTGTGTACAACTGAACCAACAAGGCTATACTAATGATGTTCCATGTGACTATACGTATTGCTTTATTTGCAAAAAGAGCTTTCCACCCACATATCCTATAGAGCGGAACTGTAGCAGCAATATTCAGCAGTCCAATTTAGGTAAGTTTTTACCATTGATCTTGCTCCATTGAAAAACAGTATGTAGTTGTTTAATACAGCTACAGAGCTAAGGCTCTAAGGTTTTATGATAACGCAGCTGAGTCTTTCCACTCATGTAGATCGAACCAACCCTGGAACCTCAAGAATAACTCGTAGTAAGAAGTTGCGAGTTATGTATGGAGTAGCTTATTGTTTTTTTCGCGGGTTCAGGTTTGGTCCCATAAAAAAGTTGTTCATTATCACATTATTTTTAGTTCAAACTATATTTTCAGTGCAAACATTTCAAATAACTAACTACGTAATTCTAACTACAAAATTTCTAACTACGTACTACTATTATTTTTGGTTTATTAGATGGACAAAGTGATAAAAAGTTTTTCCGGAAGGACTACAATTATATAGAAACAGTAGATAGTTTCTATAAGATCCATTTGACAGAGAAGACATGGCATGATGCCAAGCGCGAATGTGCTCTGGAAGGAGCCAGTTTGTACTACCCGGACAGCAAAGATGAAGCCAACGCGGTCATAGCGTTTTGGAACACAAGCTATCCTAATACCTATTGGACCGTGTCTGTGGGGCTGACAGACTTGATGACTGAAGGAGTATTTGAGACTATTGACGGTGCGTACTGTACTTTCAAATTTAGATGTATTTATATCTGTGTTCTTTGGATGAATTGTATGTTTTAAAACGCACAAAATAAGCGACAAAGTAGTTCTGCGAACAGGTAAACATCGCGAGCACAAACGGTTTCTGAAAATTATTCGATTCCACCTGGTAGAAATCTAAAAGTTGGCAATTTACTGCATTTTGAGGAAATATTCTGCTCTTCGCGACGAAGATCCCCATCAGATCTTTACCAATTTTGTATGAGAGCAATTTAAAGTTAGTTCCTTTCAAATAAAAAGAACCATCGAAATCGGATCTCATAAGACGGAGATATCCAGTAGCCCCCTTTTTGGAGGAAGTACCTCTCCAATCAAAAATCCCCGACGAAAAAAAAATCTATAAAGTTGTAAAACCTGTATACCAAGTTTCGTCCAGATCGGTTATAAAATACGATCTGTAGAAGAGTACCAACAAACTGATACACGAAAGCAAATTTTGCCAGACTTGAAGCAAAGACATGAATTAGTTAGTGTATAAACCATACCATTAATCCTAATAGTTATTTTTCACATTTCATTTTTCTAGGAAAGTCTATCTCTGAGGTGTACAACCAATGGCAGCACGGTGAACCAAATAATGACCTCGGTGTAGAGGACTGTGTACAACTGAACCAACAAGGCTATACTAATGATGTTCCATGTGACTATACGTATCGCTTTATTTGCAAGAAGAGCTTTCCACCCACATATCCTATAGAGCGGAACTGTAGCAGCAATATTCAGCAGTCCAATTTAGGTAAGTTTTTACCATTGATCTTGCTCCATTGAAAAACAGTATGTAGTTGTTTAATACAGCTACAGAGCTAAGGCTCTAAGGTTTTATGATAACGCAGCTGAGTCTTTCCACTCATGTAGATCGAACCAACCCTGGAACCTCAAGAATAACTCGTAGTACGATGCAGCGAGTTATGTATGGAGTAGCTTATTGATTATGTCGCGGTTCAGGTTTAAGTTTTCCTCCCATAAAAAAGTTGTTCATAATGAAAAGTAAAATGATCCTTTTTCAGGTTTTTCCATATTCCAATTTTCATTTTTTTTTTGGCTATTTACAGACTTGCATTTTAGAACTTGAACTCTTAAGAGTCAACCTACACTATATAGTCCGGAATAGGTTGACCTAAACAGTAATTAAGATAAAAAGCAATATTTAATAAGTGTGAAATCATGAGAAGGGATAAGTAGTAAAACAATAATAATTATGCATAATGCCTTGGAAGTTGGGTAGGCCTTTGGTGTGGGATGCAACCTGTGTCGACACCCTCGCGCCATCTCATCTTCCTAGCACGGCGGGCTGCGCTGGGGCGGCTGCTGCTGGTGCAGAAAACCTCAAACGGCGCAAATATAATAACCTTATTGGTAGCTATATTTTTGATCCGTTTGGGGTTGAAACACTAGGGCCGTGGGGTCCGAGTGCTCATCGAGTATTTCGGGACATCGCCAAGCGGTTGGTCGACTCTTCACGTGTCCAGAGGGCTGGTCAATTTCTAGGTCAAAGAATCAGCATTGCCATCCAACGTGGCAATGCTGCCAGCCTTTTGGGCACTTTTCCCACTGACAGCGATGCGGAAGAATTTTTTGACGCCCTATGAGCCCTACTTTTTATAATAATTTTTATTTCGCTTTGTATATAATTTTAGTGTTAGATTGTATATAAAAACATATGATTATTAAATAAAGTTTCTAATAGTAAAAAAAAAAAAAAATATATTATTAGTCAATCAGTCTCGGGAAACCATGTCCCGCGCTCCGCTTCCCCTTTTTTTTTGTTATTGAATTTATAACTCACTATAAAAGTCTCATTTAATTGTAAGCATTCACATGTTGTCGTGTCTGCTGCAAGAGGTTAGACGCATGTCGTAGGTAAAGTTACAACAATGTATTTTAAAACATTGGTTGTCTTTCTTGTAATATACATTTTATCGGATTTCTCACGTGAGTAATAATGTCGTCTACGTATTTTTTTATCCATTAAACTTCGACCAATTCTTAACTATTTATCTTCAAAGTTGTGCCTGAGTAAAAACATGCAGTATAGTAATATAATATGACTATTTTTCATTTCATAGATGGACAAAGAAATCCAATGTTTTTCAATGAGGACTACACTTATATAAAATCAGAAGAGAGTTTCTACAAGATCCACACGACAAAGAAGAATTGGCGTGATGCCAAGCGAGAGTGTGCTCTGGAAGGAGCCAGTTTGTTCTACCCAGAAAACAGAGATGAGGCCAACGCTGTGATATCGTTTTGGAAACTGAGTCAGACTGATTTTACAAGGGTGTTTGTGGGCATATCAGACATAATAACTGAAGGTGATTATGAGACCATTGACGGTAAGTGCATATTTTAACATATTATGTTTTATGCCGATTCCAAATAAATTGGAATTATTATGGGCAGAAGGGTGACATCATACAAAGTTTGTACACTGGACAGCTGTACTGTATGTCATCATGTATAACATAACCACCAGTTTATTTGGTTCAGCTAAAGGGTTAACTAAGTCTTTTCTGCACCTATACTACGACGTATTAATGCCAACATTTTTCCAGTGTTAGTGAGAGACGTAGCTATACAAGGCCGCTAGTACCATCCTTTTTTCACAGTGGAATAATGATGGCATTAATAGTTTATTATCAGCCCCTCTTAATTTATATATATGTTACATATTCTAGGTAAGTCAATCCCTAAGTGGTACGACCATTTATTAGTAGATCTGGCAGAAAAAAGACACGATCAGGACTGTATGCAACTGAACCAAGACGGCTTTATTGATGTTATCCGATGTGACGCAGAGTTTAGTTTTATTTGCAAGAAAAGATCTGGATCACAAGAGCGGAACTGTAGCAGCAATATTCAGCAGTCCAATTTAGGTAAGTTTTTACCATTGATCTTGCTCAATTGGAAAACAGTATGTAGTTGTTTAATACAGCTCAGTGCTAAGGCTCAGACTCAGCCGAGTTATCATAAAACCTAAGTTTCTGATAACTCTGCTCTGATAAGCTGAGTTATCCACTCATGTAGATCGAACCAACCCTGGAACTTTTAGAATAACTCGTAGCACGAAGGAACGAGTTATGTATGGAGTAGCTTATTGTTGTTTTTCGCGAATTGAGGTTTGGTTGCATAACAATAGTTGTTCATAATGATAAAAACAATGATCCGTTTTCAGGTTTGCCAATATTTCAATTTTCATATTTCATATCATTTTATTTGGTTATTTATAGTCTTGGGTTTTAGAACCTGAACTCTAAAGAGTCAACCTACACTATATAGTCCAGAATAGATTGACCTAAACAGTAACCATCTTATTCATGTTTCTTAAAGTTAAACAGTCGTATGAACGTCGAAAATGTATGGTTAAACAGTTGCTAATTCATAACTTAACTTTATGCAGCGTTTATGAATAAGGCGGTTATTAAATAAGTGTGAAATCACGAGAAGGGATAAGTAGTAAAACAATATTATTAGTCAATCAGCCTCAGGAAACCTTCCCCGCTCCGCTTCCTCGCTCAGCTTCCCAAAGGACCACGGGCACGGATGTATGGAGTCTGGACCAAATGAGACTTTTATAGTGCGTTATAAATTCAATAACAAAAAATCAAACAAAGGACCATGCGACATTTTGGACCAAATGCTTAACAGTGATGTAACATATGCCATATGAAAGCTTTTGGGGTATTATTTAATTCATACTATGGCAGCTAAGTCAATATCGAGCGCGAACATGGTGTTTTTGAACATTCAAAAATATCGCACGCCCAGAACAACACTGCACTAAGTCAAAATAGCTCATTTTTCAGTATCGATGAAAAACCGTTATCTCATGTTATGTCAAAGTTATTGCGAAGCATTGCATGTGAAGAATCCAATGCGTATTAGCATTATATATTTCACTCGATTCAAAACGCGTTATTAGAGCAAAAAAATGCATTTTTTTACTTAATTTACTGTTGTGGAATGACTGAACGAAATAATAAATAATTATTTCGAGTTACGTGCTTTTTACTGATTGATTCTGAAATAGTGCACTATTATTCTACTGTATTTTTATTGAGATTCAATATACAATAACGACCCATTTGTTTTGTTTTCAGGAATAGACCTATTAAAAATGAAATAAAAGACAAAATTTTACTGAAATCTCCACAACTTATATATTTTGAACATAAACTAGTACTCTTTTTGGACATAGTGTTAAGTAAAACATGCAAATCACAAAAAAACTAAAAAATTCTTCTGGTAATCAAAAAATGAGAAATAAAAATGCCAAGGTAGCAATAACATTTTTGTGTTATAATTGTTTTGTATCCAATCAATGGATATCCAAACACCTCTCCTCTCCAAATCGCCCAGCTGCCAAAACTGTTTGAAAATGTCTTCTCTTACCGTTTCGTCTACTTTAGTTTTGCAATTCAACCTGCATTTGTCCCCCTCAGGGTGGACGGATAATACTTTTAGGCATGTCATTAATATATATAATGAATAGTAAAGGAGCAAGAAGCTTCTCTCGTGAGTATTAATGTCGTCTACGTTTTTTTATACATTAAACTTCGACCAACTCTTAACTATTTATCTTCAATGTTGTGACTGAGTAAAAACATGCAGTTTACTAATATTACTATTTTCTATTTCATAGATGGACAACAAAATCAAGTGTCTTTCCGTGAGGACTACATTTATATAGAAGCAGAAGAGAGTTTCTACAAGATCCACACGACAACGATGAATTGGCGTGATGCCAAGCGAGAGTGTGCTCTGGAAGGAGCCAGTTTGTTCTACCCAGAAAACAGCGATGAGGCCAACGCTGTGATATCGTTTTGGAAACGGATTCAGACTGATTTTAAATGGGTGTTTGTGGGCATATCAGACATAATAACTGAAGGTGTATATGAGACCATTGACGGTAAGTGTACATTTTAATTGTTTTGTGCCAATTCCAAATAAATTGTGCTATGGGCAAGAGGACGACATTCAGCTGTCCAGTGAACAAAGTTTGTATACTGGACAGCTGTTCTGTATGTCATCATGTTTCACATAGTCACCAGATTATTCGGTTCAGCTAAAGGGGTAACAAAGGCTTTTAACTTTCTTAATTTATACGTTTCATATTCTAGGTAAGTCAATCTCTGAGGTGTACAACACCTGGAGGCCAAATCAGCCGGACAATAGTGGCGATGAGGACTGTCTGCAACTGAACCAAGAAGGCATGTTTAAGAATATCGACTGTGGGGCACAGTTTAGCTTTTTTTGCAAGAAGAGCTTTCCATCACTAGAGCGGAACTGTAGCAGCAATATTCAGCAGTCCAATTTAGGTAAGTTTTTACCAGTGGTCTTGCTCTGTTGGAAAACAGTATGTAGTGTAATCTAGTTGTTTAAACAGCTAAAACGCTAAGGTTTTAAGATAAGTCAGAAGAGTCATTTCACTCATGTAGATCGAACCAATCCTGAAACCTTAAGAATAACTCGTAGTAAGAAGGAGCGAGTGATGGTTCAGGTTTGGTCCCTTAATAAAGTTGTTCATAATGATAAGTACAATTATCCGTTTTCAGATTTTCCCATATTCCAATTTTCTTATTTCATTTTTTTTGTTATTCTTGCGTTTTTTGAACGCGAACTCTTAAGAGTCAACCTACACTATATAGTTCGGAATAAGTTTACCTAAACAGTAATTAAGTTAAAAAGTAATTAAATAACGAAAGGGATAAGTAGTAAAACAATATTATTAGTCAATCAGCCTCAGGAAACCTTTCCCGCTTTTAAACTTGTTCGCAAAACCCTGTCCACTGAAGCGCAGTGCAGATTTACAATAGTGGTACAGCTTCGCTCCGCGCCTTATACAAGAAACGTGTTTTTTTACTAAAGTAAAATACGTAGTGTTGAATATTATACGGAAGTATGGAATCCTGCGTGTGCGAATCCGACTCGCACTTGGCTATCCTACTAATATTATAAATGTGAAAGATTGTGTGTTTGTGTGTTTGAAAGAAAGAAAGAAAGAAAGAAAGAAAAATAGGTTTATTTGTCACAGAAACACGTGCATACAAAAAGATAACATTAACCTGCTTAAACTACTTACTTAATTAAACTACTTAAACCTACATTAACTTAATTATAAATCATAAAAAGCTGCACGTCATTACTGTGACAAGAAGGCTTCCACTCAGCATGATGCTGTGCTATGGACCCACAGCACAGCGCTGATTTTCAGTGGTCACCCGAAAAGGACGTACGGAAATCAAGGCGGGTTCAATTAATTGTAAATAATAATAAATAGTACCTACTTACATAATAAATAGGAAAAAAAATAAATAAACTTTAAGTAAAACGACAAACATAAAACAACACAAGAATATCCAGCGTTCTGTCTCGCTCCCACTCTTACCCTCGTGTCGTCGCCGTTCGCCAGCATACGCGCTCACAATAAAAAAAGTACCGTTGCATTTCCCTATTGCGTCTATGCGCGTGATGACGTACTGTGTTGTTGTGTGAGCCATCGAGTCGGGCGCCCGGCCGCGGCGCAACGGTGCGCGCGGCTCACGAGTCCTGTGAGGTCACGTGACGCGTCACGCGATTTGAGCTACTACCGCCAAATGACCAGTGGGAGACTGGCTTGCGCATGCATTTCCCTTCATGTCGACGCCTGATCAATGTGATTAACGTGAAGTGTTTGGTGATACTACTTACACAACCTATACCCACATGGCTATCGGCACGACGGAAGACGACGAGACGAGACGCGTCTCACGCATCGCTATGCCGCCTCGAGCCACCTGGATATTGATGTACCTTGCCCATAGATGATAAACCTTATGTGAGTATTTATTTATAAAACATTTGCTGCTCAAACTTTTGTTTTTCCAATAGATTTTTTTTCAGATGTAACTTAAAATTTTGTTTTGTTTTCAGGGATCTTATGGGAGGTGGTAGATCATTCCAGCAGCGAGAAGCGGCATACTTGAAACATCCCCTGAACGCAGTGGTCTTATGTCGAGGCATCGAGATCGGGTTGGACGTGGAACGAGCAGAATAGCTGTAGTGTTCGTGCCTCCAGCTAATTTTTTTATACAGGTATTCCGGTTTGTGTGTTTTTATGATACCGAACATTAAAACGGCTAAATGTAGTTTCCGTCGTGCAGCCATTTTTAATATGTTATGTTCATTTAAATACGGTGTGATATGATGCCTCCGGGGTATGCCAAAGCAATAACGAGCACACGCATTTTGTACACGCTGAATTAGACGTTCTGTA
Organism: Lithophane socia; assembly: GCA_947522985.1. Classification (NCBI taxonomy): domain Eukaryota; kingdom Metazoa; phylum Arthropoda; class Insecta; order Lepidoptera; family Noctuidae; genus Lithophane; species Lithophane socia. The sequence continues at coordinate 6,461,662 of OX383258.1, read as the reverse complement.
CGGGAAAGAAGACACGGCCCGTATACAGCGTCACAGTAATTTAGTTTAGATAATACTAGGCTATCCACCAATCTCTTCCTCATTACTATACTAAGGAAGTCCCTCACCCTGTACAGAACCTTTAATCTATAGAAGCAGTTTTTTACAACATCATTAATGTGCTTCTCAAAACGAAGCTCCGGATCAGTGATTAGACCCAGGTTACGCGCGACTTCTACTCTTTGTAAACTTTCTCCCATGATTTTGACGTCTGGTTTCGCAGATAGAATTGATTTTATTTGATTTCTGCTCCCCATGACCATAAACTTAGATTTTTGCGGGTTCAGTACTAGTGAGTTGCCCATAGACCACGAAGCAATTCTATCAAGTTCCTCATTTAGGGTACGTACGGCGGATGCTATGTTGCTGGCATCAAACGAGACATACAACTGAGTATCATCCGCATAAATATGATATTTGCAGTTCTTAATGCACGTGGTAATGTCGGCACTATACAGGATATAGAGAAGCGGGCCAAGCAGCGATCCTTGGGGAACTCCCCTTGTTATTAATCGTGGGGATGAAGATACCGTGGAACCATCTTTCATGCGTATCTCCACTCTCTGCGTTCTTCCCGTTAGGTAACTCTCAAACCAGACTATTGTCCGACTATCAAAACCGTAGTACTTTAGTTTGGACAACAATAATGAAATATTAATTGAATCGAAAGCCCGCGAATAGTCGAGCAGTACCAGAATAGATCCCTCACCACGGTCCCGTGCTTCAAGGATATTACCCAAGACATCTGCCAATGCCGTTGTGGTTCCGCGACCCTTTCTGAAACCCGACTGCAATTCGGGCAAGATACCCTGTGCTTCGAGGAAATCGGAAACCTGCAGATACACTACTCTCTCCAGCACCTTGGACAAGCACGGCAATATGCTTATGGGGCGAAGATCTTTGTACCTTTGTGGGTTATTATTTTTTGGAATTGGCCGCACAATAGCATTTCGCCACAGATCAGGAAATAAGTTTGAAGCGATGGATCTATTTACTATCTCCGTTATTGCAGCTAGTGATTGCGGAAGTGTAAGATTTAGCATTTCCATCGATATACCGTCAATCCCTTGCGCATTTGTTGAAATCGTTTTTAAAATTTTTAAAACTGTATTCGGGTCTGTTGGCGTCATTGTGAAATTTGCGTTCCCGTACCGGTTTGATTCAAAGAAAGTTTGCTGGCAAATATTCACATTGGGGTCACCTGGGACATCTAGGAAGGCTGAATTTATCCCGTCTGGGTCATTAAATTGTTCTAAGAGCACATCGTCGTCCTTACTCACTGGAAGCACATGCTTTTTTATATTGAGCCATAATGATTTTGAGTCGCAGATATTGTCATTTATATACTTAGTAAAGAACGCTTTTTTTTCATTTAATAAACCCACTATTGCTTGGTGCTTAAGGTCTAAGTAGTAGTGCTTGTGTGCTTCCAGTTTAGTTTGACGATATCGATAGCGGGCATCGTTTCTCAATTTAAACATTAATTTTATAATGTCTGTTATCCAAGGTGTAGGTTGCGTTCTGAAAACTCTAGTTTTTAACGGTGCGTGGGCATCAAAAAGCCTGATAACATGAGAATTAAAAGAATGCACCATTTCATTTACATTCTGTAGGTCGCAGATTGAGTCCCACGGAATTGCCTCCAAATCTTTCCGGAAATCATCAGCTGATATGTCTCTAAACGGACGATATGTTACCTTTTTACGTAACGGCTTTTCTTTTTTAAAAACGATTTCGCATGATACGAACGAGTGATGTCCGAGTTCCGCTATATGGTCTACAACAACGTCCCGATACCGTGCATCCGTACATATCACGTCGATCAGAGTAGCACTGTCCCCCACGAAGTGTGTAGGTGAGAGTACAATCTGATCCATGTTGCAGTAATTAAGAAATTCCGTGAGCTTTCTTGTTTTAGAGTTGTTTATGTCGAGCATGTTGACGTTGAAATCGCCTAGTAGAATAATATTATCGTACGGAGCCAATGCACAGATGCTATCCGTGATCGCGTCCAGGTATATGTCCAAGTTCAACCAAGGGGGCCGGTATGCCGTTCCTATCAGCAATTTCTTTTTTTTTGCGGTTATATTCAGCCACAATTGTTCCACCTGTGGATGATGCGGGTGAGCTCTAATTCGAGTGCTGGTTCCGGTTTTAATATAAAAAGCGACCCCTCCCCCGCGACCCCCACGGATTGTCTCCGGGCGTGGTCTATGCCTCAATTGATATCCCGGAACCACTGGCGCCCGGCCCTCCTCCCCCTCCCGCAGCCACGTCTCATTTATTGCCATGACATCGACGGAATGATGATTCATAGCAATAATAAACTCATCATGATTTGTTGATAATGAGCCCGCGTTCAGAAGTCCAAACTTAATGTGTTTATTGCGCGGCATTTGCGTATTTAATAATATTATGGTTAGGCACAGTCAGAGCTACGGTCGAGCGAGACAAAACGACTAGGAACGAAACGTGCGAGTAATAAAAGTACATAACATCACTATAGAATAGGTTGTGCAGTGACATACAAAAGTAAATTGATTTTAACGAAGATACAAAAAAGGATATTATAATAACATAATGACCGTACGCCATACTAAAAATAAATGCATACCCGTTCCTCCCACAGCCAGTACACGCAGTGCCCAATAATGTACCTTTTAAAATAATAACAAACTGATTTGACAACTTTACTAAAGCAACAAAACTTAACATAAAAACGAAACTAAACTTAATAATAACCGAACTAGTTTTGAGGGAGTTTATCAGCGTCAGGTCCAAAGACTTCGAGTAAGTCCGTCTCATTACGTATGAGCTTAGCCTTGTCACCGGCCTTACGCCGAGCAAGAATACGGCCATGCTTCGTCCACACAAATTGCCAGCTGAGACGTTGGCCCGCCTCCCGTGCTCGCCGAAATAACTGACGGTTCATTTTAGTTAGGCGTTCATTTAAGTAGAATCTACTGGGTGGCCCAGACATCTCGAGATCCGCGGTGTTCGCCCCGCGCCGCACTCGCGCGGCGCGCATCAGCTCGTCACGCAAGTCGCGGCGCACAAGACGCACGACTACAGTACGCGGGCGGGTCTCCACTGGGCCCCCAGCGCTCGCAGCATTCACCTGCCTGCCGCCCATGCGATCCACGCTTACCATGTCGCGATCCTCAATTTTAACGCCTAACTTTGTAGCTATTAGCTTTACTGTATGCGTGAGATTTTCAGAGGCGATTTCCGGTAGATTTGAAATTTCCAAATCATTGGATAATAGTTGCTGGTCCCGATCATTTAATTCACGCTTCAACTGAGCAATTTCCTCGATTGGTCCTGAACTATTAGTGACAGCTATTTTCTGCTCAAGTCCAGCCATTCTGCTATCCATGCCATCTATTCGTTTTTCAAACTTCTCAATCGAACCTTTCATATAGTCTCTGTCTGCTTGGAGCTGAGCCAGATCTCTGCGAAGACTCTGAAATTCACTTTGGAATTCCTTCTGCATTGCCTGTAATTCTGCTCGCAGCTCTTCCTTGAACATTAAGCGCAGCTCAGCCTGCAACTCCTCCTTAAAACTGCGCAAGATAGAAGATAAGCCTGGGGCGATATCTTGCGTATCACCCAGTGTGCTACAGCTTAGTCCGCTGGTATCCATGGACTCCTCCGTACCATGTGCCTCCTCTGGGGCAGCAGATGCCTTGCCCCTCGCCGATGTATTTTTGCAACTAGGGCACACCCAGGTGGGACTAATAAAACCCGCCAGTGGTAAGAAAGCGCACGCCCGGTGAAAGAGAGCGTTGCAAGTGCAACACCTAGCGGCCTCTAGTGGCGATATAAATTTTGCGCAACCACGACACTTCGCTGCCGGCATGTTGCTACTTACAGTAATTAGCTGCTAACTTATTATCGGTCGATCTTGCCGATTTGGTACCCCGGCGTGTCAGTAGATGGCGCTGTACCAAACAATTTGTGTATATGGTGAATTAGATGTAATGGGGAGTCTAATGGTGTGACAACACCATAGAGCTGCACTGCTTTGAACACAACACACAAACCGGATGTACTCCGAAACCCGGGCTTTTTCTTTAATTGTAAATACACGTATATAATGTTCACTTTTTGTAGTTAGTAGGTACTTTTTTGCACTTTAGTTTTTAAGTTTATTGTTTTGCACTTTTCCTGCCTCTATAAACCACTGTTTCACTATATAACAGACTATATTGTTTTTGACTGTATATGTAAGATTTTAAACAATAAAAACTTGCAATGGAATATTTGTTTTATTTTAAAATACGAGGATAAACAGAACTAGCTAACACCAGCTTGACGACCGTACCGTCTTTTTTTGTTTGGATGTTTGTTACTCAATCAGGCAAAAATGGCTGAATGGATTTGGATGAAATTTGGCAAACAGATAGCTTATAACCTGGATTAACACATAGGATACTTTTTATCCCGATATTCCCCCGGGATCGAGACTTACGCGGGTGAAACCGCGGGGCGCAGCTAGTTTTTTATAATATCTAGTAGGACATAGTTACATAATAGGTTGTTTATGCAGAGGACATACACAAAAATGTTAACTGTTTTAATAAAAATGTTTATTTTTTGTTTTGTAGATACACCAAAGAATAAAACGTTTTTCCGCAAGGACTACACTTATATAGAATCAGAAGAGAGTTTCTACAAGGTCCACAAGATAACTAAGAGTTTTGCTGATGCCAAGCGAATGTGTGCTCTGGAAGGAGCCAGTGTGTTCTACGCAGAAAACGAAGATGAAGCCAAAACTGTCATGTCCTTTATGAAAAAAACCAATCCAACCATACCGTGGGTGTTCGTGGGGCTTACGGACATAATGGCTGAAGGACTATTTGAGACCGTTGACCGTACGTATACCTACAGGGTGTGAAAAGATACCACGAAACCGACACACATTTTGCGAAGGAGACATTCTGAGAAATTGACTTTTGGCGTCCGGTAGACATTTGACAAAGTGTTCATTTGGCGACTGGGCCCAAAATTCAGCTTGAATAAACATTAATGACAAAATAAATAAATAATTTAATCATTTTAGAAAGGCCAATCAATGAGGTGTACAGCAATTGGCAGCAAAATGTACCGGACAATGCCGGTGAAGAGGACTGTGTGCACATGGACGTACCAGGCACTATGAATGATATCTCATGTGACTACAAGTCTTCCTTCATTTGTAAGAAGAGTCTCCAGTCACTAGAGTGGAATTATGACTGCAATATGCCTAATTTAGGTAGGTTAAAATCTCTTTAGACAGGGAGGGGCAAAAATATGTCATATTGTGAATTGGCTGCCATTTTTTCGAATATGAAAAAGAAATTGGGCCCTGTTTTCACGGAAAGATTATTCATAGGTGTAAAATTTATGACATTTAAAAAAAAAAAAAAAATCGTTCAAATGACCACCTCCTGAATTGATGCCCATTTGTGCTCGTTTAAGACATTTTGAAACAGATTGGTATCCCACAAGTAGTAACCGAAAAAGAGGAAAACAACAAAGGATATAAAACTTACAGCACGGCTCGTGATAGAGTTCCATGGAAACAGCTAGAGGAGGCCAAGAGGCATGCTGAATTGAGAGCTCAGACCAACAAAAAAAGAAAGACGGAGCGCGCCGTACATCAAAAGTGAAGCCTCAGTTTTATATCTATGTGTGTGTAAAAAGGGTTGTCATTTGTTAAAGTTTTTCCCTATAATTTGGGGAATAATAGTTTGGGTAGGATAATATTGTACGAGTAAGTTATTGTTGAGTATGATATTGTACCTCAATTGTTAGGAAGGATTCCGAAACAAAAACATTTTTTTTTTACATCGCAAAATAAAATAAAAAAAACAATAATGTAAGTACAATAAATAATAGGTTAGTAAATTATAGAAAAATCAATCTGTATATAAATGAACGAGCGTAATACAGCTTCTTCCAATAACCATGCACACAGAAATTAAATAATAAGTTATAAGGTTGTTGAAGCGTAAATCATAACATCGACCTGGGGATCATTTTAAGTAAATTGTTTTTGAAATAAAATTGGCACTTAATTATATTTCCAATTACTCGAAGTAAAACAATATCGATTAGGGAAATTTGAAATCATATTATGGCAACACTCGCACTTTAAATGACACTGTTTTCGTTTATTCATTCGTTGAGGTTTTTTGTTCCAAGTAACCTAAAATTCATAGTTAACTAAATTAGGAAACGATGCTATTTGAAGTACTTACGTGTGAAAAGTGATTCCATGAGACTTTTTATGTGATTTGCTATTGTTTTTACAAGATTTCACTACACAAGAAGGAATAGTTCTATTTTTTTTATTGAAGTTTACGACACGACGACTCGTGACGTACTAAGAGCGATGAGCTTAGTTTTAGTGTAGGTGTGTGCGTGAGCCTGTGTGTTTAGTTGCAGGAGCATAGTTTTGTGGCTTCACTTTTGATGTACGGCGCGGTCCGTCTTTCTTTTTTTGTTGGTCTGAGATTGAGAGACATAATTTAACAAAACAACAGAGTAAAAACAATTCAGAATAAAGAGGTTAATAAATAAAAAGACATTTTGAATTAATTTAGCACCAATTTCGTGATTTTTTGTGGCAATGTTGGCTTCCAGGACTTGCAAGTTTTATGGTGTTGGTTAGCGTGAGATTTTAAAAAATCCCAAAAGAATTCTGGCGTTGAAATCACCAAAACGAGAGATTATACGGCCCAGAAATTGGTGTTTCAAAATCTCCGTTATTGCCTGAGCTGTGTGTATCGCTCCATTGCATTGACAACTAATACTCTATGTGTCTACAACATAAGTATCGAATCAAAATTAAATTATGACGCTAATTGCAAAAATTATGGCATATTCACATTATTATATTACTTTTGCCCCCCACCTTGTATAAGGCGACGCTTTGCTTGGCGAGCTATACAATAAAATTAAAGAACTAGTCAGCTCCTTAACGCCAGGGTCAGTCCTAACCATCTAGGCGGCCCGGGCGAGTCATGCATTTGGCGCCCTTTTACTTTTGAACTAGTAGAACGAGTAATAGAATGCGAAGACAGGAAAGTACACAGGGAGCCTAATACGAGTTACCATTTCTCGCCTTTCGCTCAGTGCGTCTCTCTGTCATCCTACATAAGATGTGATGAGTGAGGGATATAATATGACACGACAAGCAACAATATTACAGTTCGTGGTAGATAAATGCTAAATACTCATTCTGACTCCACAGTTATGTTCGTAAAAGGTTAATACGCTGAATTCCGTTTTTATTTATCACCTAGCGCCCCCGGCGACCACCCGTGTCACCCACCCTTATAGCTGGCCCTGCTTATTCACCAAGTGTGGCGCATGCTCTGTAAAGGACTATGCACGGATGGGATCATGGAATATAGGAGCTTTGCAGAAGAATCAAATTCTAATTAAGTAATGTTGTCGTTAAAATACATTTTCCCAACAGTATTGATAAATAAATATATTAATTCAAAACGCATTTTGTATTATGCGTAAAAGGTATCACCTACCACCATCAAATTCATACACATCACATAATAAGTATTTTACAATTTCAGATTACACTTTCAATAACAATACTGGCAAGTGCTACAAGCTTCATACAACTCCGCTGAAATGGGCCGAAGCATATGCAATGTGCCGAATAGAAAATACCTCCCTGGCAGTGATCAGCAATCGGATGGAAGCAGATTACCTTGAAAAGTTAACGAAATCCACGCCGAAGCCACACATCAATGAGCAATACCAAAGAGGAATATATCACCTGGGCTTTCATAACACAGTGAACGAAGGCTGGCAGACAGTTAGAGGTACGTGAGTATGTGGCTTAGGCTACAGCGATCTCCCTCGGATGTTGAAAGAGGACTTTCGTAGGCGAACACTCAATACAGCAGCTACAGTACTTCTCTCACCGGCAGTAACTGTAGCCCAAGCCTTAAACGCGAATTTGTGAACTTAGTTTGGAGGTACCTATTTTTTGGGATGTTTCATTATGCTTACTGCTCTGTAGCCCCACTTCTAGCGGGATCTTAATGCCTATGAAGTTATCTGCGAGAGGCTTTTTACCCGACTGCCCCAGAAGGAGGGTAATGTTTTTTTTGTGTAAATATCCTCGACCATAGAAAGAGATCCCAAAAATCTAGGTTGTTTTTAGAATTGGTTTGATTTATCATTATCATTTCCAGGAACACCAATGAATGTAGATGCCGACGTCTGGTTCGAAAATCACGAGCCGGACAGAAGCCAATTTGAGGAGTGCGGCTCAATGTTCTTCAACGGACGTCTGATCAATACCGATTGTAATACGAAGAGCATGTTCATTTGTGAACACGAAGTAGATAGCTCGAATTATTAATTCGAACAACATGTATAAAATTGTTTATATTTTTAACAAAGTAATGAATAAAAATAAAAAAGCAAGTTTCCTTTCTTTTCTTAAGTCGCTTAAAAACAGTTTTCTTTTATTTTTATGGACAGCCTTTATAAATTATTTACAAAAGTACCTAATATTGTAATTCAATTCAGTATTGGTAGTGCAAATTTGAAAGTGACTGAGATGCCATCTACCAGGAGATATTTGTACCATCCTATTGTAATCAAATGAGTTGAGTCAGTTTGTCACTGTCAACAGTGGTTTAAATAATAATAATTGTAGAATCCCGATAATTCCGTATTTAAGCTGTTTATATCACTACACTGCTGCACTGGCTCATCACCATACCAAGCCTCCTGTGCAGGTACCAGGTACCGCCTCTCTTAAAACTGTTTTCCGCCATTCGTGGTGAACTGACAGTTGATATTAGTGACAGCGACCTCACTGCTGACGTGCATGAGATAGTGTTTACATAGCTAATAAATAGATATGTTAACGGAAAAGTGTGTAATCCTTCATTGAATACAATTCCTAGGAAATGTGTACAATTCCTAAAATAGATAGGAATTCTATGATATATTACAAAATATATCATAGAATTCCTGCACTTTTCGAAAAGTGTATATTATTACATGCTTGATGTTTGCAAGTATAGCGGGCATAGCGGAGCGAGGGGAAGGTATTGCTGCAAAAATAAATAAGATCTTCAGCTGAAATACTAGTGGGCCTCACATGCAGCTGGACACTGTGAAGCCAGAAGCTACTTTGTTTCTACTCTTGTATTGTGATGAATTACTTAAATGACAGACTGATTACTTACCAAATGAAAGTTTTTGTACGTATTAAATTATACGCAGATTTTTATGTGTGCTAGATGGGTTTAAAAAGGAATAAATAGTTGATTTATGAAGTTTAATTAGGTAATTAAACTTCATAAATCAACTATTTATTCCTTAAAATATAAAATATTCAAATTAATTTTATTAAATTTTTTTTATTCATTTTTACGATGCGATTGTTATATCTAAAGATGTCAACGAGACCCTTAATAAAATATCTGATTTCAATAAACGTGTTTTATTTATTTTACCCACAGAAAGCATTAAATTTTATATATTTCCTAGTATCATTTCGGAATTGCATACAATTCCTAGGAAATACATACATTTCACAGGAAATGTGTGTATTAAAGAATCTTTGAAACATTATTGTACACATTTACTTAGTAGGCTCGGAAGTGTATATATTTGTGTATAGGTTTCACACACTTCCGGTAACAGATACACTACAATAATGACGACGAACTATGTAGCTAATGTTCGTGTCTGAAAAGAAAGAAAGAAAGAAAAATGCGTTTATTGGCATTGTCACAGAAAAAAAACACCTTAAAACTAAAAAAAACAAAAAACAGTCATTACAATGCCAAAAGGGCCTCAGCTCAGCATGTTGTCCGCTGACCTGACGCTGATTTTCAGCTGCAACCCACGAGTGTCTGTTTCTGGATTAACACATAATAGTACGTTCCCGTGGGATATTTTCCGAATGCGGGCTAAAGCTAGTAATACTTATAAAAAAACACACAATAGGAATTTTATTTTTAAATAAATATGTACTAAATACAACTCCAAGGTTTCCTCCACATGACTTTGAGCGAATTATAAGTACAGGATGTGATTTGGTTGGTGCATTTATTTAAAAATAAAATGTCGGAAAATATCGAACGGGTACGTACTATTGGGATTAAAAGTATGTGTTAATCCAGGAACAGAAACGGACATTGGATAAATATTTCGTCGTCATTATTGTAGTGTATCTATGTATTTATAAAATATGTAAACACTATCTCATGCACGTCAGCAGTGAGATCGCTGTCACTAATGTCAACTGTCAGTTCACCACTAATGGCGGGAAACAGTTGAAAGTGAGGCGGTACCTGCTACCTGCACAGGAGGCTTGGTGTGGTGATGAGCCAGTGCAGCAGTGTAGTGATATAATACGGGATTAACAGGATTCTACTATTATTATTATTATTATTTTAACCACTGTTGACAGTGACAAACTGACTTAACTCATTTTATTACAATAGGATGTTACAAATATCTCCTGGTAGATGGCATCTCAGTCACATATTGATTTTATTACCATATTAAAATCAACCCACTTTCAATTTTGCACTACCAACACCGAAATACATATAAAACTAGCTGACCCGACAGACGTTGTCCTGTCAAAGTTTATATTGTCAAAGCGCTAAGGTTAGATTAGAAATAATTTTATATGGTGGTTATTTTTTCTTAAATTTTCTAATTTTCCGCGCAATTTTCTTAATTTTTTCTTTCATAAGAACCCTCTCCTGACAATAACAAATACAACAGAAAAAGAATTAGCGAAATCGGTCTAGCCGTTCACGCGTGATGGCGTGACCAAGGGAAATAGGGATTCATTTTTATAAATATAGATTTATTAAGTAGGAACTTTTGTGAATAATCATAAAAGCAGTACGTAAAAAAAAAAAAAACTTGTTTTTAACTGATTTTTTAAAGAGGAGGAAGCTTACTTTTTTATTTTAATTCATTACTTTGTTAAGAATTATAAACAATTTCATACATTTTGTTCGAATTATTATTAATTCGAGCTATCTACTTCGTGTTCACAAATGAACATGCTCTTCGTATTACAATCGGTGTTGATCAGACGACCGTTGAAGAACATTGAGCCGCACTCCTCATAATGGTTTCTGTCAGGCTGGTGGTTGTCGAACCAGACGTCGGCATCTACATTCATTGGTGTTCCTGGAAATGATGATGATAAATCAAACACATTCTATAAACAACCGAGATTTTTGGGATCTCTTTCTACTGTCGAGGATATTTACACAAAAAGCCTCCCATCCCACACAGACACAAAGATCACCGGCACCGCGGCGGGTAGTTTAACTACAGAGCATCAAGTTCGGTGACGGCGGCGGCGGCGCTGTCGGTGGATATGAAAAAACAGATCAGGGGGCTGTCTATGAAATACTAGTGCCATCGTTATTCCACTGCGAAAAAAGGATGTCTTTATCTCATTTCTAGGGAACTTATTGGGAGCTATATGTTTGAGCTGTTTGGGGTTGAAACACTAGGGCCGTGGGGTCCGAGTGCTCATCGAGTATTTCGGGACATCGCTAAGCGATTGGTCGACTCTTCACGTGACCAGAGGGCTGGCCTATTTTTAGCCCAAAGAATCAGCATTGCCATTCAACGTGGCAATGCTGCCAGCCTTTTGGGCACCTTTCCCATTGACAGCAATGCGGACGAATTCTTTGATGCTCAATGAGCCCCTCCCCTTAATTTTTTCTTGTCTTCATTTTGTTATAAATGTAATTGTTTTTTAGTTAATTTAGTATAATAAGTTACCCAATGTATATATTTTACCACAAATTAAATTAGGGAACTTTAAAAACAACTTTGGGATTTAACTAATCTAATGTTCAACAACTGATGCCGGTGTTGAACTTTTAGGACATATTTATAATGCATGGGAAGATAAATGCGATGCCTTGGGCATCTTTTGTGATTTGTCTAAGGCATTCGATTGCGTTCTTCATGAAACATTAATCAGGAAACTCCGCCACTACGGAATCCGGAACACCGCTCTGGATCTTCTTACTTCATACTTGAGTAATAGGATTCAGAGCGTTGACGTTAATGGGAAAAGATCTCCCGGATCTATAGTAACAATGGGTGTCCCACAGGGCTCAATTCTTGGTCCTTTCTTGTTTCTTATTTATATTAATGACTTGCCTTACCTCATAAAGGATAATCATGAGATAGTGTTGTTTGCGGATGACACTTCGCTTTTGTTTAAACTTAAACGTCAGCAGCTGGTTACTGACGATGTAAATAGCGCGATCGCAAAAGTAGTTCACTGGTTTAATGTTAATAATTTACTTCTTAATGAAAAAAAAACCAAATGCATTAAGTTTACGCTACCTCACGTTAGGCAGGTGAAAACTAATGTGTTGATAAAGGGTGAAGAATTGAATCCCGAAGATAAAACAGTATTCTTGGGCTTAACTTTGGATGCTAAGCTTCAGTGGGGCCCACATATAGATAAATTGTCAAAAAAACTAAGCTCCGCAGCATATGCTGTTAGAAAAATTCGTAATTTAACTGACATAGAGACAGCCCGTTTAGTGTACTTTAGTTATTTTCATAGTGTAATGTCGTACGGTATTCTGTTGTGGGGAAATGCCCCTGACATTCAGACTATCTTTGTTTTGCAGAAAAGAGCTGTTCGATCAATTTATAAACTAAGTCCGAGACACTCTCTCAGAGAGAAATTTAAGGAGATAAATGTAATGACTGTGCCTTCACAGTATATTTTTGAAAATCTTTTATACGCACATAAAAATATAAAATTGTTTAAAAAATACAGTGATATCCATAATATAAATACTAGGAACAAACACAAATTTGTTGTACCTACAACGAGGCTTAAGAAAATAGGTGGCTCGTTCAGATGTCAATGTATACGCTTTTACAATAAGCTTCCAAGCCACGTACAAGATCTAAGCCTTAATAAATTCAAAACATTCATTAAACGTAAGTTGTGCCAAAAAGCGTTTTATACCATTAAAGATTACATTGAGGACAAAAAGGCTTGGGATTGAGCTGCTCCAATTTGTACATTTTTTTTTTTTTATTTTTGGTTTTAAATTACTTACGAGTTTTGTTATATTTGGTAACTTTTTATTTTATTATATACCTACACAGTGACATGAATATTTACTTTGTGAAGTATAATATTATTATTATTTTAATTATTGTGAATTTGAGGACTATGTGGATCATATTTTTTATTTATCTGGCAGTTTGAGTACTATAGGCGGCCTACCCAAATGTCCTTTCTTTGGTATTGTTCGTCGAGTCGCTGAGCTCCTTAAGTTCTGAGTTGAGCTACACGATTACTGACAAATGCGTGCACTGACTGGACAGGTCCACTCAAATCTGTATGGTTCTTTCCTCAAAAGACCATTTCAGACACAAATCTACATGGTCCTCAAATGATCTGACCAAGATTATTTCCGGATTTTTATATTTACATTGACATGAATATTTACTTTGTAAAGTATTATATTATTTTTAATGTTTGTGAATGTGAAGATTATGTGGATCTTTCTTTTCTTTTTTATTATTTATTTTTTCTTAATTTTAATTAATCATAGTCTGGCAGTTTGAGTAATTTATGCGGCCTAACCAAATGTCCTTTCTTTGGTATTGTTCATCAAATCGTTGAGCTCCTTAAATTCGGAGTTGAGCTGCACGATTACTGACAAATGCGTGCACTGACTGGACAGGTCCACTCAATCTGTGTGGTTCTTTCCTCAAAAGACCATTTCAGACACCAATCTACATGGTCTTCACATAATCTGACCAAGATTATGTCTGGACTTTAAAAGAGACTGTGACCTCTGAGTTTGTTTCGGCCTTTCTTCTCAGAGTAGTCAGATAGGAAACGCCGACCTCATCTAGTTTTAAAAAATGTGATTGACGTGTAAAAGTGTTTGTACAAACCTACTTACAGAAATAAAATCATTTATCATTTATCATTTAATGTGAACTAGAGAAATTATTCATCTACTTGACTAAAACATCCCAAAGACAAAGGTACAGACTAAGTGCACAAATTCGCGAAGGGTCCAATAATTAAATTTTACACGTTTTGGCCACGAGGTATTAGCATCTTTTATGGTATATGGTTTACAAATGTAGTGCATGGTTTAAATGGTATATACTATATGGTTTACAGTGTAGGAAAAAAATCGATTAAGTCGATTATTTTTAAGCAAAAAATATTTTTTGCTGGGAGTGGCGCATCCGGCTCCTAGTGTGGCCAGTAGGTGTTGAGGCAAGGAGCGCGTTAATTGACAGTATATACTGTCTGTCGGGCCCTGAAGGTTAAGGCTTGGGGTACATAGAGAAGCTGTAAAGTACTGTAGCTGCTGTTTTTAGTGTTCGCCTACGAAAGTCCTCCGAAAGTCGCTGTAGCCTAAGCCACACACTCACGTACCTCTAACTGTTTGCCAGCCTTCGTTCAATCTGTTATGAAAGCCCAGGTGATATATTCCTCTTTGGTATTGCTCATTGATGTGTGGCGTGGGCGTGGATTTCGTTAACTTTTCAAGGTAATCTGCTTCCATCCGATTGCTGATCACTGCCAGGGAGGTATATTCTAATCGGCACATTGCATATGCTTCGGCCCATTTCAGCGGAGTTGTATGAAGCTTGTAGCACTTGCCAGTATTGTTATTGAAAGTGTAATCTGAAATTATAAAATACATATTATGTAATGTGTATAATTGATAGTGGTAGATTGAAATTTCTTTTGCGCATAATACAAAATTCGTTTTGAATTAATACATTTTTATTGATCAATCCATATTTATATTTAATTGTGGTAAACTCCTGGAAGCCAACATTGAACAAATAATCACAAAATTGGTGCCAGATTAATTCAAAATGTCGTAAAACGCACAAATGTGCATCAACTCAGGAGGTGGTAATTTGACCAAAAAAAAACAAAAATTCTTTTTTTAATATCATCACATATTTTTGACACCTATCTTTCCGTGAAAACATGGCCCAATTTTTTTTTCATTTTCAATAAATGACAGCCAATTCACATTACGACATTAAGGCTCTTACACGCGAAACCGCGCCGTTGCATTGTTCGCCGTGAAGTTTTCTCAGATTTTTTTGTTAAAATTTCGAATAGCGCCAGTATGTAAGAGCCTTTACATTAAAGAGATTTGAACCTACCTAAATTAGGCATATTGCAGTCATCATTCCACTCTAGTGACTGGAGACTCTTCTTACAAATGAAGGAGGACTTGTAGTCACATGAGATATCATTCATAGTGCCTGGTACGTCCATGTGCACACAGTCCTCTTCACCGGCATTGTCCGGTGCATTTGGTTGCCAGTTGATGTACACATCAGTGATTGGCCTTTCTAAAAATAATTTATTATTAGAAAATAATGTAAAAATAACTGGTATTTATTCATTTTGTCATTAATGGCTGAATTTTTGGCTCAGTCGCAAAATGATGACTTTGCCAAATGTCTACCGGACGAAAAATGTCAATTTGTCAGAATGTCTCTTTCGCAAAATGTCCCTTTCGTAAAATTAAACACACACAAATCAAAAAAAGGTCAGAATTGTTGTTGACTTACAAACCATCATCGAAATAAATAAATCTCGCAGACGATTCAATTTCTGTTCTTTATTTTGATTTGTTTGATGTACGGGACCTGCCTATCTGATTTTAAAGTAATTATGTAACCCTCTGTGCGAAATGCGCAATTGACCGATTTTGTATTGATAAGAAGGATTGAATGTACATTGAAAATTTTGCGATAGATACAATCTGGGAAATGGACATTTTGCGTCCGCTAGACATTTTACGAAGTGGTCATTTTGCGACTGAGCCATTTTTTTTAAGAGGCGAGGATTACTTTCGAGATTACAAGGAGTACACGCGCCAAAGGAGATAAGTAACCAGTCACGCACACATAGCATTCGTAGAGTGAGTTTGTTAATGTCTTCTAAATGATAGTATAACATAATTTCGCTATGTAAAATTAGCGCTCTCGTGGCGCAACAGTTAAGCATTCAACCTGCAGTGACAAACGGTTAGAGTTCAAACCACGGTTATACTTAAATATTGTTTTTGAGATTTTGTAACTTAGAATTTAATATACTAACTGATAAAGTGGTATTCTGACCGGTTTGAGAATCTACAAGTTTCTCGCCTACTTAATATTATTTGCCTGTTTCGAAGCTAACTACCCGCTTTAAAATATATTCCTACCTTCAATTGTGAAATTAAGTATGAGTCAGTTCGCATTAGCAACTACACCTACACTCCTTCTTTTGCACTTTTACGAAGTTTGTGATTGTGATAAATAATTGATTAACTGAGACTATGCATCATTTAACAATATTTCAAAAAGCTCAGATTATTGTTTTGCATGAGCAAAACATTTCTGTTAGTGAAATCGCAAGGCACCTAATCATATCGGTAAGTAAAATTATTATTAAAAATATTGTATTTTATCGGTGACATAATATCACCGTTACCCAGTAATTTCAATGAGATTGTCCGTTGTGTCTCATTTAACGAATTGTAGTGATTGATGAGTATTTATACAGGAGTATTTATTTATTAACTGCATACCCAGTCACTATATCGATATAATTAATAAATAATTACCATTATCATTTTACACAGTATTATAATAAATGTTTCATCTGTTTTTTGTAATGAAATATTCAAAAATATAATGATTATGTTTGTAAATGAATAGGAGATAATAATAAAAATACAATTTTGAAATGTTTTTTTTTTCTAAATTACTTAAAAATGTAAATTGCATATTTTATATGGATAATAATCAAAGGATATTGATTCTAAATATATGCAGCATTCAGCAATTAATAATAATGCTTAACACTTTTTAGATTTAGATAAAAATATTTTTTTTATGTGAATACAGTGAATAATATGTGTCATAATTATATTATATAAATATTACTTTTTTATTATTATTATAAATGTATACTTACATAATTTCAATAAAATGTATAATTTATTTATAAGTATATGAATTGTCTTTATATATATTATATAAAAATATATTCTCTTCATATTATTTATATTGTGTAGGAATGTTTAATTTCTTAATTTATCATTTGGGGTGTGTTTAGTTCTAATAATTTCACGTTTTTTTGTAGAGAAAAACTGTTCGACTGTGGGTGCATCGTCACGCTGAGACAGGCTAAATAAACCGTCGTCGCCTGCCTGGACCGACACCATTGGCTTACAAAAATGCTTCGCCTCGGCACCGTGAGATTGTTGCCACCCATACATATTCGCTAAGACTAGCATAACAGCAGCAGCACACAACGTCACTATGCAAACTGTACGGAACCACCTGCGAGCGGACGGCTTGTCATGTTGCAAACCGACGCAGACATTTTTATTATCCACCGTGCACCGTCAAAATCGCAAATCGAAGGAATATCGGCACTTCGATTGGCAAAACAATGTCGTCATATTTACTGATGAAAAATGTTTCAAATCAGATAAGGATGGACGAAAAATACTATGGAGAATAAAAGGAGGCCAATACACGGAAAAAAATTAATATTATTAATTACGGATCATCTTGAGAAAGTGTAATATCGAAAATTACCGCCGACTTATCGTAAGATTTATTATACTGCCTTTAAATTTCAGACATTTTAAGGAATTTAAATCTAATATTTTCCTAGAAACTGTATTGGTAATAATTATAATACTGTTCCCGATACCGGTGGGTTACTATATTTTATATTTTGAAATGTTATTTTTTTACATTATTATTTAAAAATGTAATTTATTATTATGTTACAACTGAACTACTGACTCTACTGCCACTGTTACTGTTGTTTGTGTGTTACTGTCTGTTACTACTTGCTGTTTGTTGTTATAACTGAATAAACGAAATCTTAATACTAGGTTTTTTTCAAAACTTTACAGCATATTTAGCCATGATTAAATAAGTCGGCGGTACTGGATTGTGAGTGATGTTATTGTTACTGGATCAGATTATATATTTATCTATGTGACATGTTTATTCACTCCGTCCATTGTTTATTATGTAATTGTATAAAAAGATGTAATGGTAATTATGTTCTAAATATATTGTGCATTTATAATAAAACATGTTAACTTGTGATGTTCTTTTATTTTTTAAATAAAGATATATAATAAAAATGGTTTTATTTATTTAAGCTATTTTAAATAAATAAAACCATTTCTTAACAAACAATATTCCAATTGCTTTAACTTAAAATTTTAAATCTCAAAAAGAATCACAGTTTCAGAGAACCGAACCCACTCGGTAGTACTCGTAAGAATTGGTATTATTCGTTGGGCTACGAACGCCGTAGATTTCAACGCGAAATTATGATATACTATCGTGCGCGTGGCTGTCATTGAGCAGTACGTAATGAATCGTTTACACAGCAGCGAAAGTTTTGTAGTGTGCGTAACTGGTTACTTATCTCCTTTGGCGCGTGTACCTAGCAATTTCTCATAGCAAAGTCTCGGTGCTGATTTTGATGAAAACCAAAACGGTAAAGTATGTAATTTAAACGGGTGTAAAAAAAACCCTTAATGATGCCATGAGTTACACATTCTTCACATTAGTCATTGCAAGTATTTTTCTGTACTGGGCCATACCAAGGAACTGATTTGGTGTAACCGAGCGGAGATATTGTAAATGAACATATCACTCGTTTTTATTCAAAATCATTATGGTTTAAATCTATGTAGTTCTAATAAGTCTTTCGCCAGAAATTATTCTTGCTTAATGCTACTTGGCATAGTGAATATTTATAATGCATATTATTTATTTCGGCTTTGTGGTATCTTTCACAACCTGTAGGTATAAATACGTACGGTCAACGGTCTCAAATAGTCCTTCAGCCATTATGTCCGTAAGCCCCACGAACACCCACGGTATGGTTGGATTGGTTTTTTTCATAAAGGACATGACAGTTTTGGCTTCATGATCGTTTTCTGCGTAGAACACACTGGCTCCTTCCAGAGCACACATTCGCTTGGCATCAGCAAAACTCTTTTTTATCTTGTGGACCTTGTAGAAACTCTCTTCTGATTCTATATAAGTGTAGTCCTTGCGGAAAAACGTTTTATTCTTTGGTGTATCTAAAAAATGAAACAAACATATTTTCCACTTTTATACTTACTCGTAAAGTGGCTCTTATTGAACGGCTTTTAGGTTCATAATGCAGTGTATTATGGAAGTGTGCTTTATACTTTATATTACCGCACTAGTGCGGTAATTTGCGCTACAGATAACTATTTACTAGTCGGAGTAATGACATGGCAGTATGGAATTAGTAAGTACTATCATGGCTGCATGGAATTTGTATCCAATAGAAATTGTTTTGGAGAAGCTTTTTACCAAAGACAAGCGCTCAAAAGCAAGTTTTTATTTAATAAAAGAACCATAAGCAAACCAGTGGCGTTTAGTTATGGTAAAAAAAATCCCATTCATGCCCATGGGATTTTATTACCATAACTAAACGTCAGTGGGATACTATACATTGAATTAGTATGAACAATCCTACTAATAAATAAGCATTCTCTATTTACACGCGAGCAGAGACTTGCGTTTTTTTCCGGTAAGACCGCGGGTGGCACGCGCACAAGCCACTTGACCCACCCCGACGAACCGCGCTGGCCTGCCCGTGTGCCACCGTGTGTTCGCGCGGAATAATACTTTATCTGTACTATTAAATAAGGGTTTATATCGTCTGTGGAAATTTCAGTCTATATTGTTCACTAGCCTAACCCCATTTGCGTTATATGTATTATTAACATTTTTTTTTTATATAGGCTGTCCAGCAGTATTACCAGTGCCTTTGTTTCCACCCGCGTGCTCATCGCTAGCAGAAAAAAGAAAACCAGCCACCATTTTCCATAAATATTTGTTAACTTTTTTGTTATGTGGTTAAAATCATTATTAAAAATGTCGATTTTACGTAGGGGAAAAGAGCGTATATAAATAGATAAATAGATTTGACTCCGCCATGGTACGTTTAGTTATCGTAAAATATTTTTTTTTTTTTGTATAGGCTGTCTTGCCAGCCGGGCGGTTTTGCCAGTGCCTATATTTACTCATATGGAAAAACAAAACCAGCGCGCCATTTTTCATAAATATTTAGTATCGTTTTCATTGTGTGGTTAATTATTATCAAAAATACAAAATTTTAAGTATTGTCTGGTGACAATACTTAAAATTTTGTTTGGAGATTCTTTTAAAAACTTCTATGTCTTTTGGTAAAGACATAGAAGTTTTTAAAAGAATCTCCGGATAGTCAGTACCTGGCAACAAAAGTCAGTTAAACTTATATATACAGTATGCAAGGGTAAACAGTCTTGTCACTCAAACCATGGGTACTTGACTTAAATATAAAAATAAATGACCCAGAAACAACAAAAAAAAAACCTTATTTTCATTAGAAGATTTTAAAAAGTTCCTATCCGACATCGTCCGCTAATTCATGGATTATGCGCCCGGTCGCCGCCCGCTACCTACCTACACAACACTACACATACACATACATAACCTGTAATGCAACTTTCCCTTCATACTTCATACCTGGCTTAGGACAGGTAAAACCTTAGGTGTCGCGTGTAATGTAAAGGACCATGGGAAGAAACGTCCCCACCCACCAACACGCTTGAGACTAGTGTCATTCGAAGCGTCTGGTGGGTTCGATACTTTTTTACTATGGCGACATTTTTCAAAAATGTGGGGTTTTCCTGGAATATTACTTTTTTTATTCAATATTAGCATTATTTTACATTTATATATTTTCTTAGTTTGCACTTAAGAGGCATAGAATATAGCGACCTAAATATGGTTCTCATTCATGACAACCTTTCTTTTTATCAGGGACCATTTTTTTTTCTCTGATACCTTTTTTTAAAGTTAGGTTCGGTTAGGTTATGTTTGGTAAGGATAGGTAATTATAGCTTAGGTTAGGTTAGCTAACCGAAAAGTTTAGGTTGGGTTAGGTTAGCTAAACGAAAAGTTTAGGTTAGGTTAGCTTCTGTGCGCTGTCAACACGGCTCTACGTGGGAATCGTGCGATCGATGGCCCTTTACGGGGCCCCAATCTGGGCGGCTGACCTGACGGCCGGTAGTATCGCAGTCCTGCGCAAGCCGCAGAGAGCGATGGCCGTCAGAGTCATCAGGGGGTATCGCACGATCTCCTACGAGGCGGCTTGTGCACTGGCCGGATCCCCGCCCTGGGACCTCGAGGCGAAAGTACTCGCGTCATCGTATCGGTGGCGCGAGGAAGCGAGAGTGCGGGGTGAGCAACCGATGCAGCGACACATAGAGCTGCATCGGTCATCGCGAGGTCTTGGTGGCGGAATGGCGGGACAGGTTTTCACGCCCTACCGCCGGCCTCGACATCATCGAGGCGGTCCGGCCGGTGCTCGAGCGCTGGCTCGGGAGGAGGCACGGCTCCCTGTCGTTTCGGGTGACGCAGGTGCTCTCGGGGCATGGGTGCTTCGGGAAGTACCTGTGTCGCATAAACAGGGAGCCGGACGCTCGGTGTCACCACTGCGTCGACTGCCGGGAGGACACGGCGCGGCATACGCTGGCAGAGTGTGCCGCTTGGGAGGAGCCGCGCCATGCCCTCATCTCCGAAGTAGGCAGTGACCTCTCGCTGCCGGCCGTCGTTGAGTCGACGGTCGGCAGCGAGGAGTCCTGGGACGCGGTGGTTTCCTTCCGTGAGACAGTCGTTTCGCAGAAGGTGGCTGCGGAAAGGGAGAGGGAGATCTCTTCCACTCACCCGGCCCGCAGCAGGCGCACCGGGCGTCGGCGGAGGGCGGTAAACGCCCTCTTCCAGCCCCCCTAAATGGGTCCAGGGACGACGGACTCGGGGACGTCCGTCGCCCCCTACACATCAGGACCCGAGGTGGCGGTGCGTAGTGTTCCACGCGCGCCCCTCTTAGACGTCACGGGGAGAGTCAAACACCTCACTCCTCGGGTCACGGGGGGGCCCCTGACCCGAGGAGTCCCGCAATGGCGGGCCAGTCTGGGGTTGCGGAAGATTTTTACGTTCCCGTGGTCCCCGGCGAAGGTGTGAGCTGGAACACTGGGGTGGTTTTTAGTCAGTAAGAATCTGACAGACCCCTCCGCCCGCCCCAGGGCAGAGGTCATCCTTGAGGATTTAAAAAAAAATAGGTTAGGTTAGCCGTTTTTTTTTAAGTTTTTTGTACAATTATCTAATCACAAGAATACACAAATGCTGTTCATTATTGAGGAGTTCCATTTGACCTTCAAAATCCAAGATCAAATTATCACTGTTAGGTTAGGTGAGGTTAGGTTATGTTTGGCAAGGATAGGCAATTATAGCTTAGGTTAGGTTAGCTAACAGAAAAGTTTTTTGTTATTACAAAAAAACCCCATTGATTTTGCAATGGAGCAAGACAGTAAGTCTTTCTCGGGATCCCTAAAAACATATTGACACGTATCCTATGACTGTTGGAGGGTGGGGACGGAGTCCATACAAAATCCCCCATGGTCCTTTGATTCGACAACAAACAAAATGAAAAACAAAAACCAAAACATTGGGTAGGTATTTTTGGCGTACCTATTTAAAAAGTTAATGACATTTATGCACAGTTCAATTAAAAATTACCGGTTTTTACACTGATTGAATATCTACACTTACATCTGTTCAAAATGGGATCCATTTACGGCCACGCATGCCTCCGCACGTTTTCGTAGGTTGTTTCGCACTCGAGAAAGCACAACAGTGTCATTTCTTATGTTTCTAAACGCACTACGAATCCACCTTTTGAGTTGCAGATCAACTGGCAGCTGCTGGTTGCCACGACCCTGAGCGTGGGCCGGCACGGTGAACTGTCCGTAGGTACGCATTCTCTGTGTAGCCGCCAACATTGTTTCACGGCTTGGTACACGTTGTCTAGCGAATAGTTCGGCGTACATCCTACGCACCTCGTTCAGGTTATCACCCGCGATGGCGTAAAGCCGTACCATTTCGGTAAACTGTTAATTCGTGTAAGACATCCATACGTGTAACTACTACTCACAAACTACAATTATTATTGTTTACGCGCGAGAAATGAGCGGCGGCGCTACGACGCGGCGTTACGTGCGCTCGCTGGCGAGACAGCTGACTGACTGAAGTGAGGTAAGAGTGGGGAAGGGGACGCGCGGACGTGGCGTGTTCTTCGCGCCCGCGCCGCGCCCCCGTGTTGAGACGCAAGTTCGTTGCCCTAGCCGCTAGCGCATAGGGTGAAATATTCTTGTGTTAAAATGTAGATATTCCTAAAAAAAAAAAAGTTGTGATATTCCATTGATTTTACGTTCTATAAATGAAACCAAACCACTGGTTTAAAGGTTAAAGGTGTTTACCCTAACACCCTGTATATATATATATTTTTTTTTTTTTTTTTTTTTTTTTTTTTAATTTAAATTACATTACTCTTCACGTGACCAGAGGGCTGGCCTATTTTTAGCCCAAAGAATCAGCATTGCCATTCAACGTGGCAATGCTGCCAGCCTTTTGGGCACCTTTCCCATTGACAGCGATGCGGACGAATTCTTTGATGCTCAATGAGCCCCTCCCCTTTATTTTTTCTTTTTAATTTGTTATATATGTAATTGTTTTTTAGTTAATTTAGTATAATAAATGTAATGTAACTTATAAATATATCATCTCTATAGATACTTTATTGTAGCATAAGTTCTTACAACAAGTCTGTTTTTTTTCTCGCAAGTTTATTTAAAAACGTCGTATGAAACGCGTGTTCATTGATTATTACACTCTCGGCTACCTTATCGCGCTCGCCTGGTTCCAATAGAGCTCACTCGTATCACAATGTACAATTATTAAAACGGTTAACATGTTTGTGTTTGTCTTCTGTATAAACAACCTATTATGTACATACTCGATATTATAAAAAATTGCCAAATGCGAGTTGGACTCACACACGAAGGGTTCCATACCACCGCTCACTAATCAACTCTACGTTTTTTACTTTAGTAAAAAAACACGTTTCTCGTTTAGGGCTGACTGTCCACTGGAGCGGAGAGGAGAGGAGTGGAGCGAAGCTGTGCCAATATTAACCAATGGAATTGCATAAAATCTCCGCTCCGCTTCAGTAGACAGGGATTAGCGAACTCGTTTCAAAAATCATACAAAACCAGGAAGCGGGGAACGTTTCCTGAGGCTGATTGACTAATAATATTGTTTTACTACTTATCCCTTCTCATGTTTTCACACTTATTTAATTACTTTTTAACTTAATTACTGTTTAGGTCAACCTATTCCGGACTAATAGGTTGACTCTTAAGAGTTCAAGTTCTAAAATGCAAATCTGTAAATAACCAAATTAAATTATATGAAATATGAAAATTGAAAGGGAAAACCTGAAAAGGGATACTTGTACTTTGTATCATTATAAACCACCTTTTTTATGGAAACAAACCTGAACCCGTGAAACAAACAATAAGCTACTCCATACATAATTCGCTACTTCTTACTACGACTTACTTCAGGTTTCAGGGTTGGTTCGATCTACATGAGTGGAAAGACTCAGCTGAGTTTTCAGAAAACCTTAGAGCCTGAGCTCTTAACTGAATTGTGGTCTTGCTCCAGTGGAAAACAGTGTGTAGTTGTTTAAACTACATGCTGTAAACTACTACATACTGTAAACTACAAACAGTATGTAGTTGTTTAAACTACATACTGTTTTCCAATGGACCAAGACCACTGGTAAAAACTTACCTAAATTGGACTGCTGAATATTGCTGCTACAGTTCCGCTCTAGTGATGGAAAGCTCTTCTTACAAATAAAGCGATACGAAAAGCCACATTGGATATCATTAAAATAGCCGTCTTGGTTCATGTGCAGACAGTCTTCATCGCCATTATTGTCCGGCTGAGCTGGCACCCAATTGTTGTACACCTCGGAGATTGACTTACCTAGAATAAATAACGTATAAATAAATTAAGAAAGTTAAAAGTCTTAGTTAGCCCTTACAGCAAAACCAAATATTCTGTTGGGTGTTTGTACACTGGACAGCTTTATGTCATCTTCCTGCCCTTATCCCAATTTATCTGGAATCGGCACAAAACAAATATTAATTAAATGTACACTTACCGTCAATGGTCTCATATACACCTTCAGTTACTATGTCTGATATGCCCACAAACACCCATGTATCACCCCAGTATATATCGTGTGTAGGCTCGAAATAGTGAGTGTTTTGGAACAGTTTCCAAAACGATATCACAGCGTTGGCCTCATCGCTGTTTTCTGGGTAGAACAACCTGGCTCCTTCCAGAGCACACTCTCGCTTGGCATCACGCCAACTCTTCCTTGTCGTGTGGATCTTGTAGAAACTCTCTTCTGATTCAATATAAGTGTAGTCCTCCCGGAAAGACACTTGATTTTTTTGTCCATCTATGAAATAGAAAATAGTCATATTATTAAACTGTATGTTTTTACTCAGGCACAACATTAGAGAAGGTCGAAGTTTAAAGCATAAAAAAACGAAGAAGAAATTAATACTCACGTGAGAAATCCGATAAAATGTATATTACAAGAAAGACAACCAAAGTTTTAGTATACATTGTTGTAACTATACATATGAGTATATGCGTCTACCTCTTGTAGCAGAACTGACAATATTTGAATGCTTACAATGAAGTGAGACTTTTATAGTGAGTTCAATAACAAAATAAGCGATAGCTTATACGCTTTATCAGTATTTTTGTTATTGAATTTATATCCATAGTAGGTAAAACCGGAGCTGGTTGGCTCTCTTTTGACTGATTGGTATTTATTTCTTGTGTTTTAATATTACATTTCAAATTACTTTACTCGATAGTGACACTGTATGCCTATCAAAAATTATTGCATTTAAATTATAATGATCATCATTTCAGCCGAAAGACGGTCACTTCGACCGGTTCTGTGCTTCTCGCATCCAGCGGATTCCTGCGGCAGATTTAAATCATAGTGAATCATGGTTATTAACTGGTTCTAGCAGAACAAGAAATCTTCAATCTAGGACCGGGGGACCACAGGCCTAGGTTATTTTGACTAAAACAGTAATTAAGTCAGTGTGAACTCATGAGAAGGGATGAGTAATAGAACTATATTTTTATCCAATAAGTGAAAAAGATACGTAGGATTATTGAAGCTAACTCAAAAACTACCCAATCAAAGTTAATATTTATAGAGAAACATCGCGCAAGCTTCCTGTACCGATTGACAAAAGATTTTTTTAAATCAGTCCACAATTATAATATCAACGAAAATATCGAGGAAGATAAAAAAAGAAATTATATACAGACGAATTTAGGACCTCCTCCTTTTTTAAGAAGTCGGTAAAAAGTAATGAGCAAGTTTTTATAAAAATTAAGGTATTACAGATATATCTCTGAATCTTTGAGGTTATCGGTTATTCCGAGAAGCAAGGTGATAACAATATTCCGTTGAAGACAGTCGTATCTTGCGATGCTACGAATAAGTTGCTAGTTTATTTTCCCGTGAAAATTGAAAGAGTAAGAGGCCATCGAAAGGCATTTTAGCTCCAAAAAAAACGTGTAACGTTATTGAAAAGAGCTAACTCATGCTCGGATCCTATAAACAATAAGGAATCGTTTCGCTTACCCATGGTATGTAGTTAAAAAAAATCAAGTAATAAAAACTAAAACCCAACTACGACTTAAAAGGTATAAACAAGACACCACAGACAGACAAATTAAAAATCCGGAGTCACACGTGTTAGGGCATAAATCGAACAGATTACGTGTGACTCCGGATTTTTAATTTGTCTGTCTGTGGTGTCTTGTTTATACCTTATAAGTCGTAGTTGGGTTTTAGTTTTCATTACTTGATTTTTTTTTAATTCTTTTGGGGTTATAGTATATATATTTTTGAAATGTGCTCATTAAGCCCTTTCATTTGATACCCAACATGGTACGATTAAACCATTTTTTTTTAAGTTCCTCACTTTATGTCCTCTAGAGGGCGCCATTTTTAATTTAATGTGACTTCACATAGCCTATAACCAGCGGACAATCACGACGCTTCTAACGACACCTCATTTGTCAAATTGTGATAAGTGGTTTGGAAGATAGGAGGGAACAGATGAACATACATACATACATACCGGTCAAAATCATAACCCTCCTTTTTTCTTCGCCGTAGTCGGGTAAAAATAGAAGCTAATTTTTACCTGTGAGAGATTTTCCTATGAGAGGGTCTACTATGCAAAACTATGAGGTCTTTGCTTCGCATTATTGGTATACAAGAGCCTGAATTTTAACCGATAACGGTCCTTAAGTTATAGGAATCGGCCATCACTGGTCTTGGTCATGACTGGTGAAAGGTGTACTTATCTAAATCTCTGCTTACTACCCCTTTGGGGAATATAGGAATGACGTAAAGAATGTTTTTCATAAATTGAAATAAAATAAGTCGTTTAGGGGAACGAACAGTAGTTTCAATTCTAGTAAACCAGAAGGAAGATTAAGCGAAATTACGCACCATCATAAGACCGCAAATAAAGTTTATTGCTACTGAATGAAATGACACAATGGAACTTTACAAGTTTTCAAAGTAAATTATTTATGAGTAACTGTTTTATTGTGAATTTACAAAATTGCAAAATTATTAAACTTTATTTTACGTTCCCTTAACGAAAGTAAAAGTAAGGGGCTTGTGGCTACGTAATAACAGCCGCGGTTGGTCCGTGGATGGGTGACCATATTTACATAAAGCACGTTAAAACAGTCAACCAGTATTACCAAAGGGGTATCGTATTACCCAGTTACTGGGTTGTCTCTCTTGATAAATGCAGGTAGCGCCCAATTTTAAGTTTTAAAATAAGTTTTCTTAGTTGTCAAACTTAGCTGATTTCATCAAAGTCCGTCTTCATCATTCATCATTTTCATCTTTTATCCGTGGAATAAAATTGTCGTCTGACAGTTTTATATGGAAAAACTGTTAAAAATTCAAAATTTGTTCGCAGGATAAGACTTATACTTGGTTTTAAAGTTTGGTGAAATTCGCCCTTAATTGAATGTTTGAACCATGTTGAGCAAGAGTTTATTGCATACAGACAGGATAACAATATAGGTATTATAAATAAGTTAATTTTAACTTATTTATCTTTTTCGTAACTCGAAAACGACTTTACTGATTTCAATAACCTTCGGGTTATCCCGACATTCCAGCCGTTGCGCTGCAAAGTTATCGTATTAAAAAAAAATGGTATTCCCTGTGTTAACTAATTGCGGACAAGTTTAATAACAATATTTTATCCTCATTAATATACAGATGTAAATTCAATAAATATAACTGATAAGACGCATTTTATAAGCAACCTATGTCGAAGTCGTACGTACTGCAACAGACACGCGTCGCACAGTGTAACAATGTTTTCTAAAACTTTGTTTGTTTTTCTTGTAGTTTACTTCATAACAGGTTCCTCATGTGAGTATTGGGTCGTAAAATCCTTAAAATATTATTCTATTTAACCACTTGATAAGTCACCCAGGTAACCTACCTTTATTTTTTTGAGTTTGTGATATCATTAAATGACTTCTCCCGCTTTGGGCGGAGTGCGTGTCAGACTTTTACTGCCTAAAACCCACCCGTGTTCCTTCAGTTGAGTTAGTTTAGTTCAGTTGTATGATAACCTGATAACCTACCTGGCACCATCAAATATATGTTTTTATTGTTTTGTGTTTAGGCCTATGGACTGTGGTAACTACTTGAATTCGTTTCCGAATTTTCATTCTCACTTCATTTTCATTCCCTACCTCTGTCTTGATAACCCACTTACGCTGTAATTTTTTTACAGACCTCTAAGCTTGACTTTTAGAAAAATCTAAAAGGTATTTAAAAAAAAATATTTAATGTATTGTGTTCAGACCTGTGGACTGTGTTAACAATTACCTAATGCTGCGGCCACTATACGGTTTTAATCAGACTATTTGAATTCGTTTCCGAATTTTCATTCTCACTTCTTTTTCATTCATTTTCATTCCACACATCTGTCTTGCTGTCCAACCTTCGCAGATTATTTTTAATCGACGTCCCTTCCTGAACTTCCTTTCTAAACTGCATTTAAAAATCGTAAACCTAAACCGTATTTACGACATGTATTATTTATATACTTTCCAGTTATTCAAAAGCGGTTGGATATTTGAGAAAGTCATTAATTAAACTCTTAATAATTTAATTTTTTCGTACATAATATATATACCGCCTCACTAATAAACGTTGTATAGCGCCTGTATAGTTACACAACGCTTTGTCTTCTTTTTTTGAAAGAAGAAGACAAAGCGTTGTGTAACTATACAGGCGCTATACAAAGTTTATTAGTAAGGCGGATAATATATAATGATAGTAATGGGTAGGCGTAACTCAAACTTTGACAGTAACATCTATTATGTATTTAATTTCAAAATATAGTGTACTACTTACTTGTATTTTAACCTTTGTATGTAACTATCTATGTTTTATAAATAAATTATTCTATTCTATTCGTAGATGGACAAAGAACTAAAAAGTTTTTCCGGAAGGACTACACTTATATAGAAGCTTTACAGAGCTTCTATAAGATCCACATGATACCACAGACTTGGGCTGATGCCAAGCAGGTGTGTGCTCTGGAAGGAGCTACTTTCTGGCACCCAGATAACGACAATGAGGCACACGCAGTGATATCGTTTTGGAACACTACCCAGTTTTTTTTGGGGTGGGTCTATGTGGGGATGTCAGATATTAAGGTCAAACGACAGTTTGAGACGGTTGACGGTACGTATATTATTATAGTAATTTATTTATTTGTTAAGTACCACATGTCATATAGGTACATGACATGTGGTACTTATCAAATAAATTACCTACTTTTAAATTAGATTCTGTATTCGTTCCTATTATTTTTTGTTCGTTACATTTACTTTATATTATGTACAAAAATCGGTGTAAGTACATATATGAAAAAAATATATCATACTTATAATAAAATTTTTCTAGGTAAGTCAGTTTCTGAAGTGTACAGTAACTGGCTGACGAATGAACCGAACAATGCAGGCGATAACCAGAAATGTGTGTACATTTACAAAGATGGCCACCTGGGTACTTGGGGATGTGACTCTAAGTATTATTTCATTTGCAAGAAGAGTCTTCAGTCACTAGAGTGGAAAGATCACCGGAATAATTGTAACTCAGGTAGGCTTTAATCATTGCTGGAAACGTGCAACAAGACTCTGACCTCTGATTTCTAGATAAAATATAATTATTTATAAACATTTTCTGAATTGAAAGCATTTTAAATTTATAAAATTTTTAAAAATTATTTATTAAAGCCAGCCTTTAACAGTCCGAGGCTGGTCCTTGGCCACTAATATCCGTCAATATCCGGCCACCCACGCAGTTCATCGCTATCCGCTTCACATCCCATTCATACTATGTCAGTCAGTTTTACACAACTTCTCAGTCACCTGTCACCAGCACAACTTTCATCTTTCCTCTTTCCTCTTCCTTTTTTTACAGTAACATCTATTATGTATTTCATTTCAAAACATAGTGCGCTGCCCATTTTTACCCGACTACGGCGAAGAAAAAGGAGGGTTATGATTTTGACCGGTATGTATGTATGTTCATCTGTTCCCTTGTATCTTCTAAACCACTCATCACAATTTGACAAATAAGGTATCGTTAGAAGCGTCTTGATTGTCCGCTGGTTATAGGCTATGTGACGTCACATTAAATTAAAAATGGCGCCCTCTAGAGGAAATAAAGTCAGGAACTAAAAAAAAAAAATTGTTTCATCGTACTATGTTGGGTATCAAATGAAAGGGCTTAATAAGCACATTTCAAAAATATATATATTATAACCCCAAAATAATTAAAAAAAAAATTAAGGTAATCTGTTCGATTTATGCCCTAACACGTGTGACTCCGGATTTTTAATTTGTCTATCTATGGTGTCTTGTTTATACCTTTTCAGTCGTAGTTGGGTTTTAGTTTTTATTACTTAATTTTTTTATTAATCTTTTTATGTTACTAACTATGTTTCTCAAATACATTATTATATTCTATTCGTAGATGGACAAAGAGCTAAAACGTTTTTCCGGCAGGACTACAGTTATATAGAAGCTTTAGAGAGTTTCTATAAGATCCACGTGATACCACAGACTTGGGCTGATGCCAAGCGAGTGTGTGCTCTGGAAGGAGCCACTTTCTGGCACCCAGATAACGACGATGAGGCACACGCAGTGATATCGTTTTGGAACACTACCCAGTCCTATTTGGGGTGGGTCTATGTGGGGATGTCAGACATAATGGTTAATAGACTGTTTGAGACCGTTGAAGGTACGTAAATTATTTTATTAATTTATTTGTTTAGTACCACATGTACCTCCTTTTTCAATACATTCTGTGTTCGTTCCATTTATTCCTTGTTCATTACAATTACTTTTAAAAAAAACTTTTTTTTTTTCTAGGGAAGTCAGTTTCTGATGTGTACAATAACTGGCAGCCGTTTCAGCCAAACAATCAAGGCGGTAACCAGAACTGTGTGTACATTTACAAAGAAGGCCTCCTGGATGATTGGGGATGTGACTCTAAGTATTCTTTCATTTGCAAGAAGAGTCTTCAGTCACTAGAGTGGAACTACCAATGCAATAGTCCTTATTCAGGTAGGCTTTAATCATTGCTGGGAACGTACAACAAGACTCTAACCTCTGATTTCTAGATAAGTTATAATAAGTATAAACTTAATTGATCATAATTTTGTACTTGAATGAACGAATTACATACCATCAGTCCAACCCTGATCCTTGGCTACTATCATCCGTTAAGGTTACGCTAGTCGGTCATTGTTCTATACAAACGTAGTATGGTGATTACTCGTTCAAAACCATCATCTGCCTAGCCTTTTCCCAACTATGTTCGGGTCGGCTTCCAGTCTAACCGGATGCAGCTGAATACCAGTATTTTACATGGAGCGACTGCCTATCTGACCTCCACAACCCAGTAACTGGGTAATACGATACCCCTTGGTTAGACTGGTTGTCAGACTTTCGTGCTTCTGACGACTCGTAACGACTGTCAAAGATCCACAAATGACAGCCGGGACCAACGGCTTAACGTGCTTTCCGAGGCACGGAGGAGTCTCGATATGTGAAAATGGTCACCCATCCACGGACCAACCCCGGCAAGCGTAGCTTAACCTGATGGATCGACCCGAGCGGCTGTTATTACTTAGCCACGAGCTCCTCGTACTCGTTCAAAACCAAAAATTATATTTTGTGTTATTATTATCTAGATATTTGTATGGAAGCAGAATTGAAAAAAAGAATTGACATCTTCGGGCGTAAATAAATAACATAAGTTTTATGAAAATTGCAAATAGAAACCGTACAGGGATGGATAATTTATTCAAAAGTTCAAATAATTTTATTTTGAGTAGATACATCTAGTAGTTTTCCCTAATATCTATACGCTCAAAGGTCTGTTGAAAATATGAAAACGAGCTAGTTTTCAAATCATCGTATAATTCACTAAATAAATATATAAATAAATAAAAACTAGATTAATAATACTAAATTAAGATACTAAATATCATGCATATAGCCACACGCTCACCAACGAGTTTGAGCCGTCGCCGTCGACTAGTGAAAAAAAGAATGAAAATGAAAAAAAAGAAACGATTATGCTTAAGCTAAGGTTCTCTGTTAATAATATCTGGGAGCACGGCAGTGCCCCCGCCAAATCAAGCAAAACAAACAAAGGCACAGGCGTACCATCTTTTGTCGAGCCATTCAGGATTCGACCATCAATAGAATACAAACACGGCAATAGAATAATATACAAGAAAATCTACCTAATATTAACGCTGTGAGCGCTATATTCAATTAGAACTATGTATTTAAAATAGATTATTGTGTTCGCGGTTATGTTATGTTTTTGATGGGATTCGATTACCCGTAAATTCTTCCCGTTAAAATATATACCTCTTCTATTATTTCATGTCAGCCATCACGTTATTCACTTCCTTTTTTGAAATATCATCCCTAGTATCAACCTATCCATCTTTTCCATGACTCTCTCTCCCCCTCCATTTATTGTACATTTTATATTCATCGCTCTCTGGCACATGAGTTTCACCCCTTCTCATCATAATACACTTAGGGCTGATTTTATCAAAGTCAGATATCTTTTATCCGTGGAATAAAATTGTCGTCTGACAGTTTTTGTGTGGAAAAACTGTCATAAATTCAAAATTTATTCGCAGGATAAGTCTTATACTCCGTATAAAAGTTTGGTGAAATTCGCCCTTAATAGGACAAACCAGTACTTAGCTCAAAAAACACAAATTTGTTTTCAAATCTCTTTTGGTTTTGTTCATGACAATGTTCTTAGAATCAGATCAGTCTCCTGGGTCAATTTCAACATGTCGTGATTTTTCCACATTTCGGTGTTTTTTTTATTATTTCATGGTTTTCATAAATGTACTTATGTTAGATTGGATCGAAATATCGTATTACATTTAGGAGACTGAAATGAGATTTGTTGAGATTTCGTTGTGAATTTTCTCGTATCAGTGGCGGACAATGAATCCACCGTTATGAGAACACCGAAAGGAGAAACGAGAAAAAAATTAAAATGACAAAATAATGACAATGTTCAGGACAGAATGAGCAATACTCAAGTAAATAAGATTTAAGGCGCATGAACGACTCACACAATTAAAAGTAATAAACACTCGGTAAACAAGTTAAAAGCGCTCGATAAACCCTCGTATCATCTGAATGACACATAACATTTATTATTTCAGATTACAATTTCAATGAGGATAATGGCAGGTGCTACAAGCTCCACACAACTCCATTGAGTTGGAACGATTCATATGCCGTATGCCAACTAGAACAATCTTACTTAGCGGTGATCAGCAATGCGCAGGAAGCAAATTATCTTGCGGATTTAACGGAATCCACACCGAAACCTAGGGTCAAAAACAACTACCAAAGAGGAATATATCACGTGGGCTTTCATAACAGATTCAACGAGGGCTGGCAGACAGTTAAAGGTACGTGAGAGTGTATCTACTAGGGTAACTCTGAACAAACACGGGTGTTGAAAGAAGAGTTTCGTATTTGGATCACTATAAATACCTGCACTTATCCATGTTAACAAACAACACAACCAGTTGACGGACAACTGGTTGTGGCTTCACATACATATTTTTACTTTTATGAACATTGTCACACAACTCTATTATTTTCGGGGTTGACTTCATGTTTAATCTGATGCGTCAAAATTACAGTAATCAGGAATCTAACCTAGTTACAAATTAGAAAGTATCCTCGTAAAATAAAACAATCGTAACAATGATTTATATTTTCAAAACAATACAGAAAATCAAATAATTCAAACATTTGTAATCTATTCTTTGCCTCAAACGAAACACCAATCGCAATGCAGTGATGTTATTCGTGTGTAAACAAAATAAAATATTACCATGCACGATAACTTGGTGTTTTTTCTACTTTTATTATTTTAGCAACCAGAACTGTAGTTTAGGTCTGATGAATAATATTCGATCCAAAATTCTTGCAAGTATACATTTTCTCTTGTTAACTTGTCAACATAACGTAATTATTAACACACTGCTTTGGTCTATTTTCACTGTCTTTTGTGTTATTACACATCGAAATGATCCTAACAAAATTAAATCGGTGAATCATACATTTTTCAGAGTTCCATAGACAAATGGAATAAACGGAATCCTTATATTCGTCTTGTTGACACAGTTATGTACATCCGAACCGACGAACAGCCATTTTACTGGTAGACTATTTTACAACAGTCCTCGACCCTGGGCCTACACGCATAAATGATGTATATCAGGTATATGATGTGACTTCAAATCAAACGTATTTGTTTTACCATAGTAAATACTTCTTGAAGTTTTAAGTAGGTAGCTGCAGTGTCACTCGCATACACACGTAGTTGCTCATGTATAATGCTGTCAGAACAGGGCGGGCCGCGCCGCAACACACTTTTTTTTTATGAAAATGCGCTGTACTGCGGCCCGGTGCGACTGTAATGTGCGTTTGGCTTAGATGGCTGTTTTGATTGATGATTTTGTTTTTCAGGAACACCGATGAATTTAAATGCCGACGCCTGGTGGGACAACTACCAGCCAGATGACAGTGATCAGTGCGGCTCAATGTTCTTCAACGGACGTCTGATCAACACAGATTGCGCTATGAAGAGCTTCTTTTTGTGTGAACACGAAGTTGCTCATTCAACCCTAGGGCTCGTAGAAAATAATATAAAAAAATAGTTACATTCATGTGGCGACATGTCAAAACATCAAGATTTATGTGCGTTAGCTAAGTCTTCTTATCGTATCGTTAGTGACTAACCTAGTGCAAGAGTTTTAAAGCCGCCCATGGGCCTCTGACTTGGCAGTCTGACGGTCCCTTTTAGCTAGTTAAATACACATTTATGAATCAATTCTCTTGATGATGGTTAAAATCCATTGTCCTATTTGGATCTAAGCGGTAACACAGACAGATACGAAAAGCGACTATCTTATAGACTATGTATTGATATTGATTGTGCAAAATTAAAAGTTAATCCATCTCTGCAGTTTTGAAGCACGTAATTTGACATTTTAATATCTTTTCCATTTTTCATGACGGGGATATCTACCGAATAACTTTGTCTATAAGGTTTTGTTTATTTCTAATACCACAACATAATTTAATACCACAACGAGAAAAAATATAGTAATAAAAACTAAAACCCAACTACGACTTAAAAGGTATAAACAAGACACCACAGACAGACAAATTAAAAATCCGGAGTCACACGTGTTAGGGCATAAATCGAACAGAGTACGTGTGACTCCGGATTGTTAATTTGTCTGTCTGTGGTGTCTTGTTTATACCTTTTAAGTCGTAGTTGGGTTTTAGTTTTTATTACTATATTTTTTTGAATTCTTTTGGGGTTATAATATATATATATTTGAAATGTGCTCATTAAGGCCTTTTATTTGATACCCAACATGGTACGATTAAACCATTTTTTTTTTTAAGTTCCTCACTTTATGTCCTCTAGAGGGCGCCATTTTTAATTTAATGTGACTTCACATAGCCTATAACCAGCGGACAATCACGACGCTTCTAACGATACCTCATTTGTCAAATTATGATAAGTGGTTTGGAAGATAGGAGGGAACAGATGAACATACATACATACATACATACATACATACATACATACATACATACCGGTCAAAATCATAACCCTCCTTTTTTCTTCGCCGTAGTCGGGTAAAAAGAGTTTAAATAGAGAGTATGTATAGATAAGAGTACCTTTTTACATAATACAAGTTTTACTTGAGAAATTTTTATTTTTATTTTTCGTCCTTTTATTCGTAATTATGGACTTTGTCCATAGGGTCAATCTTAGGAAATAAATGTTTGAAGTACAATAATTTATTTAATAAAAACCTTAAAAAGCTACCATGACAAGATTCTACACACGAACATTGAACATACATACATACATACATACATACATACATACATACATACATACATACATACCGGTCAAAATCATAACCCTCCTTTTTTCTTCGCCGTAGTCGGGTAAAAAGAGTTTAAATAGAGAGTATGTATAGATAAGAGTACCTTTTTACATAATACAAGTTTTACTTGAGAAATTTTTATTTTTATTTTTCGTCCTTTTATTCGTAATTATGGACTTTGTCCATAGGGTCAATCTTAGGAAATAAATGTTTGAAGTACAATAATTTATTTAATAAAAACCTTAAAAAGCTACCATGACAAGATTCTACACACGAACATTCGCCCTTGGTGGTGATATGGAAGCTCAGGGCCTGGACCATAGCCGTTTGTCGAGCCGTTTAAGTGTAGGGCAGGCCAAGGTGACAGTAATAGTTGGATCGCACTTTTTGCCACTATTTGGCTGTAATATTGCATGGTCATTCATCTGCCTAATATGAGGCAGCTAAATACCAGTATTTTACATGGCCGCTTATCTGACCTTCACAACCCAATAACTGGGTATTATGATACCCCTTGGTAAGACTTTCGGGCTTCTGACTACCCGTAACGACTGTCAAGTAGTGACGGCCCTATAGGTAAAAATTTTTAGGTGGTGAGAGATCTGAAAGTGGCGCCTTTCTAAATACAAAACCTTAGTGTTCACACACATCATATTATGCAGTAGCTTATCCGTGGTTATAAATAGTATTAAACCTACCATATCTACAGGCGTATCTGCGGGTCAAGTACAATATTTCGATCGCGCTTGACATAGCAGTTATCATTCGCGATAAAGAAATGTTGTCCATCTCGTTCGCACTACTCTACAACCCCACTTTGCTTGCCCTGCTGAAGTGACAAGTTGTAATAACAGTTAGTAGCTACTACCGTCAACAGACAATCCATCTCGACCAATGTTATCGCGGGGAAGCAATAAAAGGACTGGACTGTATTATATAAGACTTGGTTTAATTCCGTTCTCGCTTCCTCGGACTCCATCGTGATGGACGATTCTCCTCTCTAATTTAAACCCTTACTGTTTTGTCCGGGAAAGTGATAATTTTGTAGCAAGAACGGTATAAAACCTTTAAGCCTTTTAAAACACAGTCCACTCCTTTTATTGCTCATATGCTACACACACTCTTAAAAAGATAAAGGTTATACCGGATAACTGTCGTGCCAGCGACATGAATAAGATCCACGAACTGACCTCGGCAAGCGTAGCTTCACTTTTGATCGATCCGTCTGGCTGTTATTATTTAGTCACGAGCGCAGAGGGACTATTGGGCCTTATAGAGTGTCCGTGGAGTTTCTTGCCCGTTCTTTTTCATACCGACCTCTTAACAAAAGTGCCTGTAATTGGTTTATTTGAAATAAATGCTTTGAGTTAGAGTTTGAAGAGTGCTTGGTCAGGAGGTAAAACTAGGGGTAGCATGATTGCGTTACTCATATAAACTCATGCAGACAGTATTTACATACATCTACACTACATTGCTGAGGTCCATTGTTAAAGATCTGTCCTATTCACCTCAGCAAACAATTAACGCTATCTTTAATTTGAGCTCAGTGTACGTGAAGCAGGATTTAGAAAGGTTCAATCAGACCAGATCAAAAACCAAGACAGAGCGCTGTCAACAGTAACGTGAGGCCGGTTTCGTAAACATGATTGTGTGCACTTAGTGAGGTGTAGTTTGATTGTAAATTGTTGTTTAAGCTTGCGGAGGTATAGGTTTGGCATGCCTCACTGTATAGTTCGCACGGCTATGTCTTGGTTTTTTATTTGGTCTGAGTAGGTTCATACTGAAATACCGTCTAATTAGTTATACAGATTCATGTGAAATCGACGAGGTGGGGCGGGTTTGAACCTGGCATTAAGCCAGGTTCAAACCCGCGCCACCTCGTTATTATATTATAAACAAAACGCTCTGAAAAACCCAATTATTGTATCACTAGTATTGTACAGATAAAAGTAAAATAACAATAACTGTGATAAAATGTACCTACTTAAATTAAATGAGACATTATTGTCGTGCCTGCTCCGGAAGATAAGTCGCGTGTCGTAAAGTTGCAACAATGTTTAATAAAATTTTGTTAGTTCTTGCAGTGTACTTTTCATCGAATTTCTCACGTAAGTATTCATCATTAAAGTTTTTTGTTTAACTTTAAAATGTTATCTTCATTATATTTCTAGTTCAAATTAGGATTTCAGTGCAAACATTTCAAATATGCTAACTATCTACTACTATTATTTTTGGTTTCTTAGATGGACAAAGAGATAAAACGTTTTTCCGGAAGGACTACAATTATATAGAAGCAGTAGAGAGTTTCTATAAGATCCATTTGACAGAGAAGACATGGCATGAAGCCAAGCGCGTGTGTGCTCTGGAAGGAGCCAGTTTGTACTACCCGGACAGCAGAGATGAAGCCAACGCTGTGAAAGCGTTTTGGAACACAAGCTATCCTAATACTGATTGGACCGTGTCTGTGGGGCTGACAGACTTCATGACTGAAGGAGTATTTGAGACTATTGACGGTGCGTACAGTTCTTTCAAATTTCGATTTATTTATATCTATGTTCTTTCGATTAATTATATGTTCTAAAACGCATAAGATATCCTATCCATATATTATGTACTCGTAGTTCTGCAAACAGTAGAAAAATTATTCGATTCCACTGGTAGAAATCTAAAAGTTAGCAATTTACTGCATTTTGAGGAGCTATTCTGCTCAACGCTCATGCCGAAGATCCTCATCAGATCTTCACCAATTTTGTATGAGACCAATTTAAAGTTACTTCCTTTCGAATAAAAGAACCATCGAAATCGGATCTCATAAGGCGGAGAAATCCAGAAGCCCCCTTTTTGAGGATGTTTTTTGAATTTTTTTTGTCGTCAGGGAGTTGTGATTGGAGGGGTCCAATCACAACTCCCTGACGACAAAAAAATCTATAAAGTTGTAAAACCTGTATACCAAGTTTCGTCCGGATGGTTATAAAATAAGACCTGTAGAGGAGTACCAACACACTGACATACGAAAGCAAATGCCAGACTTGAAGCAGAGACGCTTCGCTCGCTCGGTCAATTACATGGGTATGAACATGAAGTTGTTAGTGTATAAACCTTACCGTCAATCCTACAAGTTATTTCTCTCAATATTATACATTTCATATTTCTAGGAAAGTCTATCTCTGAGGTGTACAACCAATGGCGGCACGGTGAACCAAATAATTACGGCGGTGTAGAGGACTGTGTACAACTGAACCAACAAGGCTATACTAATGATGTCCCATGTGACTATAAGTATCGCTTTATTTGCAAGAAGACCCTTCTGTCACTAGAGTGGAACTATTACTGCAATATGTCCAATTTAGGTAGGTTTTTATATAGCTCCAACTCTAAACGCACATTTTTCTCAAAACAGTGAATCATTTCATTTATAGGATAAACAAATGAAATTCTAATTTTGAATTTTGAATTTTCGCTTAACACTGTAATGGCAAAACTGCCAGCTATACAATCATGTGATTTTTCTCATGGAATGGAAACTTTTTTGTGTTAAATTAGGACAGAAACCATAAAAACGGAAGTGTTTCGATTTTTCTGATGAGAAGTGTATAATTATCTTCACATATAATTATATAGTTGATGTATACAAAATATTAGAAAACATTTTTAAAAGAGTAATGGTGGAATTTCTTGCCCTATCTTCTCCATACGAAAACTACCTTTTGGAAGGGGTAACTAGAATGAGTTCAATTTTTTTGTTTTTCACGTTCAAAAGTGCCTTTTATGTGCCTAATTGAAATAAATTATTTGACTTCGACTTTGAAATAAAGTACAGCCCGCCCGTTTCGCTACAGTAGCAAAATCATGTTTCTGAAACCACATTGCACAACTTTTGTGTATCATTGTAATGAATACGGGTCTTAGTGGCATTTTGTACTGTGTTAAATAACTTGCGAGAAGTATTCTATTTAATATTTCTATGTTATCTAACACTGTAACTTGTTTATCATTAGGTACAACACAAGTTCATTTTCAGATTACATTTTTGATGAGGATATTGGCAAATGTTACAAGCTGCACTCAACCCCATTGAACTGGAAGGAGGCACACGCCGTGTGTCGCGCGGAACAATCCTACCTGGCGGTAATCAATAATCAGTTGGAGGCGGAATATCTTGTGAACATAACGGAATCCGCCCCAAAACGAAGAGTCGGAGGGAATTACCAAAGAGGAATATACCATATCGGCTTCCATTACAGACTCAACGAGGGCTGGCAGACAGTTAGAGGTAGGTAGTATGTGTGTAGTCCTGGGGCCACTTCGATCCTCCCTTCGTTGAAAGAGAACTTCCTTCGTCGGATCTCTTATTACCTACGAAACCGTAATCATAGATTCAGAAAAAAACTTTTATTGAAATACTTTTTGGGGTCTTAATTCAGTACACAGTGGCTTTCGGACAACCTCAAAAAATTAGGCGTCTGCCATAAGACCAGTGATCGGAATTAGGTGAGGTCAATGGACGCGAATGTGTAGGTTGTAAGTGCTCTTTTAATTTCCCCGATTTATTTAGTTATACCTTTTTTTTTGTGGACATTCTCCTAGTTGCCCTCCGTCTGGGGTGGGTTTCGTCAGACTCCTACCTGCAAAAACTCTACTGTTCCTTCTACTACTCGGGATATACTTGTTAGGAGTTTTGTTACAAAAAGTGGGAAAAAAAAAATTAATTTTCATAAATTACGATAATTTGAGTGTGAGAAATAACATAATATATGTATACTTAAACAATTCCACGAAATACAATCAATAAACGAAATGCACAACTGTATCAAACTTTCATACCTACATAATTATTATTGTGGAAGAGAAAAATAAAATAGCTCATGTAATTCCAATAGCTGGTTACGTGTTTAAAGTAAGCCTTTGGTCTTATATAGTTTATTACGTGACGCTGACTACTTCTACTTATCTTTTTATTAAATTGTCCTAATACCTACTACTAGGCAAAGGCTAGGCTTTTTTCTTCCAAAGAAAATCCTTGCCACGTCTGCCCTACTTAAATTATGACCAAATTGTCACATCACCATCGGCCACCACGACGAGAATGTCTCCGCTCAGGCTGAACGCCTGAGCTGTGTCCGGGTGAATTTGAGCAACGTCGGCAGTTCACTCCGACAGACATTAGATTGCTTTTTTTACTTTTGATTAAATGCCTCTGAAAAAGTGGGTAGGTATCTAATAAACGCCCGAGCTTTAAAATCACGGTTTAAAAGGTCTTGAATTTAATCGACTCGACGAGGCGATGTCATACACGACACTGCAGTGC
Organism: Lithophane socia; assembly: GCA_947522985.1. NCBI lineage: Eukaryota > Metazoa > Arthropoda > Insecta > Lepidoptera > Noctuidae > Lithophane > Lithophane socia. Next base: position 6,419,695 of record OX383258.1, on the reverse strand, counting down.
GGCCTACTGTACGTCTATCACACGCTTACCCCTCGGCCACGAGCTACACGCTCCAGCGCGTCTGGCAATAGCGACTGCGGAGAAATCAAATGAAGAGTTGTCTTGTCTATAGCATGCAATGAGACATCGCGACGTTACTTGCGGAGCGACTCACGCCAACAGGAGACACACCAGCGTGTCGCTTGAAGCAAGTCGCATCGCTCGAGGTCGTGAACTGGGCCTTAATATCCATTTCAATTATTGTTTTGATTTATGATTTTGCTGTCCAGGAACACCTATTAATGACGATGCCGACGCCTGGTGGGACAACTACATACCGACCGGAGACGAACAAGATATGCAGTGCGGCTCTATGTTCTTCAACGGACGTTTGAACAACATTAACTGTGATACGAAGAGCTTCTTCATTTGTGAACATGAAGTAGACGGCCAAATTTGACCTTTGAAAACATTTCGGTATGAAATACATAAAGTCGTAAATTATAATGTCTAATTATACAATTATGTGTTAAATCATTAATAACTGTAAGTGAAATGATGGTAGCTGTTAATTTTATATACACATGGCTACATATCATGCTATACGTTTCCAGTATAAGCTGACCTCGCCGTGTACGGAAATCCTATACAATGCGAGATCACCTTATACTGGAAATGTATAGCTTTGTGGCGGTATCTACATCGCCACATGCGAACTACGCATCGAAGACCTGACGTCACACAAAAATCCTGACGTCACATAAATCCTGCATCGCGCAATTAGAGTTTACCGTGCAGTGAACATATATACAAAAACCCAATATCAATCATTGGGCAGTTGCCCGCCAGACACAACACCCGTCTGGTCGGAGGATCCTCCCTTTTCTATGGGGGATGAGTGAACTTTACACCCTGTTCCTCATACCCCTAAAGCTTGATGTGTAACCGTGTGTACCTAATAATATCAAATAATATGTCAAATTGAACATACGGTAAAACAAAACTGAAGGAAAAGTTGCGTGATCGTTGTAAATAAAATACTTGAATATCTGAACCACTTGTGGTTTTATTTCAAGAGAAAAGTAAATGAAGCCAACAGAGACACCTCACGGAATTATTATGAACTAATCTGGTTGCCTTCCAAATACCAAAACTCTCCCTTGGAGTGCAACCCCATTTTACAACACAACATTATACAATACAAATGAGCACAACCCCATACCAATTACACAATACAAATGCTTCTCAGCAGTGGTACCCTTAGTTAATCAGCAATAATTTCTTCATCTTTTACATAACTAAACTTTATCGTTAACTTAATCACATAGGCCTTTAGAAAATGATAGCGAATGTCTATATAATTGGACCATCATTAATGGATAATTTTATTATTGCACTCTGGTTGTCACTAAAGATGATGAGTGGGTTGCTCTGGTCGGTATATTGTTAACATTGTTTGAAGAAAGGAATTTGGATTAAGTACAGGAACAGGAAAAGAACATTAATTATTTGTTTATTACAAACATTGATTTGACTAGAAATTATAGAGAAAAACAAACACATTTTGTTAAAGTACTGTTTTATTTGATCTGCTAAACTTTAAAACCTAAAACAAACCATGTTCTACCATAGGAGGCCCCGAGTAAGAATTTGTTACAGGCCCCGCGATGGCTTAATCCGACATTGGATGTTATCAATATTATTATAATTAGTGCGATAAAACGTATCCACACATGAGAGAACAAACACTGTTTTCTGTTCTAGCTTATATTCACGTTCGTACGTTGTAGTGCCTGCTGCCGGAGTAGACGCATGTCGCCGTCGTGTAGTTACAATAATGTATTCTAAAACTTCGTTACTCTGTCTTGTAGTGCACTTTTTATCGGATTTCTCACGTGAGTATTATGTCGTGGACGTTTTTAATTAATCATTAAAGTTTAGTCATCGGTCAAGTTCAAAATTATTAAAATAAATATCAGTTTCATTCGTTGATGGGTCCTTTTACAGTTCGCATTATTATGCCACGAACTTATGTTATGTCACAAAATTATGATAACGGTAATTATAGCTGATAATACTGACCGTGTATGTATCAGCTGATTTTCTGGAATTCTGGAATTTGCATCCCTATTTGACTTTGCTTTACAACTACTTATGTTTTCTTAGGTGGACAAAAGGATGAAAAGTTTTTCCGGAACGACTACACTTATTTGGAAACAGTAGAAGGTTTCTACAAGTTCCACTTGAAATCATGGACTTGGTATAATGCCAAGAGAGAGTGTGCTCTAGAAGGAGCCAGTTTGTTCTACCCAGAAAACGACGTTGAAGCACAGGCCGTGATATCTTTTTGGAACGAAACCCAGCCTCGTACTATTACAGTACACGTAGGGATGTCTAAATCTAACATTACAGGAGAATTTGAAACCACTGATGGTAAGTCTGTTTTGTTTAATAGGGTGATGCAATCGGAAAGTTAACAACGTCGTAAATGGCTGTCAAAAATTTGCTGATTTAATTAATGTAATGAAAATATTATTTACTAAAGCTGACCCGACAGACGTTTTGCTGCCCAAATTCCAATAGTTCATACAAATTATTTATAAATTTTCCGGGAAACGTTTCCTATATATTTTTTTTCCATAAAAACCTAACTCGGGTTTAAAATGATAAATAAAATAAGTACACAAGTTAAATTTTATAAATTAAAAAACCAGTTTGTTCTACTAGGATCTCTGTAAATGGATACATCAGATACAGTACGCTTTAACTTTATTTAGTAAATAAAGTAAGTACTGATTAATTTCTTATTTCTAGGTAAGCCAGTCTCTGAGGTGTACAATCACTGGGACCCACCTCAGCGAATCAACACCAACGATGAAGTGTGTGTTATCCTGAGAAATAAAGGCTACTTGGATGATTACAGATGTTCCATTATGTTTCCGTTCATTTGCAAGAAGAGCCTCCAATCAGTTGAGTGGAACTATAACTGCAATATGTCCAATTTAGGTAGATATAAATTTCATAACCATACCATAAACATAGTTTTACAAAATTGACAGTTGAACTTATGAAAATCGCGGAACATTATGAGGATGTATTAAACTGATGACTATTGAGAGTCTTCCTTGGGATTCCTTTCATTTAAGTTCGTGGTGCGTATGCATATGTCGCAGTAAAAGACGATTAAAGCTGTGATATAGTTATATCCCTAGGGATACCGTAATACAGTTATATGAAAGCTGTTCATAAATGTCTTACTAGGAATATAACTATGATACGAGCATGATCTAGTAATATAACTATTAGGGCACTCCCACAGTTATGAACCGCTTTCATTTAACTATACCTATTACTATATATTCGTAATTTACCTAGGGATACCTATAACTATATCGCGGCTTCAACCATCTTACTGAGACATATACAGTGCATTAGTTTTATAGGTAAATAACTGTTCTACTGGTGATTTGGTTCCACCAGCCATTGTTCATCGGTTGCCCGTGTATAAGACAAAATCATCATCTAGACCAGGGGTTCCCAATCCTTTTCATTCCGCGGCGCAGTTTCAAGTTTAGTATTTTGTCACGGCGCCCTATCTGCTGCTAGCTATTTGAAAAAGATACAGTCGAAAGAAATAGGTACCTACAATAATAGTAGTTAGGTTTGGTAGATAGGAACAAAAATTAAAACATCCATCATCTGCCTAGCCTTTTCCCAACTATGTTGGGGTCGGCTTCCTGTCTAACCGGATGCAGCTGAATACCAGTATTTTACATGGAGCGACCGCCTATCTGACCTCCATAACCCAGTAACTGGGTAATACGATACCCCTTGGTAGGACTGGTTGTCAGACTTTCGGGCTTCTGACGACCCCGTAACGACTGTCAAAGATCTACAAATGACAGCCGGGACCAACAGCTTAACGTGTTTTCTGAAGCACGGAGGAGTCTCAATATGTAAAGATGGCAAGCGTAACTTAACCTGATGGAACGGCCCGTGCGGCTGTTTTTACTTAGCCATGAGCTCCTCAAGAGTTAAAACATCCAAAATATAAAATTGAGTTTTTTTATTATAAAAGAATTGAAACAGAAAACAACAAGAAACACTTAAGAAAAAAAAATTATCTCTTATGTGTCATTTTGGTCGAAAAAGAATATTACGCCGCTATGTTCTTTACCGATGCGAGCGCTCAAAAAAGGTACCCACGACTGTTTTGGTTTCGGATAATGATAGAGGATCGACTCACGGGTTATATAATTTCCGGTAGAACACTGCAATAAGTATGCAGACGTTGCAGAAAAAAAACGACACTGTTCGCGTCCGCGCCGTTTGTTTTCCTCAAAACATTTGGTCACAGCTGTAACCTAAACCTAACCTAGCGAGAGGAGTCCCTAAGAAATCCTTAGACGGTGCGAGAAGGAAAGTGCCAGACACTATCACTTTGCCAGACACTATCACGCTAGTTGCTCTAGAGCTGACTAAACGATGGAATTCCTAAATAAGCCGTAGCAAGCCATGGCTTTTTTTATTCGCTCAGTACCAGACTTTTTAAGCCTCGTGCAGACTGGCGCAACACGACAGCGCGACGTGACTTTAATGAAACTGTAGCTGCTCTGTTTCACACCTTCGGGATTCGACACGGGAGTTACTACGACACGCGTTGTATTTAAATAAAAGGTTTCGATCACTGTAGTATTGTTATTTTATTCCCGTAATTATCCCAAGTTGAACACAAACACGCGGACCGGCCAATGCGCATTAATTGGCGATCGCCCATTCACACTTCTCTTTCATACAACAAAACGCTGACGCATAACATTCGTACTTACATTGTCCCCACAAAACAATTTCTAAGAAAACTTCACGGTACTCATAACTATTACCGGTGTCGCGTCGCGCCGTTGCGTCGCGCCAGTCTGCACGAGGCTTTAGGCTTATTGTGTTCCTTATGACGTAAACGTTCATGAATTTTAGCTTTTTTTACAATTTCGAGCAGATTTACGGCCAATTTGAGGTGAAGTCTTAGTCTTTTTACATATTTGTAACAGATTTTCTATTTTCTTCTAGCAATTGTAGGTATTTGCTCGGCACTGGACTTGGTACGATCAAGAAAGCTTGCATTCCATATGATCCAAGCTTTCTTCAATTTGGATTTTTTGGGACAACTGAAATTAACTTGCTATTGTCAACTCCACATTTTTAACCCTATTTCGGAAAATACTTTTGATTATTTTTTAGATCCTGGTAGAGTTTTGTCAACTCTTGACAATGGAACCAGAATCTGAACACATTTTCCACTATTTGTATTGGAAATTCTTATTACTGAAATTAATTATTATCAGTCATCATTCTTTGACTTTAACTTGTATGCCGTCGTGACATGCAACACCTATTTTTACCCGACTACGGCGAAGAAAAAAGGAGGGTTATGATTTTGACCGGTATGTATGTATGTATGTATGTATGTATGTATGTATGTATGTTCATCTGTTCCCTCCTATCTTCCAAACCACTTATCACAATTTGACAAATGAGGTATCGTTAGAAGCGTCGTGATTGTCCGCTGGTTATAGGCTATGTGAAGTCACATTAAATTAAAAATGGCGCCCTCTAGAGGACATAAAGTGAGGAACTTAAAAAAAAATATGGTTTAATCGTACCATGTTGGGTATCAAATGAAAGGGCTTAATGAGCACATTTCAAAAATATATATATTATAACCCCAAAAGAATTTAAAAAAATATAGTAATAAAAACTAAAACCCCACTACGACTTAAAAGGTATAAACAAGACACCACAGACAGACAAATTAACAATCCGGAGTCACACGTACTCTGTTCGATTTATGCCCTAACACGTGTGACTCCGGATTTTTAATTTGTCTGTCTGTGGTGTCTTGTTTATACCTTTTAAGTCGTAGTGGGGTTTTAGTTTTTATTACTATATTTTTGTTATTTAGTAACAGGAAAAGTTATTTTCTTCCCAGATTACACTTTCAATGAGAACCTTGGCAAATGTTACAAGCTACACACAACACCATTGAATTGGAAAGATGCATATTTGGTGTGTCGCGCCGAACAATCCTACCTTGCAGTGATCGACACTCCGATGGAAGCTGAGTACTTAGCGAAATTAACGGAGTCCGCACCAAATCTTGAGCTCCAAGAGTTATACCAAAAAGGAATATATCATTTGGGATTCCATAATAAATTCAAAGAGAACTGGTGGACAGTTACAGGTAGGTCCGCCTCTTTATTTTTTTGGCAATCATCAGGAATACCTTCCATCTGAATAAGATGGGAGGATATTTCAGACTTCTATCGACTGAAACCACACGGACCGTACTCAGTACATGAAGGGGCACCCCGTGGATTCCATAGGACTGTCATTCTGAATTTCGACAGATCATTATTTCGACAGCATCTCAATTTCGAAACACAATAGTTCGACAACTCATTGCTTCGACAGAACACATCTTCGAAGAACACTACTTCGACAGACCATACTTCGACAACACACACCTTCGAAGAACACTACTTCGACGGAACACTACTTCAGCGGATCTCTATTTCGGCGGGACGTACCTTCGACATAATACTTAAGTAAAACAATCGCTTACGAGAAAAAAAAACCATTTAATTCTGACTACCAGTCCAAAAAAAAAATGACAACTTCGCATTTTCTTAGCTTTAAATATGAATGATTGGTTTGAATGAAAATTATTTACTGGTACTTATCAATGAAACTTAGACACACACATAGAGAGTTTAATGACACGATTAAAAAAAAATCAAATCAAATTGAAATTAATACCCTACACATAAGGGATATAAAAAAAAACACGTTGTATACGTAATTTTGTTGCTCATATTCACTAGAAGGTCAAAAATAGTTTTCACACACCCACATGACATCCGATAACTAGGGACAGGCGAGAAAAAAAAACATCCCCACTTTAGGTGTAGGGAGCAGTACCGAAAAAACAATTATTTAGCATGATTTTATCTTACCAGTTTGACGGTGTGTTTTATGTATGTGCGTGCATACACCTACCCGTACACGCACAAGGGTCCACATTAAGGACTAAGTGCGGAAACCAAACCCCATAACATAGAACATAGGTACCCATGCCCACAGGAACGAAATTGAATCCATGTAATTTTTTTATTTCTTTTCAAAGTTTTAACATGTTCATATTTTTTCTGATGAGCAAAGTATACCTCCTATGCCAGCTTTCGATTGAATTTTGTGTCGATGGAAATCCACATCCGACATAATTGAAAACTATTTATTTCTGTTTTGATTGACGTATGTGCATTGAGGTATGTACCCCACAAGCGGGTTACACGACATAGGTCAAGTCTGATATTTCGTCAAATTGACCTTTGTTTATCATATTACCAATTGTGATGTTATAAAAGCTGTTATTACTTTGTCAGTCGTTAGAATATAGCAGGCTGATTTAATTCAAACCAATTACAAGTAAATCATTTTCATTCAAACCAATCATTCATATTTAAAGCTAAGAAAATGCGAAGTTGTCATTTTTTTTTTGGACTGGTAGTCAGAATTAAATGGTTTTTTTTTCTCGTAAGTGATTGTTTTACTTAAGTAGTATGTCGAAGGTACGTCCCGTCGAAATAGAGATCCGCCGAAGTAGTGTTCCGTCGAAGTAGTGTTCTTCGAAGGTGTGTGTTGTCGAAGTATGGTCTGTCGAAGTAGTGTTCTTCGAAGATGTGTTCTGTCGAAGCAATGAGTCGTCGAACTATTGTGTTTCGAAATTGAGATGCTGTCGAAATAATGATCTGTCGAAATTCAGAATGACAGTCATTCCATAGAACTTACCGTTGCCCCTCCTGACCTATGCTTTTAAATTGTATGTCTAGGGGATAGGCTTGTTTCTGCATCCCCTCACGGTAGGTATTGTATGTTCTTTATGCTTCGGTTACGGTCCTCCATAAATAGTTACTGTCAGTGTCCGTGTGTATCAGTTTTAGCAATTCCCAGCTCCCTCATTAGTTGAAAGAGGAGTATCTTATTAGCATCACTGGAAACTCACGCACGAGCGACCCTTCATATCATCGACTGTCTGACGATCTATTGCAAAATAAAATCTGATTCTATGTCAGTAGATCGACCTCGAGCTAAAGGCCATATTTAAGTATTTTATTATAATGCGGAAGTCAACTGCAGAATTTCTGAACTTATTCCTCTAGAAATTAGGTATATCTTTATTATCTCTTCAGTGTTTATTTAATTTTCTAGGCAAGCGTTTAAATGATGCCAACGCCTGGTGGGGCAACTACCAACCGAATGCAGACGACGAAAAACAGTGCGGCTCAATGTTCTACACCGGACGTCTGAACAACATAAATTGTGATACGAAAAGCTTATTCATTTGTGAACATGACGTTACTGATACGTTCACAAATGAAGAAGTCAATCAGTAAGGCAAAGATCAATTTCTCAGATAACATTGATAAATATAATGTAATGTTATATTACATTATATTTATCAATGTTATCTACACGGCTGCTGCGTCGCCAGTTCTTTTCTTGAACTTGGCGTGTCACGCTGCCGCGTGTTTAGATAAGCTGTAAGATTTACAATAGATGACTTAATTAAAGTACAACTTTAATGTTATATGCAATAAGTGTGTTATATATACAAAGTTAAACCCCTGCCATCTACTTTTTGGTCTTCGAATGAAGTAGCACTAGGACATCTTGCTTAATTGCTATACAGGGTGTTAGTGTAAACACCGTTATCCTTGAAACCAGTGGTTTGGTTTCATTTATAGAACGTAAAATCAATGGAAAAATACAACTTTTTTTTTAAAGAATATCTACTTTTTTCCACAAGAATATTTCACCCTACACGCAAGGGCAACGACCGGCCGCGGCCGGCAGTTGGCGGGGGCGGGCGGGGCGCGCGGGACGTTACATGACCGGCCGTCAGCTGTTTCGCAGTCTCTCGAACGCGTATCCATGAGTATCGGGACAGTGACGGATATTTACTTTTTAAAATCTTTTAATGAAAATAAGGTTTTTTTTTGTTGTTACTGGATCATTTATTTTTATATTTAAGTCAACTACCCATGGTTTGAGTGACAACGGTGTTTACCCTTGCATACAGTATACGAACCTGGTCTTTCCAAAACCAGTCGATTAAATAAAGCAGCCATAACATTGGACATATAATCAGCCTATAGCGTTCCCACTACTGGGTCACAGGCCTCCTCTCTGTGAGAGGGAATGGGCCGTAATGGGCCCTATTGCGGGTTGGTAGATGTCACATGTCTTCGAATTTTTGGTTCTAGGACATGCCGGTTTCCTGACGATGTTTTCCTTCACCGTTTAGAGAGCAGTGGTGATGAAAAAATTAACACAAAGTAAAGGGCCTGGGTTCGAACCTACGACCTATAACTCGTAAGTCGCGGCCATTAACACTGGGCCACCACTGCTCCTACCTTCTACTAACATTGGACATTACTACTTATTAATAATAATAATTGTGATTTGTTAATGTAGAGGTATGTATTATGTGCTATAATAACATATGTTGTTACTAACAACTTTGTCTTTTTCATGTTTGATGTAATAGGTGAATTGTTAATTTGTTACCATATTCAACATTAATCATTTAGACCAATAAAAAATCTGTGCTAAGTAGAAGCTATTAAGTCTTATTTTTCCCTGTAATGTTTCATAAACCTCTATCAAAGGTCATAACTCATAAGTCAAATGGTCAAAATCGATACCATTAGAAATAAAAATATGTTTTGTAATGTTCAAAAACTATTGAGATACCTACCTACTAATATAATAATTATCACGACGCGGCGACGCCGGGGCGTTGAGATTAGACTTGTGTAGTTACCTAATTATTTTAGAATCTAACCCAGCAAACCAGCCAAGAATTGCTACAATAGGCCATCGAACAATAGGTAACCAGACAGAATCTTCGTAAAATAAAACAAACATTCGGTACCAAGTACTTATTAAATATTTTTGGATTATCAATGATTTATGTTTTTAAATCAATAAGTAGATAAAATAAAATAATTCTAAAAAGAATCAGTTCTTCGTTTCAAACGAAACTCATATCACGGTGCATTGATGATAATCGTGTGTAAACAAACATTACCGTGCGTGTTAACTTGTTGGGTTCCGTATCCGTACCTTACCTCTAGGGAAAACGTAACCCTAAACAGGATCACTTTGTTGTCAATCTGTCAGAACTAGCGTTAGCCGCCAATCGTACCTACAGATTGGCGCGATATCGCGGGCGCAACAAGGGTTGCGCTGCCTGTCGCGCTGTTTGAATCGAACTGTATAGGTACAACTTGCCATCGACTTTGCGAGGAGTAGTCTGTGGGTGAGTGGTGAGGAGATAAAAGACAAGCAAAATAGGTATTCGCTAAAAAGTTCTAATATTATCCGCTGGATACGATTGGCGTTGGTGTCACGCGACAGTTTACAGCTAAGCTGGCGTATTATCAGATTCAAATAATTTATTTTCTCTTCATAAACAATGATATATAAAACAAGCGTGATCAGACATTGCATTTCAACTGTTTCAACTGCACTCCAACTGCACAGTTACCAGTAGCTACATACGAGTATTGCATTCGTACTAAACTGGATTCAAACTGCAAGAATGCAGTCCGTATTTAAACTCTCTGGAACCGATCAGATAAGTAGTCCCGGAAGAGTTTACGTGGAAAACCCCTGATCAGGGCCGTAGGCAGGTGGGGGTTCAAACTCGCCCCGAAATGCGAGAAACCAGAATCTCAGTCCAGAGATCGACCCCCTAAGGTACCTCCGTATACAGATAATTCTATCTATTTCGCATAAGCGTAATTTATAATCTACAATACCAGGAAGAGTAAGCTTGAATACTGTATTTTTATCGACTCTCACTTTGTATTGAATAAATTCCTGCAATTTCAGCATTCTCTGAGATAGTCTAACCTTCCCCAGCCTCTCCCAGGCGGAATGCTAAAATTTTCGCTTCGCTCTCTCTTGCATTCCTATCTGCATCATCCTTCTCAAACTTTTCTGCATAAGGCGATAAAGTTACTTCTGTTTCTGTATGGTCGGAGAAAGAAAACTAACTTATTCGAATCTGGATGCACAAAATTTCGAGCTCGCTTCGATCGCATTATTTTTTTAAAGATTTCCGAAAAAGTGGCAAATTGCTGTTCTAAAAATATTACTCTTTTCAAAAAATCTGTAGGTACTTAAGTACTATTTTTTTACCCTCTCTGAAATCAGAAATACTTAATTTCTTCAAAAAAAAGTTGGCAACCTTAACCCCCCCGAAATGAATTCCTGGCTACGGCCTTGCCCCTGATTCCCATGCCCAGCTTGTTTAGTAGGTTGGGTACAGAGACTGTGTCAAACGCTTTGGCCAGGTCAAGGATTATGAGAATTGAGAAGTGCCTTCTTTTTACCATCAAGACCGTCACCAAGATGACCTATCAGCATATAAACAGCGTCGGCACAAGATTCCTGCCCTGAATCCAAATTGACCCTGTGATAGGAGGTTATCGAGTTCAAGCGTATTCGGTAAGTCTGCTATTCATGAGACATTCTAATAATTTGGAAAAAGGAGATCGACCTATAGGTAATTGAAACAGCCTGTCCCCAGGCTTGTGGATAGGATGCACAAATGATTTTTCTGAAGGTAAGGGAAAGGTGCCTGTGTAAACTGCAAGATTAAATAACTGGGCAAGCAGAAATGGGATCAACACTTTCAAAGCAAGTGTTTTATGTTAAAAACCGGCCAAGTGCGTGTCGAACTACGCACAATGAAGGGTTCCGTAGCTGGGATGAATTTATCAAAAGAACAAATCACAAAAATCTTGTTCTCCCGTAGAGAATGTATGGGAGAACATGTTCATCTTTTCAGCGAGCGATGGATTTACCAATATTAGAAAACAGTAATTGACAGACTCTAGAGGGTTTTCAACTTTTATGAGTTCCTGCGTGGGCGGCTAATCAAGCACGCGGCACTGCATATTATCCTATCTACTTCTTGGACAGCACTTATTGTTAGATCACGCTTATTGCAGTGATGATGACAGTTACAGGCCACTATTACATAAGTACTAGACACGTAAGTGGGTGTTCTAATTTCAAAAGACATTGGAAAACTGCACAGGATTTGGTTTTGCACCACTTCGGGCTATAGGCTGTTAATTAAAAGGAAGAGAGAGAGAGAGCAGGAAATCAGGTGTTGGGTTCGGACCGTCGGAGAAATCTAAAGACCGCTTGCATGTATACTAGGGAACTATGTAGGTACTCGGGGTTTTAAATTGTAGTCACATTTCGAAAATTGTGACTCGAATGTCATTGCGGGTAACCCATGGAACCAATGACTTGGCCTAAACGCACGAATTGGCATTTTTCATATCACTGCTGCGCTGCATCGCTTCCTTAGTGATGTGTGTTGGTCCTAAATGGAGGAACAGAAATATTTCGGATTTTGTCATCATAACCACAGATGAATACAGAGAGTTCACTCCGCAAAATCATTTAAATAAAAAGCGACTCTTACTACGATACAATAAAGTTTTTGCTAATTATTCTTTAAACTGCCTAGCGACTACTGTACTGGCTGGAATGCGATGTTTAGTTCGATATGGGCTAACAGTGAGTCTGGATTTGTGCCCGTTTGATGGTAAGAGGCTAGCCCCCTATTACAAGGGACTTCAACATTAGCTATGTACAGTCACGAGCAAAAATATGTATACACTCAGCATAATGCAATAACGATTTTCTCGTGGAATTACGATTGTAACTTTGAGATGATACCTATTTCATAATAATAGGGGTTCCAAAACACTATGTTCGTTATACCATAAAGTTACAATCAATACAGTAGAAGAAAATCACTTTTAAAAGTTGCTAAGTGTATACATATTAGTGCTCGTGACTGTAGTTTTACACACGTCTACACATCAAGCTATACATTTCCAGTATAAGCTGACCTCTCATTGTACGGCAATCCTATACAATGCGATATCAGCATAAGCTGGAAATGTATAGCTTGATGTGTAGCCGTGTGTACATCTCTACCTGCCCTTTTGAGGAATACAGTCGTAGTGTTGTAATGTGTTGGAATTTTTAAGGTAGAAGTAAGTTTATCCAAACCATATGTATTCAATTGTGTTTTTCATATTGATGTTGCCAATACCGTGTGAGATTTAAAATGTTGGACAGTCTTGGATATGAAATAAAAGACAAGAGATATTTTTTATAATTTTATGTTGAGGTGTAAGTTTATTCGCATTTAACAATGTTTCATACAAATTTCCTCATTTTGTACACACCTTTCTTGGTTTTGTTTTTGTAGTTATTATCTTTTATAAAAGTTGTTTCTCTAAATTTTAACATGTCGTCATGTCTGTTCCCTATATCTAATTCGCTTCACCACTGTTGTTCATGTAACAAAAACAGAGGATTTACTAAGGCAAAGTATTAGGAGGAAAGTAGAATAGTTACTGCGGACTAATAGATTTAAGAAATAATAATTATACAAAATTATTGTGTTTCGATGAACACGGAATGGGCCCTTATCTCGTAATATCAGCCTTCCCATCGTTCGACGTGGCACTAAAGTGTATTATAGAGTGGGGCGTTAGTGCCGCAGCGGGTCGGCGGTGCCACGCGCTGCAGCCGGACAGACCGGGTACGTATTACTAGACATTGCACACATCGCACTGGTATCAGTGGACTCCAAGCCAGTCCACAAGGCTGCCAGTTACACCTAATAAGAAAATTCGTTACTAAATAACAACTAAATCACTTTAAAATCAATTCAAAATGTACATTATTCATCTTATCCATGTAAACAAATCTAATCTGCTACAAAAAATTAGCAAATTTAAATACAAAGATCACCTAGTCCGTCTATTATAAAATTAATCACTTAAGTATTAGAAAAACACAATAGTGAGAGTGTATGTTGCGCTGCGAGCTGCAACTCACTTGTGATATTGTTTATTATGCCTTCTAGTGTACATTCAACGAATGAATAGCGAAACATATTGCGTTGACACATTAAAACTAAAAAATTGACTGTACATTTTATATTTAATATGTAAATATTTGTACATATTGCACTCTGAAGTAACAAAATTATTAAGAAACATCTGTCGAAACGAAGAATATATACGCAGAACAAAAATATCTCGGTAAATACAAATTCAAAGTAAATAGCAATCACAATGTTCGTAGCTCGTACACTAATCTAAGTCCCTATGGCTTACAAAGCTTACAAAAGATAAATACAGAGGTCATTTACAAAAAATATACTTCTACCCAAATAATATAAAAATAACAACAGCCATCTGTACTTTCTTAGATGAATAAAATTAAACGTACATATGTCAAACATATGACAATAGAATCTAAAGGTACCTATGTACAAAGTTTAATGGACACATAGTAGACTTTTATCAAATCCACCATATTTTATTTATAAGACTGGACGTGCCACGTTTGGTCACTACAATACTCAGTGCTTCTGAACAATATGAACTAAAGTATAGATCAACAGGCTTTGAAGAAGGGCAACAGCCGAACTCTGACCTGTGTCGCGAACCGTCGCCGGTCCAGTCTCCCCGCCCACCCGTCTATCGACTCACCCTGGTGCTGCCTATGCATGTCGTATCGTATCTCTTCACTATTACATCTCGTCAAGCGATATAAACTTATTATCTTACTAATGTTCCATTATCAGCTAAAGACACAAATTATATTAGGGTATCTCATTACTTATTACTTTCTCATGTGAGATTATTACATACTTAATAAATCTATTACAATTTCGAAATTGAATAATATGTATCAAATACGACCGGCTGTGCACCGACAGAAGCCGAAATCTATGAAGCTATTTATGAAACTACGCGTCGAATGATGTATAACAATTACTTATCGAATGGCAGTTATATTTGTCACAAACTCGAGATGCGAGCCGCAAGCGCGCGTGGCCGAAGCGACGAGACGCGCACGCGCGCCGCTGCGGCCACGACACATCTCAGTTATAAGGCAACGTATCGTAGCGTTAGATTTTAATGAATAATGTTCACTCCTATCACCTACGGTTCACAACTGAAACATTTATCAATAGAAAGACCCGCTATGTCACGCATACAAGATCGCACCATGCAGTAATTTATACTTTTATAATGGCAGTGTGTTTGTTATCAATATAGGGGCGCCTATTTCTGTAAAGACACTTAAAGACACTCCAGTGACGTTTGTGCTTCGTTTGCTAGTTTAGAAACGCCTAATGCTACTATAAAATTATACAATGTTAATCGAAAAGATCATTTATAAGCGGCCTAGCGCGCGGTCCGCGGTGCAAGCCCGATCGTCACACGCTGATTTTATACGTATATTAAGAAATGCATTTCCAAAACTCCAAACACATGTATTATGTAAATATACAACACACTTAATGGCATGTAAAGAAGACACATTCAACACGCACCAAACAGACACTTACGTTACTTATTTATCGATTATAATGTAATGGATGAAGTGTCGCGAGCTGTGACGTGAGATGAACGTGACACACGATACCGGTGTTCTACGTATGAACAAACATTGCGACAGACAGAAGGCTTCGAGACGGACACAGTACAGCATCAAGGGTGTTTTGAATATCGTGCAGATTTCATCACGCATGCGGGATCGCCCCGCACGCGTAACCGCCGCAAATGTCCGTTTCATACAAGTACTTATTGTAAAGCGTGGAATACAAACGCCGGACGCGGGGCGTGATCCTGGGCAGCAGCACCGCGCGGATTTGTCGTCCATTGTACACAACCACAACGCATAGCAGCCCGCAGAAAACTAGATCTTAGGCTAGCGTGTTTCACGCTGCGTGAAATTCTGCATGCGGTGCAATCCCGCATGCGTGATGAAATCCGCACAATAAAAACACCCCAACTATGAAGGGAACGCGCCGTCGAAGTGAGCGAATGAACGAACGACGCCCAGAACGAAAATTAACAACGCTTACCGGTAATTGAGATCGATTAATTTTATGTTCTATATACTATGATTTTCCCCTCATCAACAATGTAGGTACACGATACAGGTAACGCGAAATAAGGCATTTCGTATGTGAGTCATAAACCCTTTACGGGCAGTATTTTTATGTGTCGAATAAGTAGTAATTTTATTGTATTTAATAATGTGTTCATATTGCTACAACGAGTTTCTTACTGTATGTACTGATTGACTTACTGACGGCAGACAGGTTCGGTCCACGTTGCGTGCATGTCATCTATCAACATGTTTACACTTTAGTGTCTACACCAATATTGTTCCCATAGAGTAAGCTCGGCCAAATCGATACTACTTCGCTATTACTTTTATATTGAAGCCATAGAATAGAGGTAATTCAGCTGCCATTTTGTACTTTTTATAATATACATAGAATTAAAGGAATGTTGTATCTAAACAATAAAATAAATACTTACAAAGATTAATGTTTAAATTTTTAGGCTCTACCGTTTATTCCATACCTACGTTACAGCTGCCTTAGAACATGCACGCAATGTCATGTCAACACATAAGTAGAACGATACTATATACACAATGTTAAGGTACAATTCTGTAGCCGACGACTGGCACGGCAATTCCGTAGCACGACTGGTTTCTTTGTATTTATGTGAAACCGGCGTGTCGCTGGCTACGGAAGGTATTTCATAGAAATTCATAGAAACCAATCGTCGCCTGCTGATGCCGCCTGCAGTCTGCTACAAAATGGTACCTTTAGGACCAGAACAAATAACTGGGATTGAGCCAAACCTGTCTCCGTTTCCCTAAGCGTAATGTGACACAAGTAGTCTATTTCACGTACGTCTAGATATTTTATTGTATGAATAAGAACGTAACCTTAAATTGCACTGACATTTCATTATACTGGCTTCAGTATCTAAGCTTTAAGTGTTAACAGTACGGTGTATTCGTTCAGATACTAAAGTCGTGTGATATTATCCGTATGGTGAATGTACATCGTTTATTATTGCGCGCCGAGTGTCCATGTCAGTTAAAACACTTACTAAACAGAGAGGCTTGCACGAGTGAAAGCTATCGACGACATACAGTTTGTATTGTATTAAGACGCACTTATAATCAGCCTACGGTAGATAATCAACATGTTATAAATGTAATCACAGCAATAAATTATAATTACTCATTTAGTCGAGGGACGCGGGCACAGGACGATGGAACATGAATCGGAACTAAATAGACAGGACACGATAACACGCCTCACATAAACTATATATAAACAAACATGTCGTAGATCACCACGAGGACGTGGACACAGCGGACGACTCCTCACAATATCATATAGTCGAAAGGTTAATCAACAAATTATTGTTAATTTTGGTAAATAAACATAACTATCAACTTTTCACCCAATAGAAACATCTCTTCATATATTACTTTGTCTCTAATAACTCTCGTAACGTACTAACGTACGTATGTGTAATTTAGGAGGTGTACTTATCGAACGAAGTCTTATCATACAGTCGTATCCGAGTGACCAACTCAGTATCCAGTCGTAAACGAAATAAATTCGGAGCCGCGGCGGTCGTCGGTCGAGCTCGACCGGCGACGGCGCGGGCCCGTAACGATCAACACTAATATATATTCTCCAAACGTTCAACAACACATATATTCACTAATCTCTCGCACACATCGTCGTCGGTCACCGAATACGTACGAAATCGGGTAGGGGTGTACCCTCTTAAGTGTTAAAATTCGTCCTTATAAATAGGTTGATCACGTCCGACGTCAGTGTCCGTGCACTTCACTAAAACTAGCCAGTCTATGAGCGTTCTCTCCTGAGGGCCGGCGGTGCTGGAGGGCCGGGCCGGGCCGCGCGGCGGGCCGCCGCACGCGCGGGCGGGCCGCAGCTCGCGCGGGCGGGCCGCGACCCGCGCGGGCGGGCCGCGACTCGCGCGGGCGGGCCGCTACTCGCGCGGGCGGGCCGCTAATCGCGCGGGCGGGCCGCTACACGCGCGCGGCCGGCGGGCGGCGCGCGCGCTAGAGCGCCGCGTCGGCGGGCGGCGGCGCGGCCGCGTTGGACACGTCCGCCACGTCCCAGATCTCCTCGAGGAACGGCGGCAGCTTCCTGTTCTTCAGCTTCAGCGAGATGCACATGTTGGAGTTCTGCATGCCGAGCGTCCGCAGCTCCGTCAGTATCCCCAGGATCTTGCCGAAGACCACGGCGCAGCGCGGCGACGCACTGTTCTGGTTCAGGATGTACACCCGCAGCGTGTTCAGGTAATATCGCTGGATTTCCTCCACCAATAAGGGTTGCTCGAGCCCGGGCCGGTCTGGAATCGAAAGAGTTCATGTTATTTTATGTAAGTTACTACACAAAGGTACGTCCCAATTGGACCTCTATGAACCGGAAGAAGGAAAAGGGAAAAATTGGTTTAATCAAGTGACCATATTAGGTTATAATGTACTGTCCATTTAAAAAATATGCTCAAACCGCGTTCAACAGCTGTCAGTGTCAATATTCCTGGGGGCCAAGTCTACTAATTTACAAACGTGTCAGTGGTCTCACAATGATCAGTTTTTGACAGATATGCCATACAAAAACTGTCAAAAACTCATCATTGTGAGACCACTGACACGTTTGTAAATAAGTAGACTTGGCCCCCTGGAATTATGACAATGACAGCCCTTGAAGGCGGTTTAGATGTGCTGATCGCGTTCAGTTTCATTGGTGAAACACCTTCTACACTCATGGTTTGACTTTTCATATGTCAATACTACATAAAATAATTAGACTGAGACCAATAAGAAGCAGCTCACCTGAGAATATGACGATGGCCGTAAGCAGCGCGTAGTGCACATTGTCCATCATCATGGAGTACATGCACCGACAGAAGTGCAAGAGGTCCTCGATGACGTAGGCCATGCCCGCCTTGCGGTAGTTGTCGCGAGTGTACGCCTGGTTGTTGGCGAATAGCACGCTGTCAGTCGCCGCGTCGTACCGCCGAGCCACTCGGAGCATCATCACCTCACTTGAGCACGCCTGCAAGTTATATAACGTGTGTGTTAGAGAGGGAATAAGAATGAGTAAATCTGTCATTTGGGAGGCTATGTGAGAAGCTTTTGAAGTATGTCTAAAGTCGTATGTACCATAGTTTTGATAGCGTGGCTAGTAGATCTTGATTCTAGTTAATATTATAAAACAAAGTCCCCCGCCGTGTCTGTCTGTCTGTCTGAACGCGATAAACTCAAAAACTACCGAACGGATTCTCATACGGCTTTCACCAATGGAGGGAGTGATTCATGAGGAAGGTTTAGGTGTATAATTCATTGAGGTTTTGTATAAATTGGCTGAAAGATGGCGATGATTGTTGAAGATGTCGGAAAAAATCATGCCGACTGGGGGAGCTTTACTGGCGTGCGCGTTACGGTAATACGTTTACTTGGGATAATTTCCGACCTCCACGCGGGCGAAGCCGCGGGTAAAGTACATAAATGGCAAGTTTGTTACCTTTAATAACGTGATCTGATCCGACTGCGAGATCTTGGCGAAGCCTGGTAGGCCTTTTGCGAATTCTACGATGAGCTGCACTGTGAGGATCGTCATCTCGGTGATCTGGCGGAACGGCATATCCGACTCCTCTTCATCTTCGTCCGACTGCCAGGTCTGAAAGTGATAGATATCATTAACGATATAACACAGATTAAAATAAGAATGTTACTGAGGCTGTGTCAACAAAACTTAAGTCATCAACGTCTTTGAAACTTATAAATAAAAATAACTTAGTACTATGTTAGTTAGTACTAGTTTTAAAATGACGTTGTTATTACTCATAGCTCATACATAGCTATGGTTATTTAATTGCCAATTTGAACAGTAAAATTCTCATTTTATTATAATTTTGAAAAAGTGATATAAATTAAATAGGTTGTACGGTTAAAAGCTGCTCTCGTTTATCTTCGTATTTTTCGAAAATAAAAATGCTCTTTAAAAGTTTAGCCATAATAAAAAAGTTCGGTTTCATAGCTTTTAATTTTCCAAAACTACTAAACCGACTTTCATTTATGGCTCGATTAAAGGTTTGTACTACGAGAGTCAGCTTTTAGGTGTAAGCAAGCATAATCAGCTTGTTATGATCCCACTGCTGGGACGCAGGCCTGCTCTCTATCGGGAGTGGGCTTAAATCCATCATGAATTTTTGGTTCTAGGATTTTTTATTTTTGGATATTCGCTCTAGGAATTTCCGGTTCAGTGTGTAAGGTATTCATTCACAATCGAAGATAAACCATTAGTAATTCATTGCCATGTCACTCTTATCTCGGTTAGATAAGGTACAAATTAGAGAGTTTTATAAAACTGACGACAATCATTCTAATTTATACTTTATAACTATATAAGATAAGAGTTACATTGCAATGACTTAATTACTAATGGTTTTACGTCATTCAAAGTTGATAGTGAATGCGCTGCTTCAGGGTGTAAAGTAAGAAATCAACAAGAGACAATTACCTGTGTCACCCTCTTGAGGTCCTCTTCTGAAGGTTGCTCGTACCCTTCTTGGTACCACACAAGCCTCGCGATCAGCGACTTCTGGTTGGCAGTGAGGGGGGGCACGTTCTTCAGCCGGTTCTGTTCCATCAGTTTCTCGTTGAGGAACCGCGGGACGACCTCGTGCTGCAAACATTCCAGCTTCACATAGGAAACCGTCGGGTCATTATTTGCTTCGAATATTAAGTGTGTGGGGGACTAGCTCTGAATTTGTTGTTCAAGATAATGTGATGATTTTTAAGACTAGTGATTAACTGTTTTAATGAATGTGAGTATGATTGATGAATGGATTAATTGATGATGAGATACTTTGTAATTTGCAAAATATCTTTATGTAGGATGTGTATGATTTTTGGTTTTCTATTTTGTAAATTTAAATGTATAGTGTATCCTGATAAAGCCCTACATCACAGAGTAAAAAAAAATCTTAACTCATGTGCCTAAACTGCATGCATGAGGAGATCATGATAATACAAGAAGCAATAGACCGGGGTAGGTGCATCCCGCGAACACAGAAAGTAACATTTTTCATTTACATTTCAAATACAAGTTACTATTAGAAATTCATAAAACCCGACCGACGGTCTCACACAAACGTGAATAATAAAGCAGATTTCCATTAATTTTGCTTTAACATTCACGGTGACTTTACAAAGAAAAGTACGACAACATTCTTAATTTCAACTTTCAAGTAGCATTGTTGCATGTCGGTCAAAAACTGTATTTTGGAAAATATTGTGATTCGTTTTCCAACTGTTGTACTGCGACTTATAAATCACTTGAGCCATACTTTCAATTACGCTGTAGTAGTCAATTAATGAAGAGCAATAGTCACAATGAACTTACAATTCTTGCGGCCTCTGGGGGCGGGGGATCACATTGCATGATGGGAGGCATGTGATCGTCTACCGTCGTTGTACTGACGGGTAACTTGTCTTTTTCCCTCTGTGCCTTCTTCTCTTTCCGTTTCATCGCACACTGGTTCTCCGGCACCACACACTCGGGCCTCATGCCCACCGCTAGACATTTCTTCAACCGACACTCCTGACATTTTCTTCGCATATACATATCCATCTCGCATGCATGTCCGAATTTGCATATGTACACTGCATTTTTGGTTACACTCCGCCTGAAGAAACCTGGAAATTTTTAAACCGCCATGTTGAGTATATTTCGCAACATCTCTCAACATTATCTAAGAGTTGGTAGACTCAAACAATGAACGATGATGCAGCATTTGCGAAACCAGTTTTTAACGATATCATAATGGAGTCATGAACGTTAAGGTCGCCTGAAAGGCGAGGTTCATTGACAGCAGCACATATGCCGATTTATTACAAAACAAACAAGATAGATAGCTCGCAAATGACTTGAATTGAACGTAATTGGTAATGGACAAGGTATGAGCCTCTATAATATAGTTAGATTACGAGCGCGCTCGGGGTTTATTTAGCGTTCTGAGTTAAGTAGGCATATTTATACTCGGGTCGACAGTGAAGGTTGGCGGAGACACACGGAGATGTCCGATAGGCGTCGGTGAGTCGTGAAGTAGACGCCCTGCAGACAGCTATTGTGACGACTAACAGTCTGTTACATGCACGCGCAGCTCATAACAACCTCGGCACAATGCGCCAATTTAAAGCTGAATTGGCACATTCGTGGGCGAGCCACAACTGCCACAAGGGCTACGTATGTGTGAAATATCTAGGTTAGCAACGCACATGACCTAGTTATGCTAAAAGTGTTCCGAGAATGATTTTGTTGTTGCATTAGCTGTATGATTTGCAATCAAATTTTTTTATGCGATTGCCATTTATCGCATTTCAATTCAATTCTATTAATTAAGTCTCTTCACTTTTGTTTTGCATAAGCTAAAATAATTGTATTTGTTCAGAGCCACTCATTGAGCTGTGGAATGCATACCTTTACACCCTTCACATGTAAGCGCGTTGTAATGATACCCGGAGGCTCTATCGCCGCAGACGAGACACAGCTCCTCCTGCTGCCGTGGTGCTGGGCCTTTTTTCTGCCGCCTCGCCTCGCCATCTGTACTGCAACCGTTTACACTCGAAGCTGGTGACAACTCCTCACGACCTGAGAACAATACAAATCGAAATTTAGCTTCTGGGGTGAAATGCAACTGCGTAGTAATAAAGACACTCGAGTCCGGTGGCCGGGCGGCGCCGTGTCGAGAACATCTAAAATCGGACGCTATAAAATTTGCATACATTTCATGAACCATTTGTCGAGTCGGCGAGCGAATGAAGCTCGTTTTATTTTTCGTTTTTACATTCGGGGCGATGTTCCTTCGTCGAAGAGATGTTTTCGTAACGAAATACTCGCAAGTAATTTTCGGCAGCAGCGTGGACATTTCCTGCCCAAACAAAGGTGGCTAGAGCGGGGCCCGCATACAGATGAGGTCCAGTATTGAGTTTTGGTATTCGAGCGGCGCGGAGGCGGGGTGCGATGCGCGTTGGAAATGTAATCGGCAATTGTCAATCACGCAGTCGGAACTCCTTAAATAGTAACGATAGAATTGTTAATAATACCTCCTCAGGTTTGTGCAGCAGGTATGGCTATCGTCAGTGATAACAATCAGGCGATAAACCTATTCGCTATAGAATCCAGTTACGTTTTAAAAGTAATGTAATGGCATGAAGAGCTTTCGTTTGCAATAAAAATGTAGGGAATTTTCTCGGATCATCATCATCATTTCATTTTGTCCGTCCACTGCTGGACATAGGCCTCCCCCTAGCGATTAAAATTTCCCGGATAAAAATCCTAATGTAAACCTAAGTGTATTGGTGGACATTGTGTATTTTTTCCATTCCTTAAAAGGGTAAACACCGCGCTGTTTTACATAAGCGGATAACCAAACGACAATGGTTAAGTCGGACGAGTACCTACTCTAGCGTATTAACCAGGGGTCCATTTGAGCCTCTCCTCATTAATTTTATTTACATTTTATGGTGTCCATTAAGCGTCGCGGCCGCGGGTCGCTGGCCGTAGCCGCGTGTACCTGAGTTACGCAACCGGCCAAAGCAGCCGCTGCCAAAAAACTAGTTCCATGTGGGATCGGAGCCAGCGATATGCTTCGCGGAACCATTGCCGCATTCAATGTACGAAAAACAATCGCAAATGACCCGAAAACCTCGTATCACGGACATCATTAGAACTATTAAAAGCTTCAATGATATTTATAATAAGAAAAACTTTAACAATCTATCACCCGGTTGTAAACAAGGTTCGATTCACTCGCGTTTCGTCCGATGCGTGCCAATTTTTCTATTACACTCTTTACGTTGATTGCTGAAATTATGTATCGTGTAAGGCGGGCCGTAATAATTCACTCGATAAAAATTCTCAATAAAGAGGTCAAGTGCGTCGTTTTATCGCGAAGTTATTTACATCGCCGTGAACACCAGCTACTGTTCAATTTAACAACACCAGTATCTTCCACATTCACATTGCACTGACCTATGAACTCATCATCTGCCTAGCCTTTTCCCAACTATGTTGGGGTCGGCTTCCAGTCTAACCGGATGCAGCTGAATACCAGTATTTTACATGGAGCGACTGCCTATCTGACCTCCACAACCCAGTAACTGGGTAATACGATACCCCATGGTTAGACTAGTTGTCAGATTTTCGTGCTTCTGACGACTCGTAACGACTGTCAAAGATCCACAAATGACAGCCGGGAGCAACGGCTTAACGTGCTTTCCGAGGCACGGAGGAGTCTCGATATGTGAAAATGGTCACCCATCCACGGACCAACCCCGGCAAGCGTAGCTTAACCTGATGGATCGGCCCGAGCGGCTGTTATTACTTAGCCACGAGCTCCTCTGACCTATGAACTATGTACACTTATACACTACATACCAAACATTTGTATTGTTTGTTGTTGTTTTTTCTCAATTCTCTGTAGGTTTTTCATCATCGCTCTGTTAATTCTAGCGACTAGCTCCTGCTTCTCTCGGTTTTAACGACTTGGCAAAACATCGATATTTCTTCTTAGTTATTATGTAACTTTAATATTAACGTATTAAGGTTGATGCGCTAGGGTGGCCCGCGGAATTCAAATTTTCTTACGTTTTTTGCAATTTGTAGGTCAGTATCAGGTTGTATGTTGATCTAAATATTATTAGCGCTCGTAACAAATATGGATTTATATAATTATAAACATTAAAATCAGCAATACAACTCTCTAAGCTCATGTAAGTGTATTGAATGACTATTTCATGAAATCATGACATTTGGCACTTTCATGAACTTAGAGAGTTGTATTGCTGATTCTACCCTAGCGCATCAACCTTAAATTAAATAACTTTCGGAAGAAATTCTCTGAACGATTCTCTGAACGAAACCTCATCAAAATCGGTTGCGTGGTTAAGAAGAACAACATGGACATACAGACAAGCACGAAAAGCGACTTTAATGAATAAATGTATATAGATTTTATAAATAGACTAGCTAGCTGGTACCCGGCGCATTGCTGACGCTGAAGAAATACTAATTTTTTATACCTATTTTAAGTACTTTACTTACTTACGCCTTTAACTTCGCGCAAGTGCAAGCAATACGTTGACAAAGTTCTATAGATAAAGATAATTTTATTTGTCTTAACATGCGTATACTTGCAAATTAAGCATGTAGGATGTCACAATAATATTATTTTGTTCATACGTTTCACCGATAGGGCGTACAAAATAAAATTTACAAAAAAAAAACATAAAAATACTTAAAACTAAATAACAAAATAATACTAAATCACTAAAGGCACAAAAAAAATGTTATTCAAAAAGTCACTTGTGTTATAATAACACTTGTCCGTTAATAAATCTCGCATATTATAATAATATCTCGCAAATATAGCAATCGGATAAACGGCATGGCATAACATACGAACAAACAAACATTTTTTTTTTTATTATTTATTAGATTATACACATAGGTTATTTTCTGTCTTTATTAGTAACGATTACTTAAAATACTTGACCGAATGACCGTTGGCCGTAGTTGCACAATATCTTGGCACTACTTCACAGGTAGGTGTGTTTCCGATTTAATTGACGACCGCGTTCATTAAGGTTACCCGAATTAAATAACTTTTGTGAGTTGACGCAATGTCGTGCCTGTTTGAGAATTAGACTGGTGAAAGTAAAACTATCGTAAAATTACTAAACTGGTTTTCTAAAGTTGCAATGTTTTTTTAAAGTTGTTTCTGTATCGTCAACGTATACGAACGTAAGTACTAATAGAAGTATCGATTCTTTCAATCGTATGAATTAATAAAGGCGTCATCATATTATTGTAGACACAACTAAACTTCCATAATTAGTAACACTATCAAATCAGTGTCCGTGAAAAAGAAAGCTAATCAAAAGTTGAATGCACGGATGACCGAGTCAGTGTGTTATGTTATTACGTCTCAGCTGTTCAGTGTGTTGCGCTCGCGCATTGGAAGGTCTAGTTCGTGGCAGTTCGGCGACGCTCGGGCGCGGTCGGGCGTGCGAGCGAGAGGCTCTGAGGAGCGACAAGTGGGGCGCGAGCGTCGACCGGGGGCAGCGTGCGGCCTTGACTCTTGCGTCCCCCCTTCCCCACTTCCTCGCCACGCTCGCCGCGCAGCCACATTATTTATGATAGCATCAGAGCTCGAAGCAAGCTCGCGATTCTCTTCAACTAATAATAACTCGTTTTTCCTCTCACGCCATTTCGTTTTTTCAAATCACCGATGACTTTAACAGGCCATGTTGCAAAGTGAGGCTTTGCGCTTTTACAAAATGTGAACATCAATCGTTAAAACTTTTCACTGGTGGAAAGTACAAAACTACAATTTTAAACTATTGTAAGCTGACGTATGTTGAGAGACGGCGACAGGCATTGATTAAACAATACGCAACTTTCACTGACCTCAGAAAACAGACAACGCAATCATTTCGCAGGCGGGCCGCGTAAGCGACTAGTGAAAGTTACCCAAAAGTAGGTATTGCACAAGCCTACATGGCACACGTAATTGAAATTCGGGTGCGGCGAAAGTAAGCTGCTCTATGTGTTGTGACATCACATAGGGCCTATTTGGCATTCATCAAATGAGTGTGGTGCGCAGAGTAAGTTGTGTCCAAACCAGTCGAGTGGCGCTCAACTAGGCAATAGGCAACGTCTTTTGTAATAAATTGCGTGTGTACATGCTAGTTGATTGTACAATGTATGCCACTTATTAGGATTTATAAGGTTTTTAAGAGAAACGTGATACACGATAAGAATCGAGAAGCATTCCAATAATCGAAGTTGGCACGCGTGGTCTGATATAAGCGGGCAGTCAGAGTCGACAGAAAAAAAACTGAAGCAGAAAAAGTGGTGTACACGTGATCGATGCATCGGCTGGGCGGAGACAGAGTCGCGATGTTACTTTCTACGATACTTTCTAGCAAGAGATGTGGGCCGGAGCCGGCGCAACTAGAGCGATCGGTTTCTCCGCGCGCCGGGAAAATCGGATTGAAATAGAAATCGCATCGCGGAGAAAATCGCCATTTTCACGTCACTCTGCACGCCAGCGTGGAAACTTTGTAGATGAAATACATTTCAATTAGTTTAGCACTAATACGACTTGAGTAGAAACCCAAAATATCTACATATTTCATCACGTATATTGTTAGGAAGTGGTGTGTAACATAAAATGTAGGAGTCGTGTTTCCTCGGTTTGAGCCGGTGACGTGATCTATATTTGAGGGGAATCAGGAAACGAGCGGCTGGTGTACTGGGAGTGATCTTCAGCGAGGAGGGCGGACGTGTCGGGCGGACGCACGTGGAAGTGTTTACATCCGTCGAGATCGAACAGAGCCCACTGCCGAGTGCACGCCATCCGGTGTAGTTAGCTGCATGCTCGAAAATTCCTACTGATATTTTTTGTGAACCTCACATTTCTGAAATACACAAAATATGATTTTGGCAAGTCAATAGAACACTTATAATCAGTGCTGGCACTTCCTTATTACTTTTACACAGACAGTTTCGTTTTAGCCAACCTTGAATGGTGAAATCAAAGACGCAAATTGTTATTTCAGCCTTTTCAAAATAACTTGTTTTCAAGTAGATTTTTCAGAAATTCTTTTTGTCCTCTATTAAGACATTACGACGATTGTATTTCGGTGGCAATGTAGGTAGGAATGATAAGTGCTGACAGACGGAAGTCAGTCAGTAAAGCACCTAGAGATTCCTAAAGGTTTCGTCATCGCATCGCCCAAACCGTAAATTAGAAAGAGGTGGCCGGTTATTTATCACGTACACACGGTACACGGCACGAGGAGTACGTAATGGATATGCCACAGCTCCCCAACAGATTGTTCCATTTATTGACAGTGCTGGTTAATGTCGATGTCGGGCCCTCTTACTTCCCCATGCCATACTTAATAGATAAAACTATGTTTTTTGTCTCTGTCTACTCCCCAATTTAGTTGAGCGCGCACCCACGCTCCGGCGCGCCTTTTCGAGTAAACATGGGAATGGGTAAATAGAAAAGGGAGGGAGATATAATTAGAATAAATGCTGCATGCTTTCAGAACTGTAGTGAACTTTTAAAACCTATAGCATCCTCTGCTTGGTAGCAGGTATTATAACTCACGAAACAATTGAATGATAGCTGCGCGGAATTAGCGTGTCTATAAAATCTAATTCGTAATTTCTAATGTGAATTTAAGAACGTAATTTAAACTGCATTTGCTGAAGCCGTCATTCAAGTGGAATGGGTCATCTCGATGCTTAGGGCTAACAAAAAATCAGCCTCTGTTTTTACCGAGTTGTGATTGTGAATACTTGTGAACTATGTTTTGTGACGCATTAGGGCCATCGCGCAACGAACCGTGACTCGTCAGTCGTCGGTATCGCTGCCCTTGCCCTGCTCCCGCGCAGCCGACCTTGTGGTCACAGCGCGCAGCCGTTGACACCAACAGTTAACCATCTGGCATTTACTAACACAGATCAACGATTTACTCCACTTATAACAAAAATATTCATAATTTACCTCAAACATTAACAATTAATTAAATTATTAACCTTATTTACTTAACATGTTTGCTGGAAAGTAGGCCAAGGCATGATAAACTCGGTGACGTAAAATAATCGACCGCTTAGTAGTCGCCTAAGGGCTAAATTAAAAGGAGCCAGTGAACCAATTGGGTCAACGACTCTTTGTTCTTGATACTGATAACTTATCCGACATAATGACATAACCCGCTCCATATTTGTATGAAAAAACACGGATTGGAATCAATACGACATAAATAACGGTTACGTGTCAGTATAAAATCCTACACTGATATTTCTGTTCTATAAATTAAGTTTGTTTATTACTAAATCACCTCAATAACATTCTCTATGTAGGTCATTAACACTGAATTTCTGAGAAAATGGCGAGCGTAAACGAGGAAAATAAAGTGACGGAATCGCAATGTAGGTCGAGTAGAGCATCGAGGAATATCGAGGTTGAAATAACAAAATGTTTGTCCCAGTTAAGTAACCAATGCTAGTAGTAGTAGTAGCACATTCACGTTTCATTGCTACGTTTATTTTGGGCAATGTTTTGGCCGCTAAAAATATAATATTGGTGGCGCTCGCAGTCACAGACAGTGGCTAATGATAAGGCTCTTTCACACTGCATTCAATGCCGAAAATGGGCACCTTCATTCTCGAATTTGTATTTAAAGAGTGCCTTAATATTCGTCCGGGTTCTGTCGAGGTCACTGACCGGGTATCAGTGGAGATAAGCCAACGACACGGCGCTTATCACCGACAAAGAACGTCTTTGTTTTCGTCGTATTTGACGCCACACGGCCGCACTGATTAGATCAATCACGTTACATTACCATTTCTCATTTCCAACCGTTTTATCTACCTAAATGTCATTAGTGGGCAAGTGCATTACCCACAAAAACCTGTTTTTTGTTGCAGTGATAACCATTTAAAGTGAGTTTTGACCAGGTTCAGGGAAAATAATAGGAATTGTAACAAAATCGATTACGTTTCAAATTAAGATTACAGGTAAAAAGGCAAATAAAATAATCGTTAAGGGCATGTTGAACACGTGAGTGAATTGCTTATCAAATCAGCAGCAGCTGAGTTCGATAATGGGTGCACGAAAATGTATTTATTTCTAGCCTTTACACGCGGCTTCACTCGCGTTGATGTCTGACTCGCGATGAGGAATTAAAAGTATTTTGATCCCAATCCATACAGCCGGTTTTGCGCCAATCCGGAACATACAAAAATTCTCCGTTACTATTTTATTATTATATGTAGATCACAATCACAACACATCTAACTAAATGATAGTGTTTAGTCTTAGTCGATTTAATTTCAGAGTAAAGTGGTCATACCAGCAGGGCCTCAGCCGCGTGACCAGATCTCGGTAACGAGCAAAAACGGTGATACGACATAGTAGTATATACAACATCACTGAGGCGGACATGGAAAAAATCTTCTGACAAGAATCAGCAACAAAACTGTATAGTACATAGACATACATTAGGTACTTCAACTGTGAGAATCGTCATTTAGTACGCTAAATAGGTAAGTATTACACGGAATTACTTAAAAAGTATGGTATTTCTAGGATATACATGTAAGTATGTATAATTAATTATATAGGGTGACATTTTATTCATGGACATCCTCTTATTGTGTCATTGTCTTGCAGTATGGGACCAACTGGGACCAACCCTGAAATCGCGAAATAAAATCTGCTGTTCCCTACATTTTGACGAGCTATGCGAACATAAATGTAGGGAACAAATGATTTTTTTTCGCGATATACACAATAGATAATTGTAAAAAAAAATGCAGTTGCGATGAAAGAGTTGATGTATGTACAGCGATTTTGGGACATCAATTCACAACAGAAGGTGTACTCTATTACATAAATTTCAGCAGATTTACACTGAACAGAAATGTATGAAAAAATTAGCAATTTTCGTAAATTAAGACAGATGAAAGTGGCTCGCTACAATGTCGCGAGGTATTCGCATGTAAAAGTGATGAGACAGAAATAATCGTTTGTGGTGGCACATCTCGTGAACTGTGTCATGGGCTCGGCCCACGCTCGACGGAAGGTCACCCGCCCTCCAAGACGGACTCATTACTCAATAGTCTGCCGTTTCGGACCGAAGTCAACACAGAAAATTCCATGAGTCACCATCACCACCGGACGTGGGTCATTTTTAACCGACTTCAAAAAAGGAAGAGGTTTGTGATCGAACACTTTTCCCTAAGTAAGTACCTATATAAAGTCTACTAAGTCGTTAAGTATACGTGTGATTTTTTGCACGGTAACTACGTTAATACTACGCCACGCATCAAAGTAAATATGAAAATGAATTATGAGCTTCAACAAAACCCTTTTCTAACCCCCCATACGAATTTTTGTGAAAGGTACCCGCAAGTACGCGTTCGTAGCAGAGTAATAATAATCGGTGCTGTCAGTATGATGGATGGAGCCGCTATGACGAGGCGTGGTGGATACCCTACCACCCCGGCCCACCACCCTCGCCCCCTTCGTCCATTCAACGCCGTTACCGCTGACGGCAAGAACATGGACGGAACTGCTAATCACCTCTCTTATAAGATTCATTTACTAAACTAAGCGTATTCCGTGTAAAGAGGTTTCACGTTAACGGTATCTCTCTTTGTCTTGGTTCAAAAATTAGTATTTAACGTTCTAAGAGTTTCCACACAGGACATACACGTCCGAACAACTTCATTTTCTCTAGAAAACCATTTTGACTCAGAAAATAAGATTGTAGGGAGACAAATTGGATTTATTTGAGCTTTTGTTCAGGTCCTAGGTAAGTACGAGCTCTAATCTTATCAATACGAATTTCAACGACTTTTGTTTATCCGGTTTGAAGTGCAGTTCGAAGGAGACATTTCCGATTAACAATGATGAAATCATTAAAGCTTTAACAACACGTCTTCCCGACAACACTAACGGAACCTCCCATCAACGCACACCTACTCCTCTGAAACCATGTGAGAAACACGGAAAATATTTATCTAACGTCATACTCGTAAAGTATTACCGAGGACATCTCATTTTATTATGTATCGCCGTGGAATTCATCATGTCGAACTAAAATAGCACTTGTCTAGGCGGCATTGTTAAAATTCGGCAAACAGCCAGGTAGGAAGGTCGACGACATTACGAACATCAAGTAATATTCGTAACCTATAGATAGGTGTCAACAAACACTGCTGAAGGCTAGCTCCAAGTATTTATATTTGCTCCTCGAACGCAACGAATAATTTGTTCTCAAAACTTTAATTATATCATTTAGCACATGATTCTTCGACTGATAACGTCCAAGTGTTCCATTAATGAATAGAAAAAGAATAAATTATCATTTCTACAAGCACGTTCCCACGTTCGAACATCGTTCAAAAACACTTGGTTATTTATTAATTCTATTAGAGGCACTACAATGCAACTGGCGAGGTAACGAGCACCAATTGGAACTCCTTACGGGGAGAAGTTTTATTATAGCAGCTACTGAAGCAAAATACATTGTTAGCGCATTTGCAATCGCTGTCGGGTAGTGATAGCCAGTGTAGTTAGCGAGAGCAAGAACATTCCTGTGGGCCGGCCCGACCGGTTCCACTCTGCCTGTTTATGGTTGGACCAGATATAAATAGATGCGCTGCAAACCATCCATCTTAATGCTACCATTTTTAAATGTTTTACACGAATAATAGTCTACTCCATAGCTCAGTTACCAATACCAAGTTATAATCTTTGGCTTCAATCTCTCCGACTCTATGCACCCAAGCGACGCGACGAGGGATCAAGTACCAAACCTTGCAGATTTAAATTGGTCGATAGTTTGAACACAGGATACGTTCGTGATTTATCATTTGAACGGGGCTTGTTCTCTCTGACATATTGTGTGGTTAGAGCAATTTATTCGTCTATAGACAACTACATATTATCAAGACAATAGGCCTTGTTAAGAGTTGACACGTTGACAGAGCCATAAAACAATCTAATCAATGCAGCAAGTAGTCAGATATGGAATGACGGATTGCCTCTGGCTGGACAAATGCAAGAAAGCCGCGGCGGTTAGTTACAGATCTGTATCTGCACACATTATTACTGGCATGCGGGTAGTTCATTGCCGACACTGCTTAGAAACATTGTCGATAAAATCTGCTAAGTAGTTAAACGGACGGGCAGTTGCTCTCACGAGCGTTCTCGCGGTATTCACTTTCACTACGAATAACAATCTACCCTCTTCCACAAATGTTTCGCGAACGCGTTACATTCCTGGCGCTTGCGCTGCAGGTGACCCAATAACAGGCTCATGAGCTAGTCGACTCTGAGGACACGACCGTTGCATAACGAACCACGTGGAGTGGGGAGCGTTGACCCCGGAAAACGTGGTTGATAGACAAGCACTATCACACAGACCAACGCACCTGTAGTGGAGATAAGCGCGATATTTGGGCGCACGATAACGTCGTTCGACAACAAAGAACAAAGCCTACGAAAACACTTGAGCAATCAAACCAAAACTCGAAAGTAATCGTTCGTTTAATCATTATCGGGCCGTAGATGCGAGTTGGCCTTACTCAACCATCTCTACATTCCGTCCGCGCTGGAGTTACCCACTTTAGCCGTCGTTTGCCAATTCGTTGCATAAACGACCCACTAATGTCAAAGGAGGTCATTGTCGCATTACACGAACGTTCGCTCGCCTCGCAGGCGCAGGTTGAGCGCTAGTTGCAGGTTAGATAATTATATCGATTGAACTTCAGTCTCCTTCGGCGTGTCTGTGACCCCGATGTAAATAACTTGAGGCGGTTGTACTGTAAACAACTGACGCTGCTTGCGTCAATCGCTTGCGCAGTGTAGAGACGCCCGTCTCGGTTCTCATTCCCATTGATGTAGGTACGCGTTTGACTTACTGCAGTACTATTTAAAGCCACCAGAACAAAAACCATCTAGGGAATGGAAAACTTACGAATGCAAATGTCTGTGACGCAACGAATTATTTTCGGTATTGTTGTGAATCCGAACCGCAATAAAGTCTTGTAAAAAAAATGAAATGAGTAGGTAATGAATAACGTTCTACATTGACGTAGCAAACTGTTATTTACCTTTTTTTGGGTTCCGTATCCGTACCCGAAGGGTGCAAAACGGAACCCTATTACTAATCCTCCGCTGTCCGTCCATCTGTCTGTCAGCGGGCTGTATGTCTTGAACCGTCGTAATACGTTACGTACCTATTTCAACTTAGAGACAGTAGAAATTTTAACTGATTTTCTATTTCTATTGCCGCTAAAAACAATACAAACAAAAAATAATACAAATTAAATAAATTCAAAAATTAAGGGGGTCCCTATACAAAAAACGTGTTCTTTTCGGCGTTTTTTGCTAAATATTGTACGGTGATACGGAACCCTTCAAGTGCGAGTCTGATTCGCACTTGGCCGGTTTTTAAAACTAAATTCTGGCAAAGATGGCCATTATAAATAAAGCCGCGATTTCTAAAGATAAGCTGCCACTCTAATTAGCGACGTTACTGAGAATCTACTTTGATATTTATATTTATCTCGGTCTTCCGTGTTTGAAAGACTGAAGAATTCTCTATCATTTGTTTCAGATTCAAAGATAGCAGCCATGAAGGATATTTTATTATTAAAACAAAGCAATGTTCTTGGTTATCTTTAACATTTTAAAGTGACATCGCGGTCGTTCTTGTTGGTTGAGTCGCGTTCAAGGTATAATTACTTACCTACTCGAATTTGTTCTGCGACCATGAGTATTGATTATTGAACGAATGTACCTAACTTATTATACTGTTTTCAATTGAATAGCACAAGTGGAAATCTTGTAGGCGACTCGCAACGAGGCGCTATCTATTTTTCTTCATTTTAAATCAGGACCTAGAATACAGGCTGAATATAAAATAAAAAAATAAATCGCCGAGTTATATTCCACGTTATATTTCTACTCGTGCAACGCTTGAGCACAGCTAGTGTAACGACTATCTACAAAGTAAGGTGACCTAAATGATAAGATTATTTCAATACTCGCTACATAAGCACACATGTGCGAAGTGTGAGTGTGTGTGAATTTGCATCGGGTTCGCTCGTACAATGACATTGTCGACCTTGACTACTGCCTCGTATATCAGACACGCACACACACAGCGGTGCAAAGAATGAGTGCCCCACAAATGTTATTAGTCTGAATAAAACATAAGAGCGTTTACACTCGACTAAAAACACTCGAGCTGCAGGAAACGAAAGATTTTCAGGCAAATCTAGGTCTTATAAACTTGGTTACATAGATTATTGATGGGTCATATAACTAACACAGAACACCTTTACCTCGTCGCGCATTTACACAATACTTCAGAACATTGGACGATAAGAGCTAAGATGCATCTGGTGCAATGTTAAAAAACAAATTGGGCATTTATAAACTGCAATAGGTCCACGTCTGGTCGAGTAGATACAGACCAGTTCAACACACGATAAGGCGCTCAGCGACCAAGGCCAGGCGAGCTGAATTATCACAAGTGCGATATAAACGAATACTTATAAATACATGTGAAATCATAATAAATACTTGCACGTACATTTTTACACTTTCATATAATAATGCACTATTGATTGGCTTTTGATTCATGAAATATCTGTCGTCATCGAACATACTGTATAAAAATAAAATGGATGCCGTTTCGTTCTTAAGTTAAAATTTTAAATGCTCTAGTGATGCGCTCTACGTTGAGGTGGTTACAATATCGATGTAATAATATGTATAAGTAATTATGACATTTTTTTTTTTTTTTTTAAATAATAAATATATCCTAATTTTCAAGCACTTGAGTTAAAAATAAATTAAATAAATACCTACATTTCTTATTATATAATGTGTTATTTGCCTCATTAGAGTGCGCGGGATACAGGAGGATGTTTTCATCCAACACGATATCATCGTAAGACAGATGTCAATTAATTACTGAAAGCAATGCGATGATTGCGATGTAATTAATAAACTATAATATTTACATTATTAACGACGATGCGACGCTTCGTTATAATTAGTGAGGTTGTTATCCTAGTCCATTACTTAATAAGTTGTATTTATTGGTAGAAAAAAAAATTAAAAGGATGTAAAAAATATAATTTTACTTAGTTTGTGTTGACAAAAACAATGATTGTATGTAACGCACAGGTCAAGAAAACATATTAATCACAAACAATGTAACATTCCAAAAAAATACCTACTCGGTTCAGGCATCAAACCTGATACGTCATTTTATTATGTTAATTAGACGTGATCAAATTACCATAACACATTATTCAACGTCAAACAATATTTTGTGTAATTCCATTTATTTCCGTATTGTTATAACAACTCATATGTCAACGTACTGGTCATAAACAGGTTCTGACTTTTAATAGACATTAGCTACGTGTTTGAAACAATTACCCAAGTTTTACTGTGAGAACAAAGTTCGTTCTTCATCATAACAGGCCGTCGCCCTCCACATAACGTAACACTTTTTTGAGTACTCATACGTAAAAAAGAAAATTAAATAATAAAATATGTTTAGATACGACTGATAAACATACCTACTGTATAGGTACCTAACTTATGTATCATGTGAGATTTAGGTATCACCTCACTAGATACGTCATTTGTTTTTCTGTGACTATATGATTGTCAATTTTTATGTTTGGAATTCGAAATCGTATCGCAAACATGACAAAAACTGTTACTGTATCTACTCGCATGAAGAAAAAGTACTCACCCAAAAGTTACCACTCCTATACTTGAATTGGCATATTTTATGGTTAGTTAAATAACATAATTTAAGTGTGAAGCGTTGGCGTATGTCATGAATGTCGTCCTGAGATTTAACCTCTACAATACAATACAACACATCTTAATGTAAGCACACTTTATATGCCTTATTTGAAGCTACGCGTGCACTGAAACCAACGTCTGGTGTAAACGGGCAAGTACGTTCATAACATGGATGAAGAAAGAATGGAGTGTGCAGAATTCGGCAATTTAAAAGCAGAGCGAACTAGGTAGAGATTGTCAACATTCTCACTCATTCAACGTCATCTCGGTAGTCACCCTCTTTCAAGCCAAATCCCCTTTCAGCCAGTCCATCCATTCGTTTCTTTGGTCTTCTCCTACTGACTGTTATAGCCATTTTAGTGGAGGTTTAAATTAGACGATCTATAACTAGATAATAGTTTACGTTCAACTACCTTTTTTCCCAAGTATACCTACATGTTTTTTTGCTACTTATGTTTTCATCATAATATTAATAAATAAATATAATTTATTGATAGGTGATGTGATATGTTATTAGCTTTTTCCCTATAATTTTTAGGTAGGTATGTACGTATGATGATGCGAACATTATCGATATCGACTAATGAAAGACGTTTCGCCTTATCGAATAAAATAAATGTTTAAGTATTGGGACTGATTGCGTACCTCGCACGTAAAATGTGATAGTAGATAGAGGAGTCTTGATTTGAAGCGCCGCGTATTGTTCTACTGCTCACGATTTCTACATCATAATGGCGCTTCACTTGTTTTTCAAATAAAAACTACTTTATGTGCACTTTGTGCTCTTTCTGAACAGTGAACTAAACTGAACCGTCACTCTCGGGTCGATACTTACTCGGTGACGCTTAATTAGCGGGGTACAGTGCGATCATTATAACTTGTCCCGTGACGCGATCGGTGGCACTGCTGTCAGTCGCCATTTTGAACTCTATTAGTATTGGAATTAAGCTTGACAAGCAATGGTGCCACTGTAAGAATATGACGGCAACGGCAAGGGACAACTTTATAGTGAGCTTTCATTTTGACAGTGAAACACGATCATTGCGTTATTTACGTTGTTGACAGACAAAGTTTTCGAACATTTGAAGCAATGGATTAGTAATATCGTTTAAAATCATTCAGATTGGGGTTGAAAGTGTGTTACGCAATAAGGATGCTATAGGCTATACCCGTCTCCAGTCGGTCGGTGACGCTGAATCGCGTATACTTAGCGCTGAATTTAACTCTAGTTTTTTTAAATTAATTTTCTTTAACTGACCCCAATAATTATAGTAAGCCTACAAGTATAATGGGCCCTTTGTTACTTGGTGGGCGCGTAAACGAGCATTAATATTCGTGCTTTTTATATTTCGCTATAACAAGAACAACACCGAAATATTTGCGTTATCGAGGCTAGAAATCACAGTGGTATAGAATTAGTATAGTATCATAAATCCAGTTAAATTTAGTAAGGTAAATTGCACGGTTGGTAATTCAAATAACAGGTTTAACTTGTATGGAGCTGCAACAATACAAAGATCATCGCCCTAAGTGTGCGTGTTTGATTGACAATGCTTAAGATACGCATTTTAACTACACAATGATATAGCTATACTGCTTGGCCTGCTTGGTATAGATTGTGTACACAATGACATGCAGAGATTTACCGCGACCGTTACGATCACTCGATTTAGATCGATATTCGTGAGATCCGGGATGTGTTCACAGTTAAACAGTCACTTTACAACAATGCCAACTTTGTTAAGAGTAAAATCAATGGACATAACAGATTTTATCGATTAGAGAAATTTTAAATTGATTACATAGGAATGCTCACCGTTCAATTCTTTTTCGAGCAATGATCTATCGATCTTCGATTTATGACGCAGTGAAATAAAAATAATCATCGAAAACTATTCCCACATGGATCTTGATTATTCCGCAAAATATTGCCGGAAACTAAATACCTACTTCAGTTGTTATAATTATTATACAGGGTGTCAACGAAACTTCACAGATGATAAAATAAAAAAGATTTTCTAAACTCTTAATTTTGAGTAGCTACAGCTGACTAGGTAGAGGTACGGGGTCAACGGAGATATTAGTCTCGAAAATGCTTTTTATTTTATTTTATCGTCATTGGATATCGATCGATACTATCCCATCCCGTCTGTGAAGTTTCGTCAGCTAATTCAATTTGATCTTGTATAACTAATATTTAATTGCCTGAAGTATAGTGAAAAAGAAAAAAATAAAATAAATATAAAACGTGGTAGTGGGATGAACTGCCAGTTTTTGTACCCATATAACGATGACATAAATTAAAGAATGATACGAACTCAACCATCCACAACTAATCTATGGTCATAAAAGTTCAACATAAAACACGAACTGAAACACAACTCACTATCTTTTGAATCGCGGCCTTAAACATATCAGAATACAAAGGTATAACTATAATATAATAAAACGTTGGTTTACCAAGAAATTCAAACTCCAGTGATTTGTCTCAAGATACTCGATCTCAAAGATGGTTACAGCGGCCGCTTCGAGTTGAGATAATAGAAGTAACAAGCGACGCGATGGCAGCGCTTGCGCAGCCGAGCGAGACGCGCGCTCGACCGCATATCCGCCGCTATGCCTCTTCCTAGATTCACTACATCGTCATTAGAAAAAAACCCTCTTTCTCTGCCTTTGTAATTCACTTTTTAACATAGATAGATGGTCCCTTGGAAACCTAATTAGCTTCGTTAAATACCTGTTAAAATTCAACCAATAAAAACGTATCATTCCTTACTAATATTGAAGAGTTGGTCTATGTGTTTTTTTGTTTGAACGCCCTAATCTCTGGACGTACCAGTCGGATTTGAAAAATTCTTTTTGAATCCGATAACCCAATTCTTAATTGAGGAAGGTTATAGGCTTAGGAGGCGGGTGCAACCACCTCGCATATGACTTTCGACAAATCGGACTATTAAGGTTGATGTGCTAGGGTAGCCCGTGAAATTCAAATTTTCTTACGTTTTTTGGAATTTGCAGGTCAGTATCAGGTTGTATGTTGATCTAAATATTATTAGCGCTCGTAACAAATATGAATTTACAGAATTATAAACATTAGAATCAGCAATACAACTCTGTAAGTTCATGAAAGTGCCAAATGTCATGATTTCATGAAATAGTCATTCAATACACTTTCATGAGCTTAGAGAGTTGTATTGCTGATTTTAATGTTTATAATTAGATAAATAAACCTCCAACTGTAATTAACGAGACACAATAGAATTTTAATTGTTATCGGCCATTAGAAGGCCAATCGACAGTTGAGCGATAAACATTATAATCAGAAATACAAGTCTGTAAGTTCACATAAGTGTATTGAATGACTATTTCATGAAATGACATTTGGCACGTAAATGAAATTGGATTTCGCGTCCTATCTAACTAGCAACGTGGTGCGTCGCTAGTAGGAAATACGTCCTTAGAGCTTGAACACTAAATTACGTGCTTGAGTTGAGGAAACGAGTATCAGAACGGTCATTAGTACTCTTTAGTATTTACGTAATTATGGAGCACTTATCAACTCATGACATCAGAATGTTGAGTAATCGTGATAATAAAACCTTAAATTCTACATCTAAGTAAACTATTAAGTAACTAAACATTAATATTTATACCAAAATCACGAACTCTTTGGTATTATACTATCAAATTGAGAAAACTCATGTGACTTGATGTGACGCGGTCCGTTTTTTAGGCATAAATATTAACTAGGTGTCAATGAACTTCAGACAGATTGAAAACTAAGTAGGTATTTTACCTAAAACTGACATTAAAAAAAACCACTTTAATTATTAAAACAGCGACCAGTTCTCAGAATTTTGGCTATCGATAAAAAACGACATTATGTCACATAATTTCATTTAACCCACTCCTAATTCGAGGGGTCCCTAACAATAAAATAGTCACGACTCTTATAAAAGCCGCGTGCTTAGAAAATAGGGGGTCAGACAGACCATTAGATTATACAGTCAAAGGGTTGCCAAAAACGTTTTATTATTGAAAAATATATGACCCTCGCTAATGTTAGAAGCAGCTGCCGAGTTTCACTAAAGATTAATATTATTCTAACACTAAGCCGCCTTAGTAGTTAATAGCGACTGAGTTGATCGGATTTGTATATGCTAATTCAAAGACCAATTATAAATGGACGGAAACCTACATCATGGTATACATTAATACATAAAATAAAATCGTATATTGAAGTATAAGAACATCGTGTTACGTGACTGCTAATCGTTACATAACACGTTTTATTTAAATCAGATGAAGTCATAAGCTATCACTGTGCTCCTCCAGCGGGTCGTTGACCCCTTTGATTAAGGAATCATCAATCATGCATAGCTGACAACAGAGAGGGTATCGCATTTCACACATTGAAAACGTTCCTCGCATACAAGCAATCGTTATAAATGGGATTTCGGTGTCATGTTCTGCAATAGCTACACTAATATTCTAGTGCTCTTATTGAAACCATTACACGTCATACAGTGGAGTGCCTACAAGTATCTGCTCTGCCATCTAACATAGGTACTTGACTGAATAATAATTTCTGTTCAACAAAAAGTATTAATCACATAGGTACCACTTCATACCAGTCAACGAAGGTTGTTCAAAATTAATCAGTTAAAGATCTGTCGCGCGTTCTTTTATAAAGATTATTTTTTTAGCTCCAGCTGTCAAATCAGCAAGGTCCCGCCGAGGTCCGTAACCCTTTCGCTGCGATAAAACAAACGATTATTCAAATTGAGAAACAAATAATTTCCGGCTAAGTGAACTGGGTATATTTAGTGGCATGAAATAATTAGTGCCGTGTACACTACACTGGCTGACTTCTCGACTATTTATATGCGACGTGTCAAAAAACGGCTGTGACCTTGGCGCCCCCACGCGGACGCCGCGATACATTCACCTCAGGTGAGGCCCGTGGGGTTCTACTGTACCCTACGTGTATTTTGCAATTTATTTCGTAACTATCGATGATATAAATCATTCGTTAGCTGGTAATCTGAGACAGGACAGGACATTCCTCAACTATTTCTTTACCACATCTATTGAACGATTCCACACTACTTTTCATAAAGTTTAACAGAATCATGCTATGTTTAATAATAAGACCGCGTGATTCCAGTTTCTAGTGTACCAGATAAACTTTAAAATATTCGTCGACTTCCAAGGTGATCTGAATGGGATTCGTTTGGCTTTTCAAAACAGACAAAACACCAAATGATTCGGATCGCTTACTACAGAATTTCAAGAGCGTTGATTGACCCAGTTCATTTCTTACAGATGAATAGGCATCAAGGTGTTAATGGAAACATTTACGCCATCTTGTTTTTCGACTAAGTATTTAACATAAAGCGGGAAGATTTAAACATAAAAACTCCAAGTCAAATCTTTGCAAATATTTCAACAAAGGAATTTTTCAATAAGTGAGTGGTTACTATGGATGGATGTAAACAATAAATTATTATTTTACTTACCTACTGAGATAAAAATGATTGTATTGTTACTTAATGGATTTATTACAATACAAGTTACTTAAGTAGGTACGCTAAAAGCTAATAAAATTGATAATGAAGTCTTTTCAATGGATTCAACCAATTTCTACGGGATCTTTTCAATTTAGTAGGCGGAATTTTACAGAAGAATAGAGATATTACGCCTAACTTTCACAGGTTTCAAATTAGAATTAAACTGGTATATTTTTGTACTTACTTATTTAGTAAACATTACATAAAATAATAATGATCTTTTATGAAGTTTAGGCGATCGTACTTGGTAATACCTAGACTTCTTGAAAATTCTATTAATTATATATTCAGTAAATTACTCATAAGTAAGTGCTTAGAAATTATTTTTACTTACAAATTTTATAATATGGCATTGACCTGATATTAGATTATTCTGAAAGAAAAATGAGGTAGGTACTTACTTACTCTTAGTATAACCAAGCTTAATTTTTCTGAGCATGTAAAACTTGATGGATTGGCCGGCTAACGCTATAATGACGAAGTATAGCGTTATTATTCACTGAAATCTAATTTAGTAACAACAGTATTATGAGCTTAAGGAATAAATCTTTTCTCATGAAAAATATTACAGAACCATTTCGAATGTTGTAAATAATATTTTTCAAGTAGGGTTTGATTAAGTGAGATGAAAATAAGAACAAAATGGAGTTAATAGGACGGGGAAAGATGTAAAACCAGTCATCCCCAATAAAATGGCCCGCATACACGTCATTCGAAGTAAATGCGTCAATAAAACTCACTGTGAAGCCTCGGCTAATAGTAACATCACAGATAACTAACTGTAATATGCGGGCTGTTACCAT
This sequence comes from Lithophane socia, assembly GCA_947522985.1. Classification (NCBI taxonomy): domain Eukaryota; kingdom Metazoa; phylum Arthropoda; class Insecta; order Lepidoptera; family Noctuidae; genus Lithophane; species Lithophane socia. The sequence goes on along the minus strand of OX383258.1, from coordinate 6,376,891 downwards.
ATAAAATATCAAGGGAAAGAAGATATCTGGGACTGAGAGAGCAGACCGCAATGTTCCTTAAATAATTATTTAATTTTAATAATTAAAACGGTATGGATTTCCGACACACGAGGGTTACCATCTCGCTACACAGGCAACAGAAGTATGTGCTACCTCGAAAAGGTTTCAACATAAGAAAAAAACAGACCATCAGAATAGTTTATCCGACAACGAATAATTTTCAAAAATGTATCCAAGCTTTGAAAATGCATGATGACATCAATGTGTACCAATTAACACGGACATGTACAAATAAGCAATATTTTCGTGGAAGGACATTGAGCAACTTTGCCAAACTAGGAAGAGACCCTGGCGAGCTCGAAATAGCAAAGCACACATTCTAATCTAACCACAAGTACCTTGCAATAAACCTCTGAGCAATGACTAATGTGCCACAAACATCATTCAGAGTTTTAAGACATTTCAAACCAACTCAAGAAAACCTTTTTACGTTTTTTTAATAGCTGTATGACAGAACCCGACAGTGACCACACCGCCGGAGTTAAAACAGTACAGTTTGTCTGAGTATGAGCCTGTTTTGACGCGAGAGTGTACGCCAACGCCATCATTGTTTTCATAGTGTTATTATGTCGAAGGCATGGAATTAGTATGTACTATGCCTATAATATTTGTCTCAAGTCTGCGCACAGCCTAAATTACCTCAAAATTATTGTCACTAAATTCACATTACTTAATTTTCTAGAGAGCTGATTCTGAATAGTTAATTATGAAACATAAGCAATTATCGAGATATGTACCACGTACGTGAAACTTGAATTTATCGCATGGCCGCGCATTGAAGAAAGTGGAAATCTGCAAGGGGTGACGATTTTACACTATCGCTAGTGTTTCACCAGGTAAATGTGAGTAATAAAGTTTTTTTTTTCAGTGAAGATTAAATTAATTTTAATTTCTTCAGAGAATGAGAAACTGAGAAATTACATATAGCTTTCCTTTTAAATATCCAGAAGAAAATTCGAGTTATTGATCAAACATAGAGAAGAAAGGATCTACCAATATGATGGTGGTTTATGATTTACACTCCATCTACTCCAACCATACCACACATACCAACAACCAAACAGACTTCATAAAGTCGTCTACAGCGCATAAATGCGACTGCGAAGTGCAATCGATTGACTTCACATTCAGAGATCACAATTTGGATTTCCTTACCTTTTATTTGTAACATCTTCACATATAGTTAGTTAAAGTATATCATGTGCATACGTGGCTTGTCAGGCGATGCGATTTACCATCAGAAGTAGTCTTGAAACCGGTTGGACGGGCGCGACCGTGGTCGCTTCGACGAACCTCCGCTGCAACCAGCTCTCTTAAATTGTTTAATACAGTATTTCTTACATTTCTTAGCAAATTGATATAATTTCAACACTCTGCTGAGGTTCGCTCTTTATTAAGATATTTTCCGTGTAACCTGGGAGTAAAATGAACAAACTAAGTTGCTCTATGGTCGCAAGGTTTAAAGCTTAAATTAAAAGTAGGCATCTCAAGGTTTTTTTAGAATATAAACTTGTGTCGAGATAATTATATGGACAACCAAACTCGTGTTTTCAATGGCTGCATTTGCAGAATATTAAGTAGTTGTTTATTTAGTAAATTCTTAAAAGAACGTAGACTTAGTTTTGTTTTGGAGCATTCTTTTGTCTTGTTATTTTTGTAAATAGCTTCGTTACAAGAATAGATTATTTTACTTGTTGGTTGAGAGGGTGCGGCCCTCTTTTGGTCCCCCCTCCTTCCTATTTGCCTCCCTCCGCGATTGATGATAGATTAAGCATACTTATACAGCTCTAGCAATAATTATATTCTGTATGTTCGTGAATCCTTGAAGAAGATTTAGTGTATTGTAAAGTCATACAATTGTCGCTTTATTAGTCATCATTAGATGCATCTGAGCACGATGACGCAAGATCCGTGCAATGTTATGATTTAGAAACACGTGACTAATACAATTTGAGTTACGAGGTCAATTTTTGTAAATTATAGCCATCAAATTAGAGCAATGCGAAATCAGCACAGATTGTGAATCATATTTTTGTGTAACTAGGTACTTACTTAATATAATATTGCGAAATTTACATACTTAAATTAAATTAAGGATGTTCTACCAAATGTTATGTAATCAGAAGAATGGATTTTGTTGGCGCACGGATTTAATTTATTTGTAGGGAATCGATTTCTGGTCTTCAGGAGTTTCGATTCGCCTACAAATAAATTTACTTCGTGCGAATCGCCTCAAGAAAAATTAATATTATTATTATTTTAAAATTGTCGATTCGCCCGTTTTCGTGCGAGTAAATTCGTGCGGATCAACCATTATGCCAAAGTGTCAAACATTACAGAGATGCAACGCTATATGAAAATAGGTAAATGTAATTATTTAATTTAGTTATGATAAGAAATGTTGTTGATATGCCACATTAGATGTAGTAATATAAAGTTACTAATAAGTCATACTTACTACATAATACTATATCTAGTATGCTATTTGAACTTCAATCAATTGAAATCTATTAGTAATGTCGCAAAAAATCCAATTTCACAGGCGACATAGTAAATTTTCCATGGCAACCTTGAATTTGTAGGTACCTAGTCGCGATAAGAATTACTCATAGGTACTAGTGCTGATCCTCCTACACTAACCGTAGACGCTAATCAAATGGCAAGACGTAAACTATTGTTTACTAAGAAACTATACTAATTAACGCATCATTAGAAACCATATGTGGGAAACAACAGAATGCTTTATAAATGAAGTAAACTTACAACTCTTGAAAGTCGTATTTTTGAATTCGTTAGTTTAAAAAGACTTCCTTATAAAATTAGCACTTATTACAGTGTACCACTTATTACAGTGTGGATGTCACTGTTGCTAATTCAATACTTACGCGTACGTAGTAGGTACTGGCACAAATAGATACTCAAGTATTTTTAGCCGCGCGCCCACAGTCGATCATTCCTAGATTAGTCAGACGAACACTCGCACATTCAAATGTATTGTTATGGTGGTGTAATAAAATGCAATCAACATCGGTTACGAAACCTATTTACTAGATTATTCATTGAAATACCTACTTCTTTGATACGCATCACCACGTATTTTAAAATAAAGCGAGTCTAATTTGTTCCTTTCAACTTCGACTCGGTAAAACGTATAAAATGCTCAGACGTGTAATCCAAATGCTACACTGCTAAACAATACTACAAAAACATGATAACCCTTCCATTCGTCGAACTGAATGTAGGTAAACAAAACGATTGTGATTGTTGTAAGGGCAAGGAGACATCGGCTCGTAGCGGCCGGTCAAGGTATCCGGGCCAAAGGTCGATGACAGTCGCGGCGCGCTCGCGGCCGGCCGAGTCGAGCGCTACCTACGCTTGCCGCCAAAAAATACGCAAACTTTTTGCATACTAAGTACATTATAATTAATCAAAACAAAAATATCTACTTAGACACAATTTTTTTTTTTCAAACTAACCTGATGACATTGACTCATTTTCTGATTTCGGTGTTGTCGGGGGCATTGGTAAGGGCATCGACGGTAGGGGTTGTGTTTGCTGTGGCTGCTGCTGCTGTGGCGGCTGCTGCTGCTGCTCCATGGTGCAGGTGCCCAGCGACTGCGCCATGCTGTACGTAATGCCATCATCGTAGCCCCACAGCTCCAGGCCGCCGTACTCGGGCGACGCGAGCGACTCCGGGGACATCACCATAGCCGGCGGCAGGCCGAGAGCTGAAGACGACGTCACCTCAGACGAGCTCTCCTCGAGCATTCGCAGCGTCTGGAATCCTCCGTTATTATACCAGCGGCGTCTCATGTCTGCGAGCGTGTCACACGCTCCAGTATCCACGAGCGCCGAAGGACATCCTCCGACGAAGGCTTTCACTTCACTTTTTCCTCGCACTAAACTATCTAAACGCGACTCTATGGACATGCACCACTCGTCTACGCAACGTTCAAACCGAAACGAATCGCTATCCACTGTCTCGACTTTCGTGCAATCCAATAGGACTCGGAAGTCTTGTTCGAGCGGCGACAACTTTTTCTAGTCACAACACAATCCGAGCAACAGGTGAGAAGAGCACGCGAGTCCCACGAGTTCGTGCGGTGATGTGGAGACGGGGTTCACGCGTTGTTCGAGCAGTAAAAACGAGTACGTTGCGCGCGCGCGACCGTCGTCAGCGGAGTACGTAGAGCGAGCGAACGAGCGACGCGGCCGCTCTCACTACTCACTGCCACGGTCGGCGTGACGTCACGTCCCCCGCGCCCCGCGCCGCACGCCGCCGGCCCCCGCGCGCAACCGTGGCACAGAAAGTCAAGCCACCGGCGACAGAATGTAGCGCGCCGATAAAACACCCTCAATTTATGAAGACTCGTTCTATCAAAACAACTTCGCTGTTTGTTATGCAACTTTTGAACTTGAGAAAGTTATTTGCGAAATTATCTAATGGTAAACATTCCTGATTTCCTGTTTATCCGTTAGTATCGCTAGTTGGTTTGTTCATTTGGCGAAGTAGTACCGAGTACGTCCTGCTATGCTGCGGCTATTACCCTGCATAAAATATAATATAAGCACATAATAATCAGTTCTACTGCACGATATATTATATGTGGCATAGTTATTTAAAACATAAAATACTAAAGTAATTAAAGCAGATCTTATACAATATTATAATGTCATGCTAATGTAGCTAGCTATGTAACCTCAAAGTCACTAGTGCATTTTAAATGCTAGCACGTAGATGCTTCGTTCATTATCCATTTAGTTGTGTGATTATGACTATGACTACACTGTATCCACCACGGAATGGTATCCACGGTAGGTAGGTATTATGTACGATTACATACAGACAGCCGACAGGTAGGTATGTTATTATTATTAATCATACTTATAAACCTAGACCCATTTAGCAGATGCCCTTAATAGAGAGATAAACAGCATAGGTAGGTACCTAAACCGTTTGTTTTGCTAGACATATGTGACACATTGACACGAATCTCTCTGATGTCCTCCACCGAAAAATGGAACGACGACCTAAATTGCAGCATTCAGGTTATCAGTCTCTTGGGCTGTACGAAGGTGTGGCGATCACTTTATCTGCACAACCGCGGCGATAGCATTGGTTTGTTTAGATTACATTTCGTTGCGTGCTCCGCGTGAACTGTGGCGTGTTTCCGTGCGAGCAACGATGTATACCTAACGATTTGTTTGGGTATCGTCACCGGCTAGATTAGATTAGAAGTAAGAATGACGAGTGAGCCATGATTGTAGCGAGCGAGTGCTGTTTAGCGTCACAGCATCACGTGGCGCGGAGCGTTGACCCGCCATGTTTTGGAAATACACCGCCATTGCCGTGCCCAACGTATCCGTCATGCAATAAAAAAAAACTATTTATCTGCATACACTATGTTGAAATTATTAATTTATTATTTATGTTTAGCACCCATTTTGTACGCGAATACGTAGGTGTGAGACGATTTGTCTATCTCTCTCGCTGATTTATTTTTAAAAAGAAAGACGACTATTCTGTCTTAAATATCTGAAATAGCTATTAGCTACCGCAATTTTGCTATGATTCAACAATCTGGTAAGTAGTTTGGTTCATAATGGAGATGGAAAGATTATTCTACCATTCTCCCTGCCGAAGACACTTCTACCAATTCGCATCTATTAAAATGAGGCAGTTTTTAAACTATATTTTTATTTAATCGATTTATCACGTCCAATCGGAGTGATCGTTCTATGGCGTAACACCTATTCACATAACTACGTTGTTCTATTGCTTATTTCTTCTTTAAATGATCTAAACTTTTATCAAAGATCATCCTCACTAAATACGACAAGTAACAACAATAGTTGCTATTTACTATTTTACCTTCTTACATCCGATTACTAAACGTCTACTGTGGATTGCTAAATGACAAGCGATTTTGTTTGTAGCTATCCGATTGAAACATTTAGTCATGATTTTGTACAATTGGGTACAGCGATATAAATGAAATTATAAAGAAGTTCTTAAATTTTTTATTTTTTATTGAGCAAGAAAACTACCTGTAGAATGAATTAAAATGTAACTACTTTTATTAGGGTATAAACTATAACTGTATAAAGCAACCAAGATAAGAATTGAATGAAGATTGTATAAATGTGTATTTTGTAGCAAGCGCTCCTGTTCACATATTAGTATCTTAAGATAAAGCGACCGAAAAAATGCGTTCCACCTTCGAGGCATCGCTTTACCAAAACGAAAAACGGATGCACTCACTTACTCGAGGTAGCTGGCAGCTTCATTTGGAAAACAAACAAAAATCACGAACGCCCGAAGTCTTTTTTCCTCGTTTGTACCGTGCAAAGTGTTTGTACAGTGGACTGTGGAGTCGAGTCGTGAGCTCCAATCGTGCGTGCAGTAAAAGGCTCGAATGCTCGATTGGTTCCCCCCTCCCTCCATCAGGTCGTCCTCTTTGCCGAATTGTAGTAACCTTGCCGACCAAATTGGTACAGAACATCGGCCTATTTAAAAATAATTTATATAGCTCTGCTCTACGTCTAAAAATCGCGATAGTACACCAAGGAGGAAAAGAAAAGTTTCGAAAAGTTGGAACAGAACAGCTAATTCCGATACAGCAAAGCTGTCGAACATACTTCAACTTCTGGGCTCGGCACAACCTAAAGTAGTAGACACGGAATTAATACTTGGTACTCAGTAGAGCAAACTGTGAAACTGCCTCAACAATCTACATACAATGTAAAACTTTATAAACTTTTGAGCCGCAACATGTATGCCAAACGTTTTCTAAGCAGTGCTTTGGCACTCATTGTGGCATTCCTGATCTGGCAGGGATTACTAGCCTCATTCCTTGCACCTATTAAAATTGTGGGTATAGCAATGACGATATAGCGTCGGGTATAGTCTCTGCAACGTTGTAGGTTCCTAGAAAATCGGGTTAAAGGCGCGACAGGCAGCGTAACCCTTGTCGCACCCGCGATATCGCGCCTGTTTGTGAGAGCCTTAACGTGGTGTTTATGGAATTTTTGGTACTTACTTTATTTGGATAAGAAGAAAAATTATGACCACTGAACAAGCAATTCATATTTTTCGCCATGAGTTCGTATATATAAACATTCACTCCAATCATTTCAATTCAATTAACTATAGGTATATTTCTGGATATTCACCATTAATCATAGTGTTCCATTGTTTAAAGTCCGAGTCGGAAAGTTTGGTACAACCACTTCAATACGAATCCAATCGAGATTTAAGATAAAGGAGTCAATTTAATACTTCGCTAATTACATATACCGGTACCAAAAGGTACCGATATTTTTTATGATTTTGTCATCAATAGCGTCGATTGTCAAGAATTGCAAAACCAAAAGGGTATGCATTACGATACCTCTTTAGTTCCATCAGCAGAAAAACTTGTATGGTCTGAAACGTATTCCAGCCGCGATTCGATTCAGCCTTGTCTGTATTCCGGTACGCAGCTAGCTCTGCTGAGTGTTGCCATTTTTTGCTCTTAGCTTTTCCATTAAACGTAAATTAGAGATGAAATTGATCGATCTCAACGCTGGCGTCAAGGTTACCAGGGGTAACTACTTGTCACTGTGCGGTGACGTCATCTTAGCAAGTTTTTTCGTCAAAATTACCTGCTCTGTCGTTTAGTTTGTTTTCTTCAACGCCTTTTACATCTTATTGGAATTCATTTTTGAATCTGTTATAATCAAAAGCTTTTTAGTTATCTCATAAATTGATCGCTAATGCCTTTCTGGTAATCTTGTTGGCCCATTCAAGTTTTTAATGATATTCATCGAAATAAATAAAACTTTTGTTTTCTTTTATGTTCGGCTATCATTAGTTGGTATGTACGGATTTATAAATGGCGAGTTTTACGTACCGAGGAATGATTAATATAGCCGAAAGTTGGCTGTATGCCATCAAGCCTTTGTTGTGGCTTTCGCGAGAAAGATGGAAAACATCGAATGTAAATTAAATATTTTTACTTACAGCCTTCCCTTTCAGGACCTTGTGTTAAGTATTCACAATACCTTTGTTACTAATCTATGGTGATAGGTTTGTCTGTTCTTACCTGAAACAAAAATAAAATAAATAAGTTCAAAAGTCAACATTTTGTTTTTGAAAGTTAAAAAAGTCTTAATATTTAACTCGCTTTGCCCTGTCCGAGTCTACTTGAAACCTATGCCATTTCGTGATCATAATAACAAGAAAGCTGATTTATCGAGTAAGATCTGCAAAGGATTCAGAATGTCTAAGTGTGGCTTTCTCGGTAGAGCGCACTTGAGGTAAACCAACGAGTTAGAGGAGCTGGCGACTGGTTGAGTTTTGTTCGAGTTATTGCACCATTTAGAGCCGGCTGGGTAAGCGTCGTTGTCGTGTTTTTACTAGCGATGTGCAGGCGCATAAAAAGTGGCCGCGGCGGAATGGTCCGAGCAAGCGCAATTAAGACCAAGGTCTCCGGGTTATCAAACCCGTGTCGGCGACTCGCGATGCTGGCCGCACCTCGCTGCGGTCGCAAAAAAAATGTAGCGAATAATGAAGTCGATGGTATTAAAAGATAATAGCAGGGTTAACACGCCGGCTGCATAGCTTTAACTGCCCACGTCGCACACACCGGCCATTCGTTCAGCCTTACCGCGACATACTCGCGCCTAGACATCTCATTCCTCTTCGGCCGCGTTTATTACCTTTAATGTGGCCGGAATTGAGTATGCGGGCGCCGGCAATGATTAGCATTGCGGAGCCATTCTGGTACAAGCTTCAATTTATAGCTGTTTATAAAGCAAAATAATTCTGGAGTTTCCGAAGACGCGTAGTGGGTCAGTGAATGGTTCTGGCTGCGAGCCATGCCAGCTACTGGAGGAAGTCAAGGCTACGGTGCGTCTATTGCATACGCAATGCTAAATCCTGTTCGTTGACTCCTATGCACTTGACAGCGACTGATGTCATTCGCACCAATGTGACCTGCTAAGGAACCATGTTACCGTTCCTCGCAGTCACACGAACACTTACATAATGCAACCTAGACAATGTTAACCGGCGTTAAGTAAACTTGGACTGTTTGTGAAAAGCCTTGGCTTTACTTTCGCTTGCATGCATTTCGCAGTGCGCTGCTCAAGTATTCGCATTCGAATGAGTCTAGAAACGTGTGGTACAGGAAAACAGAACCTTAAATGTGTTGGCAGAAGCTCTTTCTTTCAGTGTCAAGTGATGTAGTGTAATTCGTTCTTGGTATACTGCGTTCATACTATCATTTACGTGATGTAACTATTGAGTCCGACTATAGTGATATGAAATTGCGAGTTGGATCGAGACCTGCCGGTTTCCGACGCATTGTAGTCCCTGGGAATGGCCTACGAGGTATCGATGCGTGCATTGTGCCAATTACTGCTGGGGTGCTTAAACACAGAAATAGCTAACTGTTATTTCTGATTACTCAGTACCTTTAACTATTTACGATCACGATTGTACAAATATCCGAAGATATATCAGATTGCTCTCCAGCTCGACTTCTGCCAACGCCAACGGTTGGTTTGTAATGGCAGCCAGTTAGCGTGAAAAGGATATTTCTAATTTGGAAATTCGTAAAATATCCTGTTTTGACACCGCAGCATGCCTAAACGGATATTAATCATGATTAAAGTCAGCAAAATGTAATAATTGGGTCCGGCAGAGCTTTACGAGCTTATTTATGAGTTTTGTGCGAAAACGTTTTTTTTTCGTGAAAATAAACTTATTGCGAAATATCGATGTTTGTGTTGTGTTTTTGCAGGCTTTATTAAGAGTTTACGTAAACACCCGCTGTCAGGATATTACCTACCGGTATTAGACGGGCTACCGAAATTAAGGCTTTAAATTATAGAACAGTTTGTAAAGACGAAAGAAACCTTGAATTTCAATGTAGCCACCTTATTTATGTTGCTGGCAAAACACGAAGTTTATTTTAGCGCTTTCGTTACTTGCAAAAAGTTGCTAACACTTTGTAAAACGATACTGTAGACCTAGTTACTTCGTTGAATCATTTGACCGTCATAGTACTTTGACCCATTCTCTCCATTTCTGATAAAAGAACACCAAATAAAGTACAATAGTGTTTACTGGAATCAAACAGCAATTGGGTCACAGAAGCTACGATGCACCGGCGCGGCTGACCGTTGCTCGGTGCGCGTGCGTCGACTGCCGATGCAGGCGCACTCGTTGCGTAATGCATTGTCTTCGCTACTGGTAATAATATTAGGTGCGATGACACAACGATAACATGCATTTGGGTCGCTTTTGTTACCAAGGGGGCTTATTTCGCAATTTTATAAAAATAAAACAGAAATTCCAGCTGGGTCGCAAGAGTTTAAATTAAATCGCTCTGAAAATATTCCCATTAGAATTATCGTGGACAGCAATTATTCACGATCATAGCGGAACAATGAGATTGCAAGACTTTTTTCTTTATTTTAAATTCTAGAAAAACTACCTATTTATTTCACTGACACGAGCCGTGTCGGCTGTCAGAGAAAACGTTGACTCCGTGTAGAGGAGGGGCTTATGCCAAAAAGCACAAACTTGCGGGTTATAATAGTACCGGATTGACAGCCTGTGTCATCTACCACTTCCTTGCCAACTTTGTAATTAGAAAAAAAAAACTCGCCACCACATTTAAATATTATATGACATGTGGGAAGTTTGATAATTTGCACGTTTGTTTTAATTACTTTGAGATCATAGTTCGAATTTAGACCATACCGCCAGATGTCATACAACTGTTCAACTGTAGCTCGGCCTCTAAAGCCCAAGGTTTTTTTTATATAACTTTGTTACAGTCCGTTACATGTTTTATTATCGGAAAGGGCGAGTTACGCAACGAAAATGTAATTCCGAGCAAATAAACTTCCGCGGTAATCTAACGAGGTTTAATTTGCGAAGGCAAAATAATTGCAGAGAGCTAGTCAGACATCAGTCCAGACCACCGCGAATAACATTGGTAGCAGCACAAATTGAAGGTAATTATATCTAATTGCGAGTCACGGTCATGGCCAATAAGCACCAATAAGCAATAACATGGGAAGGTAGAGCGAAGGTCTATCGTTACCTCAACTAAGTTATTATATCATCGTGTGCACATCTCGTATCCAACACGCGTTGTTCTACTTTGTTCTCCACTCAGATGGATAGGTCGCCTTCCTCATAAATCCACGAAAAGCGATGACGACAATGTGCAAACAAGTATGAAATAAGATCTACATCTTTGATGTGCACTTCAAACAGATTCCTATGAGGTAGTATGCATTCACAGAATAGCTGCACATTTGTTTTCAAGGAGCAACAGCATTTCATTCACCCGTGCAAGTAACTCTTGTGTAATTTATGTAGCCAGCGTTGAGAATTCCATATAACCTATTAAGGCGATCGCCAACAAACGGTCTACCGATAGTCACCTATGAGAGCTTGCCCCAGTTGTGCTGGAACAACGCCAAGGCCTTGTCTAGTCATGGCTTTGGCTATTCGCAGATATCTCAATTCGAACGAGCTTCATATCTTAATTCCATAAATACAAACTGCAGAGAGGCGCCTCTAAGTGAGCTTCATAAATTATGTAATTTAAATATGGCCAGCGCCAGCGCCAGTACAATTTGAATAGCAGAACCAGTCGGGCTCGTTCTTGTTTACACAAACTTGGAACGAGAAAGTTGTAGATGTAAAAAGAAAATTACAATAACATTATTTTCAGTCACGTATGAAGCCAAAGTAACGTTTATAGTTCTCAATAACTCAATCAGAACGTTGCGAACAACGCGAAAAATATCAAAATAGTGCATTTAGTTAGAGTGGTGTGTTGTGGCGTGAGTGCGCGCGGTGCCCGGGTCACGGGCACGTCCTGCCGTATTTATAGCATCGTAACTTGCACCAATGATCGGTGGACGGCAACAAAACCGGCTATATTACCGGCAGGCCTATTGTTCGTGCTAGGAATAAAAGTGGAATAGGCGCAAAGCCTCGCGTCGCCAATAAGTGCACTTGTTTTAACTTCTCTTCTCATTCGTATTGGTAAAGCAATAATACGTGAGCTTTACTGCCGCATTGCGTTGCATACAACTATGTTCTTGATATTTCCTATATCGCAGATGTTTTGTGTCATAACAGGGCCGTTTGTTCGCGACTGTGCGCGAAAATCTTGAGTAACGTTTTAATTGTAAGATTTATTAGTTCAGAAATTGCGAGATGTCGTCGAACTGCAATTTATTGGTTGTGAGCGTACAAGAGAGACTTGTAATTACGGACGCCCATAAACAAGGCGCGATGGCGAAACCTTTTGACTTTTAATTATTGAACAGAACCGACAATAGCTCAGCTCGAGAGCTGCCTGGCTGGCTGCTCGGGGTTCTGCCCTTTAATAAAGTCTTGTAAATCATTTTGCCAGACGCTTCATTCACCCAATACGAAATCAAGATAAAATTGTTGCCGTTCTTAAACATTCAGCTGACGCAGAGACTTGTTGCATTTATTTACGCTCGTGTATCTTTGTATCTTGTCTCTGAAAATACTGTCGTTAATATTTTCCCTTTATAACATATTCTACTATAATATTAACGATATTACAATGTTGTCGAGAGACGGCCCTAAAGGAATAAGTAAGTAAGTAGTAGATTTATCAACAACCGTTGGTTATTGTTGTGTTGTGAATGAAATGGCATTTACTGCATGCACATGTTTGTAGTGGCCAATCAGCATAGTTTATGTTACATTTAATAGGTCTTTATTATCATACAACAAAATAATAAATTGTTTCCCTCCGAGCAAGTTATAGTCACACTCGCAGATCCCATCCAAGTCGTTGTGGACTTTTTATAGAAGCTTTTATACTTCACATTAACTCTGACATTTTCAACGGCCACCTATCGCCATAATTACTTGCCATAATATCTCCTGTCTTTGTCTGGTTCTTGGTCTAAAGTCTTCTGTCTTTTTCCAACGTCTAGCGTCTAAATAATTAGTCTGTGTTGTTAACTACTAACTCAGGTAACTCAGGTATTGCATTATAACTTTGATCGTTATAGTAGTCGTAATGCACCTGGGCCTAATGCATCCGTAATGCAGGAAACGTCATTTCATTCTTGGTAGTATAAATTATGTGTTATAACTTTTAAATGTTAGGGTGTTTAACTTACGGCGAATTAAGTTATAGCTTGTCCACTTAATGACGCGCCCCACTACCGCATTTTTCGTACGCGGCGCCGCGGTTTGTACGTGAACTGCGGTAATGGGGCACGTCATTTCAGAATGGGCATGCTATACATTACAGTTTTTGCAGTGAAATTGAAAATGTTTCTTGGTTTTCCAAGACATGTGTGAGTTATAGTCTTGTCTGTAGACGTTTTTAACTGTTGTGGTTAAATGTGAAGGCGTATCAGGAACAAATGTCATCCTGGCATCGAAAGAAGCTATTTTTAACCCAATATTGTAAAATGGAGGTGAGGGTGGGACAGGGACACCCCTCGACGGTGTTTTTTCATACTATTTGTATCAATATCAATATCAAGTCATGTTTTTTAACAGGCATAAAAGTCAGAAACCATAATCCCCAAATCGTCTCAAGTTTGAATTGAACTGATAAAAAACATATTGAGTTTATTTATACACAGAATTTCCTTTCTAAGAGATATAGACAAGTGTGCCAAATTATATTACAATACCCAATTGATGATCAATTGGAAGAACATATTCGCTCGTTTTGGCGAGAGTAAATCGTGAAATTATTTATCCGAGAATAGATTGAGTAACGTTGGCAAGGCGCAGAAATACATCAGATTCCATCAGTTTGTCGGAAGAGCGCGGTCATCTATCTCCAACTATAGCACGACTACTGAAGAATAGCTACTTAAAATCATCCGTAAATTACGAACTATGTTTCCGAGTTCGTAAATCATTATCTTTACGTCCTTGTTGTTACTGAACGTGTCATTAATTCTGTAACAGGAGTTAAGCTTGTTATATTGTATCTAGCATCTTATCCGCAAAAAGAACCATTAAAAACTCGTTTTTGATTCTTTACAAATGATGTACCTATAGGTTAACGAATCGTGGGCGGAACGCGACATAAGTATAATAAATCACTACAAGTAGGTATCCTTATTAGAGACACTGACTGTGTATTTTTGCACTCAAGTGTATGCATAAATCTGTTATTGAGCTGCAAACAAGCAGCGTTTCTTTTCTGTTTGGGAGTTAATTTGTGAATGAATGTCTCTGGTTATTTCTTTTTTTAGATTTAGTACTTGTCGATGGGTTTAGTGTCCAGAATGGTTTATCTTCATTATAAAGCAGTTTTTGAACCTCGAATATCATCATTGCCAGACACAAGAAGTTTCCAAAGTCAGCCTAATCGTGAACAAAGTCAACATTAACACTATCTATGGAATGCAGGATAGAATACAGATGCTCGTGATGACGACACACTCATGTTCATGTCATTAACAAGTTGCTGTCCTGCGCCGGCGCAGCGCAGGCCCGGCCTTGAGTGCGATAACCAAGCGTTTGTCGATAGGCGAGACTCGGTTATGTAATGTTGCAAGTTGCAATATAAAATATATATACAAGTATTTTAATTCAATCACGTTGAAACGAGGGTACTGCGAGTCTGCGACTGATTGATGGCTAAGTGGCTCAGTTATGAACATAAATTAATAAAAACTGCAAGCATTTATTGGAAGTAGAGCTACTTGCATTGCATATCTGAATGAATATAATTTGTGATTTAAATGTAATTTATGTGATTTTATAACGTGCGGGTGTATAATTCATTAGTGATGATAAATTCAATGTTTGGCGTGATGGTCTCCGTCACTATTTTTTCAGTGTTTTTTTCACGAAACATTAGCTGTCTTAAAATTTAAAATCGCACGTTTATTTATTGAACTATAATTGGTTTTTCTTCTAGTGAAATAAAACTGTAACATGGAATAAACTTCACGGATACTTCTGCTGTTTTTGTTTTAACTGCTTCTCAACCATGTTGCTCTTGGTGCGTAATCGCATGAACTCTTTAGATTACTGCAGTCGATATGGCAACAATACAATGCAACTATTCTGATAATCTTGAGTGCCGTTATACTATCTATTTCTAACCTATAAATGACAGGAATAAATATAATAAAATAATCTTTATAGTGAGGTAGAGTGTTACAGAAATACATTGAAGGACTGAAATGAGTATACAGATAGAAGAAATCTTTATACAATGTACTGTATACTTGCTTATGCCTTATGCAATGTTCCTACAAAAATAAAATAAAAAGAGCTATGATATATTATTAAAAATAGTGTTTCTAAAATAACAAATGGAAATTAAAATTATACATTATTACTGTCGCAAGACAGCCATTTGCGCTGGCCACACCGTATCGGTTGGTTATCTTCAATATGAAATGTGAATAATTTTGTATTTTTAGAAGAAAAGAATAGAAGACCATTGCACTTTGTGCAAAGTAAGTGAATTTATTAATACAGAGATATACCTACAGAAGGTCACATGATGCAAAACGGATTATTTGAAGTCATTAAAGGTTGTGGAAAAAGAAAAAGCGATATTTCACCAATGAAATCCGTCCTTAGTGTTCGCGATCAGCACCGTTCAAGAGCTGTCATTGTCAATATGTAAGGTGTATTCTTTGTTGGAGATCCTAATAAAATAAAATAAAAAATTCCATAGAAAATAATGACACTGACATTCTTTAACGTAGTTTATGTGCTGCAGGCGTAGCATGAGCACCGTTTTGTAGACGGAAGAGTAGACAAAAATGACGTTTCCTGTAGACAGTAGACAGTACGAGACGGCAGCAAAATAGAAAGAGTCAACTGCACTTTTTACGAAATTCACTCTTTTATATAATTCGACTCAGAATTCTTTGTTTTATCATAGGATTTATCGGTTGTCAGTGTGATTTTGACAGTAAGGATAGAAAACTGTCTTCCGAAATAGTCTACATATAAAAAGACCTAAGTAGACAAAGATCGTTAGAAATGAATGACAAAATGGCAGATTGTAGAAAGATTTCTACGGTGGATGTCAAAAATGAAGAAACGAACTGTCACTTTGTATAGAAAAAGCTATGTCTATTCTTCGTAGAGATAGAAAGCGCCATGCGACGACGCCTGCAGATCGCGTTCAGTTTCATTGGTGAAATCCGCCCTAAGAACTAAATAATTTTTCCTAATGTCAGATGTCATGACAAATCGTTAACACAAAATAGGTCAATCGCAGCCAATCGGATACCTAAACAAATCTAGACAATTGCCCCAGTTCGGAGGAGGCACTTGGTACCGCGAGGGGATGAAACTGGGTCACGGGTATCATAAATTGCCTGCCAATGACAAGCCAGGTCAGATTTAAAACATAGTAAATGACGCTAGCATAAGTATATGTATATATTATATATATATGATATATTACACAAGGAAAATAAACATAGCACATTTAGATGTAGTCAAACTAGGCGACCATTTTATGGTCTTTTGTTTCAAAGGCGTTTGTATAAAATATGGTCATAACTTAGAATATTACCGCGGAAGTCATTTTGAGGGTAAACAAATAGGTATTATTGTTCGTCTCTAACAACGGAATATAGAATTATTATGTTTGATAAGACGTGGTCAGGGGACCCAGGAGCAGTGGTGGCCCAGTGGAAACGGGTCCCCAACTTACGAGTTGTGGCTTCGAACGCTTTACTTTGTTTTCAAAATTTTATCACCACTGCTCTCAAAACGGTGAAGGAAAACATTGTGAGGAAACCGGCATGTCCTAGAACCAAAAAATCGAAGACATGTGACATCTACCAACCTGCACTGGGTCCGCGTGGTGGATTACAGCCCACTCCCTCTATTAACATTATAGGCTGGCTGATTATGAATAAGACGTGGTGTAAGATTTCCATCGCTGCTTATCTCTAGGTAAAGTCGATACGTCATAACGACCTACACAGGTTCAAAGTCTCATGAAACAGAGCTTAGCGTGAATAATTTAAACGCAAAACGACATATTTAGGCGACGGCGACGATATTGAACTTCAGTGAAACCGGGCCAGAATTGTCGGGGCGACGCGCGACTCTTGCGCAGCCTTGACCCCGCGCATGCGCTATGAGTCAGCGGTGTCGCGCCTGCGCCGTGCACTTCTCGTGCAGTGCCGTCACCGGGGGACAGTGGCCGACTTCCACTGTCCTGCCTGATAAGCGCCCACGCAGTGACGTCACCAATAGAACTCGTAATCAACCGGACAAATGACCTGTTGTACGGCAGTTGTACTATTACTCTACTTTTCCTTGAATTAGCTCCGTTTTCCTATATATATAGCTCATCGTCACCTATTCAGCGGTTATTATAAATATTCCGACGACACTTATTAGGTCACCAGACAGTCGACTGGCATACCATCTTGTTAATGTGACTGGACATCCATCATAATAATTTATTTATCCTGATCATATTGAAATCTCAATTAATCTGCCTAGCCTTTTCCCAACTATGTTGGGGTCGGCTTCCAGTCTAACGGATGCATCTGAATACCAGTATCTTACATGGAGCGACTGCCTATCAGACCTCCAAAACCCAGTAACTGGGTAATACGAGCCGACTTCAAACAACTAATGATATAACCAAAACTGTTGAAATCACAAGGTACACAGTTTCATGAGGTGTAAATTTAATGCTACTGAAGCTTCAATCAGGCCAACAAGCCGCTAAAAAGCGCATCCTGCTCGGGCCAGCAGCAATAACTAGGTCGCGGATCGGGGCCAAGGCTGGCCAGGACACATTATTCTATCAAGCGCACTCCAGCGCCGCTATTTCTGGGCCTGCAGCGGCCTCCACTCTTATTTATGATCCTCCACCCAACCTGACGTATTGCTCCATAGGAAATAAATATAAATCTCTTCCAACATTTATCGCCACTTACACTTTAGTTCAAAAACCTTTCACAAGTAAACTACTTTAGAATGTTGAACGTCTGACTGCGTAACGTTTAAAATATCCTTAAATGCACACACTCAAGTAATGTCCCAAATTATCGTGCCTTATCTACGAGGTCAACCTTGGAGTTCTTTAGGCGACTTGTTTACCGAATGTTAAACTGATAAAAAAGGTGACCATACATGTTGTATTGATGCTCCACTGATAAACGCCTTTATAATTCGGCAGAGCTATAATGGATCGATTTCTTCCGCGTCCACTTAAGGCCGAGATAATTCTTATCAAACGCGACCTCAATATCAAGGAATAAAAACAAATGCATTTCATGATATCGGTGAGACCTTCCTCATTTAGGCAGTGTAGATTGTGTTGTTGCCTTTTTAATCTGATAAGTAGGTTTGTCTACTATTTATATTTTCAGGAAACTGAACGTTATTAAAATACCATTTATAACATTTATAAACTCAAAGTTCGAGCACCTTTAACCTATTTTTATATGTTGGGTGAACTGTGACATTTGGAGCCGATGATTAAATAATATACATATACATATTATAGAGCTGGAGATTTCACAATTATTACGATTAAAAATAAAAATCTAGTTAGGTACTTACATCGGACAAAAATGTAAGTACAATTATAAAATAAAACTTTGGACGAACAGTTTGCTATGTCCTTACCTGTCAAATATAACCTTACTGAGATTACTGTTTATTTATGTATTATAATAACGTGATCAGTCATGCATGTTTTAAAATATATTTTAAATCATAAAAAAAATTATTGGTTTAAAACTGTTTACATAACCAGATTTAAATGAATTAAAATATTAATATAATTATGGTTATAAATAATGACTAGACCTTCTCAGTGATTCAGTTAATTAAAACCTTATTTTTTACTAGAAATATTAAGTACTAGCTGCGCCCCGCGGTTTCACCCGCGTAAGTCTCGATCCCGTGGGAATATCGGGATAAAACGTATCCTATGTGTTAATCCAGGTTATAAACTATCTGTTTGCCAAATTTCAGCCAAATCCATGCAGCCGTTTTTACGTGAAAGAGTAACAAACATCCATCCATCCATCCAAACTTACAAACTTTCACATTTATAATATTAATTAGTAGGATAGTAGGATTCGTATATCCAACATTCGAACAAAAGAGGCGGAGAATAGAGCTTCTACCGATAAATGGTAATCCTCTGTAGCAATATAATCTTGCAGTATCCTATCGCTGGGAAAATAAATATCCTGAGAAACAGACCGTCAGGTAGTTTACGTAACACGCAAACATTCCGCTTGGATATTATTAAATAAAGTAGATTAGCCATATCATGTATGTATAATTCAGTAGATAGGTTCGTAGCGGGGTCAGGGGTTCGCGCTATCGACAGCTCACACGGAATTTATATTTAACATTCGTAAAATGTCGGCTTCCATGTAAAAGTTTAATATGTAAATTCGTTATATAATTCAGAATTGTCTAGGTAAATGAGAATTTATCGGCAGATTAGCCGTGATGAATATTCTTTGTCGCAATGATGGGATTCTTATTACCATTATCAACGAACTGCAGGGTAACTTTACCGTTACTTGCGTTATTCCGTTGCACTGTTTAACATAACAAGTCTAAATCGACATAGTTGGGCAGTAGGCACACTAGGTACAGTGAAGTGCACACTGCGACAACCTTGCGTTATCTGAGTCCAGTGCCCTTGGTCCACTTACCGCGCTATCTCGGGCACATCGTCGCCATCTGATAAACATGCTTGTTTGTTCGCCTGCTGTGCAGATCGTAATTCATATTTGCAGTCGTGTTGTGATAATATCAAATGTATTCATGTATCTGGTGCGGAATGCAAAATAGATATGCGCATGGATGCAATGTTGCAATGTGTTGACTGTTGGAATACAAAATCCGGAGCACATAATGCAATTATATAATAAATAAACTTATATATTTTTTATTTATTTCTTTCTACAAAATCTGAACAATACCTAAAGTCTGCCAAACTGCATAACAGTTTGTCGGCAGTTATTATATAAGTATAATAATCATGTGTATTATATCATCTGTTGGACGATCAAGTTGTTATTGAATAGAATTCCTGAAAGACTTTAATAATGACTGTATAAGGAAATGCGCGAACATATAATTCAATAGGTAGGCACAAACATTTTGTTTAAACATAAAAACCAATCAACTCTACGTGATTCGATTTAGATTCCTAATGCGGTTTTTTGGTCGAGTCTGTCGATTCGACATAAGATATGACTGCCGAAATTTGCGACTTACAAAAAACGTACAATGACTATCTAGCCGCAGATCAAATTATGTACTATTAGGGTTTTTTAGCATAATGACGGAGCGGCGCGTAGCGGTAACATAGAATGGTAGCCAGCGCTTATTGTGCGCATTTCCTTAGCACATAAAGTCTAATTCCCCAAAAACAATTACGGCACGATGATTCAACGTTAGAACAATAAAGCTTGAACATCAAAAGATTCTCTGACAATGAGAAGTAACAATTAACGCGAAGGTTGATCAAGTGTAGGCGACGGAGCCGACAGAGGAAGCGAAGTACCGTTTGATAATTTCAATCTGTCGGCCAACGTATCAAACCAATAGAGCCTTGAGCGTGTTATGACAAATTCGTTAGTGAGCTCCTACTAAGGCTGCATATAAACGATCCTAACGAACATTGTATTTGTAAGAATGATAATTCGCATAAGGAAATATAAGTGTTTCCTGTTGCGAATATGAATAATGTCATCGATAAAGTGGACGATAAATTAGGTCTGATAATTGAATGCAGGTTGATTGATTGAACTAGTGAAGCACATAATCTAAACTGCTTAGTCGAAAAAGTAACAGTTGGTCTTGCGAAATGTGTTGTAGAAAAACGCTCTAAGTAGAAACAGAATTCAGCAAATAATAATATATTTACAAATACATTGTACTAAAATAATCCATCCGCATTTTCTAAATCCATCCACAGGATTAAAATTCATAGACTTGTAATCCCAACAGCAATTGGCCAGTATTGTGTGGAAACTCCATCAAACTTGTATGATTAATCGGCGAGTTGTGTCGTAAACAAGTGATAAAAATACACAGAGCCTGCAGAAGCTAGCAGAAACTGTGTTTTTATGCAAAGTTCATACGTTGCAGTGGACAATGTGACACCTGCGCCGCCGCCGCACCTGGATGGAATTTATAAATAGTTTCAGTTAGATCGCCCGTGACATGGACTCGGTTTTAGTTATGTTTTCGCTATCGGTTACTTTGTTTTTTGTTCTCCAGATGAACAGGACATAACCATGAGAATCAATCCTTTTACAGAACCACAAATGAAGATGAAACCTTTGGACCATCGTAAAATCTTCTTACAAGTATTTCGTTGTTTACGAAAAGAGGTCCTTCTATTTTGACCACAAACAACTTTAAAACAGGGTTCTGTTTTAAAGTTGTTTTCTTAATATTTATAAATGTTGTTTACACAACAGGAATGTTTATAAAATAAAAGTTAGGTGAAAGCAGAAATTGACGAGTTGTTAACGAGAACACTACAATTGTTCGTCAAACTTTTTTATACCCAATATGATCAACTTTTGCTATATATGATTTGCTCCTATTTCAGAATTAGTTTATTTTTTGGATGCTTTTGATCACTTACATTATTTAACTTACCATCCTATCTATTTAATAATTTTATAATATTCGCAAGCTGGTTTATCTATGGTTAAATACAGGTTTACAGGCAAGGACAGGTATAACAGTTGACAGGTGTTTCTTTAATAGAAGTGACATTTGTAAAGTGACGACAGTTGCATTCTAGGCATGTTTTATGACAAAAAAGTTCATGATTATAAACAGGTTATTATCATGAAGAACAAGTGCCGGTCTGACAGCCAGTGTTAAAATGCATCTGCACTTATTTTGTTTTACTTAGCAGCGGTGTATTACATCGTGGTGACCCTGATATTGCCAGTACAAAATACCTAAGTGCATCAGTCAATAATATTTATAACTCGTCGGTGTGATTGACGTCTAGTTAACGAGGCAGTGTGTGGCAGTATGATGGACGGTCAGTCAGGGGTTGCCGACATTCGCCTATCGGTTAAGACTTTTCCACAATTGACCGCGTTATCTATCCGAGGTTACGATTGTTTATGCGTTCCATTTGTGTCATATATTGTTTTAAACACAGTTTTAGATGTTACACGTTCTGTAACGTTTATTTTTAATAATAATTTTGTTAGGTATAACAAAAAAACCTATTAACCTTTGATAATCTTGACTGTTACTTTTTCTTGGAATTCATTCAATGAAGAGTCAAGATTAATTTATTTCAGTTAATATATTCTCGACAGATTTTTTTAAAGTTACATCATTTTATCAGAATAAGGCAACTTATTCTAGATCTGCAAATATGTTCTTCACTGAAAACCAGATAAAGTTAGATTCTCAGCCATCATTACGCAAACCCTCGTACGGACGTAATCCAAAATTATAATAGGTACCTGCGTCTGGAGTATAACGGGCCATAATTACTACGATTGATGCAATAACCACAGCTCGATAACGAATGTATCGAATGAAACAAGCACAAAACATATGTTTGTGGCCGAACATTATTGAACGAGTCCAGCAAGGGTGAGAAGGAATCTGAAGAAACATCAATTAAGAAGGAGGCACGTTCAAGAATATCTTGCTAACAAGAAACACAATTATAGACATAAAACCAGATTATAAATCCAGACATGACTCGAAGTCGTAGACGTTATTATCTATTGCCTTCGTGCAGAAGTAGAGATGGTTCGAAATTAATACAGATAGGCTAAAATAAAACTATGCTGCAAAATATTGAAAATAATTATGACAGCTGCATTGAAGGGAGTAAAAACGAAATCAAAATACAATTATAACTAACGTTGAGGATTGGACAGAGCTTTTTTTTAGAGATAGAATAGATACCTCATCCTAAAAATAACGTTATAGCTCTGATAGATAAAATAAAAAAGGTTTCAAAATAACTAAAAACGTTCACAGGACTATTTCTGGGGTTAAAAGGTGAACCGATATTAAACTTAATATCAGTTTTACGACTGTGCCAGTGATAAAATAAGAAAACTATGCAATCAAAACGAAACAGCGGCTTGACTACATTTTGAAGTCTCATATTGCTGCAATATAGTACATTTTACCAAGTATTTATCAGAATAATATTAGTCTGGGCGCTTGACCTAAATACCTTTCCAACGAAACTGAAGAGGAAAATTTTTATCACCACTGAATAAAATTGCATTTGTTATTTCAGAATGTTGTAATTGCAATACAACTGCAAATAATAATGAGACCGCTAACAATTTCAAATATATTTTTTGGAACGGAAAGAGAAAATATGAGAATACTTATATTACTTTTTGTTGGGCCTATTAATGGCGTAGCAAGGAAACCGAGTGCCAAAGAAAGTTGCCAAAATTCGCTAGTAAGATGACTGACAAATACTGACAATAGATTATAGGTGCCTAGTTACTTGTTATTTTTAGCTGTAGCTACTTTGAGAATAACTTTTCTTGTAAACATTACTAAATCTACAACTTCTATATACCAATACTAGAAACAATAAATTACAGATGACGTAACACCAAACTTATAATCGTTTTACGGTCTTGTTCTACCATACAAGCAAAATATGTTAGAAATGAGAACATAGTACCTACAGAACTGACCAAGTTTCACAAGTTATCGATGTAACGGTAAATATCTATGAAATAACGGGGGCAGAGCATCCAAATCTAGTAAGAAGTAACCACTCACATTGTATTGCGTAGCCATGTTACAACATATACATTGGTAGGTTCACCTGAGAAGCGGTAATTGGTAGGCTAATGTTTGATACGGCATTGCTTTTGTTGGTTGTAACTGTTTCTATGTTTGATGGTGGAAAGAATTTCGTTGTTTGCAACGAAATTTTGGAATGAGTACGAGCTGCAATATGGGAAGTTAAGGACAGACATGAACTGATTAATATACATAGAAGTATAGAGAATTAAAAAATAATTAGCATTAAAATTGAACTAAATACTCTTGAAACATAACCAATAACGTAAAACAGCACCCTAGAAAAACAGTACATTAAGAAAAGTTATTTTACTGAGATACCAAAACGCTGCCTCACGTAGTCATAATTTATAAGAAAAACTTGTGTCTTTATCTCCGTTACAAAGTGCAACATAATAAGAATTCAAGGAAACTCCGTAGAAATATTAGGAAGCAATGTGCTGTTATAAATAAATACTGAGAAGTTTGCAAAAAATTTGAGGTCTTACCAAGTTTGTTCATTAGCATAGCATATACGTCAGTGTCGTTTTGAGTCACGACTACAAATTACATTGTCATACTTATGCAGAAAGTTCCAGATAATTCTGTTTGTCGTTCGCATGTGATATACCTATCTGCTACCTGTTTACTGTTATCCAAATTTATTTTGATTTGTAGCAAGAGAGAAAATTCTGTGTGCGGATATGGTTTGTCACTCGACTACACTGAATGTTTCTTTTGATTTATAAAATTTTTGATACGGAGTTTTTATGCTGGTACAAAAACAATTTCAACTAACGACAACATGTTACACTCAGTTGGTGATCTTAATCTAATTTAATTTATGGAAGTAAAAATGATCTGTGTCACACTTCTCAAGTAACTTGCGGTGGACAAAGAAAAAAAAGTATCAAAATGGCTGATCTTAACAGTGTAAGGCAGTAAGTTGCGCAAGATCATGCTTACTGACCCAAACGGCGCGTAGCCCTCATCGTCTCGGTCGAACGCTACACGTGGCGAAGCCGACTCGGACGAATTGGACAGTCGTGATTTTAACTATTTCGACTTACATACTTTTGCTACATAGCAGAATGATATCTCAATGTTTGATATGGAAAAAAAATCCCCAATCTACTTAAATGGCAAACAGATAAAGTTTGTCAAACATTATCATCACTGTTTGACTTCTTAATTCATTTATTTCTGTGTCAATGGCTGCTTTAGAACAGGTCTTCAAACAAAAACTCAATTGAACTTTGATTACACTGCCAATAGAGTATCCTAAAAACGTTCAATTCAGTTTAGAAAAAGTTAGGACAATGATCCAACAAATCGAAGTGCTCAAGGAAGTAAAACTGCAGGATGCTTAACCGAGGGTCAGTGTTAATGTTGAAGGTTTAACTCATGACGTAACTGATGTCGATGGTTTATCTTAAGGCAAGGTTATGGTTGTCACATGTCATAAGCACATTACATATCTTAAACATATTTTC
Source organism: Lithophane socia (assembly GCA_947522985.1). Lineage (NCBI taxonomy): Eukaryota > Metazoa > Arthropoda > Insecta > Lepidoptera > Noctuidae > Lithophane > Lithophane socia. Next base: position 6,351,544 of record OX383258.1, on the reverse strand, counting down.
GAAGATATGGACGGAATGGGAGCGGTTTCGATGCTTTGAATTCTTTGGAGCGTGAATACATCCGAAAGGTTGGGATGCCAATGTTCCAAGGATTTAAGATGCTGTAAGTACCTATATATTATTATGATTCGATCCTAAAAGTATGCAAATAATTGTACCGTCATGGTGAATATTCATTTATTTGTATAGGTTTTTCTTAGAATGACGGGTGATATTGAAAAAATCATAGAAATAGACAATGACTGTGCTGGGCCATAAGTAAATAGCAAAATTTATTCCTGCACCTACATACTTACACAAAGAAATTTTAGTATCTACACGTAAAGCCAATGAATAACACAATAATCTTTGTTTCTTGCTTTTTATCAGTAACATATTTTTACGTTGCTTGATAGTACTTAAATTGATATGCATTCCAGGCAGTCCGTATTATAAGGAATTCTTGATAACTTTCATTGTGACAGTGTGATATCAAAAGTAAATATAGCTCGTGACGCCAATACATCGAATGCTTTACTTTTATTGTAATTGACAGCTATTTAACAACGTCCGCAATGTATGTCAAATAAATGAAGCAACCTATGATTTGGACTAAGTGGCGTTGCAGACAGATTTATGTTTTTGTACAGGATGTTTAGCTGGTAGCACTGTTTATACTTATACACTGAGCGCTGCCATTTTAGCTACCATGTTTACAGCCGCGCAAAAAAGAGAGGTCGTCTTTTAATTATGATATTTTGTGATACGTTGACTACTATGATTTACCGTGTACGGGTGCACGTAACCACATAATCATTATTTAGTAATTCCCTGCACATGAATATGCACTTATCTAATTATGTACAGATATAATAATGTTTTCTACTGCACCTAGAGTCCCAGACGTGATTCAAAAGATAGCCCGCAAGGGCAATGAATTTATAATACCTATTTTTTATCAAGTACATAATCCATTTCGCAGCAGTGTAGGCAGATAGAAAACACATATCAATAATGCATATGTGTAGATAGTAATGTGACATTTGTGTTGTGTGTGTGTGTGTCTAGATATCGCGTCCGTTGCCCCCTTACAACTCGGTGACATTGGCGGAGCACAAATAAAGTGATAACCGCACATAAATAATAATGTAGATAGATATCTCGCATCTCTGTCTATAAACAACGTATGTCATCATTATTCATTCTGTTCCTCTATCTAATTTTCCCATGAACGAATTCAACGATTCTGATTCACATTTGGATTGGACGTGATTCTGAAAATTCATAGAATCTTATTTTCCTATTCTACCTGGCACTGTCGCTTGATAAAAAATATTATAATGCGAAGGAAATTCGCTCAGTGATGTATGAATCGACCCAAACCAGTTTTTATGTTCGCGGTACCAATCGAATCGAATATTCTCGATTGGATAAATCTCACAATCCACATATTTATGTCTCCACGGTTGGAAGGAATCGTTAACGTGGCGATCTTCAATTGTGAATTATGCGGAATTCTATTTCAGGCTTTGTCTAATAGTAATTTTATTCGAGTTTGGTGTGAAAGATTCGCATTCAATTGAACGTCTAGTCTGTTGGTCTGCTATACATTCTAGGAGTAATGTACATTTAAGCTGCCATTCAAGCGAGAAAAAAAGACAGATTGTCGTTGTTATGCGATAAAAACTTGTCGCCTCTAGTCGAGGCCGTGGCTTTTCGATTATTATGGGTAATCACAATCTGTATGTAGTACCTACCTACATACACATAGTTACGGTACGTGTACATGAACGCGCTAAATAAATGTTGTCAAGGTGCGAGATCAAACTGTTTGTTTTTCACCTACAAAAACGAGTGGGTGGAAACTTGAAAGACGAGATGATTGAATAATGACTAACGTGCCTTATCCATGGTGGTGCAATGATCTCACAACATATCGCAACAAGGCAAAAGCTTAGCTTGCTAACGTGTTCAAATTCGGTTATTATGACGCCACAGACAACATATAATAGAGGCACTTGGCTAATGTACGACATAACAAAAAAGTCGGTAATATTTAGAGTTGCGATCATAGAACTCTGCTCAGAGGCTATTCATCTAAACACACCAAAATACAAAATGACGTAATCTGTAAAGTTTAGTGAACGCTCGCGGCAGTACTGTGGCCGCGCGCACGTTGCCTCGATCTAAGTCGGTGTGCTCTCAAGGTCTGCGCGCGCGCTTGATCAAGGCCATCAGTGGCAGGAAGGCTCGCATCGTGGCTCAGCCTGTGATTGTTTCGATATATTCGGTATTAAGTTATACTTACCTTGTTGCCTATTATAAAATTCGTACCAATTCATATACTTCACAAAAGATTTCTTGGAACTTGGTACATGACTTTTTCTTCCTTTGTATTGTAGATTTTATTCTATTGATAAAATTTTCTGCTTCTCGAATAAACACGTTATTGGCAATCATTATAGTGGCTCGGTGTTTTCGAGTCTCGTCTCACGTAGAATTGCGTCATTTGAGACTCAAAGGACAGGGACGGATAAAATATTTAATCAAATGCCAACATCGAACAGAGCGATGCCAAAAAACTGCATGGAATGTTGTTTACACACTATATGTTGGAGCGAGACTTTTCACGCGAGTTGAGAATATAGCGATCGATGATTTTGTGTGTAATTGAAGGAAGTCTTTTCCGATGGACTTGACTTCCTTATTCTGAACACAATGGCTGTTATATTTTAAAAGTATCTCGTAACTATGTATTTTATTTATTTCGCGTTTGAATAGAGCACTTTGATTAAGAATCGATGTGGGAAGAACAATGAGTTTCTGACTGAAGAAATCTTTAAGAATTTCGCCAAAATGTTGAATAAGAGGATCATCAACTTTTTTCGATTACGCCGCCAAATTGTTAACTTTTATTATGATTAATCAAGGCTTATAATATTTGATTGAGTTTGAGTCTGATTGACTCACCATATTTAAATAATAAAGCCATACTTCATGTCATGATTACAGCTCCCAAATTAAATTTCGTTCATTCAACCAAAGTGGTCGAATGAACGAAATTAGCTGTTGTTATTCTGTAAATCTCTCTTCTGTAAATTTGATTTACAGAAGCTCGTGAGCTCGTAGGTAAATAATAACAGCCGCTCGGGTTGATCACACCACGCTTGCCGAGGTCTGTCTGTGGATGGGTCTTTGGACCTCGGCAAGCGTAGCTAGCGACCATCTATTACAAATTGAAATTGTGACTCCTCCGTGCTTCGGAAAGCTCGTTAAGGCTTTGTCCCGGTTATCATTTGTATATCTTCGACAGTATTTTTACGGCAAGGCTCGAAAGTCTGACAACCAGTCTTACCATGGGGTATCGTGTTACCCAGTTGTGGAGGTCAGATTAGGCAGTTACTTCATGTAAAATACTGGTATTCAGTGGCATGCGGTTAGAATGGAAGGCGACCCCAACATAGTTGGAAAAAGGCTAGGCAGATGACGATAATTTACAGAAGCTAGTTAATTGAATAAAACATGTGATTAAAATAATCCAGCATAGTATTACAGTCATGGGAAGTGAGTCTGAGTTTTTATAGCGTCAGAAGCGTAATTATTGTCAGGTAGCGGGCGATGGGGCAGCGATAATACAGTTTTTTGTCTTTATTTCCTCACTGGAACTAAAATGGGAAATACCCGGTGATATGCCTTTTAAATTTAGCTTTAGGTGTTCAAAATCAAGGTCATTAAGTATTCGTTTATACCTAACTTTATGCTTTCGAGATTTTTGTGTACCTAAAGCTATCATTAAATCTCCTAATTTTAATCATCTCTAACATATAGCACAAAATGTGCTCTTAAACCAGTCTTTAATAATAAATAAAGCTCCAATAAATTTTACACAATGTATGATTAAGGAAATTTCCACATTACAAATACCTACCTATATTTCTCGCTTATCTCAGCAACGCCCACAAGTTATGCCCGGTCGGGTCAAGCCTTATTTTTCCCCTTTCTTTGGGCCAACCTGGTGCCGAAAGCACCGATGTGCGATAAAATTGAAACGCCAATAAATACGAACGAAATGAGCCATCATTATTTTTGCATTTACGTTACACGAGGACCAAGAAAGGGCGAAAAAGAAATCGTTTATGAATTATGAATGTAGATAGGTACTTATGAGACGAACGGTTCGGAAAAACAGTGTAAAAAGTTGACTTTTCCAGACGGTCTGTTGAAAAGTTGTTATTTTTTCCTTCTATTGTGTTCCCTATCTATTATTATCTGTGCGATACGTTTATTGTGTAGTAACTAGTAACTGGTAGTAAGGTTTCATTATTTTTCTTATCTTTTTTTCAGTTAAGAGCGCTATTACAAAATCGAAGTGCAGATTTAGGTAAATTTGACGGGGCGCGGCAAAGATGCGCTCGTGTGAGTCTATTGAAGTACGCTACGCACACATACAAACCGGGCGTGATCAACTTGATCCTTTCCACTTTACTTTTGAAATAAATTAAGTTACAGTTATTTATAGTTCGTGTTACTGTTATTTTTAGCATTGCATACAACAATTGTTTAAAAATATTATTTTACTTTAAAAAAAGTTAATTTTTTTTTTCAAGCAAGATTAGATAGTAGCCTATGTTATTAAATACTTTTTGTTAAAATTTGGAAAGTAAATTCATAGATAAAAAATAGAATTTCGGACGAAAAAATTGTCAATAACTATCTGTGTTACGGAATTATTTTTGGTGTATTACTAAATGAAACATAAAAAAATTGACTTATACATTCCAAAGTTCAAGATACAGTTGTACCATGGACATTTTTATAAATGATTAAATTACTGTATCTTTGATGTAACAAAGCATCAAAAGACGCCCAAAAGTTAAATTTTATGAAACATCCTTTACAAAGACAAGTTTTTTACTGATTTGTGTAAACAAATTGAAATATTTATTTAAAACACTGTCAAGATATATAATGAGACTTCCTCGGACATATTTTTTTTTTAAGTTTGAGGCTATAACTTAATCATAATCACACATCAAAACTAGCGTCAAACGCTCAAATTCAAGAAAAATTGTAATAGCCCTCTTAAATAATAAGTTATTTGCTTACAACAGAAAGATGAAAATCTAGGGCTCCAAAAGATACCTAATAATACCTATATTTACTTAAAACGAATGGAAAATCTGATTACATTTTTAGAGGTTTCATTATATAGGTGTTGCTGCAAAAGCTTATAACATTTAGTAAAATGTCTGTGCAATGGTCGAGTGAATATAAAATATTAGCACTCTACTTTGTATATAAATCAACTGAGTTTTAGATTAATAATATAAGAATTTGTTATGACACATTGTTGGCAATCTGGGATTAAATAGATATTTTGTATTTTATACATGTCCCATGTTTTATATTAAATCAGGCTTGAAAACAAAAACGTCTCGTAAACGACCCACGATATTTTACAAACTTGTTTTATTTTGTTTGTAACTCGTTATTTTCTTTGTAACCAACAGCTGATTCACGTGATTTAAGGCACTAACAAAATTAATTTTGGAAACTACACGAAAACCTTTTGCGGCAAATGTTTCAAAAACACCAGTTTTTGGGGCGTAACCGTGGTTCTTAGTAATTTATGTGTATTGTAATTGTACAATTATTTGCGAAGGTTTTTTATTTATTTTTTCCACTCGCGGCAAAGGCCCTCCTCCACCTCTTTAAGTACCGTTCGGCTGTTATCTTCGCATTAAGTTACCAAACCGTTACTTCCCACCTCGGGTTAATATCGTTCAGGCATGTGAGCAAACACAACTCTATAAAAAATATTATATTGCCTCTACTTGAGTAAACTGACCTACCATGCGATGGGAATTAAATTATACGGTAACATCGTTTTTTATATGGCAACACTAATTAAAATAGTTCACGAAGTTATCGATAGAGTGAGGGGTAATTGGCGTAACCACAGTAATATAAAATAAGGCATGGTAATGCAAGTATTGGTTCTAACAAACTAAGGACAAGTACCTAATTCTTTAAGGCTTTTTTTTAATTTAGAACGGAGAGGAAATTAGTCAGCATTATTTCCTCTATGACTCATGACGTAATTTTCCTTTAACTGTAAAAAATAGCAATCCTATAACCCACACGACATAATTACGTATAAGAATATTTCATATTTTTTCCCTGTATAATGATTGCATCACAAAATGCACTTGAACTTACATACAAACGTAATATATTGAGACGTACCAGGGTATAAGAAGTGACAAGTTGATCGTCTGTCTCGACTTCGAGCAAAATAGTAATACGTTTGCCTTAATCGACTATTTAAAGCGTCGGACAGAAGGCATCACTAGCCAGGGCTTTCAGGTCTACCTTATTTTTATTTTTTTGGTTGTGAATTTATCTAGTAACTTCTCCCGCTCTGGCTTGAGCGGGAGGCCGTGTCAGACTCTTACTGGCTAAGACCCACCCGTGTTCCTTCAGTTACCTGTAAGTTGTCAGAGGCCACGGTATCCCTTTCAGACTTTCCCGCGACCCCAGCAGTGTCAGGTCTGCCTGGGGGCCTTACTAGGTTTGTGGTTTCTAAAGACCTCTGGTGTTTTGTTGACTGACGCGGTTTATAGAAAGTCAAACGTTACATGACTCCGCCCTACTTGCCCCACTCAAGCACGTGATGTGCGAAATCATGACTCAATATAAATTTAGAAGAGCAAGCAAGGGAGATTTAGCAAACGGTTATACGTTTAAGTACAGAAAAATGGACGATTGCTTCTTTTCTGCATGTAACCGTTTCTGACCCTGCAGACATTGTCAATTTATAAAGTAGAAGTAGGTATAGCTATACAGTCGAGACATTGAAAGGTTACATACCTGTAGGTAATGTTTTCGATTTCCGACTACTACGAAATGTCAACATAATTTCCGGAATTTCGTTCTATTTTTGTTTTGGACAAATAATTCCTTCTCTAATTTCAACATCCCAAAATCCCTCCAGCAAATCTGACATATCAATTTGACATCCATCGCGGGTTCTAAGCCGATTAACATTTTGGGCTTTCGGTCGACACACACCTTGTCTACCGGAGATTAAAACCATATACGTGTGTGTAGGTATATGCGTTCCAAAATGAGTATTTATGATGCATATCAAATAACGTATACCGGGTTTTTTGTTGTACTAAAAACTTGCTGTTTTGGAGCTGGTTGCAGGTGTCTTGTCATCTCAAAATACGTCGTTTAGAACGTTGTTTTTTCCATACAAAAACTGACTATATAAACACAAGAAGAAGCACTACAGAAACGAAAGCCAAACAACCCTTATTTGCTGCCTTAAAAATTTAAAACACTCAACAAACAACAGGCCCCGTTCAACACCAAGAAGTCCTCATACATTTATAATAAACTCCACTGACGGCAATAAGTTAAACAGGACAGCATTCTCGGTTTCACGGTCACACTGTGAGACAGAGGGACCTTGACGTGGTTAACGTTACCGTCCTCCTTACAAAGTACACCTGATCAAACACAGGCCGATAAGGGGACACTTGATGAGCCTCCACTGATAACGACGCCTTCCTGGATCTGAACACACTTGAACATAACACACTTCAGACGTTTGATTGTGAACAGACTGAAATGTAACATTAGTGTATCGTGTTAAGTACACATGGCGCATGTGTGGGTTAATATCGGTTTTATTTGTACATAGTTACTAGCTACAGACGGTGTGGTTTTTATATGCTTTGCTGTATTGACATTTTTGCGATCAAGCTATATTTCCTTAGAAGGAAGGACTTTAATGGCCACAGCATTCCTCAGTGTAAGTGCATTGCTCGAATCGAAACCACATGTTGCAATAACATGCCGTAAAAAACAAGTGTAACTTTTTCTCCCATTCAAGGAACAAAACAGAAATAAACATAAAACCAGGCGTGAAGGCAACAAACAGTTTTCCCGACAAGTGCAGCGCCTTCAATACGTCTGGAGACCTTGGGTTATAAAGCAAACTGCAAGACTTACTTTACAAGTGGTTCAGTAAAAATCAAAACATTGAAAGAGTCTCGTTTCATATGCAAATCGCTATTGATATGTGCATGCGAGACACACAGACGCTGCACATAGCTAACAGCAAACCGCTGCAGCGAAACACAATAACTTACATTTTACAGACGCTATATTTGCCGCACAGACAGAAACATGTAGGAGGAAAACTATAACTACAAAGGATAAAGCAAGATACGTCGAGCTTGAAGAAATAAAACTCGCTGGACAGATATGTGAGCATAAAATAATTTACGGCTTAAAGGGCTATAACGTATAGGCAAGGGTTTTTATGATATATTTTAAGCATCCAAGACATTTTATGACACCTCCGTTCCATAAGTTTGCTGAACTTGGAGCGCATGTGTTCCCGTCAGCAGAACAGACTACTTTTTATAGCGGCTATTGTAAGTTATTGTGAGGCTGCTTAGTATGCGGCGAGTCTCCGAGCGCAAAACTGATACAATGTAGACAGGTAAATAGGTAGGTAGACACCGACTGAGATAAATGGACACCGGCTAGTCGCAACAACGCACACGTCTACCAAAAATGCTCGTAAATTTCAACTGCAAGTGAATACACGGTCGTGATCGGTCCATCAAATGCCTTTAAAATGCGGCTATAAAATGAAGAAGATCGAATGGATAATAAAGCGGGATTAATTTACTATTTCATGCTTTAACATGTGAACGTGAATAAATGTTACATGAGCCGAACGACCGACCACAGTATTCAACACGTAATCTAATACTAGTGGAAGGACCTAAATGCCTTTCCCTATAATTCAATGTGACCCAGACGGAATTGATGTCCCATTATATGCAAGCCAGGCAACTTGGCCATGGCCAAAATTTCAATAGCCCAGGGCGATTGAGATGACCGGCACACGTGTAACTTTTTGTGCAAAACTCCTTGGAATTCTTTTAGCAACACTCCAGAAAAGGTTCTGGGTTGAATATCTTATTATGCAACATTTTATAATAGGTTTCGGATAATTTTAACTTTTTTAGCTGTAAAATTAGTAACGTGTTCGGAATTATAGCCGTCATCAATCATCTTCGGATCGCGTGTTGCCATGTTTGTGGTGTAAGCTAATGAATCAGTTAGAGGATCAGTCAGTGACAGGTCCGGAGACGGAGTGAATGAATCAAGCCGACGATAGATAATGTCGTAGTAGAAGCAGCGTGCAGAGCGGTCGCGTCGGCAACTTTCTACGCGACCTCGAAATGCTGCATTCACTTTCCTCACGACTCGACACCGGTTACGCAACCGACACCACGACCGACATATTGACGCAGCGCGCGCGCCGTCACCACCCGACCTGCGACGACTCCCAACATTCTCAGCACACACTAAAAGACACTCCACTCGACGCTCGACACCATCATTAACGAGCACCTGCTATCATCACTCCCTCCTTAACTTCCAAACAAACAGTTCATTACATTCCAGCGCGTAACAAAAGCCCAAAAAAAACGTGGAACCACTTCACAATGAAGGGACCTGGAAGAGTTATAAAATAAGTTCGCAATTTATTTGAAGGGCAAATAAAAACGCCAGGTGCATTGCCTCTTGTGTCCAAGGCCAGCGTTTCCTAGAGCTGCATATAGGTATTCTTTTTATTCGTTGCATGTCCCTTCGCCGGGACCGGCTAGCGTGCCCCAAACCAGTTTGATGCTGTTCTCCATTCCACTGGTAAGGCTGAGCGCTTATTACACTCCCAGTTTTTATTTCTCTGTTTTAATTAAATCTATGTAATTAAACTACGCTTTGGCGTTTAAACCACAAGTATTTTAACGACATTTTAATTATTCTTCGGCATTCAAACGAACCATACTTCCACATCCACACAGGAGAGCTACCTTTCTGCATAGTAATAAATAGATTGTCTATCAAACGAATAAAAAAAGCAGTTCTTCCCATAAAATATGTATTATTTATAGCAAGTTGTTGTGTAACTTTCCCTCAAATTCAGAACAAAATGCTCTAAATTGGTAGGTGAGCGTGGAGCCTTAGCCCGTAGCCGGTAAATTTGATAAAGCAATAGGAACAAAACAATAGGCAGCCTGCGAATTTGGCTTTTTCTTAGAAGCCTTCGACAACTGCAAAGCGCGCCAGCAGGAAGTGGGGACGGACTAAGTTTATGTAACCTAATCACCTGCCGGGCTCGAGGCCAGACTCGCTGATTCAGAAAAAACCAAGGCCACGCCAGACAGAATGCGAGCTTAGTCCTAATATGTATCTAACCCTCCCTTACTTTAGTGCGTTCGTATACAGCAGGATGTTGCATAAGCCTTGTTGTTTTGTTATTCTTCGTGTAGAGTCCGCATCGCATTTTAAATTAGTTTTTTGTGCAGACGCGGGCGTATTCTTCAAATTACACGAGACATACGAAATTGAGCGTTAATAAATAAAGCTGTAGAACTGTTTTTAAAGCCAGCCACATCGAGCACTGGAGGGACTAAAATATTCACTTCGGAGTTAGTCGCGATGCTCAAAGTTTTCTGAGACCATCAAACTATTCTCATTCCCACGTCGCGCGTCGTCGCTACATATCTGTGAGATGCGCTTAATATCTTAAAAGTGTGAAAGTGCATCGTTTTTCATGTAACTTTCCCGATTCCAGAGCGTCTTATTTTGCTCTTTTCAGAGATGCGGGTGACTCGGCGCCAAGGGAAGGAAACTTTTAGACTAAATGACCTGGATAGAAATTGAGTGCTAGGTAATGTAAAGTTTTGGACGTGTGTGAAAACGACCGCTGGGATTGGAAATGTTTTAGTTAGAAATGCTCTCAAACTTCACCTTAGTGGCGGACTGTCTTACGCAAATGGAATTCTGAACAAATAAAACTTGGTTCTGCAGATTTGCGATGAGTCATTGAAGATATTCAAAAACTCGTGTGTAAATATTGAAGTAAACATGTAAAATGAGTTCTGACAAACGCATCCGTATTGTATGGTATCGTAGCGGCATCGAATGAAAAAAAGCTCACCGGGGGAATTCCATAGTGAGGTATTTTGTGGGTGAGCCGAAAAGGGCACCATCCCCCTGTGCATGGGGCGCCGTTGCCCCGGGCAACGTGCACTATCTTTGTATCAATGAACACGGTGAGCTCATAGAGCGCAATCTTATAATAGAAAGTGGACTTGAATAGACAATGTATAATTGTGTTGCTGTTGACATTATTTGAATGATTTGGGGCTCGAGTGAGATTTATTGTCAGCTGCGTGTGCGTCTAAAATTATTATTTTGAAAGAAACAAACCATACAGGATATGAGATGTGGCCATGCACAGGCTTTTTATTATATTTATTCAAGTGTTTAGTTTAATGACACATTAAGTCAGAATTTTATGCCTAAGGTTATTTAAGGCATCGTTAAACATGAAAGGCATAATTTTGAATATGTATATGAATTCTGAATATAAGTAAGTATGGGGTCGGTGAAGTTTTTATTATAGACAATGAAAGAGTACCATAACTATATTTACTGAAGTTTTGTAACATTTTAATTAAACAAAACGTTTAGTATTTACTCTATATTCAATAATATCCATGTGTCAGCTGTTGCTTATCAAGTGGCGTTGTACTATCTTCAACATTTGCTATAAACCGTTTGTCATTCTCATTATCCCCATATTCATTGCTTAAGGCTTTCTTCACAAATCTGATAGTAAAGGAAAATCAAAGGAATACTTCCATAACATACCTTTTAACTTAAGCATAATCAATTAATCAGCCTATATCGTTCCCACTGCTGGGACACAGGCCTCCTCTCTTCGAGAGGGAGTGGGCTGTAATCTACCACGTAGGGTCAGTGCGGGTTGTTTGATGTCACATGTCTTCGAATTTGTAGTTCTAGGACATGCCGGTTTCCTCATGACTTTTTTTGCACGTAGTGAGGTGCAGTTTGATTGTAAATGTGTGCGTGTGAGCGTGTATGCACAGAGCGGAGGTGTAGTGTTGGCATGCTTCACTTTATTGTTTGCAGCGCTCTGTCTTTGTTTTTTATTTGGTCTGAGGACTTAATTAAAACAATTTTAATCGCTTTACTTTTGAAAACATCTGTTACAAAGGCACGTAGGTATTCGTACATAATATCGCGGCACAAACAAAAGATATTTTACATACGTGTCCAGACGCAGGTGCAAAACGCAACGTTTTGTAAAATAACCTTTTCAGTATTAAATTAATATAAACTATTGCACTAGTATTTTATCTGTTCGTATGTTGTTAAGAGTAGGTACACTTTAATTTGTAGCATTTTTTTTTTTGCGACATTCTTCGCGTTTTTACTGGAACCAGTTAGGTGAGACTCATGAGAGTCGTCGAGCGTTTTGGACAGGCCTTTGTCACAGATATTATAATAAGTACTACGTCCTTTGTTCAGCAGCAACTATAGGCTGATCATGATGATGACTACTGCTACTACTACATAACATACTCGTAGATTGAAAATTTATGATACAAAAGACCAAAGCAAGACCATTACCTATGATTTTCAATCAGCTATTATTTCAGCAGTTTTTGTGATGTCGTACCTCAGACCAAATAAAAAACCAAGACAGAGCGCTGCGAACAATACAGTGAACCATGCTAAAACTACACCTCCGCTCTTTGCACTCACGCTCACATTTACAACCATTGACAATCAAACTACACCTCACTAAGTGCACACATGTTTACGAAACCGGCCTCACGTCACTGGCTGACAGCGCTCTGTTTTGGTTTTTTATTTTGTCTGAGTGTCGTACGTGTCTTTTAAGACTGAATATAGCAATAATAAAAAAAACACGACTTTTTTATGTTTTATGTGTCTTTTTTAAATACTATAGGTTTTTTATAACAGTTTAGCGACCTTCTAAAGGTATACTATTTATTTGATATAATATGCAAATGAAGATAATTATACATAAATGCTTAGCTATGATGACACGGCACTTATAAATTACTCAGTGACGCAATTACACATTGAATGTTTTTTGAAAACGTATATGTAAAGTCAGGAAACTTGATTCATACCTAAGCAAATTGACTATCAACGTACATTATAATGTAACATTCAAATCTCAACTGTCATTCATAATCAGTCGTATACCTAACATGGCGGTCACGGCAAATTGACGTAATATGTTAATCTGCACAGTGCTCAACTATCACGTTCCTCGACTGTACATTATATTCAAGGGTTACAAACAAACAGTGCCTTAATTAAGGTCGCTTTCAAGTACTTCAAGGAAGGAATAGAAAACGTAATAAACAATAATTCTAATGCAAAGGTTAATAAAGCTTTCTAAAAAGAATGATACCTGAGAAAGTTCCAACGATGTAGAAACTGTAGGAAAGCATGAATCAGATATTTATGCCTCTGAGGAAGTTGTAATATTGAGCGTAGTAATGAAGCTTAGGGACAAGGGAGTGTTTGAAGTGTGCTATAACTTTTATGAACAAATTCTTATGAACATTAAAACTGATCGTTCTAAAATTCAATTTATTCTAATGGGCAGGTATGAGATCCTGGGATGGTTCTGTTTGAATGATCTTGTGGTTACAACGGCTGACAAATGACAACAGCTTTACCAGCAGGCCTTTTATTTGTTTAGAAGAAAATTTTTTTGGGACTTAACATTATCTTATCACTAGCTGATGCCCGCGGCTTCGCCCGCGGGGATGTCGGTTATTATATACTTAAACCTTCCTCGAGAACCACTCTATCCATTGGTGAAAACGGCATGAAAATCGGTGCAGTAGTTTTTTAGTTAGTCGCGAACAGACAGACAGACAGACGCGGCGGAGGACTTTGTTTTATGATAAGTAAGGATAAGGATATAACTCCAGAAGTCTTTCGTCGTGTTTAGTGACTAACCAGGGGGCCAAGTCTACTAATTTACAAACGTGTCAGTGGTCTCACAATGATTAGTTTTTGACAGATATGCCATACAAAATCTGTCAAAAACTCTGATTTGCGAGACCACGTTTGTAAATTAGTAGACTTGGCCCCCTGGTGTCAGAGTTTTTATGCAGCCCATGGGCCTCTGACTAGGCTTCAAGAAACATCTCTGATGCATATTCCTCACGATGTATTCCTTCACCGTTTTTGAAGCAAGTGTTAATTATACAATACGCACTTGAATCCGAGAAGTCAGAGGCCTGTCATGTGCCTTGGGTTCGAACTGGAGACGTGGCAGTCCGACGGTCACACCAGTAGTTTATCACTGCAAGTTAAATTACTTGTTTCTACTTCCATGTAGGAACCAGTACTTAATTTAAGTTCACCTAATTACCGAGCTAATTTACAAAAACAGAACACGTTTAAGAACCAACCACTACATTATCATTTCCATATGAAGCCAGTTCGCTTGTAAGTTTTTACTGGTACCGATATCACGGACAAGGCACAGAGTGAGTTTAATGTCGAACATCTACAATTATAATGCGCCCGCGCCGCCGACCATAATATTTTTCAAAAGATCTCCATGAGCCATGAATTATTTATTTCCCGCGTAGACACCATTACAATTATTTCTTTTCTACTTGAAGGAAACGACTTGTGAATAATAAGTATTGAAACATTTGAAATTGTAAAATGTAAGATATGGTGTGGTCACGGCGAAATATTGTGAGTATATTTATTTATATCTTTACTTTATATTCATATTGTATGTGGCAGTATGTCTTTTATATCTTTTGGGGGCTCTAGCCTAGAGCCCCCAAAAGATATAAAACTGAGAAAAAAGTTCCGACCAAGGGGGTCCTAGAGGCTCTAGGTATTGGACCCTCTTGGTCCCATATACCTAGTTACTTTTTCTCAGTCATCATTTCAGCCGAAATACGGCTACTGGTGGACTTAGCCCTACCCAAGCACCGCCACTTCAACCGGTTTTTGGACAGAACCGGTGTTTGATTTTTCAGTAAATAAATATAAAAACAGGGAGTGTTTTTCTTTTTAATTTGGAAAAAATTTTGAAGTGATCATGATTTCAGCCTTGCACGTAATTTCCTTTTAAAACAAGCCGTAAAATGTTAAGTTTATTCATTTCATGATTTTATACATGCATCCATGTGCGTACGCTGGACGAAAACACAAAGATAAGTGACCCAAATATAGCCGTCCATATTTAGCATGACAGATCCATTAATTGCAACTTTAAAAGTTGACAAATTACATCTTTTGCGAGCACTTTGTGCATCAAAAGATCAAAGTGAGAGGCAATCAGTGTGGTCCTTTGAAAGACGAGCAAAAAAAAACAAAAAAGTTCTTTCACGAGTCACGGATTGTGGTCGCGAAAGAGGTAAACGTAAACAGTGCTGTGGGGTCATCGACCTGGGTTCAACTTGACACATTTTTGGTCGGCCCAATTGTACGGGAGCGGCGACCTGCGCCGCCGCCTTGCGCAACGGGAAGCCGGTTGTGTTGTGCCAATCGACTTCGGGAATCGGAACCGAAATGGAACATGTTTCCTGTGACGCGCTCGGGTTGAACTGTGTGTTGGGGTCTTAATGTCACACGCTTTTAGTCCTGTTATGCTAATAGTTATAGTTTTAGTTCTGTATTTGCACAGAAAGTAGGTACAAGTTACAGATGTTAAGTTTAATTTTGATCCTTATACTAACTACCTTAACTAAGGCATGCAAACAGTTTTAAGCTATAATAATAAAAACTCATTTCATATATTATTATTAACACATTAAATCAGATGTTTTGTGAAGCTGTGAGAGTTTTTGGGGTCAAATGGTAGGTATGTTTGGGGAGTGTTCATGTCTGAATGGGCATTATCAGTGTCTTCTTCGAGATAGTCTATGTAGAGGGCAAATAAAGAAGCTGGTTTAATTTTAATCAAAAGTCGTCATCGTCACAACTAAGTGCATAAAAAGTAATAAAAAACAAAACTTTACGTGCAATAAAGTCTATAAAAAATTAACGAGCCTTGTATAAAGAAACAATAACAATTTTTTTGGCAACAACATTTACAGTGTTTTCTTAAATCAATTCATTTATTTGGCAACTATGGTGCATGTTGAATTCTAACCAAAATAATCTTTTATGTTCTCAAAATGGTGCGATGCGTAATTTTTCGTTAATTATGTAGTTCATGTCAATCACCCAAAAATTCCATCGCTGACTACCTACATGTGATGACGCAGTTATGTTATTTACTTACATAAATAATTAAATAAGTTAAGAATGTGGTGGAATTCCGACAGTGTCAAGAAACTGATTTGAAAATAATTGTTTCATGATTCTTAATAATTATGTAATTAGCCTACCATGTGTTTTTAGCACCTTTGTTGGCTAATCTTAATACATAAGAATCATATCATTCATGTTTCAGAACGGTAACCTGACCAATAAAATAAAGTGATAATAAAAAGACACTTGTAAGCTATAAGATGAAATATGGATCCTATTTGTTTACATGCATTGTAACAATAAAAGTTAGCTGTGAATATTCCGGTCGAACACCACAAACAAAAACTAGATACGGAAGAGTTAGGAACGGTCGAGTTGTAAGGGAAAGGAATCTATATCCCCTTGAGAAGATTCCGCTAATGTCACGAGGGGATGCATGAAAAAATGCAGGTAGGGCCCCGAGCAACGACCCCAGGGTTTTTGGGAGCTGACGTCACCGCCTTCTGCAGCCCGCTCAATAACACGAATGTGTACCAACGTTACGTCACGCGGTTTTTTACAACCCAAGAACTTGTGGCTTTGTGGTTCCATATTCCTTATCGCGAGATCACGACCGTGAGTCGCGCTTTTGTTTCGAAATAAAAAACGCAATGAAAGCTAAGTACAAAGACTAAAATAATCTACTGGCATCACCGCCCATTCTGCCCAAATGTCGAAACAAGGATAAGCGCATAAAAATAAACAACACATTCGCGTTTTTGAAGGTTCCCCCCTAATATTCTGAGAATTCGACTGAGCACGCATGCGGATCCGACAGCAAAATGGATGTTATTTTTTGCTTTTCCAATGTGTAACTATACAATTTGCACTAGAGCCCCGGTGTCGATGACCTCTCGCCAGCTGTTTGACTATCGTGGTTTACAAAGCAAGGTAAGACGGGTTACTAAGGAATCGTACGCAGTACCGGTATACGCTTTTATTCGAACCGTGACAAAAGAGCCGTGAATAATGACATCATTATTTTCTTATAATGAGTAGGTACCACAAACAATGGCAACCATGTAGCCTAAACACTTCGCAGTTTCGGTTGTTCAAGAACATTCTGTTACGCCTTTACAACGATGAAAAAATCAAACATAAGTAAAGAAAGACGTAAAAGTCACCGTAGAGGTGTGTTAACGAATGCCATTTGAATGTATACTTCTTATTTAGAAGGTGTTTTGAATGGAATATTAAACAGGACCGAGTCATGGGTTTAATGTGTCCCTGCTGCTCTATAGCGTGGGTCATGAGGAAGCATAAATTTAGAGGAGTCGATAGCGGCGGCGTGGCTCCACAAACCCACAACAGCTGTAGACAAAACGCCACGCTCACCAACACATGCTCGCACCCCTGCAACACGCACACCACTGCACACTAAACACGTACCTATACGTAACGTAAACACACGCAGGCTTATGTACACCAGATGCCCCCTACACCGAGCGAGACGGACATACTAATAAACATCATGTTAGAAGAGAATGCAACATTGAGGGAGTGAGGCTCGGTTTGACAACATGCAGAGACGTCTAATTAAATGTAGTTGAAGGTCGAAAAAATAAGAGGATGTATGAAACATTATGTCAAGCACTCGAATATGTGAGATGTAAAAAACAGTCGTACGCAGCTTTAACGACTGACGATCGTGCGCATACGAAACAAATAGCAATGCCTTAAACAGCGAATGTTTCGTAGGAACCAGCTAATAGAAAAATAAACAGACCCGGTCCGAGCGAGGCCGTTGTTAATTAACATACAGATAGTTTAATAAAAGGCAGGAAACAGGCAGCGAGGGGAGTAAGCAATGAAGCGGTAAAAATAGAAGCGGGGGCGACAGAGACGCGCAGGAATCGATCCTACGAACAATGCGACGATGCACCGCTTCATGCCAATCAATAATAGATGGTACTAGCGTGCAACAGTTCCGTGTTTATGACGCTTATTATTTTGGATTATTGAAATTGTATCCCGCAATTTTTTCAATTACTCGAAATTTTGTTTTGCTTCCATTGTAAATTCATCCCACATCGCTTTTAATTCAGTTTCCAATAAATACAGTTTGCCAGTTTTATATTCTATTTACTTTGCGTCATAAATAAATATTAACAATACTGATTTCGTTGCCAAACAAGTTATATCTAAAATCAGTTTACGTTAATATATTAAATCGTTGATAATTTTCAATGTTTACGTGATTTAAACCATTTTTACGTTGTATCATCAATACTATTTTCAGAGCATTCCAAATGAATTAGCTCAATACACGTTTAAATTCTTTAATCCAATCAGATTTTTTATTTCTCATTAAGACCTGACCGTCCATAAATCCAATCCCTTGCTAAAAATTGACATTTTAAAATAAAAGCTCTCCAAAGTCCAACTAAATAAAACCGAAAACTGCAAGCAATCAATTTAAAGTTTCGAGGGAAGTCCCAAATGGCCGGGCAGCGGTGGTGCAACCACGTTAATTAACGAAATGAATCGATGGTGAGTGCGGAAGTGGTCGGGGACACCCGTCCCGGTTATTTTAGCCACGGCGCGCAACCGCCGCGCACTTGCCGTAGGTCAGGCACAGGAACACGAGCAAGCCCTAAGTACTGGGGGAATATATAGGTCATGCAGCAACATGAGACGAACCGTGACGCGATGTACGGGTTCGCTGCAAATTGGGTAGTTTATCAGTCATGCGGCAATGTTGCGGCAGGTCTGGAGGTCATTCACTTTGATAAGGTTCACTGACGTAATTCAATTAGCTATAATGCTCGCCGCCGCCGTTTTGATGTAGGTTATTTGTGGGTGTGGATAATAATATAGTCCAATTATACATTATTATTGTATTGACACATGTTTGTTTTCTTTTAAGAAGTGCATCCACATTGCTGGAATAACTAAAAATAAACCATTTACCATGTATACAGTGAGCTCAAATTACTCATAACGATTCGACAGCCATATTTACCGGTGGAATAAAATTGGTGTCACATTTTTGTTCTTATTGCGATACCACGGTCTCTTGATTAAAGAAAAAAATTTTTCAAACCGCGTTCACCGCAGTGGGAACACAGCAGGAGTCTACCGCAAGCCGTACCCGAGCGCATCTCGACCCAGGCAGGCAAAACCACGTCTAGACGCCTCTGTATACAAACATTGCCATTATAGCCAGACCTGCAATATTCATTTACTTTCCTTTATTTAACAAGGTTGAATTAGCACCGGTGGGGCGTTGAGGATCAATTTACATTGGCTGTCTGATATTTATTGCGAAAGTGTTTGCAGTTTTAATTTGTTAAGGCACTACAAATCGTGTATCTTATCGGGTGGTCTTGACTAAAATTTGCAAGCGTGTGTCATTTTTTACAACCGAACTCATATTCTCTGGCAAGTTTACTTTACGACGACGTCTTCGCGTTCGAGCTAGGCGTGAGTCAGCTCGTAGGTATTTAAGCAACCCTTTGTTATGGTCGCGCAGGGTAAACGACCAGTACAAAGGCAGTCGGGCGAGCCGCCCTTCAGCTGACTGAGACCTTGGCTGGATTTAGATGCGGTTCGACGGACTCCCCGACGACACTCGATTTAGTTTTCATGTCGATTTGGACCTTTTCTAGCGATTGGCACAGGAATGCAACACGCAATCTCGGATGGGCTTCGTTTTTTTTGTCTATTTAGAAAAAAGAATGTTCGGAATATTCGGGGCATTTCGAATTCTCGGTTCGGTTTTTTCTTAACCACAAGTATAAGGTCAGTGGCCGCTGTGGGACCTTGGCCGATTTTAAACGCAAGTTCGACGTTCGACGTCTGAACGGGCGCGCTTGCGTCGGCGGCGTGTGCGTTTTATAACTTTCCCCGGCTAGCGATAAAGTTCATGTTTGAACTTTGTTTCCTGATGATCCGTACGGTTTATAAATAGACGCACATCTGCCAGATGGTAGGTGAAGACGGTCATAAAATGTTTATGGAAATATTTAAACAGTGAACTGAGCTCTGGAAATTGAAAATCCAGCAATTATAGCTCATGATTCAGTGAAGAGTGAAACGAACTGTAGCTTATGAGTACTAACGCAGCGCTAATGGTTGTATTCAATCAGAACCAAATCACGTTCCTTCATAGGAGAGCCATTAATCTTGTGTCTAATAACGTTTAAGACTGTCCTCCACAATAGTGTAAACAGTTGTTTTTTCCTTATTTAAATGTCGCTGGTCTATTTGTAAGCCGGCTTGGGATACCTGCCGTCTCGCCGGTAGACCTTGGCCGAATTTAGCCGGGGTCATCGCACTGCAGGTCGCTTTCTCCTGCGTGGCGCATGCGCGATGCAATCAGTGCTGTCTAGCTGAACTTGGTGCTATTGTGCTGAGTAACTTACGAGATAATAATTGTGTGACGTAATAAACTATCTTAGTCTTGGAATGAAAGGAAAGCGAACGATGTGAGGCGAAGATATCAGTGTACGGCTTCTTGTTGAGTGTTGGGGTACTAGTACTATTCTGTGGTTGGGGGAAACTAGCTTGACACTTACCTACCTACACGTATAAAGAAAACTGACAGATGATTTTCGAATGCATTTTTACACTAAATAGGAGCTTGTGAAAAAGCTCGGCGCTCGGCTTCGCCTTTGAAATAAAACATAAGATATTTTAAAAATGTGCTTACATGTAGATTTTAATTAATAATAATTATAACCCTGTGTAATTATGAACTTTAATTAACATGTTCAACCTACTGCTTGATCTGGAGCAAATAAACAATAGCGAAACAAACACAATTAGTTGCATTATGTTCTCATTTAAAACGCAACTTGCATAATAATATCAAGCAATGTCATCTAAACACAATAATACAGGTCTAAATATTCCTAACTGTAGGCTATAAGTGTCAGATTTGCATATCAAATGGTCTAGATTATAATATTATAGTTATGAAATTAGGCTGAGGTCGACAACCAACTATTTACATATAATTATATCTTATGATATAATAATGCCATGGAATTAGCGCACTCCTGTATTATTTATAGCAAGTTTTATAGGAAAATTATATCAAAGTTAGTTACATTTTATTGTTTGCAAGATTGATTATTACTGGTTGGTAAATTACTGTGTTGATAAATTACATCATGATTGTAATGGTAATTTATATCATTTTCATAAATCAATTGCAGTATGATTAACAAAATAATTATAGATACTTATTTTAATTTTTATATATCAGTCTACCAGTACCTTAGACTTTATTTTAATTTGAAAGATTTTACTACGAATTCCAACATACTTTGTTTCAAACATGTTCTTAATTTTTTTATAACCGTAATAAACGCGTGTCCTTCTATTAAGACTCTATCAAATATTATTAGAGATTGTAAAAAACACAGGAAAAGCGAACAACATACTAGTCACACACTTCCCTCACCATTACATCCGTGATTGGGATCGATTGACGCACTCGGAATATTGATACAGCCACCAACGATTGTGATCCAATCATAATCGAATACTCGCGTGAGTATCGATATCTCAATGGTAATGCGATACTTATTTAGCAATAGGCAGTCGAGATCGTTTCTCTGATACAATTAGTTGGCAATGAGAATTTGAACCCGACTCTTGTTGATGTTTAAGACTTGTTTTGTTACCGTTTTCTGACGTCCAGCAATAAAGTTAAATTACATCGTAAACGTATAGAACGTTGCTTGAAAAAATAAACACAATCGAGATAGTTTTCGCCTATTTCCTGCCTTTATTTCGGAATGAGGACAGTCAATTCAAGATTCCGATTACTTATATCTCAAAATAGAATATAACAATAAAATAAAATTTACGTACATATATACCAATTCAGAGGAGATTGAGAGCAGTTATAGCCTAGTGGTGTGACCGTCAGACTGCCAAGTCGTAGGTCTCCAGTTCCAACCCAAGTCACGCACCTCTGACTTTTTGTATTTTATAATTATCACTTGCTTAAAAAACGGTGAAGGAAAATATCGTGAGGAAACCGGCAGGCCTGAGAGATATTTCTCAGCGGCATGTGGAGCCAAGTCAGAGGCCCATGGGCTGCTTTAAAACTCTGACACCAGAGGGCCTAGACAAGTGACAATCGCTTCTAGAGTTTCGTATTTCGACAACGACTTTCAACAGGATTGACGTACGCTTTTCGATAGCTTATGTCAGTCCTATACATTTTTGCCTTTTCCATCATCGTTATCGCTGATAGAATGTCACTTTGTCTAGGCCTTCAGGTTAGTCACTAACACGAAAAGAAGAAAAAGACCAATTTATTAAATAACAGGAAAATAAGTCGTTGAGTAGTTTTCCAACTAAGGCTAAACCTCGATTCCGTTTGCCTGGAAGCTATCAATCGCTGTCTTAACTTAAAACTACTAATTAAATAATTCAGATCTCGTCAGACCACAATTTATTGGTAAGTACATAATAATAATTCGAAACACAGCAGTTGCTATGTAATAAATCAGTCGGGAAACACCTCCACCTTGCTAATAACGAAGTTCATTAGATATACGATAAGCGTTTGATTCGACGATGAAAATCTACTAAATAATTTTTCGGTCGTTTCTTTGGCACGATACTGTATTTTATGAACGCAAAAAAAAGCGGCGACACGAAGGGTTCCGTACCACCCGCCAATATTTAACACTATAAATGAAAAAAAAATCCTTTAGTACCTAATAAATTCTTTTTTATTTTTTATTGTTATAGCGGCCATAGTAGTACACACTATGTGAAAATTTCAAGTGTTTACCTGTTACAGTTCGTAAGATACAGCCCTGTGACAGACGGACGGACAACGTAGCCTTAGTAATTTGCCACCCTTTGGATACGGAACCCGAAAAATAATGTAAGACTCTTTTGTTTTTTTTGTAACTATGGACTTGTTATTGCGTGTATGATGGGATTGTCAACCTTGGACTAGTCTGACCCAAAAATATCAACCTTGCCACTCTGGTTACAAATACATAATTGTACAAAATAGTCTCTATCCGGTCGTAAATTGTCAATATCACAAGTTTTGTAGCTATAATTGTGAGTGCTTAAAAAATAAATCTCTTATAATTATATCCTGTTAACTGCTAATTGGATTCTTATTAAGAAAGTTTTTCTATTTAATGAGTTTAAAATCGACAACCTGTGGTTTTATAAGTTTTCATTTTTATCCATGATTAAATCACGTTTAATTTCTTTCTTTTTGAAGTAAAACATTTAAAAAGAGACGTGATTAATTTTGTATAAGGGATTCATTTGACAATTAAATGACACTGTTTGCAAAATACTTGAAAACCTTTCAACGAGCTAATCCAATGTTAATTTGAAACGTAAACAACCGTATGAAACTGAGATATTATCAGAAGGGTCGCTAAGAGACGCTTTCCCTCATAAATTGAGCGTAACGTAACTTAAGCAAATAACGTTATGGTGATTCCTTAATCTGTTGCTAAAAGCCCACGATGTTGGCAACGCCTGTCATGTTGGGTACAGACAACAAACAAACTCAATCCTTATAATAACAGAGTTTACTTTGCGAAGTGGCTCGGCCTTGGAAACGGATTCAAACACCCGAATTATTTATATACGAGATTATTAAAAGTTTTCCCGAGAAATGATCACACGAATAAGTGTTTACTTATACCTACTTTACTTTGAAGTGGTTTGGGTTTTCTTAAAAAAGAATACAATAGCAAATTGAGGCTGTACAGTGTTTAAAATACAGTTAGTTTCGAATTTGCATTGTTCATGAAATCTTGAGTAACTTTTAAATAAGTCTAGTGTTAAATCACTTCATTTAGAGTTACTTTAACTGGAAATCTCAAAATTATAAATCGTGTCATATTTACTTTAGTTCTACATTACCATATTAGATCCCATAGATATTTCTATGAAGTTACCACGGCGATGTTTTGACATATCAAAACTTAAAACTAACAAATCGAATACCATCGGATGTGATTTCGAAATGTCAAGGCTTATAAACCTGTTCCATAGCAGGTGATACACCCATGAAGTTAAATGGTAAGTGAGACTATATTTGTGTGTCAATTATTTCTTTGGGAATAAACAAAACATATTGCTACTTTGGAAATTGGAATTTGATTCGAGCGTAATCATCAAATTAAATGTTGAACTCGATGAAGATGTTAATGTCCATGGCTCTTGCAAACAGGCGCGACAACGGTAGCGCTGCCTGTCGCACCCGCGATATCACGCCTGTTTATGGGAGCCTTAACAAAACAATTTCTGAGAAAACTTCACGGTAGAACAATTACCGGTGGCGCGTCGCGCGACAAGTCGCGCTAGTCTGCACGAGCCTTAACATAACATCACCGGTCTGTATTCCTTGAAGGGTTGGGCAGGGGTCACAATTCGCTATCTAATAGAGGGCGAGCCTATAGCCATAAACCGAGCACAAATCCAAACTCCGGGCTGCTACTGAGAAATTCCAGATGGAGAAACCCAATAGGTAACACTTTGCCCGACCCATGGAATCGAACCCAGGACCTCACGCTCTGCGGGAAAGTCCGAAATGGATACCGGGACCTTGGCAACAGGCAACTGAAGGAACACGGGTGGGGGTATTAGTCAGTAAAAGTCTGACACGCCCTCCCGCTCCGCCCAGAGCGGGAGAAGTCAATCGAAGACTTGCCACCCTCAAAAAAAAAAGAAGTTCTCATGCTCAGCAGTAACGCTTTCGACCACGAGGCAGTTTCGTTTACGTTGGTAATTATACAGGCTGTAAGGGTAAACAGTCTTGTCATTCAAACCATGGGTAGTTGACTTAAATATAAAAATAAATGACCGAACACAACAAAAAAAAAACGTCATTTTCATTAAAAAAAATTGAAAAGTTTCTATCCGACACCATGCTCTCTAGCGAAACAGCTGACTGACTGAGGGAGGGGTCGCGCTCGCGGCCGGTCAGGTCACATCCCGTACCCCCCGCCCGTGTTGAGACGCAAGTTCGTTGCCCTAGCGCATAGGACAACGAACTTGCGTCTCTTGTGGTAAAATGTAGATTTAAAAAAAAGAAATAAAAAGTTGTAATTTTCCATTGATTTTACGTTCTATAAATGAAACCAAACCACTGGTTGCAATGATAATGGTGTTTACCCTAACACCCTGTATAAGTGTGACTGCTAAATAAATGGTCATGGGTGTGATTCCCATGTCGGACAAAGCTCTGAAACTGGGTTTCCCCATCAGGAATTTCCCTGGTTGGCTCTTTGACCGGTAGTGGCAAAAGGCGAACATAACAGGCGAAATGTGGCTGTTCTAAGACACCTCTGCTTACCGCCTTGGGGCATAGAGGTGTGGCGTGTTGTTATGTAATAAATAAACACATGAGACATGAAGAATCTTGATACCTATACTTTTTAGAATTACTTATCCATTATATTCGCTAGTTATGTTAATGCATCCATTTTTCATGTCAATCGGTTGCTATGTATTTGGCTGTTTAAAACTATTCGAGACGATACGCCAATTAGAACTAATTTATAAGTGACTTGTCTGCAAGATCTCAGACAAAGTTTCAATGGTTTGTGCACATATCTAACGTGTATATTTTGTATCTGATTGGCTATTCCTCTTAATAATGTAATCATTTTGGATCTTCTATTACATTATTATAGATTGAAGTCGCTTTTCGTGTTTGTCGGTATGTCCGCGTTGTTCTTCTAAACCACGCAACAGATTTTGATGAGGTTTTCCTCATCGTTTAGAGAATTTATTCCGGAAGGTTTATATTTTTAATACGTTATTATTAAAGTTTCATATAACTAATAAATCTCGATATTTTGTCAAAACCGAAGCAGGAGCGTGTTGCTAGTAAACTTTATTAAAATATACATAATTGTTTAATTTTCTAAAAGACTTTGAATACCTACCATCATAATACATACAGTCATTTTGAAACGACACGCTGTTTAGGTTTTAATTAAGTAATACCTAACATTCTTCATAAATTCTAACAATAGTCTATTGTTTTATTTCTAATATAGATATAGACTCTGGTATCCGTGGCCGGTGGATCAAAGAGCTGGCCACCGGAAATCAAAGAGGTCGAACGAATGACGTCATTTTATATATCGACGGAGCAAAATATTATATTTATTATAACGTACATACTCATCATTTATCATAGATTAAATTAATTTATTATAGAATGAATATACTGCGCAGTTTCAGTGTCATGTACGCTTGCGTGGACGACTTCTTATTTTAAATGTAGCCAGGTAGGTACACAAAATCGTATTGCAAATTATTTTAGAACATAAAAGTTTAGTTAGTTAGACATGTAATTAGCAATATAAAAAACCTAAACATTATCACGATCTTCGAGCTCTGAGAGCATATTAATTTATGTGCTTTGTTATCTAAGATTAATTAATATCCTTTCAGACTTCGAATCCAAGGTTATACAATTCATTAACAGTGCATCTTAACGAGTCTGGACTATTCGCAGAACACGAGAAGAAAATTAATAATTAGTAATATAAAAACCAATAATTATAAGTTTGTTTCCAGTGCATACCTTGAAAAGAAAGAGATCTGTCTCAGACTGTTCGTTAGTTTGTTTACCTTCGTTAGAGAAACAAAAGCCGCTTTGTACGAAAAACTCTCCTTTATTTAAATAATATTTAATTTACCTCATACCAAGCTCATTGTACCTGTTTTATAATTGCTAAGTCTTTTCTCCAATAAATGGTCCGACGATTTTAACTTTTGACATTAATAAATATTTAATTATTCATGTATAAATGCTTAAAGTGTAACAACCTCTACGCTGTGACTAATAAATTGCTATAGTATTGTGATAGCGTTGGTTTAAGTAATATTATGCAATTAAAATTAATATTTATGTGGTTTTAATGTAACTAAGCAGTTATTTTATTGCAGGTCATGCAAGTTAGCTTTGATTTTATATTAAAATAGCCGACCTGGCAATGCTGATGCGTTGCTAACAGAGATAAGCATTTATTTATTTTAATTGTTATAATATTATTCGATAAATAATATAATTAACATGTGAACCACGTCCGCAATGGCAATTAAATCAATAATTCGGCATTATTGAGTAGTCTGTTAGCCGTTATTATTATAGTAGACACCAAAAAAGACTTACGCTGTCTGCTTATAAATTAATAAATATTATTATGCTCACCTTCATTATAAATTCGAATTTAGAAGCTCCATGAGCAAGACTTTCCTCATAAAGCCGCTCCGCCGCCGTCCGCCACCCAGTCGGCTTTAATTGAGTTTTACAACAAGCCTTTATTTTTTAATCAAGAAAATTCTTACATCGCTAATTACTCAATTCATTGCTCGCACAAAAGGCTCGGTGTCTCATAAATTGCCACAATTCCTTCAATTAGAGATCGACGGATAGCGTTCGCGTACAATTTATATAGAAACAGCGACAGAGCATTAATCACAATAAGGTCGTTGCAATGGAGTGATGAGATCATTTCGCTGAGCGATAAAATTGACAGGATCCGAAGATGTAGGGTCAAGACCGACCATTTAAAGGACTAAGGAGTGAGACAGAAACGTTTTATTAGACTGGTGTAAATTGCGAGGTGGGTGAGTCAATGCAAGATATTTATTTATAAATCAATAATTTTATCTCTGGACGTTGGAACAAGTTGAATTGCGTTCATAAACAGAGTCACAAATAAAGTTTACAACTCTAAGAGTCTAGCTAAGTTTAGATTCCTTTACGACAGCTCCTATTGGCTAACCAACTGTATTTATGGCATGTATTTTTAATCGAACGCGAAATAATTCACATTTTGCTTTCATATAATTGAACACTGTAATATGAATTCTCTTTTAGTGAACCTCTAATAATTCGTATTTTAAGAATCTAAAAATAATGAATTGAATAGCTAAGAAACTCCGACGAACATGGATGGAGCGTTCTCTGGGCCGCGGCACCGCGCTCGCTTCGCTCGCTCGGCTCACGCACAGTTAGTCAAAATTCTGACCAACCTAAACCATTTGATCGGACTATCCTAGACTAGTTAGGTACTGCGACCAACTGTGAGAAAAGGCCAGAAAAAAAAAAAGGCGCATTTGTTTAAAAAAATGGCTTCTAATGAAGAAGCCCAAGAAGTTTATAGAGGTCCATTAATTAAAAAAAGTGTCCATTATTAGAAGGTCAATAAGCTTTTACATCATCTGTTATATGTTCATAAGAATATAACACAATTCTCACATACAATTTCTTCGTCCCCAAGCTTTGAAATAATTGCAATTAAAACACAAAGAAATCATCCATTCAAAGTTTCACGGTTGATCGGAGGCAGGGGAGGCAGACAGGACGGCTCATTAAGTTATCGACATTAATAATAATGTACTACCAATAGGTACTTTACTGTACCAAGTTCAACCTTCTTAGTTATAACGTAGAACCGAGTTCGTTCGTGGATGATTAAATTTAACAATGATTAATTAACTCATCATGTTATTAATGTTATCATGATCGGCTGTAATGGTTCGCTCGTGGTTCGGTTTATAGGTTAATGGGAAAATTTTGATCTTGAGCAGACTTTAAGGTAGAGTGTGACCAGAATATAAATTAATAGTGGATTTATTTGTGTCATCCGTGGATTAAAAGTCACCACTTTAAATTGTCCGTATATTCAAATCACAGTCGTCTTTGTATGTATGAAATGGCTACAACTCGGCAAATTAATGTAGTCTGACAATTTGATAAACAATGAATATCACCGACGACTGTACTTAACTAAAACTTTAGCTCATTATTGTTATACAGTGAATTGCAGATTTATTTTTAACGATGTTAATTTGATTAATGTTCCTTGTAAATATGCTTGCTCGACCCCCTTTTTTTTTGAGGGTGGGATATCATACAATGACTTCTCCCGCTCTGGGTGGCGCGGAACGGCGTGCCAGACTTTTACTGACTAAAACCCACCCGTGTTCCTTCAGTTGCCTGTTGCCAAGGTCCCGGTATCCCTTTCGGACTAACCCGCAAACCTGGTAGGTTGCTCGACCCCCTAAAGGCAGACTCGCAAAATCCTTTCAATGAACAAATCCTTTTTTAACACATCAACAATCGTCAATGAACAAAATACAGGGTGTAACATCGACGTGCAAACATATATTTTAGACCCACCCGCGTAGTTTTAAAAAAAAAACTACTGTTCCATACATATATCTTTTAAAGCTATATCAATTTTAAGCCCCATCTTATTATTTCAGAAAATAGTTACATGCTATATTACACAAAAAAAAAAAAGTTGTAATTAATGTTAATAAAACAGAACGACCGTTGACTCCGCAGTTAAACTACCTTGACTTTTAACTCGGGTAGAGCCAAGACCCAACGAACAACATATTAATATGCATGGACGTATAAATATCACCATATCACACTTTTATTTTTTGAATATTCCATCTGCGGTGGTATTCTGCAGGTTTTTAGCCAATTGGTATTTCAAGATGCACACTTCCTTCCACCTTTGCCATTTAAATAACCAAATCTATGTATTTTTAGATGCAAACTGCCACCTTTTTAATTAGACTCTTGTACCTAAGGCGAGTCGTAATATTTTTATAAATAAAATATGCAACAGAGAAGTGGGTAAATCTTTGACTTAATACGTTTTCGGCGCAGATTAGGTATAAAACTGTACATTGACTTGCGATGACATTTCCAAATGGTACTCAAAGTTAAAATTCACACGCCATTTGCATTTTCATTGTGTAGTTTCGGTGGTCGTTATTATAGCAACAATAGAATAGTTTCATTATAATTCTTATGTTGCCATCGGGTTTTTGGCATAAAACGTTCCAGTTTTTTAAAGAATTGTTCACCTCTATTACCTACTCGTCCTTGCTACATATAATAACGATTATTTTTTCTGGGTTGCAATATTTTTATCAAAATCTATTATTACTCTTTTGAATAAAGAATCAAGGGAAGAATTTTCAAATTTAAATAGAATAGCTAAGTAGTCCGTCGGTACACTATTCTAGAACGATGCTGGAGTTTGAATCTCGATTAAAAACTGGCTGATTTCAAATTAATCTCTTTCTTGATTTTAATATTAAGCTAGAACATCGTTCTAAAATAAGTGCCAGCTAGTATTATAACGATTCCCAGAACGATCAATTATTAAATCATTATTTTCAATTGAATGAAGTCAAGTTTTTCGACGCGGTACACGAGGCGTTCCCAGAGCGATTTATTGATTAAAACGCGACATGCTATGGTTGATGGTGCTGCTACTAATCAATATTAGGGTGGGTTTGCTGGGTGCAGTTCCGTTGGGATCAAAATTCATTAAATTATTTATGGGGATTCGTTATTAGGTAGAAAGCTGACAGTGTTAGTCGTCTATTCGTATGATTCTTGCTGTGGTGAAGCATTTCGGTACAAATAGTTGAAAAAACTCACAGGAATTCATTATTGTATTTTTTTTTCAAGATTAAAGTAAAACCTACATAACATTAAAGATAATTATTATACTTAACGTAGATATAATGTCAAACACACACAGTGCATTTATTTTCTCATACAGTGGTATGGCTAATCACCGAGCGTGAAGTTTAACGACCACTGTCGAAAACAACGGTCGAAATCTTATTTTATTTAGTAAAATGTTCTTACACCATACAATAGGTAGGTACACATAACCGTTACTGAGGCAATTTGAGGTAGTCGAACACTGCTAGTTTCATTCTTATAGTACGAACATAAACGACATAGGAGACGAGCGGTAATGACGAATGGGCCATGCTACGAGTGTAAACCGAGAATCGCCTTCGTTATTAGAAGCAAGTAAAAGTAAGTAGGTATGTTAGAGTTAGTTAAGTTAAGCAAATCTATCTGGTTACTCGCTGTAAGGTAATCTAATCCATTATCTTCTATCCAAGTACCTACCTTTTAGCGCTAGGGTTGCAGGGGTAATTTGTGTCAGTGCCTATACTGACTCAAAATACACCTACATTCAAAATTTCAAAGCAGCTGACTAGCTTTAATCTAAAATAAAATGTTAAATTAGAATTCTAGAAAGAGACGACTAATGGCCGCACATTCGCTATGTCTAACTCGTACTTTTCGGTCTATAATTACTGCACAACTGAGTACGGAACACTCAATCCATTCTCTATGTCTATGGTCATTACCTACGTAATTTAATAGTGCGCCCAGTAGGATACTTTAGATGCGTAGGATACTGAATTGAGTCTGACATAGCTCGTGGCTAAGTAATAACTACGCTACGCTTGCCGGGGTTGGTCCGTGGATGGGTGACCATTTTCACATATCGAGACTCCTCCGTGCCTCGGAAAGCACGTTAAGCCGTTGGTCCCGGCTGTCATTTGTGGATCTTTGACAGTCGTTACGAGTCGTCAGAAGCACGAAAGTCTGACAACCAGTCTGACCAAGGGGTATCGTATTACCCAGTTACTGGGTTGTGGAGGTCAGATAGGCAGTCGCTCCATGTAAAATACTGATATTCAGCTGCATCCGGTTAGACTGGAAGCCGACCCCAACATAGTTGGGAAAAGGCTAGGCAGATGATGATAGTATTAAACTTACATATCTTTATAAGATAATATGCTGAGCACTCTGTACCTGACTTTGTGTTAGGTACATTGTGGCAGAAGTAAAAGGTAAGTCATTTACTTTTTTGCCCAGTTTTAATAGTGAATTAGAGAAACTAATGTGAAACAGTTAAAGTTAAGTCATTTAGTAAGCAATTATACTAAAGTTATATTGTAATAAACTGTTTTAGACCAGTTTAATCATTTTTGTTTAAAAGATGCTCTAAAAGATACTTACCTACATATAATGCTATATGTGCTTAAGGTTGTATAATTCCACTTTATAAATAGATCGAGTGAATAATAAATTATAATAATTAATAATATGTAGAAAAGATATCTAGACATTTATACGAGTATACATCAATAATAAAACATCAATCAAGCATTCAATAGGTATTTGCTGTCAAAGCTGTTAGCCATAAATTATTGATAATTATTTTTGTAATCGAACTTTTATGAAATTAATGATGTCAGTTCATAATTTCAGTCCAAACTTATCTTTTGGAATTGGAACTGTGTATTTAAACAACACTACATAATATTTTTATTAAATAACTTATAAGTGCACATTGTTTTTCAACGACGCTTTTCTTTCATGCCAGTATTTTTCTAAAAATAATGGTAAGCCATAAGGATAATCGCGTTTGTATTCTGCCAAAGAGAGAAAAGAAAACAAACGTTTAGGTCGGAGCCAAATTAATTCAAAACAAGATTAAAAAATACTTTAGTTAGAGGATCAAAAGTCCTCAATATCTCGGTCCCTCCATGCCGTGGTTCGCACATAAAAATTCCTAAGTACTTACGTCTCATACCTACATTTGTTTTTTTTTTATTATTTACGAGTCAATGTCGTTTAGGACGACAAGAACATTGTGGCACCATTATCATGAATATGATTTTTAAAGGTGTTAATTTTATTTCCATACACTGCGTGTTCGCAGTAGGCATTTGTTTTATTTAAAAGATTGAAACAAAAGTGAAACTAAATTGGGATTAAATGATTAAAATTTTTAAAATACAATTTCATTTCTAATTGTATAATTGGTACAATTATACCTACCTACAAAAGTTATTTTTGTTACCAACAAAAAAACGGTTTTTGCAAAAAAAGTAATTTATATCTTTTGATAAATAAATATTTTGAATAATATTCTATTATCAATTTAATCGTAGCATAAACCTTCCATTACAATGAATACACCCGAAACTGTTGTCCGTTAGAAATAAAGAATACTCTGAAAGCAGGCATTGTAGCGCCATCTATCGGTTTACGATGGTACTAAAAATGTAGAGTTCAGAAACAAAAGTAGTAAAATAAAGTAATTATGTAAAGGTAGCAAAACTTAGATACTTACACAATTACTTTTTTTATGATTAAAATTGTAATTATCCTTTGGAACCATAATTTTTAGACTGTTTGGTCTATTAGTAATTAAAGTACCTAGGTACTTAATAACTGGTAATTTACTATTAACCATACAAATAAATCCGTACCTACATAAAATATTAGAACAAAAGATAGGAAAACTTCCGAATGAATGTTATTGTTACTAGGCATGTAGTTTGTTACGCCATACGCGACTCCATTCCACGCTCCAATCCGCTGTTGTGTTGTGTTGTGTCACGGCAAGCCTAGCCGCGGCGTCGAACGAACTCGAGAGCTCAGTCAAGAACGTTCGTTAACCGCGCGCGTCACCCGTTCCATGTACCAGTGCCCCCATCTAGCGGTCAATGTCGGCATGACGTAGTGAAACAACCGAGTTCTACCGTTTTGTAAGAGATGGCGCTAGTAGTATGATGTTGCGATAAAAACCGCGTGGTGTGTATTTTTACTTTCAAATTTTTTTTTTTTTACTAAAGTGTTGTAATAAAAAGTATTTTGTGTGATATTTTTATTTTAAAACAAAGCCTGTTATAAAAACGAAACCCGTAACCCGTAACTATTTTAAGTCTGTTGTGAACTTGTGAACGATAATTTTCATGGTGTTTGTAGTTGCTCCTTTATGCTTCGAGTTGACACCTCGACATCCGTCAGCTGTTATGTTTCTATCCTCGGTATAGAAAAACAGTGTCTGCCTATCTTGTGGAACATTACACTAATAATTAAGTTGCTACATTTAGTGGAATGATTGGTTTAATAGAGTAATTAGCAGTAGGGTCAGCACAAACGCCTCATTTTCGAAATATCCACGCAATTAACCTAACCAAGTGCTTGTAAAATGACTTGCATGGACCGAATAACCATTCGATTGACCTTTAAGTATTCAACTAGCAGCTGCCTTAAGTTCTACAAAATTAATTCAAATTCAAATTCAAATTCAAATTCACCTGTCACCAAGACGATGCAGATTCGCTATCGTGACTTGTCTAATAGTACTTTCGCCTAGGTACCAAGTCCAAACAAGCGAGCGCAATTACAGACGCAATGAGTTTGGCAAATGGCCGCTGCGACAACAAAGTGTAACGACTCTGTTGGCGGCAGCTTGGAATTAGCACCGCTGAAAGTGATCTCATCAGTCCACCGACCATTACTCATTGGTCGCTAGCAATGAGACTGGGTGTTGCTCACACGTCTAACCGAAATAGATGTTTAGATGCGTTAACAAACAAATTACTATATTTTGTTATCGTTTTTGCATTCATCTTCATTGAGTGTTTGGTTATGATTAGGTCTTCAGTGACAAAAGTTTGTGCTGGACTTATTGTTTTCTGCTTTCTTTTAATATTTTCCAGATTTACTTTGTCTATCTTGACTCTTTACACTCTCGTACTGCCACCAATTTACACCAAACAATAGCAACATTGTACTATAAAACTTTCCTAACATCAATTTTCAAAAGAAACCTAAAATGTTATGGAATCAGATGCAGTACATAATGCCAAAATTGAATACACAATAGATTTCAAAACAGTTGCAACACGAGCTTTAGATAATGACGGTGTCATTAAAGTCATTAGCCGACATAAGCCGAGAGGGCCCGACATGCCCGCGAAATGCCCGCGAAATGCCTTGATAGCTGTGACAAAATTTAAATGAGCATTTTGCGGTGACGTCATACAACCGGTATTACCCGTAAGTACCATGAACCCCTCTACAAAGGTAATGGTGTTAAGCATGTGCGGTCGCATGATTAGCTACTTGGTTGCGATTATACTGATGCTCTTTTTGGAAGTCAAAATTTTTTTTTTTTTCATTTGTAGGAAAAACAGGTTTAAAATATGTTATTTCGCGTAACTTGTTTCTAATTAATTTAAATGAGCTCTCTGTGGTCATTTCCTCTTTACGGATCTGTTTAATGACTCGATTTAACTTAATGTTTGTTTGGCAGGCCTAATGCTACTAGATCATTACTAATCATTCGTTCAATGACTTCAGTCACGGCATATTGCCGAACGTCCAAGGAAACAACAGTCAAATCGGTCAAATGTATATGAAGGTAAGTACTTCTTTTCAGAATTGCACGTAAATATAGTATAGCGTGACATTGTGATGAGGTTTGAAGATAAGGTCAGTTCACAATGGAGGGCGCGTCTGCTGCAACTATTGTGTCGCAGAATACCGCGCCCTCTGGCGGCGCGACGGCGCGTGACCGCCAAACAATGAGCCCCAAACCAATTAGTCACCTCCCGTAATTATGTGCGATTATATTTTGTGCCAAAATGATTTGAGAGCTATAGGTTTAAATAGAAACCTTGGTATAGGTCATGCTATAACTGATCGAGCGATCTACGACGAAATAAACATGAAAGCGAGACTAAAAGACTTTATATAAAATGAAGACGTAGCTTCACTTCATAAAATTGCATAAAATATAATTGTCTGTCAATTTGTTTGAGTAAATTACAAAATTACGCATGCAGCAATCGCAGTAAGTGCAATTGGAAAGTAATATCAACTGAGTTTGCAGATGCCTAGTTTAAATAAGAGGGCGTATCTAGTGGCTAACCGCGACACTTTCTACTACGATTTCACTGCGTTTTGTGGCTTAGCATTAGACGCAAGTATAGCAATCTTTAGCTATATGCAACGTAAACTATTCTTCTTTGTTATTGACTTGACTGTATTTTCGTAATGAGGTGGAGTAATATTGTCATCCATATTTATTATTGTGGTTACATTATGAGCATCGTTATTATCAAATGTTGCGTTGATAGACACATTTTCTACACGAAAATCTTGTATTATTACTAACTCACCTTTCGTTGCTTCTGGCTTAGATGGAAAATATTGTAGAAAATCCTTACCTGTAACAAAATAAATTACATTTTAATACTGTGTCATTCTCATGGGTATCACAACAATTCATATAAAATACAAAGTTATAATTTCAAAATATTATATCATTGTTTCTAGTTCGCAGCAGAGCTCTCATTACTGCACAACCAAAGCAGTACTTAGCTACAGCCCAAGTACTGTCAGCTTCAAATACTGTAGAATTCTACATTGCAACAATAGTGTCCCTCAGCGAATAACTGCAGAGTGGCTGCACATAGCTCAATGATTCCCAAAGGAGGATTACAGCACTCTGGAATTGATTCTCTAGAATAGAATAGAAGTAAACAGTTCCTTGGAGAGCTCTATTGTGTTCCATGCTAACAATGGTTTGTGAGCTCCGAAGGACTTTTGCTCCTTTTTGTAGTGTTTGCAACCACAATTTATGGTTATGACAGATATTTTTGAGAATATAAAGGTGGAAATTTTAGTTTGAACTGTACTTGCAACTTTGTGTGGATGCATTTTCATGCGATGGGACATGCGATACTTTCAGTCTTTTGTGATGTTGGCAGGACTGAATATTTTACACAGATACTATCCATTGAAATGAAACTATTTATACGGATTATGTCGCATTATATTTGAGTTCTTTATGCTTTGCGTTCATGGATATTCGAGAGCTTTCGGTGCGAGATAAAACCGATTTAAAATGAAAAAGCTGTTACTGTTCAATGCGCAATTTTATTTTAGTATTTTGTGAATAGGTTAGATTAAATGACAAACTTATGATCTTTGTATCTAAATAAACAGTCATCTGTTTTAAAATTAGACAATTTAGATAAGAATAAATAAATGGAAAATTTAATTACTCATTTGTTTAATTTATCTTGTTGATGCCAAAAAGTTATTAAACATAAAAAAAAAACAATTCGTTCGGTTTTCAATTCGCACTAGCATGTATTGGCAATCAATCAACAATGTAAAGCGGCGATTGATTGGCACACTACTATCGGTGATGGCGATTGATGGATGGTCGCTCGACACATACTAAATAAAACTGGTGCATTTATCAATATTGGCTCGACATGTGTGTATGTTGGACGAAAACATATTTCATAAAATGTTTTTGTTTCAGCAGAATTCCATGCGATTGCATGTATTTGATAGCTTCAGGATCTCCTGAAGTTAGTCCAAGTTTCCTTTAGAGAACTGAACTGAATTCATTTTCTTTAAAACTGAACATTTAGACGAACGACGAATTTTTAGAAACTGGTCTCTCCCCGGTTGCGTCAAGTCTCTGTCACCGTCCTCACAGCTAAACCCATGCCTAAATTGACGTCAACCTTTATGATGCGGGTGGTATAGCTCCACGGAGGAGTATAAGAAACGTCATCTTCAGCGTAGCCTTTCCCACCTATGTTGGGGTCGGCTTCCAGTCTAACCAGATGCAGCTGAATACCAGTATTTTGTATGTAGCGACTGTTTAACGGAACTATAAAATCCAGAGGAGTATAAAAGAAACATGCTGCATTAAAAGTAAAACCATTTTCTGTGACAGCACGAAAAGATTTTTTGAAATATCAAGAATTAGTAGCCTGAATGCTTACAATGGGAGTATAACATGTAAATAATTGTTTTGGAATAAAAAACCACAGCAGTACGTATTTGTGAGACAACTGTGTTTAAATCACTAGACTTGGAGGTCAAAACTGAATTATGATAATAGTCTCAAGTAGTAGGAAGTCATATCATCGGTGACCATTTTAAAATTGTCTTCCTTTTAGAGTTCAGCTTCTTGGAAACCAAATCTATATCTATAATAATAATTTGTAACGGAGTCAAAACTGTACATGGAATATTTTTGAAAAATAGAACGAGTCTGATGCCAAATATATCGTTTATATATATTATATAAACGTATAATTATGAAACGTCAGAAGCTATAGGTGCACGGTTCCAATAGTAAAATTAATTGGTCGTGTCCTTTGGAGAAGAGCCGGCCAGAAACTCCACGGTTACTCTTTTAAAAAGCATGTCATCTGTATCGTCTTCATTTGTTTATTCTGTTTTAATTTTTAGTTTCTTTTTTGTACTGAATAATAAGTTTCGGCTGCTGCTCACTCTTGACCAATATTTTGTTTCATTCATTTAGTTTGACCTATGACAACTGCTGTCAAGTTGATTGAAATTTATTTTAACCTGTTTTTCGTTCAATGGCATTATGTTGAGAAAAAACGTCGAGGCCTTGGTTAAATCAAGACAAGAATAAAATTGAGTTGTCTGCTGTGGCTTCGAAATATTGCTTTAAATACCTAATTTAATTTCATTAAAGAATATTTGTAGATGGAATATAAAAAGTCTTAAAAAGCTGTCCCACAGCCAACGAGGAAGCGTCTAGATATCAACGATTTTCTCGCTCAACAAACATTCAAAATATTGCACTCTGGATAGAGTAAATTTTCATTTGAACATTTTTAAAGAAACAGAATAGTTTGGGAACGGAGGATGTAACAGCGAGCGAAGCAAGCTCGAAAATTTTAGGACCCCGCCCCTGGTAGGTATAAGGTTTTCTTTGACATACTACGCGGGCGAAGCCGCGGGCGGAAGCTAGTACATTATAATTATATGAACAAAACAAAGAGAAAGCCCACGATAAACGCGTGTAGTGTAGAGAGAGGTGAAGTCAAATAACTGTCTGTCAGGCTCTCAACGATGATATGACTGTAAACCGAAACTACTTTGCAAAATAATAAAGGAACTTTAGTTTCGTTACTTTAGCAGAGACACGGTTGTGCAATGAGTGACCTAAATTCTTCATTATTAAAAATTGTATTCTTGGGCTTTGAACATTACTGTACAGGTTATTATGCACGGAAATGAAATTACACGGCCGTTATAAATTGCCACGTCTGAAAATAAGCGCACATACTGGTGCAAAAAATGTTCTTCTAAAATTCAAATAGGGCGGATTTAAGGCGGAAGTTCTACTGCAACGGATATGACGTTTACAGTAGTCAATTTACATCTGCTGCCAAGGGCTAAGGTACCAAAGCCCTTTAAATTGGGCCGACCTCGATTACCCGCCGTGGTCGTTAGCTCTTCTCTTTTATGGACACTTAAATTGCCATTATATAATAATGCAGTCTTTACATCATTCGTTATTTTTACGACTTAATTTGCGTACTTACAATTGAGATGTTCTAAAATTTAAGGAACCTCGCTAATGATGCTGTTGATATATCCGCAGGTCCTTTTTATTATAGTTACGTAAGTAAGTTCGGGTACTTTTGTCCACAGCGGCGGGTACACATTATACACAACGGTTTTTATGGAGAAGAATCGCGATTTATAAACGCCGTGGTTGTGTAAGTCATCTTAGAGGTAGATCAATACCGGCCGTTGCTGTTGAAGTTTACAAAAGGCAAAAATTGGAAAATAGACCCTGACAGTATTTACAACAGCTGAATAAACCAAATCCCGATAACGACCAAACCAACCAAATGGCCTAACATGTTATCGAAGAGCCCAATCCTTTCAGCTTCAAACGCTTTTCATTCAGTCAGATTACGTCACCTGCATCGTGATCGTTCTGTATCGCCTGCAATCGGTCTGCTCGCCCTTGAATACGGATGAGCATTCAACTGCTATGCTCATATGTTATGTATGCACGCTGCAATCGCCCTCGCTTCGACCTATCTTGTCTTTGTTGATCTTGATTTACTTATTTTGTCATTTAATTGCAGCTGTACCAAAAGTCCGAGTATCTACGCCTTAAACTCGTTTTATTTTAATTCGACATTTGAATTTTATTGAGTCTAGAAATCGATGTTTATGAAGGGTTAATTTTTATTAGTTTGAGTTAATTATTTTGGGGGAAATGGACTGGATTTCGACGTCATGGTTTGTTATGGCTATGACTAACCTAATAATCTCTGTCCTGTAATAAATGTACAGGCACTTGGCAGAATGTGATGATACCATTGACTAATCTGAAGACCTTAGGCAATATACCATATTCTGACAAATAAATGATTATAATCATAGTTTTACGATGCATCGCTGAAAGTGAGCTCTAACATAGTCTACAGCTAAACTACTTTGAATTCATTTCTATTTTTTTAAATTGTAAAACGATCGTTCTTACGTAAAAATAAAATAATAAAGTAAGATCGCCCAGTTATAAATTGAGTTAGGTTTCTATTTGAAGCGATAAAAACTATGGATTGCAATTTATATTGAGTTACTGAGGGTTTATTTTTTATTTTATTCAAACATAAAAACCAATTGACACGATTCTACTTCTTGTTTTCTTATTACAGTTTGTGCAATTTTGATGGCAGAGTCCTACTAATTTAAATTCATGGATTCCACGACGAAATATGTGCACAGTTTGTTCGCCATTTTGTGACGAATATTGTTTTTCAATGGCCGCCATTCGCGTCATTTTGTCGGGTTTAGAGAGTCATCAATGGTGAAATATTCAAAATCTCCTCTTTTCGAATATCAATGAATATTCGCGAGTTGTGTAGCGTTTTTCGAAAAGAACCGTTTTGTGATCCACAAAATGATGTTGTTTATCGGAAACGGAATCGTGTATTTTTTACTTAAAGTTATAAATCTTTAAGTGAGAGAGATGAGATATTAGGTATGTAGCAACATTTAACGAACATGGTTTTACTCCATTCGTTTTGTCATTGTCTTGTTAAAGTTTTACTTAGTTCTAATTATTTTCTTTGAACTTTTTGCTGAGAAATACCTTTGAACCTTTTTTACCCATCTATGGTTATCAACAAAGAAAAAGAACGATTTTTTTATCCTACCAAACAAACCTACACGATTATCATGTCTATTCGCTCAAATACTTGTAAGGTAAGATACATACTTTTATTAGGACTTATATAGATGAATTTCATTAATTCTATACGGTACCTTAGCTTTTGCTTCGACCTTTTCCAAGCTGAACTGTTCCTAATATCCCCGAGGCCATTTTAGTGCAGTGCTGAGTTATACCAGGCCATGGCCTAAGGCGGAAGTAATTCGAGTAGCCAGTGAAGCCTTTCAACTCACTCTAGTAACTACAACACTAGAGTTAGAAACATACAAGCAATTATACACACTATTGCGACTACAGATGCGTGAAAATCGCCTGCAACCAATCAAATGGGCTGAAGATAATGTGGGTACCAATAGAACGTCTGTCAGATTTGCCCATCAGTTTTTTTTGTATTTTATGTAATTTGATATCTATGAAATATTATTCGATACAGACATTATTTATTCGCTTTAAGATGCAATGAAAATGTTTTTTTCATCAAGTATTATTGGATTACTGCCTACCTACTGTAGCATAGGGTCTGTGTTTGACCCAAGGAGTGTTAAAGTTTTCCAGTTTTTAATTTTCAGCTGTGGCTAGTACTTTAGATATCGGTGCGTCTGGTAGATGCAAAAGCCTTGCCCCTATCGGACTAAGTTTGGATGTACTAATACGTCTGCCAACCCCTTTCGAGGAGTTCAGGCGTGATGTTTATAATAACACCTGCTGGCGATATTTCATTAAGTCGCTTACATGTTCGTAAGTTGAATTCCTTAGAATATGTAGAATAAGCGTGGAGTATTTCATAACCGCTGGTATTCTCAGTATTGATTGCCACATGCACAGAAATGTGGAACTAAATGTAGAATTACATAAATTAATATTGCTGTTGGTTAGGGCTTTGTTTTGTGACGTCAATGTATTATTATTTACTGTAGTTTATTATCCTTTTGTCAAGTAGGTATGATGTGATTACCATTGTAGATACACATGAGTACTTTGTGGTCAGATAGGCAGTCATTCCATGTATAATAAAAATAATTCAGCCGCATTCGATTAGAAGGAAGCCGACTACCCCAATGTAAGAACTTGAAAAAAAAACACATTTAAGGCTCGTACAAAAAGGCGCGATATTGCGGGTTGCACTGCCTGCCACGCCCGCGATATCGCGCCAGTCTGTACGAGTGTTGACTAGAGAACCTCCTCCTTTTTTCGTCGGTTATACTAGGCACATGATGAGTCCAGGGAGTTAATTGAATTTGAAATCGCCAACACGCAATAGGAAAACGTTTCTGTTCCAGAAATGTTTAGTGTAGCACCTTTTTTTACTCCTGAATATGTTTAAGTAAGTAGATTTTAAATCCCTCAGTCCCTCACAATACAAATAATACGATATTATTTAAATTATATAATTAAATATATTATATAGATTTAAATGTCTCCGGCCCAACAAAAGGATCTATCTTGGCATATTGGGCGTACGGCAAATAAACCGGGTTACGACCGGGTCACAGCCGGGCTGTCCCGGATCGACACACTGACCCGTATAGACGAATAACAGGAAAATGTATTGAAATATATCAAACAATTATTATTGTTTGGACTTCTAGTTGAAATATTATACAATAAAAAATATTAGGCTGAAAGGTTTTCAGGAAAAAAAAAAAAGAGATATTTGTAGCACGTCGTCAGGGAAGAGGTAAAATAATTGGGAGAGGTAAAATGTTTATGAACTTTTGTATTTAAAGCAATTTTCCAGTCCAAGAAACTATGCAAAGAAATAATTTAGAAAGTCCTTTGAGGAAATACACAAAGAATTGTGCAGAGTCGCTAAGTTTTCTGCTCTTGTTAACGCATTCAAATCTAAGTTCTAACTATCTAACTATATTAATAATAATATTAGTTTGTAAGTATGGATGGATGGATGATGGATGGATGGATGTTTCTTACTGTTTCACGTAAAAACTACTGAATGGATTTGGATGAAATTTGGCACACAGATAGTTTCTAACCTGGATTAACACATAGGATACTTTTTATCCCGATATTCCCACGGGATCGAGACTTACGCGGGTGAAACCGCGGGGCGCAGCTAGTATAAAATATACTACGAAAATTTAAAAAGAATTGAATAAAATCTCTGATTTTTATTGTAAACTTCATAAACTCTTAATTAGGTACATCTCTATCATACATAAAGTCAAAACACTTGATCAAAGAACTTCGATTCGATATCACAAAGCTGAGAGCACACGACACGTGTATCATCCCTGTGGAACTGGGGCACGGAGGGAGGCTGGGCGGCCCACTTCGCAGGGTCACACCGCGACCTACCTCACGACCTGTTTGTTGCTGACTTTATCCGATACGTTAAGGATACGGTGACGTCATACTTCAGAGGATCCTTTTTTCAATTTTGGAAATGCTTTTAGCATGATATAGAACGTCATTTTTAAAATGAAATTTTCCTATGGCACAGTGAAAAAAAGGAAGATACGTAAAATAGTATCTATTTTATTTGATAAAATTGTAGTAATTAATAATAATACAAAATGTTTTATGTCAACCAGGGGGCCAAGTCTACTAATTTACAAACGTGTCAGTGGTCTCACAATGATCAGTTTTTGACAGATATGTCATAAAATTTGTCAAAAACTGATCATTGTGAGCCCACTGACAGGTTTGTAAATTAGTAGACTTGGCCCCCTGTTTGCCTCTGGGTATGACAAAAGGATTTGCGCATGTTTGAAACCAGGGTCACGACTAGAGTCAAAACTATGTTGCTATTTTAATATTCGCAACAATAAATGATTGTCAAGTGGCCCTTTCGTAACCAGAAAAGAACAGGCCACCCACTATTCCCTTAATATTTCAAAAATACGTCTTTATCTTACCATTTTTAAACCTTTTGTTTACCATAATGTCCCTAACAATACTGGTTAGATAGTGGAGTTTAAAAAGAGAAATGTTTCTGTTAGCACGCTTAGCACGCAACGTTACGAGATAGTCACGATCGTCGCGTGTAGCTACCCTAATGGCCGTGCTAAGGTCGGTACAGACGAGTCGCGATTTAAATGTGTGTGGAGGAAGCTTAATTTTATAATATTGTGTTGAAAGATGGTATTTCAGCGATATTTTGATGTTATAAAAGATAGTTTTTAACAAAAATGTTGCAATATTTTTGGCTTATCTTAATGGCACTTTATTACTGGTATACTCGGATGCATGAATCCTTTGTATTTGAAGGTTTATCCTGAAAATAGCAGTACATTAGAGAGATATAAATATATATTGAGGCTCTACATACATTTTTAACTTTTTTTTTGTTTTTTCTCGAATACTTGTAAACCTACCTTTTAATACCTACCTCATTTTTGTCTATATCATAATCCCTGTAAATTGAGAGGTCGGGCTCTTGTGATACAGGAACTTCTAGTACAAGAGCCAGGGCTACACAGACGTTGGTGCCTCTGAAGTGAAAAAAAAAAAGTTTCTCCGAGCACCACACGTTGACACCATGGAGTGAGTTCCGCTACCAATCCTGCTTACTAGCGAAT
Source organism: Lithophane socia (assembly GCA_947522985.1). Lineage (NCBI taxonomy): Eukaryota > Metazoa > Arthropoda > Insecta > Lepidoptera > Noctuidae > Lithophane > Lithophane socia. The sequence continues at coordinate 6,307,188 of OX383258.1, read as the reverse complement.
CCTTCGTCCACGGCTATTCTTGTAAGAATCATGCCGAAATGATAGAGTATAGAAGTTGGATATCTTTTGGAGTAGGTATGTGAAAAATTGACATTAACAAAACGGTCTAATACTGGAAATATAAATTCTGAAATACGTTTCACAATTTATGAAATAAGAAACAAAAGTCAAACAATTGTGAAATGACATAAAATTGTTTATTGTGTAAGAAGATATTATAATTTATTTTATACTTATATTTATAAAGCTTAAGTATGTCATGATTTCATGAAATAGTCCTTCAATATTATAACTTAGAGATATGTACCGATTGATGATTTTTACGATTATAATTCTATAAATAAATATTTGATACGGCCGTGAATGATTTTCTGATAACATCCAACCTGATACTGACCTGTAAATTGCAAAAAAGAATTTCGCGAGCTACCATGACGCTTTCGCATTAAATGATTAAGTTTGACAATTTGCAAACAAATCTCTTTGTCTCGTCTCGTCCCCGTCCCGTTCCGTGTTGTCGGACTTAGCAAGCAATTTGGCCGGAGTTAGCGCCATTAGGCCGCAGGTAGCATTCGTGACTATTAACGTAATGTGTGCCTTGTATCGTGTGTGTTCGCAACTTCCCTACCTAGGATTAGGTACAGGCCGTACAGGCATTGACTTCAGACAATTGGCAGGTTTAGGGAAAAAGTTTTGTGGTAATTATGTCTCTATTTACATAACAAGGTGTATTATGGTGCATTTTTTATCTTTCTAAATAATGTTTTCCGAAGTTAGCAGTCATCTTTAGGACTTTTTAATGTATTTTTTATTCAGAAGGACCGCCTTTGTCGCACATACGATTATGCCACACTGGTTGGGTAAACAAAATCATACTAATTTCTATTTCACATAACCTTAGCATTAGGCTTGCAGAAAAAATATCGATATATCGAAATATAGATATTTTTTGTTAGATATATCGATATTTTCAGGCGATATCTATTATTTCGATATATCGATGTATCGATATAAAATATCAAGTATCGAAAATGTATCAAAAACGATATATTTTCAATAGCAACACCGTTGTCGCCGCTGACTAAAACCGCTGGAATTCAGAGCCGTAAAAATTATTAGTACTTTTTTTCCTAGTTTGGTATTTAAATGATTATAAAACTTGAACGACATAAAGTAATTTTTTTTTTTAATTCCACCGATATATCGATATATTTTTTTCGATATATCGAAATCGATTTCGATATTTTTTTTAAATATCGATACGATATATATCGATACTTTTTTACACTTCTTGCATCCCTACTGAGCATAGCTAATTTGTTAAGTACTTCTAGCTGCATCAGAAAGTAGCTAGTTGTAAGCTTAATTTCTAAGTTACTATGAAGTAATTCAACATAAATAGGTATTGCAATGTAGCATGTGATAACTAAATCTAAATTTTCGTATGTTTAGAGACAACAAATTGCAGTAACGACTGTATTTAGATAGGTGCTTACATAGAAGAAAGATGTAAAGACATAGTTAGGTAATGATGGACCTACTATTGAGACTGTACTGTTTGCGATAGCACAAAGATGTAAAGGCTCTTACATACTGGCGCGAATCGCCGCGCGACGCGAATTTCAACAAAACAATTTCGGAGAAAACTTCACGGTGAACAATGCGGCGGCGTCGCGTCGCGCGGTGAATTTAATTTTCTTCTTGATGGTCTATGGATCTTCCCACATCTATAATATACTAAAGTTAAGAAATCTGATAGCCAAAGGAATTTAATAATGCGTTAACCCTTGACCTTTATCAATGGGTACATAATAGTCTGGTAGGTAAAGAACCAATGTCTTCTTATAGAATGCATGTAATAAATTCTATTACGATTGACGTAATTTTACCAATGGCAGTGCTAAAATCACGTCAATCGTAATACAATAAATATGATGTAATTTTTATTTTGTCATATTAATAAATGTAAGTCTGCTGTTTGATTTCCTAATACCTAAATACGACGTCTTGGGGTTTGCCAGTTTATGTTTTTATTCTGATCAGATGCATATTGCATAATAAAAATGTAGATATATAATAAAATAGACAAAAATGTAGTCATTTGAAATGCATTTCAAATGACTACCTTTTTGTCTATTATATTTAAAAAATAAAATTATTAGATTATATTTTTTACACATACTTTTTTTTTTATTAACTACTATGGCATGATAAACGGTTTGATGTAGTTGATATACTATCGGCCATCTTGAATATAGGTTAACTGTATAGTTTCCTTCAGGATAATGGGCATAATAGCCCAGTAGCTTAGAATCTTTAGACGGCATCGAATTCCCTATGTATTAGACAAAGCCCAACCGTGAAACAATTAGAAACGTCTCCTAAAATCTCAATTTATTAACCGTCCAATTTGAAACAAACTTCTTTAACAAGAGATATTGCGCCAACTTTTCCTGGATCCTTTAAGTCAAGTAATCCAGATTCTTATTGCATAAGTGCTTTCTTTTGTACTTTGGGTTCAAAATAAATTGGTAACCTGAAACCTTTTTATGTTCTGTAAATTTACGTACTTCCCTACAGTAATTTGAAGTGCTTTAGACAAATTGGTAGTAACAGTTCGTAATCTTGTTTATTATGCGGGTTTCGAGATAACAGTTAGATGTAAGTGCAAGTGGTAATAGATTACTTAAAGCAACGAGAACTGGTCTTGCACTTGTCTGTGCGTAACCAGTTTCTGAAAGCAGCGCAGAATCTAGTATTCGGTATTCGGTTAAGAATTGTTATATCCAGTTACCTTACCTACCTATCTCTTTAATTGTTTCATATAATTATATTCACAAAGTGAATTATTGTATTTTTTTCCTTCTTTATACTTACTGATTGTTTTACTGACTACAGTTCTGTCAAAGCTGAAATGATTGTCTTGCATTGTAGGTATATGAGGCTGGTGTCCGTTCCACGTTTAAGCGCGAAATTACAACCTTCTAAATCGGTAGGCCAATTCCCCAGTTAAAAACGTTCAAAATCCAGTCGCAATATCATCACAATAAATGACAAAAACTTCTAAATTTTTAGTAAGGTTTTGACATTGATTAATTAGGCGCAGGGCACACACAAGAGGCAAGTCCCGTGGGCGTTGCGTCGCTCCTTTCATAATGTATAGGAGCGATGAGACATGGAAAATACACAGGCGCGGGTCGCGGGCGCGGTGCAGGTGAAATATGAAAGGAGCGGCGCAATGCCCGCACCACATCGTCGCCTCGACCGCGCTATAACTTGTGTGTTTGTCCCGCACCTCAGAGGTATTTTTGATAGATTGGGACTCAGTTTAGCATGCAAATGTTCTTAAAAATACGGAAATTACCCTAAAATTTATTCAATCCTCGCAATTATATTATTATACCAATGGTATCTATAATGATAAACTTTATCCGCGTTTTACTAACACATTATTCGTCGTATGTTTTATTGAAAGCGAAAACCTCTGCCTTGTTGATTACGTCCATCATTCCAACTCCTGCATGAGAGATGTTATCGTATATACAAACTAAGCTGAGAGTAATTTCATGCATCGGTGCCTGTAAATAAACAATGCCTTTGTGTGAGTTACGATTGTCGCTCTGCATACCTATATGTGGAACATTATTTTATGTACTACAAAAGGTTGCTGCTAAGGTTGTCACAAGTATTTTGATAGAGAGCCCGTTTATGTTATACTAGCTTTCGTCCGCGGCTTCGCCCTTCGCGGCTATGTACTTCCCCAGAATGCCATCTATCTCCTTGCCTTTTTTCGAAATCCATTCAGTGGTTTAGGCGTGAAAAGATAACATACAGACAGACAGACGGACAGACAGAGTTACTTTCGAATTTATAATATTAGTCGTGACCGCGTATACGATATTATATAATATTTTATGAACTGTACAAAGGTATTTTTCTTTTCTATACCTATACTATTCCAATTAGCAAAAAGGCATGAACAAAAAACTTTTGAACAGAAAGAAGTTTTTAAAATATTTTTTTTTACAAATCTAGTTAATACTTATGGATCAACAGTTTGATCCATTATGTGACTCCTGCAATTTGACTAAATCATCGCAATACATGCATCATCCTCACAGGAAGCATTTATTACGATGCTTCAAAGTAAAGACTTGCTATTCTACAACATCCACACATCCTGACATCCCACTATCCCAAATTCAATTTAAAAAAAAATGTTTGTCAACCCTATGATATAGTGCAATTGTTCGCGCATCAATTCTGCGCACGTTCCCAACAATGGAATTTGTCGGCGTCGTTTGTAACACGCGTGCGAGTCATTATTCGCACTCAGACCTGCGCCTACGCATCCGATCTCCACTTTACAACTATTTCCTCCATTTTATTGTTAAATTAAATTATTGAAGGATAAATTGAATTCTTGTGGTCATGTTTTGGGAATGGGCTTGTCACCTAAGTGGTCACATTCCTATTTGTTGGTTCCAAGTTTAAGGCCTGCTTGCACTGTGGTGCAAGCAGGCCACTTGCTAAACGAGTTTTAAAGATCGTTCTGTTTCTGTCAATCATTTGAAGATGACAAACACAGAATGGGAATTTAAATATGTTTCGTGTTAAACGTATTAAGTAAATAAGTAAATAGCCGATAACAATTAAAATTCTATTGTGTCTCGTTAGTGACAGTTGGAAGTTTAATCTTCTTCGGGAAAATTCGGCATAAACTCTGGGTAAAAGCAGTTCTTTTTTTAATATTCGTGCTGTTCGATTTTCGTAATATTAGTCTTAGTTATCTTTCTTGGTTTGACACTAAAACTAAACTATGGAGTACGCCTACGCAATTTGGAAGCTGTTATAGCATAAAAGATATGCAGAATGTATTTTACATAAAACTAGGTGAGCGTCAGATTTATCCTATAACAATGTGTGACCTATATTCTTTGAAATAACTAAACTGCTTTTAGTTTTTCGCTGGCTTTTTGTGTCAGGGAAACACTATTCAGTTTTATGTTTATTAAAAGCCTGTAGGTGTAGAGTATACTTTTTGGTACTAATAAGAAACTTTTCAAAGGAAAATATTTAACCGTTCCTCTATTAACTTATTGACCTTTTAGTGATGTACTAATAAATTAACCTGTAAGTAAAAACTTTTTGCGCTTCTAATGATGCACACATTTTCAATAATTGAGCCTCTTTTGAACTTTCAGGCGTTTTTTTCACAGATTTTCGTAGTAACTAAGCTTGGATAACCTGAACAAACGGGTTAGGTTAGGTTCGAATTGTGAACAACTGCGCGCGAGCCGAGCGGGTGAAGCGAACGCTAAATCCAAGTTAGTCCCAGTCACTTGGTTAACAAACAGAGGCGCAATCAGCAATATAGCAATATTAGAGTGTTCAATAATAATTTTTAGGAGCGCTATAAATGGGATTTTTTTAAGCTTCGATAAATTTTCTCAACAACAACTAAAAAAATATGTTTCTCAACTTCGTTTTCTATAAGTCGTTTCCTCCGAATGGCTGTCTAGTTCAGTTTTTCCTTCAATTTATTTGAGCTAATGCCTATGAATAAAACTTCGCGCTCATTAAATTCGTAGTACTATAAAGTTCTGCGTAATCGGCCTTGATATAATGCATGAAACAAACTCTTTTAAAATACCTACTGATATCTATTATTAGGTCTACACGCACGTCAAAGCACGCCACGCTAGACTTCAAGGGACTTGATACAGCTGTTCATTTGAACACGATGAAAAATCGCGTATTCATGGCGACATTATATAAAGGAGTATGTAACGATCGTAGCTGGTGGCGTTCTCTAGTTTCTGCCTACCCCCACGGGAAGATGGCGTGAGGTAATGTATGTATTAATAGGTATAATAAATAAAATATTAATACTACTTTCTAATAGTTATAACATAATAAGACCTACTTTAAATCAGTTTTAGACCGCATTTTTCTTTAAGTAGGTATACCGTGGAACATTCAGTTTGACATTTTCAGGAGGCATTTTCTGGCCGGAGACTAGCCTGGTAGTTTTCTCACTACTAAAAGATGGAAAAAAGGATAAGTTACAATAGCTCTATATAGCTAGCTGTTCTAGTGCAAACCTTTGAGCAATGGCTGTATAAGAAGTAGACAAGAAGATATTTTCTCCTTTACTCCTCTGATTAAAACCTAAATAAAAGAAATGAGACCTTCGCAGTGCAAACACGAGTTATTTACCAAAAGCCTATAAGATAAACCTGTCTGCTTACCCTACAACCAACAACACCATTGATGACACACAATGAAAGTACCAACGTACACGGTACACGTCGCGTGTCATCCTCTCCTCAAGGTCGCCGCACACTATCACGCATTCACGCCACACAATCGTCGAGTACCATCCATTCATCACTTTTTCACAGCAAAACCATAATGCTCTGCTGTCATGATTTTCTCTTTGGTCAATTAAACAGAGGAGCTGCTCAGAATTTTGGCACGAACATAGTTCTGGATCAAGTGTTTAGCAATGACATTACTCAGGATTAGGTTGGTGAATTTTCGTTTGATACTAAGAAGAAATATTTAGGATATTACAATGTCACAGTCGAAATAGTGCTGTCGTCAGTACTACAGCACCTATAGGTTATATAAAAGTGAACTTGAAGTGAAGTGTCAATAGTGTCATCATACAGCTCATTTCACCTTTTTTTTTTTTTTTTTGAGGGTGGGAAATCATCCAATGACTTCTCCCGCTCTGGGTGGAGCGGAAGGGCGTGTCAGACTTTTACTGACTAAAACCCACCCGTGTTCCTTCAGTTGCCTGTTGCCAAGGTCCCGGTATCCCTTTCGGACTAACCCGCAAGTTGCCAAGGTCCCGGTATCCCTTTCGGACTAACCCGCAAAGCTCATTTCACCTAAGCTTTCACGGTTTTATTTTTACAGAATAGACCGGGCACTTCAGTACCTACGTATTACGTATGATTCCAAATGGCTAAAAATACATAAAAAAAAAACAAAAGAAAAACAGTCCGTTGTTTCGTAAACCCGTTTCACCCTGAACAATAAAACGCTCTATAAAAGTGGCAGTAAAGCGAACTATAGCGGTGTAATCTCTGCTAACGAGCATTAGATTCGGTCGATATGTAGCGTTACGAAGTAAAGATTGCAACACATTAGGTTCACACGGGTTCAGACGCGCGATATCTGCGGCCTTGGCCCCCGCGCGATAAACAATGGTAATTATGACATCGCTGGCGAAAGCACGCTATTGATACATAAAGAACTGATACGGTTCATGTAGTATTGTTGAAGTTAGTCATGTGTTATGTACTGGAATAGCAGGGGAAAATAAAGGGGAAATTATTAAAAGTAAGTGGAACATGACTGATGAGGAGCTCGTGGCTAAGTAATAACAGCCGCTCGGGCCGATCCATCAGGTTAAGCTACGCTTGTCGGGGTTGGTCCGTGGATGGGTGACCATTTTCACATATCGAGACTCCTCCGTGCCTCGGAAAGCACGTTAAGCCGTTGGTCCCGGCTGTCATTTGTGGATCTTTGATAGTCGTTACGAGTCGTCAGAAGCACGAAAGTCTGACAAAACTAGTCTAACCAAGGGGTATCGTATTACCCAGTTACTGGGTTGTGGAGGTCAGATAGGCAGTCGCTCCATGTAAAATACTGGTATTCAGCTGCATCCGGTTTGACTGGAAGCCGACCCCAACATAGTTGGGAAAAGGCTAGGCAGATGATGAAGTGGAACATGACTGCATAATAATATGACGGTCTTATGGTAATGGATTATTGGGAAATCGACACGATAAGACGATTGAGAAATACTATGCACGACTGTCTGCTTGTTTAACCTAATCATATTAATCACAGTAAAAAATGTTAAGTGACCATTGAATACCTCATTACAGCATAGCAGTGTAATTAATGTTACAACTGACAAGTACCCGAAGGTTTATGTACAAATTAATTGAGATAATAAAGTTTCAAAATAAAGGTACTTTTAAAAACTTTAATGAGGTTGTATGGCTCGAGGAATATTAATGGTAATTGAGGCTCAAGTAGCCATTTTGGCAGGGAAACATCACCGTTGACAACACAAGATTTTTTGGAAATAATTACAAAGTAGCTAGGAGAAAAATTGCAGGGGAAAACCACGTCATTGGTCTAGTTTTATGAAAGTAGTAAAAATTTGAGGTCCTGTGTCTCAATTATACGGTATCTACATCTCGTAGGAAAAGCTCAAACGGTAACGGTAGTTAATAGTCCAGTGATGACATCCTATATCGACATCTCTGACATCCATCAAAAATCTAAATAATTGTACATTCACAGATTTCAATATCGAGATAAAATGGAATATTCCAATTATATTATTATTTAGTATATTGAAGAAACAAACACGTCACATTGATTTTATTGGTTCTATTGTATTAAATTCTTACGGGATTATTAGATATTTATGTATCAGATTAATTTAAGAAATAATACTGGTAGCATCCTTATATTATGCAATAAAACAACTCAATGAACCGCAGTCGATGCCAACTTGGCAAACAGTACTACATATAACGTAAATGTTCTCAGTATTTTGACCTATTCTTACGTACGTATTTACATAATAAATGTGTCATATTAATAATACATTTGATATAAGAGCTTTAGGGACAGTCATTTTATATTTATCTGTTCAAACTGTGTCGAGTTCCGAGTAACGGTGATGTGATCATGTGGGCTTGTTTCACATTTGATTTGCGTTCATTAGTTCAAACAGGATCGCAGCTGTATTGATTTGAGTAATGTTAAAATTATTTGGAATTTAACCCATTCTAATAAGGTATGATATCTGAGATATGTAAACCCACAACTTTTTCTGGCTTTGTTCTTTACATCAACGGAGTATTCTCAATCGAAGTATCAATCACATTACTTGATAAAGTTTAAACCTAGGTCTTCGAACAACAGAAGCCAAATTCCCGTATTTTATTAAAAAAGTTCAAAAACTAATCGCAATCTCATCGATCATCATCTATCACTAATATTATATATTTTGATTTTCTTCAAGTCGTCCTAAATGGGCCGTAGGCATGTAGGACGAGTTGACGAATCTATCGCCAATCGACAGTTGAGCGGTAGCGTCCTGAAATTACCACAATTAAATAACAAACATTAAATAATATCGTCGTAAATTCGCGCGTAAAATATAACTTTGTCGTAATCTAAGTTATGCTAAGCAACTAACTTAGGTCACAATCATGAATAATTCATTAAGACTAATAGTCTGTCCATACGAATAGATAAAGTTAATTTTAAAATTTGCACATAAATCTACATTTGACTTGCCTGGCAATTTAAATAAATGAGTTCAAATAACAGCTCTTTCGATAAAATTTAGCGGCAAGGACATAGATGGCATCCCGGGGAAGGAAGGAAGCTTTATAATATCAGGGTTCAGAGCAGAGGTTACTTATGATGGGGTTTCCCGTGTTCAAGGAGGGTGGCTCATATTTCGATGTTTATTCACTATCGAATTTCTTTGAGGTATTCCCTCAAGAGAGCCTTGTTGAAACGTTGGTATAAATCGACAAAAGAGTCGATTTATACCTTAAACGTTTCGACAAGGCTTTTCGACATTTACGACAAAAGAACATTTATTTAATAACTTAGAAGAAAAGTCATTCAAATTCAAATCAACAATATTTTCCATACAACACTTTGTAATAAGGGTCGCACATAAACGTAGAATAGTCTATTTAGATTTTACAAGCCAATTCAATTCAACACAAAATCGGCGACAACAAAACAAAATAATAAACCGAGAGTATTTCTTCAGAACGAATGTAATTTCAGTTGAACGACACACAAATAGGTGCGGCAAAGTATTGAAGGTATAAATCAATGTTTTCCACGTTGAGAACCATTTTATTACCCTCTCTATCTATTATAGTGCCTCATTTAGATGTTTTCCGAGTGATCTTCCATCATTTTACAAGTATAGAATAAACGTCTCGCGTCATAATAGATACAGCAATAACACAGACAGAAATTATTAAATTTACAGTGAATGTCTGCAGAAAAATACTGCTCACTTTTCACATGAATGAAAATAAAAAGGTGAAGTGCGATGTCAAGTATGGGTAATGCGTTTAATGTTTCGACACTAACGTAAACTTGTGTGTCTTAACGTGAGTGCATAAAAGAAAATTATAAGACGATCTAGTAAAATAATGTAATTGTTATACATACCTCATAATAAGCCGATTATATAAGTTAATTTATTTATAGTAACCTGGGCGACTGAGCTCTGCTCGTGTGAAAATAGAGAAAACGACCCGAAATCGTTAGAGCCGTTTTCGAGAACGTGATTACAAATATATTATAATATACAAATATTGCTCATTTAATAGTATAGGATTTATTTTATTGTACATCCGAAACATACTACACATAATAAAATATAGAAACGCTACCAAACGTACAATGGGCGGCCTTATCGCTTTCTGCGATCCTACTGCTCGGAACACAGGCTTCTTCTCGGTGAAAGGGAGTGGGCCGTAATCCACCCGGGCCCAGGACGAGTTGGTGGATGTCACATGTCTTCGAATTTTCGGTTCTAAGACATGCTGGTTTCCTCACGATGTTTTCCTTCACCGTGAGAGCAGTGGTGATGAAATAAATTACACAAAGTTAAGCACCTGCTTGGGTTCGAACCCACGACTCGTAAGTCGGGGCCAATATCACTGGGCCACCACTGCTCTCTAAATATATATATATTATATAATATAAATACTTGTTGTTACTTAATTACTTTACTTATCTTAGAGTTCAGTGAACAGGCGAACATAAATACTGTAGATACATATAATTATATACACGGGGCATAAAACTCAGTGTTTAGATACTTGTGCATCGCCGAGAACGCTTAGTTTAGACGCTGTAAAATAACACAACTGAAATATTTTATCGACGGCGCGTTAAGCTCTGAGAAAGTTATGGCTATTGGCTTGTCTCGCTGGGCATCGGGCAGATTTTATTTCTTTATGTTTTATTGCTGGTTATTAGAGGAAATATACTTTTTATTTGTATATAATCTTGTGATATTATAGCTGTAAAGTTATAAGTGAAAAGTGTAAAGTTATTAAAGCTGTTAACTTGTGAATGTTGTTCATAAAAGTTCGAAGAAAAATATAAATTAGAATTCTTTGAATATCTCGATTGCGTTCTCAAACGTCTTGTGAGATATTGTGCTTTATTTTTTGTTTTATTTCTTTTGATCCTCGGCTGCCGTCTGCCGTGCGACCAGCCGGCATCGTTCACAAAAAGAGCTAAACTTTTCCTTACGCTTTGCTTCTACCAGTGATTATCGTCGTAACTGACATTTTGTTTAATTCATTCTTAACTGATCTTCTTGATTTATGTGAGTAGCTGTTTTTATTTGCTTATTTAATCATTTTAATTCAACGATTGAACCTTCATTTACTCTTGATTAGGAATATTAATTTGTTGTGTATTATACTAATGTGTACTCAGTTTCCTAGTCTGACTGGACTTAATTATGAAATATACCTTTGTAAATCGTTTTTCAATATCGCTTGCAACTGTGCAAAGAGTGCAAACAAAAAATAATTTACTTTAAACATCACTGTCTGTCCGTAGCCGTAGGTATTAGCACTCTTTTTATTTGTGCAAAAAGCTGTCGAGGGCCAAAAATATCCTCGAATAAATCTTAACGAAAAAATAATGAGGAACACACGTTGCAACACTTGCAACATCATGCTTTTAGCAGAACCGACATATTTTTCCTTAGTAAGTTATATTATTAGTTCTGTGAAACTTATCCCAGTTTTCATCGTGCGAATTAATAAAATGCGTGTGAATCATTAAGCTGTTTTCGTCTGCAGTAGATCGTAATGGCAAATTAAATTCAGGTAGCCGAATCGGAATCGGTCCATTTTTGTCGAAAGCTGACGTCATAATGTTTATGGAGGATCGGTAGTTCAGTACCGTGTTAACGACTCACGGATTTGTGGAATCACTTAGATCGAGTTAGAATGTCCTACGCACATTCTGACTCGATTTCGAAGTTACGACTTCGGTGAAAATCTTTTTTATTTTTGTAAAATCCTCAGATCATTTCATTTTGTTTTTACAATCACACCTAAAGTCGAGGCGGAGGTCGCGGAAGGTTAAAATATTAAAAAATATCCGCTGGGTTTTAGCATAGGCTTGGGTGTGTGTGAAGTGTGAGTGCGAGCGCTCCCGGCTTGCTGGTAATAATGCCCAAGCCTCTAGTCCTCATTACATACATCAATCCACGTCTGTTGTGTTCAGACATTCAAATAACGTGTTTTCCTAGGTTTGTTAGCGGAGGAGCGCGAACTCGGCCTGACCTCGAGGCTAATTTGCCTTCGTATACGGGTAATGGAAAATCTCCGACTTGACGTTAACGATTTACCAACGCCCATAAGAGTCTCATTTTATTTGAATTGTTACCGGTATGTTAATGGGGTTAGTGTCAGGGGAATTAGCATTTTGTAGCTTTCTCTCAGTTCTTAACGATTTTATTTTTGTATATCACTTTTACGCTGATATTATACGAAAACGAAAATATCTACATGACGGCATTGCTATCTAAATCACGCAAGTCAGGTCGTTGCCCTCATTATCGCTTTGCACGATAACGTGGTACACGGAAAAAATCCATCCTCAGACTGATAAAGATGTCAGCCAGTGTTACGTGGTCTGTCGCGATTCCCGTCAGTCTTAGAGAATGAGGTCGTTGAGGGGAAATGGTGTGTTACTTTAGGAGTTCTAGTTAAAATGGGTAATGAATGTGTTAATAACACGAATAGCTTAAGTAAACAGAAGCATGGCCTTGGTCGCGGCTGGGCGGCGCGGGCGCGGGCGGTGAGGTCGCGAGAGGTCGCAAACACTATTGTAAATATTTAAACTGGCAACCTGTAATCTTTTATTATTCGTTATTTTTAACAGTGTGCTACAGTAGCACTACTGTGCAAAATGTCCTCGACTTGAAAATCTGTGGCGAAAACCGATTAATTTTAAAACAATTCATCATTATTTTTATTGTAGCTATTTAGAATTAACTTTCCGCCACTTATTGATAATTCGATACGAAATTGAAAGGAAAACTGTGGGTAATTTAATTTTCTTGGTATTTTCCCATTCAACTTGACCGATAAGAAATCTACACGCAATTTTACTGCGTGATAAGGCCAATCTCTAAGCCTATATAATAAGTAGGTAAGCGTATTTGTATTTCACTAGAGCATTATGAAATTCTTCGTCGTCGTCGTCATAATAAACTGTTTATCGTCTCTAAAACTGTTATCATTTTCTTTCCAGTATCTCTTACTCATTGGGAACGTGGCATACTAATTTAAGTCTATTCGAGCTGTTCTGGTTATCGCGAAATAGGTATCGTATCGCCTGAAAAAGCAGTTATTTTAAATAGGTTGTAGCTTGCAACCTATTTAAAATAACTGCTTTTTAGTGTTTTTTTGAGAAAGCTTTTCACGAGTTCTTGGTTTATCGGTAAATTTAATAGTAACATCATAGTTATGAATTTGAAGCATAAGAGCACAAGTGCTATAAGGTGCGTCACCATCTCACCATATTCCTATTATAATCAAATACGTGATTAAAGTTGGCAATAAGTACGTGTTTGTTTAGAAACACGGGTTCTCCCCTGATTATGTTCAGAATTTCCCAGGTTACCTCAAGAATAGTAAGTGCGCACTGTTTCTAATTACTAGCATTGGTAATCCCTCATATTAAATCATTATTTTAATTAATTAAACTTGTGATTATGCATTTGCTAATAAGCTAATTCATTTGTGATTTCAATGGATAGGAATGTGCATAGTTTTATGTAAAACACATAAATTAAAATGGTGCGCATATGCAGGTGTCATCGCGGACACTTGCAGGACTATGCAGGTTTTGGCGGTGGACCACTTTTCAACCTTATTACGAAGGGCTTAAGGGTGAAAAGTGGTCAACCGCAAATGTCCGCGGCTGTACATGATTTCAGGCGTATAAAATTCGGTAAGTATGTTAATCTGACCTTTATGAGTACATTTGTTATTTATTTCCTTAAGATTTCAAAACCATATTTAAGGATTTTAACACAGGCTGCCCGAGAAAAGCCGCTTGTGTGGGCTCTGCCTAAACTGGAATCAAGATAAATGTCGACATATAATAAGCCGCTCAAAATACGTTCCATCTTACGGAAATTATCATAACTATTCCGAAAATACCATTTCTCATTGATATCGTTTCATCTTGACATCTTATTCGGCTATCCTAAAGTATCAAGAAAAATGTCCCTTCGACATAAATCGTAGTTTTTCTCTATATATCGTGTCATCCGATCAGTGACACACAAGATACCTTCGTTACCATGCCATTTTGCACAAAAATGGACAAGATAAGAAACCCTTTCCCTCGTTACTAGATTAACTATATGGAATCAGAAAATGTTTTTCCTAGCTATGGAAATTCAGAATTTTTTTTTTGAGAAAATTGAGAAAATATCTACAATTTAGGACATTACTAAATTTTAGCTTGAATTAGTATGATATCTTATGATTGAATTCAGGGAATTAGGACCTTTGTCTTGAGAAGCCTTTTTGATCTTGTTCACTAAGGGCTGATTTTATCAAAGTCAGATATCTTTTATCCGTGGAATAAAATTGTCGTCTGACAGTTTTTGTATGGATAAACTGTTAAAAATTCAAAATTTATTCGCAGGATAAGACTTATACTCGGTATAAAAGTTTGGTGAAATTCGCCCTTAGAGCCGCGAAGATCTACTGTGACGAGACAACTCACTTAGTTTTCGCTCCTAATTTCACTTCATTAACTGAAAATAATACAGGGTCTAAAAAAAATAGCTACAGAAACTCCGCAAGCTACAAGATAAAGGAAAAACAAAAGAGGATTTGATTTTTTTCTGGGGTCAACTTCCGCTTTTGGTGTAGGTATTTACTTGAAGTATGAGTTGAGAACATCTGTTTCTTTGTGTTTTGTCGTGTTTAGATATCAATGCCCATTACGTCTGAGAAATTTCCACATAAAAAAAAAACGAATATTCAAATAATTTACACAAGACACTTAGGGTCGTTGACCCAAAAAATATTATTAACATTTATCATTTAATTAATCAATTTATCATTTATTTTTGTTAAATTTTAATTTTTTGGTTTCATGTCTGCAGAGTTTCGCTAGCTAATTTAGTTCGACCCTGTATAAAGAAAGAAAAAAAATCCTTTTACAGTTAATTAAATAACAGTAAAAGTGCACCACATTTCCTACTGCCCTAGCCTATCATTAACAGCTGGAGGTTGTTGGGAAACGGACTACACAAATCCACTATAGTTCTTTGTTACATTTGTAGGCCACTCATTCAATGCAGGATTACGGTTCTTCACTTAGTTCCCTGCTGTTACACAATTACGTTCGGTCACATTATGAAAACTGGGTCGAGAGTTGACATTGTTTGTTAAGAAATGACATGTGTTTTATTATATACAAGCGTAAATTTATGCTCGTGAGCATTCATGGGTAATGTGGAGTGACAATTAGTGTCAGTCTTGGTTATATGCGCTTGGTACTGTTTAGCGTGTTCCAGGCTATGCTAGGAAAATGTCGGAAAATAGTTATAATACGTGATTTTAGTATGGTGAATATGGGCTGAACCTTGTTTTTTATGCAACTGCCCCGACTGGTAATATTTATTGAGAGTATGTATGTCTATTTATTTGGAATGCCGGCTTGATAGATTTTAAAATATGAGGTGTCGTTAGATTCGTCGTAATTGTAGGAGTGACATTGGCTACACAATATGTATATTGTATCTACAAATACAAAAAAATTACGGTAAGGTTTTTTAAAGAAATTACGACAACATTGGTATCAATTTATAAGCTAGTAATGAGTCAATTTCAAATACTTATAATGTATTTTTAAATAAAACTAAAAAGCTTAAAATAAAGCAAACTAAAAAAAAACCTTACTGCAAAAACACATAGGTAACTGAAAAGAGAAAAACAAGAACTTTGTTTTTTGTAAGGTAGGTATTGCAAGCGAGGACAAACCAATAACCTGAAATATGGTGTAACTTTTCTTTGTCCCGCCTGCGATATCTGACAAAAAACAAAGTTCTTGTTTATCTCTTTTCATCACTCATGTGTTTTTACAGTCGGGTTTTTTGTTTTATTTTATTAATAATTTGCTTTTCATCGAGAGTTTTTTAGGACACTTGATAGACTCCCTAGTGGTAGTTGCGGTTTTTTATTATTTATGTTACTTATCACACTTTATTAGACAATTACCGTTTATTGTCCGGTGGGGTTACAGACCTACTCAACTCCTTATAAGAGAAATATCATCTGCCTAGCCTTTTTCCCAACTATGTTGGGGTTGGCTTCCAGTCTAACCAGATTCAGCTGAATACCAGTATTTTACATGGAGCGACTGCCTATCTGACCTCCACAACCCAGTTACTGGGTAACACGATACCCCATGGTAAGACTGGTTGTCAGACTTTCGAGCTTCGGACGACCCTTAACAACTGAAAAAGATCTACAAATAACAGCGGGATCAACGGCTTAACGTGCTTTCCGAGACACGGAGTTATTACTTAGCCACAAGCCCCTCCTTATAAGAGAAACAATATTAAGAATTAATTTATTTAAGAAGGAAGCTGCAGTCTTATACTTTGGATAGTATGATGACCTTTTGCTTGATTCTCTGCAGGCGCAGCATGAGCACCGTTTTGTCGACGGAAGAGTAGACAAAAATGACGTTTCCTGTAGACAGTATGACGACAGCAAAGTAGAAAGAGTCAACTGCACTATTTACGGAATTCACTCTTTTACATAATTTCGACTCAGAATTCTTTGTTTTGTCGGTTTTGTCATACGGTTGTCAGTGTGATTTTGACAGTTAGGATAGAAAATTTTCTTCCGAAATAATGTACCTACAAAAAGACCTAGACAAAGATCGTTAGAAATGAAAGACAAAATGACAGATTGTAGAAAGATTTCTACGGTGGATGTCAAAAATGAAGAAACGAACTGTCACTTTGTATAAAAAAAGCTATGTCTATTGTCTATGTCTTCGTAGAGATAGAAAGCGCCATGCTACGCCTGCTGGTGGTTTTTATTTACCAAAGGTTTATTTGATTTTTTTTATTTCCTCCTTGAACATACATTAAGTGTGCCTTTAAAGTCTCTAGACTTCTTCAAGGTTAACGATAACTTTAATCAGTTGTTTACAAGTATAACGACAAAATGGCCTATCTTACCAAATTAACACGAGTAAAGCGGTAAAGTAGTAAATTAAATTGTTTTCCCTGTCTTTATCATCATACGTTTACTAATAAAATAATCACGGTCAGACATTAGGTACTTATGTTATTATTCGAGAAGCAATTTAATGGAAGAGTGCTTTAATAAATTTTGCTTGAACTGTCTTAGTTAAATTACATCATCTGAATTAATTAATATTTTGATACATAGCTCTAGCGTGATAGACTTTATCAAGACTGATGTAATTTTCTTTCTTAGTTACCTATGCATATTATTTTTACACATGGAAGCTCCTTTTCAAACACTCCTCTTCAGAATGACTGGATAGTTGACTGATTCGTTATGCAGTAAGTATCAAAATCATCGACCGCATCTCATCTTACCATCATCAGTTGAGATAGTAGTAAAGCGCTAGCCAAAAAATAACAAAAGAAACTGACCTATTTTTCCATTAGGGCTGTAGGGCCCGTAGCTGCCCGATGACAACGGTGAGGAATACCCATTTGGCTGCGGCTGCACCGGCGGGCCGGGCGAGGGCGAGCCGGCGCCCGCGCCGCCGGCCATCCAGTCGCGGACGTGGCCGTTGGCCTGGTGGCCGTTGTGACTGACCCCCGGCTCGGCCTTGACCGCGCCCGGCAACACGCCGCGGTAAGCCACCTCGTGCTTCAGGTCCATGCCGCTGCTACCGCATGCTGTTCCTCCGCCGCCGGCCCCGCCGCCCGCGCTCCACACTTCTAAAACAAAAGAAACGTAGAGTTATTTAATTGGTGTTACAAGTTGTTGGGAAAGAATTGCTTTAAAGATGACTTGAAACTTGTAATACCTACAAACCAAATTGCAAAGGAATTTTCTGCAGAGGGTACGAGTCTTAGGCCCAGATTACAGAATATTACTCAAAACATAAGCATTACTTAAAACTCGATTAAAGCCTTTTGATAGGTTCAATTTAGTTTTTTTTTTAATAATTGTGTCTTGAGTGAGGTTCTGTAATACGGGCCTTAACATCTCAAAGAAGATATACAAACAAAAACCAAGGCTTACAAGCTTTGGTCTTCTACTTACAACAATATACGACCAAAGATTAAAGGTTCTGATATAACCATGACATATCTAAGACTTGTTTTTAGCAGCAAGGACAAAAAATTGCTCTCAGAATTAGGTAATGTTGTTGATAGAACTTTTAATGTTCATGCTTTTCTTGCATCTTAAACACGATGATACTTCAAGCCTACCTAGCATTCAAATGAAACAAATAATGGAGTTCAAAACCAATAATACTAAGTATCATTTTCAGATCAATTAGCGATATTCCAAAGAAACTAACAAACATAACTTTGCATCTTATCTTGCGCAGCGGTTGTATTTCAAGAGTATACAATCGCATGACCGAACGAGTATAGTTCCCATGGCCGCTGTAATCTTTGATCTCATCACAGATAAACAAGCCGCGGTTTGGCAACAAAGGGATTTGAAGGTGAATAGAAAGTTCCGACGAACAGTAGACCTCTGATTGTTTGTTTAAGAGAGTAGTAAGTACTCAGTTACATGCGAGAATTGTCGGAAGATATTATTGCTGTCCTTAACTTTGAGATAGAAGAAAAAAGAGACAAAATAACATAGAACTGTATAGGTAGCGTGGCCAAATTTCATTGAAGTACACACATCAGGAAATGCCAACCAAAATATAACAAGTTGAGTTGTAAACATGTGGATACTTTAGTTTGATAGCACTTTTCTTCCGTCACTTTAGTCCTCTGCCAACAGTTTAGGTTACAAATTATAATATTCAAATAATTATAAAAAAATGAATAATAATAAATTATTATAATTATAATGTTCAAATAACTAGATACCTCCTCAAACCGACGTTCAGTAGGTTTCAGGCATTTTCAGGTATGACTGAATTATACGTAAATTTTATTAAGATGAATGGCTAGAAAAAGTTGTTATTGCCGACTGTGTACCTTTATTAGCTTTTAATGTTCATAGACCACTAATACGTAAAGTTGTCGGTGAAATGATATTCATTTCAACCCAGAGCGAATTAATGGTACCTATTCCAGATACTAATAGTAATAAAAATTGAATGGGACATGGAAGTGTAATAATCATAAAATAACTTCTAATCTAGAACTAATAGCAACTGCAAATACTAAATACAGACATTGCCCCCATAATAATAATGGACTTTAAACTTGAAAACTACTGAAACATACCTAGGTTTACTTCATACCATAAACATTCTATATACTTTGAATCATAATTTTCCGCATATCAAATATAGTGTCAACGAATGGGTGGTTCCAATGAAAAATATTAATATGAATGAAATATTCAGAAAAGGTATTACAGACATCTTGAGAAGACGTTAAATTGAAGGATGTAGGCGAATACTGCAATATAACATTATAATTGGGTGCCTGAAATAAGTTAGTATTACCAAGAAAAAATATTCTATGTTAAAGAAACATATACCTAGTTAGATACTATCTGTTTCTTTAACATAGAATATATTTTTTTTAGTCTATAATACCGCAAATTGCTTAACATGATCCTCCGTTATGTCGAAAACACTTCAGCATTCATTGAAATAAATATATATATGTTAAAGTACTATGTAGGGGGGAAACACGATTCCATAAAAAAATCTTTATAGAAAAAAATTACAAAGTTACCTTCAAACCGAACAATAAACCGCTAGTATTAAAAAAACACTTGAAATTAGATCATGAAACTTTGCATAACTGAACTAACTCTAAAGCAGATACTATGTTTTTTAATTACTATTATTTTCACCGTAAAAATAAATTACCTAAACTATTCGCGCCTTGGAACCTTCTCCCCGTCGCTCAGTCTCGCTCTCACTCAGTCCGCGAGTAGTATATCGTGCGAGCGAGATAAAGAGTGAATTTGAGGTGAGGAATTGTGGACTCTTAAAAAGAACGTAATGTTGCCTTGCATGAAAAGCTTAAAGGCTCGTGTCAATGGGTGACCATCTTTACATATCGAGACTCCTCCGTGCCTCGGAAAGCACGTTAGGCCGTTTCATTTGTGGATCTTTGACAGTCGTTACGGGTCGTCAGAAGCCCGAAAGTCTGACAACCAGTCTTGCCAAGGGGTATCGTATTACCCAGTTACTGGGTTGTGGAGGTCAGATAGGCAGTCGCTCCTTGTAAAATACTGGTATTCAGCTGCATCCGGTTAGACTGGAAGCCGACCCTAACATAGTTGGGAAAAGGCTAGGCAGATGATGATTTCAATATTTGAACGGACACTACACTTAGTGAAATGACGTATGACTCAGAACTTTATGTCGGTATTAACAACATCATCCAATTAATAGTGTATAGTAAAGAAACAGCATCAGAATACATTGACCGACAATCGAGGTCATCTAAACTTACGACACTCTTTAACAGGTCGGAACCTTTTACTCTGATTATTTCACAGCGAAGCCCAAACACCAATTTAGACCTTCTTGCAATAAATGAAATTGTATGAAATTCTATTCTTTACGAGTACCTAGACCTACATTAATAGAAAATCTGCAGACATAATAATCTACCAGCTCCCATTATTCGACAGGGGTGCCAAATAATCAAAGTGCTGAAAAACCTGCTTTAAAATAAAAAAACCGCATTCAAATCGGTGCCGTTTAAGAGTTACGATGCCATGGACAAGAACACAGACAGACACACCCATAGCGGTCAAACTTATAACACCCCTCTTTTTCAAATCAAATCAAATCATTTATTTCGAGTAGCATTAGACTCCTAGAATGGGCATATAGTTACAAATAACATTAACCGAAAATCAAATTAAAAAACAAAATTACAATTAAATAAAATTAGAAAAAACAATTAAATAAAATTAAAATTCAGTTACAATTACAATGAAATTAAAATAAAATACAATCAAAATTAAAATTAAATAAAATCAAAATTAAATTAAATCGGGGGTCGGGGGTTAAAATTGAATATTTTAAGCTTTCGTAATGATAAGACAACGCTTCTTATAATCAAAGGACTTTTTTTTTTTTTGTTTGTATTTAAAATGTTTTTCGTAAGTTGAACGCTGAAATCCTAAGTCGTTTTCTATGAATTTTCTGGGAATTGGTTTTTCCTAAAGCGAATATTATGATCGTCTGACCTTCACAGTTTTTTGTGTGTGGAAATGTATGTTTATTCCTCATATTACTATCTCAATCATCATGTGGACTTCTTCAGGAAGTTAATTCTAATAATCCTATCTGATGAACGTAGGTATGTAAACTCATTCCTTGTCACAATTACGGCTAGGTCTAATTACTTGCTCTGGCCAACACTGAACCGCTCTCCTTGGTCAGCGAGATTAAATTTCAGCAAACTAGATAGTAAATCTAGTTGGTGTATCAGGCGATCGCGGTAATTAACTGGGATCGCTCCGGGATGACGCCAATCCCGGGATGTTAACAATTGCTTGTGCATTGTGTAGATCGTAAAATGGATACATGGGTTTATGGGTAGTTGTATTTTGGTACTGGTGTTGTTTCGATTTGTTTTCTCGAATTTCCTTAGCTTGTTTTACATGACAACGGCAAAGAAAGGGTTCATAACCCTTCTTCAGTCTTCACCCTCTATGTATACGTTGTTCATAATATGTATGTACATTGAAAGTGTCGAAACTGCTTGATCGATTTTGATAAATGAGGTGTCAGTCGAATCTTTGTGATGTGGGTGCGGTTCGTTTTAGACAGTTTCGGTATCCACGTTAAAAGTTA
This sequence comes from Lithophane socia, assembly GCA_947522985.1. Lineage (NCBI taxonomy): Eukaryota > Metazoa > Arthropoda > Insecta > Lepidoptera > Noctuidae > Lithophane > Lithophane socia. The sequence continues at coordinate 6,285,108 of OX383258.1, read as the reverse complement.
TATTTTTGAAAGAAACTTAATTTGCCCGTAATTTTAAAACGATTTATGATTTTCTTTGAAGTTTTTATTTTAAAGTTGTGGTAGAGGTGTCTCTATCATTTTATATCACCGAGTGAAGAATGATTTCAGATCTTTAAATCAAAATAAACATTATAGAACCACTTTGCGGTGAAATAATTTGTGAACCAATTTATGTCTAGTTTATGTATTTTAAAATTTGCAAAAACATTAAAATATTATCTAGATCATTTAAAATTACACATGTTTTCACATATTCTAAGATGTTTCGTCTATTATATAATTTGTTAGACGGTCTTACAATTTACTGTTACTACTCATAACAAGAATGTTTTTTCAGGTCATTGACCCCACTTATGTCCCGTGGTAATTTAAATTCTATGGATCTCATAAATAATCCGATAGCCGTTTCGTATCAATCTGATAAGCGGCGTATTATTTGGATCAGATTCAAATAAATGACATGGCGTCATTAGAATATTACTTTATATTATTTTAAAGGTCAGTGAAGGGTTAGCAGCAGTGCTCACTTTAAAAAAAATCTATCGCTGTTGCGTGAGGTCCATTTGCAATTGGCCTTAAAACTGAAATCTAATTCTGAAAAGGATAATATAATGTACGTTATTATGTCCATCTCCTTGAGGAGCTCGTGGCTAGGTAATAACAGCCGCTCGGGTCGATCCATCAGGGTAAGCTACGACTGCCGGGGTTGGTCTGTAGATGGGTGACCATTTTCACATATCGAGACTCCTCCGTGCCTCAGAAAGCACGTTAAGCCGTTGGTCCCGGCTGTCATTTGTGGATCTTTGACAGTCGTTACGAGTCGTCAGAAGCACGAAAGTCTGACAACCTGTCTAACCAAGGGGTATCGTATTACCCAGTTACTGGGTTGTGGAGGTCAGATAGGCAGTCGCCCCATGTATAATACTGGTATTCAGCTGCATCCGGTAAGACTGGAAGCCGACCCCAACATAGTTGGGAAAAGGCTAGGCAGATTGAATTATGTCCATCTCCTTACTGTTGTGCGTGAAAGAGTAATATAATTATTGTAAGTACTCCGGTTCATGATTTATTCCTATCGGTCCTCCACAAGATTATCTAAATGTGACCTTTCTCAAGACTAATCGGTTCAACCGAATCCAGGATTAACTTTAGATGAATCCGGATGTTGGGCCTTGCTTAGTCAGACATAAACTGTTTGTATGTGTGTCTGTGGGGTGTGTGTATCCATACTTTATAATTTCGAAAGTAACTCTGTCTGTCTGTCTGTCTGTATGTTACCTTTTCACGCCTAAACCATTGAACGGATTTCGATAAAATTTGGCAAAGAGATAGGGCCTGGGGAAGGACATAGGGTACTTTTTATCGACATATCACGCGGGCGAAGCCGCGGGCGGAAGCTAGTGATCTATACATGTCAGTATGTCCATAGTAGTCCATATTTTATGGTCTCCACAATAAACTTTGTAACTTTAAACATTTTACGGCTGAATATAAAATGTGATGCAAAACATAATATTTCTGTGGAACAGCGGGCACTGCGATGAGTGAAATATAATTTAGTAAATCTGCATATTGTAATAAAATATAGATAAATGTTTTACGACGATCCCATAGGTTACTTATCCTGATTGCTGAATAGAGTATTTTTGTGTAGTAGCATATTTTGTTTAATAAGGATAAAATTTTCCCCCGTCTCAAAGGACCACAGTTTTCACCACTATTGACACGACTGTTGGAATACCGAATGATTATCATCACATTGAACATTAAAATATCAATAGGTATGTTGTAACACTATGGCTTTAGTTGCAACCTTCGATATTATAGGTACAGGGGGCTGTCTATGAAGTATTAATGCCATCATTGTTCCACTGCGAAAAAAAGGATGGCGCTAGCTGCCTTGTTTAGCTCCATCTCTCACTAACACTGGAAAATGGTGGCATCAATACGTCGCAGTATAGGTGCAGGTCGGTAACAGTTATCCTGAATGCAGCCACATCTGGAAAAGCCGAAACCCAACCCAACTTAATTAGGAAAAAGACCACTCTGATCAATTGAACATAACAAGCATTGATCAATAAATTAGGTACACAAAAACATGATCTAATACAACATAATGAAGGTAAATAATAAACATTGAATTGACAAGATTACTAACAAAACAAAATAATATAACGATACTTGTTCCATCACAGTTAGTTTCCTATTAATAAATAAATTATCTCCGTATCCTTTAACATAATTGAATAAATCCACTCTTTTATATTACAGGCGTATCAATGCCTACAACCAAGAAAACACGTTAGTGGAAAGGAAAATTCATTAGAAATGAAAATAACGCCTCCGTGGTGGAGATATCGCTGAATCATTCGGTTTTCCTTTCTTTGATGACGTAGCAAAAGGTAACCCTCATTTTGGTAATTAAGGAATGTATGTGTAGCAATTAAGTGATAAGTTATGTTAGGTAAAGTCTTGATTTACCCTGGAAAATTGTAATTCGAATGACTCATTGAGGACATGATTATGGACGAGTCGCATTAGTGATGCGTATTTCATCAAGTTGCGTAAGGATTGATTTTTGTGTTTTAATGTTCCTCAGTGATCAATTGATCATTGATGATCATATAGCAGTCAAATCTCCAAAATAAAACATATGAGGGTGCAGTGACTTTGATTGCAATGAGCACCACAGCAGCGGCGCGGGCGCGGTTGCACAACGCGCGCGCAGAGAAAGCGGGTGACGTCACGACCTCGACACGCTCACCTACTTGCGCGCGCGCCGCCGCCGCCTGCACCAACCCACTTCTGCCGATACCGGCCCAATGTCGCCGGGCTTTCTCTCACCGTGTACCTCTTCACGCAGACATAAACACAACGTAATCGCCATGTTACTATCCAATGCGTAATACCTCACCATGGAAGACGATACGCAAATGTATTCTAAACACGGGAAAAATAAAAGTGTTAACACTGACACCGTTTCGGTGCGCAGTCGCATCTATTTGCGCTCGTTTTTTCAGCATCAACGCAGCGAGTGAAAGTAGCTGTTTTTAAATTTTATACTATAAATATTAGCGGGTATCTAGTGGCTGACCTGATATATCACTTTCGCTTCATCAGAGCGAATGCAAGTATGCCGGTTTAGAAGGCAGCTTCATTAATGAAGTGCAGCCGCTAAGGCACGAGCAAAATTACCGTTTTTTTCAAGAATTGGTATTTAGCACAAGCTCATTTATTTTTCGCTCGCATTCTCTATCGTCTCCTTCAAAGATAAAAGTTTGTAAACGATAAGATTTGAGAGGTAGAATGATTCATAATAAATGCATTTTAGAGTAATAAAAGTAAGCACCAGCGGCGCCACTATGATCATTAAACTAAATCGCATCCTGTGGCGCAGCACTCCCTAATTTTTCACAAATCGCATCTTTCCATTAATCGACAATTGGCACCGACTGTGGTGTCGGCACCGCGGTGTGTGCTTTGTCTGACACTCGTAACATCAACGTTTTCGCCTCATCGCATCCTACCTTCAGACCCAACGAAGGATTCACTTTTACGACGTGAGCAATAAACTTTTATGACTCATTACGATAACGTTAGAATAAAATACGCGAAGAGCAATCGAAAGAATGTAACTGCTAGCTCGTTCCTTACTGGAATCGTTCGGTTCTGTATTTTCCTTTCAGAAAATATTCATCGCGAGGAGTCGCTAGTCATCGCGATTGCGATCGTCTGATTTATGCGCGGTACTATACAAGAGAGCTGGAGCTCAGAAAATATTCTGTGAAATAAATCCGGTGCGGTTCGGTGGTTCACGCGGAGAACGCGCGTATAAAGTATCTTCGGTGCGGTCAGCTCATATACTATCGCATAAAAGTATTATGGAGAGAACGAGGACGTGCCGCGACGGTGTCCTGGAAACATTCCGGAACGCATGCAGCACGATGGCACTGATGTAGTGTCGCAGCCGGCGTGGCGCGCACCGACTATTTGACTCATGCAGGTTGTCGCAATATATATGCAAAGCTTTGTGGCCCTCGTTCGCTGCTGAGGCATTAAAGAATTGTCGATGAAGCGGAAATAGAATTTACGAGTGTTGCGACCCCAACAGCGCCGTGTGATATATTGAGCGAGGTCACTGGCTCGCCAGCGGCGTGCTGTGGCTGTTACGTCACTCTAGCTAGACTAATGGCCTTGTTATAATATACATTTATGTAGGCATAGAATATTTCTAGGTGGAGGGTTCGATAACCGTGCCCTGAGGTGGGAATAAACCGTTTGTGTTGTTCGCCGTAATTAGAGAGTCTGTTCGGCGCAGCGGACGACTGACGGGCTTCATGCATTATTGAGTTGAGCGCATGGTAGGCAGACACCGGGCTCAGGTGATTGCGAGCAAATTGTTATAGTTCCCACGGGACTTATAGCCGTGTTTGTGGAACGTTTTACGTAATATTAATGCAATTTAAAGCGAGTACCGCGCCATATTTTACTGTTCAGGAACGCTTAAAATGTACACGATATTTTTACGCAGTTTTTAAGAAGAATTCATGCTGCGGTGGATAAAATTCAGGTGAATTGGAAAAATTGCTCTTTCTGCGACATATATTTTAATTAAACGGACACTCATTTACCCACAGCCACTCGGCGGTGAGGAGAACTTTCATCACATAAAGAAGTTAAACGACATTCCCAACCAACCCACTTTTTATTACGAATGCAGAACTCTTGTGCAATTGAACGAATCAAGGATCGGGACGTCTCTAACAAAACTGCATTTTCACTTTATTGTTTTCGAGAAATGAGAATTGCTTTTCAGCAATAGTTATAGGAAACAAGAAACGAATTTCTAGCAATAAAAATCCTGGGAAATAAGGTATCAAGTTAAAATAAATATATCAATAAATCTGTTCACCTTATTCAAGATATTTGAAACTGGCAATACGGCACTGATATCCGCGAGGGAGTGCTTCAATAATGCGATTTCTAAACTTAGTCTGAATGTAAAGTCGTCGGATATTCCTGCCAGATGACAGTCCGTGTGTTTACTGCTTTTGCTGGAACACGAGACGATCCGGGCGGATGGGGAGAGATGAAAAGATTGCAGCATCCCGAGCGGGGAAATCACGTAGCTATTTTATCGGCGCATCGTACCGTCTCGATGGTCCGCCACACTACCACTACTTTTACGAAAAGGATTCCACTACATGCTCAGATTTTAAATATAACATTTCAGAGTTAATGGTGCCGATTCTCTTGTCACAAATTCTCTAAACTAAACTAAAAATCACTAAAATTTAGTTTATTCCTGTCAAACGACGATTTCCTATTCTGAAAATAGACTAAAGCGACACAACTTAACTATAATTTAGTTTGACAGCACTAAGATGGTACTGAGTTTTAATTTAGTGAAAATGCTATTCTGAATTTGACGTTTTAACCAAAATTTTTGTTCTATATCTAAAATCCTCTAACTAACTCTGACTATTTTTAATCACGATTAAAAATGTGTGGAATAAAATTAGATGTCATGAACTAAAATTCAAACCAACACCTCGAATTCAGTTGCAAAACGGTACTTTATTTTTTTTTATTTTCTTTTGCTTATATCTCGAAAACGGTGTGTCCTATCGCAAAAATAATGAAAATTTTGACCCCCTTTGCAACCCGCAAACCCGTAATATTAAACATGTTGGTAATTTTTTTTTTTTGTTTTCTTCCAAAAAGTGAAAAATTCCATATAAAAATACGTCGAGACGGCCACATTGCGCGCCTCTCCGGCTCAAAAAAAATCACGTGGTAGGCAAACAAGTAGGTACCAAGTGGAGTCGCGATTGTCAAATTCGATTTTAGTTCTGTCAAAATAATTTTTAAATTTAGAGATTTTTGTTGGCAGAATAGCTCTAAGATTCTCATAGTAAAAAGTAAGGAATTTTAGTGATAGTTTAGTTAGTTTAGTTCGGTGTACAAGAGAATCGGCACCAATATCTGACTGACAAGTTTCAAGGCAAAGATAGTGTAAACAGAGTTATGTGTATAATTTCAAACCATTTCAATGAAACAAATTACATTAGCGAGCATAAATTCAACTACTATCGTTTCCGGATAACTTATTATTACTACTTAGTTTGGAAATAAATTTGACTCCCTATCTATGTGCAAGTAGTTACAGTTCTAATTCGGGTTTTACGTCGTTGATCAAGATTAATTACCAAACCATTTTAGGACAAAAGACATATTCGGTACTGACAAGGATTTACAGATGTTCAATTGTGTCACAAGCTCTTTTGAAATCTAATGCATCATGTCAATGTGCCAAAGGTATCAGATTATGTCTTAGTGGATGTTTTGCTCGATTTAGTTGCGTCAAATATTGCCCAACACGAATGAGCACGATTCTTTTATTAGACCGTACCAACAAATATGGGCACAATTTATTATGAGGGGGAACCAGTTTGATTATGTTTGACAAAGCTTCGTTAACCATTTCGAAAGTGGCTTAAACTAATAAGGAGCCTACTGTATGAAAGTTTACACAATGTTACCTTTGTTGCGATTACCGACAATGTTTGCAGAGGCGTATTAAAAGTGGACGTAGATGGTAGACCTAATATTAGGCACATACATACATACTATTGGCCTTATACACAAGATGTATTTGAGAGTAGCTTTTGTCAGCGACAATCGAGTTGTCGTCTACGGTCCAGGGTAAAACTAGTCTATGTCCTTCTCCGAGATCCAGACTACCTATGTGCCAAATTTCATATCGGTCGGTTCAGTGGTTTAGGCGTGAAAAGGTAACACACAGACAGAGTCACTTTCGTGTTCATAATATCCTTACATATTATAAAACACACAGTCCTCCGCCGCGGCTGTCGGTCGCGATAAACTAATGCACCGATTTTCATGCTGTTTTCACTAATATACTAACCGATATCCACGCGGGCGAAACCGCGGGCATCAGCTAGTTAATAATAAAAAGTATAGATCAATGGACGAAATAAAATAATGAATGGTAAGCGGCGAAAAATAAGCGGTCCGCTGGTTAAAATTCTACCGTGATGACATTCAAATCATACTATAATTAATCTGCTTCGAGCGATCCAGAAAATCAACGACAAAAGTTTTCATGTATCTCCAATATTAACTTAGATTTATGAAAGACTTATCTAACAGTTGTATCGTCCGTCTTAATTTGAGGAACATCTCAGGCGTCTAAGAGGCTACAAACTCCTCCATTATTTTCGAGATAAAAGGCTCGGACCCATTTCATTTTTACTTAGAAGAAGACACGTGCCTCCATGAAATTCGCAGTTCCCACGACAACCGGAAAATAATAAGAATGAATGTAGAACAAAAAGGGAGAATTCGATATCAAGTATTACCTCCGATATTACTTATTCAAGTACGAATTGCTTTGTTTTCTTCTAACGAAACGCTAAAATCGTCGAGTGCGAGGAAGAGAGCGTCCATAAAGTTATTCTCTACATGTTTTGAATTGGAATCCTTTACATAAATTTTCTTACTGAACATTTTATATCTATCGTTAGCTTCAATACACTATAATATTACCATACCCATGTTAATGGCTGCTTGTGTGTCGAAGTACAATATACTTTTATTTTCTTTGTTATCTAGTTACAGCGTGAAGATTAAAATCTGCATACCTCCGATGTTTGTGTACTTTAAGATTATTGGTATTGAAGCTGTACAAGATAAACTTGTGGACAATTCTGCTAATAAAGGAACGCTATTTTGAGCTTAAAATGTGTACGTAAACTATTCTTGGTGATGGGTTGTATTTCTTTGTAAATAAAGGCTGTGCGAGGTCGTTCTGCATGCCCGCGAAAGGGTAAATAAGCACGTGATATTTTTATTTTAGTGTCAGAAGTTGTTGATGTGTGGTGACTGGTGAGTCGTTGGGTTAAAGTTATTGTATCCTTAAAATTAAGTGCTCACAAGATAATATATACAAGTAGTCATAGCCTAGTGGTGTGACAGTCGGACTTCCAAGTCATAGGTCTCGAGTTTGGACCCATGACACGCACCTCAGACTTTTCGGATTCATGTGCGTATTGTATAATTATCACTTGTTTTAAAAACGGTGAAGCAAAACATCGTGAGGAAACCCAAAGACATATTTCTCGACGGCATGTGAAGCCAAGTCAGAGGCCTTTGGGCGGCTTTAAAACTCTGACACCAGGTTAGCACACGAAAAGAAGAATAATATATAAAGATTCAAATACAATATTGTCTGAACGAAAACGAAACTATTCCAAAAGATATTCGCATATCTCGCAACGGCAAAATTGCCAACGAAAACATTGTCACGTCCTCCTCAAATAGTTATTCTATTCCAAGGGAGCTCTAGAAAATTTCTAGAATATTCTACAGTTCCATAATGGTGAAATGCATTGATAAAACCAAGGCTAATCAAAGTGCAAGGCTGAGGCAAGGGCGGAGGGACCTTGCGTCCTACGATACCGTAGGTACTGAGCTTTCATTTTGTTGTTTTCACACGCAAACTGTACAATTTACTGGTTTGTGTTGATTAAACTAGAATTTACTCGAATAACATAAATTTTCTGTATAATATTGTGCAATATTGAGACAGCGATCTAGGAAAAAAATAATATAGTGAACTGGTTTAGAGTTTAGCACCAAGCTGATTTAAAAAAAACTATAAAATGATTAATATTACTCAGATTAAAATATTCCTTGATTTGAGTAATGAAAAGTGTAACCCATAGAGCAGTGAGCAGTGCGTTAGAGAGCAGTAGTGGCCCAGTGGTAAGGGCCGCGACTTACGAGTTGTAGGTCGTAGATTCGAACCCAGACAGGTGCTTTACTTTGTGTAAATTATTTCTTCACCACTGCTCTCAAAACGGTGAAGGAAAACATTGTGAGGTAACCGGCATGTCCCAGAACCAAAAATTCGAAGACATGTGACATCTACTAACCCGCACTTGGCCGGCGTGGATTAATCTCTCTCTCTCACAGAGAGGAGACCTGTGTCCCAGCAGTGGGAACATTATAGGCTGATTATGTAACCCATAGAGCATAGGCCGGGATTTAAGTAAGGGTTAGAAAAAATAAGTTTTTTAAGGGGCTTAGAACTCTTGAGAAGTTGTCCAATATTGATACCTAATTCTCTATTACTGGCCACATTTAACGAAAAAATCCACAGGTTTTCTTCATATAAAAAGAAGATAATTATTTGGTTATCCAATAAAACTTAATCAAGATGATATCATATGGCGGGGGATGGTGGTTAAGACACCGAAGCATCAAAATTCGCTCCCTCAAGCGACAAAGTTAGAAGTTCTAACATAAAGTTCCAATTGTTCATTGTCTGACGTTCAAGTTAGACTGTTTGCATAATAGTTTTACTCCTATTTCATGTTCAGCTGCATTCCCTACGAATATTATTGGAAACTCTTTAAATTTCGCTCAATAGAATATTTTTACGATGCTAAATTGCTTTCAGCTTTATTCGAGTTGTTTGCGAACGATATATTCGTTTCTATTCAAGTGTGTTTTTTTATTATTTATTGGTTCTTTCGCTTGGCAGTTTATTACGCGTAATGATAGGTATAGAGTATTGTGATAAACATGCTAAGCGATTCTATAAGCATGACACTAAGAAGGCACTTTTTTTTTTTTTTTTTTTTGAGGCTGGGAAATCATCCAATGACTTCTCCCGCTCTGGGTGGAGCGGAAGGGCGTGTCAGACTTTTACTGACTAAAACCCACCCGTGTTCCTTCAGTTGCCTGTTGCCAAGGTCCCGGTATCCCTTTCGGACTAACCCGCAACCCTGGCAGGCATCGGTCCTAGCGGACCCCGCCAATTGTGCTGACATCTCTTTGAGGCGCGCGTGGAACACGACGCGCCATCGACCCGGGCCTGGTCCTGATCGGACGGCGAGCTACCCATTGCTCGCCGTCCGCAAGCCCGCGCCTATGGTGGCCGGGAATCCGCCTTTTTTTTTTTTTACTAAGAAGGCACTAAAAAAACTAACTCACCAGGCAAGTTATTTTGGCCTTGCGAATATGACAAATTGCGTATTTTTTTTGCAGCTAACGCATGCCATTTTCATTATCGACAAAAAGTAATAATAGAATGGTAATATTGTATATTTATGACAGTAACGTCTCGTTCAAAAAGGCCTTTTCCTATAGCTTATCTACCTACAGATATCTTTATACAATTAATTTGCAAAATTATTACACAGGAGGATTGTTTTTCAAGTAATAATACCAATCAGTAAGGCCTTAATTTGAATAAAGGATAAGGCAGTGGGCAGAAAACACTTAAAACAATTTGATATTTTAATTATAAAAAAATAACTCTGCAATCCCTTCTTTGGTTATGACGATCATGACTGTACGATAAGTCAACGACACTTAAATCGTTTTAAAATAATGACGGTAAAAAGTCTCGTAAAAATTGCGCGTTACTCATTTGTTTGAGATTTGCGGCAGATCGTATGAGAGCGGTCGTGGTTAGGATGAATCGTGTCCAATCGGGGGTGTATTCGTTGCTCGCTTCACGACGCTTCTTCTATCTGGTTCTGTTAGATGACAGTCTAGTTAGTGCATACATTAACAAGAACTCTATCCGCGCACAGATTTAAATTAAGAAAAATATTTTTTTTTAAATTCTGCGCGAACTATACGCACCCGCAAATTTGATTGGTCCACTTCATCGGTGACCTCCCGCGTGGCCTATTATTACCCTTCTACTCTGACCTGCACCTTTAGACGCTCTATGGAGTCATTATTCCGCCTCGGGATATGACCAAAGAACTTCAGTATTCGACACTGTACTAATGCTGATAGATGCTGTTTGGTGCTGAGTTCTTGGAATAAGGAGACATTTGTACGGAGTTCTGTCTCATGGACAGAATTCCATTCCGAGGTCGTAATTACATGGGACAACTGGATGATGTCCTTTGTGCATAATTTTATGGTCGCCATAAATAAACGCCCACTTCACCGCGCGCTGATTTATTGCGTAGAAATTTAATTAAGAATTTGTTACGAGATATGACGGCTGCTGCTGCGACCCACACCCGTATATCAACAATCAGGACATGCGCGAGTTAAATTGTTACTTGCAAAACTGTATGTAGCAAAAAATATATAATTTTGAACCGAAGACTTTTATTTAAATTTTTAAAAGAGTTTAGAAATCTTCAAGCCTGAAAAATGTTCTAGCTACTGTATTTTTATTTTCTGCCTATCCATCAAGCTTAGTGCTCAGTTCAATAAAAGCCTCTTCACTAGGTCATTTTTTTGCAGTATTTTTCAACTAAATAACTGTTTTCTTTTTACCGTATACATAAATGTCAGCTGTATTTATTAATAGTTTCTGTTTTCTAAGACAGAAATATATCGTTTTACATTTAAATAGATAGAGGCACGTAAGCTTATTTAGCGTGCTACAGCGATATTGCAGTGAAATGCAGAGCGCCGCGATAATACCCGTCTGTAAGCTGATCACATCCAAATGTGCAATTTATCTAGATACCTACTGCACTAGATAGATAGCAATATAAGTAATCTAGTGTCTCCATTCATTGTTTTAGCTTTGTACAGTCAGACAGCTAAATCTTAGTAAGAAAATTTAAAACTGTTTATTATTGACCTTTATATTTTACTAATTGCTGATTACCCGCTGGTGGCATCCACTGGTTTAATACTCCATCTCAACAATAGTAAGGAATTTCATTACTTCTGGGCCCTTAAAAAAAATCCATGTGCAATGAAAACGATTAGTTCTTTACATAGACCCAATGTACATGGAAAATGATAAGGCATTTGTTTGTGCTTACAACCAGGGATTTCATTTCCGCGTGTCTGAAAGTAGGCCGTAGAATGTATCAGCTGCTAGCCATCCCGAGTTGTTTAAGTCAACAAAGAGAATCAGGTTAATGGTGCTCGCAGGCAATGCCAATGCATGGTTTTACTCTTAGCATTGCCTGCAAAATTTCGCATTAGCAAAACTATACTGGTTGATTTTTCAAATCTTAATCAAATCGAATAATTCAATGCAATGCATGTTGACTCGCTTTATGAGGAGCCATTTTGAAGGCAGGCTATATCACTACATAGTATAAAACAAAGTCGCTTTCTCTGTCCCTATATCCCTATGTATGCTTAAATCTTTAAAACTACGCAACGGATTTTGATGCGGTTTTTTTAATAGATAGAGTGATTGAAGAGGAAGGTTTATATGTATAATAACATCCATTAGTATTTAGTATCAGCATTGCACCCGTGCGAAGCTGGGGCGGGTCGCTAGTTAGTTATATAAAACTAGGTGCGCCCCGCGGTTTCACCCGCGTAAGTCTCGATCCCGTGGGAATATCGGGATAAAAGTATCCTATGTCCTATTCCAGATCATGGTCTACCCTTGTGCTAAATTTTACCTAAATCAGTTCAGCCGTTTCAGAGTGAAAGCGTAACAAATAAACAAACTCACTTTCGCATTTATAATATTAGTTAGGATTCTATAGTAGAGTTCTTGAATAATAGATTCCGAAGTTAAAATAGCACAAAGTTTTAGACATAAATACTTAAATAGAAACGGTTACAGAAAACAACTCACTGTTAGAATACAAAAACATCAACGATTTTCACGAACCTTTTTACAAATATCCAGCTACCAGCTTGATTTAATAAAAGAAAATACAGAAACATTCGTCCATTAATCAGGAGACACAAAACAGAAATGTTACCAGCATTAAAATTTATTGTACGGAACTGTAACATTACCATTACGAACAAGTTATGGTATATAGCAGATATTTTATTGTCAATCTCGCCAAATAAAACTGCTATAAACGTTTGTAATAAAGGAATATTTACAGAAATAACAATTCTATGGAACCGATATCAATAGTTTGTAGGAAATCCTTGTTCAAATGTTTCCTTATTACTAGAAATAAAAGTAACTTGTTTCTATTTGAATATTTGGCTTGGATCACTTGCGTAACTTCCAAACTACGGCACAATCATCAAGAGTTTATTGAATGAGTCAATATCGAGCGAGTAGTCGCATATGATTACACATCATATGCGACTACTGTTAGCCTTGCTCGTTTTTGACACATCTGACATGTTGGCTAACCATGCATCGTTTCGGAAAATGGGTTGGTACCATCTGACGGCCAACGCCAGCACCGCGCGCGGCTCATTGGTCAAATCAAATAGCGCGCATCTCCGGCTTACTGTTACACACTTCCGTCCCTTTCACGAAATCCCTCACAAAGATTGTAGGAGAGCAAGAGGAAAGATGTTACACTTCAAAAAGATTTTTAATTATCATTCTGTTTGATAATGGACGAATGAATCGATGTTGGTGAATGGATCACTGGTTTGTGGTTTTCTGTTATTGAGAGGCGATTAGAACTATTGTCATATTTATAGTTTTGATTACGGAAAACCCACAGGAAAATGTGTCTCAATCAAAGTTGTTTAATGATAGATATTATTAGTCCTACCACGTATACATATTTCAGTGTTAGATAATTACAATGTCCGATTCATGTCAAAGTCTATTTATATTTTAAGTGCAAGTGTTTGTAAGCGGAATCGAAGATGTTATTGAATATTCAAAATGAGCCATCTCGTATTTGTATTCAATACGTACAGTACAGGTAAATAACACAGCGCATGCAATCGCTTCCATCCTTGAGGCTGCACGGGGTCAACAGCCGCAAGGCCTTCATACTCCACAAATAATAACGTATTTGTAAAGGTATGTTCTACAATAATTTACTACCAGAAACTCATTGTTGTTATGTCGTTAAATAGATTGACGGACATAATGCCTTTTGTGTTACTAATCACGATTCTGTGTGAAAACTAAAGAAACAAACGTGTCAGTATTATAGTTTAGTGGAACCTTGAAACCAAAAACATGTTACGGATCAAATTGGTGCTCGCTACCGACGCGGTTAAGCGGACCCTGCTGCGAGGTCGGGATAGCTCTAAAAAGAAATAAGAGAACGTGTATTCTCACGATACATAAACAAAGCGGAACGACCACCAGAACACATTTGGAATCTTTGCTTTCAGAACCTTGAAAACTATTTCCAACACGAACTGAACATTACACCTTCGGGATACATTTCAGTGCAGTTGCAGCTGTTATTTTCTAGTTCTCCAAATAGTCGTTATCACATCGCATCGGTTGTTTTGAAGGTTCTTCATGTGTAGAGAAGGAAAGAGGGGGGAGGAGGTCCTGGACGTAAAATAAGCCAGAGTGCGCGGCCGCCGAACGTACTGTTGTGTCTGCCAGTCTGCCTGTATCGATCCGGCGCCCTCATTTCAGGCCTCGCCGGCTGCGCCCACAATAACGCCAATGTAGCAGCCGCTTCAGGAGCTATGTGTGCAGGCGATCGTAACAATGCACATTTTTGTGTTTGAGAGAACAAAAACGTACCTTTTAGAACGTGGTTCAATTTCGGAACAAATTGCTTGCATGTTCCTACTAACAAACGGTGTGATGCGAATTGCAACGTGCTATAGAACCTTATTCAGAATGGTGCATAAATAATGTTGTTCTAGTGAAACTGGGTATTTTGCACTTGCTCGTAACTGGTGTGTAGCTGTGGGGCGCCGGCATGTCGCTGTGAATATTGCTTATACGAGTGGCTTATGTGCTTATGTTGGTCTTCGGTTACATTTATATCTTTCTTGTATTTTCTTTCAAAGCTTTCTTTTAAATCTTAATTTACGTCGAATATACTTTAGACTATCTTACTTTAAGTACGTATACTAGCATGAAATTATCAATCTTCCGATTCTCGTATAGAAACATTGTATTTGTCAAGATATAAAAATTGCACAAGTCTAAGAGCACTGAAGTCCTTCAGGATTTCGATTTCCTCCACAACTGTTCTCTGTATCTTGGAATTGTATCCAATTTCCTGCGAAACCGTATTTATACTTTCGCAATTTTCAAAGATCCTTGTATATGTATGTACAATACTTGTAAAGCAACGTATCTATTTTATTGTCTGTTCATTCTTCTTTATTTTTCATCATTTTTCTATAGGAACTACCTAAAGTAGTGTAGTACATATAGATTAAAAGTAGATATCACACAATCAAACTGACTGAAGTTACCAGTTCCTTGCTTTTATTCCTTTTCTAGTTTTAATACCTTTGATGGAAATGTTTTCCGGAAAGTTCTCTAGAACACACATAAAATATTCCACACTATTTGTGCAACCAAAAAGGGATAGATTTATCTCGACACATGTCTAATTTCGACACCACATTGCACAACTTAGGACAAAGTGAATGTAAAAACTAACTAGATGGTACTTCGTCTGTATCATATCTAATTCACGATTAGCCGAGTAGTTACGTGGCGGACCCATGCATAATATTATGAGCATTACTAATAACGGCTTGAGATTGCGATAGTTTTGTTTCATAAGCAATTTTGCAATTCCGGTGACAAAATTGCGAGGTTTAGGGCTCTAACACACGAGACTCTAAAGAACTTTTCTTTATCCTATTGTAGATAACGGTTACCTGGCAAAAAAAACGTGCTTCTAAGGAGCGGAAACGGATGAGGAACGTGCTAAGAAGCAGCATGAAATAAAGACAACCCACAACCTTTAAATCCAAAGACAACAGTGCTGCTTCGCAGCAGAAATAGGCATACTGACAAAACATCGCTAATAAAAAGTTCAATCATCAATTTATTCAAGTTCACAGCATAAATTTTTTATTGTTGTCCATATCCCTGCATACTAATGACTGATGACGCAACAAAACAATTGTAATAAAAATCTCCTGTTACAAAATATCATGATTCAGCTGTCTCCTTTTCTTTGCTTACGTCAATGCAAAATTTAACTTCCGTGTCTTAATCAACCAATTTCGATGTATTAAATACATCCAAGATTCATTGAATGCGGCGTCAATGCAGTCGGGTGTCCCGCATTTTTGATGAAGCCGCCATTTTGCCTTCGTGGTCTACATCGTTAAGCCGATGAAAGTACAAACTCGATCGATATTGGACGCAGCACGTGTGTTCATGCCCTAGTGTAGGTGAAGTCCGGTTTTACTGCTAAGCTTAGTCTGTAAAACTGACGGATAATATTATTGGTCATTCAATTTAATAACTTCGTTTAAGTTTGGTCGTGTTTTGTTAATGGATAGTTTATTGTGTTCGGCTAACTAGTTTTAAGCATTATTTTGTTCCCCTCGATTCATATTCTCTTTATTGCATAACTTTGGTATTTCTTTGTGACGCAAATACTCCATTTTGAATAATTATCGTGTTTCGCGGTAGCATTCTTTAGATTTTGTTGGATTGTCGATGGCATTGTATCATGGGACTATGCCTCTTTTAGAGTATCAGTTATAGCATCAGTAAACCTTTGGAAAACGCCACAAATTATAAAGTTATATTCAGGCAACCATGTTCCATGTTTCGTTTCATGTTGTAATTCAATCATTTGAAAGCACCGGAAGCAATACAATCACACATAAATCTCGAGGCTTCCTTCCGTCTGCAGCAGTTGATACATTATGTTTACCAGCAGTGTAACGGGTTCAATCTGTTGATTGGAACTCAGCACCACTATTTACATTACCCCTATAAATTCCAACCTCCTGTTTCGCAAAACAGAAACCATTTCCCTAATTGAATTTGTGTTGTTTTTGCTCTTGTGGAAAATTGGCTTTGTGCATTCAAAGCGGGCGAGCGTGAGAAAGTGCATAACTTGTTTACATAACCAACACAAATTTACACGGAGTTTCTTATTTAGAAAATGTGCTGGGATGTCTGCCATGACTGGTTGATGCTCTGAGATGAATAGTGAGTGAAACATTACGTGCCCGTCTTTTTACTAGACAGTGTATAATTTCGTATCTTTGGTATCTTACAAATAAGGACTGCGATGTGGGATAATTTGAGTTTATGTTTGAGCGAGATATTCAAAGTGCAGTTGTGAAGGCTTCAGATGCTAAGCCTTGTTTATTTTTTATTAAAATTGCCGTCTGTATGATTATTTATACGAGTTTCTTGTGATTAACAAATGGTACGATTGCTGGCCCAAATACTTGTGTCAGAGATAGCATATAATCTGGTGAATAAATGGGAACTCACAAGATGAGGAAGACCGCAATAAAATTAAATCAAGACAACTTAGTTTTAACGGACATAGCTGACAAGTTTAGTCAAGTAGTTCACTATCTAGGGCAATACCTAAGTGTGACAAAAGTAATCTCAGTTTCGTAATAACTTTAGGGCATTTCTCCCGAAGTCCCGAATGACCTATAAAACCGCGTGGGCATTCAAGCATCCGATACAACGTTTTCCTTTGATTCCCAGATAGTATAATGTCTTTGTCTATGATATAATATCTGTTGTAGAATTCCACAATTCTGTTTCGACAAAGTGGCTAATAAATTAATATAACATTCTTGCTGAACGTAGACGCTTACGACTTGGTTTGAGTTTGTGGTTCTGTACAAGTACTAACATTGATATTTCAAAAAACCTGTATGGTACTAACTTTTTGTCAATAAGAACTTAACGACGATACCGGGACTAGTCTGGAATCGCCATGAGAAATCGTGATTATCAATTAGTTCCTTGATAGGAAGAGGCATTTGCACTGCAGTGATTCCTTAAGCTTTTCGGTATTAGGTATAATTCGCAGCAGGTCTGAAAATGATCTTGATTTAACTGACATTATTCAAATTCAAACATTTAACTCCTCATGTAGATAATCTTCATTATGCACACGTACGACCTCAAAGTGACCACCATTCGTAGTTTTGCAGCAAGTTACACAATGTATTTTTATAGCAACGTTTTACGATCACAGCGGCCAGGGGTAAACAAAGGGCGTAGCTGGTGTTGCCAGTCTCCTTGGCGAGACGCGGGTCGTGGAGAACTTAGCAGGGCTGCCAAAAATAGGCTAGATTTTTGGTTGCATAATGGGTTATGTAAAAATGTGGTTATTATATATTTTGTTTTGACAAGACGTGTGCCCTTTTGGGATTTCTCATCGGCAAAATGTCGAGCTTTCGTACAAACTTCCATGTGAATTTTCAAAAATCCTCTTTTGTGCCTATCTTCGTTTTATAGGAACTCTTTACGCGATGCGTTGTCTGTCAGTGATTTAATGAATGAATTGAGTATTATTATGTAGAAGATGAGAACGCTCGGTACTTGAAACAAAAGAAAACGTATCTATCAACATATGGATGTTTTTTTTTTTTATATAAAGAAAAAGATGCGAAGAAAAATATTAAAATTTGATAAGTTTTAGTTACCGTAGTTGATGGAATTGCATCCAATTCAAATTCTATCATTTAAATGTTCAGAAAATGTTCTATATGTTATACTAAGGTGAATGAATTTGCATACATTATTGCACAATTATATGAAATTATGCACCTCGTAGATCAAATCACACGGTCATACCTTTTCTCAAGGATGCACTCAGGCCAAGCATTTCGATTGCGTGGCACCCCTGCTTCAGACTATTTACGTTGACGAGGCTGGGCGAGGTGACCTACCCGTGACCTTTGACCCGCAGCCTGTGACCTACATCGGGAGCCCAATCGATACGCACCCCGCTGTATCTGTTGCCTTCGATAAGGACGCGCTTCATTAAAACTTTTGATTGGCCGCCGTCTGCCAGCTTTGTGATAAAACGGTAATGGATTTCGTTTTTACTTATTCGACATTTCTGTTTTCGATGTAGCACGAAGAGCAAGTAGTGAATGTCGAATGAGGTCGGGAGCCGGGAGGAGTATGCGATTTTCTAAGCGTTCGTTCATGCGATTTTTTGTCTGATGACGTATTAGATTGAGACTTTGAGAGATTGTAGAAGTGTGTAAGTAGTGACAAGTAGCTGGCTCATTGCCTACGAGTATCATTAATTTTCGCGTTTCTTTCAGTACTATCCTACGACTTGAATGAAAAGATACGCAGCTGACGTCATTCGTATTTATTTCCCTTTTTTTAGAGCAGCAAAGGAATTCTGTTGCTGCAGTTTTACGATCATTTCCATGATTAAAAAGCTGTTAACATTTTGACAGCATTTCCAAATTAGTTTTGTTCGCGATACCACCATTAAGTCAAGATGGTGGTGAATCACGCAATGTATCTCTCAAAGTTTATGAATAAGTAAGTATAGTTCGTATACCAACGTATGTTTTAGTTTCAAATCTTAAGTTTTGTCTTTAGTTTAAAAGGTACACTATAGGTATAATTAACAATTTCAATTTAAATGCTGTCGAACTCAACCTATAAGCAAATATTCCTATAAGCAAATATTCCAACGTGCAACTCTCATTTCCTGCAACATTCCCGAAGGTAAAATGGACCACCAACAATCTAAACTAAATATTTTTAGCAATAACTCATAAGTGGGGCGCTCCAGTGCTTCGCCGACGAAATGCTACACTCTTGCACAATATACAACGATTTGTATGAGAAACACTTTGATACCTTCTGCAACGTGTTTTATTGGAGTTGTGTTTATTTGTTCGGATTTTCTTTGTTTTGTTTATGAAGTTTTGTACTTTTTTACATAGGAAACTCAGTTGTGATCATCTTTTTAGCCTGTTATTAAGGTCCTGCTAGTTATTTAATGTTTTTTTACCTACTCTCCCGTTTTTCAGCTTTTGTTTCACTCGATACTAAGCCTGAGATCTAAGAACGTTACTTAGAAGTATTTTGGCTACGCGTTATTCCCGTTACTGTCGCACAACTGTCAAAACAGATGTGCAAGTTTGAGACAGGGCGAGTCTAATTCAAAGCACGTGTTATGTAAGTAACATAGAAATATCTTAAAGCTAGGTTAAATAACGTTTATAGATCTAAGCCTGAGTGTATAGCTTCTTTGATTGTAAATATCTATTTGTGATTCTTAATTTATTTAACCATTTATGCACACGCATATAAACGCACTACGCGTGTTCACTTCTTTATTATAAATATTTTTGTGCATCTCGTTGATATCAAATCATAAAATATTTATTTGGCGTAATTTAGAAAAACATATAGGTAAAAGAACAAATTCGAACGAATTTCAGAATTCGAATGAAATATTTCATAAATTGAGGTACAATGGTACATAATAAGAATGTACCAAAACTTCTGTATCCATGGAACGAGAGTAGATACACTATTTGTCTGTTTCTGTTATTGTCAGGTGACTTTCATTTTTCGTAGAGTACCTAAACAATATTTCATAACAACTTTCAATGAAACGAATACTCGACATTTATGAATGAGCATTCCACTGCGATTGATAACATTTTTCTTAACCAGCTACATTGTTATCATTAAGGATTCAACAAATGACCAAAACGATAGTTGTGGTTTATTGTCGTTTTTATAAGTTTAATTATTTGTTCTACTTATCACCTTTACAGTATGAGTCTTGACACTTGCTTTTAGATTTAATCGGAGCAATATTTTTTTCCATTTATGCACAGTAAACCTATTTGCAAAAACACCAAATGAGGAAAATTTACGCAAACATAAAAAACGAAAGGTGAACTTCATAAAATTTTCATAAAGTGCGCTTTTTATAAAACACACTGTATAAAGCCATATCGGGTTAAATTACTGTTGTTCTGCATCGCGATAACCCAATTTAATGCATGGACAAAGAATGCCAATGAATTCCAAGAATGAATGTGACTGCCTCATTTTCGTCTAGTCGTCCCATACGCTACTGTTGAACATGATGACTTGGGTTGATTCCCGGGTCGGGCAGTGTTATTGGGTTTTTACATCTGGGATTTCTCAGTAGCAGCCCAGAGTCTGGATTGGTGGGTGTACGTGTACGTGCACCTGCCTAACCCTTCCAGGAATATAGGCGTGATGTTTTGTTATAAGAACAAAGAAAAAAAGAACATTAAAAAAAAACGTTTTCATAATTTCATACTAAATAAAGTAATTAATTGTTGAATAAAAAATGTCCTATTAATTAATAGCTATCTAATTATCGGGCAATTTATATCCTCCTTTAATGTATTCTTTTGCTGTTTTATGATAATTAAGTATTATGTCCATTTAAATTCAATGCATACCTACTGCATAGTAATTAGAATGTTCGCACAAAATTCCGTTTTTAACTCTTCATCAGCATTTCTATACTGAAATAACATTTTTTGCTAGTCTTTGTTATGTATTATTAATTTAAGAAATATTCTGCGACTGTTTCATTGTATTTTATGTAAATTCTAAGTTTAATTAACGAACATCAGCGACATTGAATGTCCTAATTGTTTATTAATCATCAGCCTCAAAAATATTATATATTGTACATTTTCAGAACAACATAATCAGCCTTTAATATTCCCACTGCTGGGACACAGGCCTCCTCTCTGTGAGAGGGAGTGGGCCGTAATCTACCACGCGGGCCCACTGCGGTTTGGTAGATGTCACATGTCTTCGAATTTTTGGTTCTAGGCCATGCCGGTTTCCTCACGATGTTTTCCTTCACCGTTTTGAGAGCAGTGGTGATGAAATTATTTGCATAAAGTAAAGCACCTGTCAGGGTTCGAACCTACGACCTTACAACTCGTAAGTCGCGGCCGTTACCACTGGGCCACCACTGCTCTCTCGTTTTCATTTTCAGAATAAACGAATCAAGCCAACCTTTCCATGATATAACTAAATCCCGTTTAATCTATTAACAAGTAATAGTGCAACATTAAAAATCCAATCAGTATCATAATGGGAACGTAATCAAGTCATTACAACTAATTTGCACTTACAATCATGTTACCTTAATTCCTTCGGATCGCGATCGCGACTAGGTATAATTACGCTGTCTCTTTCAAGCTATTAAAGGTTAATTCAGGGCAAATTCTTCGATTTATACCCTTCGTCATTCGGTCCGCCGCAATTATAGCTGTTTAGTGTTACAAGAATACATTTTCAATGTGATGGTTTTTCGAAAGATCATCTCAGACACTAACCTTCATGGCACATGATCTGCTTGCAATCTAATTGCGTAAGTCACACATTTTCGTAAACGATTATGAAGACTAATCTGTTTGTAATTTCATTTTGACAGTTGAACAACATTAATTGCGTTATTTTCAATTAAACAGAAACAAGGTATCAATGGGACTGCTATAGTAATTTTACCGTAAATCTTTGACAGTCGTTACTCGGACTCAGAAGTCTGATAAGTCTTACCAAGGAGTGTCAAGTGACCCAGTAACTAAGTTGTGGATGTCAGAAACGCAGTCGCAGCATTTGAAAATACTGGTATTCAGTAGCATCCGGTTTAACTGGAAGACGACCCGTGGGTATTTAGGAAGAGACTAGACAAAAATACAAACTAATCGAATTTTATTACGTAGTTTATTTCCAAGAAATTCAACTCCCTCCGTACTTTCCTTAAAGCATATTTCGCTTCTCCCTATAGTTTTTTTTTCAAAATCTCACATTCTTGTTCCAAAATAGTGGGACTTTCTGCCTGACTCAGCGATACTGAGAAGTCGTTTGGCCGGTTAGCGGTTCCCATTTTCCTTAATACATCTTTCTTGCAACGATCGCACCATCTGGGCATCCGTGTTTTACGCTCACTTAGATTTGCTCAAAAAAAGCGTAATTAGCGAAAACTTAACAGTGTAATTTAGAACGGTGTTGAGTGCTGTAATTAAAATATCATGCGTAAAATTATCCGGTTCTTAATGTTTTTTATTCGAAGTTGCTGCGTGGACGACTTTTGACTAGGCATAGTAAAAAATAATATGATTTTGAGAGATTAGCTAGAAGTAAAAGAATTAAGATTAAAACAGTACCATTGGACTTAATCTATCAGTTGAACAATTTAATCTGTGTTTTTACAATAAAAAAGTTGTTTAAGGGTCATTTGTGAGGTCATGTAAACAATTATTATCAGTTGGAAACAATAACAAAACACTAAAGATTAATCGTGAATCGACTCAATCAAGTAATGGAATTAAACTGATTGATCTTCTATAAAAAGACTGCTATAAAGGATTTGAATTGTTTGGTCGGTTTGATTACACTGAATTAGCTTTTAAAATTTAGAACATACAAAGTGTATAAGCTGATGTTATTTTTTACAAAGGAGCTTATAATAATGTTATGCCATTACAATTAATATAAAATAATGATATATCTAAACTAAAACAGTCTATTCTTCGACGGCTCTTTCTATTTATTTAATGACCAAACGAAACTTTCATACTTTAATGAATTTACTATCCAAAATCCAAGCCGAACAGCAAATATCTTGCATAAATCCCAACTTAAAAGTTGTCGTCGTAAACATAATTTACAATAATTGGATGAGTTCATAAGCCATTAGCCATTACTAGAGCAAACACTAGTAAAGTCCTTAATTACTGATTTCCATTAAAAAGACGATCACGGACAAAGCAAAATAAATAGGTAGCATGACAGGCAATTATAGGAAACTTTTTACGGCTTGCTCTGAGCATAAATTTTATTTTGAAAAAGGAACGTTACAAGATGGCGGCTTATTTTCTTTTTTTTTCATTTAATGCAAATTATGCGTCGGTGATTGTAGGAACTGTGTTCCAAAATTGATTTTTCTGGTTTCCTAACAATGTCATCCCTATTATTTGGTGACACACATCGCAGTCTCCTGGCTGGGCCCGGGGCTGCGACCGGGTCACGCCCCCCGCCCCGCTTCTCTCCCGGCCCGCATCTGCACTTGAACTGGTTGGCGTACTTTCAGTTTCTCTCGCCCGGGACTCGGGAGCCTGACCTACCCGAAGACGTACGGTAAGACGCCTGCCGCGTAGGGTTGGGTCTCACTAGAATGTAGGGGGCTTGTAGCGTGAGATAACGGTTCGAGAAAATGTCGCAAAATCAGTGCAGAATCCGGGTTTTGGATAGATAAATGCACCACGTGTTATGCATCTTTTTGATTTTCCTAACATACTCTGTAAGAAGATTAAAAAGATTTCCAAATGGGTATTGTGATGTCTACTGAAAATTGAGGCTTTAAAAACAACCATAAGTCATTTTGAACACAATTTCTTTTAGCGTGACAAAGGAAACAATCAGACGAACAAAATCAGAGAGATAAAAACACACGACTAAACCAAAGTAGAGAAAATATTGCGAAAAATACAATACGAGAGCAATCAATAAGGGCCTATGAGGCGTCACAAAAGCCACTAATGAGGAAGGTCCACGCTACAATGTGCTATTTCCTGACATTATCGCATGCCTCTATTGTTGGACAGGCTAGGCCTTGGCCCCATGGGGCGTGAAGACATTCAGGATGTCATAATGGCTATAAATGTGACATTATTGATGATGTGGTCAACAAAGTTCGCATATTCGGCTTGTTAGAGGAGGACGTCTAACAAGCCGATTATGCGAAATACAGGAGTATTTGACATAGTTTTGTGGTTCCTAAGAAAGAAGTTGAGAAATCATCTCAAGCGGCTCATTTAAAAGTATAGCGTGCACTTATTTTGGCGAAATGTTAAAACATGGCAGAAAAGAACTAATGTGCCACTTTTGCTCCAAAATACAACAAAAACATCTTTGTTTTGTCTAAGCCTAAACTTTGGGTTAAGTGTTTGTACAATAGAAGCTTTTTGTAGAACAATGGCATATTATTATGTACGAAGAAAATGTTCTTACATTACTCAGGCAAGAGTGACAAACGGTGTACCAAGAAAATATGTTTAAGAAAAACAACTCTTGAATATAATACATGCTATTTATAAACGTACCGAGATGTGTCCTCTTACAACATGGAATAAATTTATGTTTCACACCGGAAAATGACATATTCATACCTTGTGTTTGAGTAAAAGTCGTCGAGTGTTTTCAAAAGTCACTTATTTTAAATACAAAATGTTCACGTTTACTTATTAACGTTTATAATGACGTGTTTTTTGATATCGACGTTAAATTCGTATACAGAAATATTAATATAATACACAAGTATACACAAATATCGTGGAATGGTAGAATACCTTCCTTTAACCACCATCCCTCCTTTTTAAGAAATTGTCTTTGAAGGAAACCAAACATATATAGAGATCATAGATAATTGCGTAACCAACATAAAATGACAATTGATCGCAATGGGTTTCATTTTGACAGTTCACCCACGTTCATCGCGTTATTTACATTGTAGAGCATAGGCAAGATTAGCAATATCCTTCAAACTCTCGGATTGTGATTGAAAGTGTGTTACGCAATTAGGGTGCAGTATTACGGTAAAAAAAAAAACATCTTGCAGTAGATTCAGGGCAAAACAACACATCATGTGTCGCGTTGTCCCAAAAATATAACCGGCCCTTCATAATGTCACAGAAAAGAAAACAAAGTAAGTATTAGCTTACAAAGACGTCGACCTTATAGCATGTATTATCTAAGTACCTAACTGACGACTTAAAGTTATATGCTAAAAACAAAAAAAAAGTTTTGACGCTGTTTTGCTTGTCAATATACCATGTCATGTTGTCAATGTAAAGTGATAACTAAAATAAATAACAAACAGATATTTCACACTTGTCTACATACTAGGTTTAACCTTGGGACGAGAAATCGACAATCGACATTCTTAATTTGAAATTGAAATGACAAAATAGCGTCATCCAACTATCAATATAAATAAAAAAGACGTTTTTGTTTTGAAAACGGAACACTCGTTTCCTGCTCTCACGTCATTGTCGTTGTATATTTTTTTTCGAATAAGTGTCAAAGTGACCCTGTTATTTCTTGCCCTTGCATTTACTTATAGCGAAAATAAATATATACAGAACGCTCCCGTTTATGCAATGTTCTTAAAAATTCACACTTTCTTTAAGACCACAACACTGATTATATTTATTACTATTGCTTCGTTCATGTTGTATTTATAAGCTCGAACCAACTACATATTTGTCAATGTATGACGGTACACGTGTACGATATAGATTTATTTATAACTAGTTTTTACCCCTGGCGCGGTTTGCGAGGACTTTTTTAGTATGGTAAAAAAACCATATCGTTTGGCTTTGTGTTGACTGTGAACAAGTCAAAAGCGAAGAGCTTTTGTGGTGTTTACATTTAAAACTCGATTTCTATAGTCATTTTTTCAATGAACACATCTAAGAAGACTATACTCTACCATTTTGTGCTGAATCTCAAAACATACTTTTAAGTTTGATGCGTTATTTTTCTGTAAATACAGTAAAATACAAAAACTTTCAATACAGTCGCTTCACATAAAATACTGGTAAACAGCTGCATCCGGTTAGTCTGGAAGCAGACCCCAACATAGTTGGGAAAAAACTAGGCAGATGAACTCAAACTCAAACTCAAAGCATTTTTTCAATTAAACCATTTACAGGCACTTTTGAATTGTCAAAGAATCGGTCAGTTAGTCTAAAAGTTGAAGCTAGTTGCCCATTCCAAATCGTAGATCTCTATGGAGAAGATGATGATGACCTATCAGTATTTTCAAACTAAATTCCATTCCATGTGCTTCTAACTTCTTTTAAATATCTTCATGTAGCTAAGCAAAACATGTCAGTCGACTGTATAGGTAGGTACCTAATGAGAACAATATTGGCGCCACACTATGAATTGAGCTTAGGGATATAGATTTCATTACGAAGCTCATGTATCTGACAGATCATGGCCAGTGAGAATGATTGAGACGGGGATAATGTAACCATTTCTTCATTAGGCTTAGTAGTCAAGTCAATAAGTATTTTTATTCAGTCAGTGAGTTTGTTTTTTTTTTTAACAAGCAGAAAACGAAGTTAACAAGAACGAAACAAG
The DNA here is from genome assembly GCA_947522985.1 of Lithophane socia. Lineage (NCBI taxonomy): Eukaryota > Metazoa > Arthropoda > Insecta > Lepidoptera > Noctuidae > Lithophane > Lithophane socia. The sequence goes on along the minus strand of OX383258.1, from coordinate 6,258,296 downwards.
TTAACGAACAAAAAAAAAAAACAAGATGTCGTTGTTTTTTTTATATTTTTATATATTTGGAAAAGCCGGCCTCTTAATGTTGAAGTTACTCTGTTATAGTATTTAGTTTGCATGTTGGATATTTTTTTTTTGCTATAATTAGTAAAACTATTCTTATGCGATGATATTGACTTCAAGAAAAACAATGTTCTTTCTTCTTTACACTACTGCTGCGTATGCGGTCATGGGTTCGATTCCCGAGTCAGGGTTTGAGCCTGGTTTAATGGCAATAGGCTCGCCCCCTTACATGGGACTGTAGGTGTAACATAGCTAGACCTCTGCCTAACCCTTTGGGGATGGTATGCTGTATGTTATGTGTTCCTTTATTCATTTTGACTTTGTACGGACGTTTAGGTTAATATACTACACACGGCTACACATCAAGCTATACATTTCCAGTACAAACTGACCTCGCATTGTACGGAAATCCTATACAATGCAAGATCAGCATAAAATGGAATTGTATAGTTTGATGTGTAGCTGTGTGTACATACATAAATCATTTTATCACATAATAAACAGAAATTACGTCTCCATGTTATTTACCTCTTATTACCTGCTTATACATAATATAAGGAGAAATTATTATTTGTAATGTAAGCAATCATGATGTATGAATGCTTTCATTACATAAATTTCAGAGTTATGTTATAACTCCTTATCCTTTGTACTAATGATTATATTTCCCAGAACTCGTTGATTTTGTTAACAGCAAGGTAGGTTATTTGATAACGATGACGTAACAAAAATTGTCGGCAAAATAAAAAGAAAATCTCAGTCTAGTCACAGTATAAATAAGTAACAGTATTCTATCTCGGTAGAGTGCGATTGAAATAATTACATACGGCCAGTAGATAGATAAACGGTCGGTAGATAAACCTTCAACGGAAGACGGAAGACGTATTGTTGGAAGGCCCCCTATAAGGTGGACCGAAGACCTGGTGAATGCGAGAAGCACAGAACAGGTCTAAGTGGCGGTGGTTGGGGAGGCCTATGTCCATGCAGCAGTGGACGTCCGTCTTTCGGCTGAAATGATGATGATGAGATAAACCTTCCGCGTCCGTGCGTAACTACCGCGCACTCGATACTGTGGCGTACTGATATACACTGAGATTTCGAAGCGCGTCATTTCGGCCGTTTTATAGAAGATATAATACTGTTACTTATTTATACTGTGCTCTAGTATAGGCTACCTGGAGTATGAAAGTCTGGGAGGAAAACATAACTGGAATAATAACATAACACAATATAACTCTGCGTACCCGTTTGGGGAATACAAGCATGATGATAATTATGTTATGTCTAATTGTCTATGAGTTATTCGATATCCTACCTTATTTGTTAACTAATTAGGTCCATTACCATTCCTCCAGGTCCAGAGTACAAGATCGGATAACTGATTATAGCCGTATGTAGTTCTAAACAGTAGTTCTAATCTAACACAAGGTGACATTGTTTGTACAGCTGCGATTTGTATAATATACATATACTATACAATGTACAGTATACATATACGTTATACGTGTATGTATTTTCTGTAATCACTGAAATAAAACACTAAAAGACTGCAAATGAAAATGAGACTTTACAAAAATGAGGTAACAAAAATTACATATCACGAAATTTTTTTCATGCCTATAATATATGCATAATCTAGTCAAAATGTTTTTTTTTTCACAATTTTACCTGTCTAGCTAGCGACTAACAATTTTCCATAACTGTTTTATTTAGATGTCCTTTAAAAACATTATTTTGTTTCCCAAAATGGTTTCTTAATTAAAAAGCTTTTAAGTTAATTCATTAGGATGAAATTAAATCAGTGAGCTGGGCCCGAATGACAAAAACAAAAGAGAACCTTAATTGTTTTAACATATTTTTAAATTGCTTTTTGGCGTTCATAAGTTTGTTGCTATAGGTACATCTATTATAAATATAAAGTGAACATCAGTCTCTCATAATTATATATGATATAAGTAGGTACAGCGATAAAGTTGTGGCGGTATCTACATCGCCACATGCGAACTACGCATCGAAGACCTGACGTCACATAGATCCTGCATCGCGCAATTAGAGTTTACCGTGCAGTGAACATATTATATACAAAAAACCCAATATCAATCATTGGGCAGTTGCCCGCCAGACACAACACCCGTCTGGTCGGAGGATCCTCCCTTTTCTATGGGGGATGAGTGAACTTTACACACTGTTCCTCATACCCCTAAAAAGTAAATATCAGTACCTTCTACTACTAATATTTCAAGAACGTATTTTTTTTCAATGATAATATATTTTAGTGCAGTTTTTATTTCATAACATAACATAACATCACGCCTGTAATCCCCGAAGGGTTAGGCAGAGGTGTACCTATAGTACACTCATATTTCGTCAGTTATGTTTAAGTCCCATGTAATAGGGGGCGAACCTATTGCCATTAACCGGGCAAAAATCCAGACTCCGGGCTGCTACTGAGAAATTCCTGATGAAAAAACCCAATAACACTTTGTCCGACCCGGGAATCGAACCCGGGACCTCATGCTCAGCAGTAGCGCTCGCGACCACTAGACCAACGAGGCAGTCATGTATTTATTCCATGTACATTTAAATTCTTATATATAATATAAAAAACAACTAACTATTTACAAGAACCGAACATTAGAAACGAACATTTCATTAAGGTTCATAGAGGGCGCAAAAGTGAGAGAATATTTAGAAGATCAGAGAATACAACTGCTCACCTTCTTGGCAGAATCCTTCATAACATAAGAAACACAAATAACATAAGAAGATTGCCTATATTTTTGTCGGTAATCATTCGGACGTTAGGCATCGTCCAATTATGAAAAGGTGACATTTTTTTCGTCATATAAGCTTGAGTTATTGCCTGAAGCTTTTTTCCCATTTAGCATTAGGAGCATGATTTATTTAGACAGCATAATTATTTACAAAGTATCCTTCCTTGTATACGAGTAATCCTAAAAGATTGCAACAGATTACAAGTTGCAATACCAATGACCAACCCATTTCCTCTAGCCACCTTATTTGAACGAGCACTTAATCAATTCCCTTTTTATAACTATAAATCATTATGTTTAATAGTAGAAGCAAAACATCCCGTCGCTCGTAACTCGAGACTTGACACTACATTCATAAGGGGATTAGCACATGTCGTAGTGAGAAACGATTCCGTTTTCGCAGCGAACTTGCTAATGTGTCACGGTGATAACATCGCGACATACAGCCACTTGGATAAATCACATAGATTGCGTCGGATTAATGGAAGCGCCTTTAGTAGTCAACACCGTGATAAGAATACTTTACTTAAAATACAATAGACGCAGATATATTTAGTAACCTATTCCGCTTGACTATTCTTCAAGAGTCATAAAAACCCTGTAAGAAATTGACACGTGTTTCACCTCTCAACGAGGCATCTTCAGGATGACGATTGACCAATTGCAAACCAGACCGCGACGTGTTACCGCACCGAGCGCTGGACGTAAAGTGAGCTTTTAGTAGTATTGTATTTTATAACGGACTATAAGGCTTGACTTTGCGGAAACGCAAAATCAAGCCTGAATCAAGTAACTTTAATACTTTACTTGTTTTACACGTTTTTATTACAGAGAGACAGATTTTATCTCGGAATGGGACCTACGTGTGTTTAACGTGACAAACAGGCTTGAAATCGTGTGAGTGTGTAATTTTTTTGATGTGAAAACCTATTTTGTTGACGGATTCTTATCTAGATTATCTTTAGAAAATGTAGAATATGAAATAATACAATGGCTTGTAATTAAGTATACAAATTATTTATGTAGGACCTTGTATAAATATAACCAAAATATGTAAAGAGAAAGAAAAAACATTACTAGGATAATTACAGAAGCTTTTAGCTAGCGATAGCGTTCAGGTAAACCCACAACTAGCCGATGATGACAAACAAAATGTAACTACGTAAAATATTCCGCAGCAGTCCACAACTCATTTTAAGCAACAATGTAACATCAGATAAAGCTTAATAAATCAAAATTGTTACATAGTAGGCAATAGTACAAACACCAAACAATAGAGGAAGTAGGCAAAATAGATTTGGGCTCATTCCGGAAATGGGTTGGCCGAAACAAAACGGTCATTTAGTATTTTCTTTGTGTTAGTTTCCAGGCGATTTCGTACGCATACATTAATTTCGAGGCTACTGTTTAATGTGTCGCATTTGTTTTATGTAATGTTCATGAAGTGTTATAATGAGTTTGTTATCTCAGAACGAATCCCTTTGTTTAAATACCTACAGTGGAAATGCGAAACATTATGTCCAAAATACTCGTTAATCATTTTTATTTTATTTTACCTGCGCTCTCGTAGCAGGATCTACGAGGGTCTACGAATTTGCTACGCTACGAATGACAGCTACGCAGAATTTTTGGCAATGATATCTTTCACTGGCGGGAGTACATTTTTGTTGTTGTCAATATATTCTTAAAATCGAAATTATAGCGAAACTAGAGGTACCTCTGCCTAACCCTTCCGGGAATACAGGCGTGATATTATGTTACGTTATTTCTTTAAAATCGTGTCGGTGGAGTCTCGTGTTACCCAGTAACTGGGTTGTAGAGGTCAGATAGGCAGTCGCTCCATGTAAAATACTGCTATTCAGCTGCATCCGGTAAGACTGGAAGCCGAACCGAAAAGATTTGTGCAGATGATGACTAGTTAGAGATTCTTAAAATATTTGTGCCAGGATATTAGCATATTTTGTAAGTCATTTTAGCTCCATTATTGACACAATCTTACAAAATATTCCTCATCTATAGCTTACATACCCGCGGCGCTTCACATTCTTTTATTTTTGTATATTATCTTTTCATTTTAATTTTATCTTCAACAACAAGACGCTCAAAAAGATCCTGATAAAAGAAACATAAGACCTACATTTCTTAGTCAATCAAAAAGACGATCGCACGAACCGTTGTTCGATAAACTTTGAATATTTCATCGCAATCAAAATTCACTTAGGTAGCTCATACTTTGAACAGAAGAACAGTATTTTACGGAGTGAAACTGGAAATCGAAGTTTAAACGAGGGATTGACGCACTATTTTGTCTCAATGCATCGATTAAAATACATAAATATCGATATTTCAACATCTCGATTCTCGGCTCGATCGTTCAAACCCGGTGGCCACCCAAGTTACATCAGCATATTTATCTCTTGAAGTGCCGTGTTGAGCGTAGGTGCAGCGTAGGTAGCGCGCTCTGAATGATTTGATGAAGCACACCTGGATGCGCTCTCAAAGTCAAACGCATATAAAAACCAATGATTATGTATTTGTATTAGTTAAGGAACGGGTAAAATGTATTATATAATTTGTTTTGTGGGTATTTCGTATTTATTTTGTTACTGACATCCGGTAGTTCGATAAATTGTGCGCATAATAAGTAAGTGTCATTTAAATAAATGTATGTCAAACGTTGCGTGTGTTTTGATTGCTGGTATGTATGTTTTTATTATGTATTTTTGGTTTAATTTAAGTTATTTATTAATATTCGGAAACACATTGCGTGAAATTCGATTTAGCAGTTTATGAGATACTACTCGTCTACAGACAGACTAGACTTGTTCAATTGACAAGCTGTGATTTTCCAGTAGATAGCAGTCATATCGTCCACTTTCATTTAATAACACAGCCACATCGTGTTTGTAAACGTTAAACATGTTGTTAATGAGACTCGTTGCGCCTGCGCAAACCAGTTGCAGATTTCTCTGCCGACGTAAATATAGGGTTGGTTAAAACGCCTAGAAAAACATAGGTGTTAGCAATTTGCGCCTGATTATTTAGAAATCTGTAGGTATCACGTTACTCGGAACTTTATGCAGTACCTAAAGTTTTATTTTAATATTCATCATTTTATGGTAATTAGTTAACTAAGTTCAGTTCGACCTACTAGTAGTTCAAATAATCTTAGAAAGTGATTAATATTCACACAAGTTGAGAGAGGTCAGGACTATTACGTCATACGGTTATTAGATAACACTAATATTGTAGCTTAAGAATGTCGAAAATTATACAATGGTACCTTTACTGCGCTCAAAACTAAGTTAAATGTGCTTAACCGTTAAGGCCACTTAACACAGATTAAATATTTTTATTTAATGATCTTTGATAGCCTCAGTTAAAAAAACGTGACAGCCCTATTTTGTGTCCCGGCAAGCGTCAAGATCGCGCATACATTCCGGACGTAGACGGGACGCGGCGGCAGCGCGGCGCGGCGCGGCTGCGGACGCGCATTTTCTCTCTGATCTATGCCCAAGCGCAGCTACCAGCCGCTCCGGGAATGCATCGCACTGTAGCGGGTTTGTGCAATATATTAAGCAGATAACGCACCGATGTAGGGAGCGCGCTCAAACGTGACTCGTATACGCAAAAATAAAGAATGTCCTTATCTCGGCGTTTCGTTGTCGGAATCTACATAGTACACGGATTCGAAATTGCTTTTGCTCATCCCTAGCTGTTATACAATAGGAATAAGTAGCACTTTATATCCAGAGCCACTTTTATTCGATGCAGGCTTCACACAAACTTAGAGATACATCGGTAAATATGAAATTCTCTGGAATATTCTGTTTATAGATTCGTGTGGCCAAGAATTGTGAGAGATTGTGAACCAAAGTTAAACTAATGATTTATTCATGATTAGGCATTGTGGCGCCGTGTTTTCTCATAAAAATTGATATTATGCTATATAAAAAGTCGTTATGTGTCTTTTGACATTCGAAGATTTACCGATTCTTAAACTCTTTGATTTTTTATACTGTTTATGTTAATTGGAGTCAAGGATGAGACATTTGTAAAAAAGTGCCAGCAGCAAAATAGATTGACTACTTTTTTAACGAATTTATTAAATGTTGATTAGGTTTCGCCAGCGGCTTTACTTGCGTGGATGTCGGAAAATAACCCACGGGAACGCACTACTCAGATTAAAAGTACCCTATGTGCTAATCCAGGTTATAAACTATCTTCGTGTAAAATTTTGTCCGAATCTGTTCAGTAGTTTTTGCACCAATCCGGAACATTATATCCAGACAAACGGACAAGCATTCTAAAAAATATATTTTCGGTATTAGAACCGTTTCCCTCGTAACAATTAGTTATTTCAAAAATATTCTTTATACAATTTTGAATGCGTTACTATTTTATTATTATATCCTACAAAAAACAAAACAAAATGCTTAAAAACTAGGCTGAGAATCAGCACTTTTAGAACGTCAAAATATACATATTATAGATTTGCCTCTCCAGTCCATGCTTTATATCTCTACTAACAATTTTCTGCTTTAATCAACATAATATTTACCACAACATTCCTTTAAAAACCCCAATAGTTTAGGACATACACATTGCCAACATACATACACATGTAAGTGTCGGAAGTATGTAGGCAGGCGCGTTGGCGAGCGATAACGCTATCTTAGTGGGTTAACAACCTATTGCCCAGCATTGGAATATCGTACAATCACGACCACTTATCATCTTGTCTTCTAAGGAAACCCTTCGGTTATGAAACTAGGAATTTAAGTTGGTTATAAGTAAATTGTGTGAATATTACTGATATTTATGATACTAGTTTTGCCTATTGCGGGCTATGGAATTGCTAGGAGTGAGAGAATTAGGTGATTCAAAGGAATCTAAGGTAAGGTAATCTTGAATCATCTTACGCTCCAATTTAGGAAATCAGTGTTTGTGCTGTATAGCAGTGGTGGCCCAGTAATAATGGCCGCGAATTACGAGTTGTAGGTCGTAGGTTTGAACCCTTGCAGGCGCTTTAAGCCTCGTGCATACTGGCGCGACGCGACCCCGATAATTGTTTTACCCTAAAGTTTTCTTAGAAATTGTTTTGTTATAGTCGCTTCGCGTTGTCTTGTCGCGCTAGTCTGCACGGGGCTTTACTTTGTGTAAATTATTTCATCACCACTGGTCTCAAAACGGTGAAAGAAAACATCTTGGGGAAACCGGTATGTTTTAGAACCATAAATTTGAAGGCATGTGTCAGACCACCACGCGGGCCCAGGCCTGCATGGTGGATGACGGATCTTCACTCGGAGCTCGTGTCCCAGTAGTGGGAACATTATAGGCTGAATTCATTAATACGGCGCTGACTAGTGTAATCTTAGAGAGCCCATTGACCCTAAAAGCTCCTGTTTTATGTTTTTGTTGCTGTTGGTGCTCTGGGCCTTACCAAGTGATGCGGTAACTTGTTC